>CM029445.1:32222073-33472073 GCA_017140255.1 Eucalyptus paniculata subsp. matutina
TTGTTTCCTAATTTGATATATTCATTGGTGCACATGATGGAAATTCCCGATATGCCATGATATTCGCAACTCAAGTAGCCTTCTAAATTAGGAAATCTTCATAATTTCGCAACGTGCATATGATTGACGGTCCGATTTTATGCTTGAAATACGATCTGCAATCGCACAGAAAAATCATCAATCCGATCTCACGCTCGAGATACGATTCGTGATTTTGTTTAAAAATTGGCCAATCGAATCTCATGCGCGAGATATGATTCGTCAATTTATTTCCAAAATTAAATAGGCATGGATGATATCTTGCTTGATTTGTTGCTGTACTGTTCTTGATGCTTTCATTTGATTGCTCCCGTAAAGAAAAAACCCAAAAAATATTTGAGTTAGATTAAATGCATGTTAGGATATTACTTGTTTTAGGTTATTTTGCATGTCTAGAATATGAAATTTATTTATTTCGAATTTCTTAAATAAATAAAAAACCAAAAACAGAAATTTAGGTTGTTAGATTTATGTTTCACTAGTTTAAATTGCATGTTTAATTATTTGGCGATTATTAATTTCGAAAAATGAAAAAAAGAAGGAAAAAAATAAAAAAATAAAAAAAATCATCATGCATAGGTCATATAGAATTAGGGTATCTTTTGCATGTTATTGCATATTAGGGTAAGATTGCATGTTTCATTTTACTTTCTAACTAATTTTAAGTTTAGATAGATTTTTTAGATAGATTGCATTTTAGGATTATTTGGGTTAAGATAATATTTTAGTTTAAGTTAGGATTTGGCTTAACCTAATTCCTAATATAAATTGAATTAGATCTTAATCTAGCTAGGTAATTTTCACATTTTACCTAATTTCAAATTTCATAAAAAATACAAAAAATGTCTTAGAATAAATTAGTTTTATTCTCTAGGATAGATTGCATTCTCTTAGGAAGAAAAGAAAAATGTCATATGCACGTCATTAGGATTAGATTCATTGAAATGCATGTCATAGAGTAGTTGTTGCTAGGTCCATTCAATTAGAAATTACATGTCATTAGAATTAGGTCATTTAGTTAATATTGCATCGTATATTGCATAATTTTCATTAAAAGTGAAAACAAAACAAAAAAAGAAATTTCGTGTTAATTAGAAATCATATATAGGATTGTTAATGTGAATTTTGATCTAACAATGCAGATGCTTTCATTGCTATGAGGTAAGTCCTGCAATTTATTTATTGCTTTACTCGGATGTTAAATTGGTGGTTTGCGCACCCGCATGATCGCCTAACATGTTAGGGAAATATATTTAAAATCAATCAAAGCTGCCCGCAAAAGCATTTTTGAAAATAAAATAATGATACCGAAAGGGCATTAGTGAAATCTAGTGTAACCAAGCCCCCGTACCTAGAGTCTCTGGTTCGTAGGAGTAAAGTAAAACTCCCGTTACTTTAATTGGGTTTCTAATCGACCTACCAAAAAAATAGATTAGTGGCGACTCCTAGATAAATCTATCTACATCTTAAGAATTTAAACCTAAATCGCGAATTGGTATGGGTTTGGGAGAGCCCGAGTTAAGTCTAGGCTTAACAATCCATTAGCCAAACTCTAGGTGATTCACCCGAAAAATTTGGTCGCGACAATAATCCTTTAACAACTCCATCCATCTCTTCTACCTCATGTTAAGCTCTTTTTGTGAAAACAAATATTTTAAACTTTTATGATCTGTATAGATCTTGAACTTCTCTCCACATAGATAATGTCTCCATATTTTCAAAGCAAAAATTATAGCTGCCAATTCCAAGTTATGGGTTGGGTTATTCAATTCACGAGGTTTTAACTGTCTGGATGCATAGGCTATGACCTTGCCATGTTGCATCAAAACGCATCCCAATCCTTTGTGAGACGCATCACTATATACCGTGAACCCATCAGATCCAGATGGTATAGTTAAGATTGGAGCCATAGTCAATTTCCTTTTAAGTTCCTGGAAACTTCTCTCGCACTCTCCATTCCACTCGAATCTTACGTTCTTTCGAGTCAATTTTGTCAATGGCCCAGCAAGTCGTGAAAATCCTTCAATAAACCTTCTATAGTAACCTGCCAGTCCTAAGAAACTTCGTATTTTAGTGGGCGTTGTCGGTCTCAGCCAATTTACTACCATCTCAACTTTCGCCGGGTCTACTGCAATTCCTCCTCCTGACACCACGTGCCCCAAAAATATTATCTAATCCTGCCAAAATTCACACTTGCTGAATTTGGCATACAACTTATGGTCTCTAAGGATTTGCAACACTATCTTAAGGTGTCGCTCATGCTCTTCAGCTCCTTTAGAATATATTAGGGTATCATCAATGAAGACAATCACAAATCGATCTAAATAAGGCTTAAATATCCTATTCATCAGATCTATGAATGCAGCTGGAGCATTCGTTAGTCCAAAAGGCATAACTAGGAACTCATAGTGTCCGTAGCGAGTCCTAAATGCAGTATGAGGAATGTCTTCTTTCTTAATCCTTAATTGATGGTATCCTGACCTCAAATCAATCTTAGAAAAGACCGAACTTCCTTGCAGTTGGTCAAATAGATCATCAATTCTAGGCAAAGGATACTTGTTCTTAGTGGTTACTTGATTCAGTTGCCTATAGTCAATACATAAACGCATTGACCCATCCTTCTTTTTCACAATCAAAACTGGTGCACCCCAAGGGGAAGCACTTGGCCTAATAAATCCTTTATCAAGCAACTATTGTAGTTGCACTTTCAATTCTTTCAATTCCATCAAGGCCATCCTATACGGAACTTTCGATATCGGTCCTGTTCCAGGCATCAGTTCAATCTCGAATTCAATTTCTCGTTCCAGTGGTAACCCAGGCAGTTCCTCAGGGAATACATCCTGTAATTCCCTGACCACTCAAATTTCATCTAACTTAGACTCTTCCTTAATATAGTCCTTTACCACTGCTAGGTATCCTTGACATCCTTTGTCAAGTAGTGCACAAGCTTCTACTACTAAAATAAATGCTATAGAGGGGTTTGTCCGATTTCCGTAAAATTCAAAATTAGATTGGTCAGGTAAAACAAACTGGATCGTTTTCCTATAACAATCCATCTTAGCTTGATACTTATGAAGCCAGTCCATTCCGATAATAACATCAAAATCATACATGGCCATTACGACTAAGTCTATTTCCATATCCCGTCCCCCTATAGTTATCTTACATTTTTCACATACCAATGTAGATAATACCACATTCTTTAACGGTGTGGAAACACAAAGAGACATCTCAAGAGGGGTAGTTTCTATCTTCTTCAACTATCTATATCTTTTAGACACAAAAGAGTGGGTAGCACCCGTATCAAACAATGCATATGCCTTCTTGCCATTTATAAAAATTGTACCTGAGATGAAATTTTTGGAAGCTTATGCTTCCTCTTGGGTGACAGCATACACCCTTCCTTGTGCTGGTGGCCTCTGTGGATTCTTTGGTAGATTTGGTCTAGTAGTATGTTGCTGCACTTATCGCACCTAGTTGACACTCAACTGTGACCTCTCTTGTGGACAATTTCTCTTAAAGTGCCCCAACTGTCCACAACCAAAACATTTTGGTGGACTATTACAAAATCCTAGCCCATGCTGTCCACCACACCTCTGACAATTATTACCCTGGTAGGGTACTCTCCCTAGAACCGGGCCACTCTTGGCTTTTCCAAAATTCCCAAAATTACTCCTCTTCTTAGATTCCCAGGGCTGATCTTGTTCAGGATGAGGTCTCTTACCCCTTCGAACATCATTAAGGGTCATCTGCCTCTTAGATTCTGATTGCTCTCTCACTAACTCTTGCTCCACCAACTGTGCCCTCTCATAGATCTCATTGTAATCCCTCATATTCAGAGGCACTAGTTGTTTTCTAATATCGGTCCTTAATCCTTTCAGGAATCTCTTAGCCTTTTTCTCTCGATCTTCAACCAACCTGGGAGCATACCTAGACAATTTAGAAAATTTTGCTTCATACTAGTCCACTGTCAGCTCCCTTTGTTCTAACTGAACAAATTTTGTGATATTCTTATCCTTGGCACAATCAGAGAAATGTTTTCTATTGAAAGTTCTAACAAACTCATCCCAGTTTATATCAGTACGTGGTGGAAAGATCGTGTCTCTTGAAGCTCTCCACCAAAACTTCGCATTTCCCTCTAGTTGGTACTCTGCCAAGGTTATCTTTTTAGCATCGCTACAGTTCAACAACGGAAAATCTGTTCCATTCCATCAATCCAATGCTCCACCTCCTCAGGACTTCTCATTCCAGTAAACTTAGGTGGTTTCAACTTCAGGAATTGCTCCACCAGTCCTTGAGTACGGCGTTCTGCTCCGGGTTGTTGTTGTGCTTGCCTTTCCATCAGATTTCCTATATTGGCCAATGCCTACAGGATATCTTCCATCCGAGGTTGAGCCCTTGAAGTAGAGGCTGTAGCCCTCGATGGATGAGAACTCCCAGTTCGTACCATGATTTTCCTGCAGTTTACCAAGTATTTGGCTCAGGAATAATTTGCGACTCGGTGCCACAAGTCAGATCATAAAATAAGGTTATTACTAAAGTCACATAAGTAACATAGAAATGTTACTGACACACAAAAGCAACATCACACTAGTTACCAGGGATCTACGAGTGAATACCCATCACCCGTTGTTCAAAGTTAGTCAACTACTCTTGGTTAATACCCTATGGTGTGCATCATTTATCCTCATTTCCATCTGAGGCTCCTTATCACTCCATATAAACCATCACTCTGATACTAAGACCGGATGTGGCACCCCTTGAACAGCCCTCCGATCCGCTCGAGTCGCCACAATCCACTTACCTTTCATCTGACCTGATAATATATCACTATGATACCATAGAATTATAATAGGTCCATAAGTCCTGGGGTTTATATCATTTAGATCGGTCCCTACGCAGTTATAAATGTAGAGCCGAAGCGATATCATCTCTCCTTATCTCAAAAAGTTTTGAAATGATGCACACCCACTAGACAGTTTTATAAGATAAAGCCAAGCACTTTTATTTACATAAGTTTGATAGACATCATAAGTCGGTACACCAAAATTTGCCATAGTTTTCTATACCCGGCTACATACTCAAAAGATAACTCGACCTTCAAATGGCTTTCCTTTCCATTCAGTCCTATACAAAAGTCTATCAAGCAGTGCCGGCAGTCCAAAAAGTTTCATCTGCTACCCGTCACACACGTCACACCCAGCCCGGTCCATCGGGTGGCAACGGCGGCAACATCCCTAGCATGATCCCATCATGACAAACGTGCACCGACAGAAACTCCCGAACCACCGGGCCATCAGGTAAACCGATGTCATACATGACTAGAACCCGTACTCGGATGAAAACCAATCCCTACATGAGTGTGCTCTGAACACATGCACTCAACGTCGACTGGGACACTGTAAAAAGTACCACGTGTGACAAGCAGTATATGCATCTTTTAATCTGAAATGTTAGTCCCCACACGGGGTGAGTACAACCACTTAGCAGTAAAAGATTTATCAAACTATATCAAGCATTACCATCAATATCCAAATTCATGCAAGATAGACAAAAGCAAGTAGTTAAAGAATAAGCATGCATCAAAATCATGAAATTCTTCAACGCAATGGCAAATGTAGTTTCAATGGATCAAAATACATCATGTCCAATTACACAAGTCTCGATCATAGGGCCAGCCTGTAATGACATGTCCCATTCCATGTCATACAACTTAGTCCTATAACCGGACCAACACACATATAGTAGAATCATCCATTTTATCATTCAAAAGGTTTCATCCCCCGGAGGACCAATGTTTGCGTCGCTTTGGGCATTCGCATCCACCCTGGCATCACGAAAGCCTCCGGCATTCAGCCACTTAGGGCCACCAAGCATCTGGAGCATATCACGCCTCTAGGCATCTCGTACCCCACCTAGCATCACGAGGAAAACCCTCTGAGGCTCACTATGAGAATGGTTACCTCGGCCCTCTGGATTTACATACCGACTAGAATACAACCGGGCTTCCCGAAGCTCCCGAGGAAAGACCTCCGGCATTCAGCCACTTAGGGCCACCAGGCATCCACAAGGCATCGACTCATTCGATCCTTTGGGCATCCCGACTCCCGGGGCATCGTTGACCCGAGGGTCAAATGGCAACAATTAGCATTTTAATTTCCAAAAATACTTTCAAAGGCAATGACAAGATGCCCCAAGAATCCCTCATCAAATCTCAAGATTGCATAATATGCCATTGTCAGTATCATCATGTCAAATAGCAATTTAAAATGCATTCACCTTTGGGACAAATTGAACAAAATCGGAACAAAGCGGCTCAAACATCACAATGCGCAGTTTTAGTAATAATTTCAGAGTAACCCCTAAATGAACTCAGAAAAGTCTGAAATTTTGATATGTTATAGATGAGACCAAAAGGAAGAGTAATAGTTTTCTGTTTCCTTCAAATTCTGCAGTAACTTTCAGATTCGGTACCTACCGAAGAAAATTCGTTTCACCAACTAAATATTGTCCGTTTGTTCTCAAATTTTGATATGTTATTCCTAAGAATGTTTCCTACAACTTTTATTAAGGGTTTGAAGTCCAATTCTATCTATAAAAGTACATAAAATTCACGGAATCATCACAGGTCAAGCTATTCTCTACGAAACAGTTCACTGTTTTCAATAGGTTCACTTCTACCTTCATAATTTACATTCCTATGGCTATAGCTAGATGTCCAACTCCATCTAATTGGTGTAATCTTCAAATAAAATGGTTCCTTTCCTTATTCTCATCATTATAAATCAAAGCGACGACAATAACAAGACTTTCTATCCATATTCCTCTAAAACAGAATCTTCGTCTATGGTTTTCTTCATTTCTAGCTCAGTCCAACCATTTGTTTCTCTACCAATCTCTTTTTCAACACTTCAAGTCTCTTCCACAGCATCTAAGAACACTTTCGGCGAGTTCTTATTGACAGAGAAACCTTCCACAGCTCGGCTCAAAACATATATTCATCCCTAAGCTCACTCACCGCAACATATACCACATCTTTCCACTCGGCAACCCTTCACCTTGCTTGATCAACACAGCCATCTCACACTCAATTTTTGAACATGCAAGACCTTAATACTACATGCAATGACTGGTAGCTTCAATCTATTACTCATTTAGAGCAATCCAACACAAAATAGCAACATCACATTCAATCCTCCACATTTCAGCATTAAATCTTCATCTTTATCATCCAAAAACACAACATGCAGCTTCCTATTCTGCATTTTCTCACATCTGCCAGCATTTCACCAGAAAATTGCAGCATGCAACACATAGATCAATGAACTTTCACTTGTCTCAACTCCTAGCTTGATCGGCAAACAAAACAGAAAATTGGGACTTCGAATGCAGCTCAATCGGCGACGGGGATCAGCGGCGTTGACAGCGGCAGCTCGAACACGGCGGAAGGCGATCCTCCTCTTCCTCCCTCGTGGCTCACACCCGCACGCCCGCTCTCTCGCTCGAACTCTCTTTCTCTCTCGCTCGGACCGCTCGCTCGAACTCTCGGTTTCTCTCTCTCTCTCTCTCCTTAGTTCCGAATTCCTTTTTGTTCTTTCATTAGTTAACTAATTAACTTTTGCATGCATGTGACAAATGGCTTCAAGGAAAGGACAAGTGGAGGGTGGCGTGGCCTCCTCTATCCGGTTCCCCCCCTTCCTTTTTTTTTGGTCAACAACCTTGGAGGTTTCTTGGGCCTGCTTGGGCCCGAAAATTTGTGGCCAAAGTTCCAAATTAAATGGCCCATAATTTTTGCACAATTATAAGGCATTTTGGATTCCATAGAAATCAATTAATATTCCCATAATCGATTTGCTTCATGTACAAGTACATGACTGAAACCCTTGCGTGGAGAAAGAAATCGGCAAGGCTGCACGAGGTCACGACAATGTACATAGGAGGTTCGGTCCAAGAGATAAAATAATGTGGCCGTTGGTGCAATTGTTCATATGGCCTTTCAAAGACGAAATTTTTTTTCTTCAAAAGTAAATATTTCGGGTCATCGAGTGGCGATGAAACTAGGCCAAAAGTGGCACCAATGATACTCCCGTCGATTACTCACGGCCGTCGCATAATTGAGGGTCATTGAGATTCTCGGATGCCACACCAACACTACGAAATAGATTATTATTTTCTATAGTATATTATGGCACTGAATGAATTGATAGTTGATACATCAATTTTTATAATGTATGTCCAAATCTTTTGGTATACGTGCAAGAGATAATATAGGATACTTTCACCATGAGATTTTCTGCTTAAAAATTTGACTAATCATTGCTGATGATATGGAAAGCAACTAAGGTATCATTGCGTGTGGAGATGCTCGCAGAACAAACCAATTTCCAGAAAGGATAATATGCAATAAAAAGAAAAATAAAAAAGTAATCAGTAATAATATTACTACAAAAAATTGAACATTGTGGCATCCGGAAATTTTGACAACCCTCGGATATGTGACGGCCATGACTGATCGATGGAGGGATCGTTGGACTATATCATCGGTACCATGTACGGACATTGTTTTGCTACCACCATCGGACCGATGAGTCACGGTTAGAAATGGTTCGACTGTGAGTGAGTTATAGCTTCGTCTCTACGTACCATTACTAGCAAGGCCGAGGTTTATTCCGAGTAATGTGCTGACGAGATATTCCTATACTAAATTTGGCTGTTTAGTCGTGTACTCTACGAACTAAATCTCCCATGTACATTATTGCGACCCCGTACGTAAGTAATTATTTTTCAGCACTTGCACATGCTGAAGTTAAGAGTCGAATTTTGGAGGAATTAATCCGTGTGTAAGGACCATGCACGTTTCTTCACATGCGCGACCATACATTCACGTAAGAATTTCTCCGAGTCCATTGACCTACCATGCACGGCCATACGGCCATGTTCTTTTCTTTTCTGTCAAAGTCAGCCCTTTATCCACCTGCCACGTTCACCAGCTGTTCCGTTCGTGTCTCCAAGTGGCCAAAGAAAATTGCCACGTTTCTTCCACCTGTCCTCCATGCATGCATCCACCGAAAATCCCCCTCTTTGTTGGCTGGTTTTTAGTAAAACCAGCAGCTAATCTGCTCGTGTAAGAGAGAAAAAGGGAGTGACCGAGCAGAACCGAGAGTGAGAGAGAGGGAGAGAGTGCGAGAGAGAGAGTGAGATGCGAGAGAGAGGGAGCGACCGAGAGAGAAAGGAGGAGGAGGAGCTGCCGTGTTCGCCGCCCGATCGTCGCCGTTCGTCGTCGTTTGTTCACCTTTAAGGCAAGTGGAGTCCGTAACTTCTCTTGCATGTTTGTTGTGGTGGTTGCATGTTAGATTATAGGTGTGATTTGTGCGAAAAACCGAGGTAAGAGTTGATATTTTGCAAACCGTGTGACTGTTCTCGTTCGGTTTGTTGAAGTCAGTAGCTTGTTTGAGTTTGCATGTGGGTTTGGAGTTCGATTTTGGCTTCGGTGTCTTCATGAAAGTTGAAGCTTACGTCTTGTACTATGACATACTAAAAATTCGTAGAAAACGATGGAGATTTGAGGGGTCAAAATTTCTATTGTACGGAGACTTTAGATCTGCAAAATTTTCACTGACCTCTTGTCGATTTCTTGTTTGCATGTTGATTTCTGTTGGAGATCTCACTTTGTTGTCTTCTTGAAAGTTGTAGGAAACACATTAAGCTACAACATACTCAAATTTGAAGAGAAATGAATGAGTGTAGCCTAGTAAATCGGCTAGATCTTGGAGATGGTTGATTCTGGTGAGGTGTACCGAGACACCCGAGACTTCATGGACTAAAATGGTGACCGTAATCTGGTTATTTGACCTAGATCCCTTGCTGAAACTTGTAAAGGACACCTTGTTACATAACATACTCAAATTTCAGAAGAAACGAAAGAGAATTGATGGTGAAAACTAAGAAATTCGGAGATGAGTGTTCTGGACGTCGCGGTCGTGGTTCCAGAAGCTTCGTAGGGTTGTAGAAATAAATCAAGAAATAATTTGTTTTAGAGTTCTTAATGAAAAAGGTACGAAAAAGTGTTGGCTATCACCCTGTAAAATTTCGTAATTTTTGGAGACCGAATGGATATTTTAATTGAGTTTATTCGGAAGCTGTGCATTGGGTTTAAATCCGAGAATTTTAGGATGTTTTGGGAGAAATTGTGAAATTATGAGAAATTCAATTTGGCCATGAATTTTGTATGAAATTGTGATTCTATTTGTTTTTTTAATGATTGTTTGAATATCATGATTTCGGGAAAATCATAGATATTAAATTTAATATTTATTTATGGAAATAAATAAATATATAATAATAAAATAATAAAATAAAATATATTTTTATTTGGCCATGGATTCAACTTCATTTGTGTGGCACTTGTGTGATGAGGTCTTTGTACATGTATTAAGTTGAAATGCATATGTGATAAAGCTTTGACATGTGTATGACATGTGAATTGAAATGCAAGTGTGATTTGTTTGATGCCATGCCAATTGCCATGTTAAATTGAGATAAAAGGATAAATGTGGATGAGAAAGAGGTTGTAGTGGATGATGTTGTCTGGTGGCCTGGTGGCATAATTCCAGAGATTCCCCGGGAGTGTCGGGATGCCCGGTGGTATACGGTACGTAATTCCAGGGGGGGCCTGGTGGTATGTCGGTACATAATTCCGGAAGCCCTGTCGGAGGTTTCTGCCCGAAAGGAATGCCTCGCGATGCCAGGATTTGGGTGCGGGATGCCCGGCTAGAAGGGTAAAGGCCGGAAGTCCGGTTGTATCTTGGATACATGCCCGGAGGTTCCTCGTGATGCTAGTTGGGATGCGAGATGCCCGGAATGTGGGGGGCCGGACGCCCGGTTGTATCTTGGATACATGCCCGGAGGTTTTTCTCGCATGAGATGCGAGTGTAAAATATGAGATAAAATTGATGAATCGAGGAAGGGTGATGTGGTGATCAAATTTAAAGATAAAGATGAAAATTAACTCATGGCATGATATGGTATGATATGCATGATGATATGCATGATGATGGTGATGATATGTGATGTGATATGATGATCACCCATGGTATGATATGCATGATGATATGCATGATGATGGTGATGATATGAGATGTGATATGATGATCACCCGTGGTATGATATGCATGATGATATGCATGATGATGATGATGATGATCTGTGTTGTGATATGATGATCACCCATGGTATGATATGAATTATATTATGCATGATGATGATGATGATGATGATATGTGTTGTGATGTGATGATCACCAATGGTATGATATGCATGATGATATGCATGATGATAATGATGATATGTGTTGTGATATGATGATCACCCATGGTATGATATGCATGATGATATGCATGATGATGATGATAATATGTGATGTCATGATGTCATGATAAGGATGACATGTATGATATAATGATGTGATGATGATGATTATGATGATGACATATGATGATATGATATGCATGATGATAAGGCATGATGATGCGTGATAGCATTACACATGGCTGCAAGGTAAGTTACGCCTGCAATGCATGTATAAATTGTATGATGCATTGAGTGGTTATTGGATGCCTTTACCTGCTGAGTGGTTGTACTCACCCCTTTTGGGGACCAACATTTCAGATTAGTGGATGGTTTGAGCGGTTAGATATGACCGCGGGAAGAAGGATAGCAAAGGAGGGAACCTTGGGACGCTGACACTAGTTGATGGACCTTAAGCATACGATTGTGGGAGGAGATGTCGGTCATCTTTTAAAGTGTAGCCGAATATAGAAGACTACGGCATTTTGATGTACCGATGAACAATGTCCATCTAGTTTATGTAAATAAATGTGTCCGGCTTTAACTTATATAAGACGTTTAGTAGGTGTGCATCGATTTCTGAATGTAGGGAAGGGAATTGTCGGATATGCTTCCGTTATGTAAATTGCGCAAGGGACCGTGAATAAAAGATGTAAACCCCCATGGTTGTATGGACCCGCTGCAACGAAAAAAATAGTATCAGAGTGACTTGTTATTTGGGAAAGAAAAAGGAAAAGCGAGCTGTGGTGACTCTAGCGGATCGGGGGCCGTCGAGGGGTGCCACAAACATGTGCAGTTAAAACGTCATTGGATGCATCAGTTAAAATAAAATTTGTTGTTTTATATGGAAAATCCATTTTGGTCTCTTCAATTATACTTAGGGGTACACATTAGCTTGAAAAATATATGGTAAGTGCTAATTACAACTATTTGAAGGCGTGTTTATTTCACCGAGAAGAATTTCTATGCAAAACTCTCTAATGTTATGTTCATGATGGTAAATTGACTGATATTCTCATTTGAGCTTACATGACACCTTCAATTCCACACATTCAGATATGGAAGATGATCATGAAGCAGGCAACAACATTTGTTTCATTTGATAAGATGATAGTATAATTGAAATTGTTCAATTCATTCATTAAGTGGTTCTATTATAGGAAAGAGATGATAATATTGTTAATAGATCTAGTGTCACGCCTCGATCCTCGAGCACGTGCCCATCCCTCGGTGGTTGATAAATTTGCGACATCCCAGGATGCATTGCCGATTCATTCATTTTAACGCACATGCAGAAGCGAATTACTAATCCCCTAACCACAACAAACATGGGATAGAAAAGTAGAACAACAAATTTCAAATCAATCAACACAACTTTTATAAACAATCTGGTTTACAAATACAGGCTAACTCTAGGGTCTAAGTACAAGAGGTCTATCTTCAAAAGGAACTTCTGAGCCACCCGTACTCCTGACCCTTTCGCCTCAAGCTCTGGGTTCTTCATGCTAGGGACTTGAAAAGTTGAGCCGATGACAGGGTGAGACAATGTCTTAGCAAGTTTACCCCCTAAACTCTGACTAGGAAGGAAATACGCCTAAAGACCGTCTAGTCACACACAAGACAGAGGACTTACTTTTGCCTCAATTCTTTCCTGCACGTCAGTACAATTCATATATCACATATGTGCAATAATAACACTCGATCAATTGGAGCATCTCAAATCACATTTCTGTCAATCAACACATTTCAATCAATCAATCCATCAATCTACCACAGAGGTCCCGATTATGAGACCAAATCATTATGACATGTCCCATACCGTGTCATACAATTTTGTCCCATAATCCGCCACGTATAACTCATTCAATCATACATTCCAATTGATCACAATCACACAGGCATGACCTAAGCATCACACAGTGGATCTAACTGACACATAGCGGATTTATCCATTACACAGCGGATCTAACGGACACACGACGGATCTAACTGACACACAGCAGATCTATCCGTCACAACGGATCTAACCGTCACACAGCAGATCTATCCGTCGCACAACGGATCATAAATTCTCTTAACCAGCACATGATCATCCAATCCCGGCCAAGGACATGGTGATTGCACTCAAATGCCTCAATTAAAATAATGTGCATGACCTATTTTCATCGTGTTAAAAATACCCGATAAACTAATCGTGTGTGGATACACGGTCGGCTTAAGCTAAAATTTATCTTTCTTTTAGAAGATCCCACTAATTATAATAGTCCATAAACACATTTTTGGCGTTGCAAACCAACGCCCGGTATATTTTGATTAAAATACCGAAATTACTCAATTTTGGAATAAATACCCAAAATTACAATTACCACTCTGTTTGCACAAATCAATGCTCAATTAAATAAACCAAGCATACCATTGCATCAGCATGAAATTTTAGTCACCGGCTATCCCGTATAATTTTCGAAAAATAATAAATAATTAAATAAATATAATTAAATGCCATAAATAGAAACTTAAGCCGAAAATGCCTAATTAAATATTGAAACAGGCCCAAAAAATTTCTAAACCAATCTAGATAATTAATATAGCTTATCTAGTCCATAACTAAGCTGTTCTAGCCACCTAACATGCACAAACGAATATTTAAATCGCTAATTTGTTCTAACTAACCACCTAAACCATACTTAGCCTAAACTAATCAACCCTTAAACATCATTAACTCCATAAGTAGAGTTTAGTGATTAAACTCACTAGTTTTGCGAGTTGGTGAGTCAACGGCGATGGCAGCACGACGGCGGCCGAAACTCAAGATTACAATGACGCTAAAGGGAGCTCAGGAGGGCCCGAAAAAGGGCCGGCAAGCCCATAGCGAAGTTGTTGCGTTCGGTCCAGACTTGAGGAAGCTACCGATCGGGCCGAGTGGGCTGACCTCAGCTTGGTTCGGAGCTGAGATGAGGGTTGAATTAGAGGCGAGGAGGCTGCTCGATTCTGGACTTGGGCGAGGCTGGCCGTGCATGGGCTGCAGCGGACAAATGGGCGAGGAATCATGGGGGACGGTGGTTGTTGGGCTTGAGTGACGTTGCTACTGGATGAGGAAGAAGCGGACGGTGAGATTGGCGCTAGAGTTGACTGGTGGAGATGGCTCGAGGGCAATTGGCGATGAAGATGGGCAGTCAACGAATAGGCTGAAGGAGCAACTTCGACTGGAATGCACGGGCTGCTGGGTTGACTCCTACGTGTGGGACAGTTGGTAGTGAAGAAGTAGCTTCGATGGAGGACGCGTGGCAAATTCAGTGGCAGTAATTCGCTGGTGTTTACGTTGGTGAGCTGGACGAGTGGCTACGAAAGGAAGGCTCGGTGGAGGGAGACAAACGTTGGTGGAGGCTACTTCGTTGGAATGGCAGAATGAAAGTGAAGCAGCTGCTAGCGTTAGGAGGGAAAAAGGAATGTACGCCGAATGAAAGAGAAGCAGGGAGGTCAGCAGTGAAGAGGGAGCAACTGGATGCGCATGAGAGAAAGACTGAAGGAAGGGGGCAGCAAACGTGCGAGAGAAGCTGTGGATGGGGGGTAGAAAGTCAAACAAGCTTATCCATTCATCAAAGCTTGGCCCCCTATTCCTTTCTTGCTTGATAATTCCACAAATAATCAACTTTGGTGACAAATGTTGCAGCCCACATATCAGCTTCTAAATTTCACAAATTGGACTTCCATTCAATCCAATTTAGTC
Source organism: Eucalyptus paniculata subsp. matutina (assembly GCA_017140255.1). NCBI lineage: Eukaryota > Viridiplantae > Streptophyta > Magnoliopsida > Myrtales > Myrtaceae > Eucalyptus > Eucalyptus paniculata. The sequence goes on from CM029445.1 coordinate 32,237,186, forward strand.
CCCAAAAATCTCCATGCTAATATACTTGATCCCCACTTACTTCCTTGCATGAGAATTCCCACAAATATCAAGCCTTGGACAGCAAAAATGGCCACTTTCACTCCCATCCGAATTTATTTTCATTTTTCGATATATTCGAAATTCAATTTCTTAACAAATCTCTCCAATTTGATGGCCAAATTATTGAGGAGGGTGCCCATGCCAATTTCCACCCTTGTCTTCACAAACTAGTCCTCATTGGAAGGTCAAAAATCAACTTGAAAATGGCCAATTGAATTTTCTTTCTTTTCCGAATCGTCTGAAATTGATTTTCCGAAAAAATCCCGGGCTCGCCGAAAATTCTTCGGAGGATGAGTCGACATTCCTAAAATGAATCGTGACATGATAGAACTTTCAATTTCTGAAATCGGGTTCAAATTCGCAGTTAATTTCAATCTGATGCGATTTTAGCGTGACCTAACCTACCAGGTAGCTTTTAGGAATTTTTAGCGTAATTGACTCGTGGTCAATTATTTTCGAGCCACATTGTGCATCTTCGACACATTGGTGACTCTCGATTGTCATGAAAATCTCAAGGTTTCAAATGCGGACATAGGGTACCAAAACGACAGAAAAATCGGTCTAGTGCCAATCAACGAGAATTTTGCAATCAGATGGAATCACCCACACTTTAACCACATATCTCAGTGGAATCGACCTATCTTCGGTCTCTGATCGATTTTTAATTGTGCCATAATGACCCTTGCAGATTAGCACGGTCGAGCAGTCGATTCCTGATCGAATTCTCAAGTCTATTGCGTTTATATTCCTTAACGACTTCACCTGATAGGCTAGTTATCTCGTGAGTGGCCAACTCAAAGAAAAGAACTATAGGTGCGTCGACTAAAAGCCCAACTTATCCAATCAAAGATAGAACCTAAAAATCAGGATGTCACAACTCTTCTCCTCTTATAATAATTTCGTCCTCAAAATTTAGACAAAATTTAAACCATTATAGATCTTAAACAAAAGGATAGGGGTATCGTCATCCCATCAAGTTTTCACTTTCCCCTGTTGCTCCTGCTGTGCCATGATGTTGCCAGACCACTTTAATCAACGGGATTGTCTTGGTGTGCAGAATCTGGTCTTTCCGATCCATAATCTAAACCGGGTTTTCCACGTACAACACTCTATCGTCCATGTCTAATTCTTCAAGATTTAGCACGTGGGTCAGGTTAGGCTCATACGTTCTCAACATCGACATGTGAAAGACATTACGCACTTGCGCTAACCGCGGCGGCAGTGCAAGACGATATGCTAGGGTCCCGATTCTTTTCAGAATCTCAAAGGGACCTACATACCTCGGACTCATTTCCTTCCTGTCGAAGTGCGAAGTACCCCTCATTGGTGACACCTTCAGAAAGATATGATCACCAACTTGGAATTCCAATGGTCTCCAACGCTTATCTGCGTAGCTTTTCTGGTGGCTCTGTGAAGTCTTCAATATGCCCCTAGTGATTGCAGCTACATCCATTGACTGCTGAACTAACTCCAGGCCTATGATCTTTCGTTCTCCGACCTCATCCCAACACACTGGCGTTCTGTACGTTCTGCCATACGACGCTTCAAAAGGAGCCATCTGAATGTTCTACTGGTAGCTGTGAATCTTGGGTCTTAGTCTGATGTAATCTTCACTGGCACTCCATGCAGACGAACAATCTGACGCGCGTACTACTCTGCATGCCCATCTAAATCAAGGTCCTTTTGTGCTACGATGAAGTTGATTTTCCGAAAAAATCCCGAGCTCGCCGAAAATTTTTTGGAGGATGAGTTGATGATCCTAAAATAAACATGACATGACAGAATTTTCAATTTCTAAAATCAGGTTCAAATTCGCGGTTAATTTCAATCTGATGCGATTTTAGCATGACCTAACCTACCATGTAGCTTTTAGAATTTTTTAGCGCAATTGACCTGTGGTCTATTATTTTCGAGTGACATTGTACATTTTCGACACATTTGTGACTCTCGGTTGTCATGAAAATCTCAAGGTTTCAAATGCAGACACAGGGTACCAAAACGATAGAAAAATCAATCTAGTGCCGATCGACGAGAATTTTGCAATCAAGTGGAATCACCTACACTTTAACCACATATCTCAGTCAAATCGACCTATCTCCGATCTCCGATCGATTTTTAACTGTATCGTAATGACCCTTGCAGAATAGCATGATTGAGCAGTCGATTCCTAGTCGAATTCTCAAGTCTATTGCATTTATATTCCTTAATGGCTTCACTTGATAGGCTAGTTATCTCATGAATGGCCAACTTAGAGAAAAGAACTATAGGTGCATCGATGAAAAGCCCAACTTATCCAATCGAAGACAGAACCTGAAAATCAAGATGTCACATCTAGCACATTTGTGGGAGAGTGATTGAATTATTGAAGTTGACAGTAAATAAATAAATATCTCTTTACATTTTTGAAGTCAAATTTTGCATCTGTAGTCGTTGCGTGATGACGAAGTTAGTGAGGTTTTAGTGAAGGCGCGTCGGTCCACCAATAGAAATTATTGTATTGCTTTCTTTCTTTCATAACGTGTTACACCATCCAAGAAGCACTCACTCCTTATTTTCCTTTTACTTTTGCCAAAAGCGACATTATACAAGTTAACATTCCCGTCAATAAGCTATTTTTGTTACCAATTTTTTGTTTTTTTGTCAAAAATGAAAAAGCTCATACGATAAAATATAATGTTTTTCCTTTTTGTCTTCACAATTTAATGAAGCAACACTTATGGAATATTAGCCTTGAAAAGAAAATAGAACACCAATGCCTCACTCAAAAGGATTTTTTTATTCATTTAACATTCAAATCGATTCTTTTTTATGGTACTAAGAAAAGTCTATTTGGAAACTGCAAAGAAGTTTCTTTTCTAATCAATGTGAAAGTTATGCATAAATAATTCCAACACCGTGTTTTGTCACCTAGACTGCAAGGGTTGCAATTTCCACACGATACACACTTTTTCTTCACTAGACTTGCCTTTATTGGTTGACTTGGACATTTGTATGACCGACGACCCGACGCTTTTCATTCATATAACTAGGCCTCCATCGCATTACCAATTAGCAAAAACTTTCATTGCATCAGATCAAACGATAGAGAGATGATTAAGTCTCTGAGCTCCATGAGCATGTTTCGTGTTTTGCTTTTCATATTGCATGTTCTGTTGCTACTGGGAATGAGTTGCGGTGCGAAGAATAATTACTTGTGCACCGCTTCATCTTGCGGCGATGTTCGTGACATACAGTATCCTTTTCGATTGAAAGGTGACCTAAAAGGTTGCGGCCGCTCTGAGTATGAGCTAGCTTGTGAAAATAATCGCACTGCTCTATATTTGTATGCCGGTCGATATTATGTGAAGTCGATTTACTATGACAATAATTCCAGAGATTATTTCTCTGGTAATATCATGGTGGTTGATGATGGACTGCAAAAAAGTAATTGCTCATCCCTCCCTCGTTACTCATTGGCGAGCTCCAACTTGAGTGATCAGGATCCATACTCTCAATATGCTTCATCCTCTGCGGTGGTCTTCATGAAGTGCTCACAGCCCATTGCTTCTCCTTCGTATATCTATACTGAACCATGTATTGAGGGAGCATACCCTTCCAATACACCCCCTAATATTTCCCAAATGAAGGTGTACTCATACGCTATGTCTGGGTTGAGTCTCCAAGTAGGGGACATCAAGGATTCTTGCAGCATAACCATGATGACTTTCTTATCGGATGCTGACCCGACGTGGGAAATGGATGGGTATGATCGTGTGAGCCCAATGTATCGTGTGAGCTCGTATAAGGATGTCCATAACAGGATGGCTGAAGGATTCGCTCTCCGTTATTCTCGACGTTCTTGGCCGGTAAAATTCTGGCTTTGCCAGATTATTTACCCAAAGGGGTGGTGCGACTCATATGACGCTAGTAAGCTGACTTTCTCTGAAGCTTTTCTTCCTTTACTCTCTTACTTTCTTTCTTCTTCTTCTTCATCCTCATCCTTTTCTCAAATGTTAGCTCTACTGAGGGATCTTATCAAAATTTACTTACTGAGTGATGTGGCATGTTTCAATTGGATATTGTAATACGTTGGTTCGATTTATTGAGTCATTACTTTCTTTAATACCCAATAAAAAAATTGCCACATCCATTTAGTGAAAAAGTTCAGTAAGATTTTTTAGTAGATTTGGTGTGCATTGCTCTTTTATTTTACATCTGTGGAGCTTTTTTGGACTGGACACTCTTTATTTATTTTATTTTTTGGGTCTTAATCACTAAAAGAAAACCACAAATTTAAGTTTAGTGCCAATTCTGCTCCAAACTTTTTTTTGTCTACAAAAAACCATAAACTTTAGGTCCAGTCCAAATTTGCCTCGAACTTTTCTTTGTCTAGAAAAAACCTAAAACTTTAGGCCAAATCCTAAATCTATCTCTAACTTTTTTTTTCTAAAAGAAAAAACACCAATTTTTACTCTAATTGCAAATCTACCCCATCAGCCCTCTGACCGAAAATTGCCGTTAGTCATCCCTAATTTTCATATCTTAGAACGATTTCATTTTGGAAATAATTTTCCATGTCACCTTACTGAAGTGGAGTTGTTATCAATGTGGAAATGTCATATCAAATTGGGACCGGACCATGGGGGTAAATTTCGGAATATATTAAAAGTTGGTGATTTTTTTAAACAACCAAAATTCAAGGCAAATCTGGGACTGTACCTAAAGTTTGGGGTTTATTCGAGACAAAAAAGTTCGGGCCAAAATTGGACTAGAACTTGAGGGATTTTGGGAATTAGGCCTTTTTTTGGGGAAAATTGTTTGATTTGATCGTAGCTTGTGTCCCATGAATCGATGTTATTGTTATGGGGAACTTATGAACATTTGGTACATTTAGGAAAACAAAAGCGAAAACTTGTTTCTTCAAAAGAAAAGATCATGCAATGATAACATGGATTTCATGAGTGAATATAATAAAGTTGGATCTAAGCGTTATCTAGAAAAGTGAAACTCGTTCACTCTTTTTTTTTTATTCTAGACTTCTCCACTTGCAAATTTCAATTAACAAAAGTGTGTCTTTGCACTTTGTAGTGACTGTATGAAGTTATCCTTCACTTGGGGTATATCTTAACGTGAATTTCTTTTATTATTTAACTGCTAAAACAATGGATCTAGTTCTTTATTGATTGATCGTTAATTCTAATTAACCAGATTTAGTAATCTCTCACCAATTCTCTTACTATCTACAGGTTATCCTATGCAGTATATGATGCAAGACTTTGCTAAAATTGCCACATGGAATCTCTTCTTTGTCTTGTGTATGATAACTCCTTTTCTCTTCACATCTTTGAAGCTCTCATTCAGCACTATGATAAACAAAAATTGTATGTGTAAAAGAAATTATCACACTATGCTAATCGATGGCCAAATTTCTCCACGGTCCATTTCTTAGCAGCAAAATTCATACTTGGAGCTCCATGTGTGTTGATATTTCTAATCTTGAAGTGGATGAGAAGAAATCAAGCGACCAATGCAAACATCGAAGAATTCCTACAAGCTCACAATAACTTTTTGCCCATAAGGTACTCTTACTCGGATATCAAGAGGATCACAAAAAATTTCGAATGCAAGTTAGGTGAGGGGGGATATGGTTCCATATACAGAGGAATACTTAGAAGTGGCAATGAAGTTGCGGTTAAGATTTTGAACAAATCAAAATCTAATGGCCAAGATTTTATAAGCGAAGTGGCCACAATTGGAAGGATCCACCACGTTAATGTGGTGCAACTTGTTGGTTTTTGCTTTGAATACTCCAAACAAGCTATTGTCTATGATTTCATGCCAAACGGATCTTTGGATAAACACATTTCCTATAAGGATGGTGATGATCCTCTTGATTATAAGAAAATGTATGAGATCACTCTTGGCATAACTAGAGGGATAGAGTATCTACATCGGGGATGTGATATGCAAATTCTACATTTTGACATCAAGCCTCACAACATTCTCTTAGCCCAAAGTTTCATTCCGAAAGTTTATGACTTTGGACTTGCAAGACTTTATCCCACCGATCGCAGTATAGTATCGCTAACTGCAGCAAGAGGAACCTTGGGTTATATGGCTCTCGAGCTATTCTATAAAGACATTGGTGGTATTTCTTACAAAGCCGATGTTTATAGTTTTGGGGTGTTATTAATGGAAATGGCTGGCAGATGGAGAAATATAAATGCACATGCAAAGCGTTCGAGTCAAATTTACTTTCCTTTGTGGGTTTATGATCAACTCGGCAAAGAAAAGGAACTTGAAAGGGTAGATGTCATAGAAGGGGAAAGAGAAACAACGAGGAAGATGATAATTGTTGCACTGTGGTGTATACAATTGAGCCCTAATGATTGGTCGTCGATGAGGAAAGTCATAGATATGCTTGTAGGAGATATGGATAAACTGCAACTGCCTCCAAAACCACTTTTATATCCGATAGAGGCACCCGTTGATGATGTTGACGCTGAGATAGAACTTGAAACAGTCTCATCTTCATCAAGTGCTTCGATAGTTTCTAGCGGTTCCCAATTTTACCATGACTATGAGTTTACGAAAAAATGTATTGTGTGATTGTTCCCCTATAATGAGATGCAAAAATTATAAATAGTACTATCAACATGTATCATCATTCAAAATGTAATCTGTGAAGCTTTTATATGTTTTTCATATGGCACTAGTGTTTTTTGGTAGACTCGTCATGTCCATATTTTATAAATGACGATGAATGTTGTATGGCATTCATTCAATTTTCGTTTCTTGTGAATCCTCTTGTTATAACAAGGTAATTTTTTCTTCGTGTCAATGTTTGCATTTTAAGCAATGAACCTCTCTCATTTCCATCAAAACCTCTCACCTCCAACCTTTGACCTCTGGTTGATCACCCACATCGAAGACAGCTACCTACTCAAGCTATCTTCGACTTGGTCCTCATGTCACGGGATGGGTCCAAGCCTAACCGATGAATGACTGGCACATGTCAAAGAGTAAAGATAGAGTAGGCTGACAATTTTGCCTTTATGATGAATGGAAATTGAACATGTGATGTTATGTTAGAGCATATTATGTATTACGAAAGCTCAATCCCTAAATGCAGTAAGAACTTGTGCGTTCACTCAATGATAAGACATGAGATGATGCCTTGCATTCTTCAGAACAAGCATTATATTCCTCACTGTTGTCCCATGTGAAAGGGCTAGTAATAACACCTAGAGGTGGGTGAATAAGTGTAACAAAAAAATTCTCGCAAGATTCAGAAGTAATAATTGCTTTTAGAAAAAGATAGACTAAGGACGAATTCAGACTTTAGTAGTGAGATAGAACTTTAAACAAAATAGAGGAGTTCAAACTTTAAACAGTTAAATAGAGCTACGAATCAAAATAAAGGAGTTGAAGGAAGAGAATAGGAACACACGGTTTATAGTGGTTCGGCTTAGATCAAGCCAACGTCCACTCTCCCACGCTGACAGCCTACTGGCTGGATTCCACTAAGAAACAAAAGAGATTTTACAATCTTGCAGTCTTGACTTCATAGTGAAGAACCTCTACCGGTCTCACATAAAGTCTCACTATGAGTTTGTCTCTTTTGTATACAACTTTGAGCTCAGTAATTGAAATAGCAATGAACTAGGAAGCTTTAGACTTTGGAATTTCTTTTTCACACTCTATCTCCAACAACTAAAGTGTCCGCCTTAAATACTCCTTCATGCCTTCACAACCGTTGGCACTTTCCAAAGGAATTCTTCCAATTTGCCCGTTGGATAGAATCAATCAAGGGGATCTCAAGTTGATTGATTGATTGAGATGAAAGTCCATCAATCATATTCGCCCATACAATTAGGATATTGGTTTCCATAGGTAGAACTTTCCAAGTTTGTTTGCCTTTCAAAAGATTTGATTATCGGAATTGATTACATTAAGGATAATCAATTATGTGAGTGCTATATCCAACCAGAGAATTATCCAAGCCATACAAATTGAATCCTTGAAGAAATAAAGATAATCTCGCATTTGGATAAGTATTCATTCTTCAGTAGCATTTAGTCTGGAAACTGTCAGTGTGAGCAGACTTTGAACCTAAAGTCTTGTGGTCTTCAGACTTTGACATTTCAATCTTGGAAGTCTTTAGACTAGATTGTGGAAAGGTTTTGTCAACTTCAAAAAAGTAAATGATTTTTCTCCAACAATCTCCGCCTTTTGACCTGCAAAACAACTCTTAAGCAATACATGATATCTTATAAAAATAAGTTGAGTAGGGTCTGGATAGCATCGATTTTGTAACCACAGAAAACATGTTAATCTTGAAAAGATAAGACAAATAGCTATCCAACCATAATTAGTATCACCAAAAGTTGATGTCAAAGAGTTCAAATCAAAAGGTCCAAATCAAACAAAAATCCAACAAAAAGTCCAGCAGTTTAACAAAAGTCCAACAGCACCAAAATATAAGCCAAATAGTCAAACAAAAGTTAAATCTGCACATTCTTCCCCTTTTTGTCATCAGCAAAAAGTGGAGAAGGATAAACTTAATTAAATCAAGTGTTTTTGGGAATGCGAACGATCTGGAAATCCCCCATGGACTGAATTGTCTCCTCCAGCTTTATCACGATATCCTTAAGCTTCTCAATATCTTCACCCTTGGTAGTCTCTTGAACTTGAAGCTTAAGGGCCTGTACCTGCTCATGTAGAGAGTCTGAAGTAGATTTCAAAGCTGATTTGAGGTTCTTGATGTCAAACTCCATACCATATTGCTGTTTCTTTAACTCCAAAAGGAGCTCTAACAGCTGCAGTTGTTTCTGTTGATGCACTAGGTCCAGCCAAATTAATTCCAGGAGTTTCAAGATTTGAGGGAACTTCAGCATGTCGATCACCAAGACTTGAAGATGATGCCTCAATATCAGCTTCAGGAATTTGAGAGGGAAAAAAATAATCTGGATCGGCAGAAAATCTGCTAACATCATCACTAGTAAAAATAGGAGAAAAAGTACTTATTTTCTCAACAGCTCCCCCTGTTTCCATGCCTACATGTGGAGAAGGAAAATCTTCTTCTTGTTCTTTCTCAATTTCAGCTTTCAAGTGATGTTCTTTTTCTCTTCCATCTCCTACAGTCTCACTCCTAGTTTTCTCAGAATCCTCTAACATTGCAAAAATGGGTTCAATAGAGTCATCTTGACCCTCTCCCTCTTCTGCTTCTCTTCTTTCTCATGCTCTTTCTTCTGCTCTTCTTTCTTCACTTTCTTCTCCTCTCTCTTCTCTTTCTTCATCTCTCTGCTCTGTTTCTTCTCGACCTCTTTCCTCTTTGTCCTGCGGCTGCTCAAAACTAACAAAACTCTGAAGATTTTTCAAGGCAAATGCAGAGAGAGCAAGATCATCCTCATCTTCTTCGTCCTACAAGATAAGGGCTCTTCTCTTCTTGATAGGTGCAGTCATAGGTTCCTTGCCTTTCCTTTTCATTGCATTGGAGTCTTGTTTTGTTTTGCTGGGAGACTTCTCCTTCAACCGCTCCAAAGCATTGTTCAGTTCCTTCAGCCTCATTTTTTATACCATCTTTAATCTTATAACCATAGGAGCAATGGTTCGAACACAGAGAAATGCTAGAAGCTGAATTTGAAAGTGTTTGAACAGCTTGGTGACAAGCACTGAGTAAGGGAGTTGTCCCTTATCCTTCACAACAGTCCTGTGCATGTGCATAAGGATTGTATGTGGCAGCGAAAACTTCATCCCATTAGTAATGGAAAACATTAGTTTTGCTTCAAAACGAGAGACATCTGTTTTGAAGGTTGACTTGGGTTGGATGCAATTGATCACAACCTTGTGCAGCAAAATGTTTGAAGCAGACATTCTGGAATAGGTAATGCCGCCTTCAACAAGTCTATCCCGAACAAGAGATATTGTTGCATGACCAACAGACACATTTATTTGTTGGAAAATCCCTCTTTCCACACCAATAGCATCCATCAATGTGTCCACATCCACCACAAAATCTTTATCCCTCACGGTGAAACGAAATCTATTCGCATCAAGAAATGACAAGTTCGAATAGAAATATGCAGTTAATTCAGGGTAAGCAACAGAAGTCTCAGAACAAAATTTTTCAAGTTGAAGGAGAGTCAGTTTCTCCCTCAAGTTCACCTTTAAAGAATCCAAGAAATCAAAATCCACAAATCAGGGTTCATCACCCCTCTTTTCAACAATTTTGAGTAAGTCCTTTTATGCTCTTTAAAACGAAAAAAACTCGTTCCTTCAACACGCACATTAGTAGCAACACCCATTTTAGGCAGAAAATCCGTGTACATTTTCTCATCATCATCCTTCGCTTCTGGCTTATTAAAAGAACTAAATCGGGGATCAGTGGGAAAGTTAGCAAACGTCCTATCTGTCGTTCCTTCAAGTGCAATACTTAATCTTCCATTGTTCGTAAGAAATGTGTCTCATTCCGATATGCCCGTTCTTTCAAAAACTCATCAATAAAAATCATAGCAAAACCACCTTAATTTAACTGGTTGTAGAGTTTAAGAACAAACTCAGGTTTAGACGTTCATACAGGTTCATCTTCCAAAATCTCCTCTTCCACTTGATGACATGGAGGATTTTGAGTGGTATGCTGTGGAGAATGACGCTGTTGAGAATATTGTTGTTTTTGTTGAGGAAAATCTTTTTCCTCGGTCAAGTCAAAATAAGTAGGCCCCTCTCACATATTCTGTGGTCCCCTGTTTGCGATCTGAGACGACTTCCTTTGGAAAGACATATTCAAAGTCGAGGAGGATTCCACATATATGTTCAGATGAAAAAGATGAAAACTTGTAGAACAAGTTCGAGAGTGAAAAACTAGAGAGTAGAAAGAAGAGAGTAGAGAAATTGTATGCTAGGGTCTGGTGAAAATGATCGAAAGGAATACAAAGGTATATAAGGAAAATGAACGGTCACGAATAAAAGGAAACGAAACTGTCACAAAGAGAATTACCTTTTTCAAAATAACAGAAAATAAAAACTGCCTTTTTCGAAAAATAAAAACTGCCAAAGATTAAAAAATTCAAAAAGATAACATCCAAAAATATAATAAATAGACAACGATTCGAATAAACATACCTTTTCATTTTAAAAAATAAAATACATGGATTCGAGACTTTCTTTTACTGAAGTAGAGTCTCGAAAAGTCTAAGTTTGAGCAACGTCGATTTTAACCAAGAAGAGGTAAAATATTCAGTTTTGTGTGAATAGATTCAAATAGATTTTTCTCTAGAGGCTTTGTAAATATATCTGCCAATTAATTCTTCGAGTCAATGAACTTAATCATAATCTCTTCATTCTGAACATGATCTCTTATGAAATAGTGTCAAATCTCTATATGCTTTGCCCTTGAATGAAGAATTGGATTCTTTGTAAGATTAATAACATCGGTATTGTCGCATTTGATCTCTATACACAATTCCTCAATTCCAAAGTCTCTTAATTGTTGTCTTATCCACAAGATTTGAGAACAACAGCTCCCAAGAGCCACATACTATGCTTCTGCAGTTGATAAAACCACAGTACTCTGCTTCTTCGAGAACCAAGACATCAGCTTGCTACCTAGCAGTTGACAAGTACCTGAAGTACTCTTTCTATCGACCTTACAACCTACTAAATCTGCGTCTGAATATCCAAGAGGAGTAAAATCTCATTATTTGGGATACCACAGACCTAGCTCTGAAATAGTTGCAACATATTTGATGATGCGTTTTGCAGCACTTAAATGAGATTCTTTAAGATCTGATTGGAATCTAGCACAGATGCAAATACTAGACAAAATGCCAGGTCTAGATGTAGTAAGATAAAGAAGAGAACCAATTATGCTCCTGTAAAGCTTTTGGTCTACTTTGTTTCCTCCTTCATCTTTGTCCAACTTCGAAGAACTTGACATTGGTGTCTCTGTCTTTTTACAATTCTCCAATCTGAATTTCTTGATGAAATATTTTGCATACTTCTCTTGGTGAATAAAGATACCTTTTTTTGATTGTCTAACTTGCAATCCTAGAAAGAAAGTTAACTCACCCATCATACTTATCTCGAATTCATCCTGCATACTTCTAGAGAATTTCTTGTATAGATTTTCATTAGGAGATCCAAAGATAATATCATTAACATAATTTTGAACTAGTAGAAAATCTTTACCCTCTCTTTTTATGAACAAAGTAGTATCTACCTTTCCCTTAACAAAATCATTTTGGGTTAGGAATTTACTTAACATTTCATACCAAGCTCGAGGTGCTTACTTCAGTCCATACAATGCATTTTTTAGTCTGTATACTAAGCCTAGCTTTCTTGGATCTTCAAATCCAGGTGGTTGTTCCACATAGACTTCTTCTTGGATAAATCCATTGAGGAAGGCACTCTTTACATCCAGCTGGAATAACCTGAAATTTTTATAATAAGTAAATGCAAGTAATAGTATAATTGCTTATAACCTCGCTACTGGTGCATAGGTCTTGTCATAGTCTATCCATTTTTCTTGCATAGATCCTTTGGCCACAAGTCTTACTTTGTTTCTGGTCACTTTTCCCTTCTCGTCCATCTTATTCCTCAAAACCCATTTAGTCCTAATAATAGACTTACCTTTAGGTTTAGGAATTAGTTCCCAAACATCGTTGATGCTGAACTGTCTAAGCTCTTCTTGCATGGCTTCGATCTAGCTTTCATCATACAGGGCTTCTTCTATACTTTTGAGTTCTATCTCTGAAACAAATGCTAGTGCACTCGACTCTTCTCACCTTTTTGATCTGGTACGAACTCCTTTATCAATGTTTCCAATGATGAGTTCTTTAGGATGACTAGACTTATGTTTCTAGTTGCTAGTTGGTCTGAGAGTCTGCTAATCCTTTGCTTTAGTTGAGTCTTCTGCTTGAAGTTGATCTCCAAAAGTATGAGCCATTTAAGGGAAAGTAAACTTTGTAAAGTCTAGAGTAGGTTCAGATTCTTCAAGTTGAGTCTAATCCAATTGATTTTGCATAGAATCTTGAAACTTGACATTCATAGATTTTTCCACAAATTGAGTCCTTTTATTAAAAACTCTGTATGCTTTGCTTGGGATTAAGTAGCCAGGGAAAATTCCTTCATCTGATCTTCCTTCAAACTTCCCAGTTCAATCATTTGCATTTTTCAAAACGTAACATTTACAGCCAAACATATGAAAGTAAGAAACATTTGGTTTCTTCCCTTTATACACTTCATAAGGAGTTTTATCTAGAATAGGCCTAAAAAACATTCTGTTGATGATGTAGCAAGATGTTGAAACTACTTTAGCCCAAAATCGAGAGGAAATTTTACTCTCAATTAAGAGGGTTCTTGCCATCTCCTGCAAGGATCTATTCTTCCTTTCCATAACCCAATTTTGCTTTGGAGTGTATGGAAAAGAGAAAACATGCTGGAAACCAGATTCATTACAGAACTTCGTAAAGTCTTGATTTTCAAACTCACCTCCATGGTCTATTCGAATGCTTGAAATAACGTATCATTTTTCATTTTGTACCTTCTTAGCAAACTTTGAGAAGTGAGAGAAAGTTTCAAACTTATTTGCCATAAAGTAAACCCAAGTAAAGCGAGAGTAATCATCCACGATTACTAAGTAGAATCTCTTTCCACCAATGCTTTGAGTTCTGGTTAGTCCAAAGAGGTTTATATGTAGAAGCTGTAAAACTCAATTAGTAGAAACTTGATTTACAGGTTTAAAGGAACTTTTAACTTGTTTTCCCAAAACACATAGAGTGCATAACTCAGATTTTTGATAATCCAAATTGGGGAGACCTTGAACAAGCTTCTTGGATGAAATCTTGGCAATTTGCTTCATGTTAACATGACCAAGCTTTCGATGCCAAATATTTGCTTCATCTTGAATAAATATAAGACACTGAGAGCTTTCTGGTTTTATATCCAAAAGGTAAATATTCCCATGTCTTCGCCCAGTGAAAGATTGAGATAGATCTTTACTTGTTCCTAAACAGATGCCTTCTTGGAAATTAATTTTGAATCCAGTATCGCAAAGTTGACTTATGCTGAGTAGACTGTAATTCAGTCCTTCCACCAATGAGACATTATTGATAGCCAGGCTTCCAATCTTCACGGTTCCACATCCAACAATTCTTCATTTGCTGTTTCCACCAAAAGAGACTCTTCCACCATTTATTTGAATGAGCTTTATAAAACAACTCGAATCTCCAGTCATATGTCTCGAATAGCCACTATCCAAATACCATTTGATTTTCTTTTTGATATTGACCTGCGATCAAAAGAAGAACTCAAGCTTTCTTTGGTACCCATATTTTCTTGGGTCCGGGGAGTTAGTATTGAAAATAGTCTTTGCCAAATCCCTCTTAATAGGTCTCCAAACCTTGGGACATTCCTTCTCAAAATGTTACGAACTGTTACACTTTGAACATTTGAGAGCACTTGCCAACAGCTTTTACAAAAACCTTTTGAAAATGTTTTTTGTCAAATGCCTTTGTAGATCTTTGTTTAATTTTTTATTTAACTTTGGGAATTTCAATTAAAGGAATAGTTTTTGCAGTCATTCCTAAACCAGATTTGTTAAAATAAGGTCTTTGTACAGAAAGAATTTTCTCCAACTTCTTAGATCCTTTTGAAAATCTTTTTGTGGTATTTGAAATATCTTCTTACCAAAAGGCATTTTCTTTCGAAAGAGAATCTAAATTTTCTTTCAAATCAACAAAACTTTTATTCGGATTTTCAAACTTTTCTTTCCAAGAAGTTTCATGTTGTCTTAGTTTAGAATTTTCCTTCCTTAGCTCGGAAATCCTTTTTAAGAGATGTTTTGAGGCTAAGACAGAGTTCATCTATATACTTTGAAACTTTAACAGGAATTTTTAAATTACTAGCCTCAACTTCTTTGTCCGAGTCCGAGTCATAATATGTTTCAAAGTCTAAGTCCGATTCTGAATTTGCCATAAGACAAATGTTGGCATATTCTTCATCACTTTCCTTGCATTTAGTGTCACTCAAGATTTCAGCTTTGAGAGCATTTTTTATGCTTCTTGGTTCTTTCTTTCTTTCTTTTTCTTCAACAAATGACAGTTAGGTCCAATATGCCCATTTTGTTGCATTCAAAGCATATTACCTCTTTGCTGATCTCATTGTCCTCAATTGATCTCTTCTGGAAATTTTGCGAGCTCTGCTTTTTCTAGTTGAATTTTCTTCCATTTCTATTCAACTTTCTGAACTTCCTAATCATGAGTGTTAGTTCTTCATCATCCATGTCATCTTCTGAATCTATATCATCAGAATCATCGTTAGATTTTAAAGCAATTGACTTCTTACCTTTAGGATCTTCTTCCTCATTGATCTGCTCCACTTCATATGATTGAAGTGTGCCAACAAGTTCATCTACTGAAAGAGGCATGATTCTCTAGGTTTCTCTAATTGATGTCTTCACATGATTCCAGTCTTTGGAGAGCCCACGCAGCAGTTTATTGACCTTCGCTAGTCCTGAGATTGGCTGTCCTTGATATGCTCGGCCGTTTACAATTTCTGTGAAGTGACTAAACATATCAATGATGGTTTCTCCAGGCTTCATCTTGAAGGCTTCGTACTGTCCAAGTAGAATATTAGTTTTTGTTTCTTTTACTCGATCAGTTCCTTCGTAGGTAACATGCAACCTATCCGAAACTTCTTTCGATGTTTCACAGGAAGAAATTTGATTATACTTAGTAGGAGATAAGGCATAGTATAGAGAGTAGATAGCTTTAGCATCAAGAGTTTGTCTCTTGGTTAATTCTTCTTGAGTCATTTCGCTAATATCTACAACTTCCTTTTCTCTTTCTGAGATTGATGTAGCTTTGGGATTGATCCATTTTCTACCACATCCCATTTCAAGGGATCTTTCGATCTCAGGAATGCCTTCATCTTGTTTTTCCAAACATTGTACTCCTTCCCATCAAAGTAAGGAGGTCTGGTGTAACTTTGGCCTTCAACCAAACCTGGAGTCAAAATACTAGCCATAGATCTTTAGCTTTAGAAGTAAAAACACTTCAATAGAATAAGCACACAAACTCTGATACCAATTGAAAGGGCTAGTAATAACACCTAGAGGGGATGAATAGGTGTACCAAAAAAAATTCTTGCAAGATTTAAAAGTAATAATTACTTTTAGAAAAAGATAGACTAAGGAAGAATTCAGACTTTAGCAGTTAGATAAAACTTTAAACAAAATAAAGGAGTTCAAACTTTAAACAATTAAATAGAGCTACGAATCAAAATAAATGAGTTGAGGGAAGAGAATAGGAACACAAGGTTTATATTGGTTCGGGTTAGATCAAGCCTACGTCCACTCTCCCACACTGACAGCTTACTGGCTGAATTCCACTAAGAAACAAAAGAGATTTTACAGTCTTGTAGCCTCGACTTCACAATGAAGAACCTCTACTGGTCTCACACAAAGTCTCACTATGAGTTTCTCTCTTTTGTATACAACTTTGAGCTCAGTAATTGAAATAGCAATGAACTAGGAAGTTTTAGACTTTGGAATTTCTCTTTCATGCTCTATCTCGAACAACTAGAGTGTCCGCTTTAAATACTTTCTCATGCCTTCACAATCGTTAGCACTTTTCAAAAGAATTCTTTCAATCTACCTGTTGGACAGAATCAATCAAGGAGATCTCAAGTTGATTGATTGATTAAGATGAAAGTCCGTCAATCTTGTTCGCCCATACAATCAGGATCTTAATTTTCATAAATAGAACTTTCCAAATTTGCTTGCATTTCAAAAGATTTGATTATCAGAATTGATTCCATTAAGGATAATCAATTATGTGAGTGCTATATCCAACTAGAAAATTACCAAGCCATACGAATCGAATCCTTGAAGAAATAAAGATAATCTCGCATTTGGATAAGTTTTCATTCTTCAGTAGCATTCAGTCTGGAAATTGTTAGTGTGAGCAAACTTTGAACCTAAAGTCTTGTGGTCTTCAGAATTGGACACTTCAGTCTTGGAAGTCTTCAAACTAGATTATGGAAAGGTTTTGTCAACTTCAAAACAATAAATGATTTTTCTCCAACACCCTACACATGAGTTTTCCTACTAAGCAAACATTCCTCAAGACACCGATGTTCATAGGAACGTGTGATCTTCACTTCATCCAAAGATTGTAGACAGAGAAGTCTAAATTTTAAGTTTTATTATTATAAAAAAAAGCAGCATAAAAAATGATGCTAAAAAAAATGGAAAATGGAAAAAATTAACAAACTTAATCTCTTTAGTGGTTGTGAAATTCCACATGAGAATGGTCCTCCATTCTAGACTCTAGCTCGTGTCTAGACTCAAAAGAGAATAGCAAGCAACGCTCAAACTCGACAAAAGGGATGGCTCGTTCAAACCAAGCATGCTAGTGGACTAGGGATAACAAGACCCAGCTATTGTTTCAGTTCCAGAGTTCCCAGAGAGAAGTGTTTGACCGCGAATATCCTTACCCGGCTTGGCAACGACAGCCAGAAGGCGAGGCTGAAGCAAAACGAGCTATGGTCAGCCACCTCGTTGTTGCACCGAGCCCAAGATCATCAGGACAAAAGTGGATTGGACCGGAGAATAGGTAGCCGCGGGCTCAAGGGTGTTGGCGGGAGATAGCCATTTTATGTTGGGGATGGCTAGGTAACGGTTGTCCGAGAACGAAGTTCAGCTCCTGGGTCTCGCTTTCTCTCTGTTCATCCCTCCGCTCACTCTCGGTTCTCTCTCTGCTTCACCCTTTGCTCACTCTCTCGAATCTTACTCTCTCTGTTGCTCTCGCTATCTCCAGCCTCCCGGGAAGAACTCGAGAACACAGTCGCCTCTCTTTCCTCTCTTATCTGGCTCACTCCTTCTCTCTCTCTCTCGCTCACCTTCTCACTCTCACCAGCTCTCTCTCTCTCTCTCTCTCGGTTGCTCTTCCTCAGCCGAAGAAATCCAAGAAAACCAGAGAGACCCCCTTCCCTTTGCTGCCTGTCTCTCCCATTTATCGCGTTTCTCTCTCTTTCTTCAAGGACGAGACCAGCTAGCTTCGTACTACACAATATTCCAGGGCGAACGTTGCGCATAGCCTCGCCTCCTTTGGCCAGCGACCCGCTCTCTGTTTTGTCCTGAAGCTAACGTCCAAGCGAGGGAAGGAGGAGGAAGGAGGAAGAAGAGCGAGCTAGGCCACGGAAGAAGAAAAGTGGGCCGTGCTTGGGAAATGGAAGGAACAGAAGTAGGCTGGGCCACGAGGGCCGAGGGGGAAGAAAGGGAAAAGAAGGAGGGGTTGGGCTAAGGCTGGCCTTAGCCCGGCCCGGTTGCGTTTTTATTTTTTGTTAATTTTTTTCTAATATCAACTTTATTTTATTTTAATTTTTAATACTAGTAATGCAAATGTTCCTAATTTCTATACGCAATGCAATTTAACAAAAATGCGATGCATTTTAATGAAAATTATTTATTTTTTAGTTTTTTTAGACTAATACCTAATTTTTTTTTGCTTTACCAAACAAAAAAAATACCTAATTTTTTATACGACTAAGTCCTAAATAAAAAGGGAAAAATTTAGATGTCAAAAACAGACAAGAACATTTTTTTTTGTTTCATAGAACGATAGTAATCGATCAATACATTTATTAAGTGGTTCTATTATGGGAAAGAGATGACAATATTGTTCATAGATCTAACACAATTACAAGAGAGTGATTGTAATATTGAAGTTGATAGTGAATAAGTAAACATTGTTTTTTATTTATTTATTTTTTGTGAACTTGAATATTGCATGTATAGTCTTTGTGCAATGACGGAGTTAGTGAGGTTCTAGTCAATGTGCATCAGTCCCATCGCTAGAAATTATCGAATTGCTTTCTTTCTTTCATAATGTGTTGCACCATCCAAGAAGCACTAACTCTTGTTTTCCTTTTAATTTTGTTATACAAGTTAATATTCCCTTTAATAGTCTATCTTTGTTACCAATTTTATTTTATTTTGTTAGTAATGAAAAAGCTTATACGGTGAAATACAACATTTTTTTCCCTTATCATCTTCACAATTTATCGAACCGACACTCGTGGAATATTGGCCTTGAAAATAAAATTGAATGCCAATGCCTCACTTGAAAGGATTTTGATTCAATTTAGAGTACATAACATTCCAATCAATTCTTTTTTTACTGAAGTAAAATTGATTCCTAAAGAGTCAATTTGCCTAGAAAAGTTAAATTTGAAAACTGCAGAGAAGTTTCTTTTCTAATCAACGTGAAAGCCACACCATAAATAATTCTAACACCGTGTTTTTGTCGCCTTGACTGCAAGGGCTGCAATTTCCACATGAGACCCAATTTTTCTTCACTAGACTTTGTGTTGATGGTTGACTTGGAAATTTGCATCTATAGTCTTTGCGTGACGACGGAGTTAGTAAGGTTCTAGTCAAGGCGCATTGGTCCACCGCTAGAAATTGTCGTATTACTTTCTTTCTTTCATAACGTGTTACACCATCCAAAAGCACTTATTTCTTATTTTCCTTTCATTTTTGCCAAAAGCACCATTATACAAGTTAATATTCTTGTTCATAGTCTATTTTTGTTACCAATTTCTGTTTTTTTGTCAAAAATAAAAAGCTTAGATGATGAAATACGACATCTTTTTCCTTTTCCTCTTCACAATCTAATGAAGGGACACTTATGGAATGTTAGCCTTGAAAAGAAAATAGAATGCCAATGCCTCACTCAAATGGATTTTGTTCATTCTAGAGTACACGACATACAAGTCGATTCTCTCTTTTTCTTTTTTCTTTTGGTTTAAGATCGATTCTTTTTTTAGGTACTAAGAAAAGTCAATGTAGAAACTGCAAAGAAGTTTCTTTTTTAATCAATGTGAAAGCTATGCATAACTAATTCCAACTCTGTGTTTTGTTACCATAAATGCAAGGGCTGCAATTTCTACATAAGACCCATTTTTTCTTCACTGGACTTTGTTTTATTAGTTGACTTGGAAATTTGTATCACCGACGATTCCCGACTCTTTTCATTCATGTAACTGGGCCTCCGTCACATTACCAATTAGCAAAAACTTCCATTGCATCACATCAAACGATAAAGACGATTAAGTCTTTTAGCTCCATGAGCATGTTCCGTGTTTTGCTTTTCATATTGCATGTTCTGTTGCTATTGGGGACGAGTTGCGGTGCGAAAAAGAATCACTTGTGCACCGCTTCATCTTGTGGTGAGATCTGTGATATATACTATCCATTTCGATTGAAAGGAGACACAAAAGGCTGTGGCCGTTTTGAATATGAGCTAGTTTGTGAAAATAATCGTACTTTTTTATATCTATATGCCGGTTGATATTATGTGAAGTCGATTTACTATTCTAATTTAGATGATTTATATGATTTTTTCGGTGTAATTACGGTGGTTGATGATGAATTGCAAAAAAGTAATTGCTCATCCCTCCTTTGTCACTCATTGGCGAGGTCCAACTTTAGTGCTAATGATCCATACCGCGGTGGTCTTTCGCCCTTAGCTGAGCCGGTGGTCTTCATGAAGTGCTCACAGCCCGTTGCTTTTGCTTTGTATATCAATACTGAACCATGTATTGAGGAAGCATACCTTTCTGATACGCCCCCTAATTTTTCCCAAATGAAGGCATACTCATACGCTTTGTATGGGCCTCATCTACAAATACGGGACATCAAGGATTCTTGCAACATAACCATGATCGCTTTCTTATTGATCCAGGAAGTGGATCGGTATAAACGTGTGAGCCCACCGTATAAAGACCTCCACAACATGATGGCTAAAGAATTCGAACTCTTTTATCATAAACCTTATTCGTGGGAAATATTCCAGATTTGCGCGATAAGTTTTAGATACCGAATGGCGTGGTGCAACCCATATTACTTCTGTAAGCTGACTTTTCCTAAAGCTTTTCTTTCTTTACTCTCTTACTTTGTTTCTTTCTTCTTCTTGATCTTCATCCTTTTCTTAAATGTTAGCTCTACTGAGGGATCTTATCAAAATTTACTTACTCAATGATGTGGCATGTTTCAATTGGATATTGCAATACGTTTGGTTCAATTTATTGAGTCATCACTTTCTTTAATACCCAATAAAAAAAATTGCCACATTCGTTTGATGAAAAAGCTTAATAAGAATTTTTGGTAGAATTGGCGTGTATTGCTCCTTTATTTTACAACTATGGAGCTTTTCTGGACGTGACACTATTTCCATATATTTTTTTGGGCTTTATTCACTAAACAAAGTCCAATTTTAAATTTACTCCAAATTCTGTTTCAAACTCTTTTTTATCAGAAAAACCTAAACTTAGGTTCAGCCCAAATTTGCCTCCATCTTTTCTTTGTCCGGAAAAAACCTCAAACTTTAGGCCTAATCCCAAATCTACCTTGAACTTTTTTTTGTCTAAAAGAAAAAACACCAATTTTTACTCTAATCCCAATCTACCCATTAGCCCTTGGTCCAAAAATCGCCGTTAGGCGTCCCTAATTTTCATATCTTAGAATAGCTTCATTTTGAAAATAATTTTCCATGTCACCTTACTGAAGCGGATTTGTTAATGATGTGGAAATGCCACGTCAAGTTGGGACTAGACCGTGGGGGTAGGTTTGGGAATATATTAAAAGTTGGTGATTTTTTAAAACAAAACAACATTTGAGGCAAATTTAGGACTGTACCTAAAGTTTACGGTTTTTTCTAGACAAAAAAGTTTAGGCTAAAATTGGGCTAGAACTAAAGGGTTTTTCGGGGAATTAGATCTTTTTTTGGGGGAAATTGTTCGATTTAATAGTAGCTCGTGTCCCTTGAATCACTTTTTATTGTTATGGGGAACTTGTGAACATTTGGTACATTTAGGAGAACAAAAGCAAAAACGTGTTTCTTCAAAAGAAAAGATCATGCAACGTTAACATGGATTTCATGAGTGAATAGGATAAAGTCGAATTTGGGCGCTATCTAGAAAAGTGAAACTCATTCACTCTTTTTATATTCTAGACTTCTCCACTTGCAAATTTCAATCAACAAAAGTGTGTCTTTGCACTTTGTAGTGATTGCATGAATTTATCTTTCCCTTGGGGTATATCTTAGCGTGAATTGCTTCTTCACTGATTGGTCTTTAATTCTAATTAACCATATTTAATAATATCTCATGAATTCTCTTACTAGCTCCAGATGATTCTACGCAGTATATCATGGGTGATTTTGCTGGAATTGCCGCATGGAATCTCTTCTTTGTCTTGGGTATGATAAGTCATTTTCTCTTCACACCTATGAAGCTCTCATTTAGCACTTTGACAAACAAAAATTGTATGTGTAAAAAAAATTATGACACTATGCTAATCAATGGCCAAATTTCTCCGCAGTCCAATTCATAGCAGCAAAATTCATACTTGGAGCTCCGTGTGTGTTGATACTCCTACTCTTGAAGTGGATGAGAAGGCATCAAGCGACTGATGCAAACATCAAAGAATTCCTACGAGCTCACAATAACTTTTTGACCATAAGGTACTCTTACTTGGATATCAAGAGCATAAAAAAAAAATTCAAATGCAAGTTAGGTGAGAGGGGATATGGTTCTGTATATAGAGAAATACTTAGAAGTGGCAATGAAGTTGCGGTTAAGATTTTGAACAAATCAAAATTTGATGGCCAAGATTTTATAAGCGAAGTGGCCACAATTGGAAGGATCCACCACGTTAATGTGGTGCAACTTGTTGGTTTTTGCTTCGATTACTCCAAACAAGCTCTTGTCTATGATTTTATAAGCGAGGGCCGCGACCCTCGCCCTAGATTTCGGCCGACCCTCCCCCTCCGTCGCCGGCCCTTCTCGGTGGCGGCGAGGGCTCAGCCCTTAGCCACCTCCTTCCCTTTTAAAAATAAAAAATAAAAATTTAAAATATTTGTATTTGTATTTTTAAACGTTTTAAATAAATTTAGTGTTAAATTTAATTTAATTAATTTTTTATCACGTTAGCACCAAAACGATGTCGTTTTTGCATTGTCTAGCTACGTCAACGTGCAAAACGGCGCCATTTTTCACTTACTTCGCTAGAAAATCGCCACGTCAGCATTTTGGCCGGATTTTGGCTGGATAAGCACTTAAGAGATCCATTTTGCTTCGATTTTGACACTTCAGTGTCACTTTTCTAATTTTTGGCACTTAAGTGTCCCTCCGTGCCAAGTTTTGACACTTGGGGTATACTTTTGCCAAAGAATTTCTATGAATATATTTTCGAAACTTTCCAATTTTATGTTCACAGTGGTAAATCGGCTAATAGTCTCATTTAAGCATTCATGACACATCTAATTCCCCACATTCAAAGATGAAAGATGATTATGAAGCAAGTGTCGTGACCTATCCTTTGGTAGGGAGGGAATTAGGTTTAGGAGTATTATCTAAAAGATAGGCCTACGACCCTAGTTTTAGATGCGGACTCTCATAAATGCATACTTTGCATGACGCTGGTTATTCAAATTGACGCTATAAGAATTTTCTAATGAGGAGTTGCCATTAGCCTATTGGGGTTGATTAAAAATCAAGTGAAACATGTGAGTATGCTTCACTTTCTACACAATCAAAGAATTTAAGGTTGGGGACTTAATTTCACTAATTAATCAAATGCCATTTTGGTATCTAATCTATTTCATTTCACAAAAAAAAAAAAAAAAATCTTCAAGTAGCTTGGATTGATTTTAAGCATATCCACTAACATATGAAATGATCATGTGGGTGCGTAATCATTAAAATAATAATCAACAATCAAGGAAAGCATTTAATAAATTATATGGGAAAGTAAAGATCTAATATTACCAAATAGGGAGCATGCAATCTCTAACTAAGCTAAAGGGAGCCCATAATCAACATCGAAAGTGCGTAATCAAGGGCATTTATTTTTAAGGACAATCAAAATCCTATGCTAAAGCTGTAAGGATTTATTCAATTCTTGAGCACAATTTTCTTATCAAGGACTTTCACACATTTTAAGGGTATTTTCTAAAAAGCTAACTCTTAAGCTTTTTCCTAAATTTTAGAAAAAAATAAGTTTTCTCTTAAATTTAAAAAAAAAATTAATTCCGAAAATAGGGACTCGGGCTGGGCCCCAAGGTCCGGTCCAAACATGGGTTGCTATGGGCTTTGCGGGCTTGGAGCGGGAACATGAATTGGGCTCTATAAAACAGACCTCCATTTTAGTAATGGACTCACAAAGACCCACTTCATGAAAATTTAAACCCAGCCCAAACATTCACAAATCAAGCCCAGCCCAAGTCCGCCTAATTTAAACCAAACTTAAATCTACCGAAACAAAACCTCAAGCCCATCTTCCTATCCTCTTTCCAGGAACGTCTGCACCAGGCCTATTTTCATAATTTTCTTTTATTCTTTCTCAGCCTTTCAACGTCGTCTTCTTCTTCGTGTCAACTCCCCTGTTACGTCCTTTACCGAAGCCTCCCACACCGACAAACTCCACACTGGAATTTCGCCGGACGAACCCACTGCAGAACTTTAAACGGATCGACAACAACACCCAACGTCGCCGGCCGTCACCAAGCCATCTTGGCTCTCCACCGCAAAACCAAATTCGCTGCCAACGTCCACCATCAGGCAGGCCACCACCACCGCTCATCAAGTTCAATGAAAAATACGCAGCATGTCTCGAACGAACTGCAGAGATGCAGTGACTTCGTTGCTCGTGAAAATCGAGCTTAACAACTAATGAACCCGAACGAACTGCATCAAGTGGTACCTTCGCATTCGAGCGAAAATAGAAGCCATTTCTTAAACAATTCTCTCATAAACATTTCATCGAGCAAGTCTTAGGCGTTCGACTAAAAGTGACATGGCATACCGATGAACCTCCACTTTGGTGTTGAGTTCGTCCTACAACATCTCAAGTCGATGAAAATATTTCAAACAGATCCATGGTATGCTTTCAAGGAGACAAACAAAACCTCATCTCATTTTTAGAAGAACACTAACTGAGGCATCATATCGGGCATGCGATGAACACGGATTATGGAGAGATCGTAAACCCATTCTAGACTCTAGCTCATGCCAGACTCAAAAGAGAACAACAAGTGACACTCAAACTAGACAAAAGGGTCTGCTCGTTCAAACCGAGCATGCTCGAGGACCAGGGAAACGAGACCCAACTATCGTTTAGGTTCCGTTTTAAATAAAACCAAGCAACGGAGTTCCCAGAGAGAAGTGTTCAACCACGAATATCCCTACTCAGCTCGGCGACAACGGCCAGAAGGCGAGCCTGAAGCAAAACGAGCTATGTTCGGCTGCCTTGATGTGGCACCGAGCTAGGATCATTGGGATAAAAGTGGATTGAACCTAAAGAAAACTCACCGGGAATTCAGGCACTGAGGAATAGGTAGCCGCAGGCTTGAGGGTGTTGGCTGAAGATCGCTAGTTTATGTTGGGGATGGCCGGGTAACGCTTTTCCGAGGACGAAGTTCGGCTGCTGGGTCTCGCTTTCTCTCAATCCATTCCTCCGCTCACTCTCGGTTCTCTCTCCACTTCACCCTTTGCTCACTCTCTCCGATCTCACTCTCTCTGTTGCTCTCACTGTCTCCAGCCTCCCCCGAAGAACTCGAGAACACAGTCGCCTCTCTTTCGTCTCTTATTTGGCTCGCTCCTTCTCTCTCTCTCGAGCTCGCCTTCTCACTCTCACCCTCTCTCTCTCTCTCTCTCTCTCTCTCTCTCTCTCTCTCTCTCGGTTGCTCTTCCTCGGCCGAACAAACCCAAGAAAACCAGAGAGACACCCCTTCCCTTTGCTGCCTTTCTCTCCCATTTATGTCGTTTCTCTCCCTTTATTCAAGGACAAGACCAGCTGGCTTCGTACCGCACGACATTCCTAGGCGAACGTTGCGCACAGCCTCGCGTCCTCGCGTCCTTCGGCCAGGGACCCACTCTCTGTTTTGTCCTGAAGCTAACGTCCGAGCGAGGGAAGGAGGAGGAAGGAGGAAGAAGAGCGAGCTGGGTCGCAGAGGAAGAAAGGTGGGCCGCGCTGGTAAAATAGAAGGAACAAAAGCAGGCTGGGCCACAAGGGGGAAAAAGAAAGGGAAAAGGATTGGCCGGGCTAAGGCTGGCCCCTAGCTCCGGCCCGGCTGCGTTTCTATTTTTTTATTAATTTTTTTCTAATCTTAATTTTAAAAAATTATTTTTAAAATTTTTAATACTAGTAATGCAAATGTTCCTAATGTCTATATGAGATGCAATTTTATAGAAAACGTGATGCATTTTAAGGAAAATTGTTTATTTTACTTTTTACTTTGTTTAGAGACTAATCCATAATTTTCTATACGACTAAGTCCTAAATAAAAAAAGGCAAAATTTAGATGTCAAAAACAAACATAAACATTTTTTTTTTTCATTTGATTGAACGATATTAATAGATCAGTTCATTTATTAAGTGGTTCTCTTATGGGAAAGAGATGACAATATTGTTCATAGATCTAACACAATTACGGGAGAGTGATTGTAATATTGAAGTTGATAGTGAATAAGTAAACACTGTTTTTTTCAAAAAAGAAAATTTTGTGAGCTTGAATATTGCATGTAAAGTCTTTGTGCAACGATGAAGTTAGTGAGGTTCTAGTCAATGCGTGTCGGTCCCATCGCTAGAAATTATCGAATTGCTTTCTTTCTTTCATAATGTGTTACACCATCCAAGAAGCACTAACTCCTGTTTTTCCTTTTATTTTTGTTATACAAGTTAATATTCCCTTTAATAGTCTATCTTTGTTACCAATCCTTTTTTTTTTTGGTCAGTAATGAAAAAGCTCATATAGTGAAATATGACTTTTTTTTTTTTTGCCTTTTCATAGTCACAATTTATCGAACCAACACTCGTGGAATATTAGCCTTGAAAATAAAATTGAATGCCAATGCCTCACTTGAAAGGATTTTGATTCAATTTAGAGTACATAACATTCCAATCGATTCTTTTTTTTACTGAAGTAAAATTGATTCCTAAAAAGTCAATTTGCCAAGAAAAGTTAAATTTGAAAACTACAGAGAAGTTTTGTTGACACCTAAATTTTGGCAATCCATTTAGTCATTTATCGCATTAAAAAATTAAGGATTAATTTTAACCCCTAAACAAAATTATTTAAATTAAATTGCTTAGCATATAGATATTAAGGACATATTTCATTTAAGTATACATTTGTCGAGCCTTGGAGGGGATGCAACTGTGTAGAATGAGAAGTTTGAAGCCAATGAAGATGATGAAGACTACAATGAAGAAGGCTAAGTCAGCATGGTGTTATTTGTTGATGCAAAACCATTAGATGTGTTTGGATAGAGGCGTAGACAGTTCACATGCTAAACTTTGAAAACATCGTCAAGACAGAGTCGAAACCGACTAGTTCCAAGCTACTTTAGGAAGTTCATAGTTCAATGTGTCAGATTGCATACATGTACAAAAGCTCGTGATGATTGTCACATGGTGTTATCATCAGTCAGCTCACTATTATCACTAACTTTTCATTCCTTTTCGGTTTGAAATTTGCTGACGCCCTCGAGTTTATTTTATGTTTCAATGCATGAGTGCCGAGTCTTATATTTGTGTAGCCGTCTTTCCTTGTACCCCTGTATCAGGAAAAATAGGAAAGCCCAATTTTGCAAGGAAGTCACGAGGGAGCTTCTAATAGTAGGCCCTAATCTTTGCATGATCGAGAACAAAGGTGGCTGGATTGTGGCATCCCAAAATTCAAAGCCAAGCCATGAGGTGTGTTAAAGTTCCTAATTAGGTGATAAAAATTTCCATGGCTTATGCTTTAGCCATTAGTCTTTAATTAGATGATTTGTGCATATGATTGTGAAAATTTAAATTTGATATATTAATAATTTATGCTTGGCCATGTACTTTATAAATTAAATTTCAATGAACAAATTGTCCCAAGACTTTGGCCAAGATGAAAATGGAAATTTAAAAATATTTATAGAAGGAATTCAAAAAAAAAAAAAAAAAAGGGGGAAAAAGGGCTTAATTTTCGAATGGGCCTTAAGCCCATTTGGCCTAAGCTTGATGGGCCAAGCTAGTCGGCCCAAGAGGGAGTTCGACCGGCCCATTAAGGCCCAAAGGAAGAGGTGGCCGGCCCATGATGCATGTAATAGGACAAGTGGCATGGAGGAGGTGAAGCATGGTGGACACTTGTCTTCCTCCACAATTACACTTGTCCCTCATGCAATCTAAGAAAGCATGCAATATAAAAGGGAAGAAGAGGAGAGAGAATGGCCGGTTAGCCATTCGGCCAAGTGAGGGAGAGAGAGAGAGAAATCGTGAGAGAGAGAGAGGAAGCTGAGAGGGAGAGAAAGGAGCCCGTTCGCCGCCATCCGCTCGTGCTGTTCGTGAGGTCTAGAGGCAAGTTGGGAATCCACTTTCTACTCTTGCACCAATGTTTTCGCATGAACTGTTTGGAGTCAGAAACTTGTTTGAGCTTGCATGTGTCTTTAGAGTCCGATTTTGGCTTCGATTTCTTAATGAAAGTTGTATCTAACATATTGAAATATAACATACTGAAATTTCGTGGAAAATGATGGAGATTTGAGGGGTCAAAACCTCATCCTACGGAGAAGCTAGATCTGGAATATTTTCGTATGAACTGTTTGAGTCAGAATGTTGTGAGAGCTTGCCTGCATGTTCAGAGTTCGATTTTGGCTGTGATATCTTCATGAGAGTTGTAGCTAACATCTTGAACTACAACATACTGAAATTTCGTGGAAAATGATGGAGATATGAGGGGTTAAAGTTCTATTATACGGAGACCCTAGATCTGTGAAGTTTTCACTGACTTCTTGCTGGATTCTTGTTTGCATGTTGATTTCTGTTGAATATTTGACTTCGATGTCTTCATGAAAGTTGTAGGTAACACCTTAAACTACAACATACTAAAAATTGAAGAGAAATTAACTAGTATAGCCTAGTAAATCGGCTAGATCTTGGAGACGATGGTTCTGGTGATGTGTTCCGAGACGCCTGAGACTTCATGGACTTAAATGGTGACCATACTTTGGTTATTTGACCTAGATATCTGCATGAATCTTGTAAAGGACACCTTCGTACATAACATACTCAAATTTCAGAGGAAACGAAAGAGAATAGATGGGTGAAATCTTAATATTTCGGAGATGTGTATTCTGGACGACGCGGTAATGGTTCCAGAAGTTTCGTGGGGCTGTATAAATTAATCTAAAAAGCTTTTGGCTTAGAGTTCTGCATGAAAAATGCACGAAAAATGTGTTTACTATCACCCTGTAAACTTTCGTAATTTTTGGAGGCCATATGAGTATTTTAATCGAATTTATTTGGAAACTGTGCAATTCTGGTCATTATCCGAATATCATGTGCTATTTTGTGGAAATTGTGAAATTATGTGAAATCTAATTTGGCCATGAATTTCGTATGAAATTGTCATCCTATTGATTTGTTTCGTGATTGTTTGAATATTATGATTTTGGGAAAATCATAGATATTAAATTTAATATTTATGAAAATAAATAAATATAATAATAAAATAATAAAATAATAATAAAATAAAAAGGGATTATTTTATTGGCTATGAATTCCATTGAATTTATTATGCATTGTTATATGATATGACATGTGAAATGTGATGATGTCATGATGATGATGACATATATGATACGATGATGATACACATGTATGTGTTATAAACTGATATGATAATGCATGATAGTGTGCGCATGGCTTCAAGGTAAGTAACGCCTGCAATGCATGTATGATTTGCATGATGCATTGAGTTGTTATTGGATTTCATTTACCTGCTGAGTGGTTGTACTCACCCCTTTTGGGGACCAACATTTCAGATTAGTAGATGGTTTGAACGGTTGGATGTGACCGTGAGGAGGAGGATAGCAAGGGAAGGAGCTTTTGCACGCCGACACTAATCGATGGACTTAAAGTGTATGACTGTTTGAGGAAATGTCGGTCATCTTTTGGAGTGTAGCCGAATATAGAAGACTACGGCATTTTGATGTACCGATGAACAATGTCCATCTGATTTAAGTATATAAAAGGTGTACGGCTTTTACTTATAAATATTTAGTAGGTGTGCATCGTTTTCTGAATATAGGGAAGGGAGTTGTTGGATGTGCTTCCGCATATAAATTGTGCAAGGGACCGATCGAAAAAAAGAAAAAAAATGTAAAACCCCAAGTTGTATGGACCCGCTGCACTTGAAATGTTATCAAAGTGATATGTTAATAAGCAAAGTGAATGGTAAGCGAACTGTGGCGACCCTAATCGGATCGGGGGCCATCGAGGGGTGTCACAGCCTTTATTGGTATCAGAGCTATGGTTCATTTGGAGTGATAAGGAGCCTCAGATGGAAATGAGGATAGAATGATGCACACCATAGGATACTAACTTGACTGGTTGACTAACTTTGAACAACGGGTGATGAGTATTCACTCGTAGATCCCTAGTAGTTAATTTTGAGTTGTCTTTAGGTACCAGTAACATGTACATGTTACTTATGTAGTAGTTGTAGTAGTAATTGCTTTGAATGGAGATGGTGAGTCTCAGATTATTCCTGAGGTAATTCTTGAAAACTGCAGGGAAATCATGGTACGAGCTGGAAGTGCTCATCCATCGAGGGCTGAAGCCTCTGCTGCAAGGGCTGAACCCCGAATGGAAGATATCTTGCAAGCATTGGCCAATATTGGAAATCTGATGGAAAGGCAAGTGCAGCAACAACCCGGAGTGGAACGTCGCCCTCAGGGACTGGTGGAACAATTCCTAAAGTTGAAACCACTTAAGTTTAGTGGGATGGGAAGTCCTGAGGAGGCGGAACAATGGATCGATGGAATGGAACGAATTTTCTGATTGTTGGACTGCAGTGATGCTGAGAGAATAGTTTTGGTAGAGTACCAGCTGGAGGGAAATGCAAAGTTTTGGTGGAGAGCCTCGAAGGATACGATCTTTCCACCAGTGCGATGTGAACTCGGGATGAGTTTGTTAGGGCTTTCAATGGGAAGCATTTTCTCGATTGTGCCAAGGATAGAAAGATCACTGAATTTGTTCAGTTAGAACAAAGGGAGCTGACAGTAGACCAGTATGAGGCGAAATTTTCTGAATTGTCTAGGTATGCTCCTAGGTTGGTTGAGGATCGAGAGGAAAAGGCTAAGAGATTCCTGAAAGGATTAAGGACTGATATTAGAAAACAACTGGTGCCTTTGAATAGAAGGGATAATAATGAGATTTATGAGAGGGCACAGTTGGTGGAGCAAGAGTTAGTGAGAGAGCAATCAGAACCTAAGAGGCAGATGACGTTTAATGATGTTCGAAGGGGTAAGAGACCTTATCCTGGTCAAGGTCAGACCTGGGAATCTAAGAAAAAGAGTTACTTTGGAAATTTTAAAAGATTTTGGAATGGCCCGATTTTAGGGAGAGCACCCTACCAGGGTAATTTTTGCCAGAGATGTGGTAGACAACATGGGCTAGGACCTTGTAATAGCCAACTGAGATGTAATGGATGTGGGCAAATAGGACACTTTAAGAAAGACTGTCCACAAAAGAGGTTGTAGCCGAATGTTAGCTCGGTGCGACAGGTACAACAAATTACTATTGAACCAAATTTACCAAGGAATCCACAAAGGCCACCACCACAAGGAAGGGTGTATGCGGTCACTCAAGAGGAAGCAAGAGCTTCCAAAAGTGTTATTGCAGGTATGATTTTGATAGGGGGATAGGAAGGTATATGCGTTATTTGATGTGAGTGACATGCATTCATTTGTGTCCGAAAAATATAGATGATTGTGAGGAGTAGGAACGAATCTCTAGATATGCCTCTTCGTATTTCTACATCGTTGAAAGATATGTTGTTATCTACGTTGGCATGTGAGATGAGTGAGATAACCCTAGGGGAATGAGATCTGGAAATGGACTTGATAGTGATAGTTATGTATGACTTTGATGTCATCGTAAGAATGGACTAGCTCCGTAAGCAATGGACTAGGATGAATGATCTCCTGAGATAGTACTTGCCCGTGTGCTAAGGATAAAACCGTGAGGCTAAGAATGTGATAAGCCAAAGCGGATAATGTCTCTATAAGTTAATCCCTATTGAAACGAGACCCTTCAGTAGATGTGTAGTTTGGGTTCGAACCAAGCGAAAGCTGGTGTACCTGCAATGTCCTAGTTTGATGAGAGCAGGGAGTGGACGCCGAGGTGAGAGGACCTGAACAAGGAGTGGCTCCTGGCAGGCTTCTAGAATGGCAAAAGGGGACAGGAGTGAACCGAACTATGAACTAAATTGGAAAGGTAGTGTTTCTGGGATAATTTTGTTAGAGTGGCGAAGCGGAAGCATGGTTAAGCTTATAAAACTCTTGTTGTGAGAAAGAAAGATGGATCGATGCGCTTGTGTATTGATTATAGGCAGCTGAATCAAGTGACCATTAAGAATAAGTACTCATTACCTAAAATTGATGACCTATTTGACCAATTGCCAGGAAGTTTGGTCTTTAATTGACTTGAGATCAGGATATCAGTTAAGGATTAAGAAAGAAGACATTCTTAAGACCGTGTTTAGGACTCGCTATAAACACTACGAGTTCCTAGTTATGCTAATTGGATTGACGAATGCCTTAGCTGCATTCATGGATTTAATGAACAAGATACTTAAGCCTTATTTGGATTAAATTGTGATTGTCTTCATTTGATGATATCCTGATATATTCTAAAGGGCCTGAAGAACATACACAGCATCTAAGCGTAGTGCTGCAATCAAGGCTTAAGAAGTGAATTATGGAGAGCGAATTATGAATTTGAGGATTAAGATATGATCATTTGAGCTAAGTAGCAGTGACTTCCTATTTGAGGATTTCATTGGAAGTCTTGATGCATTACATGGAGGCATTTAGTATGTATAAATTGATCTTGGAAGTCATGAGTTTGAGTGGTCATATGAGACATGAAATTATTTGTGGTTTATATGTCAGAATAATAGGTTTAATTGACAATGATCAACTTTTAATTTTAGGTGATGATCTCAGTTTGAAAAAGGTTTGGTGGAATTAGTGAACATGATCACTTGTGGTTATAGTCTTTCCAAGGTGAAATGGTGAAAGTTCATATTGTGGATTTGATGAGTGATTAGTCTAAGTGATGATCATTTAGGATGAGATCTGAGATATATTCGGTGGAAACTAGACAAGTTTTATTTTGGTGGATTGTCGATTTATGAATTAAATAAGTCTTGGTGGACTATAGATATTTGAATTGAAGGGATGATGCTATATTTTAGGCTTGAACCTATGTTGCAGTAAAAGTATAGTGAATGTCTTTGTTGGACTGAACCAAATGAGTTATTGGTGGTGCTGATTTTGATGATTCTAGGCTTGAATTGGTGGTGACTAAGGTATAGGAATGATTCGGCTAAATGGTGTGTTAGATTGGAAACACTTAAGTTTGGATGTTTTCAAAGCTCTAAGATTTTGCATGTAAATTACTTTGAAAATCTTAAGGTCGAGACTGAGTTTGATGACTCGCCGATGCGTTGATTTCGGTATTTCAAGAAAGGCTTAGGATTTTGGTATTTCAAAGTTTTAGCTTAAAAAATCTTTACGACAGGACCACTATTATTGACTTGCTGAACTATGATTTTCAATACTTCAAGAAATGCTTATGGTTTTTGGAGAAAATTATCACCTGTACATTCCAAGTTTTGAACTTCAATCGAAAAGCAGATTTTGATTGTGAGCTGTTTTAGAAAATCTCTTGAATTCCATCAAAATTTATGAGTACGTGACACCGTACAAAGAATTCTAAACTTTTTATAGAAAATGTTCCAACCCATCGGAGTTGGGATTGAGATTGGAATTTTGCCAACATACCAATTTAAATTTTACTAAGGGTTTTGATAAAGTATTTTATTTCACGCCGTGATGCAAGTACGACTCAAGGCTTTACATGTGAATTCCGAAAAACATTTGGAAATTTAAACGTGATCATGAATTTTATGGATTTGGTATCATGCTTTGATTTTGTGAATTGGTTTCAACGATATGAGATTTACCTTATTTTCAAAGACTATTATTGTTATATTGTTGTGTCTTTGAAATCCCTGTTTTGCATTATTTGGTATCATAAAGTGGGATTTTCGAGAACTCAAAGGATTTTCCACATTGGTGATTTGAAAACGTTTTGACATGGAAATGACATATGATTTCAAAGCTTGCTGTTGTTGTTGAATGCTTTTGAAAACCTCAGTTTGTATTGTTTGATTTCATGAAGGAAGATTCTCAAGCATTCAAAAGAAATTTCAGATGTGGTTGTTGTTTTAAAACTGTTTTTGGTGTTGAGATAAATTAAGATGTGTTAAGAGCTTGCATCCTTAACTTTAGAGATAGTATCAACCCGACCCTAGTTGCATACTCGATCATGAAGCCATCAAAATAGATGAGGAAGTGAGGTACATTAAGGAGCCTGTGCAAGTATTGGATTGAAAGAAACAAATTCTCAGGACCAAGAGAATTCCATTGGTTAAGATATTATGGCGATATCATGATGTGGAGGAAGCCACATGGGAGAGTGAAAATGAGATGAGAGAAAGGTACCCTCACTTATTTCAAGAGACATAGGGAATGTCTAATTTCGAGGACGAAATTCTCTAAGGAGGGGAGAGTTGTGGCACCCCAAAATTCAAAGCCAAGCCATGAGGTGTGTTAAAGTTCCTAATTAGGTGATAAAAATTTTCATGGCTTATGCTTTAGCCATTAGTCTTTAATTAGATGATTTGTGCATATGATTGTGAAAATTTAAATTTGATAGATTAATAATTTATGCTTGGCCATGTACTTTATAAATTAAATTTCAATGAACAAAATGTCCCAAGACTTTGGCCAAGATGAAAATGGAAATTTAAAAATATTTATAGAAGGAATTCAAAAAAAAAGAAGGGAAAAAGGGGTTAATTTTCGAATGGGCCTTAAGCCCATTTGGCCTAAGCTTGATGGGCCAAGCTAGTCGGCCCAAGAGGGAGTTCGACCAGCCCATTAAGGCCCAAAGGAAGAGGTGGCCGGCCCATGATGCATGTAATAGGACAAGTGGCATGGAAGAGGTGAAGCATGGTGGACACTTGTCTTCCTCCACAATTACACTTGTCCCTCATGCAATCTAAGAAAGCATGCCATATAAAAGGGAAGAAGAGGAGAGAGAATGGCCGGTTAGCCATTCGGCCAACTGAGGGAGAGAGAGAGAGAGAAATCGTGCGAGAGAGAGAGGAAGACGAGAGGGAGAGAAAGGAGCCCGTTCGCCGCCATCCGCTCGTGCTGTTCGTGAGGTCTAGAGGCAAGTTGGGAATCCACTTTCTACTCTTGCACCAATGTTTTCGCATGAACTGTTTGGAGTCAGAAACTTGTTTGAGCTTGCATGTGTGTTTAGAGTCTGATTTTGGCTTCGATTTCTTAATGAAAGTTGTATTTAACATCTTGAAATATAACATACTGAAATTTCGTGGAAAATGATGGAGATTTGAGGGGTCAAAGCCTCATCCTACGGAGATGCTAGATCTGGCATATTTTCGTATGAACTGTTTGAGTCAGAATGTTGTGAGAGCTTGTATGCATGTTTAGAGTTCGATTTTGGCTGTGATATCTTCATGAGAGTTGTAGCTAACAGCTTGAACTACAACATACTGAAATTTCGTGGAAAATTATGGAGATATGAGGGGTTAAAGTTCTATTATACGGAGACCCTAGATCTCTGAAGTTTTCACTTACTTCTTGCTGGATTCTTGTTTGCATGTTGATTTCTGTTGAATATTTGACTTCGATGTCTTCATGAAAGTTGTAGGTAACACCTTAAACTACAACATACTAAAAATTGAAGAGAAATTAACTAGTATAGCCTAGTAAATCGGCTAGATCTTGGAGACGATGGTTCTGGTGATGTGTTCCGAGACGCCCGAGACTTCATGGACTTAAATGGTGACCATACTTTGGTTATTTGACCTAGATATCTTCATGAATCTTGTAAAGGACACCTTCGTACATAACATACTCAAATTTCAGAGGAAACGAAAGAGAATAGATGGGTGAAATCTTAATATTTCGGAGATGTGTATTCTGGACGACGCGGTAATGGTTCCAGAAGTTTCGTGGGGCTGTATAAATTAATCTAAAAAGCTTTTGGCTTAGAGTTCTGCATGAAAAATGCACGAAAATGTGTTTTCTATCACCCTGTAAACTTTCGTAATTTTTGGAGGCCATATGAGTATTTTAATCGAATTTATTTGGAAACTGTGCAATTCTGGTCATTATCCGAATATCATGTGCTATTTTGTGGAAATTGTGAAATTATGTGAAATCCAATTTGGCCATGAATTTCGTATGAAATTGTCATCCTATTGATTTGTTTCGTGATTGTTTGAATATTATGATTTTGGGAAAATCATAGATATTAAATTTAATATTTATGAAAATAAATAAATATAATAATAAAATAATAAAATAATAATAAAATAAAAAGGGATTATTTTATTGGCTATGAATTCCATTGAATTTATTATGCATTGTTATATGAGATTGGTGTAAGTATGATCATAAATTGCGATACATGTGTGAATCATATGCCATGTAATAATGAGATTAAAAGGATGGTGAATGTGGAAAATGATAAGTGAGGAAGTGGTTGTGGTGGATGATGATGATCGGTGGCCTAGTGGCGTAATTCCGGAGATTCCCCGAGAGTGTCGAGATGCCCGGTGGTATACGGTACATAATTCCAGTGGAGGCCTGGTGGTATGTCGGTACATAATTCCGGAAGCCTTGTCGGAGGTCTTTGCCCGAAAGGAATGCCTCGCGATGCTAGGATGTGAGTGCGGGATGCCTGGCTAGAAGGGTAAAGGCCGGAAGCCCTGTCGGAGGTTTTTGCCTGAAGGGAATGCCTCGTGATGCTAGTTGAGATGCGAGATGCCCGGAATGTGGAGGGTCGGAAGCCCGGTGGCCTGGGAGGCTGAATGCTGGGAACCCTGTCGGAGGTCTTTGCCCGAAGGGATGATAATTGAGAATGGGTAATGTGGTGATCAAATCTAAAGATAAAAATGGAAATTAATGCATGATGGTGATATGCATGATGATGTGATGATAATGATATGTGATATGATGATCACCTACGATATGATATGCATGATAATATGCATGATGATGTGATGATGATGATATATGATGTGACATGATGATCACCTATGATATGATATGCATGATGTTACATGCATGGATGCATGGTAATGATGATGATATGTGATGTGAAATAATGATGATCACCCATGATATGATATGCATGATAATATGCATGATGATGTGATGATGATCATATATGATGTGACATGATGATCACCTATGATATGATATGCATGATGTTACATGCATGGATGCATGGTAATGATGATGATATGTGATGTGAAATAATGATGATCACCCATGATATGATGATGATGATGATGATGATGATGATGATGATGATGATGATGATATGTGATGTGAAATAATGATGATCACCCATGATATGATATACATGATGGTATGCATGGTGATGATAATGATGATGATATATGATATGACATGTGAAATGTGATGATGTCATGATGATGATGACATGTATGATACAATGATGATACACATGTATGTGTTATAAACTGATATGATGATGCATGATAGTATGCGCATGGCTTCAAGGTAAGTAACGCCTGCAATGCATATATGATTTGCATGATGCATTGAGTTGTTATTGGATTTCATTTACCTGCTGAGTAGTTGTACTCACCCCTTTTGGAGACCAACATTTCAGATTAGTAGATGGTTTGAACGGTTGGATGTGACCGTGAGGAGGAGGATAGCAAGGGAAGGAGCTTTTGCACGCCGACACTGATCGATGGACTTAAAGTGTATGACTGTTTGAGGAAATGTCGGTCATCTTTTGGAGTGTAGCCGAATATAGAAGACTACGGCATTTTGATGTACCAATGAACAATGTCCATCTGATTTAAGTAAATAAAAGGTGTACGGCTTTTACTTATAAATATTTAGTAGGTGTGCATCGTTTTCTGAGTATAGGGAAGGGAGTTGTTGGATGTGCTTCCGCATATAAATTGCACAAGGGACCGATCGAAAAAAAGAAAAAAATGTAAAACCCCAAGTTGTATGGACCCGCTACACTTGAAATGGTATCAAAGTGATATGTTAATAAGCAAAGTGAATGGTAAGCGAACTGTGGCGACCCTAATCAGATCGGGGGCCGTCGAGGGGTGTCACATGGATACTGTTCCACTATGCGGCCATCAAGCGTAAGGTCAAGTGAAGAACGATCAGTACGATGCGCTCAAGAAGCTGTCGAAGATGGGGATGCAGATGACCTTGTGACCACCAAAGATAACAATGGGAACAAAATCTCACAGCTGGCTGCGGCTTCGAAACATCTCTAGTCCACTGGATGGCAAATGGGGTCAAGCTCATTGAAAGGTTATGATGACCGCACCCTTTAAATGCCAGAGTTTTAATTCTATTAAGTGAAAGTTTTGACCTATTGACCCATGTAGAAATTCTTTCAATTTTGTGTGGGCGCAAGATCTTCAGTAATTAGGGAAAGAAAACAATAGAGTATGGTTGATTTGGTGAGTCACAAGGAAACAAAATAAAAAGGGCTGAGTGGCAAAGAGCAGGAGACGTGCGCATCATGAAATAAAATAAAACGAAACTCGATTCTCACGATTCGAAGTTGGAGCAATATTCAGTTAATAAAAGAAATGGGAAATAAAGAGGAATCGGCTTATATATGCATGATATGCAAGGATCAGAAGAAGGAAAGTGGATTTTGGGCTTTCATTTTACCAGCCCTAGCCGTTCCCTATAAAAGGAGAAGACCCTTTTGATCGACGCGGGGGGGGGGGATTCCGAATTTCAGAGAGACACACGTGAGAGAGAGCAGAGCAGACACGAGGAATCTCAACCAGCTCTTGGCCAAGACACTCCTTCCACACAAACACTTCTTCCACGGCCAGACCTGTGGTCGTGCTTCTGTCTCCATCACCGCTGCATCGTGCTGCTGCCCTGTTGAGCCTTCGACGACTGAGCTAGCTGCTCCCCCGCATGCAAGGCACTTGGGAAGTCAATCGCGTCCGAGCTACTGGACCCAACGATGCTACTGCTTTGCCCCCATTGTTGCCGCGTGCTGGTGTCATTGCTCCCTGGCCCACTTCCGCTGATCCTCCAATGACGAACATTGCTTGATGC
This sequence comes from Eucalyptus paniculata subsp. matutina, assembly GCA_017140255.1. NCBI lineage: Eukaryota > Viridiplantae > Streptophyta > Magnoliopsida > Myrtales > Myrtaceae > Eucalyptus > Eucalyptus paniculata. Next base: position 32,276,510 of record CM029445.1, read on the forward strand.
TACCCCTCTACAAAGAAATCGATGCCTTATCGAGTCGGCAATCTTATTGTGTTTCTGTTTTGCAACAACTCTCCATTTTGTTGTTCTAGTCTTCTTGTGGTTGCCCCCCTGCTGTGCTGGTCATCCTCGTTGACTTTGCTAAGCCGAATCAGCAAAGCATCAGTCACCACTCGAAATTTGCTATTGCTTACTGAGCGAGACACCATCTTTGAGTAGCACGTCATCTTGAATTGCTGCCCGTGAGTCGTCCCACCCTCCGTCGTTCGACCGAACTTGACAACGTGGTTCACGTGATGCCAAATATTAGGTAAGAATCTCTTTTAATTCGATTTTCATATATCCTTATTGCCTAATTTGTGGGATTATCTCGTTTGAATATTTGAATGATAACATCATATCCACAAAATATCGATTAGCCTTTTAAATTGGGAAATCTTCCTAATTTCGCAATGTACATATGATTGACGGTCCGATTTCACACTCGAAATACGACCCGCAATCATACGGAAAAATCATCAATCTAATCTCACGATCGAGATACGATTCGTGATTTTATTTAAAAATTGGCCAATCTGATCTCCCAAAATTAAATGGACATGGATGATATCTTGCTTGATTTGGTGCCGTGCTGTTCTTGATGCCTTTATTTGATTGCTCTCGTAAAAAAAAAAAAACCCAAAAATATATATTTGAGTTAAATTAGGTTCATGTTGGAATATTACTTGTTTTAGGGTTATTTTGCATGTTTAGAATAGGAAATTTATTTATTTCGAATTCCTTAAATAAAAATCCAAAAAAGATGCATTCATTTAGGAGTTAGTTTTTTTTTTAAATTTAAATTGCACGTTTAATTATTTGGCAATTTTAATTTCGAATTTTATAAAAAAAAAAACACAAAAATCATCATGCATATGTCATGTAGAATTATGGCATTCTTTGCACGTCATTGCATATTAGGATAATATTGCATTTTTTTATTAATTAAGTTTAGATTGATTTTTTAGATAAATTGCATCTTAGGTTAGAGATTGCTAAGTTAAGATAATATCTTGGTTAAATTAGGGTTTAGCCTGACTTAATCCTTAATATAAGTTGGATAAAATCTTAATCTTGCTAGATAATTTTCACATTTTTCTAATTTCAAAATTTCGTGGAAAACACCAAAAATAATCTTAGAATAAGTCAATTTCATTCTTTATAGATAATCTCTTAACCATCCCATCAAATAAGTGGAAGATTCATTAAATTGTGAAACGTTACCCTGCCATTAGGACAGATTGCATTTTATTTATGTCATGTAGTTTAAGCCATATTACCGTGTCATATTATTTCACGTTAGATTAGTAGCATGCATTGCATATTGCATGATCTTTATTAAATAAGTGAAAAACAAAAACAAAAATTGCGTGTTAATTAGAGATCATATCTATGACTGTCGATGTGAATTCTGATTTATCATTGCAGATGCTTTCGTTGCTTTGAGGTAAGTTCCTACAATTTATTCATTTTTTTCTTGGGTGTTAAATTGGTGGTTTGCGCACCCGCACGATTGCCTCACATGTTAGAGAAATAACTTAAAATTAATTCAAGCTGCTTGCCAAACATTTTTTCAAAATAAAAGAGAAAAGAACCGAAAGTGTGTTAGAGAAATTTAGCGTAACCAAGTCCCCGAACTCATAAATCTCTGCTTCGTAGGAGTAAAGTAAATCTCCCGTTACTTACTTGGGTTTCTAATCGACCCACCAAAAATAGAATAGTGGTGACTCCTAATTGAAAATTAATTGCATGTTAAGAACTTGAACCTAAGTCGTGCATTAGTATGGGTTTGGGAGAGTCCGAGTTAAGTCTAGGCTTAACAATCCCTTAGCCAAACCCTAGGTGGTTCACACCCAAAAATTTGATCGCGACAAGTTTCTTTTCGAACCAACGTGAAAGCCACACCATAAATAATTCCAACACCATTTTTTTGTCGCCTTGACTACAAGGGCTGCAATTTCCACATGAGACCCACTTTTTCTTCACTAGACTTTGTGTTGTTGATGGTTGACTTGGAAATTTGCCTCTATAATCTTTGCGTGACAATGAAGTTAGTGAGGTTCTAGTCAAGATGCGTCAGTCCCCCGCTAGAAATTATCGTATTGTTTTCTTTCTTTCATAACATGTTACGCCATCCAAGGAGCACTTACTTCTTATTTTCCTTTTACTTCTGCCAAAAGTGACATTATACAAGTTAATATTCTTGTTCATAGTCTATTTTAGTTACCAATTTCAGTTTTTTGTCAAAAATAAAATGCTTAAATAATGAAATACGACATATTTTTCCTTTTTGTCTTCACAATTTAACGAAGAGACACTTATGGAATATTAATCTTGAAAAGAAAATATAACGTCAATGCCTCACTCGAAAGGATTTTGAGTCAATCTGAAAACTACAGAGAAGTTTCTTTTTTAATCAATGTGAAAGCTAAGCATAAATAATTCCAACAACGTGTTTTGACACCTTGACTCCAAGGACTACAATTTCGACGTGATACCCACTTCCTCTTTTCTTCAGTAGACTTGCCTTTATTGGTTGACTTGGACATTTGTATGACCAACGACTCCCAACACTTTTCATTCATATAACTAGGCCTCCATTGCATTACCAATTAGCAAAAACTTTCATTGCATCAGATCAAACGATAGAGAGACGATTAAGTCTCTGAGCTCGATAAGCATGTTCCGTGTTTTGCTTTTCATATTGCATGTTCTGCTGCTACTGGGGACGAGTTATAGTGCGAAGAAGAATCACTTGTGTGCCCCTTCATCTTGCGGCGATGTTCGTGACATACACTATCCTTTTCGATTGAAAGACGACCCAAAAGGTTGCGGCCACTTTAAGTATGAGCTAGCTTGTGAAAATAATCGCACCGTTCTATATTTGTATGGCGGTCGATATTATGTGAAGTTCATTTACTATGGATACGATTTAGAATATTCTTTCCAGGGTAAAATCGGGGTGGTTGACGATGGATTGCAAAAAGGTAATTGCTCATCCCTCCCTCGTTTCTCATTGACGTGGTCCAACTTGAGTGATCATGGTTATAGTTCATCTTCTGCGATACTTGCCTTCATGAAGTGCTCACAGCCCGTTGCTTCTCCTTCGTATATCAATGCTGAACCATGTATTGAGGGAGCATACCCTTCCGATACGCCCCCTAATATTTCCCAAATGAAGTGGTACTCATACGCTGTGTATTGGTCTTTTAGTAAAGTTCTACAAGTAAGGGACATCAAGGATTCTTGCAACATAACCATGATGACTTGGTTCTCGAATTATAACCTGACGTGGGAAATGGACTCTGATAATCGTGTGAGACCAACGTATAAGGACCTCCACAACATGATGGCTGAAGGATTCGAGCTCTATTATTTTGGATATTCTGGACCTCCTTCTCCGCCGCCTCCACCATCTCCGCCGCCTCCACCATCTCCGCCGCCTCCACCGTCTCCGCCGTCTTCACCGTCTTTGCTGTCTTTGCTGTCTTGGCGGTCTTCACTGTCTCTGTCGTCTCCTACCATCTCCGTCGTCTTCACCATCTTCGCCTTCTCTGTCATCTACGCCGTCTGCGCCCTCTTCGCCATCTGCACCGCCTCCGCCGTCTCTGCCGCCACCGCCTCCACCGTCTTCGCTGTCTCCGCCGTCTGCATCGTCTTCGCTGTCTTCACTGTCTGCATCGTCTTCGCCGTCTCCGCCGTCTGCATCGTCTTCACTGTCTCCACCATCTTCACCGGTAATTTTCCAGCTTTGCGTGATTATGTACCCGGAGGTGTGGTGCAAACCATATTACTCCTCTAAGCTGACTTTCTCTGAAGCTTTTCTTCCTTTACTCTCTTACTTTCTTTCTTCTTCTTCTTCTTCATCCTCATCCTTTTCTCAAATGTTAGCTCTACTGAGGGATCTTATCAAAATTTACTTACTGAGTAATGTGGCATGTTTATATTGGATATTGTAATACGTTGGTTCGATTTATTGAGTCATTACTTTCTTTAATACCCAATAAAAAAATTGCCACATCCATTTAGTGAAAAAGTTCAGTAAGATTTTTTAGTAGATTTGGCGTGCATTGCTCTTTTATTTTACATCTATGGAGCTTTTTTGGACTTGACACTCTTTCTTTATTTTTATATTTTGGGCCTTATTCACTAAAAAAACCCACAACTTTAAGTTTAGTCCCAATTTTGCTCTGAACTTTTTTTGTCTAAAAAAACCCTAAAGTTTAGGTCTAGTCCAAATTTGCCTCGAACTTTTCTTTATCTATAAAAACCCTCAAACTTTAAGCCAAATCCCAAATCTATCTCTAACTTTTTTGTCCAAAAGAAAAAAACACCAATTTTTACTCTAATTGCAAATCTACCCCATTAGCCCTTTGACCGAAAATTGCCATTAGACGTCCTTAATTTTCATATCTTAGAATGGTTTCATTTTGGAAATAATTCTCCAGGTCACCTTACTGAAGTGGAGTTGTTATTGATGTGGAAATGTCATGTCAAATTGGGACCGGACCATGGGGGTAAAAAAGTTGGCGATTTTTTTAAACAAAAAAAAAAATTCGAGGCAAATATGGGACTATACCTAAAGTTTGGGGTTTCTTCTAAGACAAAAAAGGTTTGGGCCAAAATTGGACTAGAACTTGAGGGTTTTTTAGGGAATTAGGCCTTTTTGGAAAAAATTGTTTGATTTGGTCGTAGCTTGTGTCCCTTGAATCGATGTTATTGTTATGGGGAACTTATGAACATTTGGTACATTTAGGAGAACAAAAGCAAAAACGTGTTTCTTTAGAAGAAAAGATCATACAACGATAACACGGATTTCATGAGTGAATAGAATAAAGTCGGATCTACGCGTTATCTAGAGAAGTGAAACTCATTCACTCTTTTTTTTATTCTAGACTTCTCCACTTGCAAATTTCAATTAACAAAAGTGTGTCTTTGCACTTTGCAGTGACTGTATGAAGTTATCCTTCACTTGGGGTATATCTTAACGTGAATTGCTCTTATTATTTAACTGCTAAAACAATGTATCTAGTTCTTTATTGATTGGTCGTTAATTCTGATTAACCATATTTAGTAATCTCTCACGAATTCTCGTACTATCTACAGATCATTCTACGCAGCATATGATGCAACATTTTGTTGGAATTCCCGCATGGAATCTCTTCTTTGTCTTGGGTATGATAAGTCCTTTTCTCTTCACATCTATGAAGCTCTCATTCAGCACTTGGACAAACAAAAATTGTATGTGTTAAAAAAAAAATTATTACACTATGCTAATCGATGGCCAAATTTCTCCACAGTCCACTTCCTAGCAGCAAAATTCATACTCGGAGCTCCGTGTGTGTTGGTATTTCTAATCTTGAAGTGGATGAGAAGGCATCAAGCAACCGATGCAAACATCGAAGAATTCCTACAAGCTCGCAATAACTTTTTGCCCATAAGGTACTCTTACTCGAATATCAAGAAGATCACAAAAAATTTTAAATGCAAATTAGGTGAGGGGGGATATGGCTCTGTGTATAGAGGAATCCTTAGAAGTGGCAATGAAGTTGCGGTTAAGATTTTGAACAAACCAAAATCTAATGGCCAAGATTTTATTAGTGAAGTGGCCACAATTGGAAGGATCCACCACATCAATGTAGTGCAACTTGTTGGTTTTTGCTTCGATTACTCCAAACAAGCTCTGGTCTACGATTTCATGCCGAATGGATCTTTGGATAAACACATTTTGAATAAGGATGGTGATGATCCTCTTGATTATAAGAAAATGCATGAGATCTCTCTTGGCATAGCTAGAGGGATAGAGTATCTACATCGGGGATGTGATATGCAAATTCTACACTTTGATATCAAGCCTCACAACATTCTCCTAGACCAAAGTTTTACTCCAAAAATTTCTGACTTTGGACTTGCAAGACTTTATCCCATCGGTCATGGCATAGTATCGTTGACTGCAGCAAGAGGAACCTTGGGTTATATGGCACCTGAGCTATTCTACAGAGACATTGGTGGCATTTCTTATAAAGCCGATGTTTACGGTTTTGGGATGATGTTAATGGAAATGGCCGGTAGAAGGAGAAATATAAATGCACATGCAGGGCATTCAAGTCAAATTTACTTTCCTTTGTGGGTTTATGATCAACTCAACAAAGAAAAGGAGGTTGAGAGGGGAGAAGTCATTGAAGAGGAAAGAGAAACAAGGAAGATGATAATCGTTGCGCTATGGTGCATACAGCTGAGCCCTAATGATCGGCCGTCAATGAGGAAAGTTCTAGATATGCTTGAAGGAGATATCGATAAACTGCAACTACCTCCAAAACCGCTTTTGTATCCAATAGAGGCACCAATTGATGATGACAACAATGAGATAGAACTTGAAATAGTCTCATCTTCGTCAAGTGCTCCGATAATTTCTGGCAGTTACCAATTTAACCACGACAATGAGCTTACAAAATCATGTATTGTGTGATTGTTCTCCTCTTGTAGAAATGAGATACGAAATATAATTAACACTATCAGCATGTACCATAATTGATAATGTAATTTGTGAAGCTTTTACATGTTTTTCAAATAGCATTGGTGTTTTCTATTAGACTCATTATGTCCATATTTTATAATGACAATGAATGTCATATGGCATTCATTATAATGTTTATTTCGTGTGATTCCTCTTGGCATAAAAATGTAATTTTTTCTTCATGTTAATGTTTGCATTTTGAGCAATGAATCTGTGTCATTTCCATCAAAAGCTCTCACCCCCACCCTTCAAGCCCCGCTCGATCAACCAGCTCGACATCAGCTACCTGCTCAAGCAATCTCTGACTTCAACCTCTTGTTTCTAGATGGGTCCTAGCCTAACTGATGAACGATTGTGGCTATCAATTTTGCCTTTACGATGAATAGAAATTGAACACGTGATGTCATGTTAGAGGATGTGATGTATTACAAAAGCACAATATCTCAATGCAGTAAGAATTTGTGCATTCACTCGATGATAAGTCATGAGATGGTGCCTTACATTCTTCCAAACAAGTACTATATTCCTCACTGTTGTCCCCTGCACATGAGTTTTCTTGCTTAGCAAACATTCCTCCAGACACCGATGTTGATAAGGAACGTGCGATATGTTGGAAATTTCCTATAATATGGGCTTAGATTAATTAATTGATTTTCTATTTTAAATAATCGGGTTAATGGATATTCCAATATTTGTTGAACCTTAAAGTGATCTGATTGAATTGGGTATTGGCATCTATTGTTAATGGGCCCAGTTGAGCAGCAAAGTGTAGGCAATTGTGTTTGACCGAAGCCCGTAATGGGAAGGGCCCAGTTGACACGTTATTGATTAGGGTTTGCTAGGTCCCCTCTCTAGCCTATAAAAGGGTAGGTTATATCTATCAGTTGCTTTAATCCCATTGAAAGCTGCTATATCGAAATAGGTCATAGAGAGGAAGATCTGGTATTCCAATAAATTCCTGATTATCAGAGTGATCTATTTTTCTGCAGGTGAAGCAATGGTTCAAACAGGTATGCTTTAATTCTGCTGTATTTATTGATCTCGGTGTTTTACAATCATGTATGGATCCATTTGTTCTTAATTGATTAATTGTTCATGAGAATAATTTTATACATGTGGTATCAGAGCAGATCGTATATGATTGTAGAACCCAAATTTTTTTGATGGACAAATTCGAAACCCTCCTTTTTGAGCCGAATATGGGCATTATTTTTTTGTGTATATTTTTTGGCTTGATTAATCTTGTAACCATAGGGCTTTTGTTCTACATGTTGAGATCTTTCCAACCATATATAATATGCATAATTTTGTTGAGAATTGAGAGAATTTTGAATTTGAAATTCTAGGGTTTATGCATGAAAAGTTTTAGAATTTTCGAATTACTTGCAATTGATTGATGTTCAATGCAAATTGTTGTATGGGTATTGTTATATATTTGTTCTAGTATCCTTTTGTTGTATTGAATTGAGTTTTTAGGGTTTAAATTTAAGAAATTCGAAATTCGGCCATGGGAGCTTTAGTCCGAAACTTCGAAGCTTGCACATGGTACATTTAGTTAATTTTTTCTCCGTTTAATTCATTATAGTCAATCATATTGATGTTATATGCAATATCCATGGATAAATTTCATAAAATAATCAGTGTTTCTATGGTATTTTGGAGCTTCGGGTCGAAACCGGGTCGTGCGACCCGGTTTTCTGCAACTTCGGGACCCGGCTGGAGGTTGAAGAAGACCCTCTAGCCAGGCCGGACCAATGGATGGGCATAAGCCCATCCTTTGTTTTTTATTTTTATGTTTAAGGTTCTTGGCATAGCCCAGGACCTTTAATAAAGAAACATAAAGGTTCTGGGCTCACGCCCAGAACCCAGAGCCCAAAATTAATGGGCTTAGCTTTTCTTTTTTTATTAATTTATATGTTTTGAATTAGTGGGCCAATTTTATTCGTGGCCCGTCCGTTTTAAGTGGCTTTTGCGTGCGGGCCGGGCGCAGGAAGGGCCCACAGGTTGGGTCCGTATTATTAAAATAATATTAAAATAAAAAATATATATAATAAAAAATATTGTGGCAAAAATTGTTGTTTGAAAAGGTGCAACATGATCATTGGAAGCACATGTTGTAAAGTGTTTCATATAGTTTGATGAATTTTGGGCATAAATTTTGGAGTTCCCTATTGATAAAAGATTAATATATATAATTACTCGCCCAAAGGGAGTTATTGTGTATATTAATTTGGAAAATAGCATGAAATTTATTCCCATATTTAAAAGATGAGGATGTATAATTAAAAATATTTATCTGCCCAAAGGGGATAAATGTTTTGAAAATTATATGTAATTCCCCTCTATGTTGATATTATGGAGATGTATGATTTAAAGGATTTGTCTGCCCAAAGGAGATGGATTCTTGACAATTATATGTAATTCTCCTTATTGTTGCTTTATAAATTTCATGCTGGGAAAAATAATGGTGCATTATACACTCTACCCAAAGGGGAGTTTATGATATACTAATTTTTTTTGTTGAGTTGCTTATTGCCCATAATTGATCTTATTGCATTATGTATGTTAAACAGTTACCTTTGCTGTAAATAACAACAATGCCACGGTGGAAATGTTAACTGGATCAAACTTTAAAAGATGGAAGCAAGATATAGAGTTTGCTTTGGGCATCGTCGATATGGACTTAGCTCTACGTGAGGATGAACCTGCCAGGCCCAATGATCAAAGTACTGCAGATCAAAAGGCCCATTATGCTAGATGGGAAAAATCTAATCGACTGAGCCTCATTGCTATGAAGAGGTCCATTGCTAAGCATCTGATTAGTGGTTTGCTGGAATATACGAATGCCAGACAGTTCCTTGAAGTAGTGGGAGAAAGATATAGAGTCTCAGATAAGGCTGAAGCTGGGAACTTACTAAGTGAGTTAACGAACATGAGGTATGATGCTGCTATGGGTGTTAGAGAATTTATACTGAAGATGGTCCACATTCAGTCAAAACTTAAGGCCCATGAAATTGTTCTTTCTGAAAATTATATTGTGCATCAAGCCTTAAATGTTTTGCCAGCTGAATTTAGCCAGATTAAGACTGCTTATAATGCTCAAAATGAGACATGGAGTGTTAATGCCTTGATTACTAAGTGTGTGACTGAGGAAGAGAAATTAAAGAAGGAAAAGTATGAGTCTGCCCACTTAACTACCAATGCCAAGTTGAGTTCGTATAGAGGCAAATGGAAGCCTAAGGGGTCAAATGCTCATGGCCTAAAGAAATGGCAAGACTTTAGGAAAAATGAGAACTATGGGAGGAATGGAGATAAGGATTTTAAATGTTTTCAATGCAAGAAGCAGGGTCACAAGAGAGCCAATTGCTACAAATTTCGAGCTTGGCTAAAAACATGAAAAGAAAGTCACCAAGGTGAGTTGTTGGTTTGTTTTGAATCAAATTTGGTTGATGTTCCTTTGGATTATTGGTGGCTTGATTATGGTGCTACTGTTCATGTGACTACTACCTTACAGGGTCTCACAAATCTAAGGAGTCCAAGTCTGAGGGAGTCAAAGCTTAAAGTTGGAAACAATACTGGAGTTGATGTGGAGCGCATAGGGACAGTTGTTTTGAATTTAGATTCTGGTTTTCAGCTTGTCTTGAACAATGTCTTTTATGTTCCTAATTTTAGGAGAAACTTAGTATCTCTTTCTTCACTTGACAAAGCTGTATATTGTCTTCATTTTGTGAATAAAAGAGTGGATTTGAGTTATGATTCCAGAATTATTGAGAATTGTGTTTTGTTTGATGGATTATATTGATTATCCTTATCTCCCGATAGACCATATTGCTCTTTCAATGTCGAGAATGTTGTTGCTAAGAGATCTTTAATCAAAGATAGATCTTCAATGCTATGGCATAAGCGATTGGGGCATATCTCCAAAGAATAGGTAAAATGACTTGTCGTGGCTAATATTCTCCCTCCTCTTGACTCAGATGATATTGAGACTTGTATTGATTGTGTGAGGGGAAAATTAACTAAAACAAAGAAGAAAGGTGCTACTCGCAGTCAAAGTCTATTGGAGATAATTCATACTAATATTAGTGGGCCATACTCAACCACCTTGTGTGGAAATAAATACTTCATCACGTTCATTGATGATTTCTCCCGTTATTGTTATCTTTATCTAATTAAGGAGAAGACTGATGCTCTTAACATGTTTAAAGTGTTTCATACTGAAGTTGAGAAACAATTGGGAAAAGTTATCAAGATTGTCAGATCTGACCACGGTGGTGAATATTATGGGCGATATACTGAGGCTGGACAACAAAAGGGACCGTTTGCAAAATATTTGCAGGACTGTGGTATTGTTGCTCAATATACAATGCCTAGGAGTCTTGAGCAAAATGGTGTAGCTGAACGGCGAAATCGTACACTCATGGAGATGAAATGAAGTATGATGGGCAGTTCTAATTTGCCTGAATACTTATGGGGTGATGCGATTAAAACGACAACTTATATATTGAATCGTGTACCTAGTAAATCAGTGCCAAAAACACCTTTTGAATTGTGGACTGGGAGGAAACCTAGCTTGAATCATTTTCGAGTTTGGGGTTGTCCTGTAGAGGTGAAAATTTATGATCCTTCTCAGAAGAAAACCGAATCCAGGACTACTAGATGTTATTTTATTGGATATCCTAATCATTCTAAAGGGTATAGGTTCTATTGTCCTTCTCGCCGCACTAGAATCGTTGAATCTCAAACTGCCAAATTCCTGGAATTAGATGTTGCTGAAAAGAGTTCTTCTCAATCTTTCGAAATGGAGGAACCAAATAAAACGGTCTCTATTCCATTGCCCATCTTACATGATGATTCTATGCGAGATCCTAACAGTGTGGAAATTCAACAAGAAGTAAATACTGAAAATATGGCGATAGATCATCCCATTACAAATGAAATTCCCCAGATGAATGATGTGGCTCCAGAAATGCCTGTGCGAAGATCACAGCGACAAAGAAGACCAACACTTTTAAATGATTATCATGTCTATCTTGGAGAAGCTGATTTTGACATTGGAAGAGTAGTTGATCCGACGACCTTCAAAGAAGCTCTTAATAGTGATTAGGCAGATAAATGGTTAGGAGCAATGAATGACGAGATGATGTCCATGTCAACTAATCAAGTGTGGAAACTAGTTGATTTACCTGATGGGCATAAACCAATAGGCTGCAAATGGGTATTCAAAACTAAGAAAGACAATAAAGGCAACATAGAGAGATTCAAGGCAAGGTTAGTCATAAAAGGGTACACACAAAGAGAAGGTATTGATTATAATGAAGTCCTTTCCCCGGTATCTACTAAAGACTCTTTTCGGATAATCATGGCTTTGGTGGCTCATTTTGATTTAGAACTTCACCAAATGAATGTCAAGACAGCTTTTCTAAATGGAGATTTGGATGAAGAAGTATATATGTAGCAACTTGAAGGGTTTATATGGTGTGCAAACTTCAAAGGTCCATATACGGTCTCAAACAAGCATCACGTCAGTGGTACTTAAAATTTCACAAAGTTGTGAGATCATTTGGCTTTGAAGAAAATAAGTTTGATCAATGCATCTACATGAAAATAAGTGGGAGTAAATATATTTTCTTAGTACTTTATGTAGATGACATTTTACTTGCTAGCAGTGATGTTGATCTATTGAATGACACCAAAAATTTTCTATCTACAAAGTTTGATATGAAAGATCTTGGGAGTAAACCGGTACGCTTTAATTCCGCTGTATTTATTGATCTCGGTGTTTTACAATCATGTATGGATCCGTTTGTTCTTAATTGATTAATTGTTCATGAGAATAATTTTATACACGATATCCACTTCACTCGGATATTGCAGACAGAGAACCCTGACCTGATGCCGAATTAGCAAGGTACTCCTGAATGGAAGCTACAAACAACGCCATTCATCAGGAGTAAGAATACATAGAGAAGTAGCAAAAGTGCATGCTGCTACTTAAACTTGGGTTGCCTCGCCAAGTACAACAGCAATTAACTTTTTCCGCATGGTCTTTTCAATTACTTTAGATGGTTTTTAAAGTATCCAGAAACAGATAAATTAGGAAGGACCTTCCTAGTACAAGGTCAGAAATTGAAGGCTTTCAATGACTCTGAACAAGTCTCGGTTTGGAGAACACGAAATTGTTCGAGATCACTGCTGAAAGCTGACTCTCAAATAGCATATTAAAAGCTTTTTTCAGATTGTTGCACCATGAGTTGAATGCACTGATGGGTAAAAGAACAGAACTGCCATGTCTATGCAACTATTCTGGCAAGTAATATTCCAAGCCAAACCTTTACATGAAGAGATTCGCCAGTAGGTAGTCCAAACCAAGTAAGATCGACGACGCAGAATGTCGAGCTAAGTGTTAAATATCATAAATACCTTCAGAGAAAGTAAGGGATAGGGTATGAATCCAAGTGGCTCAAGCTTCGAGCCATTAAAAGTCTGATGGTTGGAAAGGTCCCCTGAAGTTTGCAGCCCGGTGGCCGTCGGCAATGAGGTTCGAGAGATGAGAAATTGGTGCATGTGCAGCGTCTAATGCAGCATTTATTCTCATTCCTTGTTCTTCCAATGAAGGACAAACAAGATTACCGCCAGGTACAAGATGTGGAGCAGACCTTACCGCCTCTTCTGATCCAACAAAACCGACAGGAATGGCCAGTAGCTTGTCAGATTCAACTCTGTCCATCAACATTTTAGAACCACAAGTGCGAGCACAGTTATCATCACAACTCGAAGTTGAAACTACGTTGTTCGACTAGAATGCACACCGCGACTATCATGTTGTTGTTGGTAGTGTGTTCTACCAATGGTAGCAATTATGATAAACTAAACAGACGATTCCTATCAAAAGAATATTCAGGTCCTCTGAAGCAACACTTTTGACGAGGCAAAAAAACAATTACGCCATGCCTCAGGCCACAAGCCATCAAAGGCACTTGCACTCTCGAATGATGCATGTATTTAAACTAGTGCAGATGACAGAATTCGCCAAGTAAGATAGTGTGCACAAGCAGGTAATTTATATTAAGAATCCTATAAATGTAGGTAAGTAGCTTTCAGATTGAAATGAAAAGTTAAGCTAATAACTAGAGTAGGTACTATGTTTGACGCAATGGAGAAAAAGTAAACGATATGAGACAGAAACATCTCAAGAATCGAGTTTCTTACTTATTCATGCAGTTCATCACGCTCATTGGAGAATCATCCTGATGAGAAAGACCATTCATTGTGACAGGAGGCTGTGGAACTGTCTCTTCCAATTCCTTTGACATTTGTTGCTCTGCTGCACCATGAAAGGAAGGCGAGAACAATTGAAACCTCACGTAAGTGTTCGCAGTATGACAACAGGACCCGTCTAGTGTACAGCAAAATTCATAGGCTGAACTTCAAGGTCTCCATAAACCGATTTCTAGAAGCAAACGATCATATACAGATGGCCTCACTTAGAAGAGCCCTCAATAACAGGCTCGAGGAGCTGGAAGAGATTCATGGAAAACCATCCCCAAGTGAAAGGTGAACAGAGGACAATTTGGCCGTAAATTGCGTATCAATTCCACTTGTGGAAGTACTGATTATTGATATGGTGATGCACTTAAGTTGAGGTCATGGGGCGGGGATTGCTCCCGGCCATCGTGAACTTCATATAGGGACAAACTCTATGCAATGTCCCTTTGTTTCACTCTACATCGAGCAAGCTTACAGTGCTAGATACGAAGAATCTCTGCTTATTCTTTAATTCTGCCACATTTTTCACATCTACTCTGAGGACAAAAACCAGCTCTCGGTGGATTTTTCATGGTCCTGCCGTGTCTAGAGCTTCAGGATTCTCTTCTTATTCCTTGTGTTTTCTTACATAGTTCTGTAGCTATTCGAGTAAAGACTGTTAAATTGATGTTGATTCAACATTTTCCATGTCCAGCATACCAACAGGCGAAGAACTACACAACTGCTTTTAAATATCGTTGCTCATCTTGACCGTTTACTCTTGACCATTACAATTTTCAGTTTGCCAGTGAGCCGAGATGAAAACTTTTCTCTACAAATGCCACTAGAGAATTTATTGAAAGATGATGGAACGACATGCTTGGCAAACGATAAAAAAAGGTTACTAACTAACCTTCTTAGTGGTTTGTTTATGATATCATGTTTAGCATATAAGAAGACCAGCTGCAACATGTCTTCAAACTATCTGTGACACCCCGAACCCTTCGTAGGTCGTCACCAGCGCCAATGTTACACCTTATTACCTTTCTGCTTTGAAGAAGTGTCCCTATTCGCAGACACATTTTTTTTTAAAAACAAAACGGTCCTAGCGCGACTCATTAGCGAAAGCAAATTAAAACATCACCATCTCTCCCCCTACCAACCATGATACAAATACACACCACTAATCACCATAATTTTATAGACAAGCCACGACACTTTATTTACATATATATTTTCAAGATGGGACTTCTTTTGGGTCGGTACAGCAAAAAGGAAAAGCTAGGACTCAACCATGTCCAGCCTAAAACCTAAAAAGGAACCCTCGACCCTCTACATTTCACATGCAACAATTCCCCATCATCAGTGTCGGCTAACTATCCCCAAAAAGAATCCAGCTCCTACTCGTCGCGCATGGGTCTCACACCCAACCCGGTGCATCAGGCGGTGGCGGCGGCAATATCCCTCGCATCGCTCCATCCCGACGAACATGTACGGATATGAACTCCTGAATGACAGGGCCCCCAGCCAGGCCCACGTCGTACATCACTAGACAGCGTACTCGAATAAAAGTCAGTCCAGGAACAGAGGGACAGTCTATCTCAGCACACTCGACCTCTACATCGGATGGTAGACCGTAAAATACTCCCCGCGTGACGGCAGGAAGCAGCATACTGCTAATTTGAAATGTGGGTCCCCAAAGGGGTGAGTACAACCACTCAGCGGATAAGGAATCCAATAACAACTCAATGCATCAGGCAAATCATACATGCATTGCAGGCGTTACTTACCTTGAAGCCATGCGCATACTATCATGCATCATCATATCAATTTATAATACATACATGTGTATCATCATCGTGTCATACATGTCATCATCATCATGACATCATCACATTACACATGTCATCATCATCATGGCATCATTATATCATACATGTCATCATCATCACGACATCGTCTCATTACACATGCCATATCATATATCATTGTCATTATCATCACCATGCATATCATCATGCATATCATATCATGGATGATCATCATTATTTCACATCACATATCATCATCATCATCATCATCATGCATATCATCATGCATATCATATCATGGGTGATCATCATTATTTCACATCACATATCATCATCATCATCATGCATATCATCATGCATATCATATCATGGTTTAATTTCCACCTTTAGCTTTCAATTTGATCACCACATCACCCATTCCTCAAATCATCAATTTCATCATCCCCTCGGGCAAAGACCTCCGAGGCTTCCGGCATTCAGCCTCTTAGGCCACCGGGCATCCGGCCCCCCACATTCCAGGCATCTCGCATCTCAACTAGCATCACGAGGCATTCCCTTCGGGCAGAAACCTCCGACAGGGCTTCCGGCATTTACACTCCCTGGTCGGGCATCCCGCACCCCAATCCTGGCATCGCGAGACATTCCCTTCGGGTAAAGACCTCCAACAGGGCTTCCGGCCCCCCACATTCTGGGCATCCTGAATCTCCCAGGGAAATCCGGCAATGCATCTCTATACATTCCGGCCTCATCCACCACCACAACCACTTCCTCACTTATCATTATCCACATTTACCATTATTTTGATCTCAATTTTAACATGGCATATGGCGTGACATCAAACAAGTCATACTTGGCATAGAATTCACACATGCATCACAATTCAATGTCATACATACACCAATATCTCATCATACATGCAACAATGTATAATTATTTATTAATAAATTCAATGTAATTTATGACCAATAAAATAATCCATTTTATTTTATTTTTATTATTATTTTATAAATAAATATTAAATTCAATATCTATAAATTCCCAAAATTATAAAAATTCAAGCAATCATTAAACAAACCAATAGGATGAAAATTTCATGCAAAATTCATGGCCAAATTGAATTTCACACAATTTCACAATTTCCACAAAACAGCACATAATATTCGGATAAAACCAGAATGCACAGTTTCCGAAGAAATTCGATTAAAATATCCATACGACCTCCAAAAATTACGAAATTTTACAGAGTGATAGCCAAGACAGTTTCCTACAACTTTCATGAAGAACTACAAACCATATTCTTTTTATATTATTTTATACAGTCTCACGAAGCTTCTGGATCCATTACCGCATCGTCCAGTGTACATATCACCGAAATATTGAGATTTCACCTACCCATTCTCTTTTTTTTTCTCTGAAATTTGGATATGTTATACATCAAGATATCCTATAAAATTTTCATGAAGAGATCTAAGTCAAATAACCAGAGTATAGTCATCATCTATGTCCATGAAGTCTCGGGTGTCTCAGAATACATCACCAGAATCATCATCTTTAAGATCTAGTTGATTTACTAGGCTATACTTGTTAATTTCACTTCAAATTTGAGTATGTTGTATTTTAAGATGTCTCCTACAACGTTCATGAAGAAATCGAAGTGATATTCTCAACACAAACCAACATGCAATCACGAATCCAGAAAGAGGTCAGTAAAAACTCTCCAGATCTGAGGTCTCCGTATGATAAGACTTTAACCCCTCAAATCTCCATCATTTTTCATGAAATTTCAGTATGTTGTAGTTCAAGATGTTAGATACAACTTTCATGAAGAAATCGAAGCCAAAATCGGACTCCAAACACACATGCAAGCTCAAACAAGTTACTGACTCACACGATCCGAGCACAAACAGTCACACCATTCACACACAACTCATCCATGCTTCGGTTTTTTTCTCATCTAACACCCAAAAACTCAACATGCAAATGGCATACAAGCATGCAAGAGAAGCTAGAGGACTCCCACTTGCCTCTAGACCAGTCGGTCGATGGCGTAGGGCGGCGAACACGGCGGCACACGGCGGATGGACGGCGGTTCCTCCTCCTCTCTCTCTCGGCCGCTCCTCCTCTCTCGCACAACTCTCTCTCTCTTTGGGCGAGCAAAATGGCCGGCCACCCTCTCTCTCTCCCTTCTTATACCCCCTAGAGTTCATCATTAGCAATCATGAGATTGCCTTTCAATTGGCCAATGCATGGCCTTCTCCTTTGCCACTTGTCCTATTGAATTTTGAATTGGGTTTGGGCTTCTTGGGCTTGGGCCATCCGGCCACTCTTGGCCCTCCCCCTTGCTCGACGGTAGCCCACTTGTGGGCTTCAATGGGCCGGCCAACTTGGCCCATTAAAGTTCCACTCTTGGGCTTAAGGCCCAATCGAATTTTTACCCTCTTTTTCCTTTTTTTTTTTGAAATTCTTCTATTAATATTTTTCAATTTCAATTTTCATCTTGGCCAAAGTCTTGGGGCATCTTGTTTATTGAAATTTAATTTATAAAGTACATGGCCAAGCATAAATTATTAATCTACCAAATTTAAATTTTCACAATCATATGCACAAATCATCTAATTAAAGACTAATGGCTAAAGCATAAGCCATGGAAATTTTTATCACCTAATTAGAGACTTTAACACACCTTATGGCTTGACTTTGAATTTTAAGGATGCCACACTATCTGTTGCAGCAACGCTATGTGATTGGACACAAGTCATAAAGTGTGAACTTTATACTAGATATTGCATCACTTTTGGAGATTTAAGTTCTTTACATAAGTTTGGGACTTTGCCCTGTTTAAACTATGATTAGAATCAAGATGGAAGAGAGTTGCTTGTTTTTTTTTGTTTTTTTAGGTGACCCGGGAACCACCGTACAGCCGGCAGCCGGCGGCGTAAACCCTGGGCAAACTGAGCCAACACCACAAACCCAGCCGCCGGTGAGTCGCGTGAATGCGACGCCTCTAGGATTCAAACTCTTCCCATTCGTGAGGGGGAGAGAGCCCAAAGCCAGTTGTGCTACCGCGGGCGGTGGTAAGAAATATGCTTGTTAGTCATGGGAAAATTACCAGAAAATACTCATTGTACTCTTATCAATTCGGTCATTAATCTTTCAGTCTTGCCAATTGAATTTTAAACATTTTCACATTTTGCCAATTGAATTTTAAACATTCTCCACATTTTGTTAGGAAATCGCTGATGTGGACACCGGTTATCTTACGTGGCACAACTGGCGCTAACGTGGAGAATTTTTAAAATATTTTAAACATTTTTTTTAATTTTTATGAACCTTTTTCTCTTCTTTTTCCATCTTTTCTTTTCTTCTCTTTTCCTCCTTTACTTTTTTTCGCCATGTCTAGCGAGGGTCATTGAGTCTTCGCTAGTAGCTGCAAGGACCCGATGACTCTCACAAGCCACGGTAATATAAAAAAAAATTAAAAATTTCCATGTTTTTAAAAAAAAATTATAAGAATTTGCCAACATTAGCATCGACTATCCTATGTAAGACGGCTAGCGTTCACGTCATTGATTTTTTCTTAAAATTGGCTCAATAAACTCAGTTAGCAAAATGTGAAAAGGTTTATGATTCAATTAACGTAATTAAAAGATTTATGACTTAATTGGCTAAAGTGCAATAGATTTTACGACTTTTTTTGGAAATTTTCCCATTATTCATGATATCTACAAACAATACCTCTGATTTAACACAATTCCAGCGACTAAGAGACTAATTTCTTTTAAGTGTTCACTTAAGAGGGTTTGATCGATGATGGTTACTCCTGGTCATTGCCGATTTTAAAGTCGAACAGTCACAAAAAGAATTACCATCCAAAGGCAATAGGACATTTACAAAATCAGTGACAAAGAGAGAGCCAATCTTGTACCCTAAAATACAATAATGTATGTCTAGATCTTCAGCACATGCACGCGAGATAATCTAGGATACTTTTCGTCAAGAGATTTTTCTGTTTAATGATTTGTCCAATCATCACTTAACATTTTATTCACGATATAGAAAGCAATTAAAGGTATTAGCACGTGCTAAATAGACCAATTATTTTGACGAAAAACTTTTGCACTTGTGTTCATGTTCATGATTTCTAGAAGGGGAAATTCGCAACAAAAAGGGAAAAAATACAACATTTTAATAAGTGACTACATCACTATAGAGAAAAAAAAAATGACCGTGTGCAATGAAAACGTCATTGGATGTGTCATGTGACCTACGAGCATAGCCCTTAAACAAACGGTAGAAGTATTAAATATTGATGATTAATTATCTTTATGTCTCATTAAAAAAATTAAATCTATTTTAATTTTTAATGTCATATGTTAGTGATTTCCCGAGTAGCAGAGCTGCAAGGTCGCAAGTACCGATATTCTTACCAGTCAACGATATTGACGCAGTGTCTTAACCGTTTTTTTTTTTTATTCCTCTCGTTGTTATCTGAGCTTTAGATCCCATGATTTTCTAAATTGAGATCCCAAGCAAAATTGAAATAAATAATTCAATCAATATAAATTACATTAAGGAGGATCAATTGAAGAGTATACGCCAACTGGGAGAAACTTGCGTCCTCTACTATGCTGATGCAAGGGGCGCAGTTTGCCAACCATTATAAGGGAGACACGGTTTTTTATTCATAAGCTAATTAGCATGATAAATCAGCCAACAATGTCTATTATATAGAACATATATTTCTTTCTCTTTTCATTACACTTTTACTTATAATGCTCATTAAGGCTCCATTTAGAGATCACATAAGGTATTTGTTAAGATGTCGAAATAGATTGCACTAACTTACCATTTTTCTTCTTTTCAATGCTAATTTCAAAACTGGAGAAAAAAGAATGAAGACATTGACTACTGTCACAAATGTTTAGAATTCATAATTACCAGACTTCGCAGCATTTTTTTCCTAATTTGCTTTTTAAAGGTATTTCATTTGAAATCTTTGGGTCTTTTATCAATCACTTGATGTCCAACTTAACAAAAATAATTCAATTTTCGAAATTTGCAATTTTATTCCAAGGACCTTTAATCTAAAATGTTTCAACTTTCAGTTAAATCTAAAGATACAAGATCGCATTCTCTAACCTCAACCTTAGCAAAGTCAACTTGAGATGTCGCCCTCGACAAAACTAATCTGAATTTTGCAGTTAAGATTACAAGCGGAAAGAAAAGGCATAAAATACTGAAAAAGAACTTGGCAAAACCGCTTAGAATGCCTAGTTGAAACGTAAGAATTCACTTCTGTCGTGTCGAAATCTATACAGATGTGAGGAAGCCATCCCACCAGAACCCTCCCGTCTTCAACTCTAAACTGAAGAAAAAAAAAAGAAACAGAGAAGACGAGATGCACAAAACAATCGAAGATTTACACAGGGATTGACGAAGCCAGCATGCCCAAGATCACTCAACAGCAGCAATAGGAGCAGCAGCTGAGAAAAGAGTGGAAAGAAAAGGGAGATATAAATGTAATGTCATTCGACTTTGCTTAATGCGTTCGTTGTCCATATACCCTTTGAAGGAGGAGCTGTGCCTGAGATCTTTACAACGGCCTGGTGCTTGCGCTGTCGTCGCCTTTTCTTGGTAATTTTATTGTTGTTGCCATTGCTTTCATGGGGAGGGTTGTTTTCACATTTCGTTACGTCGACCTTTACGATGCGGTGATCCGATGTCCCTTTCGATGATAGGACCGAATACGACCCTAAAACGAACTTGTATGGGCAATCTGATGACGCCAATATGTAGTCCACCCTCGTTCCGTATTTGCACGTCCCTCGCACGCCTGCAATAGAATAAACAGTTTGAAATTACATATTCAGACAGTAATCATTCGAAAAAAAAGACTTTGGACTTCAATTTTTATACCACGGATTTTCACTTCAAAGGTTGATATCGACAAAGTGATGACAACAACGGATGTACATATTCAACATGATCATCATGCTTCAAATGTTATGAATTTCCGTCCATTCAAGCCAATCATGTGATCATGTTTCATGTGATCATGTTTCGATGCACCTTAGATTAGCCATTTGACAGAGCGAAGAAGAAAAATCAAAACATGAGAAAGCTAACAAGTGAGTTCTTACTTTGTCCTTTGGCAATGACGACCACGGATTCGCATTCTCCGGCAAAGGCGTTAGCATCTGTGTACTGCTTGCTCTTCAGAAACCTCATGACTTCAACCTTTGGGGTCGGTTTTCCCATCTCTTCATAGTACTGTAACAAACACAGGTGCCCATGATTACAAAATCGCCGTAGCTTAAGCTATTTAGTAATCGAGTTTGACGTGCTAATGAATATCACATCAAACTTGACAGAAATGTAAATACCTTGATGATGTCGGTCCACCGCTCTTGTGAGTAATCGGTCTCGTCGAGAGAGCTAAGGCCACCGACCAAGATGTGGGGGGAGTCGCTCGACTGGATGATGGCGTCGACTTGCTTCATCCGCCAGTTCTCATCGAGATGATCCAGGTGGGTGCACTGGAAGTTCACTTCCCCAACATGGGGCACTTCTATTGTTGCCTTCAGAACATTCCTGTGTAATAAAACATATCAAGTTCACAGCCACTTCGATTCCTGGTCAATTTAATATGTCGATCGATTATATTTCAATCCACTCTTTTCTTCTTTTTCTGAATTTTCACGCAACGAAAGCACATAATGTCACGCCCCGATCCTTGGACACGCACACATCCTTCTCACTTGGTCGATTTTATAATGCGATATCCCAGAACTATGTATCGCCGACCTTTTCATTTATTAAGCACATGCGGAAGCAATTAAAATCCCCAGACAATAAAACGATGGGATAGAAAAGCAAGGCCATATTTTTTATATTGAAACTTATAACCAAACTTTTATACAAAACACAAACCACTTCATAACTATTCACTTAAAAAGGAAATCTCAAAAGAAGATAGACTCTCAATCCATCCGGGCCGTACTCAAGGCCCCTCTCGGAATTATCTTTTTCTTCCAAAAATCATTCTCCTCAGATTTCACCCCCGAGTCCTCCTTCTCAAACTTCTTCTCCTTAGCTCCTCATCGAGGTCCTGAAATGATTTCCCCAAACCGGGATGAGACTACGTCTCAGCAAGTTCTACCCCACTAAGCCTCGATTAGTAAACCATTATACTATAGGCTGCATAAATATGCACAGGGCAGAGGACTTACCTTGGCCTCAGATCCCACCTGCAAGTCAATACAATTCACAATAGGCACCCATTTACTCCAAACAAATCGAACCAGTCGATTACATGTCATACAAATCATTCTCCACGGAGGAATATATAAAAGCTAGGCCACGTGCATTCTCCAGGACGACCTTCCAAGTCTCTGAGCCACATGCCTCGAACCTTGGGCCCACGTGCATTCTCTATGGCGACCTCTTCGCCAAGGTGGTAC
The DNA here is from genome assembly GCA_017140255.1 of Eucalyptus paniculata subsp. matutina. Classification (NCBI taxonomy): domain Eukaryota; kingdom Viridiplantae; phylum Streptophyta; class Magnoliopsida; order Myrtales; family Myrtaceae; genus Eucalyptus; species Eucalyptus paniculata. The sequence continues at coordinate 32,299,582 of CM029445.1, forward strand.
ATCAAGTCACCAAGCCACGTGCCATTTTAGATGCTATTCTCGAAAACTGGACCCACGTGCATTCTCTAAGGCACTAGTTCACCAAAGTGACGCATCAGATCACCGAGCCAGGTGTCCTTTTAGATGCCGTTCTCAAACACTGGACCCATGTGCATTCTCTAAGGTACTCGCTTACCAAAGTGACGCATCAGATCACCGAGCCACGTGTCCTTTTTACGATGCCCGGGCCCACGTGCCTTCTCTTAGGTGCTATCTCACCAAAGTGATGCATCAATTCACCGAGCCACGTGCCCTTTTCGATGCCAAACTCTGTCACCGAGCCATGTGCATTTTCCAGGAGGACATACCGAGTCTCCGAGCCACGTGCATTCTCTTAGGCGACCTCTTCGCCAAGATGACATACTGAACCACTAAACTCACGTGCATTCTCCAGGTGATATTCCAATTCACCGAGCCCACGTGATTTCTTTCAAGTGATTACCAATCTACTTTCAATACCGACAACCAATGCCCCACGATTTCTCAATCAAATAATTAAATCAACTCAACAAAGCATTATAAATGCTGAATAACATACTTGGTCATTTACCAATCAACAATTCAATCTCAATCAATTCCAATCAATTTAGGGTAAATCCCCAAAATATCACAATTTATTTAATTCCATGCAACGTGGAGCTCAAATAAATAAACGGACTGAGCCACGACAATTAGCACGAGATTTCGGTCGTCGGCCATCAAAATCTTAATTTCCGAAAAATAATTAATTAATTAATTAATAATTATTAAAAAATTCAATTTAGCACAAAATAAAGCCCAATTAAACAAACGGACTTCACCATGGTCACCAGCATAAAATTCCGGTCCCGGACCATCTCAGTTGAATTTTTGGAAAATAAATAATTATTTAATTTAATTCCGAAAATTAATATTTAAATACTAAAAATTCCACTTAGGCCCGAAAAGCCTAATTGGAGCCCACTAAGGGTCGGGAAAAATCCCGAGGCACTTCCAATAATTAGTAGACCACGTCTACTTGCTAATTACACAACCAATTTATCTAAATCGAATCACAATTGGCCAATAATCGCTAATCTATTCTAATCTAACAACATAAACCTAATTAATTAAAACTAAACCAACCTTAACCATAATTAGCCAACTAATATGGGATTAGTGAGATTACTCACCAAATCGCGCGCAAATTGGATCAATTCGACGGGGGCGACGCGAGGAACAACAAACTACAAAGTACGGCTCGGGTTCGGGGCTTAGAAACTGTCCAAAACGGGCCTTGAATAGGGCTGGAAACCCACTTTTCCAGCCACTGTTCTTGGCTAGACGAAGCTTGTCGGGCGGCTAGGGCGGCGAGGGGAGGCCGGTGGAGAGCAAGGGGGACACCAGGGAGGTCCGACGGGGTCGAACGGCGGCCGGAGGTGGCCGAACGGGGGCTGGGCAGCGGCTGGGAGAACGCCAGGGCGAACGCCAGGGCGCGAGGGGCGACGGTTGGTGGAGCTCGCGGCGAGCGGCAGACGCACGGCGCGGGCGCGAGCGGCGACGGAGCATCGATGGCGAGCTGCAGCTTCTGGTTCGGTTCGCTTCTTCGAACGCACGGGGAGGAAGAAGAAGAAAAAGAAAGAGAGAGAGAGAGAGAGAGGGAGAGAGAGAAGATAAGAGTTGACTGGTCAAGATGAAAAGAGAGAGAGAGAGGGCAGGCGGTGGGGAAATCCGCATGAGGGGGAGGGGGAAAGAAGGGAGGAAAGAGAGAGAGAGAGAGAGAGAAAAAAAGAAAAGATAAGGGAGAGAGAGAGAAAAAGAAAAAGTAAATCATATTACTTCTTTTATTTGATTTTCTTTTCTCTTTCCCTTTCTAATTTCTTTTTTTTTTATCTTCAATTTTCCTCCAATAATTTCTTTATTGAAATTTCGAACTCGTCAATAAATTGACGAACGATGAGACAAGTTCCTAAAAAAAAGAATTATAACGCGCTTAAAATTTGATTCCGAAATCGAGTTCAATTTCGTGGTTAAAAATCGATCGACGTGATTTTAGCCCAATCCAACTAATTAGGTAGCTTTTAGGGATTTTGCTGCAGATACATCCCTTAACGGCTTCACCCAATAGGTTAGTTAACTCGTGAGTAATCAGCTCAGAGAAAAAGGGCCATAGGCACGTCGAAGAAATGCCCATTTCACTTTATTAAAACGGGGTCGAATTTTAGGATGTCACAACTCTTCCCCTCTTATAAAAATTTCATCCTCAAAATTTAAACCATTACACTTTGATCAAAAAGGCGGGGGTACAATTGTCTCATCGACTCTTCAGTCTCCCAAGTCGCTCCTTCAGTGCCGTGGTGTTGCCAGACCACTTTGACCAACGGAATGGTCTTTGTACGCAGAACTTGCTCTTTACAATCGACAATCTGAACTGGGCTTTCCACGTATGACACACGGTCATCCATGTCCAATTCCTCGAAATTGAGCACGTGGGTTGGGTCAGGCTTGTACTTCCTTAACATCGACACGTGAAAGACGTCATGCACTTGCGCCAATCTTGGTGGTAACGCAAGACGATACGCTAGGTTTCCGATTCTTTCAAGAATCTCAAACGGACCTACGTACCTCGGACTCAGCTTGCCTTTCTTACCAAAGCGCGAAATTCCCCTCATTGGTGAAACTTTTAGAAAAATGTGATCATTAACTTGGAATTCCAAAGACCTTCGACGCTTATCTGCATAACTTTTATGCCTGCTCTACGTTGTCTTTAATCTGTCTCTGATCACTACCACGGCATCTACTGATTGCTGATCCAACTCAGGGCCTGTTATCTTCCTTTCTTTGACTTCATCCTAACACACTGGAGTTCTGCACGCTCTACCATACAACACTTCAAAATGAGCCATCTTGATGCTCTGCTGATAACTGTTGTTGTAGGCGAATTCCACCAGATGAAGCTGATCTTCCCAATTTCCTTTGAAGTCTATTACACACGCTCTCAACATGTCTTCAAGAGTCTGAATTGTCCTTTACGACTGGCCATCCGTCTGAGGATGATATGCCGTACTGTACTGAAACTTTGTACCTAAAGCACTCTGCAAGCTCTTCCAAAAAGCAGCAGTAAACCTCGGGTCTCTATCAGATGTTATCGTAACTGGCACTCCATGCATACGAACCACTTGACGCCCATACAGGTCTGCATGTCTATCCAGACTCAGGTCCTTTCGAACTGCAATGAAGTGAGCCGACTTTGTCAGCCTGTCGACTACTACCCAAATCGAATCATTCCCCCTCTGACTCCTTGGTAGTCCAGTCACGAAGTCCATCGTGATGTGCTCCCATTTCCACTCTGGGATCGAGAGAGGTTGCAGAAATCCTCCCGGCTTGCAATGCTGGGCTTTTACTTGCTGACAAGTCAAACACTTGGCCACATGCTTGGCGATATCCGCCTTCATATCTGACCACCAGTAGTGTTGACGCAGATTCTGATACATCTTAGTGCTTCCAGGATGAATGTTGTAACTGCTACGATGTGCCTCAGATAAAATTTCTTCTCTAAGCTCAACATCATCAGGTATAACCAAACGTCCTTGGAATCTTAGAGTCCCATCATCAGCAGCTTGAAAATCAGCCTTTCTTTTATTGGTATCCTCTTGAAGAATTCTCTATACATTTGGATCTGTCGGTTGGAGTTCTTTAATTCTGACCTGGACATCCGGTTCAATTCTGAGGGTGGCCATAAAACTTGAAAGGTGGCCTACCTCAAACTTGAATTCCGAATCCCGAGCTCTCTCGGTTAAGTTCCACTCCTTAACCAAGATTTGCGCTATTAAAGACTTCCGACTCAATTCATCGGCGACCTTATTCGCCTTTCCCGGGTGATATAGAATATCACAGTCGTAATCCTTCAGCAATTCCATCCATCGACGCTGTCTCATGTTCAACTCTTTCTGAGAGAACAAATACTTGAGACTCTGATGGTCTGTGAATATCTGAAACTTTTCTCCACACAAGTAGTGCCTCCAAATCTTCAACGCAAATATGATGGCTGCGAGTTCCAAGTCAAGCGTCGGATAATTCAATTCATGAGGTCTCAACTGCCGAGAAGCGTATGCAACAACTCTGCTATATTGCATCAGCACGCAACCCAATCCCCTAAATGACGCATCACTATAGATCTCGAATCCTCCAAGACCAGATGGAATCGTCAACACAGGTGCGGTAGTCAGCTTTTCCTTCAGCTCTTGGAAACTACGCTCGCACTTGTCTGACCATATAAATTTCTCTTCTTTCTTCAGGAGCTTTGTCAAAGGTGGTGCTATCGATGAGAACCCTTCCACAAACTGTCTGTAATAACCTGCTAACCCTAGAAAACTTATGATCTCTGACACTGTTGTCGGTCTCGGCCACTTGATCACGGCTTCTATCTTGCTCGGGTCGACGGAGATTCCTTCTCCGGAAATCACATGACCTAAGAACGCAACACGAGTCAGCCAAAACTCACATTTGCTAAACTTAGCATATAGCTGATGAGTTCTTAAGGTCTGAAGTACTACTCTCAGATGATTCTCATGCTCTTCATCACTTCTCGAATAGACCAAGATATCATCTATAAATACGATCACAAACTAATCTAAGTATTCCTTGAACACTTTGTTCATCATATCCATGAAAGCAGCTGGAGCATTCGTCAATCCGAACGGTATCACTGTAAACTCGTAATGACCATACCGGGTACGAAATGCCGACTTAGGAATATCCTCCTTCCTAATCCTCAGCTGATAATATCCTGTCCTCAAGTCGATCTTCGAGAATATTGACGCTCCTTACAGCTGATCAAACAAGTCATCTATCCTCGGCAATGGATACTTGTTCTTGATCGTTACCTGATTGAGCTGTCGATAGTCAATGCACAAACGCAACGAACCATCTTTCTTCTTAACAAACAAAACTGGTGCTCCTCAAGGTGATGCACTAGGACGAATAAATCCTTTATCCAGTAACTCTTGCATCTGCACCTTCAGTTCCTTCAACTCAGATAACGCCATTCAATAAGGTGCCTTCGAGATCGGTTCTGTCCTTGGTGCTGGCTCAATCACAAACTCAATCTCTCTTTCTGGTGGTAACCCTGGCAATTCCTTTGGAAAGACATCTGGAAACTCCTGTACCACTGAAATATCTTCCATTTTCAGCTCCTTAACTGTCGTATCCACGACAGTCGCTAAGTACCCTCGACAACCCTCGTCTAACAAACGAGCTACTTCCGGCGACGAGATTAAGGAAATCGAAGGTCCTCCTCGATTCCCGACAAACTCGAAGCTCTTACCCCCTAATGGGTCAAACTGAATCGCCTTGCGATAGCAGTCCATTTTAGCTCGTTGATTGGTGAGCCAGTCCATGCCAATTATCAAATCAAAATCATACATGGCTAGGACTAACAAATCAATTTTCCCCACTCTCTCACCAATCTCTAACTTGCACCCCGAACATCACAAAGCAGCAATGACTTTATCTTTCAAGGGTGTAGATATGCAAATTGCCGACTCCAACAATACAGGACTCAACCCTAGCATCCTAACATATTGCTCGGCAATGAAAGAATGGGTTGCTCCCGAATCAAATAAAGCATAAGCAGGTTGGTCGTTGAGTGAGACCATACCTGTGATCACGCCAGGCGCAGCTTTTGCTCTACCTTGGGTAATCGCGTACACGGTGCCCTGAGCTGGAGATCTCTGCTGTCCTCCTTGCGGTGCATTCTGAGGGGCATACCCTCCTATCTGTCTCATCGGTGGCGGCAGTGGCAGCTGAAGTTGTCCTCTTTGCTTCTTTGGAAAAAATCTGGCTAAGTGGCCCTATTGGCCACATTTGAAACATGCACCCATCCAAGCTGGGCACGGTGTTGTCCCATGTCTTCTCTCACACAAGCGACACGCATTATTCCTAATAGGTCCTGACCTATTAAATCCACTCTTCTTACTGGGCGGGCTTTGGAATCTATTTCCAAACATCGGCCTCTTTCCTTGGTGGATGTTGTCTCTATGAGAGCTAAACCTCGATCCAGATGAGGCAGCTTTATCGTTCTGATCTTCCTCAATCTTCTGAGCTCTTCGATATATGTCATTATAAGTCTTCAAATCCAGAAGGACTAAGGCACTTCTCAAATCTTGCCTGAATCCATCTCTGAACCTCCTTGCTCGATTCATCGGATTCTCAATTAACTCGGGGGCATATCGCGAAAGTTCAGCGAACTTCGCCTCATACTCATCAACCGATAGGGAACCCCGGCGAAGACGTTGAAATTCAGCCATCTTCACCTCTCTAGCAGTCTCAGAGAAAAACTTATCATTGAAAGCTTCACGGAAAGTGTTCCAGTCCTGAACAGCGCCTTCCGAAAAGATCAATTCACGAGTAGTCATCCACTAAGTGTCCGCAACTCCCTCCAGCTGGTAAGTTGCTAACATTACCTTCTCAGCCTCGTTGCACATCAGCAGTGCAAACGCTTTCTCGAGCTTCTGAATCCAGGAAGAAGCAGCTTCGGGGTCCCTAGACCCGGTAAACAACGGCGGATTTAACTTTAGGAAATGCTCCACCAACTTATGGATTGGTCTTGCAGCGACCACTATCTCCGGTGGATTTTCAACATTCACGGCGGCTAGAGCAACGGCAGGTGCAACTGCAGGTGCGGCAGCAAGGGCAACTCCGGTGGCGGCGGCGGCAGCGGCAGCAGTTACAGCGGCCTGAGTAGCAGCTTCAACAGTAGCAGCTTGCTGATCCATTATATTACCCATCACTTCCAGAACACGCAAGATCCCATCCACCCTGGGATCATTAGGGGCTGCTACCCCGACATCTACGACAGGTGGAATCATTCCAGTCGCGCTAACCTGTGCTGGCGCTCGACCACGTCCGCCTCGGGTTCCGACACGAGTCGGAGCTCTACCCCGAATAACAGCCTTACTAGTCCTCTTTGCAGGAGTTCTCAGCTCCTGATCGCTCATGGTGTAGCTTTACTCAACTAACACCTGTTTCTAATTCAACACCAAATTAGAAACAGAGCGATCCAAACAACAAACAATTTTAGCACACAGCTAACACAGACATGCACCAGCATGAATTTAAAGGCCTTTCCTACTAACTATCCCATGGTCAACGCTCCTTATCACTCCAATCTTCAACTTCGCTCTAATAACATAAAAAGGGGATGTCATGCCCCGATCCTTAGGCACGCACACATCCTTCTCACTTGGTCGATTTTATAATGCGATATCCCAGGACGATGTATCGCCGACCCTTTCGTTTATTAAGTACATGCGGAAGCAATTAAAAATCCCCAGACAATAAAACGATGGGATAGAAAAGCAAGGCTATATTTTTCATATTGAAACTTATAACCAAACTTTTATACAAAACACAAACCACTTCATAACTATTCACTTAAAAAGGAAATCTCAAAAGAAGATAGACTCTCAATTCATCCGGGCCGTATTCAAGGCCCCTCTCGGAATTATCTTTTTCTTCCAAAAATCATTCTCCTCAGATTTCACCTCCGAGTCCTCCTTCTCAAACTTCTTCTCCTTAGCTCCTCATCAAGGTCCTGAAATGATTTCCCCAAACTGGGATGAGACTACGTCTCAGCGAGTTCTACCCCACTAAGCCTCGATTAGTAAACCATTATACTATAGGCTGCCTAAATACGCACAGGGCAGAGGACTTACCTTGGCCTCAGTCCCACCTGTAAGTCAGTACAATTCACAATAGGCACCCATTTACTCCAAACAAATCGAACCAGTCGATTACATGTCATACAAATCATTCTCCACGGAGGAGTATATAAAAGCTAGGCCACGTACATTCTCCAGGACGACCTTCCAAGTCTCCGAGCCACGTGCCTCGAACCTTGGGCCCACGTGCATTCTCTATGGCGACCTCTTCGCCAAGGTGGTACATCAAGTCACCGAGCCACGTGCCCTTTTAGATGCTATTCTCGAAAACTGGACCCACGTGCATTCTCTAAGGCACTAGTTCACCAAAGTGACGCATCAGATCACCGAGCCACGTGTCCTTTTAGATGCTGTTCTCAAACACTGGACCCACGTGCATTCTCTAAGGTACTCGCTTACCAAAGTGACGCATCAGATCACCGAGCCACGTGTCCTTTTTACGATACCCGGGCCCACGTGCCTTCTCTTAGGTGCTATCTCACCAAAGTGATGCATCAATTCACCGAGCCATGTGCCCTTTTAGATGACAAACTCTGTCACCGAGCCACGTACATTCTCTAGGAGGACACACAGAGTCTCCGAGCTAGGTGCATTCTCTTAGGCGACCTCTTCGCCAAGATGACATACTCAACCACTGAACTCACGTGCATTCTCCAGGTAATATTCCAATTCACCGACCCACGTGATTTCTTTCAAGTGATTACCAATCTACTTTCAATACCGACAAACAATGCCCCACAATTTCTCAATCAAATAATTAAATCAACTCAACAAAGCATTATAAATGCTGAATAACATACTTGGTCATTTACCAATCAACAATTCAATCTCAATCAATTCCAATCAATTTAGGGTAAATCCCCAAAATATAACAATTTATTTAATTTCATGCAACGTGGAGCTCAAATAAATAAACGGACTGAGCCACGACAATTAGCACGAGATTTCGGTCGTCGGCCACGGTCACCCAATTAAATAAACGGACTTCACCACGGTCACCAGCATAAAGTTCCGGTCCCGGACCATCTCAGTTGAATTTTCGGAAAATAAATAATTATTTAATTTAATTGCGAAAATTAATATTTAAATACTAAAAATTCCACTTAGGCCCGAAAAGCCTAATTGGAGCCCACTAAGGGTCGGGAAAAATCCTGAGGCACTTCCAATAATTTGTAGACCACGTCTACTTGCTAATTACACAACCAATTTATCTAAATCGCATCACAATTGGCTAATAATCGCTAATCTATTCCAATCTAAGCACCTAAACCTAATTAATTAAAACTAAACCAACCTTAAGCATAATTAGCCAACTAATCCGGGATTAGTGAGATTACTCACCAAATCGCACGCTAATCGGATCAAAACGGGCCTTGAACAGGGCTGGAAACCCACTTTTCCAGCCATTGTTCTTGGCTGGACGAAGCTCGTCCAGCGGCTAGGGCGGCGAGGGGAGGCCGGCGGAGAGCAAGGGGGACGCCAGGGAGGTCTGACGGGGTCGAACGGCGGCCGGAGGTGGCCGGACGGGGGCTAGACGGAGGCTGGGTAGCGGCTGGGAGAATGCGAGGGCACGAGGGGCGACTTCTGGCGGAGCTCGCGGCGAGCGGCAGACGCAAGGCGCAGGCGCGGGCGGGAGGCGGCAAGCGGCGAGCGGCGACGGAGCAGCGATGGTGAGCTACAGCTTCTGGTTCGGTTCGCTTCTTCGGACGCACGGGGAGGAAGAAGAAGAAAAAGAAAGAGAGAGAGAGAGAGAGAGAGAGGGAGAGAGAGAAGATAAGAGTTGACTGGTCAAGATGAAAAGAGAGAGAGAGAGGGCAGGCGGTGGGGAAATCCGCACGAGGGGGAGGGGGAAAGAAGGGAGGAAAGAGAGAGAGAGAGAAAAAAAAACGGAAAAGAGAAGGGAGAGAGAGAGAGAGAAAAAGAAAAAGTAAATCATATTACTTCTTTTATTTGATTTTCTTTTCTCTTTCCCTTTCTAATTTCTTTTTTTTTTATCTTCAATTTTCCTCCGATAATTTCTTTATTGAAATTTCAGACTCGTCAATAAATTGACGAATGATGAGACAAGTTCCTAAAAAAAGGAATTATAACGCGCTTAAAATTCGATTCCCGAAATCGAGTTCAATTTCGTGGTTAGAAATCGATCAGACGTGATTTTAGTCCAATCCAACTAATTAGGTAGCTTTTAGGGATTTTACTGCAGATACATCCCTTAATAGCTTCACCCAATAGGTTAGTTAACTCGTGAGTGATCAGCTCAGAGAAAAAGGGCCATAGGCATGTCGACGAAATGCCCATTTCACTTTATCGAAACGGGGTCGAATTTTAAGATGTCACACATAATGCCTTCACTATCTAAGGCGCGGCTTAATTAATCGAACGCAAAAGTCTTGGAAATTGACTCCATGACAAGCAATTGTGTCTCAAACTAGTTGATTCTATCTGGTCTGTCTCGCTCGAGAGAAATGTAGTTTTCCTTGAAGATGAGTAGTCCTTGTATAGTCTTCAGGTCAAGCATCTGATTTGGCAAATACATAAAATAAAGCAAAAACAAAATCCTCCCCACGTTACTGTCCTACCTACATACACCTTACCCTGTCCTCATTTAATGTACGCCATAGATCTTATGCTTCGTTTATCTTCCCAACTCCTTATTTAAATACTTAAAAGCAAAAAATATATATGTAATTTAGCAGGTTCCTAAGCATTCTCTTGACTACATCAGCAATTAATACAGAATGATCTTCAACGCTGACTCTCATCAACCCACTAAATGCAACCAGAAATGAAAAAAATAAAAGAGGAATGAAAGAAGTCCAAGACAGTCTTTCATCACACAAGCACGAATTTCGAATAGTTATAACCAAAGATATTATTATTATTATTATTATTATTATTATTATTATTGATAAATGACAATTCTCTGGAGAACCAATATGTAAAATCATAGAAAAAAATGGGTTTTTTTTTTAAAATTTAATTTATATTTTAATTCTGACTGGCATTGCTCACAGCTGGTGCTGGGATCCTTGGAAAGGCCCACCGTTGTTGTTGCAGATAGCTTTCCGTAAGTTGTACAAAGGCAAACAGGCTGTGGGAGAAAAGCCTTGGGTAATTCTTGAATTTTTGGTGGTAGGGTTCTCGTGAATAATATTCCAAATTCTTCCCAGATCAGTTTCTGGACAACTCCATTCAGATAATTCCAAATAGAACAGTTTTAAAAAGGGGAGGGAAAATAAAAAGACAAAATATAAACTAAGTGACAGCAAGATTTTCATCCACAAATTCTGATGGCTAGGCAAAAGCTTATGTTTTTGCTTTTATTTTTTGGTCTTGTGAATTTTTATTACACCCACCTTACCTTAATTTCAACGAAAATTTCAACTGTCCGAAGTGGATTTGCACTGTTGTAGATGAGTCTGCGAAATTAATCTTTTCACTTGGAAAAATGTAAGAAAAAATTATATAATATGTCAAGAGGGAATATTAATTTATAATATATTATCAAACTTCGCTTATAATGGTGGACACCTCAATAAATAAATGAAAATATCTTTTAAAATTCGAAATCGCCCAGGAAGACCACTTGCTCAACGAGAAAAACAGCATATCATCGTCACCATAATTACGAAAATGATAGCAAGAATAACAGGTAAAAAATATATGGAAATTAATAAATAAATAAAATAAAATAAAACAAAATGACGGACCTGAAATCGGTGTCGTCGAATATCTTCTGGACCTTCCAGTGCTTGATCGGCCACCGGGAGAGGACGGCGTTGCCGTACTCCGGCGCCCAGCTCTCCGCGAACGCGTAGCTTGTCCCCAGCGCCGCCGCTAGCTCTGACAGCGGCTTCATCTCCCTCTCCTCCTCCGCCTTCACGTCCTGCAGCGCCACTATTTCCGCGTCTAGCTCCCTCAGCACCTCCACCACCGTCCTTGTGCTCCTGTATGCCTGTCGGCCCCCCCGGGGGTCGCCGCCGCTACTGCCGTTCTCGAGGCTCCCCCTCGCCGTCGCCGGAGCCTTCCCTTTGAAGATTCGACTGATCGACGCTGAGGCCAAGGACGAGGAGTGGGGAGATGGAGAAGGAGAAGTCGGAGGTTTGGCGGCGGCGGCGGCGGCAGCGGCGGACGATTCGCTGAAGCTCAGGTTCCGCCGGCTGCGGAGGAGGGAGATTTCGTTGTCCGGCAGGTTGATGGAGACCCGGAGCTTCGGTCTCGCAAACTTCTGCTGCTTCGTCAGGTGATCCTGGCCGTTGATCGGGTGCAGGGGAGACTGCTTGATTGTGCCCCTGGCATCCATGTCTTCTGGCTTGATGTTCGAGAAGGTTACGAGAGAACTAACCGCCATCTCCTAAAAGCTGCACAGCAGAAACTATAGAGTTATCCTCAGCTTGACCTCTGGCTCTCTCTTTCTTATCTGAATCATATAAAGAACCTCCACCATCCTTCTCAGCCCCAGTGACCTCGCAATGGGAAAACTCAAATGAATGATCAGCTGGATTCATCACATGAAGACTTTCAGCATTCATACTGGCAGGAGAATCATAAAATTTGAAAGGAAATACAAACTCAGCCTTGCTTAATGTTTGTGAATTGGCAGATGGTGTGCTGCTGGCCATAACTTCCTAATGACATTGCAATTTAGAAGTATGCAAGCCGCGAGAAGTGCAATAAATAGCATAGAAATGGCATTTAACAAAGCAAAGGAGGCAAGGAGCAAGGCCACCATGTTTATTTCGAGGCCAAAGAGATTAAACATGTTCTCCATCCAAAAATTATATAGACTATGAAGATTGTCTTCTGCGTTTCAAACCTCTCCCTTCTCATGGTGATAATCCTTTTCTTGTTCCATTTGTGGCTTTCGTTGGTTCTTCCCCAAATATATCCAAAGGAATATTCTCTAGCACTGCCACCCCCAGAGCCTCCAGCTTTGGGTACATTATTTGATGCTTGAGAAAAACCAGAGGCTGAGGAAGACAAATTGTTTCTCACGCCTTCTGTTTCACAAGGAATTGCAGGAGAATCTGCAGGTGGTTTGCTTGCCCCGTTTGAATTAGAAAAATCCCTAAACACTTCTTCTGCTGATACAAACAGAGGGCAACGTTCTTTGGTGTAATATTTGCTCAAAATGTGAGTTGGTACTTTTTGCAACCAACGGAAGACATTGTATTGAAGGCTACAAGCAGATATCACCAGCACTTTTCCCCCTTAAACCCAATTCTAGACCCCAAAAGCCTGATTGAAATAACTCAAAACCCACGAACTTGGCTAAACTAAAGTCATTCTATCCACGAAACATTCCTGCCTGGGCACCCTACATCTGAAAGAGATATTCTGTCATCACCAGAATTCCTGTATAAAGAAGGAATAACTTTGATGGGATTCGAGATGCTTAAGGTGAAAGGGAACAAATGACAAGACTGAGCAGATAAAGGAAACCAAAGAGACTAATTGGTGACAATGATGCATAGAACTTTGCTATACACAGTTACACACTTTCTTGTCACTGTGCCAAATGAGGAAGCTCTCAATAAATCCAAGTACTCCAAATTCCATAAGTATGGAGTCATCAGATTGGATATACTTGCTCTGTCTCCTCTCGTAGCTGAAAAGCTGCATCACAATCAGTATTGCAATAGACTGCCAAATATTCTGCAATAGCGAAGCTTCTGAGTTTTAGGCCAAGTAAAACTGAAGATCAATCAGCCCTGACAACCACTTCTCAAAGGTGGAGAAATTGCTCAAGCTGTATAAGGAGATAAACACAGTGATTGCATATACTTTCAATGGAAACCAACGGTGTTTTCTCGTCCTTTCAAAGAGTTGTCTTCCTATGATCCAACATAGGAGGAGCAAAATGTAGCCAAAAAATATGTAATTGGGTGTCACCAAGTAAAGTGTTAGGAGGATTGTCAATAAGAAAACAATATATGTGTCACAGGAGCAATATACAGATAGAAAATTCTGCCCATTGCACTGAGAAACGAAGCGATCCTTCTCTTTGGAAATTGAAAGGATATTACATTTTAGAAATGCGAATTACAAATGCCTGTCGTATAATTTAGAAAAATAGTAAACAAAATCTTCCTCTATAAACCTCCACAAATGAATCTGGCATTCTGAACAGTGCACAACTAGTCAAAAGTCCGCCGCCATATCAAAATAGGTAAGGTATAGTCATTACTCGCATGCTGTTAAACCAATGGATAATTAATTTTCATGCAGAAACTCCATGGGAGAATTTAAAGGGTGTGTCCCTGGAACGAAAGGGTGGAGTCTTGAACATATTCAAGCAGCCATCAACAGAGAATGAAAATGGCAGCACTCCAAGTCATTTACTCAAAAGAAAGCAGCAAGTGACACTCAAACTCGACAAAAGGGACGGCTCGTTCAAACCGAGCATGCTGGTGGACTAGGGAAAGCGAGACCCAGCTATTGTTTCGGTTCCGGAGTTCCCAGAGAGAAGTGTTTGACCGCGAATATCCCTACCCGGCTCAGCAACGACGGCCAGAAGGCTAGGCTGAAGCGAAACGAGCTATGGTCGGTCGCCTCGTTGTTGCACCGAGCCCAAGATCATCGGGATAAAAATGGATTGGACCCAAAGGTTGTTGGCTGGAGATCACCGGTTTATGTTGGGGATGGCCGAGGAACACTTGTCCAAGAACGGAGTTTGGCTCCTGGGTCTCACTTTCTCTCGGTCCATCCCTCCGCTTCACCCTTTGCTCACTCTCTTAGATCTCGCTCTCTCCAGCCTCCCCTGAAGAACTCGAGAACACGGTCGCCTCTCTTTCCTCTCTTATCTGGCTCACTCCTTCTCTCTCTCGAGCTCGCCTTCTCACTCTCACCAGCTCTCTCTCTCTCTCTCTCTCTCTCTCTCTCGGTTGCTCTTCCTCGGCCGAACAAACCCAATAAAACCAAAGAGACCCCACCTTCCCTTGCTGCCTTTCTCTCCCATTTATCTCGTTTCTCTCTCTTTCTTCAAGGACGAGACCAGCTGGCTTTGTACCGCACGACATTCCTGGGCGAACGTTACTCGCAGCCTCGCGTCCTCGCGTCCTTCGGCCAGGGACCCATTCTCTGTTTTGTCCTGAAGCTAACGTCCAAGCGAGGGAAGGAGGAGGAAGGAGGAAGAAGAGCGAGCTGGGTCACGGAGGAAGAAAGGTGGCCCCGCGGGTAAAATAGAAGGAACAGAAGCGGGCTGGGCCACAAGGGGGGAAAAAGAAAGGGAAAAGGAGTGGCCGGGCTAAGGCTGGCCCCTAGCCCGGCCCGGCTGCGTTTCTATTTTTTGTTAATTTTTTTTCTAATCTTAATTTAAAAAATTATTTTTAAAATTTTTAATATTAGTAATGCAAATGTTCCTAATGTCTATATGAGATGCCATTTAAAGAAAACGTGATGCATTTTGATGAAAATTGTTTATTTTACCTTTTTACTTTTTTTAGAGACTAATCCATAATTTTCTATATGACTAAGTCCTAAATAAGAATGGCAAAAAATTTAGATGTCAAAAATAGACATAACATTTTTTTTTCATTTGATTGAACAATAGTGATAGATCAATTCATTTATTAAGTGGTTCTCTTATGGGAAAGAGATGACAATATTGTTCATAGATCTAACACAATTATGGGAGAATGATTGTAATATTGAAGTTGATAGTGAATAAGTAAACATTGTTTTTTTTTTTTTTTGTGAACTTAAATATTGCACGTATAGTCTTTGTGCAACGATGAAGTTAGTGAGGTTCTAGTCAATGCGCGTCGGTCCCATTGCTAGAAATTATCGAATTGCTTTCTTTCTTTCATAATGTGTTACACCATCCAAGAAGCACTAACTCCTGTTTTTCCTTTTATTTTTGTTATACAAGTTAATATTCCCTTTAATAGTCTATCTTTGTTACCAATCCTATTTTTGTGTCAAATGAAAAAGGTCATACAGTGAAATATGACATTTTTTTTGCCTTTTCATCTTCAAAATTTATCGAACGAACACTCATGGAATATTAGCCTTGAAAATAAAATTGAATGCCAATGCCTCACTTGAAAGGATTTTGATTCAATTTAGAGTACATAACATTCCAATCGATTATTTTTTTACTGAACTAAAATTGATTCCTAAAGAGCCAATTTGCTAAGAAAAGTTAAATTTGAAAACTATAAAGAAATTTCTTTTCGAATCAACGTGAAAGCCACACCATAAATAATTCCAACATCGTGTTTTTGTTGCCTTAACTGCAAGGGCTACAATTTCCACATGAGACCCACTTTTTCTTCACTAGACTTTGTGTTGTTGATGGTTGACTTGGAAATTTGCATCTATAATCTTTGCGTGACGACGAAGTTTGAGAGGTTCTAGTCAAAGACATGATAGTTCACTTGTGACATTCCAGATTTTCAACTATGTTTTCTATTGAATTAATTAGGCATTTTATCGACGCGTTTATAGGGTTGTTTTCAGAGCTGATCACTCTTGAGATAACTAGATTATCCAGGGAAGCCATTAAGGAATTTTAAGGCAATAAATTTGAGAATTCAATTAGGAATCGGCTTCTCGACCGTGCTCATCTTTAGAGACCATTACGGCACAGTTAAAAATCAATTTGAGATCAGAGATAGGTCGATTCAACTGAGATATGTGGCCAATCATTGGTGACTCCACTAAATTGGAAAATTTTCGTCGACCGGCACTAGTTTGATTTTACTGTCATTTTGGTACCCCACGTCTATATTTAGATCCTCGAGATTTTCACGACAATCGAAAGGCGCCAATGTGTTGAGTGGATTCATTGTGGCTCTAGAGTACATGACATACAAATCGATTCTCTCTTTTTCTTTTTTCTTTTGGTTTAAAATCAATTTCTTTTTTTTTTTTTTTAAATGGTACTAAGAAAAGTCAATATGGAAACTACAGAGAAGTTTCTTTTTTAATCAATGTGGAAGCTATGCTTAACTAATTCCAACTTTGTGTTTTGTCATCATAAAAGCAAGGGCTGCAATTTCTACGTAAGACCCATTTTTTCTTCGCTAGACTTTGTTTTATTAGTTGACTTGGAAATTTGTATCACCGACAACTCCCACTCTTTTCATTCATGTAACTGGGCCTCCATCACATTACCAATTAAAAAAAAACTTCCATTGCATCACATCAAACGATAGAGACGATTAAGTCTTCGAGCTTTATGAGCATGTTCTGTGTTTTGCTTTTCATATTGCATGTTCTGCTGCTACTGGAGACGATTTACAATGTGAAGAAGAATCACTTGTGTGCCGCTTCATCTTGCGGCAAGATCCATGACATACACTATCACGTTACCAATTAGCAAAAACTTTCATTGCATCAAATCAAATTATAGAGAGACGATTAAGTCTCTGAGCTCCATAAGCCTGTTAAGTGTTTTGCTTTTCATATTGTATGTTATGCTGCTATTAGGGATGAGTTATGGTGTGAAGAAGAATCATTTGTGCATCGTTTCATCTTGCAACAAGTTTTGCGATATACACTATCACTTTCGATTGAAAGGCGATCCCAAATGATGCAGCCACTCTGAACATAAGCTAGCTTATGAAAATAACCGCATTGTTCTATTTCTATATGATGGCCAATATTATATGAAAATCGATTTATTACCGTTCCCATTTTAGCAAATATTTATTCGACGGCAAAATTATAGTGGTTGACGATGGACGGCAAAAAGTAATTGTTCATCCCTCCCTCACTCATTAGCAACCTCCAACTTTAGTGATCATGATCCATACGGTTCGTTAGTTGTGCCGGTGGTCTTCATGAAGTGCTCACGGCCCCTTGTTTCTACTTCGTAAGTCAATACTGAACCATGTATTGAGGGAGCATATCCTTATGATATGCCCCCTATTTTTTCCCAAATGATGGTGTACTCATACGCTGTACATGGGTTTGATCTCCGAGTAGGTGACATCAAGGATACTTACACCATGACCATAAAGGCTTTAATACCGCATTATATCCCAGGGTGGAAAAAGGATCGGTATAACCGTGCGAGCTCACCGTATAAGGACCTCCACAACATGACGGTCGAGGGATTCACTATCTCCTATTATAAACTCTTGACACCAACAAGTTTCGAGTCTTGCTACTTAGGTTTCGGATACCAAAGGGGGAGGTGCAGACACCATGATTCCCGAAAGCTCACTTTCCCAGTACTTTCTTTGTGTCTTTCTTCATCCTCATCCTTTTCTTAAATGTTAGCTCTACTGAGGGATCGTATAAAAATTTACTTACTGAGTGATGTGGCACGTTTCAATTGGATATTGTAGTAGGCCGGTTCAATAAATTGTGAGAAAAAGATGAGATTATTTTATAGGCGAGTGATTGACTGATCCACAAGAATAATATTTCAATTGATAGTGAATAAGTACGTATTAGTTGATTTTTGTGCATGTGAATATTACACCTATAGTCTTTGCGCATGTCAAGAATGACGAAGCAAGTGAATTTCTAATTGAGTCCAACAAAAAAAAAATTATAATTGAGACCCACATCGATTGATCGTTGGTTGAGAAATTATCGTATTGCCTTTTTCGTTGAGATCAGTTTGTTCATTCATTAAGTGGTTCAATTATGGAAAAGAGATGACACTCATATTCATAATTATAGCACAATTACAAAAGAGTGGTTTTAAAATTTAAGCATAGTGAATAAATAAACATCACATTATTTTTGTGAATTCAAATGTCGTGTCTATAGTCCTTGCGCGTGTCAATCCACGACAACGCAAGTGAGTTTCTAGTCAAGATGCATCGATCCTACTACTAGTTGAGAATTTACCATATTGTTTTCTTTCTTTCATAAAGTTTCGCAACATCCATCAGCAAAAAGCACCCGCTCCTTATTTTCTTTCTATATTTGCGGAAAGCCACATTATAGGAGTTAAAATCTATGTACCCGTTAATTAACATGATCCTTTTTCTTGGTTACCAATTTTTTTTTCTCAAAAATGAAAAACCTTATACAATGAAATACATCATCCTTTTTTTTTGTTTTTGTCTTCAAAATTTAACGAAACGACACTTACGAAATATTGGCCTTGAAAATAAAATAGAACGTCCAATGCCATATTTGAAAGGATTTTGATTGAGTTTAGGGTACAAAACATTGAAACTGATTCTTTTTTACGATACTAAAATAAAGAGAGATTTAATTTGCCAAGAAAAATCAAATTTGGAAAATGCAGAGAGGTTTCCTCCGTAATGAATGTGAAAGCTATCCATCACTAATTCCAAGACCGTGTTTTAGCTGGGCCATACTTTTTAAGACTTTCTTCGCTAGACTTTGTTTTAGGGTTGACTTGGACATTTCGATGACCGACGACTCCCAACCCTTTATTAAGCCTCTCTCGCATTACCAAATGAGCTAAAACCTCCATCGCACCAGACCAAACGATAAAGAGATGATTATTTCTCTCAGCTCCATATTTACACTCCGTGTTTTTGTTCTCGTATCGCATGTTCTGCTACTATTAGGGATGAGTTGTAGTGCGAAGAACAATCATTTGTGCGCCCCTTCATCTTGCGGTGAGATCCATAACACAAGTTATCCTTTTAGATTGAAAGGCGATCCAAAACATTGCGGCGACTCTCGGTATGAGCTAACTTGTAAAAATAACCGCACTATTCTATATCTATATGACGGCCGATATTATGTGAAGTTGATCCATTACAGTTTGTATTATGACCAATATTACTTCTATGGTAATATCACGGTGGTTGACAATGGACTGCAAAAGGGTAATTGCTCATCCCTCCCTCGTTACCCATTGATGTACTCCAACTTCAGTCTTGATGATAGATACCCTGATCGAGACGCTACGGTGGTGGCCTTCATGAAGTGTTCCCAACCCATTACTTCTAGTTTATATGTCGATACCAGACCATGTATTGAGGGATACTCTGCTGACACGCCTCCTTATTTTTCCCAAATGAAGGTGTACTCATACGCTGTACAGAACTTAAAAGCAGGGGATTTCAAGGACTCCTGCACCGTAACCATTACGGCATACGCATCGGGTCAAATCTCGGGGCGGGAAGGGGATCAGAATGGGAGCTTAACATACAAGGACCTCCACAACAAGATGGCCGAGGGATTCAATCTCTCCTATTGGGAAGACTCCTTGTCAGGAAGAATTTTTTGGTGTCGCTACTTAAGTTTCGGATTCCGAATGAAGGGTTGCGGTGGTTTTGTGTTCATCAAGGGAGTTCCCCTTAGAGGTGTTCTTTCTTTCTTTCTTTCTTCTTCTTCTTCCTTTTCTTAAATCCTAGCTTTACTAAGAGATCTTACCAAAATTTAGTTACCAAGTGATGTGGCAAGTAGTTGGGTGTTTTCAATACAATCCACACATTAAGACATTAGTTTCTCTAAAAACACAACAGAAAAAAAAAAATTGCCACATCACCTAAGTTGAAAAGTTGAATAAGATTTCTTAGTAGATTCGGCATGCATTGATCTTTTTAATTTTACAATTTATGGACCTTTTTTTTTTCTGGATTTGACACTATTACTTTATATTTGTTTGGGGAAAATTGGTTGATTTAATAGTTGCTCGTGTCCCTTGCATGGCTGTTATTCTTATGCGGGTGAATAAATGGCACGCGTCCTGGATGATGTTTGTAAATTAGAACTATGCCGCACTGAGATGTGAACTTATGAATCATTTGGTACTCCTTGAGAAGACAAAAGCGAAATCGTGTTTTTTTTTTCAGAGAAATGGTCATGTTACGATAACATGGATTCCCCAAGTGAATAGAATAAACTGCGATCTGAGCACTTATCTGGGAGAGTAAATTATTTTTTAGGTTTAAATGCTAAAATGATAGATTTAATTCTTCATTTATTGATCGTCGATTCTAATCAGTCATTTTCGGTCACCTTAGATCATGTTAGGTGGTTCAGCCCTTTTTTTGCGCCATATGTGGGCCGGAGCCTCGCCTTTGTCTTGGGTATGACTTCCTAGCCCTTTTCTCCTCACAACCATGAAGATCTCAAGCACCACTCTGATAAATAAATAAAAAAATTACGTTTAAAATTCTTTTGTTGCACTACGCTAATCTATGGAAAAATTCTACGCAGCCAATTACGTCGCAGCAAGATTCATACTCGGAGCTCTATGTGTGCTGATACTTCTAATCTATAAGTGGATGAGAAGGCACCAAGCCATCGACGCAAACATCGAAGAATTCCTACAAACTCACAACAACTTTATGTCCATAAGGTATTCTTACTCAGATATTAAGAAGATTACAAAAAATTTCAAATGCAAGTTAGGTGAGGGGGGATATGGTTCTGTGTACAAAGGAATCCTTCGAAGTGGCAATGAAGTTGCGGTTAAGATTTTGAACAAACCAGAATCTAATGGCCAAGATTTTATTAGCGAAGTGGCCACAATTGGAAGGATCCACCACGTCAATGTGGTGCAACTTGTTGGTTTTTGCTTCAATTACTCCAAACAAGCTCTGATCTATGATTTCATGCCGAATGGCTCCCTGGATAAACACATTTCGAATAAGGATGGTGATGACCCTCTTCATTATAAGAAAATGTATGAGATCTCTCTTGGCATAGCTAGAGGGATAGAATATCTACATCGGGGATGTGATATGCAAATTCTACACTTTGATATCAAGCCGCACAACATTCTCCTAGACCAAAGTTTCACTCCGAAAATTTCTGACTTTGGACTTGCAAGATTTTATCCCACCGGTCATAGCATAGTATCGTTGACTGCAGCAAGAGGAACCTTGGGTTATATGGCGCTTGAGCTATTCTATAAAGACATTGGTGGCATTTCTTATAAAGCCGATGTTTATAGTTTTGGGATGATGTTGATGGAAATGGCCGGTAGAAGGAGAAATCTAAATGCACGTGCAGAGCGTTCAAGTCAAATTTACTTTCCTTTGTGGGTTTACGATCAACTTGGCAAAGAAAAGGAGGTTGAAATGGTAGATGTCATAGAAGAGGAAAGAGAAACAACGAGGAAGATGATAATCGTTGCATTATGGTGCATACAACTAAGTCCTAATGATCGGCCATCCATGAGGAAAGTCCTAGATATGCTTGAAGGAGATATGGCTAAACTACAACTACCTCCAAAACCGCTTTTGTACCCAAGAGAGGCACTGATTGATGATGTCGACACCGATATAGAACTTGAAACGGTCTCATCTTCGTCAAGTGCTTCGATAATTTCGGGTAGTTACCAATTTTACTATGACAATGAGTTTATGTAATCATGTATTGTGTGATCATTCCACTATCATAGAAATGAGTTGCAAAATTTGAATAGTATTATTAACATGTATCATCATTCACGATGTAATCCATGAAGCTTTTACATGTTTTTCATATAGCACTAGTATTTTCCAACTCATTATGTCCATATTTTATAAATGACAATGAATGTCGTATGACATTCATTTAATTTTTGTTTCGTGTGAATCTCTCATTTCCATCAAAATCTCTCACCCCCACCCTTCAACCCCGCTCAATCACCCACCTCTACAACTGCTACATGCTCAAGCAATCTTCAACTTCGACCTCATGTCACGGGATGGGTTAGGGCCTAACCGATGAACGACTGGCAGAGGTCAATGACGAAAGACAGAGTAGGCCGACAATTTTACCTTTATGATGAATGGAAATTGAACACGTAGTGTCGTTTTAGAGCATGTGATGTATTACAAAAGCTCAATCCCCAAATGCAGTACGAATTTATGCGTTCACTCAATGATAAGACATGAGATGGCACCTTATGTTCTTCCAAACAAGTATCATATTCCTCCAGACATTGATGTCGATAAGGAACCCGCGATATGCAGTTCACTCAAAGATTGCAGACAGAGAGCCCTGACCTGATGCCAAATTAGCGAGGTACTCTCCCAATGAGATTCAAATAATGTCATTCATCAGAACTAAGAAAACATAGAGAAGCGGTGAAAGCGCATGCTGCTGCTTAAAACTTGGGTTGTCTGGCCAAGGACAAAAGCAATTAACATTTTCTGCAAGGTCTTTTCGATTGCTTGAAATGGTTTTTAAAGTATCTAGAAATGGATAAAGCAGAAAGGACCATCCTAGTACAAGGTCAAAAATTGAAGGCTTTCAATGACTCTGAACGAGTCTGGGTTTGGAGATTATGAAATTGTTCGAGAACACTCCCGAAAGCTAACTCTCGACTCTGGTTATGGCAAACTGTGTCTATATGTATAAAGAGATGTACTGAGTGATATATTGATTGATAGCATATTACTAGTTTTTTTCAGATTTGATGCACGACAAGTCGAATGCACTGATGGGCAAATGAACAGAAGAACCACCATGTCTATGCAAGTATGCCGACTAGTATAATGCCAAGCCAAACCTTTACATGAAGAAATTCGTCAGTAGAAAGTCCAAACCAAGTAAGGGCGACGATGCTTAATATCGAGCTAAAAAGCGTCAAATATCATGAATGCCTTCAGAGAAAGTAAAGACAGGGCTTGAATCCAAGCAGCTGAAGCTTGGAGCCATTAAAAGTCGACAGTTGGAAAGGTCCCCTGAAGTTTGCAGCCTGGGGGCCACCTGCAATGAGGTTCAGAAGTAGCGAAATTGGCATATGTGCAGCGTCTAATGGAGCATTTATTCTCATTCCCTGTGCCTCCAGTGAAGGACAAGCAAGATTACCGTCGGTTACGAGATGTTGAGCGGACCCTGTCACCTCTCCTGATCCGACAAAGCCGATAGAAATAGCAGGTAGCTTGTCGAATTCAGCTCTGCTCATCATCATCTTAAACCACAGGCGCAAGCACAGTTAGCATCACAAGTCAAAGTTGAAACTACGTTGTTCGACTAGGATGCACACCGCGACTATCATGTTGTCATTGGCAGTGTGTTCTACCAATGGTAGCAATTACGATCATCTAAACATACAATTACTATCGAAAGAATATTCATGTCCTCTGAAGCAAGAATTGTCGAGGCAAATAAAGTTTTGCCATGCCTCGTGCCATAAGCCGACAAAGGTACCTGCGCTATCAAACGATGCATGTATTTAAACTAGTGCAGATGACAGAATTCACCAAGTAAAATAGTGTGCACAAGCAGGTAATTTATATTAAGAATCTTATCAAGTTGGTAAGTAGCTTTCAGATTGAGATGAATAGTTAAGCTCATCGCCAGAGTAGGTAATATGTTCAACGCGATGGAGAAAAAGTAAACGATATGACATGGAAACATCTCAAGAATCGAGTTTCTTGATGAGAAACTAAAGGTTCCCGTAGTTCGTCACGCTCACTGGAGAATCATCCTGATGAGAAAGACCATTCGTTGTGACAGGAGGCTGTGAAGCTGTCTCTTCCTGTTCCTTTGACATTTGTTGCTCGGCTGCACCATGAATGGAAGGCAAGAACAGTCGAAACCTCACATAACGAAGTGTTCAAAGTACGACAACTAGACTTGTCTAATGGACGGCAAAATTAATAGGCTGAACATCAAGGTCTCCACAAACCGACTTCCAGAAGCAAACAATAATAAACAGGTGGCCTCACTTAGAAGAGCCCTCAGTAAGTGGCTCGAGCAGCTGGAAGAGATTCATGGAAAAACGTCCCCAAGTGAAAAAGGTGAGCAGAGGACAATTCGGGCCTAAATTGTGTATCAATTCTG
Source organism: Eucalyptus paniculata subsp. matutina (assembly GCA_017140255.1). Lineage (NCBI taxonomy): Eukaryota > Viridiplantae > Streptophyta > Magnoliopsida > Myrtales > Myrtaceae > Eucalyptus > Eucalyptus paniculata. The sequence goes on from CM029445.1 coordinate 32,323,968, forward strand.
CTTGTGGAGGAACTGATTATTGACAATGCGATGCACTTAAGTTGAGGTCATGTGGCACGGATTGCTCCCGGCCATCTTGGACCTCATACAGATACAAACTCTATGCAAGATCCCTTCGCTTTGCTCCACATTGAGCAAGCTTACTGTGCTGGAGACGAAGAATCTCGGCTTATTCTTTAATTCTGCAACATTTTCACATCTGCTCCAAGGACAAAAACCAGCTCTCAGTGGATTTTTCATGGTCATGCCATGTCTAGAGCTTCAGGATTCTCTTCTTGTTCCTTGCGTTTTCTTACACAGTCCTGTAGCTATTCGAGTTCAGAGAGTGTTAAGTTGATGTTGATTCGACATTTTCCACGGTTAGTATACTTATAGGCTAAGAACTACGCGAGTGCTTTTTACTGTCGCTGCTCATCCTGACCGTTTACTCATGACCATTACAATTTTCATTTTGCCAGTGAGCCGAGATGAAAACTTTTCTCTATAAAGGCCAATTGAGAATTTATCGAAAGATGATGGAAGGACATGCTCAGCAAAACAATAAATAAAGGTTACAAACTAACCTTGAGACCAGCTGAAACATGTCTCCAAACAATCTTCTGTAGCAAAGCTGCGTGACCGGACGCAAATTGTAGAGTGAAGTTCATACTAGATATTGAGTTTCATCTCTTTTGGAGATTTAGTTCTTTCAATAAGTTTTGGACTTTGCCCTGTTCAAACTATCATTAGAATAGGGAAGGAAGAGAGATGTTAGTTATTTATAGAGAAAATTATCAAAAAAATCCTGAACTCATCACATTTTTACCAATTCAGCCGTTAACTTTTCATTTATGCCAATTAAATCTTAAACATTTTCACAATGCCAATTGAATCAATCTAGCCAATTTTGTTAAAAAATCACTAAGATGGACACCTATTATTTTACATGGCATAGCCAGCGCAAAGGTGGAAAATTTTTAATAATATTTTAATGCATTTTTGAATTTCTTATTAACTTTTTTTACTTTTCCTTTTTCTTTTTTTCTTTTCTTCTCTTTTCCTCCTTTACTATTTTTTTTTTTTTTACTGTGGCCAACGAGGGTCACTAGATCTTCGCTAGCGGCCACGAGGACTTGGGCGACTCTCACCTATCATGATAAAAAAAAAAACCATTTAAAAAAATTATAAAAAAACTCATCAACATCAGACCGACCATTCTACATAAGATGGCTGGCATTCACGCCAGTAATTTTTTTTATTTATTAAAATTGACTGAATAAACTTAGTTGGCAAAATGTGAAAATGTTTGTGATTCAATTGGAATAATTAAAAGGTTTAGGATGTAATTGGCAAAAGTGCAACAAATTTAGGACTTTTTTGGAAATTTTGCCATTTTTAATGATATCTACACACAATGCCTCTGATTTAAACACAATGCTTCTGATTTAACACAATTCCAGCAATTAAGAGAGTAATTCTTTTTAAGTGTCCACTTAAGAAGGCATGATCGACGATGGTTACTCCTAGTCATTGCTGATTTTGAAGTCGATTTTCATCTTTGGTGGTCACGCATTGGCTCTGGAAAAGGACAAATACCATCCTGTTGCAAAAGGACACTGATGAGTTATAAAATTGGTAACAAAGGGAGAGCCAATCTTGTTATAATTATGGTTAATGGATCAACAAATGCCAAAGAATTAAGATACGTCTTTTCTATTCACGTATCTCTTTTTGGATTCATGAATTTCTTAAACTTTTCTGTTCACGTATCTATTGAATTCATGAATTTCCTAGATCCATGTATTTTTTAATTCATGTATTTATTGAGTTCACGAATCTCTTGAATTCACGTATCTCTGGATTCGTGAATCTCTTGAATTCATGAATCAATTCATGTATCTCTTGATTCATGAATTTCGTGGATACATGCGTCTATTTAATTCATGTATCTCTTCTGTACATGAACTAAAAATCTCTATAAATAGATGGAAGCATAGAGCTTCATAATGGTTTTTGGCTTTTCCGACTCGATTCCAAAAAGGCTCTGATACACTTTTTTACTCTTCTGATTTTTCTGAGTGTGCTAGTTCAATTGAACGGTTCAACTAAGTCCTGTTTGCATAGTGCTAATACAAACAGGTTCGAGGTGTTGTATCTTGGGAAGCATAGTTCATGAATTTGCGGAGCACCATTGGCAGGAACTAATTGCCTTAAGGAGATTCAGATATCCGTACCTCACCTCCAATTTCATGTTCTGATTGCAACAAACAGTTTGTGTTTTCTTTGGAGTATATTCCAACAATCTTAAGGCAATTATCTCACTCACTGTTTGTTGTTCTTGTCAGATTATTGAGATGGTTGGAAACAACCAAGTGCCCTTCAATGTCCCGAATGTTTCTGGAGACGTTCCTATGGTCGATTCGACCGTTGCTATGGAAGATGTTCAACCCTCAGGGTCTGAATTTGTAGCAGCCAATGCTACGGGCCCTTGGGCTAACACCAATTTTGGTGGTGGGGGTACAAGTCATACGACTGGTATGCCCGAGACTGTTTTTCAGAGCAGTACAAGCCAAATGGCTTTTGGCTCCGTTTCTGGAGGGATAGTTCAACGAACTTTGCCTACTGTGATGGCAATGCCTCCAATTATAGCTAATGAGAAACCAGAGAAATTCACTGGAGTGGGCTTTCAACAGTGGCAACATAAGATGTTCTTCTATCTGACTATGCTCAATTTGACAAAATATTTATCGGAGGTGTGCCCGATAATTAGTCCAAACGAGCAAGATGTCACGACGCTCGGTGCATTGGAGGCTTGGAAGCATGGGGACTTCTTATGTCGAAATTATATCCTTAACTGTTTAGTGAATTCTCTTTATAATGTTTATTGTAATATTGAATCTGCTAAATAGTTATGGGAGTCCTTAGAGAAAAAATACAAAATTGAGGATGCTGGCACCAAGAAATTTTTGGTTGCCAAATTCTTGGACTACAAGATGGTGGATTCTAAATCTATCATGAGTCAGGTTCAAGAATTGCAATTAATTCTTAGTGACATCTCGGCTGAGGGAATGATACTTAGTGAATCATTCCAAGTGGCAGCCATGATTGAGAAACTACCTCCGGGCTGGTCAAACTTCAAAAATTATTTGAAGCACAAACGGAAGGAGATGAGCCTTGAAGATCTCATTCTGCGCCTCATAATCGAGGAGGACAATAGAAGGAGTGCGAACCCTTCTTTTGAACTAAAGGCCAACGTTGTGGAATCTTCCAAATCCAAGCAAGCTAGAAAAAAGAATATGTCTTTTCAAGGAAAAAGCAAGCAAAAAGAGCAGTTCCAGAAATTTTAAGGGGCGTGTTTTATATGCAACAAGCCTGGCTATCGTGCTAAGGATTGCAAGAAGCGCCCGAAAAAAGGCGAGAATGAAGGTGCCGCCCAGCAACTGAATTTGACAGAGCATGACAATATTGAGAGACTGTCTACTATGGTAATGTCTGAAGCATCTCTAGTGTCGAACACTAATGGCTGGTGGCTAGACACGGGTGCCACAAATCACATATGTGCAGATAAACACATGTTCTCATCTTATGAGAAGGCTGAAGAAGATAAGAAGCTTTATATGGCTAACTCTGCATTAGCAAAGATCGCCGGAAGAGGAAAGGTGATCTTGAAGTTTACATCTGGCAAGGAGGTTGCCCTGCTGAATGTGCTGCATGTACCAGATATTCGGAAAAATCTAATTTCTGGCCCTATACTTGTCAAGAAGGGTTTCAAAGTTGTATTTGAATTTGACAAGTTTGTACTTTCAAAAGGAGGGATGTATGTGGGGAAAGGGTACTTGTGTAATGACCTGTTTAAGGCCAATGTGGCTGTCATTGATGTAAACTCAAAGTATGTGTACCCAAAGACTATAAATAAAGAAAAGTCTTCAGTTTACACTGTTGTGTCTCCTTATCTATGGCATGGTAGATTAGGACATGTAAACTATGGTACAATGAAAAGAATAACAAACTTGGGATTAATTCCAAGATTTGAGTTGGATACCCGTTACAATTGTGAGACTTGTGTTGAGGCCAAGTTTGCCAAGAAACCTTTCAAATCCATTGAAAGAACTAGTGAACCTCTACAATTACTCCATAGTGATCTATGTGATTTAAAGTTTGTAGAAAGTAGAGGTGGAAAGAAGTACTTCATCACATTTGTGGATGATTGTACTAGATTTTGCTATGTTTATTTACTAACTAGCAAACATGAGACTATGAGCATGTTTGTCAAGTATAAAAATGAAGTTGAAAACCAACTTGATAAACGAATTAAAGTGCTTAGGTCTGATAGAGGAGGAGAATACAGTTCAATCAATTTGAAAGAGTTTTGTGCTAGTTTTGGAATAATTCTCCAAACGATTGCACCTTATACTCCACAACAAAATGGAGTTGCTGAACGATTGAACAGGACACTAAAGGAGATGGCTAACGCCATGCTTTTGAGTTCGAGTTTACCTCGAACTTGTGGGGGAGGCGTTTTAACTGCAAATTATATTCTTAATAAAATACCCCACAAAAAGATAGGTAAAACTCCATAAGAGTTATGGAATGGAAAGTTGCCATCCTATAATTTTCTAAAAGTGTGGGGGTGCTTGGCCAAGGTGGCGATTCCTCCTCCGAAACAAACTCGGTTGGGACCTAAAACAGTGGATTGCATATTCATCGGTTATGCTCAAAATAGTAGCGCATATAGATTTTTGGTTCATAAATCTGAAAATGCGGAAATTCATGTCAATACAATCCTAGAATCAAGGGATGCTGAATTTTTTGAGGATATATATCCTGCAAAAAGAAATCAAGTAGAACTTTCTCAGAAAAGGCTTAGAGAATCATAATCTGAGAATGATGAAGTTGTGGCCAAAGAAGCCGAACTTCGAAGGAGTAAAAGGTCTTGAATTGAAAAATCTTTCAGACCTGATTTTTCTAACATACATGTTAGAAGGTGAGCCCCAAACATATAAAGAGGCAAGTCATCTCCAGATGCTCCTTTCTGGAAAGAAGCCGTTGACAATGAAATCCATTCTATCCTAAGTAACCATACTTGGGAATTGGTTGATCTTCCACCTGGAAATAAACCAATTGGATGTAAATGGATTTTCAAGAAAAAACTAAAAGATGATGGTTCCATAGATAAGTACAAAGCTCGGCTTGTAGCCAAAGGGTTTAGACAAAAAGAGGGTCTTGACTACTTTGATACTTATTCACCTGTCACAAGAATAACATCAGTAAGGATGTTGATTGCTATAGCTTCGCTATACAATTTGCAGATACATCAAATGGATGTGAAAACTGCATTTTTAAATGGTGATCTCGACGAGGAGATTTATATGGAACAACCTGAAGGGTTCAAGGTCAAAGGACAAGAACACAAAGAGTGTAGACTTGTCAAATCATTGTATGGACTTAAACAAGCTCCTAAGCAATGTCATGAGAAATTTGACCAGGTAATGATTTAAAATGGGTATAGAATCAATGAGTGTGACAAATGTGTGTACATTAAATCCACTATAGTTGGATATGTACTTATTTGTCTATATGTTGATGACTTATTAATTCTTGGAGATAACATTAAGGTCATCAAAATCACCAAGAACATTCTCAAGAAGAACTTTGAGATGAAAGATTTAGGTGTCGCAGATGTTATACTCGGCATCAAAATTCTAAGGAATTCTGATGGCTTAGGTTTAACACAATCTCATTACATTGAAAAGGTATTTGAGAGATTTAAAGGATTCGGCATTAAAGATGCAAACAATCATTTTCTTCCACACCTAACTTTAAGAAAGAACACTGGAAATAGTGTTAGACAGCTGGAATACTCTCAAGTAATCGGCAGTATCATGTATATCATGAATTGCACTAGACCTGATATTGTGTACTCAGTAAGCAAACTGAGTAGATATACCAGTAACCCAGGTCACGAGCACTGGAATGCTTTGATGAGAGTATTAGAATATTTGAAAAGGACAAAAGACTATGTTCTACAATATGGCAAATATCCAGCTGTTTTGGAAGGTTATTGTGATGCCAACTGGATTTCAGATTCTGATGAATTGAAATCAACTTGCGGATATGTGTTCATGCCAGGAGGTGCTGCAGTGTCATGGAAATCCTCTAAACAAGCTCTAATGACATGCTCTACAATGGAATCAGAGTTTGTTGCTTTGGATAAAGCTGCTGAAGAAGCGGAATGGCTTTGACATTTTTTAGAATATGTTCCAATGTGGCCAAAACCTATGCCTGCAATTTGCATACACTGTGATAATCAAGCGGCAATTGCAAGGACGCATAATGTGATTTATAACGGTAAGCCTAGACATATTCGTCGTAGACATAACACCATAAGGCAGTTGCTCTCAAATGGAATCATTTCTTTAGACTTTGTAAAGTCAAAGGAAAATATTGCAGATCCGCTGACAAAAGGTTTGTCAAAAGAGCAGATAAACTGCGCATCGAGGGGAATGGGTTTAAGAGCTTTAACCCAATAAAGAGATTCCAGGGTGGAAACCTAACCTATGCAATTGGAGATCCCATGGTCTAGGTTCAATAGGACAACGCAAATTTTGGAAACTCTAGTGTAAGCACTGTCTCCCATTCTTATGATGCAACAGTGCTTTCCTACAGTGTTATTAAGGGTACTCTATGCGTTTAATGATTCCTATAACTTGGAATATACCATCCAAGTAAGATATGGTAGGATATCTTTAATAGGAATGCACCTATATGCATGGAGCTGGCCGACTCTATGAAAATCTTTAAAGGCTAGATTTTCTAAAGCACACATTGTCCCACCCCGACCCTCAGGCACGCACACATCCCTTACTTTTGGTCGATTTTAAAATGCGATATCCCAGGACTATGTATCGCCGATCCTTTCATTTATATATGCACATGCGGAAGCAGTTATAATTCCCCAGACAATAAAGCAATGGGATAGAAAAGCAGGCCATATATTTTTCTTACTGAAAATTCTTTACCACACCTTTTTACATGCATCTCATAGTATTCTACCATACTACATATACGCAACTCTGGTCTTAACATCTATTCACATGCACATAAGGTCTGACAAGAGAGGACGGGATCTCAGTCCTCATCCGGGTCGTACTCGGGATTATCCTCGGGGTCCTCCTCCACGTACTCCTCTTTAGGTTCCTCAACAAGGATCTCCTCATCAGATTCATGCTCCTTAGGCTCCTCATCTAAGTCCTGAAATGGTTATTCAATAACCACTGAGACAACGTCTCAGCAAGTTCTACCTCCTAAGACCCTATTAGTAAACTAATACACCTTAGGGCTGCCTACACATAACATGAGCCAGAGGACTTACCTTAGCCTCATATTCCACCTGCATATTAGTACAGATCGAATAGGCACACAAGCAATCACATCACATATCGAAGCATCGATCTAATCGACTTAGTCGATTTCATATCAGGAAGATCACTCACGGTCATTTCCATCCAATCAATCAATTCACAGCATCATATCAAAGCAATGATCAATCGACCTAGTCGATTACATGTCATTCGGACCACCTCTCGGTCACATCAACGCCATACTTTATAATCTCCATTCGGGTACACAGTCACAGAGCCAGATGAATGCTCTCGGGCGTCTTTTTCGCCAAGGTGACGTACCAATTACCGATCACAATAATCTCCAACAGTACACCTAGTCACAGAGCCTCATTAATGCTCTCGGGCGTCTTTTTCGCCAAGCTGACGTGTACAATGGACAGCACTCGTGCGTTCTTTAAGGCGCCATTTTCACCAGTGATATCCTCCATCACCGAACCACGTATGTCCATACTACTGCACGTAATAGACAGCACTCGTGCGTTCTTTAAGGCGCCGTTTTCACCAGTGATATCCTTTAATCACCGAACCACGTATGTCTCATTACATCGTTCCTGATTGGTTTAAGCCGAGAATTTCCCCAATTCACTTTCACAGTTCCCTCTGCTTTACAGTTCATTACAGCATTATCGATGCTAAATAATAACACTCGGCCATCAACCAATCAATCATTCAATTTCATTCAATTTGGGATAAATCACTAAAATTGCACAATCAAATCAATTCCACGCAATGTAGAGCTCAAATAAATAAACGGACTACACCACGACAATCAGCACGAAATTCCGGTCACCGGCCATCCCTGTTGAATTTTCGGAAAATAAATAATTAAATAATTAATTTCGAAAAATAAATAAATACAATACAATAAATTCAATTTAGACAATATAAAGCTCAATTAAATAAAGGGTGCACCACGATCATCAACATAAAATCCCGATCATTGGCCATCCCAGTTGAATTTTTGGGAAATAAATAATTAAATAATTAATTTCAAAAATTAATATTTAATTCCTAAAAATTCCACCTAGGCCCGACTTGCTTAATTAACACTCGATAAGGGACGGGAAAAATCCCAAGAAGCTTCCAATAAATACTATAGGCAATTCTCTATCTAATTACACTAAATATTTCACTAATATGCAATGCAATTAACTAATAATCGCTAATCCATTCTAATCTAACAACCTAATTACACTTAATTAACACTAATCAACCTTTAAGTGTAATTAGAAAACTAAGAAGGCATTAGTGAGTAAAACTCACTCAAAACGATGGGCTCGACGCGAGGATCAACTTTCCTCAAAGCGGGCCGAGCATCCGGGCTCGGGAAGGCGGCCAAAACAGGCCAAAACCTCACTGACATACCCATTTTCTGCCCTCTCTGTTCGCTGCTGGAAGGGGCGGATCCGGCGTCGGTTGAGGTGGCCAAGGGTGGCGGACGGCAATGCGGAGCTCCGGCGAGGCTGACGGTGGTTGGAGGTGGCCGAACCATGGCCTGTGATGGCCAAAACGAAGCTTAACAGAGGCGGAACAGGGGTTGGGTCGCACAGCGGGGACAGCAGGCGTGAGCGTGAGGTGGCGGAGCACGCGGCGTTGCGCGAGCAACAGTGCGGCAGCTCCGGTGCAGCGGCGTCCAAGCAGCTGGTCGCGGCTCCTTCTGGCGACGCTGGATGCTACTTCTGCTTCTGCTATTCGGTTCTGTTCGAACCAGAGGAGGGAGAGGGGGTGGAGATGTGCAGACGGCAGCACGGCGGAGGGCTCGGGTGCGCAAGCAGCTCCGGTGCTTGCGGGCATGCGACGATGACGGTGAGAGGCGACGACGGGCGGAGCTGCTGCTGCTGCTTCGGCTTATTCGGTTGTTGCTGAGGAAGAAACCCCAAAGAAAGGGGAAGAAGATGGAGATGCAAGGGAGAGAGACAGCGACGATGAAGAAAAGGGGGAACCGGTTTCCTCATTTTCCTCTCTCACTCTCTCTCTCTCTTATGTCATCCGCACGTGGGCCACCATGAGCTACCCTCCCCTCACAATTCAAAGACAAATTTGCCCTTTCTAGAAGCATTTAGGCAGGCCAAAATATGGGGTAGAGGTGGCATACGAATTCTGTTAGGTTTTCTTTCCAATTGAGCCTTAATTCCTCTTGAATTAAATCAAATTGACCCCCATTAGTTTATTCAACACCTTATCATTCCAATTGGTATTTTTCCTTACCAATGTAGCCCACTTGTATCCCAATTTCACAATCCATGGCTTCAATTGAACAAAAACAGCCCTATTTATCCAGTCGAAATTAGAACCCGAAAATCTGGATGTCACACACATGAATCCCGAGAGGTTCAGGGCCGAAAGAACGAACACAACCGAGAACCAATCTTGAATTGGAAATACTCTGTGTGAGTTTATTGTCTAGGCTTACACAAACAACTGGCGATTCAAGGCTTAGTCCATCGACTAGTTAAGTAAGTCCGATAGGCTTTCACTAAAGAAGGTTCAAGGCAAAAGCTATCTATCTTGATGTAGTGTATTTCAACAGGTATGCTCAAATTCCTTCGAGTCAAAAATGTTTTGTTGATCCATTAATGTGGGGGATTGTTATAATTATGGTTAATGGATCAACGAATGCCAAAAAATTAAGATACGTCTTTTCTATTCACGTATCTCTTTTTGGATTCATGAATTTCTTAAACTTTTCCGTTCACGTATCTATTGAATTCATGAATTTCCTAGATCCATGTATCTTTTAATTCATGTATTTATTGAGTTCACGAATCTCTTGAATTCACAAATCTCTTGAATTCACGTATCTCTGGATTCGTGAATCTCTTGAATTCATGTATATCTTGATTCATGAATTTCGTGGATACATGCGTCTATTTAATTGATGTATCTCTTCTGTACATGAACTAAAAATCTCTATAAATAGATGGGAGCATAGAGATTCATAATGGTTTTTGGTTTTTCCGACTCGATTCCAAAAAGGCTCTGATACACTTTTCTACTCTTCTGATTTTTCTGAGTGTGCTGGTTCAATTGAACGGTTCAACTGAGTCATGTTTGCATAGTGCTAATACAAACAGGTTCGAGGTGTTGTATCTTGGGAGGCATAGTTCATGAATCTGCGGAGCACCATTGGCAGGAACTAATTGCCTTAAGGAGATTCAAATATCTGTACCTCACCTCCAATTTCATGTTCTGATTGCAACAAACAGTTTGTGTTTTCTTTGGAGTATATTCCAACAAATCTTGCACTCTAAAATACGATAATGTATGTCTAGATCTTCGGCATACGCACTCGAGATAATCCAAGATACTTTTCGTCAAGAGATTTTTCTATGTAATGATTTGACCAATCGTCACTGAATATTTTATTCATGATATAGAAAGCAATTAAAGGTATCAGCACGCATTGAATAGACCAATTATTTGGACAAAAAAATTTGTGCACATGTTTGTGATTTCTAGAAGGGGAAATTTGCAGCAAAAAGGGAAAAGATACAACATTTTAATAAGTGACCATATTACTATAGGAAAAAGAAAAAAAAAAAAAGAACATGTGTAGTTAAAACGTCATTAGATGCCCGTGTGACTACTAGAATAGCCCTTAAACAAACGGCAAAAGTATCAAATATTAATGATTATTTATCTTTCTAACTCATTAAAAAATTTGATTTATTTTTATTTTTCATGTCATATGTTAGTGAGGCCCCGAGTAGCATACTTGCAAGATCGCTAGCACCGTGGATTCTTACCAATCAACGATATTGACGCTATGTCTTAACTGTTTTTTTTTTTTTTAACTGCTCTTCATTGTTATTTGTGCTTTAGATCCCATGATTTTCTAGATTGATCCCAAGCAAAATCGAAATAAATAATTCAATCAATATAGATATACATATGTATGTGTATATACATATATTACATCAAGGAGGATTGAAGAGTATATGCCAACTGAGAGATACTCGCGCCCTCTACTATGCTGATGCAAGGTGTACAATTTGACAACCATTATGAGGGAAAAGCAGTTTTTTATTCATAAGCTAATTAGCATTATCCATCTGTCACGCCCCGATCCTCGGATGCGCGCACATCCTTCTACTTGGTCGATTTTAGAATGCGATATCCCAGGACTATGTATCGCCGACCCTTTTCTTTTATTAAGCACATGCGGAAGCAGTTATAAATCCCCAGACAATAAAACAATGGGATAGGAAAGTATGCCATATTTTTCATATTGAAATTCACAACCACACTTTCATTAACAGCACAACTCATAGTATATTTACAATATTATTCACAACACACTTGTCTCACACCTATCTACACTAAGACAAGGTTTACAAAAGGGATGGGATCTCAGTCCACATCCGGGTTATACTCAAGATCCCTCCTTGGATCATCTTCTTCTTCAAAAGTCTTTCTTCTCTTTAGGTTCCTCCTCCTCAGCTTCTCCTTAGGGTCCTGAAATGGTTATTCAATAACCAATGAGACCACGTCTCAGCGAATCCTACCCCCTAAGACTTGATTAGAAAGCCAATACACTATAGGCTGCCTAAACACGGCACGAGTTGGAGGACTTACCTTGGCCTCAGATTCCATCTGCATATTAGTACAGTTCAATAAGCATTCAAACAATCACATCACCAATCGAAGCATCGATCAAATCGACCTAGTCGATTTCATGTCAGTCGGATCCTTTCTAGGTCGTTCATCCTACTTCAAGCAATTCCTTAGATTTAGTGGCTTTACGGTCCCACCCGACCCTCTCAAGATCTAGTGGCTTTTCGGTCCCACCCGACCCTCTCAAGATCTAGTGGCTTTTCGGTCCCACCCGACCCTCTCAAGATCTAGCTTAGGAATAAATCTTAAATTCACTCCTAAACTACTTTAGCACCAAATAAAGCTCAAATAAATAAACGGACTGCACCACGACAATCAGCACGAAATTCCGGTCACCGGCCATCCCGGTTGAATTTCCGGAAAAATAAATAATTAAATAATTAATTTCGAAAATTAAATAAATAATTATAAAAAAAACCAATTTAGGCTCGTAATGCCGAATTGGACGCCGAGACGAGCCCGGAAAATTACCGAGACTCGTTCCATAATTAACATGGCATGTCTACTTGCTAATGTCTATTTCTAACCACCTAACATGCATCATTAAGTCTCTAATTTAATTGATCTAAACTAATCTAACCACCTAATTGCATTTAATTAAATCTAACCAACCTTAAGTATAATTAGCAAACTAAGAAAGCTTTAGTGAGTAAAACTCACTTGACAAAAGCGGAGACCGAATCACCGCAACGGCGACGCGACGATGGCCGAAATCGGGCTTTCGACAACACCGGCAGACTTGGACCGGCCTTAAGCCTAGGCCCAACAAATCTCAGCCCAACTGAGATTTGTTCTTGCTTTTGGGCCAGACCCAAGTTGGGTTGGGCCTGCTGAATTTCTGAACTGAATTTACTTGAGCTTCAAATTGTGGGCTGGACTTCAATTGATTGCTGGAAACTGGGCCTAGAAAAAGACTGGGCTGACTTCCTAGGTTGTTGGGCCTAGGATGGGCTTCAATTTGCTGGGACTGCTGCTGGGCTCACTGGTTTGCGTGGGCTGATGGGCCAGACAGAAGCAGCAAATCTCGCTGGCTTCGCTGGACCATTGTTGCCGAGATGGGCCTCGACAATTTCGTGAGGGCAGAGGGCATGCCACTGGAGAAAACCACGCGGTGTCGTTGTTGCGGTGGAGTTCACTGGCAAAAGGAGGCGGCAGGTGGTGCTGTTGGTCAACTAAGGGCTTCACGGAGAGAAGTGTTGACTGAAGGAGCTCCAGCTGAGGACACGTGAAGGCCAGCTTCGACGTTGGAGCAGCTTCTGCTGTGAGCTGTCTTGACTGGTGTGTTGGCAGCGTGAGGACACTCGGTGGATCTCGCGGACGAAGCTTCGTGACTGAAGACGCATGGGATGGCATTGCGGACGAGATGCAGTCAACGAAGGGGCTTCGGCGTGGTTTGAGGTTGACTGAGTGAAGTTGGATCGCGGACAATACGGGGGAGTTGCGGGTCAACTAGTCCTGCTGGGTGAAGAAGCTTGGCCGAAGGAGGTGGCGAGCTGGCTTGCGCTGGATCTTCGAGAGACGTTGCTGCAGGGTGGAGATGGCTTCGTTCTTGCAGGTGTTGACCGAAAGATGCTGGTTGATGGACAAGTGGCGAGGATGAGGGGAATTCGGTGGATGGGCAGCAGCTGGTCTTCGTCTTCCGCTGGCTCCTGGGTTGCTGTTGCGTGCGAAATGGAGAGAGTCTCGCACGAAGTGAGAGGGAGAGAGAGGATGGAGGTGGACGGTGGGTGAGAGAATGCAAGGAGATAGAGATGAAAAAGGGATGGAGGGTCCCTTGGGCTTGATTTTTCCACAAATATCTCCAAGACTTGGTCTTGGCCATGTATAATCCCTTGGCCTCCAATGAGCCACACCAACACTTCTCACAACACCTCAAATGGTGCATTTTAGCTAGCGCATTGAGGGAATTACGAAATCAAGATCATCTCCTCTCAATGGACACTTGAAAAATCTCAAGTCATCCTCATTTGGCTTCATAAAAAAAATCAATCGACGCCTCAACGTTTCACTCGTTATTTTTCTTCACCCATGCATCCAACATGCATCTCAATTTTGCAACTAAAAACCATTTCCGGCATTTTCTGCACTAAAACAACCCGGCGACGACTTTTTCCCAAAAAGTGTCAGTTGTCAAAAAAATCTTCTGAGACTGAGTCAATGCTCCTAAAATTTATTGTGACATGGCCAAAACTTCAATTTCTGAAATCGGACTCAAATTGGCGGTTAATTTTCATTTGGCGCGTTTTTAGCGTGACCTAGACTATCGGGTAACTTTCAGATATTTTTAAGAGCAAATGACCCGTGGTCGATTTTCTTCGAACCACTACGAACCCACTCGACTCATTGGCGACTCACGATTGTCGTGAAAATCTCGAGGACTCAAATACGGACACAGGGTACCAAAACAATAAGAAAATCAATCTAGTGCCGGTCGACGAGAATTTTCCAATTTAATGGTGTCACCCATGATTAGCCACACATCTCTGTCGATCCAGTCTATCTCTAATTTCAAATCGATTTTTAACTGTGCCGTAATGGCCTCTAAAGACAGACACGGTTGAAAAGCCGATTCCTGCTCGAGTTGTCAAGTCTATTGCCTTAAAATTCCTAATAATTTCCCCAGATAGTCTAGTTATCTCAAGAATGATCAGTTCTGAGAATAGCTCTATAGACACGTCAATGAAATGCCCGATTCATTCATAAGAAAACAGAATTGAAAATTTGGGATGTCACACCATCGGTCAACAATTATAAATATATATACATTACAATTTACATCAAGGAGGATTGAAGAGCATACACCAACTGAGAGATACTCATGTCCTCTACTATGCTGATTAATTTGACAACCATTATAAGGGACAAGCAGTTTTTTATTCATAAGCTAATTAGCATTATACATCAGTCAACAATGCCTATTACATAGAAAATCTATTTCTTTCTCTTTTAATTACACTTTCACTTATAATGCTCATTAGGGCTCCATTTGTTTTGCTGAAAAAGAATTTCGATGGAAATATTTTTTAAAACACTTTTTGATGTTAAAAATGCTAAAGTCAACCATCAAATATCTTCGGTAAAAAGCGCTCACCAGTCGAAATCAAAAAAACGATTTCTCATTTTGAATAAGAAGAAAACATTTTCGTTAGCGCTCACCATGCTTGGAGCTTCAATGAAAATCTCTCTCTCTCTCTCTCTCTCTCTCTCTCTCTCTCTCTCTCTCTCTCATCCTTGCTTCCTCAACAAAAACTGATCTGAATCTTGCGGTTAAGATTACAAGCAAAAAAAAAAAAAAAAGGCATACAATACTAAAAAAGAACTTGCCAGAACTGTTCAGCTCCAATCCCCAGCTGAAAGGTAAGAATTGACTTCTGTCGTGTTGAAATCTGTACAGATGAGAGGAAGCCATCACCCCATAACACTCCCCTCTTCAACTCTAAACTGAACAAAAGAAGAAGAAGAAGACAAGATGCACAAAACAATCGAAGAAGATTTACACAGAGATTGACGAAGACAGCATGCCCAAGATCACTCAACAGTATCAATAGCAGCAGCAGCAGCCAAGAAAAGAGCGGACTGAAAAGGAAGATATACATGTAATGTCATTCAACTTTGCTTAATGTATTCGTTGTCCAGATACCCTTTGAAGGTGGAGCAGTGCCTGTGATCTTTACGACCGTCTGGTGCTTGCACTGTCGTCGCCTTTTCTTGGTAAATTTATTGTTGTTGCCGTCGCTTTCGTGGGGAAGGTTGTTTGCGCATTTTGTTACGTCGACCTTTACGATGTGGTGATCCAATGTCCCTTTCGATGACAGGACCGAATACGACCTAGGAACGAACTTATATGGGCAATCCGGTGATGCCAGTATGTAGTCCACCCTTGTACTGTATTTGCACGTTCCTTGCACGCCTAAAATAGAATAAACAGTTTCGGATTACATATTCAGACAGTAGTCTCTTGAATAATGACTTTGGACTTCAATTTTTATTCCACGGATTTTCACATCAAAGGTTGATATCAACACAGTAATGACAATAACGGGCATGTACATGCATATATTCAACGCGAGCATCATGCTTCAAATGTTATGAATTTCCATCCATTCAAGCCGATCATGTGATCATTGAGCTAAAGGAGCATCGTGCTTGAAAATCGCCTTAGATTAGCCATTTGACGAAGTGAAAAAGAAAAATTGAAAGATGGGAAAGCGAATGAGTGAGTTCTTACTTTGTCCTTTGGCAATGACGACCACGGACTCGCATTCTCCAGCGAAGTCCTTAGCATCTGTGTACTGCTTGCTCTTCAGAAACCTCATGACTTCAACCTTTGGGGTTGGTTTTCCTATCTCCTCATAGTACTATAACAAAAAGTGTCCGTGATTACACAAACGCCGTAGCTTAAGCTATCAAGTAATCAAGTTTTGCATGCTAATGATTAAAAAGGGCATGTGCATACCTTGACGATGTCGGTCCACCGCTCTTGCGGATAATCAGTCTCGTCGAGAGAGTTGAGGCCGCTGGCCAAGATGTGGGGGGAGTCGTGTTGAGAAATCAAGTGAATGTAAAAGTAAAATAATCACTTGATTTTATATAAGCAATATTACAAGACTCTTTTACACACACTCCACTCTCATATATGTCTCACACACCTCACCACTACACACACTTATTCACGCCACCTACTCCACCCACTCACTCACTCAAGTACACACCCCACACTTACGTACACACTCCACTCACGCTTCACACACTCCTCACAATTCACTCGCACACACAAGGGGCAAGAACCCCTATTTATAGGGTGTAAAAGTCGGTGAGAAAAATCTGGAGAGAGGGGAGAGAAAATTCTGGAGAGAGGAGGAAAATTCTGGTGCGGTAGAGGGAGGAAGAGAAATCTGGAAAAATCCAGAGAAGGAGAGAGAGAGGCGGTGCTCCTCTTTTTTCTGACACGCCCCCTCACCGACTACTCTCTCTTAGCATGGACATTGTGGTCATACCAAGTTGCCTTCGAAACTCTTCAAATTTTACAGCTCCTAGACCTTTGGTGAAGATATCTGCAACTTGATCATTTGTTTTGGCATACTCCATCTTTATCTCATCTTGTAATACTTTTTCTCGCAGGAAATGATAGTGCACTTCTACATGCTTGGTCCTCGCATGGAAAACTGGATTCTTTACTAAGCTTATGGCTGACAGATTATCACAGTATATCCGTGTAGGTTGATTTATTGGTTGATGGAGATCCTCCATTAGCTGTACTAGCCATGTACTTTCTTGTGCTGCCATTGTTGCTGCTCTATACTCAGCTTTTGTCGTAGATAGTGACACAGTTGCCTGTCTTTTGCTACACCATGACACTACTGCTGATCCGAGGCTAAACATATATCCAGTAGTTGATCGTCGTGTGTCACGATCTCCAGCAAAGTCAGCATCGCAATGGCCCACAACTTCACATGATGCTTTTTTCCTATACAGAAGCCCAAAATCAAATGTACCCTTTACATACCTTAGTATGCGCCGATCGCATCTAAGTGGGGCCTTCGCGGCTTCTCCATGAATCGGCTTGCTACTCCCTTTGCAAAGGCAATATCAGGCCGTGTTATGGTTAGGTAAATAAGACTACCTACCAATTGCCCGAACATAGTTGAGTCTTCCAATTCTCGTCCTTCAATTGCACATAACTTTACATTTCCATCAATTGGAGTAGAAATAGGTTTGCAATCAAGCATCCCGAACTTGTCTAGGAGGTCTCGTGCATACTTCGCGACATAGGAATAATCCTTCATTGGTCTTCTCAATCTCAAGTCCCGTGAAATGTTTTAATTCTCCAAGCTCTTTCATTTGGAACCGCACCGAGAGGTTGGTTCTGATTTGGCATATCTCCTTTTCATTATCTCCAGTGATGATTAGATCATCCATGTAGATTAATACTATCGCAAGCTTGCCATCTTCTACCTTTACAAACAAGCTCGAGTCAGCTGGGGCTACAAAGTAGCCACTTTGCACCAGAAATTCAGCAATCTTCCCATACCATGCTCTTGGGGCTTGTTTTAAGCCATAGAGGGCTTTCTTTAACTTACAATCATAATCTGGATGAGACTTACTTTTGAAACCATCTGGTTGCTCCATGTATATATCTCGATCTAGTTCTCCATGTAAAAAGGCATTCTTCACATCCATTTGCCATAATTTCCACGACTTGCTTGCTGCAAGTGCTAGTAAGACTCGAACTGTAGTAATCTTTGCCACTGGACTAAAGGTCTCATCATAATCTAAGCCATACTTTTGGGAGAATCCTCGAGCAACTAGTTGTGCCTTATATCTTTCTATCGACCCATCTGGTCGAGTTTTAAGTTTATAGACCCATTTGCAAGATATAGGACGTACCTCTTTAGGTCTTGGTACTAGGTCCCATGTTTCGTTCTTTCTTAGTGCTTGTATCTCTTCCTCCATGGCTTTCCTCCATTCCATGTCTTGCGAAGCTTCCTCATATGTGGACGGTTCAACTACTCTGACATCTTCGGTCAGCGCTGCATTTGCATATTTGGGATTTAGTCTTCTTTGTCTTGTTGATCTCCTTAGTTGAGATTCCTCCTCTTCAGGTTCTTCCATCTGACTTGGTCGGAACTCTTCTGTAGTTCTTGGATGTACACCAGTTCGCCATGGGCTCTTTGATTTTTCTGGTGACTGTGCTCTGACTTCTTTTCTTCCAATTACATTATCATTTCCTTCTTCAATTGGCTGGCCCTTATCGGTCTTGTCATTTTCTTCCATTCCTTCACGAATCTCTTCTTCAACTTGTTTTGAATTAGGTTGTGATGTCCACCAAGATGATAGTTCATCGAACACCACATTTCTGGAACGTAACACCTCCCGTTATAGGGTCACAACACTTCCATCCTTTTCTTTGATCATCGTAGCCCACGAATATGCAGCGAACTGCCTTCTTATCGAACTTGTTACGAAGATGGTCTGGCACGAATGCATAACATACACACCCAAATATTCTAAAGTGACTTACCGTGGGCTTGCGATTCCACAACTTCTCATAAGGTGACATAAAGCCAAGCCTTGCTTGAGGTAGTCTGTTGATCACGTGCGCTGCCGTCTTCATACACTCAGCCCAAAACTTGGGTGGAACACTCTTCGCATGCAGCATACTCCTGCATGTCTCCGCCAAATGCCAATTCTTTCTTTCGGCAACTCCATTTTGTTGTGGCGTATTTGGGCAAGTAAATTGTCGACGTATCTTACATTCTTGAAGAAGTTTTGTAAAGTCATCTGATGTGTATTCTCCCCCATTATCCGTGCGAAGGCATAGTATTTTCTTGCCTACTTCATATTCTACTTTTGCTTTAAACTCCTTAAATTTGTTTAATGCTTCGGATTTTTCTTTCATGAAGTCGACCCAGACGTACCTGGAGAAATCGTCAATGAATGTTATCATGTACTTTGATCCTCTGACTGACGGTTGCTTCACTGGTCCAAATACATCTGAGTGGACAAGCTCGAGAGGCATCTTAGCTCTGAATTTGGACTCTTCATATGGAAGCTGATGTGCCTTCCCATACTGGCATCCAGCACAGATGACATCTTCTTGTACTTCCAAGCGGGGAGACCTTTTAGCATACCTTTCTTCATCATCACCTTTAATTTATGGTAGCTCACGTGCCCAAGTCGTGCATGCCACAAATCAGATGTTTCACTCTTTCGAGTTTTGTCCACGTATGCCGTCTGAGCTGACATTACGTAGACAGACTCTAATCGACGCCCCTCCATGATTGGTGTACCGGTTGGTTTCAAATTGCGGTACACCCTAACATCTCTAGGACCAAACACCACATAATTGCCTGAGTCTGTAAGTTATGCCACGGACAGTAGATTCTTCTTCATTCCTGGCACATGGTACACATTTTTTCAGTTCGACTTGATGCGAGCTAAATCTGGGTGTCATCATTGTTTGGCCCACATGGGTAATCGGCAACCTTGAGTTGTCTGCGGTGACAACTACTCATCCACCTTTGTACTCGCACATGTTTGATAGCTTGCCTTGATCTCCGGTCATGTGATTTGAGCACCCCGAGTCGACTATCCAATCTTCTTCATAATCAATCAATTTATCACTTACCGTGATGAGGGCCATCGCATCTTCTTGTTCCTCCATTGCAAAGGATGCTTGGAAATCCCACTCTTCTTCGCTATCATTTTCCTTGGATGTTGCAACATTTCCTTCAACTCTTTTGAACCGACAATCCCTGGCAAAGTGACCTACTTTGCCACACGTGTAACACCGTCCATTACGCCTTCTATTCTTCTTTTCTTCATTTTCGTCCTTATCGCGGTCTCGACGAGCTCCCCCTGGCCGAGGTCGAGTTCCTTCTATTCGCTTTGCCATTCTCGATGACTTTTCCACGGTTTGCCCTCTCTTGCACTTGCTCCATTTCTATTTTGGCCCTTGAACCCTCTTTTATTACTAAAGAGGGCATTTTCATCCTCCTTAATTGAGACCTTAGAAATTTGTTTATCTAAGGCTTCTTGGTTGGCCAATATACTCTCCAACTCTATTAGAGTTGGCTCATTTGCCCATCCACGAGTGGCCGTAACAATACCATTATATTCCGGCCTTAACCCGTGAATTATGATTCTTCTCATTCTTGTCTCGGAGATGGCATTCTCAGGATCTAATTTTGAAATTTCTTCGCAAATAGATTTAACTTTAGAAAAGTATTGACTCACCGTCATATTTTGTTGCGAGATTGAGAGGAGCTCGTTTTCCAGACATTGTAACTTGGCATCATTTGTCCTTGCAAACAGCGTCGCCAAGTTATCCCAGGCCTCCTTCGGGGTCGTCGCACTCTTTATGTGTTGCAGTAATTCATCTTCAACAGTCACGGCAAGCACATAAAGAGCCTTACCCGATTTTATATTCCATTTTCTTAATTCGCTATCATTCGTGGGTGGGGTGGTGTTGCTCCCGCCAACAATATCCCACAAATCTTGTCCTAGCAAGTAATATTGTATGCGGGTACTCCAATTATTATAATTTGAGTTGTTGAGCTTCTCGATTCCACTTACCGAACTCGAGAAATCCGCCATCGTGACTTGAGTATAATGCCCCACACTATACCAAGTAAGCCTGGTCCCGGACCAACCGACTTCACAATCCCAGATTGTGCACTGGCAAAAAATCCGACGTCCTTCTCTTCTTCGCTCCTTGGCTCGACGATCCCTGATCGCCTTGCTCACTTACAATGGTCCCCGACCACTATCTTCGCACGGTCTCCGACGACCTGCTCTGATACCACTTGTTGAGAAATCAAGTGAATGTAAAAGTAAAATAATCACTTGATTTTATATAAGCAATATTACAAGACTCTTTTACACACACTCCACTCTCATATATGTCTCACACACCTCACCACTACACACACTTATTCACGCCACCTACTCCACCCACTCACTCACTC
Source organism: Eucalyptus paniculata subsp. matutina (assembly GCA_017140255.1). Classification (NCBI taxonomy): domain Eukaryota; kingdom Viridiplantae; phylum Streptophyta; class Magnoliopsida; order Myrtales; family Myrtaceae; genus Eucalyptus; species Eucalyptus paniculata. The sequence goes on from CM029445.1 coordinate 32,345,431, forward strand.
AAGTACACACCCCACACTTACGTACACACTCCACTCACGCTTCACACACTCCTCACAATTCACTCGCACACACAAGGGGCAAGAACCCCTATTTATAGGGTGTAAAAGTCGGTGAGAAAAATCTGGAGAGAGGGGAGAGAAAATTCTGGAGAGAGGAGGAAAATTCTGGTGCGGTAGAGGGAGGAAGAGAAATCTGGAAAAATCCAGAGAAGGAGAGAGAGAGGCGGTGCTCCTCTTTTTTCTGACAAGTCGCTTGATTGGATGATGGCGCCAACCTGCTTCATCCGCCAATTCTCGTCAAGATGATCCAGGTGGGTGCACTGGAAGTTCAATTCCCCAACATGAGGCACTTCTATCGTTGCCTTCAACACAGTCCTACGTAACTAAACACATCAAGTTCACAGCCACTTCGATTCCGTTCAATTTAATACGTCAATTGACCATATTACTATCAACTTTTTATATCTTTTTTTTTTTTTAATTTCCGCACAACAGAAAAGCATAATCCCTTCACTGTTTAAGACACGGCTTTAATTAATCAAACGCAAAACTCTCAGAAATTGATCCATGATGAGCAATTGCTTGCTGTCTCAAGCAAGTTGATTCTATCTGGTTTGTCTCGCTTGAGAGAAATGTACCTTTCCTTGAAGATGAGTAGTCCTTGTACAGTCTTCAGGTCAAACATCTGATTTGGCAAATACATAAAATAAAGCAAAGGCAAAATCCTCCCCACGTTACTGTCCTACCTCCGTACACCTTACCCTGCACTCATCTAACGTACGCACAGCTCTCATCCTTCATTTATCTACCGAAATTAATCTTTTCACTTAGAAAAATGTAAGAAAAAAATGATATAGTATGCCTAGAGGGAATATTAATTATGACATATTATCAAACTTCACTTTCAACTGTGGACACCTCAAATAAATGAAAATATCTTTTAAAATTTGAAATCGCCCAGGAAGACCACTTGCTCAACGAGAAAGAGAGCATATCATCGTCACCATAATTACGAAAATGATAGCAAGAATAACAGGTAAAAAAATATGGAAATTAATAAATAAATAAAATGAAATAAAATAAAACAAAATGACGGACCTGAAATTGGTGTCGTCGAATATCTTCTGGACCTTCCAGTGCTTGATCGGCCACCGGGAGAGGACGGCGTTGCGCGCCCATCTCTCGGCGAACGCGTAGCTCATCCCCAGCACCGCCGCCAGCTCCGACAGGGGCTTCATCTCCCTCTCCTCCTCTGCCTTCACGTCTTGCAGCGCCACTATGTCCGCATCCAGCTCCCGCACCACCTCCACCTCCATCCTCGTGCTCTTGTACGCCTGCTGCCCGCCGCGGGGGTAGCCGCCGCTACCGCCGTTCTCGAGGCTCCCCCTCGCCGTCGCCAGAGCCTTCCCTTTGAAGATTCGACCGATCGACGCCGAGGCCAAGGACGAGGAGTGGGGAGATGGAGAAGGAGAAGTCCGAGGTTCGGCGGCGGCGGACGATTCGCTGAAGCTCAGGTTCCGCCGGCTGCGGAGGAGGGAGATTTCGTTGTCCGGCAGGTTGATGGAGACCCGGAGCTTCGATCTCGCGAACTTCTGCTGCTTCGTCAGGTGATCCTGGCCGTTGATCGGGTGCAGGGGAGACTGCTTGATTGTGCCCCTGGCATCCATGTCTTCTGGCTTGATGTTCGGGAAGGTTACAAGAGAACTAACCGCCATCTCCTAAAAGCTGCACAGCAGAAACTATAGAGTTATCCTCAGCTTGACCTCTGGCTCTCTCTTTCTTATCCGAATCGTATAAAGAACCTCCACCATCCTTCTTAGCCTCAGTGATCTCGCAATGGGAAAACTCAAATGAATGATCAGCTGAATTCATCACATGAAGACTTTCAGCATTCATACTGGCAGGAGAAGCATAAAATTCGAAAGGAAATACAGACTCAGCCTTGCTTGATGTTTGTGAATTGGCAGATAGTGTGCTGCTGGTCATAATTTCCGAATGACATTGCGATTTAGAAGTATGGAAGCAGCGAGAAGTGCAATATATAGCATAGAAATGGCATTTAACAAAGCAAAGGAGGCAAGGAGCAAGGCCACCATGTTTATTTCGAGGCCAAAGAGATTAAACATGTTCTTCATCCAAAAATTTATATAGACTATGAAGATTGTCTTCTGCGTTTCAAATCTCTCCCTTCTCATGGTGATAATCCTTTTCTTGTTCCATTTGTGGCTTTCGTTGGTGCTTCCCCAAATATATCCAAAGGAATATTTTCTAGCACTGCCACCCCCAGAGCCTCCAGCTGTGGGTACATTATTTGATGTTTGAGAAAAACCAGAGGCTGAGGAAGACAATTGTTTCTCACGCCTTCTGCTTCACAAGGAATTGCAGGAGAATCTGCAGGTGGTTTGCTTGCCCCGTTTGAATTAGAAAAATCCCTAAACACTTCTGCTGCTGATAAAAACAGAGGGCAAGGTTCGTTGGTGTAATATTTGCTCAAAATGTGAGTTGGTACTTTTTGCAACCAACGGAAGACATTGTATTGAAGGATACAAGCAGGTATCACCAGCACTTTTCCCCCTTAAACCCAATTCTAGACCCCAAAAGCCTGACTGAAATAACTCAAAACCCAAGAACTTGGCCAAACTAAAGTCATTCTGTCCAGGAAACATTCCCGCCTGGGCACCCCACATCCAAAAGAGATATTCTGTCATCACCAGAATTCCTGTATAAAGAAGGAATAACTTTGGTGGGATTCGAGATGCATTAGGTAAAAGGGAACAATTGACAAGACCGAGCAGATAAAGGAAACCAAAGAGACTAATTGGTGACAATGATGCATAGAACTTTGATATACACACTATCTTGTTGCTGTGCCAAATGAGGAAACCCTTAATAAATCCAAGTACTCCAAATTCCATAAGTTTGGAGTCATCAGATTGGATATACTTCCTCTGTCTCCTCTCGTAGCTGTACAACTGCATCACAATCAGTATTGCAATAGACTGCCAAATATTTTGCAATAGCAAAGCTTCTGAGTTGTAGGCCAAGTAAAACTGAAGATCAATCAACCCTGACAACCACATCTCAAGGTTGGAGAAATTGCTCAAGCTGTATATGAAGATAAACATAGTGATTGCATATACTTTTAATGGGAACTAAAAATGTCTTCTCATTCTTTCAACGAGTTGTCTTCCCATGATCCAACATAGGAGGAGCAAAATGTAGCCAAACGAAATGTGATTGTGTGTCACCAAGTAAACTGTTAGGAGGAAAAATCAATATCCGTGCCACACGAGCAATACACAGATAGAAACTTCTGCCCAGTTACACCAAGAAACAATGCAATCCTTCTCTCCCAAAATTGAAAGGAAATTACATTTTAGAAATACAAATTATAAATACCTGTTGTATAATTTAGAAAAACAGTGAACAAAATCTTCCTCTATAAACCTCTACAAATGAATCTGGCATTCTGAACAGTGCATAACTAGTCAAAGGTCCGCCACCATATCTAAATAGATAAAGTCCAGTCATTACTCGCATGCTATTAAACCAGTGAATAATCAATTTTCATGCAGAAACTCCAGGAGGGAATTTAAAGGGAATGTTCCTGAAACGAAAGGGAGAATATTCAAGCAGCCATCAACAGAGAATGAAAATGGCAGCACTCCAAGTCATTTACTCAAAAGAAAGCGGCAAGTGATGACTCAAACTCGACAAAAGGGACGGCTCGTTCAAATCGAGTATGCTGGTGGACTAGGGAAAACGAGACCCAGCTATCGTTTCGGTTCCATCTTAAATAAAACCAAGCAACGGAGTTCCCAGAGAGAAGTGTTTGACCACGAATATCCCTACCCGGCTCGGCGACGACGGCCAGAAGGTGAGCCTGAAGTGAAATGAGCTATGGTCGGCCGTCTTGACGTTGCACCAAGCCAGGATCATCGAGATAAAAGTGGATCGAACCCAAAGGAAACTCACCACGTGCTCGAGGGTGTTGGCTGGAGATCGCCGGTTTATGTTGGGGATGGCTGCGTAACTCTTGTCCGAGAACGAAGTTCGGCTCCTGGGTCTCTGCTTTCTCTCAGTCCATCCCTCCGCTCACTCTCAGTTCTCTCTCCGCTTCACCCTTTGCTCACTCTCTCGGATCTCCCTCTCTCTGTTGCTCTCGCTGTCTCCAGCCTCCCCCGAAGAACTCGAGAGAGAACACAGTCGCCTCTCTTTCCCGCTCTCCCTCGCTATCCACCTTCTCGGTCTCCCCTCTCGAGCGGCTCTAGCCTCTCCTTGGTTTTCAGCCGCACCTTTCCAGAAGCAGCCACCCTCGAGCTCCCTCTCTTCTCTGGCTCGCTCCTTCTCTCTCTCTCGAGCTCACCTTCTCACTCTCACTAGCTCTCTCTCTCTCTCTCTCTCTCTCTCTCTCTCTCTCTCGGTTGCTCTACCTCGGCCGAACAAACCCAAAAAGACCGGAGAGACCCCCCCTTCCCTTTGCCGCCTCTCTCTCCCATTTATCTCGTTTCTGTCCCTTTCTTCAAGGACGAGACCAGCTGGCTTCGTACCGCACGACATTCCTGGGCGAACGTCAGGCGCAGCCTCGCGTCCTTGCGTCCTTCGGCCAGCGACCCGCTCTCTGTTTTGTCCTGGAGCTAACGTCCAAGCGAGGGAAGGAGGAGGAAGGAGGAAGTGAGGTCAAAGCAACAGTTCGTTGCTCAGAGAATATTCCATGTTGCCATAAACAAATTGAATTGATTTATATACGCTGTGCAGAACCACAAAAGTCCAGAGGGGGCACGTAGCTGTTTTATGTACTCTATGTTGATATTTAGGGGAAAAAATTTAATTATAGGTGATTCACCCCTGCCCTTCCTTAAAATAAAGAATTTATAATCTCTATTACATAGAAAGTAATACTATCTTTAGTTTCGAGCTCAAGCTCTTTTTTCTGTCCAAGAAAAAGGAAAATTGTAATAATATGTTGTATTCACTAGCAAAGATGTTGATTAATAAGACAAGAACAAAAATATCTCAAATTAAATAAAAGAGTTTCATCTATACAAGCAAAATCGAAATCTCTAGATTTTCTTTCTCGAAATATATGCAAATCTTTTCTTTGTTTCTTTTGTTGGGCATAAAAAGTGTATGTTCGTGAGTGATTTTTCCTTTTCTAGTTTCATATTAAAATAGTAATGGCCAAGACAATTTTTATTTTTTTTTCATATCAAGCCTACATAGGAATTTATAAGTAACTAAAAGATATTTGTATTTTTATTTAAAAGGTGTAGATCAAATAATGAACTCAAGTTGCATTTGTCATGTCTTAATAAGTCGATCCTTTAATAGTATATTCGCTTGGATCTTCTCTAATTATACATCTTTATACCTATGGCAATCTGTCTTGTTTAGTAAAATATAAGAGCAGGATGAAAGAAGAGTACTAAATGTTCGTTTCCTTAGGCATCGTACTCTTGAAAATAGGGAATTACATGTCCTGGTGGATAAGATTGTCAACACAATCAGGATATCTACCTAAAGAGAGGAAAACCAGGCCTTGTTTAGTTCTCTGGACTTGGTCGAAATCTGATTCTTGTGCATCCTTGGATGTATCCTTATGGATGAAGCCATGTTCATTGAACAGGTTGGTGAAAACTTATAGTAATGCATAATTGTATAATTATAATCCACAGTCATCAAGAAAAGAAAAATTTCTTGTCCAAATAGAGATTTTTCATTTCATAACGTATAGCAAAAGAAATACCGAGAATTTAGACTAAGGTTATTTTACAATTTGGTTCGTACATAAATTTCTTTCACAGCTCACCTCACCTAACCTCTCAGCTTTTTGTCAATTTCATTTTGGTAATAATCTATCACTTTTCACTCTTTATTATTTTTGTTTCGTCAGTGTGAGGCCGGCGGAACGATTTTTCAAGTTCCTCTTGCTAATAGGATCATATTTTTCTACACAAATTGGAAGATTGGAGCGAAAATAAAAAAAGAAAAGAAAAGAAAGGAGTCTAGATCTCTAAGATTAGATGCAATCATGCAAAATGAAAGTGGCATATGCTCTATTACATTTAATATATTATTTCTGCAATTAGGATATATCCGCTCCCTTAGGCAATCTAGAGCCTCTCTATCAATCAAATGCATTCCATTCCAACAAGTGGATTGACCTTATCAAAAGGGGGACCCGCAACTAACTTATTTTAGTCCATGCCTCTGGGAATATATATGTTTAAGGTGAGGCAAGTTGTATCGCATCCACCTATTTTCCCTTATATCGCGCCCACCTATTTTCCCTTTAAATTAGGGAAGGCTGCTTTGTCATTGTCCTGGGTGTTTTAATCACGCTTGCCCAGCTACCCTTCTTCAAGGTGATGATCAAAGTTCCTAAAACTTCTTATATTAAAAGGGTTGTGCTAAATAATCTTGCTGATTTTTATTGGATGCTTAAACGAAGCCGCTAGCTTAAAACAATCGCTTGTTGTTCGTAGCTTTGTTTAGTAGGGGTTAAGCAAAAATGATTGGCAGCCTCTAAAACCTGAATCGGCCTTGATTAATCTCTACTTAATTAGACACTTACAATTACGTAACATTAGCTAATTTTTTTTCTGTGTGCTTTTTATTATATTTTATGGGATTTGGTGTCATGAGGATATTAAGATATTGAGATAAGGACACCACAAGTATCATAACTTTCGTGTGGTGCTCGCCTAAGTGCTATAACATTGCTTTTCGATTACTTGAGTGTCATGACTTTTTTTTAAAAAAAATCTTTACTTGAGTGCCATAATCTTTAATTGATCATTTGAGTGTTGTAACTTTTAAAGAACGTTCATGTTGGATTTCCTTATTAATGAAAAGTTATAGTGCTTAAGTGATTGATTATGACATTTAAGTGATTGAATAAAAAGTTATGGTATTTAAGTGATCATTGTACAAAAGTTATGACATTTGTTGTGTCTTTTTTCTTCTAATACATTTGAAATACAAATCCCACTATGTGCTTATAAGATTAGCATATTTGTTTTGTCTAATTTTTTGGAGAAAAATATAACGAAATACACCTTATTTCTCATCTCATGACCACTTACCTCTTCTTTTGAAAATAACAAATATCTACACGAATTCTACCATTCAAAAATCACTTTTTCAGTCTGCTCAAACTGTAAGGAAGATGCTAAAATGAGTTCACATGGAGGGGCAAATTAATGTTCTCAATGGGGGGTTTTTCTTGGAAGTATGTGAATGATATTTATCAAAACGAAGATATGTGAGTGGCTATTAGATCAAGAGTAAGATATATTTTTAATATTTTCCGTTTCTCGAGCAGGCCACAGCTATATATTCTTGCTGGATTTTGTTGGCCTATTCCGAATCGTGAAGTGAAAGAAGACGGAGATGCAGCAAATGTGGACCAATAAAGTATTTGGAGAATGGTGGTCGGATATTTTTGGCTAATGTGCTCTGCAACTTTATGGTCCATTCCGTTGTGCCTGTGAATTCTTTCCCGTCGGCTGGTTTCATGGTGGGTGAATTCTTTAGATTCATGGGCCTCGGCAGTACATGACGTCCTTAGTATAAAGTAATTCTGTCCACCTCTTGCCTCTATAAATTGCCAATTTCCGCAAAATTGGCCACTATGGAAAGATGAAAAGCATCCCTTTTTGAAATTCCTGCTATCTAGTCTTACCATTTGAGCAGACATCAAAAGCGTCACTGACCACAAAGGAGGCTATATGCATGCTTTTTGTTCGCATATGTAGTGGTTCTTTTAAAAAATAGAAAAGGAAGATAATGTGTCCCCAGAAGAAGGTCCGGCCGAATTTATCTTGTGCTCATCGTCCAATTGGGAAAAAAAGGGTTTTGGTCAAGAATTTTTTCCAAAGGAAAAATAAGGAAAAAGTACCAAAAAAGTCCTAAACCTTTTGCTTTGTCGATTTAGATTAAACTTTTTTTGGTGCCGATTCAGTCCTAAACCTTTTTAAGTTGTGCCAATTCAGTCCTTTCCGGCCAATTTTGGCCGGATCTTGCTGATTGGACGCCGGGCGGCTGACGTGGCATGATCGGCGCCGACGTGGACAACTTTTAATAATATTTTAATATTTTTATTTTTTAAAAAATATTTAAAATATTTTATTTTTATTTTTTTGATTTTCTCTTTTTCCTCCAGCTAGTCGCCGAGGTCCGGTGACCGGCCGGAGGCAACCTCCGGCGAGGGCGAGGCCGACCTCGCCGGCCATGGGCGAGGCGAGCCCTCGCCGGATCCGGGCGAGGCGAGCCTCGCCCATGGCCCGACCCGGCGAGGTCGGGCGAGGCTCGCCCTTGCCGGATCTGGCGAGGTCGAGCCTCGCCGGCCATGGGCGAGGCTCGCCTCGCCAGATCTTGTGGGCCATGGGCGAGGCTCACCTCGCTGCTCGCCCTCGTCGGATCTGGCGAGGCGAGCCTTGCCCATGGCCTGATCTGGCGAGGTCGGGCGAGGCTCGCCCTCGCCGGATTTGGCGAGGGCCGGTGAGGCTCGACCTCGCCAGATCCGGCGAGGGCGAGCCTCGCCCATGGCCGCCTCGCCAGATCAGGCCATGGGCGAGGCTCGCCTCGCCGGATCCGGGCGAGGGCCGGCGAGGCTCGACCTCGCAGATCCGGGACGAGGATGAGCCTCGCCCATGGCCGCCTCGCCAGATCTGGCGAGGTCGAGCCTCGCCGGCCCTCGCCCGACCTCGCCAGATCAAGCCATGGGCGAGGCTCGCCTCGCCAGATCCGGCGAGGTCGGCCTCGCCCTCGCCGGAGGTCGCCTCCGGCCGGTCGCCGGACCTCGGCGACCACTGGAGGAAAAAGACAAAAACAAAAAAAATATAAAAATATAAAAATATATATATTTTTAAAAAATAAAAAATATATATTTTAAAAAGTATTAAAATATTATTAAATGTTGTCCATCGCGGCCGATCGATCGCCATGTCGGCCCGGCCCGGCGTCTAGTCAGCAAGATCCGGCCAAAATTGGCCGGAAATAACTGAATTGGCACAACTTAAAAAGGTTTAGGACTGAATCGGCACCAAAAAAAGGTTTAGGACTGAATCGGCACAAAGGCAAAAGGTTTAGGACTTTTTTGGCACTTTTCCCGGAAAAATAATGTTCTAGCAGAACAGTTCTTTTTCTTGATAGTTTCTTATTGCACCAAAGAGATAAGAAACTATTGATTGAGATCTTATCTTTCTTACACGATAAACGTGGGTTAAAGTTGAAGATAACAATGCCTCCATGGAAAAATGGATAGAACTTAATTACTTTCCAGGTTAGAAAAACACTCTGGTTTTCCTAGCCGGTGGTTGGCTGAAAAAGATAGAACTTTGTCCGTGGTTTTTACTTTGTCTTTATCCAGAGCCATGTCATTGAGAAAATCCAGTTCCATGTTTTTACTTACTCCTTGCCCATAAAGAGCGATGCAGCCCTTTACATCTGTGATCCTGCTGTATTCGGAGACTCTGTTCCATTAGTGATTCCAATACCATTAACGGAGGCGAGTCAGAAAAGCAAAGAGTTGCTTGCCAGTTTGCAAGACTGAGGTCCGCGAGGAATTCCTAGAAACCGCGAGTATAAACCAGTCGGAGATAGGGTTTCCGTATTAGCACTTGGGGTTTCTCATTTCGAGTCATCCATATAAAGCAAGCAGACTAGCCACGTTGGAAAGAGAACTTATCTTCTCTGGAGCTTATAGATTTGCTAGTTTCTTGTCGTAGTCAGATAGACAACGAAGGAGCATTTTTGTAAGGCGAGCTAGCATGGCGATTAACGAGGACATTGAAAATCAAGAAACTGGGGACAGAGAAGGAGTAAGAGAGCGGCTCCTCGTGCTGCAAGAGAAGGACCGAGCTGGCAAAGATGAAGGAACCGATAAGGGTCGTCCGTGGATGGTCTATTTCACCACATTCGTTGCGGTTTGTGGTTCCTATGAATTCGGGACCTGCGTAAGTAGGAAATGCAATTTCTTTTTGAAAAGTCCAGGTCCAATAGTAGTGGTTAAAATGAAAAGGATGTGATTAATTGAATCTAATGAGAAATTGTTTCATTGGATTTTCAGGCAGGTTATTCATCACCAACTCAGGATGCTATAGTGGAGGAACTTAGTCTCTCTACAGCTGAGGTATGTTGAATTTACCTGCGAGTGTTAAGAAGCACATGTCGCGTTGTCTTTGTTCGTTGCTTCGATTCAATATCGGACTTATCACTGAAGGCGCCCATATACAAGAAAATCAAAGTAACGATCTGCTCATATTCCGGGTCCATAATATGGACGAGTTATATGATCAAAAACTTTATAAACCAGACTCTCTCAAAAATAAGGATGTTGGCTTTGAGGTAGAGATACTTCTTTCTCTAGACATCTTATTCTTTCTGCATTGTAACGAGTGAAATGTATACCGAATTTTTGCATTGAGTTCCATTGTTGGACACCTCAGGACAAGAAAACCAAAAAATGGGGAGATTTAGATTGGGTATCGTCAGCTGAAAATTGCGACTGCATATCATTCAGGTTTCTGATCGAAGTGATAGGTTTGTTCAGAATATGTTCAGAATAGCTTTCCACTGAGATTCTCGGACATTCGGTGACTTATAGCATCGTTAGCTAGATGGTAACTGAAGTTCTTGCTCTCACTGAACTCAAGCTGATTTGCAGTTACTCTTTATGTGTCTTTCAACAGTATTCAGTCTTTGGATCCATACTGACATTCGGTGCAATGATTGGTGCAATTACCGGAGGACCAATCGCTGATTTTGTTGGCCGTAAATGGGTAAGCAGCAAACGAGTGCGTCTTTCACAATGTAAAACAGAACAGTGTTGCTCAAGACTCTTTTTGAGTTTTAGCTTTGGGATTTAGTCGTATCATGGACGGAGGACCTGACAACATAAACATTTCCCTCAAAATGCAGACAATGAGAATAGCGAGCGCTCTTTGTGTAGCAGGATGGCTTGCTATTTACTTTGCTGAGGTGTGTCCATATCCTATTTACAAGCCTTATCATACATGAAGATCGATTAGTCGCATAAGAACTTCAAGTCTCATCAACTCTCTGTTCTGTTTAATTTTGAGTAAATTAGGGAGCACTTGCTCTGGATATCGGAAGATTGGCCACGGGATATGGAATGGGAGTCTTTTCCTATGTGGTAATTCCTCACTTCGTACCACACACATTTGATGTAGCAAGTTGTTCTACAACAACATGCTGGATTCGATTCACAGTGACAGCATGAAGCTCTCTCTTCGGTTTAGATTGGTTAATATTTTTCTAATTTATGTCCAGGTACCAATATTTATAGCTGAAATTACACCCAAAAATCTCTGTGGAGCTTTGACTGCTGTCAATCAGGCAAAGATTTTGTATGAACATTCTCGGTTAAAATTGCAAGCATGGAGCTATTGGCAAAAGGCCTTACCTTGTAGCAAGTTTTGCCCTCTTGCAAGTGCTAGATGGTGTATATATGTACATCCTACAGAACCTACTAGGCCTAACATGTTCTCTTCTCTCAACAGCTTATGATCGTTGCTGGAGTGTCCGTTTCCTTCATAATTGGGACAGTATTAGCTTGGAGGGTTTTGGCATTAATTGGTAAAACAGAAAAAGTAGCATAATTCAAGTTTAGTGCCAATGTTGTATTGAAAAGTCCAAGTCTGAAACCACCTTGAACATCTGCGGTTTATGCAGGTCTAATCCCCTGTGCAGTCCTACTGTTCGGCCTGTTTTTCATTCCAGAGTCTCCTAGATGGCTGGTAACAAATCAAGATGAACACCAGACTCTTCTTATCTGAATTGTTGGAAGAGAGGGATTTGTAGTGTTGGAATGAATTTTAGGATTCTGCCAAATGCAGGCGAAAACGGGCTGCGAAAAGGAGTTTGAAGCCGCACTGCAGAAACTCCGTGGAAAGGATGCGGGTATTTCTGAAGAGGCTGCTGAAATACAAGTGAAAGGCTTTAAGTCTATACTCGTTTCATCTTAGTGCCTCAACTTTATAAGTACGAATAGCTGACGGAATGATCGAATTTTTTTTTCTTGACAGGACTACATCGAAACTCTTCGACTGCTCCTGAAAGCCAGCATTCTCGATTTATTTAGGAGAAGATATCTGAGCTCTGTCATCGTAATCTTCTCTCTGTATTTACTGCTATGTATCCAATAAAGTCCCTCCTTCGTTGCTTTCTTGGAATGCCCTGTGGATCGGGAGTATGCAGTAGTTGTACTTTTGGTGATATTTCCCATTGTTGTTGGATTGATGGTCGTCCAGCAGTTCGGAGGGATAAACGGTGTCTGTTTCTATACAAGCAATATTTTCGAGGAAGCAGGTATGAAGTTCATAGCAGGAAGCTCTTGGGCACCACAATAATGAAACTATGCATTGCATTTTATGATTCCAGAACGGATAACCAAATAAAAAGCAAAGCAAGGGTTCCAATTTATAAAATCCAGTTAATATTCAAATGGGTTAGTAAAATTCACAATGTCGAATGCTTTTGGTCTACTTAATTATCACTGAATGAGCTGTTCACATAATTTAGTGTTGAATCTCACAAGCAAGGTATTAGTCTCGCCTTTATAATCGCATTTGTACAATCTCCTCAGGTTTCTCCTCCAGCGTTGGAACCATAACTTACGCAATCCTCCAGGTCTGTAATTCTCGCCCTTTCCTTTTTGTTGGGGATCTATTTTTATACACGTCACGCTTAAAGAGTAAATTTTTGCAGGTTATTGTCACAGCTATTGGCGCTGCACTGGTCGATAGAGCTGGAAGAAAGCCCCTTCTCTTGGTAAAATAGATGAAAGCTAAGAAATCATCTCTATAGTAACAAAGCTTTTCTGGTTCTGCCCCCTTCGCGAGTTCTGCAACTTGAACCATAACCTTCTATCTCTCTCTCTCTCTCTCTCAATCGCAGATCTCGGGGACAGGATTGGTCCTAGGATGCATAGTAACTGCCCTTTCATTCTTTCTAAAGGTAAATACTATCAGTCCTAGTATCTTCCTTCTGCTTTGCAATGCTTGTCAACCAGTAACTTTTTGAGAGTCTTCTGAGCCAGGTTCATGATCTGGCAGCTGATGCTGTCCCGATACTTGCCGTCACCGGCATTCTGGTAATAATCTCACCTTCCTCGATCTCTTTCTGGCTCTATCTGGTTGGCCGCCACAACAACTCTCCACTATTAATTTTTCTGTTCTGTTTTTTCCAATGCTCAGCTATACATAGCAGCATTTTCCGCTGGAATGGGCGCGGTTCCTTGGGTCGTGATGTCCGAGGTAATCCTAAACATCCCCCGAACTTTCATGCTTATCGAATTAAAGGGCCGTTTCCGTAACTGGTGTTGTTACGAGTGTTTCAAAATTTTTTGCCAATCATGTAATGTGTTGCTGGTGTTCAGATTTTCCCCATCAATATCAAAGGAGTAGCTGGAGGGTTTGCAACACTAGTAAACTGGTTCGGCGCTTGGGCAGTTTCCTACACTTTCAACTACTTAATGAGCTGGAGCTCCTATGGTACGACTCTGCTGAAAGCGCTCTTTGAACTGTTGCTCTGGCAGGAGCACGATAAACATTTGTCACATTGGAACATGAGTTGTTGTGCGAATTCAATCAAACTATAGACTTGAGACTTAGCTTTTCCTGAAAACTTCAATCCTATTTGGAGCTGGAGGTGTCTGTCACTCTGTTCTGCACGGTCTCGAATGCATATTCAGTCCATTTACTTCAATCAATGTGTTTACGGCAACTTCTACCTAGATTCAAATATCACGAAAATTGAGTCGACGTGTCATTTAGAAAAGAAAATAAGTGAATTGGGTCTTTCTGCAGAATGATTAATAGACAGGCATATATCAAAGCATTCTTCCCATGAGAAAAATGTCAGAATATGCTTCCGCAAAACTTGTCGAAGGCAAATAAGTCTACCGGCTTGCTTCACAGGTACCTTCCTTCTTTATGCGGTGATTAACGCCGCAGGGATGGTGTTCGTGATCACGGTGGTCCCTGAAACGAAAGGGAGGAGTCTTGAGCAGATTCAAGCAGCTATCAACAGAGAATGAAAAATGCCTGCACTCTTCCATGTAGTCCCATTTGAGCTCACATGGCACTCGCAATACCACACATTCGAAGATGGAAAATGATTATGAAGCAGGCAACAACATCCTTCATAAAACGACGTTATTGTTGAGATCTATCAGTTCATTCGTAGAGTGGTTTTATTGCAGGAAAGAGATAGGGTTATTTTATAGGAGAGTGATTGATTGATCTACGAGAATAATATTTCAATTGCTAGTGAAAAAGCGTGTATTGCTTTATTTTTGTGAATGCGAACATTACACCTATAGTCTTCGTGTGCGTCGGGCAATGACGAAGCAAGTGACTTTCAAATCGAGACTCGCGTCCATCTATTGTTGGTTGAGAAATTATTGTATGGCCTTTATTCTTTTCTTGTAATGTGCAACGATAGTCTTTGGTGCTGTTATTAATCTTTTCAATTACAAACTTCATTTTTGTCAAAAATGAAAAATCTTAACTGCGAAATACATTATCATTTTTTATAGTAAAATATGGCGCTGAATGAATCGATTCTTTTTTTATGGTACTAAGAAAAGTCAATGTGGAAACTGCAGAGAAGTTTCTTTTTTAATCAATGTGAAAGTTCCAATAAAAAAAAAATTAACATGAAAGCTATGCATAAATAATTCCAACACTGTGTCTTGTCACCTTGACTGCAAGGGCTGCAATTTCCACATGAGACCCACTTTTTCTTCGCTAGACTTTGTGTTGATGGTTGACTTGGAAATCTGCATCTATACTCTTTGCGTGACGACGAAGCTAGTGAAGTTCTTGTCAAGGCGTGTCGGTACGCCACTAGAAATTATCATATTGCTTTCTTTCTTTCATAACGTGTTACACCATCCAAGAAGCACTTATTTCTTATTTTCCTTTTACTTTGGCCAAAAGCGACATTATACAAGTTAATATTCTTGTTCATAGTCTATTTTTGTTACCAATTTCTGTTTTTTTTTGTCAAAAATAAAAAGCTTAGATGATGAAATACGACATCTTTTTCCTTTTCATCTTCACAATTTAACGAATGGACACTTGTTGACACCTAAATTTTGACGATCCAATCATTTATTTATTGCATAAAAATTAGGGATTAATTTTTTCCCAAAAAAATATTAGAATTAAATTGCGTAGTATATAGTTTTAGGAGCATTTTTTTTAATCAATGTGAAAGCTATGCATAACTAATTCCAACTTTGTGTTTTGTCACCATAAATGCAAGGGCTGCAATCTTCACTAGACTTTGTTTTATTGGTTGACTTGGAAATTTGCATCACCGATGACTCCCGACTCATTTCATTCATATAACTGGGCTATCTTCACATTGCCAATTAACAAAAACTTCCATTGCATCAGATCAAACGATAGAGAGACCATTAAGTCTTTGAGCTCCACGAGCATGTTCCGTGTTTTGCTTTTCATATTGCATGTCCTGCTGTTACTGAGGATGAGTTGCGGTGCGAAGAAGAATCACTTGTGCACCGCTTCATCTTGCGGTGAGATCCGTGATATACACTATCCCTTTCGATTGAAAAGTGACCCAAAATACTGCGGCCGCTCTGAGTATGAGCTAGTTTGTGAAAATAATCGTACTTTTCTATATCTATATGCCGGTCGATATTATGTGAAGTCAATTAACTATTCTAATTTAGCTGATTCATTTTTCGGTATAATCACGGTGGTTGACGATGGATTGCAGAAAGGTAATTGCTCATCCCTCCCTCGTCAATCATTGGCGAGGTCCAACTTTAGTGCTCATGATCCATACCGTGTTGGTTTTCTTTCCTTAGTTGATCCGGTGGTCTTCATGAAGTGCTCACAGCCCGTTGCTTCTGCTTTGTATATCAATACTGAACCATGTATTGAGGAAGCATCCCTTTCTGATACACCCCCTAATTTTTCCCAAATGAAGGCATACTCATACGCTTTGTATGGGTCTGATCTACTAATATGGGACATCAAGGATTCTTGCAACATAACCATGATCACTCTCTTATCGAGCCAGGAAGTGGATCGGAATAAACATGTGAGCCCACTGTATAAGGACCTCCACAACATGATGGCTGAAGGATTCGAACTCTCTTATTATAAACCTTATTCGTGGGAAATATTCCAGATTTGCGCGCTAAGTTTCAGATACCGAATGGCGTGGTGCAACCCATATGACTCCTGTAAGCTGACTTTCCCTAAAGCTTTTCCTTCTTTACTCTCTTACTTTGTTTCTTCTTCTTCATCTTCATCCTTTTCTGAAATGTTAACTCTACTGAAGGATCTTTTCAAAATTTACTTGGTGATGTGGCATGTTTCAATTGGATATTGCAATAGGTTTGGTTCAATTGATTGAGTCATCACTTTTCTTTAATACCCAATTTAAAAAAATTGCCACATTCGTTTAGTGAAAAAGTTTAGAAATTTTTTTAGTAGATTGGGCGTGCATTGCTCCTTTACAACTATGGAGCTTTTCTGGAAGTGACACTATTTCTGTATTCTTTTTTTGGGCCTTATTCACTAAAAAAAAAACCCCAACTTTAAATTTAGTCTCGATTATGTTTCGAACTTTTTTTATCAAAAAAACCTAAACTTAGGTCCAGTCCAAATTTGCCTCAATCTTTTCTTTGTCCGAAAAAAACCTCAATCTTTAGGCCTAATCCCAAATCTACCTCAAACTTATTTTGTCTAAAAGAAAAAACACCAATTTTTACTCTAATCCCAATCTACCCATTAGCCCTATGTTCAAAAATCGCCGTTAGCCGTCCCTAATTTTCATATCTTAGAATAGCTTCATTAGAAAGTAATTTTCCATGTCACCTTACTGAAGTGGATTTGTTATTGATGTGGAAATAGCACATCAAGTTGGGACTCGACCTTGGGGGTAGGTTTGGGAATATATTAAAAGTTGGTGATTTTTTAAAACAAAACAAAATTTGAGGTAAATTTGGGATTGTACCTAAAGTTTAGGGGTTTTTCTGAGACAAAAAAGTTCAGACTGAAATTGGACTAGAACTAAAGGGTTTTTCAGGGAATTAGGTCTTTTTCTGGGGAAAATTGTTCGATTTAATAATATCTCATGTCCCTTCAATCGCTGTTAATGTTACGGGGAACTTGTGAACATTTGGTACATTTGGGAGAACAAAAGCAAAAACGTGTTTCTTCAAAAGAAAAGATCATGCAACATTAACGTGGATTTCATGAGTGAATAGGATAACGTCAGATCTGGGCGCTATCTAGAAAAGTGAAACTCGTTCACTCTTTTTTTATTCTAGACTTCTCCACTTGCAAATTTCAATGAACAAAAGTGTGGCTTTGCACTTTGCAGTGATTGCATGAATTTATCTTTCACTAGGGGTATATCTTATTGTGAATTGCTTCTTCACTGATTGGTCTTTAATTCTAATTAACCATTTTTAGTAATTTCTCACAAATTCTCTTACTATCTATAGCTGATGGCATGCCCCTTTTTGCGCTTCGTCTTGTGCCTGTCGCAGTATTGAATCTCTTCTTTTTCTTGGGTATGATAAGTCCTTTTTCTCTTCACACCTATGAAGCTCTCATTCAGCACTTTGACAAACAAAAATTGTATGTGTAATTTTTTTTTTTTTGACACTATGCTAATCAATGGCCAAATTTCTCTGTAGTCCACTTCCTAGCAGCAAAATTCATACTTGGAGCTCCGTGTGTGTTGATACTTCTAATCTTGAAGTGGATGAGAAGGCATCAGGCGGCCGACGCAAATATCGAAGAATTCCTACTAGCTCACAACAACTTTTTGCCCATAAGATACTCTTACTCGGATATAAAGAAGATCACAAAAAATTTCAAATGCAAGTTAGGTGAAGGGGGATATGGTTCTGTATATAGAGGAATACTTAGAAGTGACAATGAAGTCGCAGTTAAGATTTTGAACAAATCAAAATCTAATGGCCAGGATTTTATAAGCGAAGTGGCCACAATTGGAAGGATCCACCACATTAATGTGGTGCAACTTGTTGGTTTTTGCTTCGATTACTCCAAACAAGCTCTTGTCTATGATTTCATGCCGAATGGATCTTTGGATAAACACATTTCCTATAAGGATGGTGATGATCCTCTTAATTCTAAGAAAATGTATGAGATCTCTCTTGGCATAGCTAGAGGGATAGAGTATCTACATCGGGGATGTGATATGCAAATTCTACATTTTGACATCAAGCCTCACAACATTCTCCTAGACCGAAGTTTCACTCCGAAAGTTTCTGACTTTGGACTTGCAAGACTTTATCCCACCGATCGCAATATAGTATCACTGACTGCAGCAAGAGGAACCTTGGGTTATATGGCTCCTGAGCTATTCTATAAAGACATTGGTGGCATTTCTTACAAAGCCGATGTTTATAGTTTTGGGATGTTATTAATGGAAATGGGTGGTAGAAGGAGAAATCTAAATGCACATGCAGAGTGTTCGAGTCAAATTTACTTTCCTTTGTGGGTTTATGATCAACTCGGTAAAGAAAAGGAACTTGAAAGGGTAGATGTCATAGAAGAGGAAAGAGAAACAACGAGGAAGATGATAATCGTTGCATTGTGGTGTATACAATTGAGCCCTAATGATCGGCCGTCGATGAGGAAAGTCCTAGATATGCTTGAAGGAGATATGGATAGACTACAACTGCCTCCAAAACCACTTTTGTATCCAATGGAGGCACCGGTTGATGATGCTGACACTGAGATAGAACTTGAAACAATCTCATCTTCGTCAAGTACTCCGATAGTTTCTAGTGGTTACCAATTTTAGCATGACCATGAGTTTACGAAATCATGTTTTTGTGATTGTTCCCTCATAATGAGATGCAAAAATTATAAATAGTACTATCCACATGTATCATCATTTAAAATGTAATTTGTAAAACTTTTACATATTTTTCTTATGGCACTAGTTTTTTTTATCGGTCGAGTTATGTCCATATTTTATAAATGACGATGAATGTTGTATGGCATTCATTCAATTTTTGTTTCATGTGAATCCTCTTGGTATAATAAGGTAACTTTTTATTCGTGTTAATGTTTGCATTTTGAGCAACAAATCTCTCATTTCCATCAAAACGTCTCATCCCCACCCTTTGACCTCTATTTGGTCACCTACGTTGAAGATAGCTACGTGCTCAAGCTATCTCCGACTTGGACCTCATGTCACGGGATGGGTCCAAGCCTAACCGATGAGCGATCAGCACTTGTCAAAGAGTAAAGACAGAGTAGGCTGACAATTTTGCCTTTACGATGAATGGAAATTGAACACGTGATGTTATGTTAGAGCATATGATGTATTACAAAAGCTCAATCCCTAAATGCAGTAAGAACTTGTGCGTTCACTCGATGATATGACATGAGATGGTACCTTACATTATTTAGAACAAGCATTACATTCCTCACTGTTGTTCCTTGCACAAGAGTTTTTCTACTAAGCAAACATTCCACTTCGTTCAGAGATCACAAATGGAAAAGTATAAATTTTAATTTTTATTATTATCAAAATAAAGCAAAAATAAAAAAATATTCTAAAAATGTAGAAAATGCAAAAAATTAACAAACCTAATCTCTTTAGTGGTCATGAAATTCCACATGAGAATGGTCCTCCATTCTGTGTGAGTGTGCACATGGAAAAGGAGTTTGGGAAAACAAATTCTTTTTTTTAATATGGAGTTTTTTTTTGGCAACCCAGGAACCGCCGTACAGCTGGCAGACGGCAACGTAAACCCAGGGGAGCACTAGGACAGGGACCCACCACCCACGGCACCCCACTTCAGTTGTGCAACGTGACGAGTTGGGGAATGGAACCCTGGCCTTTCGTGTGGCCAGTGTGTGCTCTAACCAACTCGCTCACCACGGGGTGGATTATGGAGTTAATATCATGAAAAAACCCCAAACTTATACACAGTGACAAATTTATCCCTAACTAAATTTTGGGTCATATACACACGTGACACATTTACCCTCCGTTAGCTTCCGTGAATTTTTATCATTAAATTATTGAGTTGAATGATATAGACAGTTAACGTGGCAAGTTCACATGGAAATCCATAGGGTTAATACAATGAAAAATCACAAACTAGTACATATGTGACAAATTTACTGAAAATTAGTTTTTGAATCACCAAAAACGCAAACTGGTACACACATAACACATTTACCCTTCGTTAGTTTTCATCAAATTTTACCATGAAATTTATGAGTTAACCAAATTGAGCTCGATAAACATTTTGTCACATTGGAACGTGAGTTTTTGCACAGATTCAACCAAACTTCAGACTCGAGACTTAGCTTTTCCTGAACTCTTCAATCCTATTTGGAGGTATAGGTGTTTATCACTCCGTTCTTCACGCTCTTGAATGCATATTTGGTCCATTTATTGCAATCAACATGTTTACAGCAACTTCTACCTACATGCGAATATCACGAAATTTGTTCAAAGTGTCATTTAGAAAAGAAAAGTGCGTTTTTCTGCAAAATGATTAATAGACAGGTAGTATATAATAGAGCATTCTTCCCATGAGAAAAATGTTGATATGCATCCGAAAAACTTGTCAAAAGACAATAACTCTGCCGGCTTTGCTTCACAGGTACCTTCCTTCTTTATGCAGCGATTAATGCCGCGGGGATGGTGTTCCTGAAACGAAAGGGAGGAGTCTTGAGCACATTCAAGCAGTCATCAACAGAGAATGAAAATGGCAGCAGTCCAAGTTATTTACTCATTGCTCTTCCTTGTAGTCTCGGTTGAGCTTATATGACACTTCCAATGCCACACATTCGAAGATGGAAGATGATTTTGAAGCAGGCAACAGCATCTTTCGTTCAATAAAATGATGTTATTGTCAAGACTTTTCAGTTTTTTCATAGAGTAATCTTACTGCAGGAAAGAGATTAGATTATTGTACTGGAGAGTGATTGATTGATCCATGAGAATAATATTTCAATTGATAGTGAAAAAGCACCTATAGTCTTCACATGCGTAGGGCAATGACAAAGTGAGTGAATTTCTAATCAAGGCATGCGTCAGTTTATATCTGTCACGCCCTGAACCCCGAGCGTGTGCCCATCCCTATCTGGTCGATAATAATTTGCGACTTCTTAGAACGAGTCGCCGACCCTTTCCATTTTATTGCACATGCGGAAGCGAAAAGAAATCCCCTAACAGTAAGGGCCTGTTTGGCAACGTGCCAAATAGTGCTTAATTATGATTTTTTGTTCCCAGAATTAGTTTGGGACGAGAATCGCATTTGGTAAAACTTTTGTTCTTGGGAACAGATTATAAAAAAAATTTGATTCTTCATCCGAGAATCAAAAAAAGAATCAAAAGAGTAAAACTCTCATTCTTCCCTTCCGTCATCCCGCGATTGCCGTCCGCCACTGCCCGCCACCGTCCGCCATCGCTGTCCGCCACCGCCCGCCATCGCTGTCCGCCACCGGTCACTGGTTTGGCGAGCTCGCCAGAGGGTCGCAAAGCCAGGGCGAGGTCCAGCAAGCTCGCCGGAGGCAAGCCCAGCCATCGGCGAGACTCACCCAGCCCTGCCGGTGGCCAGGCAAGCCTCGCCGGCAGTTGGGTGAGGCTTGACCTCGCCAAATCGGGTGAGGCTCGCCTAGCCACTAGCGAGGCTCGCCCAACCCCACCGGCGGCCAGGCTGGGCGAGGTCGGCCTCGCCACCGGCGAGGCTCGGCCTTGCTAGATCTGGCAAGGCCAAGCCTCGGTGGGGCTGGGCGAGCCTCGCCCAGCTGCCAGCGAGGCTCGGTTGACGAGGGCCGACCTCGCCGAGGGCCGACAACGCTCCGGTGAGCATCCCCGGCCCTCATCTGGCTGGTCGCCGATTCGGCGATCGACCACATGAAGAAGAAGAATAGGAAAAAAGGGAAAAAAAAAAGAAAAAAAAAGAAAAAAAAAGTAAAAAAGTAAAAAAGTAAAAAAATTATTTAAAAATCAAAAGAAATTAATTTGGAACATAATCAATTAGCACGGTATCAAATGCAATTCTATTCCAGAATAAAAAAATTTGGACAGTTACCAAATGCGTTTTTTTACTCCGAGAATCGGTTAAAGGAACGAGAATAAAAAATAATCATTTCTAGTCAGAATCAGCTCCCGGGAACAGAATCGTTACCAAACGTGCCATAATCATCTCGCGATAGAAAAACATGATACAAATTCACAAATAAACATGCTTTTATATTCACACTGAGTCATATACAAGAGTCTATAGTCAAAAGACTACAAAAGATTGGCCTTCCAAAAAGAAGCGGTCCTAACTGACCAACGCTTTCGATCACTTCCTCTCAGCTCTAGGTCCTCCACTCGACGACCCTGAAAATGTTGTCCCACAACAGGGTGAGATATAATCTCAGCGAGTCTAAGCTCTAAACCCCAATTAGGAGGGAAATACACTCAAAAGTGTCATAACCACACATTCACACATTTAGCATAGATGACTTACCTCGCCTCAGTTCCACCCTACAAATCAGTATAATTCAAATACTCAATTAAACAATTCAATTCAAATTTACCATCAATCAGTCAATTCATTCGACTTCATGCCATCGATGTTATCCATATATTATGTCGATTCAAACATTGCTCACCTAAGCTGAAATAGATATACTCATATATCATTGCTTCCCAAAGCTGATATCTAAAATTTGCTCACCGAAGCTGCTAGATCAAATAATGTTCACCAAAGCTGCTAAATAACAAGTGCTCGCCGAAGCTGATGTCTAAAGTGCTCACTGAAGCTGCTAAAGATTTATAATGATGTTAATGCTCCCCGAAGTTGTTATAGATCTATACTGCTCACCTAAGCTGCTTTGGTACTCAAAGACCACTTTCAATGTCAACATCCAACACCCGGCATTTTTCAATTGAAATACCAATATATCACAATCATCACTCAATTCAATAATACATCATTCAATTGTAGAAACTAAACACATCACTACAATCAGCTCAAAATTCTATCGAGTGGCTCTCCGGTATAATTTTTGGAAAAATAATTAATAATTAAATAATTACCGAAATTAATTAAGTAAATCAATTTAAATTCTAACAATACTAACCTATGCCAGAATCATTAAATTAATAACCAATACTGACTCGGAGAAATTTCCGAACCCTTCTAGATAAATAGTATAATTTATTTAGGCCTTAGCTAAACCATGCTAATCATCTAACATGCTCAATTAAATAATTACATTTCTAATTTAATCTAACTAACCACCTAATTCCTAGTAAAATAAATCTAAACACCCCTTAAACGTCATTAGCCTACTAAGTAGAGTTTAGAGTGTAAACTCATATAAACACACCTTAAACGTCATTAGCCTACTAAGCAGAGTTTAGAGTGTAAACTCACAAGTGTATCATGAAAACCGGTTCACCGCGACGACGACACGACGGCGGCCGAAATCTTAATTTTCGGCGGTGTCGGCGAATTCTCGGACCGGGCCTAAACTTGGCCCAACAAATCTCAGCCTAAATCTGAGATTTGTTTCCAACTTGGGCTGGGCTTCAATTGATTGAGTTGACTTCAAGATGGGCTGCTGGACTTGGGCTTAAAGAAGCTGCTGGGCCTTGCTGGACTAAGCTTCAAATGGGCTGAACTTGCTGGACTAACTTAATGGACTGAGATGGGCTGGCTCTTTGGGCCGAAATGCTGCAATTTACGTGGGTTTGACTTCAATGCAAAAAGATGGGCTGCTCGATGGAAGCTCTTCGGCGGGTTTTCGAACTGCAAGGGAAATAGGCCTTGCTGGAACTCGCTCGCCGAAGACACGAGCTGGATTCGTGGATTGAAGATGCACGAACGAAGCTGAAATGGAAGACTCGGACGCGTGGGGTTCGGACGACAGCTGCTTCGGACGAAATGAAGACTCGGTGAGACGTGGGCTTCAACTCGGTGGAGGCTGTTGACCAAGGAGGGCTGGGCTGTGGACGCGCGGCGCACGAAGAGACGGCAGGTGGAGTCTTCAAGCAACTGCTGGCGTGTTCATCCACGAACGAAAAAGATGGGCGCTGACCGCGTGGAGGAGTTGAAGGTCTTCAGTCAACAAACGGCTTCACTCGGTGGGGAAATTGATCGAGACGTGGGCTGATGTGGCTTCGATAGAAGCTGGGAGGCGAGAGGAGAAGCAGCTGCGGGCGTTGCTGGCAGTTTGCAGGGGAACTTGGGGCCGCGTGAAGTTGTCTTCGAAGCTGGACGCACGTGGAGGCTTCGGTCAAACAAGGAAGAAGGAAGCTTGATTGTTGACCGGCGTGAGTGGGGAAAGATGGAAGGAATTTTGGTGGATGTTGGGCATTGAATGTAGACAGACGCTGGCTTGGTCTCTGCTGGGTTCCAAAAAATGAGAAGCAAAGCAGAGGCGGCAACCAAGAAACAAAAGAGAAAAAGAAGAAGCTCGAAGAAGGAGGGGACGTCTAGGCGTGCAGAGGAAGTTTGGCAAAACGGGCCCCAAAGTCCATCATCCTATCCTTTTAATTAAATGCTTGGTCTCCCACTTTTGGTCTCATGTAAATCAACTTGTCCCATAATTCTTTCTTGCCTAAATTTTACTAATTAAACCAAATAATGCCAAAAAAAAAAAATGCCGTCCAAGCACAATTTCGAATTTCACATTTTAGTCTTCAATTTATTCAACAAATTCTCAAATTCGACATCCAATTTTGATGAAGAAAAATCCCAAACAATTTTCTATAAATCCCCGATACTCACAGGCTCAGTTTAGAAGTCTCAATTTCCATCGATAGCTCATCTGAATTTCTGCTAAATTTCCATGGCATCCGATTCGATTTTCCGTAAAAATCTCAGAATCTCCAAAATTTTTTTAGAGAATGAGTCGACGTTTCTAAAATAGATCGTGACACCACAGAACTTTCAATTTCTAAAATCGGGTTCAAATTCACGGTTATTTTCAATCTGACGCGTTTTTAGCGTGACCTAGTCTACCGGGTATCTTTTAGGAACTTGTGGTGCAATTGACCCGTGATCGATTTATCTCAAGTCACAATGTACATCTTCGACACAATGGCGACTCTCGATTGTCGTGAAAATCTCGAGATTTCAATTACGGGCACCGGGTACCAAAACGACAGAAAATTAATTTAGTACCGATCGATGAGAATTTTTCAATCAAGTGGAATCACCCACAATTTGATCACATATCTCAGTCGAATCGACCTATCTTTGATTTTTATTCGATCTCTGACGGTGCCGTAATGACCCTTGCAGATCAATACGAGATCGATCGATTCTTGGTCAAGTCTCAAGTCAATTGCATTTAGATTCCCTAATTGCTTCCCGAGATATCAGGTTATCTTGTGAGTGATCATTTCGAGAGAATCAAGACTATTAGCGTGTCGATGAAAGACCCGATTTATTTAATCTAAAACAAATTCTAAAAATTCAGGCTGTCACAATATTTGACTGAGAAATAATCATGTGGCCCTCTTTCTTTTCTTGTAATGTGTTGCATTGCCCAAGCAGCAAGAAGCACCCACTCCTTATTTTTCTTTTTATTTTCACAAAAGGCGACCTCAAATTCTATAAAATTTATGTTGCCATTAATTAGCACCATACACTTCCATATTTTTTTGGAGGTTAGGAGTCAGGACGTGCGATAATAGTCTTCAGGTGCTGTTATTTATCTTTTCATTATCCAATTTTATTTTTGTCAAAATTGAAAAACCTTACACTGCACAATACATTATCATTTTTTTTTATAGTATTATATGGCGCTGAATGGACCTATAGTTGATACATCAATTTGCATAATGTATGTCCAAATGTTTTGGCATACATGCAAGAGATAATTTAGGATACTTTGACCAAGAGATTTTCCGCTTAAAAATTTGACTAATCATTGCTGAATATTTAATGACGATATAGAAAGCAACTAAGGTATCATCGTGTGTGGAGATGCTCGTACAACAAACCAATTTTTAGAAAGGGGAATATGAAAAATGTAATCAGTAATAATATTACTATAAAAAATTAAACATGTGCAGTTAAAACGTCTTTGGATGCGTCAATTAAAATGAACTTGGTTGTAATATATGGAAAATCCATTTCAATCTCTTCAATTATATATAATGGTACCCATTAGCTCGAGAAAAAAATATGGTAAATGCTAATTACAATTATTCGAAAGCGCGTCTGTATCGCTGAAAAGAATTTCTATAAATATATTTTCCAAACTTTCCACTATTATGTTCATAGTGGTAAATCGGTTGATTGTCTCATTTAAAAATGCATGACACCTCTAATTCCACACATTCAGAGATGAAAGATGATTATGAAGCAGGTGTCATGACCTACCCTTCGGTAGTAAAGAAATTAGGTTTAGGGGTATTGCCTAAAAGATAGGCCTATGACCCTAGTTTTAGATGTAAGCTCTTCTAAACTCATACATCGCATCACATTGGTTATTCAAATTGATGCTATGAGAATTTTTCAATGAGGAGTTGCTACAAACCTATTGGGGTCGACTAGAAATCAAGTAAAACATATGAGTATGCTTCACTTTCTACATAACCAAAGAATTTAGGATCGGGAACTTAATTATACTAATTCATCAAATGCCATTTTGGTATATAATCTATTTCATTTCACAATATATATATATATATATATATATATATATATATATATATATATATATTGTCCGGTAGCTTAGATTGATTTTAAACCTATCCACTAACATATGAGATAATCATGTGGGTGCGCAATCATTAAAATAACAATCAACAATCAAGGAAAGCATTAAATAAATTGCATAGGAAAACAAAGATCTAATATTACCAAATAAGGAGCATGCAATCTCTAACTAAGCTAAAGGGAGCCCATAATTAACATTGAAAGTGCGTAATCAAGGGCATTTATTTTTAAGGACAATCAGAATCTTATGGTAAAGCTGTAAGGATTTATTCAATTCTTGAGCACAATTTTCTTATCAAGGACTTTAACACATTTTAAGAGTATTTACTAAAAAAAACTAACTCTTAAGTTTTTTCCTAATTTTTAGAAAAAAATAAGTTTTCTCTTAAAATTTTTTAAAAAAATTAATTCCGAAAATAGAAACTCGGGCTGGGCCCCAAGTCCTGTCCGAACATGGGTTGCTGTGGGCTTTGCGGGCTTGGACCGGGAACATGAATTGGGCTCTATTAAAACAGACCTCCATTTTAGTAATGGACTCTCAAAGACCCACTTCATGAAAATTTAAACCCAGCCCAAACATTCACAAATCAAGCCCAGCCCAAGTCCGCCTAACTTAAACCAAACCTGAATCTGCTGAAACAAAACCTCAAGCTCATCTTCCTATCCTCTTTCCACGAACGTCTGCACCAGGCCTATTTTCGTAATTTTCTTTTATCCTCTCTCAGCCTTTCAACGTCGTCTTCTTCTTCTTCGTGTCAACTCCCCTGTTACGTCCTTCACCGAAGCCTCCGACACCGACGAACTCCACACTGGAATTTCGCCGGACGGACCCACGGCAGAACTTTAAACGGATCGACAACAACACCCAACGTCGCCGGCTGTCACCAAGCCATCTTGGCTCACCACCGCAAAACCAAATTCGTTGCCAACGTCTACCATCCCGCAGGCCGCCACCACCACTCATCAAGTTCAATGAAAAATACAGAGCATGTCTCGAACGAAATGCAGAGATGCAGTGACTTCGTTGATCGTGAAAATCGAGCTTAACAACTAATGACCCCAGACGAACTGCATCAAGTGGTACCTTCGCATTCGAGCGAAAATAGAAGCCATTTCTTAAACAATTCTCTGAGAAACATTTCACCGAGCAAGTCTTAGGCCTTCGACTAAAAGTGACATGGCATACCGATGAACCTCCGCTTTGGTGTCGAGCTCATCCTACGACATCTCAAGTCGATGAAAATATGTGAAACGGATTCATTGTATGCTTTCACGGAGACAAACTAAACCTTGTCTCGTTTTTAGAATAACACTAACTGAGGCATTATATCGGGCATGAGCACGGATTATGGAGAGGTCGTAAACCCATTCTAGACTCTAGCTCGTGTCCAGACTCAAAAGAGAACAGCAAGTGACACTGAAACTCGACATAAGGGACTGCTCGTTTAAACCGAGCACGCTTGAGGACCAGGGAAACGAGACCTAGCTATCGTTTCGGTTCCGTTTTAAATAAAACCAAGAACCGGAGTTCCCAGAGAGAAGTGTTCGACCGCGAATATCCCTACTCGGCTCGGCGACGACGGCCAGGAGGTGAGCCTGAAGCGAAACGAGCTATGGTCGGCCGCCTCGATGCTGCACCGAGCTAGGATGATCGGGATAAAAGTGGATCGAACCCAAAGAAAACTCACCCGGAACTCAGGCGGCGAGGAATAGGTAGCCGCGTGGCTCGAGGGTGTTGGCTGAAGATAGCCGGTTCATGTTGGGGATGGCCGGGTAACGCTTGTCCGAGGACGAAGTTCGGCTTCTGGGTCTCGCTTTCTCTCAGTCCATCCCTCCGCTCACTCTCTTGGATCTCACTCTCTCTGTTGCTCTCGCTGTCTGCAGCCTCCCCCGAAGAACTCGAGAACACAGTCGCCTCTCTTTCCTCTCTCATCTGGCTCGCTCCTTCTCTCTCTCTCGAGCTCGCCTTCTCACTCTCTCTCTCTCTCTCTCTCTCTCTCTCTCTCTCTCGGTTGCTCTTCCTCGACCAAACAAACCCAAGAAAACTAGAGAGACCCCCCCTTCCCTTTGCCGCCTTTCTCTCCCTTTTATCTTGTTTCTCTCTCTTCCTTCAAGGACGAGACCAGCTGGCTTCGTACCGCACGACATTCCAGGGCGAACGTTGCACGCAGCCTCGCGTCCTTGCGTCCTTCGGCCAACGACCCGCTCTCTGTTTTGTCCTGAAGCTAACGTCCAAGCGAGGGAAGGAGGAGGAAGGAGGAAGAAGAGCGAGCTGGGCCACGGAAGAAGAAAGGTGGGCCGCACTGTGGAAATAGAAGGAACAGAAGTAGGCTGGGCCACAAGAGAGGGGGTGGGGAGGGGAGGGAAAGAAAGGAAAAGCCTTAGCCCGGCCCGGCTGCATTTTTATTTTTTGTTAATTTTTTTCTAATATTAATTTTAAAAATTAATTTTAAAAATTTTAATACTAGTAATGCAAATGTTCCTAATGTCTATATGCAACGCAATTTAATGAAAACATGGTGTAATTTAATGAAAATTATTTATTTTACATTTTAGTTATTTTACGAGACTAATACCTAATTTTCTATACGACTAAGTCCTAAATAAAAATGGCAAATTTTAGATGTCAAAAACAGACAAGAACATTTTTTTTTTCATTTGATAGAACGACAGAACAGATCAGTTCATTTATTAAGTGGTTCTACTATGGGAAAGAGATGACAGTATTGTTCATAGATCTAACTCAATTACAGGAGAGTGATTGTAATATTGAAGTAGATAGTGAATAAGTAAACATAATTTATTATTTTTTTTTGTGAACTTGAATATTGCATGTATAGTCTTTGCACAATGACGAAATTAATGAGGTTCTAGTCGATGCGTGTTGGTCCCGTCGCTATATTTTATCTAATTGCTATCTTTTTTTCATAACATGTTACACCGTCCAAGAAACACTAATTCCTATTTTTCCTTTTATTTTTTTTCAAAAGTGACATTATACAATTTAATATTCCCTTTAATAGTCTATCTTTGTTACCAATTCTATTTTTTGTTAGTAGTGAAAAAGCTTATACGATGAAATGCATCTTTTTTCCTTTTTGTCTTCACAATTAAATAAAGTGATATTGACCTTGAAAATAAATTATTACACCAAAGCCTCACTCCAAAGAATTTTTTATTTATTTTAGAGTACATAACATTCAAATCGATTCTTTTTCATGGTACTAACAACCGATTTTGCCAAGAGAAGTTAAAACTGGAAACGACAGAGAAGTTTCT
The DNA here is from genome assembly GCA_017140255.1 of Eucalyptus paniculata subsp. matutina. Classification (NCBI taxonomy): domain Eukaryota; kingdom Viridiplantae; phylum Streptophyta; class Magnoliopsida; order Myrtales; family Myrtaceae; genus Eucalyptus; species Eucalyptus paniculata. Next base: position 32,375,447 of record CM029445.1, read on the forward strand.
TTTCTAATCAATGTGAAAGCTAACCATAAATAATTCCAACACCGTGTTTGTCACCGTGGCTGCGAGGACTGCAAATTCTACTCGATGCCCACTTTTTCTTCGCCAGACTTTGTTGTATGGGATGACTTGGACATTTGCATGACTGACAATTCCAACACGTTTTTTGGTCACCTTCCTTGCAATTTCTCCGTGATACCCACTTTTTCTTAGCTAGACTTTGTTTTGGTGGTTGACTTAGACATTTGCATGACCGATGACTCCGGACTCTTTTTATTCATATTACCGAGCCTTCGTCGCACTATCAATTAGCTAAAACTTCCATTGCTTCAAATCTAACGGTAGAGAGACGATTAAGTCTCTGAGCTCTGTATGCATGTTCCGTGTTTTGCTTCTCATATTGCATGTTTTGTTGCTAGCGAGAACGAGTCGCAGTGTGAAGAATAGTTACTTGTGTATTGCTTCATCTTGCGGCCAGGTCTGTGACATATGCTATCCCTTTTGATTAAAAGGCAACCCAAAAGGATGTAGTCACTCTGAATATAAGCTAGCTTGTGAAAATAACTGTATTGTTTTATATCTATATGCCGGCCAATATTATGTGAAATTGATTTACTACTATTCCTAACTTAGGAAATATTTATTGGACAACAAAATCACGATGGTTGACAATGGACTGCAAAAAAGTAGTTGCTCATCCCTCTCTTGTTACTCATTGGTGCCCTCCAACTTGAGTGATCAAGATCCATATGGTTCGTGTGGTCTTCATGAAGTGCTCACAGCCCGTTGCTTCTGCTTCGTAAGTCGATACTGAACCATGTATTGAGGGAGCATATCTGAACCATGTATTGAGGGAGCATATCCTTCCAATATGCTCCCTAATTTTTCCCAAATGAAGGTGTACTCATACATTGTACATGGGTTTGATCTCCGTGTAGGGGACATCAAGGATTACAGCACCATAACCATGATGGCTTTAATACCGCATTATATCCCGGGGTAAGAAAAGGATCGGTATAATCGGGTGAGCTCAACGTATAAGCACGTATTGGTTTATTTTTGTACATGTGAATATTACACCTATTCTTTGCACGTGTCAGGCAACGATGAAGCAAGTGAATTTCTAATCGAGATTCGCGTTGATTGATCATTGGTTGAGAAATTATCGTATTGCCTTTTTCATTGAGATCGGTCTGTTCATTCATCAAGTGGTTCAATTATGAAAAAGAGATAACGGTATTATTCATAAATCTAGCACAATTACGAGAGAATGATTTCAATATTCAAGAATAGTGAATAAGTAAACATCACGTTATTTTTGTGAATTCAAATGTTGCGTCTATAGTCCTTGCATGTATTGATCCATGATGAAGCAAGTGAGTTTCTAATCCAAATGTGTCGGTCCCATTACTAGTTGGGAATTTATCATATTGCTTTCTTTCTTTCATAAAGTTTTCATATCATCCATGAGCAAGAAGCGCCCCCTCCTTATTTTCTTTCTATTTTTGCCGAAAGCGACATTATACAAATTGAAATCTATGTACCCGTTAATTAACATGATCCTCTTTCTTGATTACTAATTTTGTTTTTCTTAAAAATGAAAAACCTTATATGATGCAATACATCATCCTTTTCCTTCTCGTCTTCAAAATTTAACGGAGCGACACTTATGAAATATTGACCTTGAAAATAAAATACAACGCCAGATGCCTCACTTGAAAGGATTTTGGTTGAGTTTAAGGTACAAAACATTAAAAATAGATTCTTTTTTACGAAATTTATTTTCTAGAGAGAATTAATTTTCCAAGAAAAATCAAATCTGGAAAATGCAGAGAAGTTTCCTCCCTAATGAATGTGAAAGCTGTCCACCACTAATTCCGAGACCATGTTTTAGCCAGGCCGTATTTTTGAATTTTTTCTTTGCTAGACTTTGTTATAGGGTTGACTTGGACATTTCCATGACCGACGACTCCCAACCTTTTATCAAACCTCCTTCGCATTACCAAATGAGCTAAAACTTCCACTGCATCAGACCAAACGATAAAGAGATGATTATTTCTCTTAGCTCGATATTTATGCTCCGTGTTTTACTTCTCATATTACATGTTTTGCTATTGTTAGGGATGAGTTGTGGTGCAAAGAACAATCATTTGTGCGCCCCTTCATCTTGCGGTGAGATCCGTAATATAAGTTTTCTTTTTCGATTAAAAGGCGATCCAAAACACTGTGGCATCTCTCGGTATGAGTTAGTTTGTGAAAATAACCGTACTATTCTATATTTATATGCCGACCGATATTATGTGAAGTCGATCAATTACGGTTGGGAGAGTTATATCACAGTGGTTGACGACGGACTGCAAAAGGGTAATTGCTCGACCCTTCCTCGTTGCTTATTGGCGCACTCCAACTTCAGTAGTTCTGATCCATACCATGGTGGATACCTCAAGGTGGCCTTCATGAAGTGTTCCCAACCCATTGCTTCTACTTCATATGTTGATACCAAACCATGTATTGAGGGAGCATACTCTGCCGACAAGCCTTCTTATTTTTCCCAAATGAAGGTTTACTCATACGCTGTACATGGATATCTACAAGTACGGGACATCAAGGATTCTTGCACCATAACCATGATGGCAGTCGCATCGGATCCACTCTTGGGGCCGGAAGGGTATCAGAATGGGAGCTTAACATACAAGGACCTCCACAACAAGATGGCCGAGGGATTCCCTCTCGACTATGGGAGCGGAGGCTCAACAAGCTTTTGGTGTCGCTACTTAAGTTTCGGATACCGAGTGGAGGATTGCAGTGTCTATGAGGTCCACGGACTGTCAGGCCTTTCCCTTAAACGTTCTTTCTTTCTTTCTTTCTTCTTCCTTTCCTTAAATCCTAGCTTCACTAAGAGATCTTACCAAAATTTAGTTACCAAGTGATGTGGCAAGTTTTAGTTGAGAGTTTTTTATACAATTTACACATTAAGACACTAGTTTCTCTAAAAACACAACAACAACAAAAATTGCCAGATCACCTAAGTTGAAAAGTGCAATAAGATTTCTTAGTAGATTCGGCATGCATTGGTCGTTTTAATTTTACAATTTATGGACCCTTTTTTTTTTCTGGATTTCACACTATTACTTTATATTTTTTTGGGGAAAAAAAGGTTGATTTAATAGTTGCTCGTGTCCCTTCGTGGCTGTTATTCTTATGCGGGTTGCACGCGTCCTGGATGATGTTTGTAAATTAGAACGATGCCGCAGTGAGATGTGAACTTATGAATCATTTGGTACTCCTTGATAAGACAAAAGCGAAATCGTGTTTTTTCGGAGAGATGGTCATGTTACGATAACATGGATTCCGTAAGTGAATAGAATAAACTGCGATCTGAGCACTTATCTGAGAGAGTAAATTTTTTTTTATGTTTAAATGCTAAAATGATAGATTTAATTCTTCATTTGATTGATCGTCGATTCTAATTAGTCATTTTCGGTCACCTTAGATTATGTCACGGAGTTCAGCCTTTTTTTTGCGCCATATGTGGGCCAGAGCCTCGCCGTTGTCTTGGGTATGACTTTCTAGCCTGTTCTCCTCACAACTATGAAGATCTCAAGCACCACTCTGACAAAAAAAAATTACGTTTAAAATTATTTTATTGCACTAAACTAATCTATGGACAATTTCTACGCAGCCAACCACGTTGCAGCAAGATTCATACTCGGAGCTCTATGTCTGATACTTCTAATCTATAAGTGGATGAGAAGGCACCAAGCGATCAACGCAAACATCGAAGAATTCCTACAGGCTCACAACAACTTTCTGCCCATAAGGTACTCTTATTCAGATATTAAGAAGATTACAAAAAATTTCAAATGCAAATTAGGTGAGGGGGGATATGGTTCTGTGTACAGAGGAATCCTTAGAAGTGGCAATGAAATTGCGGTTAAGATTTTGAACAAACCAGAATTTAATGGCCAAGATTTTATTAGCGAAGTGGCCACAATTGGAAGGATCCACCATGTCAATGTGGTGCAACTTGTTGGTTTTTGCTTCGATTACTCCAAACAAGCTCTGGTCTATGATTTCATGCTGAATGGCTCCCTGGATAAACACATTTCAAATAAGGATGGTGATGATCCTCTTAATTATCAGAAAATGTATGAGATTTCTCTTGGCATAGCTAGAGGGATAGAATATCTACATCGGGGATGTGATATGCAAATTCTACACTTTGATATCAAGCCGCACAACATTCTCCTAGACCAAAGTTTCACTCCAAAAATTTCCGACTTTGGGCTTGCAAGACTTTATCCCACCGGTCACAGCATAGTATCGTTGACTGCAGCAAGAGGAACCTTGGGTTATATGGCGCCTGAGCTATTCTATAAAGACATTGGTGGCATTTCTTATAAAGCCGATGTTTATAGTTTTGGGATGATGTTGATGGAAATGGCCGGTAGAAGGAGAAATCTAAATGCACTTGCAGAGCATTCAAGTCAAATTTACTTTCCTTTGTGGGTTTATGATCAACTTGGCAAAGAAAAGGAGGTTAAAATGGTAGATGTCATAGAAGAGGAAAGAGAAACAACGAGGAAGATGATAATCGTTGCATTATGGTGTATACAATTGAGTCCTAATGATCGGCCGTCAATGAGGAAAGTCCTAGATATGCTTGAGGGAGATATGGCTAAACTACAACTGCCTCCAAAACCGCTTTTGTATCCAAGAGAGGCACCAATTGATGATGTTGACACTGATATAGAACTTGAAACGGTCTCATCTTCATCAAGTGCTTCGATAATTTTGGGCTGTTACCAATTTTACCATGACATTGAGTTTACGAAATCATGTATTGTGTGATCATTCCCCTATCGTAGAAATGAGGTGCAAAATTTAAGTAGTACTATTAACATGTATCATCATTCACAATGTAATCCGTGAAGTTTTTACAAGTTTTTCATATAGAACTAGTGTTTTTCGGTAGACTCATTATGTCCATATTTTATAAATAACAATGAATGTCATATGGCATTCATTTAATTTTTGTTTTGTGTGAATCTCTCTCATTTTCATCAAAACCTCTCACCCCCATCCTTTGACCCAGCTTGATCACCCACCTCTACAACTGCTACATGCTCAAGCAATCTCCGACTTCGACCTCATGTCACGGGATGGGTTAGGGCCTAACTGATGAACGACTAGCACATGTCAAAGACGAAAGACGGAGTAGGCCGACAATTTTGCCTTGACGATGAATGGAAATTGAACACGTAGTGTCATTTTAGAGCATGTGATGTATTACAAAAGCTCGATCCCTAAATGCAGTGAGAATTTATGCGTTCACTCGATGATAAGACATGAGATGGTGCCTTACGTGCTTCCAAACAAGTATCATATTCCCTCTAGACATTGATGTCGATAAGGAACCCGCGATATCCACTTCACTTAGAGATCGCAGACAGAGAGCCCTGACCTGATGCCAAATTAGCGAGGTACTCCCCCAATGAGATTCAAATAATGTCATTCATCATGACTAAGAAAACATAGAAAAGCAGCGAAAGCGCATGCTGCTGCTTATAACTTGGGTCGTCTCGCCAAGTACAAAAGCAATTAACATTTTCTGCAAGGTCTTTTCGATTGCTTCAAATGGTTTTTAAAGTATCTAGAAATAGATAAAGCAGAAAGGACCATCCTAGTAAAAGGTCAAAAATCAAAGGCTTTCAATGACTCTGAACGAGTCTCGGTTTGGAGAATACGAAATTGTTCGAGACCACTCCCGAAGCTAACTCTTGACTCTGGAAATGGCAAACCGTGTCTATATGTATAAAGAGATGACTGAGTGATACATTGATTGATAGCATATTACTAGCTTTTTTCGGATTTGATGCACCACGAGTCGAATGCACTGATGGGCAAACGAACAGAACCACCATGTCTATGCAAGTATGCTGACTAGTATAATGCCAAGCCAAACCTTTACATGAAGAGATTCGCCAGTAGAAAGTCCAAAACAAGTAAGGGCGACGATGCTGAATATCGAGCTAAATAGCGTTAAATATCATGAATGCCTTCAGAGAAAGTAAAGAAATCCAAGTAGTTCAAGCTTCGAGCCATCAAAAGTCGACAATTGGAAAGGTCCCCTGAAGTTTGCAGCCTGGGGGCCACCTGCAATGAGGTTCAAAACTAGCGAAATTGGCATATGCGCAGCGTCTAATGGAGCATTCATTCTCATTCCCTGTGCCTCCAGTGAAGGGCAAGCAAGGTAACCCTCGGTTACGAGGTCTTGAGCGGACCCTGCCACCTCTCCTGATCCGACAAAGCCGATAGGAATAGCAGGTAGCTTGTCAGGTTCAGCTCTGCTCATCATCATCTTAAACCACAGGCGCAAGCACAGTTAGCATCACAACTCGAAGTTGAAACTACGTTGTTCGACTAGAATGCACACCGCGACTATCATGTTGTCATCGGCAGTGTGTTCTACCAATAGTAGCAATTATGATCATCTAAACACACAATTACTATCGAAAGAATATTCATGTCCTCTGAAGCAAGACTTGACGAGGCAAATAAAGTTTTGCCAAGCCTCGTGCCGTAAGCCGACAAAGGTACCTGTGTTATCAAATGATGCATGTATTTAAACTAGTGCAGATGACAGAATTCACCAAGTAAAATAGTGTGCACAAGCAGGTAATTTATTTTAAGAATCTTATCAAGTTTGTAAGTAGCTTTCAGTTTGATATGAATAGTTAAGCTCATCGCTAGGTACTATGTTCGACGTGGTGGAGAAAAAGTAAACGATATGACACAGAAACATCTCAAGAATCGAGTTTCTTGATGAGAAACTAAAGGTTCCCGTTGTTGGTAATTTGTTTATAAAACAAATGAAGAGGTGCCTTGTCCCATATCGAAAAGATGTGAGTGCGCACGTGAACGAGATTTGGCACTAACCGACGATCTTTAATTTTATTTATTGAAAATTCGGATTTATTTTTATAAAAATTAACTATAAATCTTGTTGAAACAATGTGACTGTTCATGAAAAGTTACGATTATTTTTTTTTCCGAATTTTTATATCTTTTTAATGTAACCTTTGAGACGTACTTATTCATTTTGTAACATTTCCTGAAAGGTTGTCTTTGTTCTTTTGCAACCTTTTGAAGGGTTGCCTCTATTCGAAAGACAAAGATAAGTACATATGTTTTGAGATCAAACACACATCTTCTTCCATTCTTTCATTTTCTTTCGAAAGAAACTATAGCCATTGTTTTCTAATTGTTTCTCATGAGAGACCTGGAGAAACACTAGAATTGCTATCTAGTATTTTCATTTTGAGACTTTGTTGTATCCTGGAGGAAATTTGCCGATGACCATTAGCAACTTTGTGGGGCAAATAAATCTTTAAAGAAAGTGATATCACGCCTCAAAGTCCAACTTGAGTACTCTAAAAATCCGACTTCATTGTTCTACCCAATTCGAAGCCATATATTCCCAACAATTTTAAGGATTTATTTCGCAACAAGGGAGTCAAGTGGATGAAGCGCACAAAACGAGTTAGAGGTGTTCATATTCAACAAATCAAGGCTGCATAATAATTCTTTACGTCCTCCATCGGAGCAAGTGGATATCGTCGAAATCACAGACCCTGCAATGCTGTCTTTCTCGGATGACCACCAACCTCTGGACGATGCTTCTGATCCTGCTTTGAAGGCTCTTCCTTCGTATGAGCGGCGATTTAGATATCATTACAATTGTGGGAACACCATATATAGACAAACGCAGGCAAAAAAATGAGATCTGTTGGAGGCTCTTGAGGGAGCAGAAGCGATGGATTGAGCCTGGCGGTGGGCAACCCATTAGCGATATCGAGGGCTGCAATGGTGGCCATCACTCTGTGGGAGAGCCTACACACCTCCATTCTGCTTGTAAAACGAAAAACAAAGAAACTTTGGGCGAGAATGGAGATCTCACCTCGGTCTCTCTCTGCGATGCCTCTCACAACAAGGGAGTCAAGTGGATGAAGCGCACAAAACGAGTTAGAGGTGTTCATATTCAACAAATCAAGGCTGCATAATAATTCTTTACGTCCTCCATCGGAGCAAGTGGATATCGTCGAAATCACAGACCCTGCAATGCTGTCTTTCTCGGATGACCACCAACCTCTGGACGATGCTTCTGATCCTGCTTTGAAGGCTCTTCCTTCGTATGAGCGGCAATTTAGATATCATTACAATTGTGGGAACACCATATATAGACAAACGCAGGCAAAAAAATGAGATCTGTTGGAGGCTCTGAGGGAGCAGAAGCGATGGATTGAGCCTGGCGGTGGGCAACCCATTGGCGATAACGAGGGCTGCAATGGTGGCCATCACTCTGTGGGAGAGCCTACACACCCCCATTCTGCTTGTAAAACGAAAAACAAAGAAACTTTGGGTGAGAATGGAGATCTCACCTCGGTCTCTCTCTGCGATGCCTCTCGTAAAATAGGCACCCACGCGAGCGCAGCGCAGAGAGAGAAACGGAGGAGGGAAAGATTTTGCGCGGGTTCTTTCTGTAACGTGAGAGAGAAGTCAAAAGGAACACACAGAGAGAACGAGACGAAGAGAAGCCGGAAGTAGACTGCGGGTCCGGTGGTGAATCAAATCCATGCAGTGGCAGAGGGAGAGTAAAGCGCATCTCAAACCGCCTCTTTTGCAAAATTAGTCCCGCTTGCCCAATTCCATGAATTGGTGCTGGTTGGCATCTCTCATTTTCCAACCATCGTGTAGTTCCAATTCGTACGTTAGTTTTGTCTCAGCGAAGAGGCATGTTTGGAAAGACATGGTTCTAGCTTCGTGCCTTTTCGCTCTTTACATATATGCATGTCCCAGACAGCAAACAAACAAGTGCATAAAACTTTATGCTGCTTGAAGAAAATAATCGCCAAGTTCTGTGTTTGATCATGCGCTGATGGTGTTTGCCGTTTTCTAATACTTTTTGTCATGAAATCTCTAATGCTAGTTGGTTTTGTTTTTTTACTTGAATTAAGTCATGTTAGTTATTTTCTCAGTCATTTCAATGATTAAATGCGTTTTCTAATTCATCATTTTCTTTGTCTTATGTTTTATGCCCCGTGGTTACTAATGGTGGTTATGGGTGAGATGATGCTGCTGGATCCAAGGCCTAAATGATGATTGTTACACACATCGGCATAGGCCGATGAAGTAGACACAAAAAATTTGTCGGTGGTGCGTATCTAGCAAAATTGCCATGTGACGTGTACACTTATCGGGGGAAAGATACTGTTTAGCAGATGGACCGGAGGCACCCTTTGAGTCTTTGGCTTGATTAAGCGAAGGGGATGTTGATTCCTTTTGCTCAGATTTCATTGAATCGAGGGAATCTATTTTTGATTTGTTTGGCAAAATGAGGAGAGAGATGATAACGCCAAATATGGGTTCGGAGGAACAATGACTAGAGGGTCATTGGGAATACGCTTTGGTTGCTATGGATCTCTACAACAACAAAAGCTACTCCTCCAAAATGGTGGGTTGCAAATCCAATCGACCCCACTTCCTCCATTGCCGCTCCAAAAGCCGAGCAAGATGCCAAATTACTTGGGGAGGCTCGATCACTAGATTGTCAAATTCACTGGTAGGAAGAAAGGTGCCGGTGATGGAGACACTAAACTCTACAAAACCGAACCCCGACAGCAAGGTTGCTTGCGAAACATGCACCAAGACCAACATGGTCATGGTGTTCAGAGAAATTACCACCAAGGCCAATGAAGACTATGAGAAAATTGTCCGTGACACATGCAGGTCTATTGGATTTGTGTTTGATGATGTTGGTCTGGATGCTGATTAGTGCCAAGGTTTTGTTCAACATTATGTAGCATAGCACTGATATTGCCCAAGCAGTCCACGACCTTCGTGCCCGATGTTGAGGAAGCTGAGACTCCGATCCACAAGATCAAGCGCAAGGTATGGATCTTATTGTATATTTCAGAAGGTTTTAGCTTATATGATGTTGTTGATTCCGTTCCAAGAATTGCTTTTTCCCTTTCAATCCTAGTTTATGTGCTTTTGATACCTCCATACTCGATTTGCTCGCATTTATTGGATTGTTAGAGAACGTCATTACATGTATGGGCTAATATGTAGTGCTCTATTTATGGATGCGATATAAAGATACTGAATGGGTTTTTAGGTGTCCCTCGTTTGGTTCTAATGTGTTTTATTTGCCCTCCTTGCCCCCTCATAGATTTGATTTTACGGAAGAGCATAAATGAACCAAGAGAGTAGAATTGCATTAATTTACTATTTTGATGTATGTATTTCATCGAGGATGAAAATTTGATGATGCATAATTTCGATTAATTACCTTTTGGAATATTCTTGAAGTGGGGTTATGTCCGAAGGGGACTTTGGAACTAATATGACTGGAATCATTGAGATTAAGAAGTATCTGATTTTCATTTTCAAAATGAAAGATTTGGGTGAAACATATACTATCGTAAGTATTAAAATTAAAAAATTAGTGGGGGTTATTCTTTGAGCTAAAGTGATTACATGGAGAAGATGTTGTATAGATTTAAACATCTTGTTTTCAAATATATAAGTACTCCATTTGATTCCTGGTGGAGAGTTTTTAATGTGAGTGCTATGGGTCTTTAATGTATGCGATACATTATACTAGACCTAATATTACTTTTTGTATATGCAAGTTGAGTAAATACTAGTAATCCAAATATAGAACATTGAAAGGCTATTATTAGAGTTTTTGGTTATTTTAAGATAACTAAAAATTTGTGATTGTTCTATAATATTATTCGGATGTATTAGAAAGATACACCGATACTAGTTGGATTACAAGTATGGGAGATGAAACTTCTGAATGGATTTTCACATTACGTGAATGCGTTGTTTCTTGGGCAAGCAAGAAACAAATGTGCATAATTCACTTAACTATGAAATTTGAATCATTGCTTGGTAGCAAGTGGGAAAGAGGTTGATGAATTAGGAATTTGTTGTTGGATATCAAATTATGGCATAATCCTATGCCTCTTATTTCTATCCACTACGATAGTTATGCTACTTTGGTAAGAGCCTATAGTAGCACTTGCAATGGTAAGTCTAGACATATTAGTTTAAGACATGGATATGTGAGACAATTGATTAAAGATGGTACCATAACAATTGTCTATATGAGGTCAAGTAATAATCTAGTCGATCCATTGACAAAGACTTTACCAAGAGACGTGGTAATAATGACCTCATAAGAAACGAGGCTGAAACCCTTTAATTGAAATCACCAATAATGGTAACTCAACATTTTCTAGAACATCACTAGTTACAAGGTTTAATGGGTAAGAACAAGTTATTGAATGTGATTGTTTGATACTGACGTAGCCTTGATATGAGAAGTCAATATCGTCTGTTATGTTTTGTATATTGAATTGAATTCTTAATGAAGTATAGTATAAACTTGTAATATGTTGATAGTAACAGAAACACATAGTAGATACTTCACCTATATGAGCTTAGAAGTGGTGCCGCTTCTTACGAAAGTTAGAGTTGCTTTTTAGAGAGCTCATGAAATAGGATCAAGCACAAGGCCATAAAAGTGCGGAGTAATATAGAACTTCTCGGTGAGACAAAAAGGTTAGTGTATGTGCGGTATGTCCGGTTTTATTATATAAAAGTACAAGTTTAAAGTCGAGCTACTTGCCACTTTGATAGAACTTTGAGATACTTGCACTAAGTAAATGTTTAACTCGAAAGACACCTTTATGTATGTATATTAATCTCACGGAAATTGATGTATATTTCTAACGTTTTATTTCTTGTTTTGTTTTATAAAAAAAAAGTGGGAGATTGTTGGTAATTTGTTTATAAAACAAATGAAGAGATGCCTTGTCCCATATCGAAAAGATGTGAGTGCGCACGTGGACGAGATTTGGCACTAACCAACGATCATTAATTTTAATTATTGAAAATTCGGATTTATTTTTATAAAAATTAACTATAAATCTTGTTGAAACAATGTGACTATTCACGAAAAGTTACGATTATTTGTTTTTTCCGAATTTTTATGTCTTCTCAATGTAACCTTTGAGACGTACTTATTCATTTTTCAACCTTTCTTGAAAGGTTGTCTTTGTTCTTTTGCAACCTTTTGAAGGGTTGCCTCTACTCGAAAGACAAAGATAAGTACATATGTTTTGAGATCAAACACACATCTTCCATTTTATTGTTTTCTTTCGAAAGAAACTACAGCCATTGTTTTTAATTGTTTCTCATGAGAGACCTTGGAGAAATACTAGAATTGCTATCTAGTATTTTCATTTTGAGACTTTGTTATATCCTGGAGGAAATTTGCCGATGACTATTAGCAACTTTGTGGGGGCAAATAAATCCTTAAAGAAAGTGATATCACGCCTTAAAGTCCGACTTGAGTATTCTAAAGATCCGACTTCATTGTTCTACCCAATTCAAAGCCATATATTCCCAACACTTGTAGTTCGTCATGCTCACTGGAGAATCATCCTGATGAGAAAGACCGTTGTGACAGGAGACTGTGGAGCTGTCTCTTCCTGTTCATTTGACATTTGTTGCTTGACCACACCATGAATGGAAGGCAAGAACAGTCGAAACCTGTCACGCCCCGATCCTTAGACAAGTGCACATCCCTTACTTTTGGTCGATTTTAAAATGTGATATCCCCAGGACTACATATCGTCGACCCTTTCCTTTTTCAATAGCACATGCGGAAGCGGTTATAAAAATCCCCAGACAATAAAGCAATGGGATATGCAAGGAGGACTAGAAACCTGAACCTGAAAACCACACCCTTATGTACATATATACAACTCAGTCATACATGTACATATATCAGCCATGCTAAAAAGGTTGGTTTCTACTCAAATAGATTCTACGGCAAAGGTCATCACATAGGAGTGGAGACTCAATCCTCATCAGGATTCTACTCTGGATCATCCTTGGAGTTCTCTTTCTGGTACTCCTCTTCGGGTTCTTTCTCCTCAGGTTCTTCATCAGGGTCCTGAAATGATTTCCCCAAACTGGGATGAGACTACGTCTCAGCAAGTTCTACCCCTTAAGACCTGATTAGTAAACCAATACACCTTAGGGCTGCCTATGCACGACATGAGTTAGAGGACTTACCTTGGCCTTAGATTCCACTTGCATATTAGCACGGATCAAATAGGCACCCAAGCAATCACATCGCAGATCGAAGCATCAATCTAATCGACTTAGTCGATTTCATACCAGCCGGACCATTTCTAGGTCATTCATCCAACACCAAGCAATTCCTTGGATTTAGTGGCTTTACGGTCCCACCCGACCCTCTAAAGATCTAGTGGCTTTACGGTCCCACCCGACCTTTTCAAGATTTAGTGGCTTTATGGTCCCACCCGACCCTTTTCAAGGTTTAGTGGCTTTATGGTCCCACCCAACCCTCTCATGATCTAGTGGCTTTACGGTCCCACCCGACCCTTCCAAGATTTAGTGGCTTTATGGTCCCACCGACCCTTTCTACGATGCCATACTCGTCACCGAGCCACGTGCATTCTCTAGGAAGACATATCGAGTCTCCGAGCCGCGTGCATTCTCTAAGCGCTACCTCACCTTTTCGTAAAGATGATATATCTAATCACCGAGCCACGTGTCTTTCCAGGTGACATTCCAATTCACCGGGCCACATGCATTCTCCAGGTGTTTTACCAACTCACTTTCGATCTTGACAACCGATCCCGACCAATTCTCAATCACATAGCCAAAATTTCCTTATTTAAGAATATAACTTAAAAATGCACCATTAAATCAATTCGACACGAATTAAAGCTCCAATAAATAAACGGTTCTTCCATGACAATCAGCACGAAATTAGGTCAATGGCCATCCCGGCTGAATTTCCAGAAAATAAATAATTAAATAATTAATTTCGAAAATTAAATACATAAAGACAATATTCCAATTTACAATATGAAGCTCGATTAAATAAACAGGATTTCTGTACGCCACCATTATCAGCATAAAATCCCGGTCATTTTGGCCATCCCAGGTTGAATTTTTGGAAAAATAAATAATTAATTAATTAATTTCGAAAATTAAATAAATAATTATAAAAATCCAATTTAGGCTCGTAATCGAATTGACTGAGACAAGCCGGAAAATTACCAAGACTCGTTCCATAAATAACATGGCATGCCTACTTGCTAATGTCTATTTCTAACCACCTAACATGCATCATTAAGTCTCTAATTTAATTGATCTAAACTAATCTAACCACCTAATTGCATTTAATTAAATCTAACCAACCCCTAAGCATAATTAGCAAACTAATAAAGCATTAGTGAGTAAAACTCACTTAATTAAAAGCGAAGACCAGAACACCGCGATGGCGATGTGACGGCGGCCGAACTTGGGCCGACTTGCATCACGGGCCCAAGATGGGCTGAACTTACTGGGCCTCACTGAAATACAAATGATGCTGGGCTTGAAACTAAACTGAACTGGGCTTCAAATTGAGATGGGCTGACTGAGCTTGGGCTGAAATGCAACTTCAATGGACTGAGAAAAGGCCGAAGACTGCTTGGCTCTTGGGCTGAAAACAGGCCCAGCTGTTGGGCCAAAATTGGATTCCACGGGCTAAATTTGTTAGCTCGTGGACTGCAGCTTGGGCCTGGTGAGAGAAACAGCAAGGGCCCGATGGACTGACTTCTTGCGAGCTGGACTAAAGACGTGATGCTGGACTTCTCACGGCTTGGAGAGGTGACCAAAGAAGCAACTTCGATCGTGGTTGGATTTGTATGAGCTGTTCGAGAAGCTGGGGACGAAGGAGGAGCTTCGTAGAAATCTTCGGTGCAGCTAGTTGTAGGAGTATGCGGTCAATTGATCGGTGAAATGGACCGCAACGTGGCAGAGATGGGGAGCAGCTGTGAGCGTCGATGGACGTGGGAAGAAGACGCAACGTGGCTTCGCTGGGGTCTTCAATTCGCTGAAGTCCACGGACGTGAGTCTTCTTCAGTGGAAGGCCTCGCGCGGCTGAAGAAGAAGAGGCGCGGATGAAGGGTCTTCGGTGGCAGCTGCAGCTTCATTGGACGTGGCTGCTTGAAGATTTTCGGTGGACGTGGCAGCGGCAGGAATTGCTCAATCAACCAAGGAATTCGGTGACTTGCTGGTTGACTGAGAGAGTGCAGACGTTGGACGGGTGGCAAGGAGATTTCGGTGGAGATGTTGGGCTGTTCAATTGGAGGTCTGGCGTAGTGAAATGGAGAAACAATTGCTGGTGTGAGTGTGTTGATCTGTAAGAGAGAGAGAGAGAGAGAGAGAGAGAGAGATCGTGGGGTTGAGTGAATTGGACAAAGAGAGATATTGGGTGGCTTCAATCGAGGGAAATGAAAGAAAAGCAGGGCTGAATCGTGGGAAGCAGCTGGCTTCTTCATTCAAAGGGATTGGAACAAAGTCAAGGGTCTATCCCTTGCATTAACTTCTTGTCCCCCTATTTCTTTCTTAAATTATAATCCTCAATTAATCAAGTTTTGAAGCCCATTTTTCTGCCCTAAAATCCAGCTCCGAATTCACTCTATTAATCTTCAATTTCTTCTCTGATTACCCAAATCAAGGTCCGATTTCGCTGTAGAAAAATCCCAAATAATTTTCTGTAAGTCCCCGACCCATGGCTCGGTTTAGAAGTCCCAATTTCCATCAATTTAGCCCATCTAACTTTCTGCTAATATTCCGTGACGTCCAAACCGATTTTTCGTAAAAATCCCGAAATCTCGGAAAATCTTTCGAGATCGAATTAGCGTTTAAAATTTCTTGACATGCGACAGAATCTTTGATTTATGAAATCGACTCGATTGAATGATTAATTTCACTCCGACGTGTTTTTAGTGTGACTGAAATTTATCGAGTAGCTTTCGGAACTTTTTAGGACAAATGACTCGTGGTCGATTTTCTTGACCACAATGAACCCACTAACATATTGGTGACTCTCGATTGTCGTGAAAATCTCGAGGATTCAAATACATACATAGGGCACCAAAATGACAGTAAAATCAAATTAGTGCCGGTCAACGAGAGTTTTCCAATTTAGTGGAGTCACCCACGATCAGTCATTCATCTCAATCGAACCGACCTATCTCTGATCTTAATTCGATTTTTAATTGTGTCGTAATGATATCTAAAGATAAGCACGGTCGAGAAGTCGATTCATGGTCGAATTCTTAGTATATATGCCTTAAAGTCCTTAAGAGCCTACCCAGCTAGTCTAGTTATCTCGTGAGTGGCCAACTCAGAGAAAAACACTGTAGTCGCATCAATGAAATGCTCAATTTATCTAATTGAAATCCGAACTCGAAAATTTGGATGTCACAACTCTTCCCCTCTTATAAAAATTTCGTCCTCGAAATTTAAACCTTTACCAATCCTTATACAAAAGGTGGGGGTGTTGTCGTCTCATCGAGTCTCATTTTTCCACGTTGCTTCTTCGGTCTCGTGGTGTTGTTCGACCACTTTGACCAAGGAGACCATCTTTGTACACAAATTCTACTCTTTCTGAACCAACAACTGAACTAAGCTTCTTACATATGACATTTTGTCACTCACATCTGACTCTGATCTGACAACTGCAAACACTGATTACTGAGCTGACTCTGGCCTGTGATCTTTCTTCCCTTCACTTTCTTTTCACCACTGAAAATCTGTACCATCTACTATGCACTGCTTAAGAAAGAACCATCTGACAACTCTGCCAAACTTGTAACCTCTGATCTAGATTCAAAATATAATTCATCCTTGGCACTCCCTGCCGATGAATTATCTGATGCACACACACCTCGGTATACCCCTTTCAAAACAAGATCTATTCGTACCGTACCAAAGTGGACCGACTCCATCTATCGATCGACCACTATCCTCAAATGCTATCAGTACTCAGCCTGTCACAATGTTCCATTGTGATATATTTCCATTACCACTTGGGACTCTCAAGTGATGATAAAATCTTCCGGGTTTGCATTACTGAACTTCCACTTACTAACAACTCTGACACTAGCAACCTGCTTGGCGATATCTATCTTCATATCGGCCTACCAATCTAGCCGACATCGATTCTGACTTACTTGCACCATCTGGTCAAAACTGCAATACTATAATGAACTTCTAACAAGATCTTTTCCCTGAGGGCTACACTGTCAAGTGTATTCAATCACTCATGGAACCCGAACGTTCCATCCTCAGAAATCTTGAAGTCAGATTCTCTTTTACTAGTATCCTCTCATAAGATCTTTTGAACATCTCTGTCCATCAATTTGGCGCCGATTCTAACTTGAATATATGGTTCAATTTTGAGGGTGGCTATAAAATTCAAAAGGTAGCCTACCTCAAATTTGAAAACCAAGTTTCGAATCCTTCTCAAGTAAAGTCTACACTTTAGCCAGTCTATGCACAATTGAAGACTCTCGGCTCAACACATTAATTACTTCTTTTGTTCTCCCAAGGTAATACCAAATAACATCATTATAGTTTTGCCAAAATTCTGATTCACGACACTGTTTCATATTCAACTTGTTGGGTCTCAACTGGCGGGACGTGTATGCAACAATCTTCTCATGTTGTATCAATACGTACCTAGTCCTCGGTAAGACACATCACTAAAGATTTCATGTTTTCTAGAGCTAAATAAAAAGTATAGCACAAGTGCGGTAGCTAGTTTTTTTTTTTACTTAAGCTCTGGCAATTATCTTTGCACTTGTCTATGCCGATGAATTTCTCTTCTTTCTTAAGAGATCGAGTCCGCGATGATACTGATACTGAAAATTCTTTCATGAACCTTCTGTAGTAATCTGTCCAATCCTCACAGCTTTTAATCTCTGACCTTGTTGCCAATCCCGGTCCACTAACAATTGATTCAATCTTGACTGAGTCCATGAAGATTCATTTACTTGTAATCACATGACCATTCTTAGGGGCTCTCGTGATCTTCAGCACTTAATGAGCACCCTAGAATGTCGTTACACCACATGACCACCATTGATCTAGATATTCTTTGAACACTCGGTTTGTCAAATCCATGACAGCGGCTGGAGTGTTCGTCAAATCAAATGGCTTTACATTATTCTCACAAGGGCTAAATCAGGTGCAAAATGTTGTCTTCAGTATAACTTCCTTCCTGGTTCTCAATTGACGATAACTTGTCCTCAAATTGATCCTTGAAGACATTAACACTTTTTATAACAAGTCACCCAATTCGTCGATCTTTGACAATGAACACTTATCCTTGATTGTCGCTTGATTGAGTCAACTATAGTTGATGCATAATTGCAATGAACCATCTTTCTTTCTTTCTCACTATGAGGTTGATGTTTCCCCTAGGTAATGCACCGATATGCATAGATTCCTCATTCATCAATCCTCACATCTGCACCATTGGTTTTATCAATTCAGGCAACAACAATCGATAAGAAACTTTAGAGAATGGTTCCGTTCTGGATGTTAGCTCGATCATAATTCTATTTCTTACTCTAGCGACGATCTAACCATCCTTCTGGCAACACTTCCAAGAATTCTTGAACTACTGAGGAGTCCTCAATTTTCAATTCTTCAATCTGTCTTATTTTTTACAATCGTCAAGTAACCTAGGCAACCTCCGTCCAACAGACAGATTGCCTCAAGTGACGAGATTAAAGAAGTCGAGGACCTTTCTCGACTCTCAATAAAACTTGGCACTTCTACCTTCTCCTGGAATAAACTAGGTTACTCCACTATAACAATTTATCATCACAAGATGCTCCAAGAGTTAATTCTTTTCGCACTCGACGATAAAGTGATACACCAATGGTCAATCAAGTGTAACTCTAGTCAATGATCACTTTCTTACAACCTTAACATACAACTGAAATCCCACAATTGCATTCCCAACACTCTCTAGCAGCATTCTGATAAAATCACTTCACAACATTCTCCCATGAACCTCCTAAAATAGTTTCATGCCAAGTGACCCTATCGGTCACAATCAGAACAATCACCCATCCTAACATGGCACGGGGCCGATTCACGTTGTCTTCCATGACACCCAACGTTATGATTTAATGCTGACTTGCCTATCCCATCTTTCCTAATGGGTGGAATAGAATATATTTTTCCGGTCATAAGCTCCTTTCCAAACTGGTTTCCATCTCTACTACATCTGAACCTCGTATCGGATGCAACTGCTTGCTTCCAGATCACATCTCCATAATGAACCTTGGTAGGTGTGGCAATAACAGCGATTCCGGCACTGATGACAGCAACAGCAACAACGGCGGCTCGATCCTAAGCTTACTGGTTCGACAAGCTCCTTGGGAAAACTTGCGCTTGAACAATCTTGCTAGACGTAGGATTGCTCGGTGCTGCTACCAGTACCAACCTACGTTGGTACTTTTACACGCACGCTGGCCTAAGCCGATGCTCTGCCACAACCACCTCGGGCACCGATCCTTGTCGGCATTCATTCCTGAGTCACAGAGGTCACTGTCCTCTTATTAGGAGCTCTTAGCTCCTGATCACTCAAACTACAGGATCTTTATAGAAACCTGTTTTCTAATTCTAATACCACATTAGAATTCGAGTGATCCACAAAAAGCTATAAATCAGCTATCACAGACATGCATCAGTCATGAATTAAAAGACCTTTCCTACTACTATCCCATAGGTCATCGCACCTTATCACTCCAGTACCTAACCATTGCTCTGATACCACAAAAAGGGGATGTCACGCCTCGATCCTCAGGCACGCGCACATCCCTTACTTTTGGTCGATTTTAAAATGCGATATTCCTAGGACTACATATCGCCGACCCTTTCCTTTTTCAATAGCACATGCGGAAGCGGTTATAAAAATCCCCAGACAATAAAGCAATGTGATATACAAGTAGGACTAGAAGCCTGAACCTGAAAACCACACCCTTATGTACATATATACAACTCAGTCATACATGTACATATATCAGCCATGCTAAAAAGGTTGGTTTCTACTCAAACAGATTCTACGACAAAGGTCATCACATAGGAGTGGAGTCTCAATCCTCATCAGGATTCTACTCTGGATCATCCTCGGAGTTCTCTTTCTGGTACTCCTCTTCGGGTTCTTTCTCCTCAGGTTCTTCATCAGGGTCCTGAAATGATTTCCCCAAACCGGGATGAGACTACGTCTCAGCAAATTCTACCTCCTAAGACCCGATTAGTAAACTAATACACCTTAGGGCTGCCTATGCACAACATGAGTTAGAGGACTTACCTTGGCCTTAGATTCCAACTGCATATTAGCATAGATCAAATAGGCACCCAAGCAATCACATCGCAGATCGAAGCATCGATCTAATCGACTTCGTCGATTTCATACCAGCCGGACCATTTCTAGGTCATTCATCCAACACCAAGCAATTCCTTGGATTTAGTGGCTTTACGGTCCCACCCGACCCTCTAAAGATCTAGTGGCTTTACGGTCCCACCCGACCTTTTCAAGATTTAGTGGCTTTATGGTCCCAACCGACCCTCTCATGATCTAGTGGCTTTACGGTCCCACCCGACCCTTCCAAGATTTAGTGGCTTTATGGTCCCACCCGACCCTTTTCTACGATGCCATACTCTGTCACCGAGCCACGTGCATTCTCTAGGAAGACATACCGAGTCTCCGAGCCACGTGCATTCTCTAAGGCTACCTTTTCGCCAAGATGACATATCTAATCATCGAGCCACGTGTCTTTCCCAGGTGACATTCCAATTCACCGGGCCACATGCATTCTCCAGGTGTTTTACCAACTCACTTTCGATACTGACAACCGATACCCGACCAATTCTCAATCACATAGCCAAAATTTCCTTATTTAAGAATATAACTTAAAAATGCACCATTAAATCAATTCGACACGAATTAAAGCTCCAATAAATAAACAGACTGCTCCACAACAATCAGCACGAAATTCCGGTTAACGGCCATCCCGGTTGAATTTCCAGAAAATAAATAATTAAATAATTAATTTCGAAAATTAAATACATAAAGACAATAATTCCAATTTAGCACAATATGAAGCTCAATTAAATAAACGAACTACGCCACCATTATCAGCATAAAATCCCAGTCACTGGCCATCCCAGTTGAATTTTCAGAAAAATAAATAAATAAATAAATAATTACGAAAATTAAATAAATAATTATAAAAATCCAATTTAGGCTCGTAATGCCGAATTGGACGCTGAGACGAGCCCAGAAAATTACCGAGACTTGTTCCATAAATAACATGGCATGCCTACTTGCTAATGTCTATTTCTAACCACCTAACATGCATCATTAAGTCTCTAATTTAATTGATCAAAACTAATCTAACCACCTAATTGCATTTAATTAAATCTAACCAACCCCTAAGCATAATTAGCAAACTAATAAAGCATTAGTGAGTAAAACTCACTTGATTAAAAGCGAAGACCGGAACACCGCGATGGCGATGCGACGGCGGCCGAACTTGGGCCGACTTGCATCACGGGCCCAAGATGGGCTGAACTTGCTGGGCCTCACTGAAATACAAATGATGCTAGGCTGAAGTCCACGGACGTGAGTCTTCTTTAGTGGAAGGCCTCGCGCGGCTGAAGAAGAAGAGGCGCGGATGAAGGGTCTTCGGTGGCAGCTGCAGCTTCATTGGACATGGCTGCTTGAAGATTGTTGGTGGACGTGGCAGCGGCAGGAATTGCTCAGTCAACCAAGGAATTCGATGACTTGCTGGTTGACCGAGAGAGTGCAGACATTGGACCGGTGGCAAGGAGATTTCGGTGGAGATGTTGGGCTGTTCAATTGGAGGTCTGGCGTAGTGAAATGGAGAAACAAT
Organism: Eucalyptus paniculata subsp. matutina; assembly: GCA_017140255.1. Classification (NCBI taxonomy): domain Eukaryota; kingdom Viridiplantae; phylum Streptophyta; class Magnoliopsida; order Myrtales; family Myrtaceae; genus Eucalyptus; species Eucalyptus paniculata. The sequence continues at coordinate 32,397,301 of CM029445.1, forward strand.
TGCTGGCGTGAGTGTGTTGATCCGCAAGAGAGAGAGAGAGAGAGAGAGAGAGAGAGAGAGAGAGATCGTGGGGCTGAATGAATTGGACAGAGAGAGATATGGGGCGGCTTCAATCGAGGGAAATGAAAGAAAAGCAAGGCTGAATCGTGGGAAGCAACTGGCTTCTTCATTCAAAGGGATTGGAACAAAGAAAAAGGGAAACAAAGTCAAGGGTCTATCCCTTGCATTAACTTCTTGTCCCCCTATTTCTTTCTTAAATTATAATCCTCAATTAATAAAGTTTTGAAGCCCATTTTTCTGCCCCAAAATCCAGCTCCGAATTCACTCTATTAATCTTCAATTTCTTCTCTGATTACCCAAATCAAGGTCCGATTTCGCTGTAGAAAAATCCCAAATAATTTTCTGTAAGTCCCTGACACCCCATGGCTCGGTTTAGAAGTCCCAATTTCCATCGATTTAGCCCATCTGAATTTCTGCTAATATTCCGCAACGTCCGAACCGATTTTCCGTAAAAATCCCGAAATCTCTGGAAAATCTTTTGAGACTAAATCAACGTTCCTAAAATTTACTGTGACATGACAGAATCTTCAATTTCTGAAATCGGACTCGATTGACGGTTAATTTCACTCCGACGTGTTTTTAGTGTGACCTATGCTATCGAGTAGCTTTTAGAACTTTTTAGGACAAATGACTCGTGGTCGATTTTCTTCGAGCCACAATGAACCCACTCAACACATTGGCGACTCTCGATTGTCGTGAAAATCTCGAGGATTCAAATACATACATAGGATACCAAAACGACAGTAAAATCAAATTAGTGCCGGTTGACGAGAGTTTTCCAATTTAGTGGAGTCACCCACGATCGGTCATTCATCTCAGTCGAACCGACCTATCTCTGATCTTAATTCGATTTTTAACTGTGTTGTAATGATCTCTAAAAATAAGCACGGTCGAGAAGTCGATTCATGGTCGAATTCTTAATCTATCTGCCTTAAAGTCCTTAATAGCCTACCTAGCTAGTCTAGTTATCTCCTGAGTGGCCAACTCAGAGAAAAACACTGTAGTCACGTCAATGAAATGCCCAATTTATCTAATCGAAATCCGAACTCGAAAATTTGGATGTCACAAAACCTCACATAATGAAGTGTTTGAAGTACGACAACTAGACTCGTCTAATGGATGGCAAAATTCATAAGCTGAACATCAAGGTCTCTATAAACCAACTTCCAGAAGCAAACAATAATAAATAGATGGCCTCACTTGGAAGAGCCCTCAGTAACTGTGACATCTTGGATTTTTACATTTGCTTTCAAGTGAATTAATTGGGCCTTTCATCGACGCGCCTATAGTGCTATTCTTAGAGCTGATTACTCCTAAGATAACTAGAATATCTGGGGAAGTCAATAAGAGATTTTCGTGCAATAGACTTGGGAATTCGATTAGGAATCGACTACTCGACCGTGTTCATCTGCAAGGATCATTACGGCACAGTTAAAAGTTGATTAGAGATTAGAGATAGGTCAATTCGATAGAGATGTGTGGTTAAATGTGGGTGATTCCATTAAATTACAAAATTATCGTCGATCGGCACTAGACTGATTTTTTTGTCATTTTGATATCTTGTGTCCATATTTGAATCATTGAGATTTTCACGACAACTGAGAGTCGCCAATGTGTTGAAGAGGCTTATTGTGGCTCGAAGAAAATCAACCACGGGTCATTTGCATTAAATTTTTTTGAAAGCTACTCGGTAGCCTAGGTCACACTAAAATCGTGCTAGATTGAAATTAACTGTGAATTTGAATCCGATTTTAGAAATTGAAAGTTCTGTCATGTCATGAGTCATTTTAGGAATGTCAACTCAGTCACTGTGTTTGATCACGCAATTGGGATGCAAGTGGGTCGTATTGGCTTGGAAAAAATATCAATTTGATTGTAAGTACCTCGATTGAATTTCTAAGAGCCATATTGGGTTAAGTCAAAGAGGAATTGCATGGGAATTGAAGTAAAATCAAGTGAAATTTGTATGCCCCCATGGACACAACTTGTGGACCATTTCAAAGGCTTCTAGAAGGGTGTGGTGGCTGGAAATTGCAAAGGATTACAGCTGGGATTGGTGGGGACCTACCAAGGGGACCAAGAAGATGAGAAGGAAGGCCAAGTGGACCCACCAAAGCCAAGCTTGTCCCTTTTCCTCCTTCTTCCTCCCTTGCCCATCGAGTACTTCCCCTCCCCCCGCAATCTTGAAGCTCAGCAGCCCAGAAGAACTGAGCTTAGCCTCCCTGTGTTGTCGTAGCCACACATCGAAGCTTGAAGCTGCCGCCTGTGCCACCCGAGCCAGCACGTTTGCCAGCTGTTGTTCGCCTGCGACCGCACCCAGCATGCTATTGTCCTACGTCGTCCGAGCATCGTCCAGTGCCATTGAGGTTGCTTGGAGTTTCCTAGCTGCCGTTCAGCCACCGTCTAGCCGCCGTCTAGCCCCGCCTGGACTCGATTAAACCCCCTCAGCCTATCTCAGCCTATTTCCGCCTCAACCGCACCATCGACCAACTTCTTTGGCCAAGAGCATAACTAGACAGCAGTGGGTATCTCAGCTGCTGTTAGGCCCGTTTTTGGTGCCTTTCGGACCTCGAAAGGTGGTTCTACTTTGGAGTATCTTGTGCCCCTTTGTGTCCCCATCATTTTGATCTGAGCGGATCATTAAACAAGTAAGTTTAACTAACTAATCCTTACTTAGTAAGTTAATGGAGTTTAAGGGTTGATTAATTTAGACTAAGTATGGATTAAGTGGTTAATTAGATTTGATTAGCAATTTAATTAGCCAATATTGCATGTTAGGTGGTTAAAGTAGTGTAATTAGAGCGTAGACAAGCTCTAGTATTTATCTAGAGTGGTTCATGAATTTTCCGAACCTAAATCGGCTTTTAATTAGGCTTTTCGGGCCTAAGTCCTATTTATTGGCATTTATTAATTAATTTTTGTAATTAATTAATTATTTATTTTTGGGAAATTAAACCGGAATAGCCGATGACCGGAATTTTATGCCGATTGCAGTGGTATGATCTGTTTATTTAATTGAGTTATAATTTGTGCTGATTTGATGTGATTTGTATTTTTGGGATTTATCCCAAAATTTACTTAAATTCAGTATTTAATTAGAAAATCACCAAGTGTCGGTTTGCAGCGCCAAAAATGAATTTATGGATTGTTGAAATTAATAGGATTTTCAAGTGAGGAAATATTATATTTTGACTAAGGCTAACCGTGTACCTATACACGAGTATTTTTATCGGGTATGATAAAAATAGCGAACTATATTAGTATTGAGGTAGCTTCTGGCGAGCATATTTAATATACTACAATGTATTAGCTGCTGGTGAGCATATCTAGTATACTATAATGTATTGAGGCAGCTTCTGGCAAGCATATTTAGTATACTATAATACATTGAGGCAGCTTCTAGTGAGTTATAACTATATCAATATTTGAGGTAGTTTCTGGTGAGCTATACTATCTATTATTAGCCTATAGCAAGTAGTCCTGATAATGATCGGAATTTATAAATAGTATTGATTGAGATGACCGAGGAATGGTCTAGTTGGCATGGAATCGACTAAGTTGATCGATTGATGATTCGATCTGATTGGTTGAAGTGATTGGATAGTTATTTGAACTGTATTGACTTGTACGAAGAGATTGAGGCCAAGGTAAGTCCTCTGACTTGTGTTTGTGCTTAGGCAGCCTTCTGGGCGTATTTTCTTCCTAATTGGTGTTGATACCTAAATTTTACAATTTTATTTAGACTTAATCGTGTACAAATTTAGGAATTAGTCACTAAAAAAAAGAACACAAAAACAAAAACAACAAAAAAAGAGAAAAAGAAAATGTGGAAGGGGCCGGGCCGGATCTCGCCTTGGCCCGGCCCATGCCACCTTCTCCCTCCTCCACCTTCGTATGAAACCCTAGAGAATGAGAGGGGGGCAACGTAGGAGCATGAAAGGGAGAGAGGGGAAGCACAGAACGAAACCTAGAGAGAGAGAATGAGGACAAGAGTTCAAGAAAGGGGGGAGATTCAGTAGAAAACAGGGAGTAAAAAAGAGAGAGAGAGATAGAGAGAGAGCAACGGCAGGGAGAGGGGGAGCCCCTCCGCCGCTGGGGGGCCGAGCCCCTACGCCAAACTGCCTCCGTCTCGCCAGAAGCCGCCACCGCCACGCGACTCGACGCCAATAGCGTCACGCAACCCGACGCCAACAGCCACGACCTGACGCTGCCACCATGTCGCTACCTTGTTGTTCCGCCATAACCTCATCTTACCTCGCTGCATCAACGACGCGCCTCCGCTGTGGCATCCCAAAATTCAAGGCAACCTTTAGATGTATTAAAGTCTATGATTAGGTAATAAAATTGCCTTTGGTTTATGCCTTAGCTATTGATTTTCTTTTAAGACCGAGTGTTATGTGGATGGAAAAGTATCTTGTGTTCATGGGTTATTAAAATTAGTATTATAGGATAATTTGATAAGAAGAATTTGTTCTTGGCTATGCACCTCATAGATTTGATTCTTATAGTTTAATGTTACAAGTTTTATGGCCATATGAAATTGTAAATTTGGAATTTATAAAAGAGGGAATTAAGATGAGTTATTAAAAGTAAATATGGGCTACTTAAGTTTGGGTCTTAGGCCCAAGAGGGATGAGCCTAAAATGGGCCAAGCTGGCCGGCCCATGAAGCCCCTGAAGGACTGCCGTCGACCACAAGGAGAGGAGAAGGCCGGCCTATCTTCAAGCCCATCATATGCATGGGATTTGCCAAGTGGCAAAAAGGGGAGTTACACCCATTGGCCACCTTGGGCGGCTCCTAATCATTTCAAATGATTGAATAAAAGGAAATTAAAGAGAAGGGGAGTGACCGGTTTTGAGAGAGGGAGAGAGAGAAAGCTGTCGAGAGAGTGAGGGAGCCGAGAGAGAGGAGGAAGAGGCCGCGCGAGGAAGAAGCTGCTCGTCCGTCGCTCGTCGTCGCCGTGTCCAGTCGCCGTGTGCTCGTGTTTGCTCGGTTTGGAGGCAAGTTGGGATCCTTAATCTGCTCTTGCATGTTGTGTCTAGCATGTGTGTTTGAATGGTGATGAATTTCGGATGTCTAGGGTGTGAAAAACCGAAGTTTTAAGAGTGTTGTTTTGAAGTAGTAAACTGTTCTCGAGTAAACAGTCTGACCCAGAATGTTGTAGTGACTTGCATGCGATGTTTGAGTCGGATTTTGGCTTCTACTTCTTCATGAAAGTTGTAGATAACATATTAAAGTATAACATAATAAAATTTGAGGCAAAATGGATGAGTTTTGAGGGGTGAAACCCTCCCTCTACGAAAATGTTAGATCTGAAGCTGTTTTGTTGACCTCTTGGTGATTTTGTGTGTTGCATGTAACTTTTTACTGAGAATTTAACTTCGACCCCTTCACAAAAGTTGTAGAGAACATCTTGAAGACTAACATGCTCAAATTTGAGGTAAAACGAACAAGTATATCCTAGTGAAACGATTTTTCTTTTAAAGACGTTAGATCTGGAAATGTTGTACTAAACTCCAGTGACTTCGTGGACTATAAAGTGACTTTCCTTTGAAAATATCGCCTTGATCCCTTAATAAAAGTTGTAGTAGACCTTTTCAGGCAAAACATATAAAAAAATCAGAGGAAAAGATGAAAGATAAGTAGGTGAAATCATGATTTTCGGAGATGGCTAAACCTGGAATGTTTGGTACTAGGAACAGGAACTTCGACTGTCCATAATTAATTATCTAGGACTAATATGACTTTGATGTCTTGACGAAAAATCTACTTTAGGGTCTTGACTAACACATATTTAAATTTCATGATTTTTGAAGGTAATTAGAGTATTTAATCAGAAATATTTCAAAAACCGCGTAATCTGACGCGTTCGAACTTAGTCAGTTTCAGTGCGTGGGCCATATCATTTTGCATAAAATTCTTTCGGAAAAGTGTTCATCATGAAGTATCTTTCTTTATGTCGTCCCTGCAACATATTCAAATTCCATAATTTTTGAAGTTCATTTGCCTATTTAACTGAAAATGTTTTGAAAACTGAGCAAGTTAAGTGGTTAGGACAATGGTGCTGAGATGTTCGGTCTATACTGCATGATATGAGGGTCTTTTGGTGCAGTGTCCTTCATGAAATATCTGACATTATGTCTTGAATATCACATGTTTGAATTTCATAATTTTTAAAGGTCATTTGGGTATTTAATAGGAATATTTTCTAAAACTGTGCAAGTTGGATTGTGCGAATTTCAAATATTGTAATTTATGATTATTCTTTTTTGGATGAGCCCTATTAACTATATTGTGATTGAATCTTGTTGAGCATGTGACGATATTTGGCATTGCATATAGAATCAAATGTTGAACTTGACTTTGTTGCCATTACATCATGTGCCATGTTGATTGTGAGACATAAATTGGTGAATATGAATTATGATGAATGAGGAAACTATTGGAGGTGCCCGATAATGCCCTGGGAGTATCAGGATACCCGGGATGGGGGCTGCCGGATGCTCAGTTGTATTGTGATACATGCTCGGATGTCCTCTGGAGTTTCGAGATGCCCGTAATGGTTGGGTGCTGGAAGCCTCGGTGGTTTGTGCCCGGGCAGATGCCTCGTGATGCCAGTTGGGATGCGAGATGCCCGGAATGTGGGGGTGCCGGATGCCCGGTGGTGTGTGCCGGAGGTTTCTCGCGATGCTTGGACTGGGGTGCGAGTGATAAAATGTGGGATGCAATTACTGGTCCTGGGAAAGAAAGATGTGGTGATCAAATTGAAAGATAAAAGTGTAAATTGAATCATGCACATATGATATGGTGACATATGCATGGCTATATGATATGATAATGATGAGTGCATGGTTGTATGTGCACCTATGGCATGGTATATGTATGACATGGTGATGATGAGTGCATGATTGTATGTGCACTTATGTCATGGTATGTGTATGACATGGTGATGATGAGTGCATGATTGTATGTGCACCTATGGCATGGTATATGTATGACATGATGGTGATGAGTACATGAGGATGTATGTACATATGGTATGATGACATATGCATGGCTACAAGGTAAGTTATGCTTGGATGCATGAATGACATGTATTATGCTATGATTGTTATGATTGTATTGTGTGATGCATTGAGTGGTTTATTGGATATTTTACCTACTGAGTGGCTGTACTCACCCCTTCGGGGACCAACATTTCAGATTAGAAAGATGCCGCTCCCTACTATCACACGGGGTACCTTCTATGGCCTCCCATCTGACGTGGAGGTAGAGTGTTCGAAGATTGATTGCGTTACCATCCCTGGTTTGACGTTTGTGTGAGTTCGCGTGCTGGTCATGTATGATTTGGGCCTGGCTGGGGGCCCGGTCATTCAAGAGTTTTTGTCGGTCCACGTCCGCTGAGATGGAGTGATTCAGGGGATGTTGCCGCCACCACTGCCCGACACACCAGGATGGGTGTGATGGCCGCGTGAGGGGTAGAGAGCTGACATTTCTTTTTGGGGGTAGCCGACACTGATAGATGGAGGATGACACGTGATCGTTATAGGGGTTGAGATATCCTTTTGGGATGTGGCCAAGTGTAGTTAAAAGTCTTGGCTTTCTTTTTGTTGTATCGACCCGAGAAAATCCATCATGAAAATATATAAATAAAAGTGTCTTGGCTTTATCTTTTCTTATGATGCTTAGTGGTGTGCATTGCATTATGGTTATTGGCGGAAGAGATGGTGAGACTCAATTATGCTTCTGCTAATAAGTTGCGCTAGGACCGTTTTCAAAAAAGAAAAAAATGCCTATGAACTACAATGCTTCTACTAAGAGATGTAACTAGTGGAGCGATAGGTACCTATGGCGACCTAAGGTGTTTCGGGGTGCCACAGCCGCCCTTTTTGGTATCAGAGCAATGGTTATAGGTTGGAGTGATAAGGAGCCTCATTTGGAAATTGAGGAACATGATGACAATGCAACCATAGGATATTGACTGGAATAGTTGGGTAACTCTGAATAACGGGTGATGAGTAATCACTCATAGATCTCTAGTAGTTATTATGAATTTCTTTTAGGTACCAGTAACATGTTTATGTTACTTATGTAGTAGTAGTTGTTTTGAATAGAGACATTGAGTCACAGATATTTCCTGAGGCAAATGCTTGGAAACTGCAGAAAAATCATGGTACGATATGGAAGTCATCATCCATCGAGGGCTGAAGCCTTTGCTGCAAGGGCTGAGCCCCGGATGGAAGATATCCTGCAGGCATTGGCCAATATAGGAAATCTGATGGAAAGACAAGCGCAGCAACAACCTAGAGCAGAGCGCCGTACTTAGGGACTGGTAGAGCAATTTCTGAAGCTGAAACCACCTAAGTTCAATGGAATGGGAAGTCCTGAGGAGGCAGAGCATTGGATTGATGGGATGGAACGAATTTTCCAGCTGTTGGACTGCAATGATGCTGAGAAAATAACTTTGGCAGAGTACCAGCTGGAGGGAAATGCAAAGTTTTGGTGGAGAGCTTCGAAGGACATAATTTTTCCACCAAGTACTGATGTTAACTGGGAAGAGTTTGTGAGAGCTTTCAATAGAAAGCATTTTTCTGACTGTGCTAAGGATAGGAAAATTTCAGAATCTGTTCAGTTAGAACAAAAGGAGCTGACAGTGGACCAATATGAGGCTAGATATTCTGAACTATCTAGATATGCTCCTAGATTGATTAAGGATCAAGAAGAAAATGCTAAGAGATTTCTGAAAGGGTTGAGAACTGACATTAGGAAGCAATTGGTGCCTTTGAATATAAGGGATTACCATGAGATTTATGAAAGGGCACAGTTAGTGGAGCAGGAGCTGATGAGAGAGCAGTCAGAGTTTAAGAAACAGCTGAACTTTAGTGATGTGAGAAGAGGTAAGAGACCTTATCCTGGTCAAGGTCAGACTTGGAATGTGAAGAAAAAGAGCAATTTTGGAAATTTTGGGGAAGCAAGGAATGGCCTGAATATAGGGAAAGCACCCTATCAGCCTGATGTTTGTCAAAGGTGTAATGGGCGACAGGGCTCAGGACCTTGCAATGGACGACTGAGACATTTTGGTTGTGGACAAGTGGGTCACCTTAGGAGAAGTTGCCCACAAGAAAGGTCGCAAATGAGTGTTGGCTCGGTGCGATAGGGACAACAGAGTGCTATTAGATCAAACTTACCAAGGAATCCTCAGTAGCCACCAACATAAGGAAGGGTGTATGTGGTCACCCAAGAGGAAGCGGAAGCTTCCAAAAATGTTATCTTAGGTACAATCCTTATAAATGGCAAAAAGGCATATGTATTGTTTGATACGGGTGCTACGCATTCATTTATCTCTGAAAGATATAGGCATTTGAATAAAATAGAAGTTATGCCTCTTGAGACGCCTCTTTGTGTTTCCATGCCTTTAAAGAAAGTGGTATTATCTACGCTGGTGTGTGGAAATTGTAAGATAACAATGGGAGGAAAGGATATGGAAATAGACTTGGTCGTAATGGCTATGTATGATTTTGATGTTATTATAGGAATGGATTGGCTTCGTAAGTATCGGGCCAAAATGGATTGTTATAGAAAAGTGATCCAATTTGTCTTACCTGATCAGTCTAGTTGTGAATTGTTGGGAGGTCAGACCAACCTATCTATAGCACTTATTTCAGAAATAGAAGCTCGTGCGTTACTTGACAAAGGATGTCAAGGGTACTTGGCCATGGTTAAAGATTATACTAGGGAAGAACCTAAGCTTGATGAAATTCGAGTGGTTAATGAATTTCAAGATGTATTTCCTAAGGAGTTGCCTGTATTACCGCCAGAGCGAGAAATTGAATTCGAAATTGAATTAATGCTTGGAACAGGACCAATATCGAAAGCCCTGTATAGGATGGCCTTAGTAGAGTTGAAGGAATTGAAAGTGCAACTACAGGAGTTGCTTGACAAAGGATTCATTAGGCCAAGTGCTTCACCTTGGGGTGCACCAGTCTTGTTTGTGAAAAAGAAAGATGGGTCGATGCGCTTGTGCATTGACTATAGGCAACTGAATCAAGTGACTATTAAAAATAAATATCCTTTGCCTAGAATTGATGACCTATTTGACCAACTCTAAGAAAGTTCGGTCTTCTCTAAGATTGACTTAAGGTCGGGATACCATCAGCTAAGAATTAAGAAAGAGGACATTCCTAAGACTGCGTTTAGGACTCGTTATGGACATTATGAGTTCTTAGTCATGCCATTTGGATTGACAAATGCACCGGCTACATTTATGGATCTAATGAATAGGATATTTAAGCCTTATTTAGACCAGTTTGTGATTGTTTTTATTGATGATATCCTGATATATTCAAGGGGGCCTAAAGAGCATGAATAACACTTGTGGATAGTTTTGCAAATTTTGAGAGAACATGGCTGTATGATATGATAATGATGAGTGCATGGTTGTATGTGCACCTATAGCATGGTATATGTATGACATGGTGATGATGAGTGCATGATTGTATGTGCACCTATGGTATGGTATGTGTATGACATGGTGGTGATGAGTGCATGATTGTATGTGCACTTATGGCATGGTATGTGTATGACATGATGATGATGAGTGCATGGTTGTATGTGCACCTATGGCATGGTATATGTATGACATGATGGTGATGAGTACATGAGGATATATGTACATATGGTATGATGACATATGCATGGCTGCAAGGTAAGTTATGCTTGGATGCATGAAAAACATGTACTATGCTATGATTGTTATGATTGTATTGTATGATGCATTGAGTGGTTTATTGGATCTTTTACCTGCTGAGTGGCTGCACTCACCCCTTCGGGGACCAACATTTCAGATTAGAAAGATGACGCTCTCTATTGTCACGCGGGGTACCTTCTGTGGCCTCCCATCTGACGTGGAGGTAGAGTGTTCGGAGATTGATTGCGTTACCATCCCTGGTCTAACATTTGTGCGAGTTCGCGTGCTGGTCATGTACGATGTGGGCCTGACTCGGGGCCCGGTCATTCAGGAGTTTTTGTCGGTCCACATCCGCCGAGATGGAGTGATTCGAGGGATGTTGCCGCCACCACCGCCCGACGCGCCAGGATGGGTGTGATGGCCGCGTGAGGGGTAGAGAGCTGACGTTTCTTTTTGGGGGTAGCCGACACTGATAGATAGAGGATGACACGTGATCGTTATAAGGGTTGAGATATCCTTTTGGGATGTGGCCAAGTGTAGTTAAAAGTTTTGGCTTTCTTTTTGTTGTATCGACTCGAGAAAATCCATCATGAAAATATATAAATAAAAGTGTCTTGGCTTTTTTCTTATGATGCTTAGTGGTGTGCATTGCATTATGGTTATTGGAGGGAGAGATTGTGAGACTCAATTATGCTTTCGCTAATAATTTGCGCTAGGATCGTTTTCAAAAAAAAAAAATGCCTATGAACTACAATGCTTCTACTAAGAGATGTAACTAGTGGAGCGATAGGTACTTGTGGCGACCTAAGGTGTTTCAGGGTGCCACATTCGCGCCATTGAGCCCTCCGCGACGCCCCTGCAGCACTCAATCCTTTGCCGCATCAACGCCAGCAGCCTGATCCGCATCTCTTTCGGTCATCGCCTCTGCGAGTCTGCCCTACCGCGTCTTCGTTGCTATGCCCCCTGCGCTGCCCGCGTTCCGCTTGCTGTCGATGCCCAAGTCTTGTGCCCAGCTCCGCCAGCTGTGCCCCTTGTTGCACATCTCTGTTCGTGCCTACACCTTTGCCCCAACGTCCCCTGCCGCCATGCCTTCCTCTGCCTAAAGCCGTTGCGCCACCGTAGCACCAGTCGGAACCCGTGACACCAGCAGCCGAGCCCATCGCCGAGCCTCCTTGTGACACAACCTGCAACCCCCGCCGGTGCTGCTGCCCGTTGCCGTCGCTGCCACCCATTGTGTCGCCGCCGCCTTCCATGCTAACGTCCGTCGCTACTGTCGCCAACGCAGCCAAGAAGCCCTACGGTTTCGGCCAAAAAATCGGGTTGAACACGGAACCGGGTAGGGTTTTTGAGCTATTTGGGTCGATTTTGGGCTTTTGGGCTTTTAGACTTTATTTGCTCGTATTTTGATTATATTGTATGTTGAATTTGAATATCTAATTATGTTTAATTGTATGTGTTTAATTTTACTGCAATTAGGATCTTGGTAGCTATAATTATTATTTTAATGCACACCCGCATGATCACCTCACATGTTAGTGGATTGGTATAAAATCAATCTAAACTACCTGCCAAAAAATCATTTTGTTAAAATGAACAAGATTAGGTACCGAAAAAGTACTAATTGGTCAATTAGTATAATCAAGTCCCTAATCCTAGATTCTCTGGTTACGTAGGAAGTGTGGCATACTCCCGTGCCTCACTTGGTTTCTAGCCGACCCCAATAGGCTAGTTGCGACTCCTTATTGCAAAATTCTTTAGAATACCCCAATATCATGCGAGGTATGGGTTTAAGAGAGCCCACGCCTAATCATGGGCATTAAGCCCGTCTTTTAAGCAATACTCCTAAACCTGTTCCCTCCCCCAAGGGGTAGGTCGCGACAGTCGGGTCTTAGGGGTTGAACTTGCTGAGATGTTGTCTCACCCTGTTGTGGGATAACATTTCAGGTCCATAGATGGCAGCTCATTCTGAGTGTTTTGGTCAACCGAAGAAGGTCACAGAATAGAAGTACTATATTCCGATTCATGGGCACCCTAATGGGTTAAAGTACAAACTGGTGAAGTCCATAATTTGGGTTGATGAGGGCTTACCCAGAAAGGTGCTCCATCAATATAGATCATAGTATCATCAAGATCGTAACAGACTGAGAGAGGGTCCCATACCGGAATCTGAGATACCTCTGTATATGATGGAGGTTGCTTTTGGAAAGGGCACTGCAGACCCTCCAGGTGGTTCGGTGGTAGACTCGGTGGACCCTGACCTTGAAGACCCAGGATCCTCGGTGTATTAAGCAGTAGGCTCCAGTTGGAGTGTAGAGGGAGATGACGAGGAGGACGAGGACTCGTGATTTTGTGAAACCCCCCTTGTTTTGTAACTTGTGAATTGAGTGGCTTGTATTGTATACATGACTCGGTTTGTTATATATATAAGTGTGTTGTGATGTTGGTTTTCAAAATATGGCCTTACTTTTATATCCCATTGAATTGTTATCTATGGATTATTTATCTGCTTCCACATGTGCATTAAAATAAATGGGTCGGCGATGTGTTCTGGGACATCGCTATTTAATTGACCAAGCCAGGATGGGCACACACTTGGAGGATTGAGACGTGACAGTAACTGGCTCGAGGAGTTGAAGAGATTCATGGAAAAACATCCCCAAGTGAAAGGTGAGTAGAGGACAATTTAGGCGTAAATGGTGTATCAATTCCGCTTGTGGAGGAATTGATTGTTGACAAGGCGATGCACTTAAGTTGAGGTCATGTGGCACGGATTGCTCCCGGCCATCTTGAACTTCATACAGGTAGAAACTCTATCTCCATATTGAGCAAGCTTACAGTACTTTATTCATGATATAGAAAGCAATTAAAGGCATCAGCATGTGCTGAATAGACCAATTATTTGGAGAAAAGAAATTTGTGCTCATGTTCGTGATTTCTAGAAGGGGAAATTCGCAACAAAAAGGGAAAATATACAACATTTTAATAAGTGACCATATTACTATAGGAAAAAAAAAAGAGAACATGTGCAGTTAAAACGCCTTTAGATGCCCGTGTGACTACTAGCATAGCCCTTAAACAAACGGTAGAAGTATCAAATATTAGTGATTATTTATCTTTCTGACTCATTAAAAAAATTCATTTATTTTTATTTTTCATGTCATATGTTAGTGAGGCCCTGATCGCTAGCACCGGAGATTCTTACCGGTCAACGATATTGACGCTATGTCTTAACTTTTTTTTTTTTTTGCTCTTCTTGTTATTTGTGCTTTAGATCCCATGATTTTCTAAATTGATCCCAAGCAAAATCGAAATGGATAATTCAATCGATATAGATATACATGTGTGTGTGTGTGTGTGTGTGTGTGTGTGTGTGTGTGTGTGTGTGTGTATAGATTACATCAAGGAAAATTGAAGAGTATATGCCATGTCACGGCCCGACCCTTGGGCACGCACCCATCCCTCACCTGGTCAATATAATAGCGATGTCTCAGGACGCATCGCCGACCCTAATCATTTTAATATGCATGCGGAAGCATATATAAAATCTCTAGATAATAAAACAATGCGATAGGAAAGGAGGACTAAAATTCAAACCTGAACAACCATTACACTTTTATACATATATAACAATTGAGTCATATATATACATACGGTATTCCAACGATCAGGTTTTATTCAAGCCAGTTCGAAACACAAGTCTAGCAAATAGGGGTGGGGGTTTCAAGGACCATCATCTGGGTCCTCCTCCTGGTCCTCCTCTTCAACGATCTCTCCTTCTTCCATGCTCCAGCTAGAGCCCACTGCTGAGTACTCTGGAGAATCAGGATCATCACCAAGCTTGGGATCCTTCGCATCAATCACCGATCCACCCTTGGGATCCGCCGTCCCCTTCCCGAACGCAACCTCCAAAACATACAGAGGCACATCTAATTCCGATACAGGCCCCACCATTCGTCCATCATCGTAATGGCGATACACAACTGGTATTTATGAGGCACCTTTGGGGGTTCACCCACGTCTACCCAAACCATAGATTTCACCAAAACATACTCCAATCCTTCAGGGTGGTGGTATATCGGAACATGATAACATATTTTTGTAATATCTTCCGGTATACCAAAATGCTCGGGAGGAGCTAGAGGTGCTGCCATCTATGGACCTGAAATGTTATCCCATAATGGGGTGAGACGATGTCTCAACGAGTTCTACCCCTTAAGACTCAATTAGGAAGAAAATACACCCTAACGGCTGCTGAAGCACTACACGAGTCAGAGGACTTACCTTGACCTCAGTTCCTTCCTATCAAACAATAAAATTTGAACAATTATTCAATCATATCGAATCATCAATCAATCAACTCAGTCGATTACATGTCACCACGACCTTCCCCTAGTCAGTACATTTAATACTATCTATAAAGTCCTATCAAACCAGGACTGTTCACCCAAAGTTGATAATATGAATAGTATAGCTCACCCAAAGCTGATAATGTAGTATATTATTTCTATATTTGCCCAAAGTTGATAAATTAGGGTCCCGGGCCAATATAGGATATTATATATATGCTCACCCAAAGTTGATAATTTAGGGCCCCGGGCCAATATATTATACCATCTCGACATATAGTCGATTCATCATTTTTATCATACCCAATAAAAATACTCGTGTGTAGGTACACGGTCGGCCTTAGTCAAAATACAATAATTTCACTTTTGATCCTCCCACTTCTTTCAACATTCCAAAATTAGATTTTTGGTGCTGTAGACCGACGCCCATTAATTTCCAATTAATTACCAAAATTCAACCAATTTAGGAATAAAATCCTAAAATCACAATTATGCAAAATTAGCACAAATTAAAGCTTAAATAATTAAACAAATTACACCACAATAACCAGCACAAAATTCTGGTCATCGGCTATCTCAGTCTAATTTTTGAAAAATAAATAATTAACTAAATAATTATGAAAATTAATTATTAAATAGCAATAAATCCAACTTAGGCCGATAATGCCTAATTGAACGCCGAAATGGACCCGGAAAAATTTTGAGACTTGTTGAATAAATACTAGAGTCTATTTACTCACTAATTACACTAACTATCCACCTAACAAGCATTGGCAATTAATTAAATTCACTAATTAAATCTAACTAACCACCTAACCCTAGCTTAGTCTAAACTAATCAACCATTAAACGTGATTAACCTACTAAGCAAGGATTAGTGAGTTAAACTCACTTGTTTTGCGATCCGGTCGGTGCAATTCGACGGGGACATGAAGAGGCTCGGTTTTTCCCAAGGCAAGCCTAACTTTTCGGGTCGGGAATGACCTCAAAACGAGCCAAAATAGTGCTGCCAAACCCACTGATCTTGCTTTTGTTCTTAGTTGGAAAAGAGAGGAAACGGGTTGGTTTGAGGCGGCAAGGACCGGAATGGGCTGAGGGGCACTTGGCTGAGCTGAATGGCGGCTTTGGCGACTCCTACGGCTACTCACGTTGGCTGGACAGCCTCCTGGATGGCAAGACTACCTCTTAGAACAACGAGTTGGGCGAAGCAACGCGCTGGACGACGGTGAGGCGCGACAAGCCAGCAAGCAAGCGGGCGGCGCGACTAGGGCGTGGGCTGCATGTGGTGGTGATTTGGCAGCTAGTTGGCTTTGGCTGGTCTCCTCGGCAGTTGCTGGTGTTCGAGTAGCTCAATGGAGGGGAAGGGAATGGCAGTCCACGGCAAATGAGGGAGAGGGAAGAGATTGAAAGAACAAAGGGTCCACTTGGCCAAATTTTCTCCTCCATGGTCCCCTTGACCATTTCCATCCACAGCTGGTCCCTTGGCCTCAATTCAGCCACCAAGGCTTCACTTTACAACCTTTGGAATGGTCCAAAAGGCCTAGGCAAGGGGGAGCTACGAATTTCATGGATTTCTCCCTCAATTGGACTTAATTTCCTTCTTAATTCAACACAATTCGGCCTCAATAAATTCAATCGATACCTCACCGATCCAATTGGAATTTTTCCTCATCAATTGATCCCACTTGCTTCCCAATTTTGCGATAAAAAACGGTCCATGTTTTTTTTTCTAGACAAAAACGGCCCTAGGATGACTTTTTTCCAAAAAGCCTCGGTTTGCAGAAAAATCTTCTGAGATTGAGTCGACAGTCCTAAAATTAATTTTGATATGACAGAATTTTCAATTTTTGAAATCGGACTCAAATTCATGGTTAATTTCCATTCGGCGCGATTTTAGCGTGACCTAGGCTCTTTGGGTAGCTTTTAAAAATTTTAGTGCAAATGACCAGTGGTTGATTTTTTTCGAGCCATAGTGAACTCACTCGACTCATTGGCGACTCTCAGTTGTTGTGAAAACCTCGAGGATTCAAATACGGACACAGGGTACTAAAACGATAGAAAAATAAGTCTAGTGCCGGTCGACGAGAATTTCCAATTTAGTGGTGTTACCCACAATTAGCCACACATCTCAATCAAACCGATTTATCTCTGATCTCAAATCGATTTTTAATTGTATCGTAATGGCCTTTAAAGACGAGTACAGTCGAAAAAGCCGATTTCTGATCGAATTCTCATGTCTATTGCCTTAAAATTCCTTAATGACTTTCTCAGATAGTTTAGTTATCTCGAGAGTGATTAGCTCTAAGAACAGCCTTATAGACGCGTCAATGAAATGCTTGATTTATTCAATAAAAAACATTAATGAAAATCTAGGATGTCACACACCAACTGAGAGATACTCATGTCATCTACTATGCTGCTGCAAGGTGTGCAATTTGACAACCATTATGAGGAAAAAGCAGTTTTTTATTCATAAGCTAATTAACATTATCCATCAGTGAACAATCATAAATATAAATACATTACATCAAGGGCGATTGAAGAGCATACACCAACTGAGAGATACTGGTGTCCTCTACTATGCTGATTAATTTGACAACCATTATAAGGAACAAGCAGTTTTTTATTCATAAGCTAATTAGCATTATACATCAGTCAACAATGTCTATTATATAGAAAATCTATTTCTTTCTCTTTTAATTACACTTTCACTTATAATGCTCATTAGGGCTCCATTTGTTTTGGTGAAAAGGAATTTCGATGAAAATATTTTTTTAAACATTTTTTTATGTTAAAAATGCTAAAGTCAATAGTTAAATATCTTCAGTAGAAAAGTGATCACCACTTGAAAAAAAAATGATTTCTCATTTTGAATAAGAAGAAATCATTTTCGTTAGCGCATTTCGTTACGTCTTTTCTTGGTAATTTTATTGTTGTTGCCGTCGCTTTCGTGGGGAGGGTTGTTTGCGCATTTCGTTACATCGACCTTTACAATGTGGTGATCCGATGTCAATTTTGATGGCAGGACGGAATACGACCTAGGAACAAACTTATATGGGCATTCTGGTGACGCCAGTATGTAGTCCACCCTCGTACCATATTTCCACGTCCCTTGCACGCCTAAAATAGAATAAATAGTTTCGGATAACGTATACGGATAGTAGTCTCTCGAATAATGACTTTGGACTTCAATTTTTATTCCACGGATTTTCACATCAAAGGTTGATATTGACATAGTAATGACAATAACGGACGTGTACATGTATATATCTCCTCATAGTACTATAACAAAGGTGTCCGTGATTGCACAAACACCGTAGCTTAAGCCATCAAGTAATCGAGTTTCGCATGCTAATGATTAAAAAGGGCATGTGCATACCTTGACGATGTCAGTCCACCGCTCTTGCGAGTAATCAGTCTCGTCGAGAGAGTTGAGGCCGCCAGCCAAGATGTGGAGGGAGTTGCTCGACTGGATGATGGCGCCAACCTGCTTCATCCGCCAATTCTCGTCAAGATGATCCAGGTGGGTGCACTGGAAGTTCACTTCCCCAACATGAGGCACTTCTATTGTTGCCTTCAGCACATTCCTATGTAACCAAACACATCAAGTTCGCAGCCACTTCGATTCCGTTCAATTTAATACATCCATTGACCATATTACTATCAACTTTTTATATCTTTTTTTTTTTGAATTTTCGCGCAACAAAAAAGCATAATCCCTCCACTATTTAAGACACGGCTTAATTAATCGAACGCGGAACTCTCGGAAATTGATCCATGACGAGCAATTGCTTGCTGTCTCAAGCAAGTTGATTCTATCTGGTCTGTCTCGCTTGTGAGAAATGTACATCTCCTTGAAGATGAGTTGTCTTTGTACAATCTTCAGGTCAAACATCTAATTTGGCAAATACATAAAATAAAGCGAAGGCAAAATCCTCCCCACGTTACTCCTACCTACATACACCTACCCTCATCTAACGTACGCACAGCTCTCATCCTTCATTTATCTTTCTAACTCCTTATTTATATACTAAAGAGCAAATATATATATATATATGATTTAGCAGCTTCCTAAGCATTCTTTTTGACTATGTCAGCAATTAATGGAGAATGATCTTCAAAGCTGACTCTCTACCACCCAGTAAATGCAACCGGAAATGAAAAAAGAGGAATGAGTATAGAGAACCCACATCCAAAATCATAAAAAGAAAATTGGGTTTTTTTCTTAATTTTTTATTTTATTTTAATTTTTAATTCTGACTAGCATTGCTCACAGCTGGTGCTGGGATCCTTGGACAGGCCCACCATCGGTGTTGCAGAGAGCTCTCCGTAAGCTGTCCGAAGGCAAAAGGCTGTAGAAGAAAGCCTTACAGCCTTGGGCAGTTCTTGAATTTGGTGGGGGTTTCTCGTGAATAATATTCTAAATTCTTTCCAGATCAATCCTTGGACAACTCCATTCAGATAATTCCAAACAGAGAAGTCAGAAAAGGGGAGGATAAAAAAAAAAAGACAAAATATAAACCAAGTGACGGCAAAATTTTCATCAACAAATTCTGATGGATGGCTAGGCAAAAGCTTACGTTTTTATTTTTATTTTTGGTCTTACGAATTTTTATGATATCCAACTTACCTCAATTTCAACGAAAATTTTGATTGTCCGAAGTGGATTTGCACTGTTATAGATGGGTCTACCGAAATTAATCTTTTTCACTTAGAAAAATGTAAGAAAAAAATTATATAATATGCCCAGAGGGAATATTAATTATGACATATTATCAAACTTCACTTTCAACGGTGGACACCTCAAATAAATGAAAATATCTTTTAAAATTCGAAATCGCCCAGGAAGACCACTTGCTCAACGAGAAAGAGAGCATATCATGGTCACCATAATTACGAAAATGATAGCAAGAATAACAGGTAAAAAATATATGGAAATAAATAAATAAATAAATAAATTAAATAAAACAAAATGACGGACTTGAAATCGGTGTCGTCGAATATATTTTGAACCTTCCAGTGCTTGATCGGCCACCGGGAGAGGACGGCGTTGCCGTACTCCGGCGCCCAGCTCTCAGCGAATGCATAGGTCATCCCCAGCGCCGCCGCCGCCAGCTTCGACAGCGGCTTCATCTCCCTCTCCTCCTCCGCCTTCACGTCCTGCAGCGCCACTATGTCCGCTTTCAGCTCCTGCAGCACCTCCACCACCACCACCGTCCTCGTGCTCCTGTACGCCTGCGCGGGGGTCGCCGCCGCTACCACCGTTCTCGAGGCTCCCCCTCGCCGCCGCCGGAGCCTTCCCTTTGAAGATCCGACCGATCGACGCTGAGGCCAAGGACGAGGAGTGGGGAGATGGAGAAGGAGAAGTCAGAGGTTTGGCGGCGGCGGCGGACGATTCGCTGAAGCTCAGGTTCCGCCGGCTGTGGAGGAGGGAGATTTCGTTGTCCGACAGGTTGATGGAGACCCGGAGCTTCGATTTGGCGAACTTCTGCTGCTTCGTCAGGTGATCCTAGCCGTTGATCGGGTGCAGGGGAGACTGCTTGATTTTGCCCCTGGCATCCATGTCTTCTGGCTTGATGTTCGGGAAGGTTACAAGAGAACTAACCGCCATCTCCTAAAAGCTGCGCAGCAGACACTATAGAGTTATCCTCAGCTTAACCTCTGGCTCTCTCTTTCTTATCTGAATCATATAAAGAGCCTCCACCATCCTTCTCAGCCTCAGTGATCTCGCAATGGGAAAAGTCAAATGAATGATCAGACGAATTCATCACATGAAGACTTTCAGCATTCATACTGGCAGGAGAATCATAAAATTCGAAAGGAAATACAGACTCAGCCTTGCTTGATGTTTGTGAATTGGCAGATGTTGTGCTCTTCCAAATGACAAAGTATCGTAGGACAAGAATGGAAGCAAGCAAAAAGACAAGCGCTGGCCATAATTTCCGAATGACATCGCGATTTAGAAGTATGCAAGCAGCGAGAAGTGCAATATATAGCATTGGAATGGCATTTAACAAAGCAAAGCAGGCAAGGAGCAAGGCCACCATGTTTATTTCGAGGCCAAAGAGATTAAACATGTTCTCCATCCAAAAATTTATATAGACTATGAAGATTGTCTTCTGCATTTCAATCTCTCCCTTCTCATGGTGATAATCCTTTTCTTGTTCCATTTGTGGCTTTCGTTGGTGCTTCCCCAAATATATCCAAAAGAATATTTTCTAGCACTGCCACCCCCAGAGCCTCCAGCTTTGGGTACATTATTTGATGCTTGAGAAAAACCAGAGGCTGAGGAAGACAAATTGTTTCTTACGCCTTCTGCCTCACAAGGAATTGCAGGAGAATCTGCCGGTGGTTTGCTTTCCCAGTTTGAATTAGAAGAATCCCTAAACACTTCTTCTGCTGATACAAACAGAGGGCAAGGTTCTCAAAATGTGAGTTGGTACTTTTCGCAACCAGCGGAAGACATTGTATTGAAGGATACAAGCAGATATCACCAGCACTTTTCCCCCTTAAACCAATTCTAGACCCCAAAAGCCTGACTGAAATAACTCAAAACCCAAGAACTTGGCCAAACTAAAGTCATTCTGTCCAGGAAACATTCCTGCCTGGGCACCCCACATCTGAAGGAGATATTCTGTCATCACCAGAATTCCCGTATAAAGAAGGAATAACTTTGATGGGATTCGAGATGCTTTAGGTAAAAGGGAACAAATGACAAGACTGAGCAGATAAAGGAAACCAAAGAGACTAATTGGTGACAATGATGCATAGAACTTTGATATACACACTATCTTGTCACTGTGCCAAATGAGGAAACTCTTAATAAATCCAAGTACTCCAAATTCCATAAGTTTGGAGTCATCAGATTGGATATACTTGCTCTGTCTCCTCTCGTAGCTGTAAAGCTGCATCACAATCACTATTGCAATAGACTGCCAAATATTCTGGAATAGCAAAGCTTCTGAGTTGTAGGCCAAGTAAAACTGAAGATCAATCAACCCCGGCGACCAAATCTGAAGGGTGGAGAAATTGCTCAAGCTGTATATGAAGATAAACACAATGATTGCATATACTTTTAATTGAAACCAAAATTGTCTTATAGTCCTTTCAACAAGTTGTCTTCCCATGATCCAACATATGAGGAACAAAATGTAGCCAAACGATATGTGATTGGGTGTCACCAAGTAAACTGTTAGGAGGATTGTCAAAAAATCAATATACGTGCCACACAAGCGATACATAGAAACTTCTGCCCAGTTGCACCAAGAAACAATGCGATCCTGCTCTCCCGAAATTGAAAGGAAATTACATTTTAGAAATGCAAATTATAAATACTTGTTGTATAATTTAAAAAAAAAAACAATAAACAAAATCTTCCTCTAGAAACCTCTACAAATGAATCTGGCATTCTGAACAGGGCATAACTAGTCAAAAGTCCGCCACCATATCTAAATAGATAAGGTCCAGTCATTACTCACATGCTATTAAGCCGGTGGATAATCAATTTTCATGCAGAAACTCCATGGGAGAATTTAAAGAGTGTGTCCCTGGAACGAAAGGGTGGAGTCTTGAACATATTCAAGCAGCCATCAATAGAGAATGAAAATGGCAGCACTCTAAGTCATTTACTCAAAAGAAAGCAGCAAGTGACGCTCAAACTCAACAAAAGGGACGGCTTGTGCAAATCGAGCATGCTGGTGGACTAGGGAAAACGAGACCCAGCTATCATTTCGGTTCCGTCTTAAATAAAACCAAGCAATGGCGTTCCCAGAGAGAAGTGTTTGACCACGAATATCCCTACCCGGCTCAGCGACAATGGCCAGAAGGTGAGCCTGAAGAAAAACGAGCTATGGTCAGCCGCCTCGACGTTGCACCGAGCCAGGATCATCGAGATAAAAGTGGATCGAACCCAAAGAAAACTCACCACGTGCTCGAGGGTGTTGGCTGGAGATCGCTGGTTTATGTTGGGGATGGCCGGGTAACGCTTGTCTGAGAATGAAGTTCGGCTCCTGAGTCTCCGCTTTCTCTCAGTCCATCCCTCCGCTCACTCTCGGTTCTCTCTCCGCTTCACCGTTTGCTCACTCTTTTAGATCTCACTCTCTCTGTTGCTCTCGCTGTCTCCAGCCTCCCCCGAAGAACTCGAGAACACAGTCGCCTCTCTCTCCCGCTCTCCCTCTCTATCCACCTTCTCGGTCTCCCCTCTCGAGCGGCTCTAGCCTCTCCTTGGCTTTCAGCCGCACCCTTCCAGAAGTAGCCACCCTCGAGCTCCCTCTCTTCTCTGGCTCGCTCCTTCTCTCTCTCTCGAGCTCACCTTCTCACTCTCACTAGCTCTCTCTCTCTCTCTCTCTCTCTCTCTCGGTTGCTCTTCCTTGGCCGAACAAACCCAAACCCAAAAAGACCGTAGAGACCCCCCCTCCCCTTTGCCGCCTTTCTCTCCCATTTATCTCGTTTCTGTCCCTTTCTTCAACGACGAGACCAGCTGGCTTCTTACCGCACGACATTCCTGGTTGAACGTCGGGCGCAGCCTCGCGTCCTTGCGTCCTTCGGCCAGCAACCCGCTCTCTGTTTTGTCTTGGAGCTAACGTCCAAGCGAGGGAAGGAGGAGGAAGGAGGAAGTGAGGTCAAAGCGACAGTTCGTTGCTCAGAGAATATTCCATGTTGCCATAAACAAATTGTTTTATGTACTCTATGTTGATATCTAGGGGAAAAATTTTAATTATAGGTGATTCACTCCTGCCCTTCTTTAAAGTAAAGAATTTATAATCTCTATTACATAGAAAGTAATACTATCTTTGGTTTCGAGCCCAAGCTCTTTTTTCTGTCCAAGAAAAAAAGAAAATTGTAATAATATGTTGTAGTCACTAGCAAAGATGTTGATTAATAAGATAAGAACAAAAATCTCTCAAATTAAATAAAAGATGTTGTTTCATCTATTCAGGCAAAATCAAAATCTCTAGATTTTTTTTTTTCTTGAAATATATGCAATTCTTTTCTTTGTTTCTTTGTTGCGCATAAAAAAGTGTATGGTATTAAAATAGTAATGGCCAGGACAATTTTTTTTTTCATATCAAGCCTACATAGGAATTTATAAGTAATGAAAATATATTTGTATTTTTATTTAAAAGGTGCAGATCAAATAATGAACTCAAGGCCGTTACCAAAAAAAAAAAAATTAATGAACTCAAGTTGCATTTGTCATGTCTTAATAAATCGATCCTTTAATAGTATATTCTCTTGGATCTTCTCTAATTATATATCTTTATACATATGGCAATTTGTCTTGTTTAGTAAAATATAAGAGCAGGATGAAAGAAGAGTACCAAATGTCCGTTTCCTTAGGCATCGTACTCTTGAAAATAGGGAATTACATGTCCTGGTGGATAAGATGGTCAACACAATCAGGGTGGCTACCTAAAGAGAGGAAAACCAGGCCTTGTTTAGTTCTCTGGACTTGGTCGAAATATGATTCTTGTGCATCCTTGGATGTATCCTTATGGATGAAGCCATGTTCATTGAACAGGTTGGTGAAAACTTATAGTAATGCATAATCAATCATTTGAGTGTTGTAACCTTTAAAGAACGTTTATCATAAGCGCCGTCTCATGTCGGATTTCCTTATTAATGAAAAATCACAATGCTTAAGTGATCGATTATAACATTTAAGTGATTGAATAAAAAGTTATGGTATTTAAGTGGTCATTGTACAAAAGTCATAACATTTGTAGTGTCTGTTTTTTTTTTTCCTAATACATTTGAAATACAAATCTCACTATGTGCTTATAAGATTAGCATATTTGTTTTGTCTAAGTTTTTTGAGAAAAAATATAACGAAATACACCTTATTTCTCATCCCATGACCACTTACCTCTTCTTTTGAAAATAACAAATATCTACACGAATTCTACCATTCAAAAATCACTTTTTCAGTCTGCTTAAACCATAAGGAAGATGCTAAAATGAGTTTACATGGAGGGGCAAATTAATGTTCCCGATGTGGGGTTTTTCTTGGAAGTATGTGAATGATATTTATCAAAATGAAAATATGTGAGTGGCTATTAGATCAAGAGTAAGATATATTTTGATATTTTCCCTTTCTCGAGCAGGCCACAGCCATATATTCTTGCTGGATTTTGTTGGCCTATTCCGAATCGTGAAGTGAGAGAAGACGGAGATGCAGCAAATGGGGACCAATAAAGTAGTTGGAGAATGGTGGTTGGATATTTTTGGCTAATGTGCTCTGCAACTTTATGGTCCATTGCACCCACCCTGTGGTGGGCGAGTTCGTTAGGGCACACACTGGCCACACGAAAGGCCAGGGTTCGATTTCCCTCCTCGTCATGTTGCGTGACTTAAGTGGGGTGCTGTGGGTGGTGGGTCACGTCTTGTCTTCCCCGGGTTTACGTTCTTGGGTTCTGCCGGTTGTCTGATGATTAAGGCGTTCCGAAAAAAAAAAAAAAAATTTATGGTCCATTGCGTTGTGCCTGTGAATTCTTTCCCGTCGGCTGGCTTCATGGTGGCTGAATTCTTTAGATTCATGGGCCTTGGCAGTACATGACGTCCTTAGTAGAAAGTAATTCTGTCCACCTCTTGCCTCTATAAATTGCCATTTTCCGCAAAATTGGCCACTATGGAAAGATGAAAAACATCCCTTTTTGGAATTCCTGCTATCTAGTCTTTTACCATTTGAGCAGACATCAAAAGCATCACTGACCACAAGGAGGCTATATGCATGCTTTTTGTTCGCATATGTAGTGGTTCTTTTAAAAAATAGAGAAGGAAGATAATGTGTCCCCAGAAGAAGGTCTGGCCGAAATTATCTTGTGCTCATCGTCCAATTGGGAAAAAAAAAGGTTTTGGTTAAGAAAATTCCCAAAAGAAAAGTAATGTTCTAGCAGAACAGTTCTTTTTCTTGATAGTTTCTTATTGCACCAAAGAGATAAGAAACTATTAATTGAGATCTTATCATTCTTACACGATAAACATGGGTTAAAGTTGAAGATAACAATGCCTCCATGGAAAAATGGACAGAACTTAATTACTTTCCAGGTTAGAAAAACACTCTGGTTTTCCTAGGCGGTGGTTGGCTGAAAAAGATAGAACTTTGTCCATGGTTTTTACTTTGTCTTTATCCAGAGCCGTGTCATTGAGAAAGTCCAGTTCCATGTTTTTACTTACTCCTTGCCCATAAAGAGCGATGCAGCCCTTTACATCTGTGATCTTGCTGTATTCGGAGACTCTGTTCCATTAGTGATTCCAATACCATTAACGGGGCGAGTCAGAAAAGCGAAGAGTTGCTTGCCAGTTTGCAAGACTGAGGTCCGCGAGGAATTCCTAGAAACCACAAGTATAAACCGATCTGAGATTGGGTTTCCGTATTAGCACTTCAGGTTTCTCATTTCGAGTCATCCATATAAAGCAAGCAGACTAGCCACGTTGGAAAGAGAACTTATCTTCTCTGGAACTTATAGATTTGCTAGTTCCTCGTACGTAGGCAGATAGAGATCGAAGGAGCATTTTTGTAAGGCGAGCAAGCATGGCGATTAACGAGGACATTGAAAATCAAGAAACCAGGGACAGAGAAGGAGTAAGAGAGCGGCTCCCCGTGCTGCGAGAGAAGGACCGAGCTGGCAAAGATGAAGGAACCAATAAGGGTCGTCCGTGGATGATCTATTTCACCACATTCGTTGCGGTTCGCGGTTCCTATGAATTCGGGACCTGCGTAAGTAGGAAATGCAATTTCTTTTTGAAAAGTCCAGGTCCAATAGTAATGGTTAAAATGAAAAGGATGTGATTAATTGAATCTAATGAGAAATTGTTTCATTGGATTTTCAGGCAGGTTATTCATCACCAACTCAGGATGCTATAGTGGAGAAACTTAGTCTCTCTACAGCTGAGGTATGTCGAGTTTACCTGCGAGTGTTGAGAAGCACATGTCGTGTTGTCTTTGTTCGTTGCTTCGATTCAATATTGGACTTGTCACTGAAGGCACCCATACACAAGAAAATCAAAGTAACGATCTGCTCATATTCCAGGTCCATAATATGGACGAGTTATGTGATCAAAAACTTTATAAATAAGTCTCTCTTAAAAATAACGATGTTGGCTTTGAGGTAGAGATACTTCTTTCTCTAGACATCTTATTCTTTCTGCATTGTAACAAGTGAAATGTAAACCGAATTTTCGCATCGAGTTCCATTGTTGGACACCTCAGGACAAGAAAACCAAAAATGGGGAGATTTAGATTGGGTATCGTCAGCTGAAAATTGCGACTGCATATCATTCAGGTTTCTGATCGAAGTGATAGGTTTGTTCAGAATAGCTTTCCACTGAGATTCTCAGACATTCGGTGACTTATAGCATTGTTAGCTAGATGGTAACTGAAGTTCTTTCTCTCACTGAACTCAAGCTGATTTGCAGTTACTCTTTATGTGTCTTTCAACAGTATTCAGTCTTTGGATCCATACTGACATTCGGTGCAATGATTGGTGCAATTACCGGAGGACCAATCACTGATTTTGTTGGCGGTAAATGGGTAAGCAGCAAATGAGTGTGTCGTTCACAATGTAAAACAGAACAGTGCTGTTCAAGACTCTTTGAGAGTTTTAGCTTTGGGATTTAGTAATATCATGGAAGGAGGACGTGACAGCATAAACATTTGCCTCAAAATGCAGACAATGAGAATAGCGAGCGCTCTTTGTGTAGCAGGATGGCTTGCTATTTACTTTGCTGAGGTGTGTCCATATCCTATTTACAAGCCTTATCATAGGTGAAGATCGATTAGTTGCATAAGAACTTCAAGTCTCATCAACTCTCTGTTCTGTTTAATTTTGAGGGAATTAGGGAGCACTTGCTCTGGATATCGGAAGATTGGCCACGGGATATGGAATGGGAGTCTTTTCCTATGTGGTAATTCCTCACTTCGTACCACACACATTTGATGTAGCAAGTTGTTCTACGACAACATGCTGGACTCGATTCACGGTGACAGCATGAGGCTCTCTCTTCGGTTTAGATTGGTTGATCTTTTCTAATTTATGTCCAGGTACCGATATTTATAGCTGAAATTACACCCAAAAATCTCCGTGGAGCTTTGACTGATGTCAATCAGGCAAAGATTTTGTATGAACATTCTTGGTTAAAATTGCAAGCATGGAGCTATTGGCAAAAGGCCTTACCTTGTAGCAAATTTTGCCCTCTTGCAAGTGCAAGATGGTGTATATATGTACATCCTACAGAACCTACTAGGCCTAACATGTTCTCTTCTCTCCACAGCTTATGATCGTTGCTGGAGTGTCCGTTTCCTTCATAATCGGGACAGTATTAGCTTGGAGGGTTTTGGCATTAATTGGTAAAACAGAAAAAGCAGCATAATTCAAGTTTAGTGCCAATGTTGTATAGAAAAGTCCAAGTCTGAAACCACCTTGAACATCTGCGGTTTATGCAGGTCTAATCCCCTGTGCAGTCCTACTGTTCGGCCTGTTTTTCATTCCAGAGTCTCCTAGATGGCTGGTAACAAGTCAAGATGAACACCAGACTCTCCTTATCTGAATTGTTGGAAGAGAGGGATTTGTAGTGTTGGAATGAATGTTACGATTCTGCCAAATGCAGGCAAAAACGGACCACGAAAAGGAGTTTGAAGCCGTGCTGCAGAAACTCCGTGGAAAGGATGCAGATATTTCTGAATAGGCTGCTGAAATACAAGTAAAAGGCTTTAAGTCTATACTCGTTTCATCTTAATGCCTCAACTTTATAAGTACGAATAGCTGACGGAATGATCGAATTTGTTTTTCTTGACAGGACTACATCAAAACTCTTCAACTGCTCCCAAAAGCCAGCATTCTCGATTTATTTCAGAGAAGATATCTGAGCTCTGTCATCGTAATCTTCTCTCTGTATTTACCGCTATGTATCCAATAAAGTCCCTCCTTTGTTGCTTTCTTGGAATGCCCTGTGGATCAGGAATATGCAGTAGTTGTACTTTTGGTGATATTTCCCATTGTTGTTCTTTTTGCTGACAAATTTGTTAAATTTTGGCCAGATTGGTGTTGGATTGATGGTCGTCCAGCAGTTCGGAGGGATAAATGGTGTCTGTTTCTATACAAGCAATATTTTCGAGGAAGCAGGTATGAAGTTCATAGCAAGAAGCTCTTGGGCACCACAATAATGAAACTATGCATTGCATTTTATGATTCCAGAACGGATAACCAAATAATATAGTGTTGAATCCAGTTAATATTCGAATGCTTTTGGTCTACTTAATTATCACTGAATGAGCTGTTCACATAATATAGTGTTAAATCTCACAAGCAAGGTATTAGTCTCGCCTTTATAATCGCATTGGCACAATCTCCTCAGGTTTCTCCTCCAGCGTTGGAACCATAACTTATCCAATCCTCCAGGTCTGTAATTCTCGCCTTTTCCTCTTTGCCAGGGATCTAGTTTTATACACGTCACGCTTAAAGAGTAAATTTTTGCAGGTTATTGTCACGGCTATTGGTGCTGCGCTGGTCGATAGAGCTGGAAGAAAGCCCCTTCTCTTGGTAAAATAGATGAAAGTCGCTGAGAAATCATGTCTATAGTAACAAAGCTTTTCTGGTTCTGCCCCTTTCGCGAGTTCTGCAACTTGAACCATAACCTTCTCTCTCTCTCTCTCTCTCTCTCAATCGCAGATCTCGGGGACAGGATTGGTCCTGGGATGCATAGTAACTGCCCGTTCATTCTTTCTAAAGGTAAATACTATCAGTGCTGGTGTCTTCCTTCTGTTTTGCAATGCTTGTCAACCAGTAATTTTTTGAGAATCTTCCAAGCCAGGTTCATGATCTGGCAGCTGATGCTGTCCCGATACTTGCAGTCACCGGCATTCTGGTAATAGTCTCACCTGCCTTGATCTCTTTCTGGCTCTATCCGGTTGGCTGCCACAACAACTCCCCACTATAAATTTTTTTGTTCTGTCTTTTCCCAATGCTCAGCTATACATAGCAGCATTTTCCGCTGGAATGGGCGCGGTTCCTTGGGTTGTGATGTCCGAGGTAATCCTAAACATCCCCTGAAGTTTCATGCTTATCAAATTAAAGGGTCGTTTCCGTAACTGGGGTTGTTACGAGTATTTCAAAAACTTTTGCCAACCATGTAATGTGTTCCTGGTGTTCAGATTTTCCCCATTAATATCAAAGGAGCAGCTGGAGGGTTTGCAACACTAGTAAACTGGTTCGGCGCTTGGGCAGTTTCCTACGCTTTCAACTACTTAATGAGCTGGAGCTCCTATGGTACGACTCTGCTGAAAACGCTCTTTGAACTGTTGCTCTGGCAGGAGCTCGATAAACATTTGTCACGTTGGAACATGAGCTGTTGCGCGAATTCAACCAAACTACAGACTTGAGACCTAGCTTTTCCCAAAAACTTCAATCCTATTTGGAGCTGGAGGTGTCTGTCACTCTGTTATTCATGGTCTCGAATGCATATTCAGTCCATTTATTTCGATCAATGTGTTTACAGCAACTTCTACCTAGATTCGAATATCACGAAAATTGAGTCGATGTGTCATTTAGAAAAGAAAATAAGTGAAGTGGGTCTTTCTACATAATGATTAATAGACGGGGTAGTAAATATTAAAGCATTCTTCCCATGAGAAAAATGTCAGCATATGCTTCCGCAAAACTTGTCAAAAGCAAATAACTCTGCCGGCTTGCTTCACAGGTACCTTCCTTCTTTATGCGGTGATTAACGCCGCAGGGATGGTGTTCGTGATAACGGTGGTCCCTGAAACGAAAGGGAGGAGTCTTGAGCAGATTCAAGCAGCTATCAACAGAGAATGAAAATGGCAGCACTCTTCCTTGTAGTCCCATTTGAGCTTACATGACACTTGCAATACCACACATTCGGAGATGGAAAATGATTATGAAGCAGGTAACAGCATCTTTTGTTCGATAAAACGACGTTATTGTTGAGATCTGTCAGTTCATTCGGTTTTATTGCGGGAAAGAGATGGGGTTATTTTATAGGAGAGTGAGTGATTGATTTACAAGAATAATACTTTCAATTGCTAGTGAAAAAGCACGTCTTGCTTTATTTTTATGAATGCGAATATTGCACCTATAGTCTTCGCGTGGGTCGGGCAATGACGAAGCAAGTGACTTTCAAATCGAGGCTTGTGTCCATCTATTGCTGGTTGAGAAACTATTGTATGGCCTTTATTCTTTTCTCGTAATGTGCAACGAATAGTCTTCAGTGCCGTTATTAATCTTTTCAATTACAAATTTCATTTTTGTCAAAAAAGAAAATCCAGCACTACGAAATAGATTATTATTTTTCTATAGTATATTATGGCACTGAATGAATTGATAGTTGATACATCAATTTGCGTAATGTATGTCCAAATCTTTTGGTATACGTGCAAGAGATAATATAGGATTCTTTCACCATGAGATTTTCTGCTTAAAAATTTGACTAATCATTGCTGATGATATGGAAAGCAACTAAGGTATCATTGCGGGTGGAGATGCTCGGGTGGAGATGCTCGCAGAACAAACCAATTTCCAGAAAGGGTAATATGCAATACAAAGAAAAATAAAAAAGTAATCAGTAATATTATTACTACAAAAAATTGAACATGTGCAGTTAAAACGTCATTGGATGCGTCAGTTAAAATAAACTTTGTTGTTTTATATGGAAAATCCATTTCGGTCTCTTCAATTATACTTAGGGGTACGCATTAGCTTGAAAAATATATGGTAAGTGCTAATTACAACTATTTGAAGGCGTGTTTGTTTCACCGAGAATAATTTCGATGCAAAACTCTCTAATGTTATGTGCACGATGGTAAATTGACTGATAGTCTCATTTGAGCTTACATGACACCTTCAATTCCACACATTTAGATATAGAAGATGATCATGAAGCAGGCAACAACATTTGTTTCATTTGAAAAAATGACAATATAATTGAAATTGATCAATTCATTCATCAAGTGGTTCCATTATAGGAAAGAGATGATAATATTGTTAATAGATCTAGTGTCACGCCTCGATCCTCGAGTGTGTGCCCATCTTTCGGTGGTCGATAAATTTGCAATGTCCCAGGACGCGTCGCCGATCCATTCATTTTAATGCGCATGCGGAAGCGAATTACTAATCCCCTAATCACAACAAACATGGGATAGAAAAACATAACAACAAATTTCAAATCAATCAACACAGCTTTTATAAACAATCCGGTTTAAAAATAGAGGCTAACTCTAGAGTCTAAGTACAAGAGGTTTATCTTCAAAAAGAACTTCTGAGCCAACCATGCTCTCGATCCTTCCACCTCAAGCTCTGGGTTCTTCACGCTAGGGACTTGAAAAGGTGAACCCATGACATGGTGAGATAATATCTCAGCAAGTTTACCCCCTAAACTCTGACTAGGAAGGAAATACGCCTAAAGACCGTCTAGTCACACACAAGACAGATAACTTACCTTTGCCTCAATTCCTTCTTGCACGTCAGTACAATTCATATATCACATATGTACAGTAATAACACTTGATCAATTGGAGCATCTCAAATCACATCTCAGTCAATCACCACATTTCAGTCAATCAATCAATCAATCTACCACAGAGGTCCCGATTATGAGACCAAATCATTATGACATGTCCCATACCATATCACACAATTTTGTCTCATAATCCGGCACATATAACTCATTCAATCATGCGTTCCAATTGATCACAATCACACAGGCATGACCTAACCGTCACACAACGAATCTAACTGACACACAGCAGATCTATCCGTCACACAGTGGATCTAATGGACACACAACGGATCTAACTGACACATAGTAGATCTTGATGTGGCTAGTATAATCACCTAGAGGGGGGTGAATAGGTAAAAAAAAATAATTTCTCGAGATACCACAGCGATACTAGGCAAACGATAGAAATGCAGTTCTCTTTTGATTAACAAAATGAATTACGATCAAAGTAAAGTAAAGAGTAAGGAAGAGAAGATTAAACACAAGGTTTATAGTGGTTCGGCTTATCCCAAGCCTACGTCCACTCTTCCGCACTGACAGCCTATCGGCTGGATTCCACTATGAACAAAAGAGATATTACATCACAATTCTTCCTTGATTCCACAGTGTAGATATTCTACCACACTTCCTCAAGGTTTCTCATGAATATAAACACTCTTTTGCGTACAAGTTTTCGCTCAAATGTATTGACTAAAAATAAGGAGCTTCAGACTTTGGAATTCTTCTATCGTGTCCTTTCTCGAACAACTAGAACGTCTTTCTTATATACTCCTTTATGCCATCATACCCGTTGGCATTCACCAAAGGAATTCTTCCAATCTTCCCGTTGGATAGAATCAATTAGGAAGATCATTCGAGCTATTAAAGGAACATGTCGATAGCCCATCAATCCTGTTCGCCCATACAATCAGGATCTCGATTTCCATAAGTAGAACTTTCCACGAATATTTCGCCAATCATCGGATCCTTAATCTCCGAATCAATCTTGATCAATCAAAGGATTCCATTACGTCATATCCAGCCAAGAAATCTTCTCCAGTCGATAAGGTCATATCCTTAGTTAAACATCCAGTTCTAGATAGCCTTTCTCCAACGGATTAGAAACTGTCAATGAGGATAGACTTTGAGTCTTGAGTCTGGCTGTCCGGAGGTCTTCGACTTTAAACAAGCAGAAGTCCGCAAACCTTCGACTAGGCGATGGAAACGTTTTGTCGGTTTCAAAACATTTCAAGAAGATTTCTCCAACAATCTCCCCTTTTTCATGGTGACAAAACTTTCCTGCAGATTTGGATAACTTTGACCTGCAAAACATTTCTCAAACACATATGCATATCTTATAAAGATAAATGGCTAAATGAATAACACTAGAATCTGCAACCACAGAAAATAGGTTAGTCTTGTATATGATAAAGCCATCCATAAGATATCAATAGCAGTCAAGTCCAAATTCAAATTCAGTTCTTCATCCAGACACAAAAATAAAGTCAAATAGAGTCAAACATCAAAACAATCCAATCCAAACGATTAAAAATTCAAAGTTTGATTCAAATCTTGCATCTCTCCCCCTTTTTGTCAGCATTAAAAAGAAGAGATGAAAATGGAATAAAGTCAAGATTGCTTGGGAATGTGAACAAGCTGGAAATCTCCCATGGACTGAACGATCCCTTCCAGCCTTTTCAAGTCTTCCTTCAGTTGTGCAACCTCCTCACCCTTGGCATTAGCCTAAATCTGAATAGAGAGGGCTTGGATCTGATCATTTAAGGAACCTAAAGAAGCTTGACCTGCATTATGCAAGTTTTGAACCTCGCATCCTAGAGCATAAATTTGACCGCGCATCTCCAAGAGAATATCCATAATTTTGCGAAAATCTGCTAAATTATTGGTCTGCGTACTGGCTTCAGCACGATCTGATGGAGTAAATGCAGACGATGGTAGATCATAATCAAGCAGATTTGGCGATGAAGCATCATGTTCTTCCTCAGGAAAATGAGAGGCATGAATGTCTTCTGGGTCTGCTGGGGAGCGACTAACTCCCTCACTGTGAGCGGGATAAGATGACATTCCTCTTTTCTCATGATCTCCCCCTCTTTCCATGCCTTCAGGTGGAGAAGAGTGTTTTTCATGCTCTCTTTCCTCTTGATTTTCTCTCTCTTCTTCTTCTTCAAACCTTTCCTCCTCTACTTCTTTTTCTACAGCTTCTCTTTCTTCTTCTTCTTTCTCTTGTCCTTCTCTCTCCTCTGCTTCTTTCTCCTATCGTTCCATTGGTTCTGGAACAGGACGACTTAGTTTCTTCAATGCTATAGCAGAAATGGTGATGTCATCATCATCATCTTCATCTTCAACTATAAGAGCTCTTCTTTTCTTGGATGGAGCAACCATGGGCTCCTTCCATTTTCTTTTTGCTGCAGAAGAGATTTGATGAGTTTTAACAGGAGTCTTCTCCTTGAATTTCTCCAACGCCTTGCTTAGTTCCTTCAGACGCATTTTAGTCACCATTTTCAGTCCTACCACCATATGATCACACGATCTAACACAGAGGATTTGTAGAGGCTGAATATTTAGATGTCTGAATAACTTCATCACAAGACCTGGATAAGAAAGTTGACCTCTGTCCTTCGCCACTGCTCTATACATGTGAAACATAACAGTGTGAGGAAGAGATGGCATACATCAGCTTTGCCTCTGAACTTGAAACATCAGTCTTGGAAGTTGATTTTGGTCTGAGGCAATTGATCACAATCTTGTGAAGCAGAATGTTAAATGCACTCATCCTCAAGTAGGAAATCTTTTCCTCTGTTCTTCTATCCTTAACAAGCTCAAATGTTGCACGAGCAGTAGAACATTGATCGGTTGATATCTTCCTCTCTCAACCCCAATCACATCCGCCAGCATATCCATATCAACCACAAAGTCCTGATCCCGGACACTAAAGGATATTCTATTCGCATCCAAGAAACTAAGATTTGAATAGAAATATGCAGTTAATTGAGCATAGGCCTCTGTGGTGTAAGAGCAGAACTTTTCAAGTTGAAGATAACTGAACTTTTCCCTCAAGTTCACATTCACAGCATCTAAAAAATCAAAATCCACACTCCTAGGGTTTATCACCCCACGCTTCAGCATCTTTGAGTATAATTCATTTTGTTCCTTTGATCTAAACAGTTCTCCCATTTTTCCTCGAATTTTCGCTGCAACACCCATTCTTGGTTAAAATTGGCTGTACAATTTGTCATCATCATTTCCATCTACCGGATTAAGTCCCCCAACAAGTGGATCACTTGGGAATTTGCAAGGGTTTCTTTTGCCACCCCTTTGGGAGCAATTTCCAAACTTTCCATTTTTCGCAAAAAGATGTACTCATTCCCATATCCTTTGTCCTTAAGAAACTCATCGATGTAGTTCAATGGAGTACCAGTCTTCTTTAAAGCACGGTAAAACTTATAAATAAAAGAGGGCCTTTGAAAGCTTACAGGATCTGCGTCTTCAACAATTTCTTCCTCTTGTTGATGACCAGCACCCTGTGGACTAGATGGTGGAGAATGACGCTGCTGAGAATGTTGTGGGCTCTATTGCTGATTTGGAGACTCCTCTTCTTCGGTGAGATTGAAGTGCGTAGGCCCCTCACTCATTCGCCATGGTCCCCTGCTTGCGATTCTCGAAGACTTTCTTGAAGACGACATCTTTCTCAGTCTTTGAAAGATTCCTTGCTTGACTTTCCCAAGAAAGATGACAACTTTTTCGAAGATTAAACAAGGGAAGAAAACATGAATGGAAGATCGATGCTTTCTTAGGGTTTTTGGAGAGTAAAGCGAAGAAGAATCAACAGTCCATAACCGGTTAAAAAGAGGTATACGGAACGTCATAAAGGAAAATAAAAAGATGCATTTTCAAAATAACTGCATTTTTCGAGAAAATAGTCATTTCAAAAATAACTTCTTTTTCGAAAAGGAAACGTTGCTATAATCACGTCAATTAAGGATAGAAATAATCAGACACGGTTGATAATCGTACCTTTTCAAGATGAGATTCGAGAGAGAGAATAACTTACAGTCAAAGTCTTGTTTGTCTGAGTCTGAGAGTCTCTAGACTTTAACTTCTTCGAACCTCAAAATGTTGAGTCTGGAACGGATAATTTCAAATTGATTTTTCTCCAAAGGCTTTCTGAATATATCCACTAGTTGGTTCTTTGAGTCAACAAATTGAATCGAAACTTCTCCATTTTGAACTTGATTTCTTATGAAGTGATGTCGAATCTCTATATGCTTTGCTCTTGCGTAAAGAATTGGATTTTTAGTAAGATTGATTGCACTGGTGTTGTCGCAGTTAATTTCCGTGCATGAATCTTTAATTCCAAAGTCTCTTAGCTGTTGTTTTATCCACAGAATTTGTGAACAACAACTTCCAAGAGCTACATACTCTGCTTCTGCTGTAGAAAGAGCTACTGTAGTTTGCTTCCTTGAAAACCAAGATACTGTCTTGCCTCCAAGTAGTTGACAGGTACTCGAGGTGCTCTTTCAATCAACTCTGCATCCAGCTAGATTTGCGTCTGAGTATCCAAGAAG
The DNA here is from genome assembly GCA_017140255.1 of Eucalyptus paniculata subsp. matutina. Classification (NCBI taxonomy): domain Eukaryota; kingdom Viridiplantae; phylum Streptophyta; class Magnoliopsida; order Myrtales; family Myrtaceae; genus Eucalyptus; species Eucalyptus paniculata. Next base: position 32,434,469 of record CM029445.1, read on the forward strand.
AGTAAAGTCTCCATTTTTAGGATACCAAAGGCCGATACTTGAAGTTGAAGCAATGTATTTGATAATACGCTTTGCAGCACTTAAATGAGATTCTTTAGGATCTGCTTGAAATCTGGCACAAATGCAAATACTAAACAAAATGTCAAGTCTAGAAGCAGTAAGATAAAGAAGTGATCCAATGATACTCCTGTATAGCTTCTAGTCGACTTTCTTTCCTCCTTCATCTTTGTCTATCTTCAAGGAACTTGACATTGGTATTTCAGCCTTTTTGCAATTGTTAAGTCCAAACTTTTTAACGAGATCATTAGTGTATTTTTCTTGATGAATAAAAGTTCCTTCCTTCAATTGTTTCACTTGAAGCCCGAGAAAGAAGGTTAACTCACCCATCATGCTCATTTCAAATTCATCCTGCATAGTCTTAGAGAATTTCTTGCACAGACTTTCATTAGGAGATCCGAATATAATATCATCAACATATATTTGAACTAGCACAAAACTTTTGCTTTCTCTTTTGATAAACAGAGTAGTGTCTACTTTACCTTTCACAAAACCGTTTTGAATTAAAAACTTACTTAGCCTGTCGTACCAAGCTCGAGGTGCTTGTTTTAAACCATATAAGGCCTTTTTGAGTCTAAATACTGAGTCTGGTTTCCTTGGGTCTTCAAACCCACGTGGTTGTTCCACATAGACTTCCTCAATGATGAATCCATTTAGGAAAGCACTTTTGACGTCCATTTGGAATAACCTGAAATTTTTATGATAAACGAATTGTTTCTAACCTTGCTACTGGTGCGTAAGTCTCGTCATAGTCTATCCCTTTTTCTTGCCTATATCCTTTGGCCATGAGTCTTGCTTTGTTTCTTATGACTTTCCCGTTCTCCTCCATCTTGTTCCTGAAAAGTCATTTTGCACCAATAATAGATTTACCTTTTGGTTTAGGAGTTAACTCCCAAACATCATTAATGCTGAATTGCCTGAGTTCTTCTTGCATAGCTTCAATCTAGCTTTCATCAGTTAAAGCTTCTTCTATGCTTTTGGGTTCTATTTCAGAAATAAGAACCACAGCACTAGACTCTTCGCGCCTTTTGGATCTTGTGCGAATTCCTTCATTGATGTCGCCAATAATAAGATCTTTGGGATGACTGGACTTATGTTTCCAGTTGCTGGTTAATTTGTTAGATTGATGGTCACTTCCTTCACTTAAATCTTCAACAGTCAATTGTTGCTGGTCCTTCAAAGTGTGAGCTGTTTCCTGAGATTTAGACTTTGTAGAGTCTGGAGCAAGTTCAGGCTCTTCAAGATGAGTCTGAATAGATTCATTTTGCATAGAATCTTGGAATTTGACATTCATTGATTCCTTCACAGATTGACTCTTCTTGTTATAAACTCTATAGGCTTTGCTTAAGGTTGAATATCCAAGGAAGATGCCTTCATCTGATTTTTCTTCAAACTTGCCAATTCGATCATTTGCATTTTTCAATATAAAACATTTGCATCCGAACACATGAAAATATGAAACAATAGGCTTCTTTTCTTTGAATAATTCATAGGGGGTTTTTTCTAGAATAGGTCTTAGAAAAACTCTATTGATAATATAACAAGCTATAGAAACTGCTTCAGCACAAAATCGTGAAGAGATGTTGCACAAAATAGCCATTTCTTGAAGCGATTTATTCTTTCTTTCCACAACTCCATTTTGCTCTGGAGTATATGGAGAAGAGAATACATGCTGAAAACCAGATTTATCATAAAAGTTTGTAAAATCTTGATTTTTAAATTCACCTCCATGGTCCGTTCTTATACTTGAAATAACATACCCTTTTTCATTTTGAACCTTTTTAGCAAAATTTTCAAAATAAGAGAAGGTTTCAGACTTACTTGCCAGGAAATATACCCAAGTAAATCGTGAGTAGTCATCCACAATTACCAGGCAATATTTCTTACCTCCAATGCTTTGTGTTCTGGTTGGTCCAAAAAGATCCAAATGCAGAAGCTGCAATACACGGTTAGTAGAAACTTGATTTATTGGTTTAAAGGAATTTCTTACTTGTTTTCCCAATATGCACGGTATACATAGATCAGCCTTTTGGTATGATAAATTGGGTAGACCACAAACAAGCTTCTTTGCTGAGATTTTGGCTTCATATTAATGTGCCCAAGCTTTCTGTGCCATAAGCTTGCTTCATCTTGGATTGAGATTAGGCATTGCGATTCATCTGGTTTCACATCCAAGAGGTAGATATTTCCATGTCTTTGACCCATGAATGACTGAGTAGAGTCTTTACTGGTTCCTGTACATATTCCTTCTTGAAAGTAGATTTTGAAACCGATATCGCACAGCTGATTGACACTAAGCAAATTGTAGTTGAGTCCTTCAACTAAAGAAACATTGCTTATTGTGAGGTTTCCAATCTTTACAGTTCCAAATCCCACTATTCTTCATTTGTTATTTCCTCTAAATGAGACTTTTCCGCCATTCACTTGAACGAGCTTTATGAAGTACTTTGAATCTCCTGTCATATGTCTTGAGCATCCATTATCCAGATACCATTTTACCTTTTTCTTAATAGTGACCTGCATTTAAAAAGAGACTCAAACTTTCTTTGGTACCCATATTTTCTTGGGTCCATTTGAGTTAGTATGAAATACAGTTTTTGCCCATACTTTCTTAACAGGTTTCCAAACCATAGGACATTCTTTTTCAAAATGATCTGCACTATTGCACTTTGAACATCGAGAGCATTGCGGCCCTCTTTTGGTTTTACAAAGATCTTTTTAAAATGATTTTTGTAAGTATCTCTTGTCGGTCTTTGCTTAATTCTTTCTTTTACCTTTGGAAAATCAATTAAAGGAATGGTTTCAGCAGTCATTCCCAAACTAGATTTGTTGAAATAAGGTCTTTGAAGAAAGAATTTTTTCCAGTTTTTTAGATCCTATAGAAATTTTTTTTAGAAATATTTGAGATATCATTTTTCAATAGTACATTTTCTTTCGAAAGATTATCTTCACTTTTTCTAAGAGAAGAAACATTCATATCTAAACATTTCACCTTTTCTTTCAAAATATTTTCCTGTTGTTTTAGAGCAGAATTGTCTCTTTTGAGTTCGGAAATCCTTTTAAGAGAAGTTTTAAGACTAAAACACAACTCATCAATGTATTTAGAAACTTTAATAGGGATTTTGAAGTTACTCACCTCAAATTCAATGTCTGAATCTGATTTTGTCTCGGAGTTTGAATTTGAATATGATTGTGCCATTAGACATATATTTGCATAATCATCATCACTTTCTTCATACTCTGTATCACTCCAGGTTTTTGCTTTAAGAGCTTTTCGATACTTTTCAGCTTTTCCTTTCTTCTTTCTCAGAAGAGGACAATTGGGTCTGATGTGCCCATTTTTCTTATATTCAAAGCAGACTACATCTTTGTTTGATTCATCATCCTCAACAGACCTAGTCTATTGCTTTTGAAAACTTTGTTTCTTTGGATTGAATCTTCTTCCTTTTCTGTTCAGCTTTCTGAATCTTCTTATCATGAGAGCAAGCTCCTCATCATCCATATCGTCTTCAGAATCTGTAACGTCAGAATCATCATTGGATTTTAATGCAATGGATTTCTTACCTTTAGGGTCTTCGTCTTCATTGATTCGTTCCACTTTATAAGACTGAAGAGTCCCAACCAACTCATCAACAGATAGTGGCATAATTCTTTGGGTCTCTCTTATTGAGGTCTTTATGTGATTCCAATCCTTGGAGAGTCCACGCAGTAGCTTGTTTACCTTCATGGGATCAGAAATTGGTTGACCTTGATTTTCAAGACCATTCACGATTTCTGTAAAACGACTAAACATGTCAGTTATAGATTCTCCCGATTTCATTCTAAAGGCTTCGTATTGACCGAGAAGAATGTTGATTCTAGTCTCTTTCACTCGATCGGTTCCTTCATAGGTAATATGTAATCTATCCCAGACTTCTTTAGCTGTAACACAAGAAGATATTCTGTTATATTCAGTAGGAGATAAAGCACAATATAATGAATAAATTGCTTTTGCATCAAGAGCTTGTCTCTTGATTATCTCTTCCTCAGTCATTTGACTAGACTCCACAGTATCTTTTCCTCTTTCTGAGACAGGTGCAGCTTTAGGAATGATTCCTTTTTCTACAACATCCCATTCCAGAGGATCCTTTGATCTTAGGAACGCTTTCATCTTGTTTTTCTATATGTTGTAATCCTTTCCATCAAAGTAAGGTGGTTTGGTATTGCTTTGCCCTTCTATTAGCCTTGGAGCCAACATACTAGCCATGGATCTTTAACTCTGAAGTAAAACACTTCAAACATAGTGAGTACACAGGCTCTGATACTAATTGATGTAGCTAGTATAATCACCTAGAGGGGGGTGAATAGGTTAAAAAAATAATTTCTCGAGATACCACAGCGATACTAGGCAGACGATAGAAAGGCAGTTCTCTTTTGATTAACAAAATGAATTACGATCAAAGTAAAGTAAAGAGTAAGGAAGAGAAGATTAAACACAAGGTTTATAGTGGTTCGGCTTATCCCAAGCCTACGTCCACTCTTCCGCACTGACAGCCTATCGGTTGGATTCCATTATGAACAAAAGAGATGTTACAGCACAGTTCTTCCTTGATTCCACAGTGTAGATATTCTACCACACTTCCTCAAGGTTTCTTATGAATATAAACACTCTTTTGCGTACAAGTTTTCGCTCAAATGTATTGACTAAAAACAAGGAGCTTCAGACTTTGGAATTCTTCTATCGTGTCCCTTCTCGAACAATTAGAACATCTTCCTTATATACTCCTTTATGCCATCATACCCGTTGGCATTCACCAAAGGAATTCTTCCAATCTTCCCGTTGGACAGAATCAATTAGGAAGATCATTCGAGCTATTAAAGGAACATGTCGATAGCCCATCAATCATGTTTGCCCATACAATCAGGATCTCGGTTTCCATAAGTAGAACTTTCCACGAATATTTCGCCAATCGTCGGATCCTTAATCTCTAAATCAATCTCGATCAATCAAAGGATTCCATTACGTCATATCCAGTCAAGAGATCTTCTCCAGTCGATAAGGTCATATCCTTAGTAAAACATCCAGTTCTGGATAGCTTTTCTCCAATCGATTAGAAACTGTCAATGATGATAGACTTTGAGTCTTGAGTCTGGCTGTCCGGAGGTCTTCAAACTTTAAACAGCAGAGTTTGCAAACCTTCAAACTAGACTGATGGAAACGTTTTGTCAGCTTCAAAACATTTCAAGAAGATTTCTTCAACAGATCTATCCATCATAGCGGATCTAACCATCACACAACGGATCTAACTTAAACATAGCGGATCTATTCATCACACAACGGATCTATCCATCACACAGCGGATCTAACCATCACTACTGACACACAGCGGATCTATTTGTCAAAAAAAGGATCTATCCGTCACACAATGGATCATAAATTCTCTTAACCAGCACACGATCATCCAATCCCGGCCAAGGACATGGTGATTGCACTCAAACGCCTTAATTAAAATAATGAGCATGACCTATTTTCATCGTGTTAAAAATACCCGATAGAATAATCGTGTGTGGGTACACGGTCGGCCTGAGTTAAAATTTTAATATCTTTCTTTTAGAAGATCCCACTAATTATAATAGTCCATAAACAATTTTTTAGCGTTGCAAACCGACGCCCAATATTTTTTTATTAAAATACCAAAATTACTCAATTTTGGAATAAATACCCAAAATTACAATTACCACTCAATTTGCACAAATCAACACTCAATTAAATAAACCAAGCATACCATTACAATCAGCACGAAATTCCGATTACTGGCTATCTCGGTATAATTTTTGGAAAATAATAAATAATTAAATAAATACCAAAATTAATTAAATAAATACAAGTAAATGCCATAAATAGAAACTTAGTTCGAAAATGCCTAATTAAATACGAAACAGGCCCAAAAAATTTCCGAACCAATCTAGATAATTAATACAGCTTATCTAGTCCCTAACTAAGCCGTTCTAATCACCTAACATGCACAAACGAATATTTAAGTCGCTAATCCATTCTAACTAACTACCTAAATCATACTTAGCATAAACTAATTAATACTTAAACATCATTAACTCCATAAGCAAAGTTTAGTGAGTAAACTCACTGGTTTTGAGGGTTGGTGAGTCCACGGCGACGGCAGCGCCATGGTGGCCGAAACTCAGGCTTACAGCGATGCCAAAGGGAGCTCAGGAGGGCTCAAAAAAGGGCTAGCAAGCCCATAGCGAAGCTGTTGGGTTCGGTCCAAACTTGAGGAAGCTATCAATCGAGCTGAGTGGGCTGACCTCGGCTTGGTTTAGGGTTGAGATGTGGGCTGAATTAGAGGCGAGGAGGCTGCTCGATTTTGGACTTGGGCGGGGCTGGTCGTGCATGGGCTGTAGCGAACAAATGGGCGAGAAATCATGGGGGATGGTGGCTGTTGGGCTCGAGCGACGTTGCTGTTGGGTGAGGAAGAAGCGGACGGTGAGATTGGCGTTGGAGTTGACTGGTGGAGACAGCTCGAGGGCAGCTGGCAATGAAGATGGGCAGTCAACAAACCAGCTGAAGGAGCAGCTAGGTGACTCCTATGTGTGGGATAGTTTATAGTGAAGAAGCAGCTTCGATGGAGGACACGCGGCAAAGTCAGTGGCAGTAGTTCGTTGGGGTTGACGTTGGTGAGCTGGACGAGTGGCTGCTGAATGAAGGCTCAATGGAGGGAGACAAACGTTGGTGGAGGTTGCTTCGTTGGAATGGTATAATGAAAGTGAAGCAGCTGCTGGCGTTAGGAGGGAAAAAGGAATGTGTGGCCGAATGAAAGAGAAGCAGGGAGGTCGGCAGTGAAGAGGGAAGCAGTTGGACGTGCGCGAGAGAAAGACCGAAGGAGGGGGGCAGCAAACGTGTGAGAGAAGCTGCGGATGGGGGGGTAGAAAGTCAAAAAAGCTTATCCATTCATCAAAGCTTAGTCCCTTATTACTTTCTTGCTTGATAATTCCACAAATAATCAACTTTGGTGCCAATTGTTGCAGCCCCCATATCAGCTTCCAAATTTCACAAATTGGACTTCTATTCAATCCAATTTAGTCCCAAAAAATCTCCATGTTAATATACTTGATCCTCACTTACTTCCTTGCATGAGAATTACCACAAATAACAAGCCTTGGACAGCAAAAATGGCCACTTTCACTCCCATCCGAATTTACTTTCATTTTTTGATATATCCGAAATTCAATTTCTTAACAAATCTCTCCAATTTGATGGCCAAATTATTGAGGAGGGTGCCCATGCCAATTTTCACCCTTATCTTCACAAACTAGTCCTCTTTGGAAGGTCAAAAATCCACTTGAAAATGGCCAATTGAATTTCCTTTCTTTTCCAAATTGTCCGAAATTGATTATTTTAAAAAGTCCTGGGCTCGCCGAAAATTCTTTGGAGGATGAGTCGACGTTCCTAAAATAAATCGTGACATGACAGAACTTTCAATTTATGAAATCGGGTTAAAATTTGCGGTTAATTTCAATCTAACGTGATTTTAGCATGACTTAACTTATCGGGTAGCTTTTAGGAATTTTCAGCGTAATTGACCCGTGGTTGATTATTCTCGAGCCACATTGTACATCTTCAACACATTGACGACTCTCGGTTGTCATGGAAACCTCAAGGTTTCAAATGCAGACACAATGTACCAAAACAACAGAAAATCGGTCTAGTACCGATCGACGAGAATTTTGCAATCAGGTGGAATTACCCACACTTTAACCACATATCTCAGTCGAATTGACCTATCTCTGGTCTTCGATCGATTTTTAACTGTGCCGTAATGACCATTACAGATTAGCACGGTTGAGCAGTCGATTCTTGATCCAATTCTCAAGTCTATTGCGTTTATTTTCATTAACAGCTTCACCTGATAGGCTAGTCATCTCATGAGTGGCCAACTCAGAGAATAGAACTATAGGCGCGTTGATGAAAAGCCTAACTTATCCAATCGAAGACAGAACCTGAAAATCAGGATGTCGCAACTCTTCCCCTTTTATAATAATTTCATCCTTAAAATTTAGACGAAATTTAAACCATTATAGATCTTAAACAAAATGGTGGGGGTATTGTCGTCCCATCGAGCTTTCACTTTCCCATGTTGTTCCTTCTATGTCGTAGTGTTGCCAAACCACTTTAACCAACAGGATCGTCTTGGTGCGCAAAATCTGGTCTTTCTAATCCATAATCTAAACTGGGCTTTCCACGTACGACACTCTATCGTCCATGTCTAATTCTTCAAGATTTAGCACGTGGGTCAGGTTAGGCTCATACGTCCTCAACATCGACATGTGAAAGATGTCTCGCACTTGCACTAACCTCGACGGCAGTGCAAGACGATACGTTAGGGTCTCGATTCTTTCCAGAATTTCAAAGGGACCTACGTACCTCAAACTCATTTTTCCTTACTGTCGAAGCATGAAGTACCCCTCATTGGTGACACCTTCAAAAAGGCGTGATCATCAACTTGGAATTTCAATGGTCTCCAACACTTATCTGCGTAGCTTTTTTGGTGGCTCTGTGCGGTCTTTAATCTGTCCCTGATGATTGCAGCTGCATCCACTAACTATTGAACTAACTCTGGGCATATGATCTTTCGTTCTTCGACCTCATCCCAACACACTAGCGTTATGCACACTTTGCCATAAGACGCTTTGAAAGGAGCCATCTGAATGTTCTATTGGTAGCTGTGAACCTCGGGTCTTAGTTTGATGTAATCATCATCGGCACTCCATGCAAACGAACAATCTGACACGCGTACTACTCTACATGCCCATCCAAATCAAGGTCATTTCGTACTACGATGAAGTTGATTTTCCGAAAAAATCCCCGGCTCGCTGAAAATTCTTCGGAGGATGAGTTGATTTTTCTAAAATGAATCATGACATGACAGAATTTTTAATTTCTGAAATCGGGTTCAAATTCGCGGTTAATTTCAATTTGACGCGATTTTAGTGTGACTTAACATACCATGTAGCTTTTAGGAATTTTTAGTGTAATTGACCCGTGGTCTATTATTTTCGAGTCACATTATACATCTTCGACACATTGGCAATTCTCGATTGTCGTGAAAATCTCAAGGTTTCAAATGCGGACACAGGGTACCAAAACGATAGAAAAATCGGTCTAGTTCCAATCGACGATAATTTTGCAATCAAGTGGAATCACCCACACTTTAACCACATATCTTAGTCGAATCGACTTATCTCCAATCTCAAATCAATTTTTAACTGTGTCATAATGACCCTTGCAGATTAGCACAGTCGAGTAGTCGATTCCTAGTCGAATTCTCAAGTCTATTGCATTTATATTCCTTAACGGCTTCACTTGATAGGCTAGTTATCCCGTGAGTGGCCAACTTAGAGAAAAGAACTATAGGCGCGTCAACGAAAAGCCCAACTTATCCAATTGAAGACAGAACCTGAAAATCAAGATGTCACATCTAGCACATTTGAGGGAGAGTGATTGAATTATTGAAGTTGACAATAAATAAATAAATATCGCTTTACATTTTTTAAGTCAAATTTTGCATCTATAGTCGTTGCGTGACGATGAAGTTAGTGAGGTTTTAGTGAAGGCATGTTGGTCCACCAATAGAAATTATTGTATTGCTTTCTTTCTTTCATAACGTGTTACACCATCCAAGAAGCACTTACTCCTTATTTTCCTTTTACTTTTGCCAAAAGCGACATTATACAAGTTAACATTCCCGTCAATAAGCCATTTTTGTTACCAATTTTTTGTTATTTTGGTCAAAAATGAAAAAGCTCATACGATAAAATACAATGTTTTTCCTTTTTGTCTTCACAATTTAATGAAGCAACACTTATGGAGTATTAGCCTTGAAAAGAAAATAGAACACCAATGCCTCACTCGAAAGGATTTTTTATTCATTTAACATTCAAATCGATTTTTTATGGGTACTAAGAAAAGTCAATTTGGAAATTGTAGAGAAGTTTCTTTTCTAATCAATGTGAAAGTTATGCATAAATAATTCCAACACCGTGTTTTGTCACCTAGACTGCAAGGGTTGCGATTTCCACACAATACACACTTTTTCTTCACTAGACTTGCCTTTATTGGTTGACTTGGACATTTATATGACCGACGACCCAATGCTTTTCATTCATATAACTAGGCCTCCATCGCATTACCAATTAGCAAAAACTTTCATTGCATCAGATCAAACAATAGAGAGAGGATTAAGTCTCTGAGCTCCATGAGCATGTTTCGTGTTTTGCTTTTCATATTGCATGTTCTGTTGCTATTGGGAATGAGTTGCGGTGCGAAGAATAATTACTTGTGCAGTGGCTTTTCATCTTGCGGTGATGTTAATAACATATTCTATCCTTTTTGATTGAAAAGTGACCCGAAAGACTGCGGCCACTCTGATTATGTGCTAGCTTGTGAAAATGATCGCACCATTCTATATTTGTATGATGGTCGATATTATGTGAAGTCGATTGACGACTTCAATTATGAAATCACGGTGGTTGACGATGGATTGCAAGAAGGTAATTGCTCATCCCTCCCTCGTTTCTTATTGGCGAGCTCCAACTTTAGTAATGAGTATCCATACTACAAGAGTGCTCCATCCCCTGAAGCGGCCTTCATGAAGTGCTCATAGCCCATTGCTTCTCCTTCATATATCAATACTGAACCATGTATTGAGGGAGCATACCCTTCCGATACGCCCCCTAATATTTCCCAAATGAAGGTGTACTTGTACGCTATGTATGGGGTTGGTATACAAGTAGGGGACATTGAGGATTTTTGCACCATAACCATGATGACTTTCATATCGAATGCTGACCCGACGTATAAGGAAATGGATCCTTATAATCGTGTGGGCGCAACGTATCGCGTGAGCCCAACGTATAAGGACCTCCACTACAAGATGGCTGAAGGATTCACTCTCAGTTATTATCCACATTATCATGGGTCTGTATTATTCCGGCTTTGCGGGATTATTTACGTAAACGGGTGGTGCGACTCTTATTTCGCCCGTAAGCTGACTTTCTCTGAAGCTTTTCTTCCTTTAGTCTCTTACTTTCTTTCTTCTTCTTCTTCATCCTCATCCTTTTCTCAAATGTTAGCTCTACTGAGGGATCTTATCAAAATTTACTTACTGAGTGATGTGGCATGTGACATCCTGAAATTCGATCCTATTTTCGATAAAATGACATGGGCATTTCGTCGACGTGCTTAGGGTTCTTTTTCTCTGAGCTGATCACTCACGAGTTAACTAATCTATTGGGTGAAGCTGTTAAGGGGTGTATCTGCAGTAAAATCCCTAAAAGCTACTCAATTTGTTAGATTGGACTAAATCACGTTTGATCGATTTTTAACCACGAAATTGAACTCGATTTCGGGAATCGAATTTTAAGTGCGTCATAATTATTTTTTTTTTGGACATTGTCTCATCGTTCGTCAATTTATTGACGAGTCCGAAATTTCAAGAAAGAAATTATCGGAAGAAAAATAGAAGACCAAAAGAAAATAGAAAGGGAAAGAGAAAAGAAATAAAATAAGTATAAAGGTAATATTTTATTTCTCTCTCTCTCCCCCTCTTTTCTTTTCTTTCTTTTTCTTTCTTTTCTATCTCTCTTCCCTCCCCTTTCCCTTCCCATTCGTGCGAGCCCCCACCAACTTCTCTCTCTCTCTCTCTTCCCTTTTGACCGGTCAAGCCCTATCTTCTCACTCTCCCTCTCTCTCTCGCACTCTCTCTTCTTCTCCTTCTTTCTTCTTTGTGTGAACAGAACCAGAAGCTAGAGGAAGAACATAAGTTGCAGCCCACCGTCGCCGCCCGTCCCGCCGCCGCACCGCACCCCCGCGTGCCTGCCGCTCACCGCCGTCCCGCCGTCCGCGCACGCCCCGCCTCCGTTGCTCGCTGCAGCGCCTCCCCCGCCCGACCTAGCCCCCGTTCCGCCCCGTCCGGCCAGCTCCGGCCACCGCTCAGCTTCGCCCAGCATCCCCGGCGTCCCCCTCGCCCTCCACCAGCCTCCCCTCGCCGTTTTGGCCGCCGGATCAGCTCCGGCCAGCCAAGGGTAGAAACCCACAAGTGGGTTTCCAGCCCCTTTCGGGCTTGTTTTGGGCCGTTTCTAGGCCCCGAACCCGAGCCGTGCTTTGGGAAGAATTGTTCCTCGCGTCGCCCCCGTCGAATTGATCTGATTTGCGTGCGATTTGGAGAGTAATCTCACTAATCCCGGATTAATTGGCTAATTATGCTTAAGGTTGGTTTAGTTTTAATTAATTATGTTTAGGTGGTTAGATTAGAATAAATTAGCAATTATTAGTCAATTGTGATGCGATTTAGATAAATTGATTGCGCAATTAGCAAGTAGACGTGGCCTACTAATTATTGGAAGTGCCTCGGGATTTTTCCCGACCCTTAGTGGGCTCCAATTATGCTTTTCAGGCCTAAGTGGAATTTTTAATATTTAAATATTAATTTTCGGAATTAAATTAAATAATTATTTATTTTCCGAAAATTCAACTTAATGGTCCGAACCTAGGAATTTTATCTTGGTGACCGTGGTGAAGTCGTTTATTTAATTAGGCTTTATTTTGTGCTAAATTGAATTTTTAATAATTATTAATTAATTTTCGAAATTAATTAATTAATTAATTATTTTTTGGAAATTAAGATTTTTATGGCCGATGACCGAAATCTCGTGTTGATTGTCGTGGCACAATCCGTTTATTTATTTGAGCTCCACGTTGCGTGGAATTAAATAAATTGTGATATTTTGGGGATTTACCCTAAATTGATTGGAATTGATTGAGATTGAATTGTTGATTGGTAAATGGCCAAGTATGTTATTAAGCATTTATAATGCCTTGTTGAGTTGCTTTAATTATTTGATTGAGAAATCGTTGGGCATTGGTTGTCGGTATTGAAAGTAGGTTGGTAATCACTTGAAAGGAAACACGTGAGCTCGGTGAATTGGAATATCACCTAGAGAATGCACGTGAATTCGGTGATTGAATTTGTCATCTTGGCAAAGAGGTCACCTAAGAGAATGCACGTGGCTCAGAGACTCGGTATGTCATCCTGGAGAATGCACGTGGCTCGGTGACAGAGTTTGGCATCTAAAAGGGCACGTGGCTCGGTGAATTGATGCATCACTTTGGTGAGATAGCACCTAAGAGAAGGCACGTGGGCCCGGGCATCGTAAAAAGGACACGTGGCTCGGTGATCTGATGCGTCACCTTGGCAAATGAGTGCCTTAGAGAATGCACGTTGGCCCAAGGTTCGAGGCACATAACTCGGAGACTTGGAATGTCGTACTGGAGAATACACGTGACCTAACTTTTAGATACTCCTCCATGGAGAATGATTTGTATGACATGTAATCTACTGGTTCGATTTCTTTAAAGTAAATGGGTGCCTATTGTGAATTGTACTAACTTGCAGGTGAGATCTGAAGCCAAGGTAAGTCCTCTACCCTGTGCGTGTTTAGGCAACCTATAGTATAATGGTTTACTAATTGAGCCTTAGTGGGGGTAGAACTCACTGAAACGTAGTCTCATCCCGATTTGGGGAAATCATTTCAAGACCCCGTTGAGGAGCTGAGGAGAAGTCTGAGAATGAGTACTCTGCGATGAAACTTAAGGGGAAAGATTTTTGGGAGAAGAAGATAATCCCAAGAAGGGCCTTGAGTACGGCCCAAATGGACTGAGATTCTATCTTCTTTGAGATTTCCATTTTGATGCGAATAGAGTTTAGAATAAAAAGTTGTGAAGTGCTCTGGTTTGTGTTTTGTATAAAAGTTTGGTTATAAGTTTCAATATGAAAAATATGGCCCTGCTTTTCTATCCCATTGTTTTATTGTCTAGGGGTTTTAACTGCTTCCGCATGTGCTTAATAAACAAAAGGGTCGGCGATACATAGTCCTGGGATATCGCATTATAAAATCGACCAAGTGAGAAGGATGTGTGCGTGCCCGAGGATCGGGGCGTGACATTCCCTTTTTATGGTATCAGAGTTGAGTTCAAGATTGGAGTGATAAGGAGCGTTGACCATGGGATAGTTAGTAGGAAAGGCTTTTAAATTCATGCTGGTGCATGTCTGTGTTAGCTGATTGCTAAAATTATTTGTTGTTTGGATCGCTCTGTTTCTAATTCGGTGTTGAATTGGAAATAGGTGGTAGTTGAGTAAAGCTACACCATGAGCGATCAGGAGCCGAGAACTCCTGCAAAGAGGACCAGTAGGGCCGTTATTCGGGGTAGAGCTCCGACTCGTGTCGTAACCAGAGGCGGACATGGTCGAGCGCCAGCACAAGCTAGCTCGAGTGGAATGATTCCACCTGTCGTAGATGTTGGGGTAGCAGCCCCTAATGATCCCAGGGTGGATGGGATCTTGTGTGTTTTGGAAGCGATGGGTACTAGAATGGATCAGCAAGTTGCTACTGTTGAAGCCACTGCTTAGGCCGTTGCAATTGCCGCTGCTGCCACCGCCGCCGGAGTTGCACCTGCTGCCACACCTGCAGTCGCACCTGCCGTTGCTCTAGCCACCGTGAATGTTGAAAATCCACCGAAGATAGTGGTCACTGCAAGACCAATCCATAAGTTGGTATAGCATTTCCTAAAGTTAAATCCGCCGTTGTTTACCAGGTCTGGGGAGCTGCTTCTTCATGGATTCAAAAGCTCAAGAAGGCGTTTGCACTGCTGATGTGCAACGAGGCTAAGAAAGTAATGTTAGCAACTTACCAGTTGGAGGGAGTTGCGGACACTTGGTGGATGACTACTCGTGAAATGATCTTTCTGGAAGGCACTGTTCAGGACTGAAACACTTTCCGTGAAGCTTTCCATGATAAGTTTTTCTCTGAAACTGCCAGAGAGGTGAAGATGGCAGAATTTCAACGTCTTCGCCAGGGTTCCCTATCTGTTGATGAGTATGAGGCGAAGTTCGTTGAACTTTCGCGATATGCCCCCGAGTTAATTGAGAATCCTGTGAACCGAGCAAGGAGGTTCAGAGATGGATTCAGGGAAGATTTGAGAAGCGCCTTAGTTATTCTGGATTTGAAGACTTATAACGACATATATTGGAGAGCTCAGAAGATTGAGAAAGATCAGAACGACAAAGCTACCTCATATGGATCGAGGTTTAGCTCTCATAGAGACAACATTCGCCAAGGAAAGAGGTCGATGTTTGGAAATAGATTAAAAAGCCCGCCCAGTAAGAAGAGTGGATTTAATAGGTCAGGACCTATTAGGAATGATGCGTGTTGCTTGTGTGGGAGAAGACATGGGACAGCACCATGCCAAGCTAGGACGGGTGCATGTTTCGAATGTGGCCAATAGGGCCACATAGCCAGATTTTGTCCAAAGAAGCAAAGAGTGTGACATCCCAATTTTCCAATTCTAGTTTCAATTAAATAAGTCGGGCATTTTATCTTCGCGTCTATAGCTTTCTTCTTTGAGTTGGCCACTCACGAGATAACTAGTCTATCAGGTGAAGCCGTTAAGGAATCTAAACGCAATAGACTTGAGAATTTGACCAGGAAACGACTGCTCGACCGTACTAATCTGCAAGGGTCATTACGGCACAGACCGATTAGAGATCGGAGATAGGTTGATTCAACAGAACCATGTAATTCAGTGTGGGTGATTCCACCTAATTGCACAATTCTTGTTGATCGGCACTAGACCGATTTCTCTATCGTTTTAGTACTCTGTGTCCGTATTTGAAACCTCGAGATTTCTACGACAATCGAGAGTCGCCAATATGTCGAAGATGCACTTTGTGGCTTGAAAATAATCAACCGCAGGTCAAGTGCATAGAAAATTCCTAAAAGCTACACGGTAGATTAGGACGCGCTAAAGTCGCGCCAGATTGAATTTAACCTGAAATTGAACCCGATCACAGAAATTGGAAGTTCTATCAAGTCACAATTCATTTTAGGAATGTCGACTCATCTCCAGAAGATTTTTCTACAAACCGAGATTTTCGGCGAAAAAGCAAAGTAATGCCATTTTTATTCGGGATTGTCAGAGGGCCATTTTTAATCGAATCTTCGGGATGCTAGTTGGATCATTTGATGGGGAAATGTCATCAGAAGGATGAGGACACATGGATTGATTTAATTGAACTTCAATTGGATGGAATTGAGTGAGAATTGATTGAATTTGATGTACAAATGTATGAAATTCGTATACCATGGGGGGAGAGCTATTTTGCACCTATTGGCAAGGTTGTGGAGGAAGATTGAGGAGAGAGAGTGGGTGATGTCATGTGATGTCATGGTGGGGGCAAAGCAAATGAGGTTTAGACAAGTGTTGAGCTCTAGTGAGCCACGAAGGAGGCCCCCTCTTCAGCAGACCATCTTCTTCCTTCATTCATGGCTTTCTCCATGGTTGAGGCTTAGGAAAAGCTCAAGAGAACCAGAGGAAACCGAGCTCACCAGCCCCTCCATCGTCGCACGCCTGGAAGGCCATCATCGGCCGTTTTCCTCCCTTGTTTTCCCCTCGTTCCAGTTTCTACTCCAACCGACCTTTCACCAAAGATCCGAGTAAAAAGTTAACTTCCCGGTTGAATCAGCGAACGAGCCACCCATCTCCGTGAAGACGACATCCATACCGTTCCAGAGCACCTCGTCGCTCGTCGGAATGATTCTCCAGCCGTTTCGGGCGCCGCTCGTCGGACCGTCTAGACTCGCCTAGTTCCGCCTGTTTCGCTCGTTTCGCGGTTTTCAGCCATTTTCTCCCTATTTCTACCCTACCTCCACCCATACCAACCACCAGCAAGATCCCCTTGACCCCCGGGAGCCACCGGTTGCCAACCACCCGCTCGCCGGAGCTCCGATCGGCCCGTTTTCGCCGTTGAAGTTGCTGGTTTCTTCTCCACAGTTCAGCCGAGATCAGAAGCGGAAGACAGCAAGAAGTTCCAGACGTCGAGGCCCGTTTTCAGTGTCTTCTCGACCTCCGTTGGTATCGCTGCTTTGGGGTTTATCGACCGCCTTGGTGTCGGGGTCGCCGTGAACTCACCGGCATGCAAACCAGTGAGTTTATCCTCTAATCCTTGCTTAGTGAGTTAATGACGCTTAAGGGGTGTTTAGATTAGTCTAATCAGGTTTAGGTGGTTAGATTATATTATTTTAATGTAAATTAGATTAGTTGTATGATTAGCTTAATGGATGTTTAATTAGGGTTAATTGTATGATTAAATTAGTGTAATCTTGTTTAAGCCCTAGTTAATTATTTTTAATTAATTAATTATTTCGAATTTATAAATATTATTTTATTAAATTATATTATTATAATATAATATTTAATTATTTAATTTTCGGAATTAAATTTAATTATTTAATAATTTCGAAAATTATGCGGGATGGCGATTCGATCGAATTCGCGTTGATCGCAGATGTGCGGTCGGTTTGTGTTAATTGTATGTTTAAATTGAGAA
Organism: Eucalyptus paniculata subsp. matutina; assembly: GCA_017140255.1. Lineage (NCBI taxonomy): Eukaryota > Viridiplantae > Streptophyta > Magnoliopsida > Myrtales > Myrtaceae > Eucalyptus > Eucalyptus paniculata. The sequence continues at coordinate 32,451,964 of CM029445.1, forward strand.
ATTGAGTGATTGATGATTACGGTTAATTATTCCAAAAGTGTGGAATTGAGTGATATTGATGAAGTTGTGGTATTTAACTTGAAAATACCCGGTGTTGGCTTTTAGCACCGTAATTGGTTTGTATGACTAGTTTGAATCGATTGGATTGATTGATTGATTGAATTGAGGTATGAGTTGGTTTATTATTGAATGATTAGCTTTGGCGAGCATTGGTTTATATATATATGTATCCGCTTAGGCGAGCATGGCAGCTTCTGGTGAGCTAAGATCGTTTTATCAGCTTGTGCGAGCACGATCTATCTATACAGCTTATGCGAGCTATGTATCAGTTACAGCTTTGGTGAGCTATCTATCTATACAGCTTGTGTGAGCTATGTATCAGTTACAGCTTTGGTGAGCTATCTATCTATACAGCTTGTGCTAGCTATCTATCAATTACAGCTTTGGTGAGCTATCTATCTATGTAGCTTGAGCGAGCTACTGTCTATATATTGCAGCTTTTGAGAGCATGTGTCGTATTAACGACTGGTTTGATAGACGGTATTGAATGATAGATAGTAATGGTTGATAGATAGTACGGATTGAAATAGAAAGATAGATAGTATGATGGAATTGAATCATTGCAAATGATTGGATTGATTGAATTGATAGACCGATATAAGTATTGGTAGTTTCAGCTTGTATGAGCATTGCTTGAATATGAATTGTACTGACGTGCAGGAAAGGGACTGAGGCGAGGTAAGTCATCTATCCTATTTGTGTGGCTAGAGCGCCCTGAGGCATATTTTCTTCCTAATTGAGTTTTAAAGGGTAGGACTTATTGAGACGTAGTCTCATCCCAGTTGTGGGATAATATTTCAGGTCCTTAGATGACGGTTGTGGAGGACCGGAGTTCAGAAGGTGGAGGCTGAAGAATCGGCAAACGTGTGTGACAAGTTGGTCATAGGACAGTTCCCTAGTTGTTGAGCCTGTCTATTTTGTAGACAATCCAGTGTTGTATATAAACCTATGTGTTTATAGAAAGCTTGTTTGGTAGTGATTGATTGCCTGCTTTTCTATCCCAAGTTAAATGTTGTCAGGGGATTTGTTTCGCTTCCGCATGTGTAATTAAATGAATGGGTCGGCGACACATCCTGGGAAGTCGCATTTGTATCGACCAGAGTGGGATGTTCGTGCACTCGGAGGATCGGGGCGTGACATCCCCGTTTAAGTGGTATCAGAGCGGGTCTATGAATGGAGTGATAAGGTGCAATGGTTTATGGGATAGTTAGTAGGAACGGCTTTTATTTCATGCTGGTGCATGTGTCTGATAGTTGTTTGGTAAATTGTTTGGCGTGGATCACTCAAATTCTAATCTGGGATTAGAATTAGGAAATAGGTTTCTGTAAAGATCCTGTAGTCGAGTGATTAGGAGCAGAGGACTCCTAGAGAGAACCTTTAGACCAGTTACTCAGGGTGGTATGCCGACAGGGATCGATACCCGAGGTGGTCGTGGCGAAGCGCCGGTTTAAACCAGCGTGAGTGTGAGAGTACCGCTGTGGTCGGTACCAGTGTAGCAGCACCGAGTGATCCTAGGTTTGATGGGATCGTTCAGGCACTAGTGTTCCTTGGAAGCTTGTTGGGTCAGTAAGCTCAGGACCAAGCCGCCGCTGTTATCGTTGTTACTAATGCTGCTAGTGCTGTCACTATTGTTGTTGCTGTACCTGTTGAGGCCCAAGCTAGAGTTGTGATCTGGGAGCAAGCCGTTGCATCCAAGTCGAGGTTCAGATTCAGTAGAGATGGAAATCAGTTGAGGAAGGAGTCTATGATCATAGAAAAGTATTCCATTTCCGTCCAAATGGAAATGTGGGATGGTTAGGTCAGTAATGAATCAGAATGGAGTATGTCGTGCTGACGGAAGCCGACATGGATTCACCCCGTGTCCTGGTAAGATGGGTGCCTGTTCTGTGTGTAACCAACAAGTTTACCTGGCCAGAAATGGTCTTAGAAAGCCAATGGGACAGATCGAAAGGAATGCGCCATAGAAAGCATCGTGGAGTTTATAGAGCAGGCCTTCAGTGCAAGAAAGAGTGCATGCTATCATCTGACAGTAGGTAGGGGACTCATTGATTGTGTGCCGAGTTTGTGAAAGGAAGCGTGAGTCAGCCCAATATCTGAGTATAATGGGAGCATGCTTTGAATGTGGCCAGCATGGCCATTGGTCTAGGAACTGTCCGTGTAAGTCCAAGAGGACTCGAGCATCGCTACCGCCGACATGACGCCACTAGGATGGCGAAAGGAATAGGAATGGATTGACCATGCATTGATCAAGGGAAGAATGTTTTGAGGTGTATTATTAGAGTAGCGCAGCTGGATTTTGAGTGAAAGTTGTGAAGTTTGCGTTGTTGTGATAAAGTAAAGTGAAGATGAATCTCTTACTATAGTTGTACTTGATGGGTTTGCTTATATATGACTTGGAATTCATTTATGAAAAGGTTTGGCTCGAGAAGCTTTCCGCTGTTATGAATCATGGTGACGATGTAATTCAGTTGGTTCAGTTAGCGTACGAAAGTTTTGAGTTACTGGAAGTAAAAAAGGACCTCCAATCCCTGTTATTCGTCACTGAAGACGACCTGAGTCTGGTTGTAGGTTGCCAAATCTATATGGCAACTGTAGTGGATGCGACAGTTGAGGAACTGAATATGGAGAACATAACCGTGCTACAGAAGTTTTCTGAGGTGTTTCCTAAAGATTGCCAAGTTTGCTGTCAGAAAGGGAAATAAAGTTCGTGATTGAATTAGCAATCGAATCAGAGCCCGTCTCTAAGGCTCCTTACCGGATGGCGTTGTTAGAGCTGAAAGAATTGAAGCTGGAGATGTAGGAATTGTTAAATAAGGGATTCTTACGTCCCAGTGCATTACCTTGGAAAGCATCGTTCTGTTCGTGAAGAAGAAAGATGGTTTGTTGTGTTTATGTATTGATATTCTCTAAGATCGACTTGAGGACATGGTATCATCAATTGAGGATTTGAAAGGAAGACATAACGAATTTAATGTCTCGTACTTGATATGGCAATTGTGAGTTCACTGCATTATCGTTTGGTTTGACGAACCCTCTAGCTGTTTGTATGGGTCTAATGAACAAAGTGTTCAAAGGGTACTTGGATTAGTTTGTGATCGTGTTCATTGACATTATTCTGGTGTGTTCGAAGAATGCTGAGGAGCACGAGAGACATTTGAGGATGGTACTTCAGACCTTGAGGACTCTTGAATTTTACGATAAGCTTAGCAGATGTGAGTTTTGGATGACTCATGTTGCGTTCCTAGGTCACATGATTTCAGGTGAAGAAATCTTTGTGGACCCCGCCAAGATTGAAGTAGTGATTAGTTGGCCGAGATTGACTGCAGTGACAGAGATCATAAGTTTTCTGGGTTTAGCAGAGTATTACAGAAGGTTTGTGGAAGGGTTTTCAGCCTTAGCTTCGCCGGTGACTCAACTATTGAGGAAAGAAAAGAAGTTCGCGTGGACAGACAAGTGCGAGCATAGTTTCCAAGAGCTTAAGCAGAAGCTGACTACCGCACTTGTGCTGACCATTCTATCTGGTCCTGGAGGTTACGAGATCTACAGTGGTGCATCATTTAGAGGATTGAGTTGCGTGCTAATGCAGCATGACAAGGTTGTTGCATACTCGTCCCGTCAGTTGAGACCTTGTGAACGGAATTACAGATGCATGACTTAGAACTTGCAGCAATAATTTTCGCTCTGAAGATTTAGAGATTTTGTTAGTGTGAAGAAAGACTCCAGATCTTTGCTGACCGTTAAAGTCTCAAAGTATTTATTCTCTCAAAAGGAATTAAATATGAGATAGCGTTGTGAACCAGATCTTTTGAAGGACTCGGATGGTGGTATCTGGTATCACCTTAGAAGGATGAAAGAAGTCCCTGATGCGTTGAGTCGAGAGTCTTCATTTGTGCATATGGTGGTTAAAGTATGGACCTTACTTGAGAAAGTTCGAGATTCGGTTTTCAAATTCGAGGTAGGCCACCTTCGAATTTTATGGCCACCCTCGGAATTGAACCGGATATTTAGGTTAGAATCAGACACTTCAGTGGACAGACTCAGAGACTCAAAAGATTATGCAAGAGGATACCGAGAAGAAGAGAACTGAATTTCAGATTTTTGAGTACGATTGAGTGTACTTAATGATACCGAGATTAAAGAAGAATTCTTATCGGAAACTTATCGTAGCAGCTTCAGCATTATCCAGACAGTACGAAGATGAGTCCAAATTTGCATCAACAGGATTAGTAGACCATTGTGAAGACATATATCAGTGACAGGTCGCAAGTGTCAGATGTGCTAACAAGAGAAAGCACGGTTTTGCAATTCGAGAGGACCTTTGTAATCTCTTGAGATCCCCGTGAGGAAGTGGGATCACGTCACAATGGATTTTTGTGACAGGTCTATCGAGGAGTCAGTGTGTTAATAATTTCATTTTGGGTAGTAAGTGACAGACCGATGAAATCAGCCCACCTTATGGTTGTGTGGAAGGATCTTGATTTGATTAAGCATGCCGAGGTGTTTGTGCATCAGATAATTCGTTTACATAAAGTGTCAGTGTCAGAGTTATATCAGATCTTGACCAGAGGTTCCCAGTTTCAGCAGATCAGTAAGATAGTTCCTTTTTAGTCAGTGTAGAGCAGAGGGTACAGAACTTCAGTTGTTGAGTTGAGATTAGAAAATGAAAGGTCGCAGCCCAAAGTCAGTTCAGCAGTCAGTGGACAGTCAGTGAAAGCAGTTGCAAATATCAGTGACAGATTAAGGACCACTCAGAGCCGCCGGGAAATTTACGCAGTTAAGTGTCGAAAACCTTTGAAATTTCAGGTAAGGAATCGTGTTCATCCTTGGATGTCGCCTAGAATAAGGACATCTCGAATTGTTAAGAAAGGAGAGCTAGAACTGTTTAAATGGTGGAATATTTCACGATTGGGTTCAAATAGGAAATTTGGCCTTAAATAGAAAAAGAAAGCAATTTGGAACATCGTCAGCGCCTCTAGCCGAGTTGGTATTCGGGATGAAGCTCGTCGGTTCGAAGTCGGGAGTTCAAATCCCCGACGCGGCAGTTAGCCGCTTTGTGGAAAAATAAAAATAAAAAAGAAAAAAAAAAGAACCAAAATTTTTGTAGCTTTCATTTTTGTAAATTTGGACAAGTGCTTAGCCTTTTTGGGAATCAAGAATTGGTTTGGTCAATTTGGAAATGTTTCGTTGGCATCGAGGATCTTGGATAGCAGTGCGGCGTAATGAAGGAGCGAGAATTGATGAGACGACAATACCCCACCATTTTGAAGAAGAATTTTAATGGTTTAAATTTCGAGGACGAAATTTTTATAAGAGGGGAAGAGTTGTGACATCCCAATTTTCCAATTCTAGTTTCAATTAAATAAGTCGGGCATTTCTTCTTCGCGTCTATAGCTTTCTTCTCTGAGTTGGCCACTCACGAGATAACTAGTCTATCAGGTGAAGCCGTTAAGGAATCTAAACGCAATAGACTTGAGAATTCAACTAGGAAACGACTGCTCGACCATACCAATCTGCAAAAGTCATTACGACACAGACCGATTAGAGACCAGAGATAGGTCGATTCAATAGAACCATGTAATTCAGTGTGGGTGATTCCACCTAATTGCACAATTCTTGTTGATCGGCACTTGACCGATTTCTCCATCGTTTTGGTACTCTATGTCCGTATTTGAAACCTCGAGATTTCTACGACAATCGAGAGTCACCAATGTGTCGAAGATGCACTTTGTGGCTTGAAAATAATCAACCGCAGGTCAATTGTATAGAAAATTCCTAAAAGCTACACGGTAGATTAGGACGCGCTAAAGTCGCGCCAGATTGAATTTAACCTGAAATTGAACTCGATCGTCGCACGCCCGGAAACCGAGCTCACCAGCCCCTCCATCGTCGCACGCCTGGAAGGCCATCGTCGGCCATTTTCCTCCTTTGTTTTCCCCTCGTTCCAGTTTCTGCTCCAGCCGACCTTTCGCCAAAGATCGGAGTAAAACGTTAACTTCCCGTTTGAATCAGCGAATGAGCCACCCATCTCCGCGAAGACGACATCCATATCGTTCCGGAGCACCTCGTCGTTCGCCCGAACGATTCTCCGACTGTCCCGTACGGCCGCCCGGAGCCGCAACTCGTCGGACCGTCTAGACTCGCCTGGTTCCGCCTGTTTCGCCCGTTTCGCGGTTTTCAGCCATTTTCTCCCCATTTCTACCCTACCTCCACCCATACCAACCACTAGCAAGATCCCCTTGACCCCCGGGAGCCGCCGGTTGCCAACCACCCGCTCGCCAGAGCTCCGATCGGCCCGTTTTCGCCGTTGAAGTTGCTGGTTTCTTCTTTGCAGTTCAGCCCAGATCAGAAGCGGAAGACAGCAAGAAGTTCCAGACTTCGAGGCCCGTTTTCAGTGTCTTCCCGACCACCGTTGGTGTCGCTGCTTTGGGGTTTATCGACCGCCTTGGTGTAGGGGTCGCCGTGAACTCACTGACGCGCAAAACCGGTGAGTTTGTCCTCTAATCCTTGCTTAGTCAGTTAATGACGCTTAAGGGGTGTTTAGGTTAGTCTAATCAGGTTTAGGTGGTTAGATTATTTTATTTTAATGTAAATTAGATTAGTTGTATGATTAGCTTAATGGATGTTTAATTAGGGTTAATTGTATGATTAAATTAGTGTAATCTTGTTTAAGCCCTAATTAATTATTTTTAATTAATTAATTATTTCGAATTTATAAATATTATTTTATTAAATTATATTATTATAATATAATATTTAATTATTTAATTTTCGGAATTAAATTTAATTATTTAATAATTTCGAAAATTATGCTTAGGGATGGCGGTCATCGAATTTTCGCATTGATCGCAGCAGTGCGGTTGGTTTGTGTTAATTGTATGTTTAAATTGAGAAATTGAGTGATTGATGATTATGGTTAATTATTCCAAAAGTGTGGAATTGAGTAATATTGATGAAGTTGTGGTATTTAACTTGAAAATACCCGGTGTTGGCTTTTAGCACCGTAATTGGTTTGTATGACCAGTTTGAATCGATTGGATTGATTAATTGATTGAATTGAGGTATGAGTTGGTTTATTATTGAATTATTAGCTTTGGCGAGCATTGGTTTATATATATGTATTCGCTTAGGCGAGCACGGCAGCTTCTGGTGAGCTAAGATCGTTTTATCAGCTTGTGCGAGCACGATCTATCTATACAGCTTGTGCGAGCTATGTATCAGTTATAGCTTTGGTGAGCTATTTATCTATACAGCTTGTGCGAGCTATGTATCAGTTACAGCTTTGGTGAGCTATCTATCTATACAGCTTGTGTGAGCTATCTATCAATTACAGCTTTGGTGAGCTATCTATCTATACAGCTTGTGCGAGCTATCTATCAATTACAGCTTTGGTGAGCTATCTATCTGTGTAGCTTGAGCGAGCTACTGTCTATATATTGCAACTTTGGAGAGCATGTGTCGTATTAACGACTGGTTTGATAGACGGTATTGAATGATAGATAGTAATGGTTGATAGATAGTACGGATTGAAATGGAAAGATAGATAGTATGATGGAATTGAATCATTGCGAATGATTGGATTGATTGAATTGATAGAACGATATAAGTATCGGTAGTTTCAGCTTGTACGAGCATTGCTTGAATATGAATTGTACCGACGTGCAGGAAAGGGACTGAGGCGAGGTAAGTCATCTATCCTATTTGTGTGGCTAGAGCGCCCTGAGGCGTATTTTCTTCCTAATTGAGTTTTAGAGGGTAGGACTCGCTGAGATGTAGTCTCATCCCAGTTGTGGGATAATATTTCAGGTCCATAGATGACGGTTGTGGAGGACCGGAAGTCCTGGAGTTCGGAAGGTGGAGGCTGAAGAATCGGCGAACGTGTCTGACAAGTTGGTCATAGGACAGTTCCCTAGTTGTTGAGCCTGTCTATTTTGTAGACAATCCAGTGTTATATATAAACCTATGTGTTTATAGAAAGCTTGTTTTGTAGTGATTGATTGCCTGCTTTTCTATCCCAAGTTAAATGTTGTCAGGGGATTTGTTTCGCTTCCGCATGCGTAATTAAATGAATGGGTCGGCGACATGTCCCGGGAAGTCGCATTTGTATCGACCAGAGTGGGATGTTCATGCGCTCGGAGGATCGTTGCGTGACAAAGAGGACAACCTCAGTTGCCGCCGCCGCCACCGATGAGATAGATAGGAGGGTATGCCCCTCAAAATACACCGCAAGGAGGACAGCAGAGACCTCCAGCTCAGGGCACTGTGTACGTGATTACCCAAGGTCAGGCAGACGCTGCGCCTGGCGTGATCACAGGTACGGTCTCGCTCAACGACCAACCTGCTTATGCTTTGTTTGATTCGGGAGCAACCCATTCATTTATTGCCGAGCAATATGTTAGGATGCTAGGGTTGAGTCCTGTATTGTTGGAGTCGGCAATTTGCATATCTACACCCTTGAAAGATAAAGTCATTGCTGCTTTGGGATGTTCGGGGTGCAAGTTAAAGATTGGTGAGTGAGTGGGGAAAATTGACTTGTTAGTCATAGCCATTTATGATTTCGATTTGATAATTGGCATTGACTGGCTCACCAATCAACGAGCTAAAATGGACTGCTATCGTAAGGCGATTCAGTTTGACCCATTAGGGGATAAGAGCTTCGAGTTTGTCGGGAATCGAGGAGGACCTTCGATTTCCTTAACCTCGTCGCCGGAAGCAGCTCGTTTGTTAGACGAGGGTTGCCGAGGGTACTTAGCGACTATCGTGGATACAACAGTAGAGGAGCTGAAAATGGAAAATATTTCAGTGGTATAGGAGTTTCCAGATGTCTTTTCAAAAGAATTGCCAGGGTTACCGCCAGAAAGAGAGATTGAATTTGTGATTGAGCTAGCATCAGGGACAGAGCCAATCTCAAAGGCACCTTATCAAATGGCATTATCTGAGTTGAAGGAACTGAAGGTGTAGATGCAAGAATTACTGGATAAATGATTTATTCGTCCTAGTGCATCACCTTGGGGAGCACCAGTTCTGTTTGTTAAGAAGAAAGATGGTTCGTTGCGTTTGAGCATCGACTATCGACAACTCAATCAGGTAACGATCAAGTATTCATTACCGAGGATAGATGACTTGTTTGATCAGTTGCAAGGAGCGTCAATATTCTTGAAGATCGACTTGAGGATAGGATATTATCAGTTGAGGATTAGGAAGGAGGATATTCCTAAGTCGGCATTTCGTACCCGGTATGGTCATTACGAGTTTACAGTGATGCCGTTAGGATTGACGAATGCTTCGGCCGTATTCATGAATATGATGAACAGAGTATTCAAGGAATACTTAGATCAGTTTGTGATCGTGTTTATAGATGATATCTTGGTCTATTCGAGAATTAATGAAGAGCATGAGAATCATCTGAGAGCAGTACTCCGGACCTTAAGAACTCATCAGCTGTATGCTAAGTTTAGCAAATGTGAGTTTTGGCTGACTCGTGTTGCGTTCTTAGGTCATGTGATTCTTGGAGAAGGAATCTCCGTCGACCCGAGCAAGATAGAAGCCATGATTAAGTGGCCAAGACCGACAACAGTGTCAAAGATAAGAAGTTTTATAGGGTTAGCAGGTTATTACAGATGGTTTGTGGAAGGGTTCTCATCGATAGCGTCGCCTCTAACAAAGCTCTTGAAGAAAGAAGAGAAATTTGTATGGACAAACAAGTGTGAGCGTAGTTTCCAAGAGCTGAAGGAAAAGCTGACTACCGCACCTGTGCTGACGATTCCATCTGGTCTTGGAGGATTCGAGATCTATAGTGATGCGTCATTTAGGGGATTGGGTTGCGTGCTGATGTAACATGGCAGAGTTATTGCATACGATTCCCGGCAGTTGAGACCTCATGAATTGAATTATCCGACGCATGACTTGAAACTTGCAGCCATCATATTTGCATTGAAGATTTGGAGGCACTACTTGTGCGGAGAAAAGTTTCAGATCTTCAAAGACCATCAGAGTCTCAAGTATTTGTTCTCTCAGAAGGAGTTGAACATGAGACAACGCCGATGGATGGAATTGCTAAAAGATTATGACTGTGATATTCTGTATCACCCGGAAAAGGCGAACAAGGTCGCCGATGCATTGAGTTGGAAATCTTCAATAGCACAAATCTTGGTTAAGGAGTGGAACTTAATCGAGAGAGCTCGAGATTCGGAATTCAAATTTGAGGTAGGCCACTTCTCGAGTTTTATGGCCACCCTCAGAATTGAACCAGGTGTCCAGGTCAGAATTAAAGAACTCCAACCGACAGATCCAAATGTATAGAGAATTCTTCAAGAGGATACCGATAAAAGAAAGGCTAATTTTCAAGTTTCTGATGACGGGACTCTAAGATTCCAAGGACATTTGGTTGTACCTGACGATGTTGAGCTTAAAGAAGAAATTTTATCTAAAGCACATCGTAGTAGTTACAGCATTCATCTTGGAAGCACTAAAATGTATCAGAATCTGCGTCAACACTACTGGTGGTCAGGTATGAAGGCGGACATCGCCAAGCATGTGGCCAAGTGTTTTGACTTGTCAGCAAGTAAAAGCCCAGCATTGCAAGCCGGGAGGATTTCTGCAACCTCTCGCGATCCTAGAATGGAAATGGGAGCATATCACAATGGATTTCGTGACTGGACTACCAAGGAGTCAAAGAGGAAATGATTCGATTTGGGTAGTAGTCGACAGGCTGACAAAGTCGGCTCACTTCATTGCAGTTCGAAAAGACCTAAGTCTGGATAGACATGCAGACCTGTATGTGCGTCAGGTGGTTCGTATGCATGGAGTGCCGGTTACGATAATATCTGATAGAGACCCGAGGTTTATTGCTGCTTTTTGGAAAAGCTTGCAGAGTGCTTTAGGTATAAAGCTTCAGTACAGTACGGCATATCATCCTTAGACGGATGGCCAATCTGAAAGGACAATTCAAACTCTTGAAGATATGCTGAGAGCGTGTGTAACAGACTTCAAAGGAATTTGGGAAGATCAGCTTCATCTGGTGGAATTCGTCTACAACAATAGTTATCAGCAGAGCATCAAGATGGCTCCATTTGAAGCGTTGTATGGCAGAGCATGCAGAACTCCAGTATGTTGGAATGAAGTCGGAGAAAGGAAGATAATAGGCCCAGAGTTGGTTCAGCAATTAGTAGATGCTGTGGCAGTGATCAGAGACAGATTAAAGATAGCGCAGAGCAGGCAGAAAAGTTATGCAAATAAGCGTCAAAGATCTTTGGAATTCCAAGTTGGTGATCACGTTTTTTTGAAAGTGTCACCAATGAGGGGAACTTCGCGCTTTGGTAAGAAAGGCGAACTGAGTTCGAGGTACGTAGGTCCGTTTGAGATTCTTGAAAGAATCGGAAACCTAGCGTATCGTCTTGCGTTGCCGCCAAGATTGGCGCAAGTGCATGACGTCTTTCACGTGTCGATGTTAAGTACGAGCCTGACCCGACCTACGTGCTCAATTTCGAGGAATTGGACGTGGATGACCGTGTGTCATACGTTGAAAGCTCGGTCCAAATTGTCGATCGTAAAGAGTAAGTTTTGCGTACAAAGACCATTCCGTTGGTTAAAGTGGTCTGGCAATACCACGGTACTAAAGGAGCGACCTAGGAGACTGGAGAATCGATGAGACAGTTGTACCCCCGCCTTTTTGAACATAGTGTAATGGTTTAAATTTCGAAGACGAAATTTTTATAAGAGGGGAAGAGTTGTGACATCCTGAAATTCGACCTTGTTTTCGATAAAGTTAAATGGGCATTTCGTCGACGTGCTTAGGGTTCTTTTACTCTAAGCTAATCACTCACGAGTTAACTAATCTATTGGGTAAAGCCGTTAATGGATGTATCTGCAGTAAAATCCCTAAAAGCTACTTAATTTGTTGGATTGGACTAAAATCATGTCTGATCGATTTTTAACCACGAAATTGAACTCGATTTCGGGAATCGAATTTTAAGCGCGTCATAATTCTTTTTTTTTTAGGACATTGTCTCATCGTTCGTCAATTTATTGATGAGTCCAAAATTTCAAGAAAGAAATTATCGGAAGAAAAATAGAAGACCAAAAGAAAATAGAAAGGAAAAGAGAAAAGAAATAAAATAAGTAGAAAGGTAATATTTTCTTTCTCACTCTCCCCCTCTCTTCTTTTCTTTCTTTTTCTTTCTTTTCTCTCTCTCTCTTCACTCCCCTTTCCCTTCCCCATCGTGCGAGCCCCCACCGACTTCTCTATCTCTCTATCTTCCCTTTTGACCGGTCAAGCCCTATCTTCTCTCTCTCTTTCTCACTCTCCCTCTCTCTCTCTCTCTCTCACTCTCTCTTCTTCTCCTTCTTTCTTCTTCGTGCGAACAGAACTAGAAGCCAGAGGAAGAACAGAAGCTGCAGCCCACCGTCGCCGCCCGTCCCGCCACCGCACCACATGCCCGCACGCCCGCCGCTCGCCGCCGTCCTCCCGTCCGCGCACTCCCCGTGTCCGTCGCTCGTTGCAGCGCCTCCCCCGCGCGACCTAGCCCCCGTTCCGCCTCGTCCGACCAGCTCTGGCCACCGCCCAGCTCCGCCTAGCGTCCCCGGCGTCCCCCTCGCCCTCCGCTGGCCTCCCCTCGCTATTTTAGCTGTTGGATCAACTCCGGCCAGCCAAGGGCAAAAACCCACAAGTGGGTTTCCAGCCCCTTTCGGGCTCGTTTTGGGCCGTTTCCGGGCCCCAAACCCGAGCCGTGCTTTGGGAAGAATTGTTCCTCGCGTCGCCCCCGTCGGATTGATCCGATTTGCGTGCGATTTGGGGAGTAATCTCACTAATCCCGGATTAATTGGCTAATTATGCTTAAGGTTGGTTTAGTTTTAATTAATTATGTTTAGGTGGTTAGATTAGAATAAATTAGCAATTATTAGTCAATTGTGTTGCGATTTAGATAAATTGATTACGCAATTAGCAAGTAGACGTGGTCTACTAATTATTGAAAGTGCCTCGGGATTTTTCCCGACCCTTAGTGGGCTCCAATTAGGCTTTTCGGGCCTAAGTGGAATTTTTAATATTTAAATATTAATTTTCGGAATTAAATTAAATAATTATTTATTTTCCGAAAATTCAATCGAGATGGTCCGGAACCGAATTTTATGCTGGTGACTGTGGTGAAGTCCGTTTATTTAATTGGGCTTTATTTTGTGCTTAAATTGAATTTTTAATAGTTATTAATTAATTTTCGAAATTAATTAATTTATTAATTATTTTTCGGAAATTAAGATTTTGATGGCCGACGACCGAAATCTCGTGCTGATTGTCGTGGCACAATCCGTTTATTTATTTGAACTCCATGTTGTGATATTTTGGGGATTTACCCTAAATTGATTGGAATTGATTGAGATTGAATTGTTGATTGGTAAATGGCCAAGTATGTTATTCAGCATTTATAATGCCTTGTTGAGTTGATTTAATTATTTGATTGAGAAATCGTTGGGCATTGGTTGTTGGTATTGAAAGTATGTTGGTAATCACTTGAAAGGAAACACGTGGGCTCGTTGAATTGGAATATCACCTGGAGAATGCACGTGAATTCGGTGATTGAATATGTCATCTTGGCAAAGAGGTCGCCTAAGAGAATGCACGTGGTTCGGAGACTCAGTATGTCATCTTGGAGAATGCACGTGGCTCGGTGATAGAGTTTGGCATCTAAAAGGGCACGTGGCTTAGTGAATTGATGCATCACTTTGGTGAGATAGCACCTAAGAGAAGGCACGTGGGCCCGGGTATCGTAAAAAGGACACGTGGCTCGGTGATCTGATGCGTCACCTTGGCAAATGAGTGCCTTAGAGAATGCACGTGGGTCCAGTATTCGGAAATAGCATCTAAAAGGGCACGTGGCTCAGTGACTTGATGTACCACCTTGGCGAAGAGGTCGCCTTAAAGAATGCACATGGGCCCAAGGTTCGGGGCACGTAACTCGGAGACTTGGAATGTCGTCCTGGAGAATACATGTGGCCTAACTTTTAGATACTCCTCCGTGGAGAATGATTTGTATGACATGTAATCGACTGGTTCGATTTGTTTGAAGTAAATAGGTGCCTATTGTGAATTGTACTGACTTGCAGGTGAGATTTGAGGCCAAGGTAAGTTCTCTGCCATGTGCGTGTTTAGGCAGCCTATAGTATAATGGTTTACTAATCGAGCCTTAGTAGGGTAGAACTCGCTGAGACGTAGTCTCATCCCGGTTTGGGGAAATCATTTCAGGACCCCGTTGAGGAGCTGAGGAGGAGTCTGAGAAGGAGTACTCTGTGATGAAACTTAAGGAGAAAGATTTTTGGGAGAAGAAGATAATCCCGAGAAGGGCCTTGAGTACGGCCTAGATGGACTAAGATTCTATCTTCTTTGAGATTTCCATTTTGATGCGAATAGAGTTTAGAATAAAAAGTTGTGAAGTGCTCTGGTTTGTATTTTGTATAAAAGTTTGGTTATAAGTTTTAATATGAAAAATATGGCCCTGCTTTTCTATCCCATCGTTTTATTGTCTGGGGATTTTAACTGCTTCCGCATGTGCTTAATAAACAAAAGGGCCGGCGATACATAGTCCTGGGATATCGCATTATAAAATCGACTAAGTGAGAAGGATGTGTGTGTGCTTGAGGATCGGGGCATGACATGGCATGTTTCAATTGAATATTGTAATACGTTGGTTCGATTTATTGGGTCATTACTTTCTTTAATACCCAGTAAAAAAATTGCCACATCCATTTAGTGAAAAAGTTCAGTAAGATTTTTAGTAGGTTTGGCGTGCATTGCTCTTTTATTTTACATCTGTGGAGCTTTTTTGGACTTGACACTCTTTCTTTATTTTATTTTTTGGGCCTTATTCACAAAAAAAAAAAAAAACCACAACTTTAAGTTTAGTTTCAATTCTGCTCCAAACTTTTTTTGTCTATAAAAAACCTTAAATTTTAGGTCCAGTCCAAATCTACCTCTAACTTTTCTTTGTCTAGAAAAAACCTCAAACTTTAGGCCAAATCCTAAATCTATCTCTAACTTTTTTTTGTCTAAAAGAAAAAAAAACCAATTTTTACTCTAATTGCAAATCTACCCCATTAGCCCTCTAACCGAAAATTGCCGTTAGTCATCCCTAATTTTCATATCTTAGAATGGTTTCATTTTGGAAATAATTTCCCATGTCACCTTACTGAAGTCGAGTTGTTATCGATGTGGAAATGTTATGTCAAATTGGGACCGGACCATGGGGGTAAATTTCGGAATATATTAAAAGTTGGTCATTTTTTTAAATAAAACAAAATTCGAGGCAAATATGGGATTGTACCTAAAGTTTGGGATTTCTTTTGAGACAAAAAAGTTCAGGCCAAAATTGGACTAGAACTTGAGGGTTTTTTTTTAGGGAATTGGGCCTTTTTTTGGGGAAAATTGTTTGATTTGATCGTAGCTTGTGTCCCTTGAATTGGGAACTTATGAACATTTGGTACATTTAGGAGAACAAAAGCGAAAATGTGTTTCTTCAAAAGAAAACATCATGCAACGATAACATGGATTTCATGAGTGAATAGAATAAAGTTGGATCTAAGCGTTATCTAGAAAAGTGAAACTCATTCACTCTTTTTTTCATTCTAGACTTCTCCACTTGCAAATTTCAATTAACAAAAGTGTGTCTTTGCACTTTGCAGTGACTGTATGAAGTTATCCTTCACTTGGGGTATATCTTAATGTGAATTGCTTTTATAATTTATTTGCTAAAACAATGGATCTAGTTCTTTATTGATTCGTTAATTCTAATTAACCATATTTAGTAATCTCTCACGAATTCTCTTACTATTTATAGATGATGTGACGACGGAAGATTTTGCTAAAATTGCCGCATTGTATCTCTTCTTTGTCTTGGGTATGACAAGTCCTTTTCTCTTCACTCCTATGAAGCTCTCATTCAGCATTATCACACTATGCTAATCGATGGCCAAATTTCTCCGCAGGCATCTTCGTAGAAGCAAAATGCATACTTGGAGCTCCATGTGTGTTGATACTTCTAATCTTGAAGTGGATGAGAAGGCATCAAGCGACCAACACGAACATTGAAAAATTCCTACGAGCTCACAATAACTTTTTGCCCATAAGGTACTCTTACTCTGATATCAAGAGGATCACAAAAAATTTCAAATGCAAGTGAGGTGAGGGGGGATATGGTTATGTATACAAAGGAATGCTTAGAATTGGCAATGAAGTTGCGGTTAAGATTTTGAACAAATCAAAATTTGATGGCCAAGATTTTGTAAGCGAAATGGCCACAATTGGAAGGATCCATCGTGTTAATGTGGTGCAACTTGTTGGTCTTTGCTTCGATTACTCCAAACAAGCTCTTGTCTATGATTTCATGCCGAACGGATCTTTGGATAAACACATTTCCTATAAGGATGGTGATGATCCTCTTGATTATAAGAAAATGTACGAGATCTCTCTTGGCATAGCTAGAGGGATAGAGTATCTACATCGGGGATGTGATATGCAAATTCTACATTTTGACATCAAGCCTCACAACCTTCTCTTAGACCAAAGTTTCACTCCAAAAGTTTCTGACTTTGGACTTGCAAGACTTTATCCCACCGATTGCAATATAATATCGCTGACTGCAGTAAGAGGAACCTTGGTTTATATGGCTCCCGAGCTATTCTATAAAGACATTGGTGGCATTTCTTGCAAAGCCGATGTTTATAGTTTTGGGATGTTATTAATGGAAATGGCTAGTAGAAGGAGAAAGCTAAATGCACATGCAGAGTGTTCAAGTCAAATTTACTTTCCTTTGTGGGTTTATGATCAACTCGGCAAAGAAAAGGAACTTGAAAGGGTAGATGTCATAGAAGAGGAAAGAGAAACAACGAGGAATATGATAATCGTTGCACTGTGGTGTATACAATTGATCCCAATGATCGGCCGTCAATGAGGAAAGTCCTAGATATGCTTGAAGGAGGTATGGATAAACTGCAACTGCCTCCAAAACCACTTTTGTATATGATAGAGGCACCGATTGATGATGTTGACGCTAAGATAGAACTTGAAATAGTCTCATCTTCGTCAAGTACTCCGATAGTTTCTAGCGATTCCCAATTTTACCATGACCATGAGTTTACGAAATCATGTATTATGTGATTGTTCCCCTATAATGAGATGCAAAAATTATAAATAGTACTATCAACATGTATCATCATTCAAAATGTAATCTGTGAAACTTTTACATGTTTTTCATATGGCACTAGTGTTTTCTGGTAGACTCGTTATGTCCATATTTTATAAATGACGATGAATGTTGTATGGCATTTAATCAATTTTTGTTTCATGTGAATTCTCTTGGTATAACAAGGTAATTTTTTCTTCGTGTCAATGTTTGCATTTTGAGCAATGAATCTCTCTCATTTCCATCAAAACCTCTCATCCCCACCCTTCGACCTCTGTTTGATCACCCACATCGGAGACAGCTACCTGCTCAAGCTATCTCCGACTTGGTCCTCGTGTCATGGGATGGGTCCAAGCCTCACCGATGAATGACCGGCACATGTCAAAGAGTAAAGATAGAGTAGGTTGACATGTGATGTTATGTTAGAGCATATTATGTATTACGAAAGCTCAATCCCTAAATGCAGTAAGAACTTGTGCATTCACTCGATGATAAGACATGAGATGGTGCCTTGCATTCTTCAGAACAAGCATTATGTTCCTCACTGTTGTCCCCTGCACATGAGTTTTCTACAAAGCAAACATTACTTGAGACAATGATGTTCATAAGGAATGCGTGATCTCCACTTTGTTCAAAGATCACAGACAGAGAAGTATAAACTTTTAAGTTTTATTATTACCAAAATAAAGCAGCATAAAAAATGATTCTAAAAAAGTAGAAAATGGAAAAAAATTAACAAACTTAATCTCTTTAGTGATCGTGAAATTCCACATGAAAATGGTCCTCCATTCTAGACTCTAGCTCGTGTCCAGACTCAAAAGAGAACATCAAGTAATGCTCAAACTCGACAAAAGGGACGGCTCTTTCAAACCGAGCATGCTGGTGGACTAGGGAAAACGAGACCCAGCTATTGTTTCGGTTCCGGAGTTCCCACAGAGAAGTGTTTGACCATGAATATCCCTACTCGGCTTGGCGATGATAGCCAGAAGGTGAGGCTAAAGCGAAACGAGCTATGGTCGACTGCCTCATTGTTGCACTGAGCCCAGGATCATCGGCAATTGTGTTTGGTTGAAGCCCGTAATGGGAAGGGCCCAATTGACACGCTGTTGATTAAGGTTTGCTAGGTCTCCTCTCTAGCCTATAAAAGGATAGGTTATACCTATTAGTTGCTTTAATCTTATTGAAAGCTGCTATATCAAAATAGGTCATACAGAGGAAGATTTGGCATTCCAATAGATCCCTGATTATCAGAGTGATCTACTTTTCATCAAGTGAAGCAATGGCTCAAACAGGTACGCTTTAATTCCGCTGTATTTATTGATTACGGTGTTTGACAATCATATATGGATCCATTTTTCTTGATTGATTAGTTGTTTATGTGAATAAATTTTCTACATGTGGTATCAGAGCAGATCATATATGATTGTAGAACCCAAAATTTTTTTTATGGACAAATTCGAAATCCCACTCTTTGAGCCGACTATGGGCATTATTTTATCGTGTGGATTTTTTGGCTCAATTGATCTCGAAACTGCTTTTGTTCTACATGTCGAGATCTTTCCAATCATATATAATTTGTATGGTTTAGTTGAGAATTGATTGAGAATTTAAAATTTGAAATTCTAGGGTTTATACATTAAAAAAAAAAAAAGAGGAGGATCAGGTTTCTTTAAGTTTCCCACGTAATATTTCCTAAATTCTGAAACTAGGTTCCGCATTATTGCTTCATTTAGCTTAGTTTCAATTCGTTGTTTTTAGTACATGAGCTCTTGTTGGTTGTCGACGTTTTGAGCAACTTCTCTGGCATTGTGTTGTGATCAAACTTCCAGGACATTGAACAATGTCGATCACGTATTTTTTTCCTTTTGGGCTAGTTTCACTAGGGTGTTACATGTCCTTTTGCATGTTGGGGATTGATTTGATATTCGTTGTTATGAACATAATGTCAGATGGATTGCAAAGTGCCGCAATTTCGATAAATTTACGAACTTTCCTATTTTAGGGGTCTTGACTGATCTTTGCTAGTCTTCAATAGGTGAGTTGATGATAATGTGTTGATAGACTAATATTCTTTTCTTGGCCTGTACCATGATGTGACACCCCGAACCCTTCGCAGGTCGTCACCAGCGCCGATGTTACACTTTATTACCTTTTTCTATCTTGTACTTAAAACAAGCGCCGTTAATCACAGGCATTTTTTTTTTAAAGCGGTCCCAGCTCGACTCATAGCGGAAGCAAATTAAACATCACCATTTATCCCCTTACCAATCCATGATACCAATACACACCAGCTAAACATCAGGATTTTATAAACAGCTTCGACACTTTGCTTACATATATATAGCATGATGGGATTCCCTTTGGGTCGGTACAAAACAAGGAAAAGCTAGGTTTCAGCCACGTCCAACCTAAAACCTCAAAAAGAAACTCTCGACCCTCAACATCATACGAATACAAACCCCCATCGAAAGTGTCGACTATCTACATCAAAAAGATCCAGCTCCTACTCATCGCGCGCAGGTCTCACACCTTACCCGGTGCATCAGGCGGTGGCGGCGGCAACATCCCTCGCATCGCTCCATCCCAATGAACGTGCACAGAAATGAACTCCTGAATGACAGGACCCCTAGCCAGGCCCACGTCATACATCACTAGACACCGCACTCGGATAAAAGTCAGTCCGGGAACAGAGGGACAGTCTATCTCAACACACTCAACCTCTACATCGGATGGTATCCCGTAAAATGTACCCCGTGTGACGGCAGGAAGCGGCATATTGCCAATCTGAAATGTTATCCCCAAAAGGGGTGAGTACAACCACTCAGCAGATAAGGAAATCCAATAACAACTCAATGCATCATGCAATTTCACATGCATTGCAGGCATTACTTACCTTGAAGCCAGACACACACTATCTTGCATCATCATCATGCATATCATCATGCATATCATATATTATATCATAGGTGATCATCATATCATGTCACATCACATCATCATCATCATCATCATCATCATCATCGTCATGCATATCATCATGCATATCATATATTATATCATAGGTGATCATCATATCACGCCACATCATCATCATCATCATCATCATCGTCATCGTCATGCATATCATCATGCATATCATATATCATATCGTAGGTGATCATCATATCATGTCACATCATCATCATCATCATCATCATCATCATCATCATGCATATCATCATGCATATCATATATGGTGATCATCATATCATGTCACATCACATCATCATCATCATCATGCATATCATCATGCATATCATATATCATATCGTAGGTGATCATCAAATCATGTCACATCACATCATCATCATCATCATGCATATCATCATGCATATCATATATCATATCGTAGGTCATCATTTTTTTCATCTTTTATTTTTAAGTTTGATCACCACATCACCCACTTCTCATATCATCAATATCATCATCCCTTTGGGCAAAGACCTCCGACAGGGTTCCCAGCATTCCAACCATCCCATGGCCACCGGGCTTCCGGCCCCCCACATTCCGGGCATCTCGCATCTCAACTAGCATCACGAGGCATTCCCTTCGGGCAGAAACCTCCGACAGGGCTTCCGGCCCTTATCCTTCTAGCCAGGCATCCCGCACCCACATCCTGGCATCGCGAGGCATTCCTTTCGGGCAAAAACCTCTGACAAGGCTTCCGGCCCCCTACATTCCGGGCATCTTGAATCTCACAGGGAACCTCTGGAATTACGCCACTAGGCCACCAGACATCATCATCCACCACAACCTCTTACTCACATATCATTTTCCACATTCACCATCCTTTTAATCTCATTATTACATGGCATATGATTCACACATGCATCACAATTTATGATCATACATACACCAATGTCATATAACAATGCATAACAAATTCAATGAAATTCATGGCCAATAAAATAATCCCTTATTATTTTTTTATTATTTTATTATTTTATTATTTTATTATTATATTATTTTATTTATTTATTTTCATAAATAAATATTAAATTTATTATCTATGATTTTCCCAAAATCATAATATTCAAACAATCATTAAACAAATCAATAGGATCACAATTTCATACAAAATTCATGGCCAAATTGAATTTCTCATAATTTCACAATTTCCACAAAATAGCACATGATATTCGGATAATGACCAGAATGGCACAGTTTCCAAATAAATTCGATTAAAATACCCATATGGCCTTCAAAAATTACGAAATTTCACAGGGTGATAGCAAACACATTTTCGTGCACTTTTCATGCAGAACTCTAAGCCGAATTCTTTTTAGATTAATTTATAAAACCCCATGAAACCTCTGGAACCACTACCGCATCGTCCAGAATACACTTCTCCGAAATTTTTAGATTTCACCCATCTATTCTTTTTCGTTTCCTCTGAAATTTGAGTAAGTTATGTAACAATCTGTCCTTTACAAGTTTCATGAAGAGATCTAGGTCAAATAACCAGAGTATGGTCACCATTTAAGTCCATGAAGTCTCGGGTGTCTCGGAATACTTCACCAGAACCATTGTTTCCAAGATCTAGCCGATTCACCAAGCTATACTTGTTCTTTTTGCTTCAAATTTGAGTATGTTGTAGCTTAAGGTGTTACCTACAACTTTAATGAAGACATCAAAGTTAAATAGTCAACAGAAATTAACATGCAAACAAGAATCTAGCAAGAGGTCAGCGAAAACTTCACAGATCTAGGGTCTCCGTATAATGGAATTTTTACCCCTCATATCTCCATCATTTTCCACGAAATTTGAGTATGTTATACTACAAGACGTTAGCTACAACTTCCATGAAGACATCGAAGCCAAAATCGGACTCCAAACACACATGCAAGCTCTAACAAGCTACTGACTCCAACAAACCGAACAAGAACAGTCACACGGTTTGAAAATAACCAACTCTTACGTCGGTTTTTCGCACAAATCACACCTAAAATCGAACATGCAACCACCACAACAAACATGCAAGAGAAGTTAAGGACTCCACTTCCCTCTAGGATGAGCAAACGACGACGAACGGCGGCGGGACATGGCGATCGGACGGCGAACGAACGGCGGCACCCCTCGGCTCCGCCTCCTCTCCTCTCGGTTTCTCCCTTTCTCTCGAACTCTCTCTCTCTCTCTCACCCTCTCTTTGGATGAAATGAAGCAAAGAACCGGCCACCTCTCTCTCCTCATCCTTTTTTATACCCCCTTAATCCCATGATTAGCAATCATTGCTTTGCCTAAAGATTAACCAATGCATGCTCTTGCCATTTGCCACTTGTCTTATTGGGTTTTAATTTAAATTTGCTTGGGCTTGGGCTTAGGCCCATCCGGCCACTCCCCTTGGGCTGGTCGAATCCTCCTCTTGGGCTCTAATGGGCCGACTAGCTTGGCCCACCAAGCTTTAGGCCAATGGGTCCAAGGCCCATTCGAATTTTAACCCTCTTTTTCTCTTTTTTTTTTTTTTTGAAATTCCTTCTATAAATATTTCTAAATTTAAATTTTCAATCTTGGCCAAAGTCTTAGGATATTTTTGCTCATTGAAATTTAAATCATATGGCCAAGCATAGATTATTAATCTTATTAAATTTAAATTTCCACAATCACAAGCACAATTCATCAAATTTAAAAGACTAATGGCTAAAACATAAGCCATGGAAATTCTACCACCTAATTAAAGACTTTAACGCACCTTATGGCTCGGCTTTGAATTTTTGGGATGCCACAATTCTCCCCTCCTTAGAGAATTTCGTCCTCGAAATTCAAGCACGACTCGCGCCTTCTTGAAATAAATAGGGATACTTTTCTTTTATCTGATCCTCATTTTCCCACGTGGCTTCCTCCACATCATGATGTCGCCATAACACCTTAACTAATGGGATCTTTTTGGTCCTAAGAATTTGCTCCTTTTGATCTAATATCTGCACAGGCTCTTCAATATACCTTACTTTCTCATCCATTTTGATGGCTTCATGATCGAGTATATGACCAGGATCCGGCTGGTACTTCCTCAACATCGATACATGAAACACATCGTGCAGATTTCCTAACTTAGGAGGTAATGCTAAACGATAAGCTACGTCCCCTATCCTCTCCAGAATTTCAAAAGGTCCAACGAATCTAGGTCTTAGCTTACCCTTCATCCCAAATCGAGATATTCCTTTCATTGGAGATACCTTAAGAAATACATGGTCTCCTACACTAAATTCCAAGGGTCTTCTACGTCTATCTACGTAGTCTTTCTGTCTACTCTGAGCTGTTCTAAGTCTTTCTCTGATAATATCGACAGCTTCAATGGTAACTTGTACCAGTTCAGGTCCTGTCAACTTCCTTTCACCCACTTCACTCCAACAGATAGGAGTCCTACATCTACTTCCATATAATGCTTCATAAGGTGCCATGCCTATACTCTTTTGAAAGCTATTGTTATAGGCAAACTCTACCAAATGCAATCTTTCATCCCAATTTCCTTTGAAATCGATTACACATGCTCTCAACATATCCTCCAGTATCTGGATTACTCTTTCTAATTGACCATCTGTCTGAGAATGAAAAGCAGTACTAAACTGAAGCTTAGATCCTAACGCAATTTGAAGACTTTTCCAAAAATTCGAAGTAAACCTCGAATCTCGATCTGAAGTAATGGTCACTGGAACACCATGTAAGCGTACCACTTGACTTACATACATGTCCGCATACTTATCCATTGGTAGTCCATGCGAATCGCTAAGAAATGTGCCGACTTAGTCAAACGATCCACTATAACCCAAATTGAATCATGACTACTTGATGTCCTTGGCAATCCTTGCACAAAGTCCATCGTTACATGTTCCCATTTCCATTCTGGAATGTCCAATGGTCTTAAGAGTCCTGCGGGTTTACGATGCTCCGCTTTTACTTGCTGACACGTCAAACATTGAGATACGTACTTAGCCGTATCTGCCTTCATACCATTCCACCAAAATTGCTGACGTAAATTTATGTACATCTTTGTACTACCTGGGTGGATACTATAATTACTCTTATGTGCCTCCGACAAGATTTCCTTCCTCAATTCCTCATTGTCGGGAACACAAAGTCGTCCTTGACATCTCACTATTCCACCATCAGAGATCTGAAATTCTGATCTTTTCCCTAAAGATACAGCATCTTTCACTTTCAAAATCTCTCGGGTCGATTCTTGCAGAATTTTAATTTTCTGGATAATCTCTGGCTCAATCCTTAATGCACTAAGCATACCAGTGAGACAATCTACTTCCAATTTAAACTCGGAATTTGCCACAGATTCTAACAATTTCCATTTTGCCATCCTCAAACTAGCTCTACGGCCGACTTTCAACTAAGAGCATCTGCTACTCTATTCGCTTTTCCTGGATGATATCTTATCTCACAGTCATAATCCTTCAATAACTCCATCCATCTCCTTTGTCTCATGTTCAACTCTTTTTGTGAGAACAAATACTTTAAACTCTTATGATCCGTATAAATCTCAAACTTTTCCCCATACAAATAGTGTCTCTATATCTTCAAGGCAAACACTATAGCTGCTAGCTCTAAATAATGCGTCGGGTAATTTAGCTCATGAGGTTTCAATTGTCTGGATGCATAGGCTACAACCTTGCCATGCTGCATCAACACACATCCTAGTCCTTTGTGAGATGCATCACTATACACCGTGAAACCATCAGGTCCAGTAGGTATAGTCAGAATTGGAGCTGAAGTCAATTTCCTTTTGAGCTCCTGAAAACTCCTTTCACATTCTCCATTCCATTCAAATTTAACATTCTTTCGGGTCAATTTAGTTAAAGGTCCTGCTAGTCTTGAAAATCCTTCAATGAACCTTCTATAATAACCAGCCAATCCTAAGAAACTTCGTATCTCAGTAGGTGTTGTCGGTCTCGGCCAATTTACTACCATTTCAACTTTTGCCGGGTCTACTGCAATTCCTTTTCCTGACACCACATGTCCTAAAAATATTATCCGATCCAACCAGAATTCACACTTACTAAACTTAGCATACAACTTATGCTCTCTCATAGTCTGCAAAACTATTCTCAAATGCTGCTCATGCTCTTTAGGTCCTTTTGAATATACCAAAATATGATCAATAAACACAATCACAAACTGGTCTAAATAAGGCTGAAATATTCTATTCATCAAATCCATAAATGCAGCCGGGGCATTAGTCAATCGAAATGGCATAACAAGGAATTCATAGTGCCCATAACGAGTTCTAAACGCAATCTTAGGAATGTCCTCCTTCTTAATTCTCAACTGATGGTATCCTGACCTCAAATTAATTTTAGAGAAAACTGAACTTCCCTGGAGTTGGTCAAATAAGTCATCAATTCTAGGCAAAAGATACTTATTCTTAATTGTCACCTGATTCAACTGCCTATAATTGATACACAAGCGCATCGATCCATCTTTCTTTTTCACAAACAAGACCGGTGCACCCCAAGGTGAAGCACTTGGTCTAATGAATCCTTTGTCAAGCAATTCTTGCAGTTGCACTTTCAACTCCTTCAATTCAACTAAGGCCATTCTATACAGGGCTTTTGATATTGGTCATGTTCCAGGCATTAATTCAATTTCAAATTCAATTTCCCGCTCTGGCGGCAATCCAGGCAATTCTTCAGGAAATACATCTTGAAATTCATTAACTACACGAACTTCCTCAAGATTAGGCTCCTCCCTTGCATAATCTCTAACTATGGCTAGGTACCCTTGACATCCTTCATCAAGTAACTTACATGCTTCTACTGCTGAAATAAGAGCTACAGGAAAATGGGTCTGACCTCCTAAAAATTCACAACTAGACTGATCAGGTAAGACGAATTGAACCACTCTTCTATAACAATCCATTCTAGCCCGATACTTACGAAGCCAGTCCATTCCTATAATAACATCAAAATCATACATAGCCATTACAACCAAGTCTATTTCCATGTCCTTTCCTCCCATTGATATCTTACAATTTTCACACACCAGCGTAGACAATACCATATCCTTTAAAGGCGTGGAAACACAAAGAGGCGTCTCAAGAGGCATAACTTCTATCTTATTCAAACATCTATATCTTTCAGACACAAACGAATGCGTTGCACCCGTGTCAAACAATGCATATGCCTTTTCACCATTAATAAGAATCGTACCTGAGATAACATTTTTGGAAGCTTCCGCTTCCTCTTGGGTGATCGCATACACCCTTCCTTGTGCTGGTGGTCTCTGAGGATTTCCTTGGGGATTTGACCTAACAAAGACTCGATATCCCTGTCGCACTGAGCCAACACTCACTTGTGACCTCTCTTGTGGGCAATTCCTCCTAAGATGACCTACTTGTCCACAGCCAAAACATTTCTGCTGTCCAGTACAAGGTCCTGGGCCATGTCTCCCATTACACCTCTGACAAATACCAGGCTGATAGGGTGCTTTCCCTATATTCAGACCACTCCTTGCTCCTCCAAAATTCCCAAAGTTACCCTTCTTCTTCACATTCCAGGTCTGACCTTGACCAGAATAAGGCCTCTTCCCCTTTTTCACATCACTAAAATTCAATGGTTTCTTAAACTCCAACCGCTCTCTCAACAATTCCTGCTCCACTAACTGTGCCCTTTCATAAATCTCATTATAATCTCTTATGTTCAAAGGCACCAGTTGCTTTCTAATGTCAGTCCTCAGCCCTTTCAGAAATCTCTTAGCCTTATCTTCCTGATCCTCAATCAATCTAGGAGCATATCTAGACAATTCAGAAAATCTAGCCTCATACTGATCTACAGTCAACCCTTTTTGTTCTAGCTGAACAAATTCAGTAATCTTTCTATCCTTAGCACAATCAGAGAAATGCTTCCTATTGAAAGCCCTAACAAACTCCTCCCAGCTCACATCAGCACCTGGTGGAAAGATTATGTCTTTCGAAGCTCTCCACCAAAACTTCGCATTTCCCTCTAATTGATACTCTGTTAAGACTATTTTCTCAGCATCAGTGCAGTCCAACAGCCAGAAAATTCTTTCCATTCCATCAATCCATTGCTCTGCCTCCTCAGGACTTCCCATTCCATTAAACTTAAGTGGCTTCAGCTTCAAAAACTACTCCACTAGTCCTTGAGTACGGCGTTCTGCTCCGGGCTGTTGCTGCGCCTACCTCTCCATCAGATTTCCAATATTGGCTAATGCTTGCAGGATATCTTCCATTCGGGGTTCAGCCCTTGCAGCAGAGGCTTCAGCCTCGATGGATGAGCACTTCCAGCTCGCACCATGACTTTCCTGCAATTTCCAAGCATTGCCTCAGGAAAAATCTGAGACTCACTGCCTCCACTCAAAGCAATTACTATCACTACATAAGTAACATATACATGTTACTGGCACCTAAAAGCAACTCAAAATTAACTACTAGGGATCTACGAGTGAATACTCATCACTCGTTATTCAATTATTTCGTTTTAGATCCTATGGTGTGCATTGTCATCATGTTCCTCAATTTCTAATTGAGGCTCCTTATCACTCCACCTATAACCATTCGCTCTGATACCAAAAAGGGCGGCTGTGACACCCCGAACCCTTCGCAGGTCGTCACCAGCGCCGATGTTACACTTTATTACCTTTTTCTATCTTGTACTTAAAACAAGCGCCGTTAATCACAGGCATTTTTTTTTTTTAAAAGCGGTCCCAGCTCGACTCATGGCGGAAGCAAATTAAACATCACCATCTATCCCCATACCAATCCATGATACCAATACACACCAGCTAAACATCAGGATTTTATAAACAGCTTCAACACTTTGCTTACATATATATAGCAAGATGGGATTCCCTTTGGGTCGGTACAAAACAAGGAAAAGCTAGGACTCAGCCACGTCCAGCCTAAAACCTCAAAAAGAAACTCTCGACCCTCAACATCATACGAGTACGAACCCCCATCGAAAGTGTCGACTATCTACATCAAAAAAGATCCAGCTCCTACTCATCGCGCGCAGGTCTCACACCCAACCCGGTGCATCAGGCGGTGGCGGCGGCAACATCCCTCGCATCGCTCCATCCCGACGAACGTGCACAGAAATGAACTCCTGAATGACAGGACCCCCAGCCAGGCCCACGTCATACATCACTAGACAGCGCACTCGGATAAAAGTCAGTCCGGGAACAGAGGGACAGTCTATCTCAACACACTCGACCTCTACATCGGATGGTATCCCGTAAAATGTACCCCGCATGACGGCAGGAAGCGGCAAATTGCTAATCTGAAATGTTATCCCCAAAAGGGGTGAGTACAACCACTCAGCAGATAGGGAAATCCAATAACAACTCAATGCATCATGCAATTTCACATGCAATGCAGGCATTACTTACCTTGAAGCCAGGCACACACTATCATGCATCATTATCATGCATATCATCATGCATATCATATATTATCATCATCATGCATCATCATATCATATCACATCATCATCATCATCATCATCATCATCATCATCATCATGCATATCATCATGCAAATCATATATTCATATCATAGGTGATCATCATCATGTCACATCATCATCATCATCATCATCATCATCATCGTCATGCATATCATCATGCATATCATATATCATCATCATATCATCATCATAGCATGTCACATCATCATCATCATCATCATCATCATCATCATCATCATCATCATCATCATCATCATCATGCATATCATCATGCATATCATATATCATAGGTGATCATCATATCACATCACATCATCATCATCATCATCATCATCATGCATCATCATGCATATATCATGCATATCATATCATAGGTGATCATCATATCACATCACATCACATCATCATCATCATCATGCATATCATCATGCATATCATATATCATATCATAGGTGATCATCATATCACATCACATCACATCATCATCATCATCATGCATATCATCATGCATATCATATATCATATCGTAGGTCATCATTTTTTTTTCATCTTTTATCTTTAAGTTTGATCACCACATCACCCACTTCTCATATCATCAATATCATCATCCCTTGGGCAAAGACCTCCGACGGGGTTCCCAAAGCATTCCAGCCATCCCATGGCCACCGGGCTTCCGCCCCCACATTCCGGGCATCTCGCATCTCAACTAGCATCACGAGGCATTCCCTTCGGGCAGAAACCTCCGACAGGGCTTCCGGCCTTTACCCTTCTAGCCAGGCATCCCGCACCCACATCCTGGCATCGCGAGGCATTCCTTTCGGGCAAAAACCTCCGACAAGGCTTCCGGCCCCCCACATTCCGGGCATCTTGAATCTCCCAGGGAACCTCTGGAATTACGCCACTAGGCCACCAGACATCATCATCCACCACAACCTCTTACTCACATATCATTTTCCACATTCACCATCCTTTTAATCTCATTATTACATGGCATATGATTCACACATGCATCACAATTTATGATCATACATACACCAATGTCATATAACAATGCATAACAAATTCAATGAAATTCATGGCCAATAAAATAATCCCTTATTATTTTATTATTATTTATTATTATTATTATATTATTATATTTATTTATTTTCATAAATAAATATTAAATTTAATATCTATGATTTTCCCAAAATCATAATATTCAAACAATCATTAAACAAATCAATAGGATCACAATTTCATACAAAACTCATGGCCAAATTGAATTTCTCACAAATTCACAATTTCCACAAAATAGCACATGATATTCGGATAATGACCAGAATTGCACAGTTTCCAAATAAATTCGATTAAAATACTCATATGGCCTTAAAAAATTACGAAATTTCACAGGGTGATAGCCAACACATTTTCGTACACTTTTGATGAAGAACTCTAAGCTGAATTCTTTTTAGATTAATTTATAAAACCCCACGAAACTTATGGAACCACTACCGCACCGTCCAGAATACACTTCTCCGAAATTTTTAGATTTCACCCATCTATTCTCTTTCGTTTCCTCTGAAATTTGAGTATGTTATGTACCAAGGTGTCCTTTACAAGTTTTATGAAGAGATCTAGGTCAAATAACCAAAGTATGGTCACCATTTAAGTCCATGAAGTCTCGGGTGTCTCGGAATACTTCACCAGAACCATTGTTTCCAAGATCTAGCCGATTCACCAAGCTATACTTGTTATTTTTGCTTCAAATTTGAGTATGTTGTAGCTTAAGGTGTTACCTACAACTTTCATGAAGACATCGAAGTCAAATATTCAACAGAAATTAACATGCAAACAAGAATCTAGCAAGAGGTCAGCGAAAACTTCACAGATCTAGGGTCTCCGTATAATGGAACTTTGACCCCTCATATCTCCATCATGTTCCACGAAATTTCAGTATGTTATACTACAAGACGTTAGCTACAACTTCCATGAAGACATCTAAGCCAAAATCGGACTCCAAACACACATGCAAGCTCTAACAACTTACTGACTCCAACAAACCGAACAAGAACAGTCACACGGTTTGAAAATAACCAACTCTTACGTCGGTTTTTCGCACAAATCACACCTAAAATCGAACATGCAACCACCAAAACAAACATGCAAGAGAAGTTAAGGACTCCACTTGCCTCTAGGATGAGCAAACAACGACGAACGGCGGCGGGACACGGCGATCGGACGGCGAACGAACGGCGGCACCCCTCGGCTCCGCCTCCTCTCCTCTCGGTTTCTCCCTTTCTCTCGAACTCTCTCTCTCTCTCACCCTCTCTTTGGACGAAATGAAGCAAAGAACCGGCCACCTCTCTCTCCTCATCCTTTTTATACCCCCTTAATCCCATGATTAGCAATCATTGCTTTGCCTAAAGATTAACCAATGCATGCTCTTGCCATTTGCCACTTGTCTTATTGGGTTTTAATTTAAATTTGCTTGGGCTTGGGCTTAGGCCCATCCGGCCACTCCCCTTGGGCTGGTCGAATCCTCCTCTTGGGCTCTAATGGGCCGACTAGCTTGGCCCACCAAGCTTTAGGCCAATGGGTCCAAGGCCCATTCCGAAAATAACCCTCTTTTTCCCTTTTTTTTTTTTTTTTTGAAATTCCTTCTATAAATATTTCTAAATTTAAATTTTCAATCTTGGCCAAAGTCTTGGGATATTTTTGGTTATTGAAATTTAAATCATATGGCCAAGCATAGATTATTAATCTTATTAAATTTAAATTTCCACAATCACAAGCACAATTCATCAAATTTAAAAGACTAATGGCTAAAAATCATCAAATTTAAAAGACTAATGGCTAAAACATAAGCCATGGAAATTCATACACACCTAATTAGAAGACTTTAACGTAAGATGAAAGGCTACCGGGAGTTAGCGTGAGCGGCTGCCATTCTTTTTTTTTTTTTCTTGTAAAAATTGTGGTTTCTGTCTGGGTGCCTTTCTTTTGGATTTGGTGACATGAGTCGTGCTGTTGGTATGTAGTAAGTAATTGGGTGCCTTTGCAATTCGTGATCCAGTTGAGATTTCTAATGACTATGAACATGCGCTGATTGCCCTGCGGAAAGAGCAAAAGATTAGTTCAGGAAAAGTTCTGATGATCTAATGGTCTTAGTGTGTAACTCAAAGGGAAGGGAAAGAGAAGGAAACCTGGAGGAAATCCAAATCCTACGGGCGTGGTTTGGTTTAATTTTTTTCAATATTATTAAGGTTTATGATATCAAATACATAGGAAAACTGCATGCTAGACTTCTAACTTGAATTGTCAACTTGAGGAAATTTGTTGAAAGATAAAGAATGGTACTTTCCACATACAAGAGCAGGTAATACTTAATTTTGAGTTCGTTTTGGGGAAATGATCCATTGGTTCCCACTATGTCGGAGTCAATTGTCGAATTGACTTGGGCTCCTTTGCATTATTTCTTCATGAAAGATCGAGGTTGAGCACATATATGACATGTAAATCTATTCAATGTGCAAATCACCTGGCTTGCGGTATTTTGATCCTGCCCCTGCTTGTGAATTTGAGGTGTGATGGTCGATAGTTGGCTCAACTCATGGGCGTGAATGGTGTGTTCAATTCTATCGAAAGCACCTTTAAGTCAATTGCATATAACTTGGAAGTGCGCAAATTTATTTTGCTACCCAACTCGTTCCTCTAGTCAAAATCTGTTTTTGGAGTTTGAACTGCCATTCTTTTTGACCGTATGTTACTGGGCAGCTCATTATTGTTTCCTTGACTCCTTTGGCGTGAAAAATAATACAATCTGCCCCATTAGAATTGAGATTTTATGAGGCGGTGTATTGCCACAGAAGCTGCTCAATCATTATCTTGGCCTTTCTAGGCTTACCAAAGTGCTATCATGCATTCATGGATGCCCAAGAAAGGTGCTTTTGATGAGTGATAACTTAGTCTTATGCCACTGCACTAGAAACTGCTAATACATGAGTTGTTGTGTTGGCATGCTTAACTTGAAGGAGGAGTCCAATGTACTTAAAGAGTAGTATGACTTGGGACAATTATTCTTGTTGCCTGCATTATACATTCTCCTTGAGTTCTGAATTTCCTATGTTAGCCCTTTGCTCGCTATGCTGTTGTAATTTTTACATTCCAAGCTTTTGTTATTCTCGTCCAATCTTACGCAGAGTGTTTGACTTATCCTCAATGCCACCATGTTTTCCTCTGTTCATCAAAGTTTCATGAATCTTGGTTAATCCTGAAAAAATCATAATGATGATCAAGTTTCCTAAGTGGTTTGTCAAAGCACCCTCATCTATATTAAGGAGCAAACTCTTGGAAGTTAAATGATATCTTTAAATAGATGCTTGTTGGGGTATGAAATCTTCACTAAAGATGATGAAACAAGACTTCCTTTGGCATTTACTTAAAGGTGCTTTGAATGGTTTTTCATAAATTACTTCATTTCATCATAAAATTACCATGTCTCATTGTTCATATGAGATGTATTGCATAATCTTTTATTCCGAGTGTTTCCTCTACATTGAAAGATGTTTCCTTTTGAGTTATTGTGTTTGGATTGGTTCATAATAGCACAACAACGAGAAATGCTTAATGTGTTTAGTTCTATTGTGTTTTGTGGATTTACAATCTTCTGTCATCTAAGTTTTCATCACGATATTTTTATTTTTGGGCTGCCTTTCTTTCTTGATTGTCATCAAGTTGCTCTGGTTGACTCGGATTTATTTCTAGAATTCATGGCTCGGAAAAGTACGAGTCTTTCTTGTGTGTGATAGGTTAGTGATATATTAAGGAATAGTTGGAATTTTGGTAAATTCTGGGTGTAAGCTTAGATTGGATGTTGCATATTAATAAATAAATATATAAATAAATGAAATTGTGGCAAAATTTGTTGTTTGATATATGCAATATGATCTTGGGAAGCACATGTTGTAAAGTGCTTCATATTGTTAGATGAATTTTGGGCATATTTTTGTTTGGAGTTTCATATTAATAAAAATTAGTATATACAATGACTCGCCCAAAGGGAGTTATTGTGTATATTGATTTGAAAATTGCATGAAGATAAATTCCAAAATTAAAAGATGGGAATGTATGACTCAAAAAGATTTATCTGCCTAAAGGGGATAAATTTTTTAGAGTTATGTGTAATTCCCCTCTATGTTGAGATAATGGAGATATATATAATTTAAAGGATTTGTCTGCCCAAAGGGGATTGACCCTTGAAGATTATATGTAATTCTCTTTTATTGTCTCCATATATTGATATCATGGAGATGTATAATTTAAATGATTTTTTTGCCCAAAGGGGATGGATCATTGATAATTATATGTAATTATCCTTATTGTTGCTTTATAAACTTCATGCTCTGAAAAATAATTGTGCATTATACACTTTGCCCAAAGGGGAGTTTATAATGTACTAATTATTTTTGTTGAAATACTTATTGCCCATAATTGATTTTATTGCATTATGTGTGACAAACAGTTACTTTTGCTATAAATAACAACAATGCCATGGTTGAAATGTTAATTTGATCAAATATTATACTGTTAAGGACTTGGTAAAAAAAGGGAGACATTGTGATTGAGAATATTAGAACTAAGTCCATGTTGGCTGATCCTCTACTAAAAAGGTTTATGACCTATTTTGTTTAAAGAACATGTAAATAATATGGGTGTCTTAGATTCTTTTGATTTCTTTTGTTAGTGGGAGCTACATAATTTGTATTTCTGGATGTTATAGTTATATGTAGACTGATAATGCTTTTATGATATCTATTAAAGCATTTATTTTCAATTATTGTTGTTATTGATTCTATTGTGATCCTTTCTCCTGTTGACTGAGAAATGGAAATATAAAGCAGTATCTTTAAACAAATTTTAGTTTAAAGATGACTAGATGTCACTGGTTATGAGATCTCATGTTAGATTGTGACATAGTTATGCAATTTCAAGTTGTTTAGAAATTGCGTTAATGCAGTTTTATGTCGTTGAGAAATTGCATTGAAGACCGATAAGAAATAATGTATATTTTGATCACATGTTGGCACTATTTTTTACTATACTACTAGGCCCATGATCCATGAAAATATAATAATTATTTTATGTGATTATGGAAGGTCTTGTGTTGTGGCATTTTCTTAACACATTGATCTCCATAGTCCTATACGAGGTTATATAGGATTGGATTGGTATTGAGATGCCATTATTGGAATATTATTTTTTTTAAAAAAATGTGGCCAAATAAAACAAAATTTTCAGTTATTAACCCAATAGTGTCATTTTCAAATATAAAATCTTTTTCAAAATAAAATAAGTTAATTAATGTAGCCCAAGTGGGAGAATGTTGGAAATTTCCTATAATATGGGCTTACATTAATTAATTAATTTTATATTTTAAATAATCGGGTTAATGGATATTCTAACATTTGTTGAACCCTAAAGTGATCAAATTGAATTGGGTATTGGTATCTATTGATAACGGGCCAAGTTGAGCAGTAAAGTGTAGGCAATTATGCTTGGCTGAAGCCCATAATGGGAAGGGCCCAGTTGACACGCTGTTAATTAGGATTTGCTAGGTTCCCTCTCTAGTCTATAAAAGGATATGTTATACCTATTAGTTGCTTTAATTCCATTGAAAGTTGTTATATTGAAATAGGTCATAGAGAGAGGAAAATATGGCATTCCAATAGATCCCTGATTATCAAAGTGATCTACTTTTCTTCAAGTGAAGCAATGGCTCAAATAGGTACGCTTTAATTCCGCTGTATTTATTGATTACGGTGTTTTACAATCATATATGGATCCGTTTTTTTTTTTTTTATTGATTAGTTGTTTATGTGAATACATTTTCTACAAAAAGTGGATTGGACCCAAAGAAAACTCACCGGGAATTTGGGCGCAAGGGAATAGGTAGCCGCGGGCTTGAGGGTGTTCGTTGGAGATCGCCGGTTTAAGTTGGGGATGGCCGGGCAACGCTTGTCCGACAACGAAATTCGGCTCCTGGTTCTCGCTTTTTCTTAGTCCATCCCTCCGCTCACTCTCGGTTCTCTCTCCCCATCACCCTTTGCTCACTCTCTCATATCTCACTCTCTCTATTACTCTCGTTGTCTCCAGCCTCCCTGGAAGAACTCAAGAACACAGTCGCCTCTCTTTCCTCTCTTATCTGGCTCGCTCCTTCTCTCTCTCGAGCTCGCCTTCTCACTCTCGCCAGCTCTCTCTCTCTCTCTCTCTCTCGGTTGCTCTTCCTCGGCCGAACAAACCCAAGAAAACCAGAGAGACCCCCATTTCCCTTTGCTGCCTTTCTCTCCCATTTATCTCATTTCTCTTTCTTTCTTCAAGGGTGAGACCAGCTGGCTTCGTACTGCACGACATTCCTGGGCGATCGTTGCACGCAGCCTCGCGTCCTTGCGTCCTTCGGCTAGCGACCCACTCTCTGTTTTGTCCTGAAGCTGATGTCTAAGCGAGGGAAGGAGGAGGAAGGAGGAAGAAGAGCAAGCTGGGCTGCGGAAGAAGAAAGGTGGGCCACGCCGCGGAAATAAAAGAAAAGCAAGCGGGCTTGTCCGCGCGGGGGAAAAAGAAAAGGGAAAAGAAGGTGGGGCCGGGCTAAGGTTGGCGCTAGCTTGAACCCAGCCCAGCTGCATTTTTATTTTTTGTCACTTTTTTTCTAATCTTAATGTTTAAAAATTAATTTTTAAAATTTTTTATACTAGTAATACAAGTGTTCCTAATGTCTATATGTGATGCAATTTAATGAAAACGCAATGCATTTTAATTAAAATTATTTACTTTACTTTTTACTTTGTTTTTTAGAGATTAATCTCTAATTTTCTATACGATTAAATCCTTAAAAAATGATAAAATTAAGGTGTCAATAGCAGGCAAGAGCAATTTTTTTTTTTATTTGATAAAGATCAGTTCATTTATTAGGAGGTCCTATTATGGGAAAGAGATGACAATATTGTTCATAGACCTAGCATAATTATGGGAGAGTGATTGTAATATTGAAGTTGATAGTGGATAAGTAAACAACTTTTTTTTTTGTTTTTTTGTGAACTTGAATATTGCATGTATAGTCTTTGTGCAAGGATGAATTAGTGAGGTTCTAGTCAATGCGCGTCGGTTCCATCACTAGATTTTATCAAATTGCTACCTTTCTTTCATAACGTGTTGCACCATCCAAGAAGAAGAACTAACTCATATTTTTCCTTTTATTTTTTTCAAAAGTGACATTATACAAGTTAATATTCCCTTTAATAGTCTATCTTTGTTACCAATTCTATTTTTGTTGTCGCGACCAAATTTTTGGGTACACCACCTAAAATTAGGTTAATGAATTGCTAAGCCTAGACTTAGCTCGAGCTCTTCCAAGCCTATACCAATTCACGACTTAGGTTCAAATATCTAGCATGCAAAAGGAAGTCACCACTAATCAGTTTACGGTAGGTCGATTAGACACATAATTAAAATAATATGTGAATTATTTTACTTCTACGAACCAAAGACTTTGGGTACGAGAACTTGATTAGGTTAGATTTCTCTAACGCCCTTTTGGTACATTTCTCTTTTATTTTGAAAAATGTTCGGCAAGCAGCGAATTGATTTTAATTTATCTCCCTAACGTGTGAGGTTATCATGCGAGTGCACAAATCACCAATTTAATACTTAAGAAAGCAAATAAAAAATGCAGAACTTACTTTATAGCAACGGAAGTATTTGCGTTGTTAGAGCATAATTCACATCAACAGTCCTAGATATAATTTCTAATTAACACACAATCACTCAATTTTTTGTTTTCACTTATTTAATGAGAATCTAATCTATATGCAATGCAATATTACTAATGTAACATAAAGTGATATGATATAGCTAGCCCGAACTATATGACATGAGTAAAATAATTTTTAAAGGAATGCAATAATTAAATGTGCAATCTAAATCAATCTAATGACTTAATTCTAATGATGAGTAATTTCTAATTAAATGAACCTAGCAACAATCACTAAATGACGTGCATTTCATGAATCTAATTCTATATGACATACGCATGATTTTTTATTTTCCTAAAAAAAAATGCAATCTATCTAGGAGAAATTATCTAAACCTATAATTAATAAACATGCAATCCTAACATGCAATGACGTGCAAAGAATGGCCTAATTCTAAATGACATATGCATGATAATTTTTGTGTTTTTTTTTTTTATAAAATTCGAAATTTAAAATTGCCACATAATTAAACATGCAACTTAAATTTAAAAAAAATAATAACATCCCACATGAATGCATTTTTTTATTTTTTAAAAATTCGAAATAAAATCCATATTCTAAATATGCAAAGATAACAAGAAATATTCTAAAACAAACCTAATCCTAATCCAAATATTTTTGGATTTTTTTTTTCGTTTACGAAAATAAAATTGATTCAACCAACACGACGGCAAATCAAACAAGATAAGATTGGTATCAAAAAGTTGACGAACCATATATCGGGCATGAGATCGGGTTGGTCAATTTTAAATAAATTGCAAATCGAATCTTGAGCGTGAGATCGGATTGACGATTTTTCAAGCGATTGCGAGTCGGATTTCGAGCGCGAAAATCGGACTACCAATCCCTAATTTGAGAGGCTATTTTATGTCGGAATCTCAATCATACATTGAGGAATAATTCCACTAAAAAAAACAAAACAAATAATAAAATAAATAAAAACACTACCTAATTTAATCTTTCATTTTTTTTCCTTTTTACACACGGCTTGGCAACTCATGGTGGTGGGTCACCGAAGGGTGGCTGGTCGGAGGTTTGGCAGGGGGAACCTCGGCGAGTATCGGCGGTGGATGGATTGGCGGCGAGCGGATCGGCGGCAACAGCAGGTCGTGGGTGGTGTCGCGGGTCAGTTGGAGTCGTGCGACCGGAGCAGGAACAATGGCTCGGAAAAAAGCAAGGCTCAGACCGGCAGCAAGGAACTCGGCAGCAGGGGCGGCATCACAGGCAGGCATCGAGTCACTAGTTAGAACAACACGGGCGGAGCAGCGGGTAGCTTCACTTGGAGGAGGCTCGGAGCAGATTTGCTGGGCGTCAGAGCAGCATGCAGGGGGGCCGGCATTCGAGTTTGGACCTGCTGTCGTCGGGGGCAGCGAGCAGCGAGCAAGGAAGGCCGGCGTCGCAGGGGCTGTAGCGGCGAAGGAGAAGGAGCGTCGTAGCTTTAGCGTTTGGAGGCACTCGGGCTTGGCTGCGGTGTGCAAGGCGATGACGGCAGAGCAATGTTCGTCAGTGAGCAAGGGCGCGGATGAAAGGTTGAGGTGGTGACAACGAGATCAAGAGCAGCGATGGCAAACGGGCTGCAGGCGGAGCACGACGAGGACAGTAGCGGCGGAGAGACGTCATCGTACGTGTGAGATCGTGCAGCCAAGGAAGAAGAAGACCAGTTCCTCTTTTGTTTTTACTTCTTTTTCCTTTTTTTCCTTTTTTTTTTTCTCTCTCTCTTCTCTTTTCACACGTCCCCTCACGTCTCTTTTCCTTTTGCATACTTGCTGACTCTTTTCCAATTTCAGCAAAGCTAGACCTTGACTTTTAGAACCCCACCCCAACGAAGAACAAAAGAACCAAAGAAAAAAAACTTTTCTCTCTAGTGCTTAAACCTTTGACCTAGAAAACCCGAGAAGGAGTCCAAGGAAAACTTTTCTTCTTTTTTCTTTTGACCTAAAACTCGAGAAAAGCCCCCTTTCAATCGACCTTAGTACCCCCTTTTAGGCAAAAAAAATGTAATATTTTGTGAATATTTCATCTCAGAAAGATTGCTTATAACCTCCCAATCACAAAAATCCTTTTATTTTCTCATCTCCTGAATATTCTTTATTAATTTTATCGCCTATTGCTAAAGATAAGTTGCAATGCGATTTTCTCAAATTCCAAAAATCCATTGTAATATCATATCAAATCTCCATTTTTCACAAGATAATTAATTAAAAAAAAACAGGCTCGGGCTAATTTGCTCTCTTCGTGGGCCTAGTCCGGCCTGTCAATTTAAAGCTTCGAGAACCATTAATTCAAACCGCCACCCGGTCCAATAAATAAATGTAAAAAATGCAAATTAAAATAAATGCACCTAAATTTAGATGCTATGCAATCAATATTTTTCAGGGATAAAATTAACCCATAATTTTCTACGTAATAAATAAATGACCGGATTGCCAAAATTTAGGTGTCAACATTTGTCAGTAGTGAAAAAGCTTATATGATGAAATACATAATTTTTCCTTTTCATCTTCACATTTTAATGAAGCGATACTAACCTTGAAAGTAAAATATCACACCAATGCCTCACTCCAAAGGATTTTTCATTCATTTTAGAGTACATAACATTCAAATCAATTCTTTTCCATGGGACTAATAACCAATTTTGCCAAAAAAAAGTCAAAACTAGAAACTACAGAGAAGTTTCTTTTCTAATCAATATGAAAGCTAACCATAAATAATTCTAACACCGTGTTTTGTCATCTTGATTGCGAGGATGGCGAATTCTACTCAATGCCCACTTCTTCTTCACCAGACTTTGTTGTATTGGTTGACTTGGACATTTGCATGACCGACGATTCCAACACCGTTTTTGGTCACCTTCACTGCAATTTCTCCATGATACCCACTTTTTTATTGCCGAACTTTGTTTTAGTGGTTGACTTGGACGTTTGTACAACCGACGACTCTGGACTCTTTTCATTCATATTACCGAGCCTCCGTCGCATTACCAATTAGCTAAAACTTTTATTGCATCATATCCAATGATAGAGAGACGATTAAGTCTCTGAGCTCCGTATGCATGTTCCGTGTTTTGCTTCTCATATTACATGTTTTTCTGCTACTGGAACGAGTTGCAATGCGAAGAACAATCCACTTCATCTTGCGGCAAGGTCTGTAATATATGTTATCCCTTTCGATTGAAAGGTAATTCAAAAGGATGTGGTCACTTTAAATATATGCTAGCTTATGCAAATAACTCATTGTTCTATATCTATATGCCAGCCAATATTATGTGAAATGGATTTACTACTATTCCTATCTTAGTAAATATTTATTCGACTGTAAAATCATGGTGGTTGACAATGGACTGCAAAGAGTAATTGTTTAGCCCTCTCTCATTAGTCATTGGCGGCCTCCAACTTTAGTGATCATGATCCATATGGTTCGTCAGTTGTGCCGGTGGTCTTCATGAAGTGCTCATAACTCATCGCTTTGACTTCGTAAGTCGATACTAAACCATGGACTGCGGGAGCATATCCTTCCGATATGCCCCCTAATTTTTCCTAAATGAAGGTGTACTCATACGCTATACATGGGTTTGATCTCCGAGTAGGGGACATCAAGGATTCTTGCACCATAGCCATGATGGCTTTTGATACCGCATTATATCCCGGGGTAAGAAAAGGATCGGTAGAGTCATGCGAGCTCAACATATAAGTGCGCATTGGTTTATTTATGTGCATGTGAATATTACACTTATAGTCTTTGCATGTGTCAAGAACGATGAAACAAGCGAATTTCTAATCAAAACTTGCATCAATTTATCATTGGTTGAGAAATTATTGTATTGGCTTTTTCGTTAAGATCGATCTGTTCATTCATTAAGTGGTTGTTGACACCTAAATTTTGATGATCCAGTTATTTATTTATTGCATAAAAAATTAGGGATCAACCACGACCCCTAAGCAAAAATACAAGTTAATTGCATAGATGTTAGGAACATTATCATAACAATGAGTCCACATAAAATTGCATTGCATGGATCTCATGCGAAATTCAGCAGTGGACATTCAATATTGCGGGCAAGGAGCCCACTCACGCATGAACTCCAAAAAATTGGCTTGGGTAAAAAGAAAAAATCCAAGGGCTGACCAATGTTTCTGCTGAGAAAGATAACGAAGAAAAAGGAAGTAAAAATTTGGAGATACTGAACGTATATTCTCTTCACACGTATCTATAGCAGTATATTTGGTTTGTCTCGAAGAGATTTGAAGCAAAAAAGGGAAAATGAATAATTCGGCAAAGTGCAAGAGGCGTGGGAATTGTGAAATAAAATAATTGGTATTTCCAATTTGATAACGTAGGGAAAGACATTGAGGGAAACACGTGATACGCATGTAGGAGGTAATGGAGTAAATGT
Organism: Eucalyptus paniculata subsp. matutina; assembly: GCA_017140255.1. Lineage (NCBI taxonomy): Eukaryota > Viridiplantae > Streptophyta > Magnoliopsida > Myrtales > Myrtaceae > Eucalyptus > Eucalyptus paniculata. Next base: position 32,493,833 of record CM029445.1, read on the forward strand.
GAATTTCAACGATTCTTTTTTATACAAATTTCCTCCTTCGCAATACAAGGTAGGCAGTATAAAAGGGGGGCGACAACACAATTGAGAGGACCCGGTTACAACATAAAGATACACGAGAAAGAAAGAGAGGGCCGTGAATGTCCAGCGAATGAGCGACGTGAAGATTTCATCATCCTCGCCGGCTACAGCGAGTCCCTGCAGCTGAGATCGGACCTCCTCGTTCTGGGGTTCGTCGCTTCAACTCAGCCAATCACGCACGAGGAAGATGCAGTTGCCGTTTCCTTTCAAGTCTCTCCAACGACGACGTTCTCCGAATTTCCTGCACTAATGGCGATCCGTTTCTTCATCCTGAGCCTCGCACCAACAACGTTGACTCCCAGTTCAACCCCTTCGTTCCTCTTGGCGTGCTGTCCCTGGTGTTGTCCTTGGTGTCACTTGCACATTTGGACGTCTTGCAGCTTCTCATTGATAATGATGCCACCTCAAGCAACACACATATAACTCTTTCAATTGTCCTTTTACACCTGTCTAGTGCAGAAATTTCTCCGTGTGCAAATTCCCTGGTGGTTGAGAACGCTTATAGTGCGACTTTGTTCTTACTGCCAATTGCTTCGTCGTGGTTCTGGACACTTCCTCGGGCCATCCTTGAGGCCATCACCTTGCGAGTCTCTTGTTGTGTGCCGACCCGAGACCCATCTGCTGTGCCGAGCCTCATCCACGAGCTATTCCCGTCATTTGTCGAGCCGATTCTGTTGAGCTCAAATTTGGCAATAATACTTGCAACATCAGGTAATTATTTTATCCAAAATTGATTTCGATATTTTATTGCCTAATATATGTCTATTAATATCTAGTGTTCATAATCACGAGTGATAGAAATAACTTTCAATTAGGATTTATTTCCTAATTCGCAACCACATATAATCCTTGGTTCCACTTATACGGCTTTAGATGGAATTATTGATTCTGCAGGAATCTTTAAAATTGATGTTTTGATCTTTAAGGCTTAAGATTAACTTATCGGTTTTGTTCGCGAGATTACAAGTTGATTGAATGTCATTTCCTTATTTGCATTGAATGGATGATATATGATCTTGAGTGATTTAGTGTTTGCTTTAATTGCTTTATTTGTGCTGAAAATACAAAAACCATGCAAATTAGAATTAGTTTCGCATGATATAATAGTTTGGCTACCTTTTTTTTTAGGATGCATGTTTAGATAATTTTTATACTAAATAACATCTTTGCATTGAATTTCTTTTTTAGATATCTAAAAAAATTTTTAGATATCTATCTAGGTTAAGATAGGATTTAGGTTAGTCTATAGATAATATCTCACTTTAGTTACATTTTTATTTTTAGCAATTTTTAATTACGATTTAAAAAAAAATACATAAAAAATATCATGTGCATGTCATATAGAATTAGGTTCATGAAATGCATGTCATTTAGTTATTGTTGCTAGGTCTGATTAAATTGCATTGCATATAGATTAGATTTTTTATTAAACAAGAGAAAATCCTAAAAAAAGATTGAGTGATTGCGAATCATATCTAGGGCTTTTGATGTGAACTTTGAGCTAACATTTCGTTATTACGAGGTAAGTTCCGTAATTTATTCATTGCTTTCTTGGGTGTTAAATTGGTGGTTTGCACACCTACTTGATCACCTCACATGTTAGAGAGGTAAATTAAAATCAATTCAAGTTACTTGTAAAATATTTATTTTCAAAATAAAAAGAAATGTACCGAAAGGGCGTTAGAGAAATCTAACATAATCAAGTCCCCGAACTTATAATCTCTGGTTCGTAGAAGTAAAGTAAATCTCTCGTTACTTTTCTTGGGTTTTTAATCGACCCACCAAAAATAGATTAGTGGCGACTACTAATTAAAAATCAATTGCATGTTAAGAACTTGAACCTAAGTTGCGAATAGGTATGGGCTTGGGATAGCCCGAGCGAAGTTTAGATTTAGTAATCCATTAGCCAAACCCTAGGTGGTCCACCCGAGGTTAGGTCGCGACAGTGGTTCATTATGGAAAAGAGATGATGATATTATTCATAAATCTAGCACAATTTCAAGAGAGTGATTTTAATATTTAAGCAAAGTGAGTAAGTAGACATTGCGTTATTTTTGTGAATTCAAATGTTGCGTCTATAGTCATTGCATGTGTCAATCCATGACGAAGCAAGTGAGTTTCTAATCGAGGTGTGTCAGTCCCATTGCTAGTTGAGAATTTACCATATTGCTTTCTTTCTTTTGTAAAGTTTCACATCATCCATGAGCAAGAAGCCCGCTCCTTATTTTATTTTTATTTTTATTGAAAGCGACATTATACAAGTTAAAATCTATGTACACATTATTTAACACGATAGTCTTTCCTGGTTACTAATTTATTTATTTTTGTTGGTAAAAGTAAGATATATATTGACTTTTAACCAAGAAGCTATACAACAGGAGACTTGGCACCAAAGACTTGCACTCAGGAAGACAAACACGTCAGACCAAGTGGAAGGGTGCCGAGGAAAAAGGAAGGACCAAATAGCGGCAACCCTCAAACAAAAACACGAGGAAAACTTGACACCCTAAACGCAGCAAGTCTTCCATGAGAATCGGGGGAGGCAACATCGGCAGCATCTAGCCCGAAATTACATGGTCGCATCCAACGAGCCAAGAGAGAAAATGGACAGGTCCAAACACTAGCTGCGTTGTACCCTTCTATTTCTTGTAGTGTTTGCAACGTTACGAAAGGTCAGCACTTTGTCCTTGATGACTTTGACAAGGTGGTTCTTCAAGGTTGGTAGAGACAGAGCTTGTTCTCGAAAAAGAATGTTGTTCCGCATCTTCCAAATCACATGGCAAATGGCTCCAAAGGAGAACCGATAGAATTCATTACTTGAGAGAAACTTCAAAGCCCACTAGAGATTATCCTGCCAAGACATGTTCCACCAAGGAAGGTTGCATCTAGCAGCCCAAAAAGATGCAAGGCCAGAGGTAATGCAACATCCAAAAAATAAGTGATCAATAGAATCCGGCCTAGAATTGCAAAAGGCACACGAGACATTGTCAATCCTCCCATAGGAAAGTAGAAGAACCTGGGTAGGAAGCCGGTTCTTAACAATGAGCCATAGGTTGAATTGATACCGCGGTGTGAGGGAGTTGCTCCAAATGAAAGAGAACCAAGGGACTAAGGTTTTCCTTGGCCGGATGGTTTCCCATGCAGACACAACCGAGAAAGTGCCTGAGGTACTCTCAGTCCAACGGAAACGATTTGGGGTTTGCAAAAGGACAGGGAGGGGAAGCTCCCATGACTCCAAGATGGCTTTGATCTCCTGGCCCTCCATGGAGAATAGGTCTGCAATCAATGCCAGCCTGGGTAATCTCGCCTGATAGATGAACATGTCTGAGAACAGCAAATTAAGGGGGTCTCTGGGATGCCAATGATCGAACTAGAGGGAAAAGGAACAGCCATCCCCAATACTCCATTGGAAGGATAGGCGGAAATCTCTCATGAGCTGGAGTAACTTCTTCCAAGCCCAAGAACATACAGTTGGCTTGTTTGCAATCCAAAATTTTTTCCTCTTCAGAAAAGTGGAGTGAATCCACTTACACTACAAGGATTCATTGTCAATAAAAAGGATCTATATGTGTTTAAGCATGGCTGCCGAGTTACAATCCTGCAGCCTATGTATGCCAAGCCCCCTTTCTTCTTTTGGAAGGCAAACATCCTCCCAAGAGACTTTCGCACCTCCTCTACCAAGGCCTGGGCCTTTCCATAGGAACTGTTAAAGAATTTGCTCGATGCGGTCCAAGACAGCTCTAGGAAGCATAAAAACACTAGCCCAAAAGGCTTGTATTGCGTGGAGGATAGACCATAAAAACTGCAAGGGTCTTGCGAATGAAAGAAAACGATGAGCCCAAAATTGAACCCTTGCAGTTATTTGGTTGACAAGGGTGTTGCAATCAGCCTTGCCATGTGGCATCCGGAATTTTGTGACGAATCGAATATGTGACGATCCGTGACAGATCGACGGAAGTATCGTCGGACTATTTCATTGGTACCATTTACGGACATCGATTTGTATTATTGTTAGACCGATACGTTACATTTGGTAATGGTCTGACCATCGAAATTACCCTTGTGTAATGTCACGATTGAGACCCCCTTCCACCTACATTCATACCTTACTAACCGAACTTCCCATACACGTCATCTGGACCACCATGCAGCCATGCAAGTAAATTATAATTCAGCCCATGCACATGCGGAGATTAGGGTCAATATATGGAGAAATTAAGTCATGAACGAGGGACCATGCAGCCACAAATTGCTGGCCCAAGTAACTCCGCACCTTCTTTTTAATTGTCGCCAAGATGGGTCAACAAATCTTGAAGATTGTTGACCGAAGTGTGGCCAGCAACGGCCACGTTGCTTCTCACTCGGTTGCCAGCAAAATTCACGACCCTAGCGTGCGAAGGACACGTCTTCTCCAGTTGCCGCTTCTTGCTTTAGCTACCAAGGGTTCTCGATGGATTGTCTTTGCAATCTACGCTTGGCAGAAGCAAGGCAGCAAGAGACTAACCGAGAGAGCGAGTGAGTGCAGCGAGTGAGCGAGAGAAATTGTGAGCAAGCAGCGAGCAAGGGTGAGGGGGAAGGAAGGAGACCGCCCTCCATCCGTGTGCACGCGCTGCCGCCATCGACGCCGCTTGCGTTTGCCGTCGTTGAGCCTTGCCCGTGACCCGAGTTTTCTGTTTTGCTTGCTGTCGACACCGTCGGATTTAAGGCAAGTAAAAGTCTACTAACCTATGTAATGCAAAGCTGTTATTGTCTGAGGTAGTGCAAGTAGACTTGAGAAATGTCTGAATTGGATGTTCAATGCTGGATTATTGAGTGATTGTAGTAGATTAGAACCAAAGAGTTGAGGAAATGCTTCGGATATCACTATGCATTCTGATTTTGTTGAACTATGATCGAAAGAACAATCTGTGGTGAACTTTTGGAAGTGAAATAGTCGTGGTATAGGCACGGGATCCTATTGAATCCGTATTGTCCAAAATAGGTCGTATGCAACTCAGCAATTTTGTAGATTTTCTAGAGACAGTTCTGGTGCGATTTTGATCCCGATTTCTTCATGAATGTTGTGAGGAATTGTTTAAAGTAAGACATATGTTTTTGGTCAGATTTTTTCGAAATCAGTACAGAGGCACAAATTTCTTTTAATGTGAGGTGCTTTTCTGCCAAAGTATAGATTCTGTCAAAGGAAGAAATTTGGGGCTGAGTTGTACGAATTGTTGCGATTTATACATGACGAATTTGGCTAAGGGTTCTTCACGAAATTCTTTCCTTTTGATCTTGTTTATAACATACTAAAATTTTAGAATTTTCTGAGTTCTTTTAGGGGTTATTCCAAATTTTTTACTAAAGCATTCTGATTTTTGGGTTGTTTTATTCCGAGTTTGCTCAATTTATCTCAAAGGTGAATGCATCTTGATTTATTATCTAATATGATGGTGTTGGCATTTAGCATATTATTCAACACTGAAAATTTGATGAAAACTCATGGGACATCTGATGTCATTGCATTGAAAATGTTTTTGATATTGAAATAATATGAGAAGATATTGCTGCCGTTGGACCCTTGGGTCAACGATGCCCCGGGAGTCGGGATGCTATAAGGATCGTAGGGGTCAATGCCTTTGGATGCCTGGGGTCCGCAGGGCCTCAGAGGCTCCTTGGGAGTGTCGGGATGCCCGGTGGTATGTCGGTACATAACTCCGGAGGGTAGGGGTAACCATTTACAGGGCGCACCCTGGAGATTCCTCGTGATGCCGGGTGAGATGCGAGATGCCTAAGAGGTGTGGCGAAACATGCTCTGGATACTCGGTGATTGAAAACTGGAGGCTTTTGTGATGCTAGGTTAGGTGCGAATGCCCGGAGGGACGCAAACACTGTTCCTCTGGGAGAAAAATCTTTTTGAATATTAAAATTGATGGTTCTAATAAGTGATGCCTGTTTATAGGACAAAAATTGTATGGCACGGTATGGGATGTGTCATAACAGTTTAGTCTTATAAACGGGTGGCTCATGTGTTTGAAACGATGTGCATTGGTCATGAAATTGCATTCACTACTATTTTGAAAAATTCTACCGAGTTGGTGCATACTCATTCCTTTGATTATATGTTTTGTCTATCTTGCATGAAATTGGATAATGATGGTTCTGCACGATATAGTTTAGTGGATCTTTTACTACTGAGGGGTTGTACTCACCCCTTTTTGGGGACTAACATTTCAGACTAGATGAGATGCCTCTACTGCCTGTACCTCCCTGCACATTTTATGGAGTCCCGGTCGACCTACAATGGGAACGTTCAGAACATCATCACCTTGAAATTCGATGACTGGTATTTGTACAGGTACAGGTGATAGTGGTGTTTGATATTGGTCCTCCCGCCGTTCCTGTACTTCAGAAGTACATTGCCGTTTTCGTCCGCCAAGATGGACGCACGCTGGGGCCCCTGCCACCATCACCAGCAGATGGACCGGACGGATGGGTGTGATTGCGAGCCAAGGAAAGCAGAGGAAGGAAATTTTTTGACGTCGGCACTAACTGATGGACTCTATGTTTGTGGTTATTAGAAATGTCGGCATCTTTTGAAATATGGCCATGTATAGAAAGCTACAACATTTTGATATACCGACATTCCATTGTCCATCTAGTTTTATGTAAATAAAAGTGTTCGACCTTTACTTGTAAGAATGTTTAGTTGGTGTGCATTGTTTCTGAATATGGGAAAGGGAGATGTTGGATACGCTTCCGTCATATTTGCGCAGGGACCAATGGAAAAGATATAGACCCCCAGACTTCATGGACTTACCAAAATTTTATGATATTAGAGTAATAGACTATCAGGTCAAGAGAAAGGTAGTGATCTGTGGCGACCCTAACGGATCGGGGCCGTTAGGGGGTGCCACATGCCAAGTCTCATGGTGATGATGGGGACCCCTAAGTACTGAATAGGTAGAGATCCTTCCTGGAACCCAAAGGTCCGAAGTATTTGGGTTCAAATAAAGACCGTCTCTCTAGCAAGGTAGACTTCACTTTTGTTGATGTTGGATCTCAACCCACTCAAAGAAGAAAAGGTTTCAAGGCCTTCCTTGAGGAGAGCAATTGAGGCCATGTTTGCTTCACAGAAGAGGAAGACATCATCTACAAAGAATAAGTGAGATAAACAAGTTGCCTTACACCTCTAGAAGAATTTGAAACCCGGTTGCCTGGAATGAAGGTAAAGGATCCTAGAAAATATTTCCATGGCCAAAGTAAATAAGTAGGGCGACAAAGGATCTCCCTAACGAAGTCCCCATCCATTTGAAATGAAATTGTGCATCTCCCTATTTATATAAATGGAGAATTTAGGTGTGCGGACACAAATCATGATAAGCTTGATCAAATGATCAGGAAAACCAAAGGCTCAGAGAGTAAGCTCTAAGAAGTCCCAATCAAGAGTATCATAGGCTTTTTGGAAATCTACTTTGACGGCACACTTTGGCAAGTATGTGCTGAGGTGGAACCCACTAAAGAGCTCTTGGGCGAGGAGGATATTGTCCCTGATCCACCGACCCTTGACGAAGGCATTTTGGGGGGCGGCTGATTATATCTTGAAGTACAGCAGCCACTCGATTCGCCAAGAGCTTGGTGATGCATTTATAAATTGTATTGCAGCACGCTATAGGTCTATAGTCAAAGACCGTAGAAGCATTGGGAACTTTCAATACCAAGACTAAAATGGTGTTGTTTATCTCATGTAATAATCTCCTAGAGATAAAAAAAAAAAAAATCCTTAACCACTGTAATAACTGACGGTCCTATAGCCTCCCAATTAATTTTGAAGAATTTAGCATTAAAACTATCAGGCCTGGGAGACTTATCGCTAGCAAGGGAGAAGATGGTATCCCTGATCTCTAAATCAGAAACCGAACGAGATAGAGATCTAACATGTTCATCATTGAGGGGGCGTTGAATAATTGCCCGAATGTCCTGCACAGCAGGCCTCCTTAGAAGATCCCAAGGCACTAGAAGATCCTAGAAATGGTTAACAAAGCGTTGCCACACCAAGCTTGGATTAGTGATTAGAATACCAGAGGCATCTTGGACCAAAAGGATTCTATTCGTCAAATGCCTTTTGTTGACCGAATGATGAAAGAACTTGGTGTTCCGGTCTCCTTTGAGCCAACTAACCCTGGATTTCTGCCTATAGAAGGACTCATCCTGAATCTGAAGACCCGAGAAAGTCCGTAGTTGGTTCTTTTCAAGCTCAACAAGCAAAGCATTGGACGGGTCAAGCTGGAGGGCATCTTGGGTGACCCACAAAGCGTTCCTTGCCTTTGCTGTCATGGTCGAGATGTTGGAGAACAAGACCTTGTTGAGCTGCTTAAGGCAGCCTTTGAGGGTCTTTAGCTTGCAAACCAACTTGTACATGGGAACACCTTCACCTGGGTTCTCCCAAACTTGAGTAACGATTGCACGAAAGGCTAGGTGCTTCATCCAGAAGTTGAAAATCTTAAAGGGTTTTCTCTGAAGAGAATGGGCCAAGACTCTGACAACCATAGAAGTATGATCGGAGATGCCCGGGGCAAGGAACGAGCCTTCCGAGAAGGAGAAATTTTGGCACCATTTGGAATTGACTAGGATTCTATCAATCTTCCTTGACTTGCAGTTGGCACCAGAAGATGAAGCCCAAGTGAATCGATAACCAATGTACCTTAAATCATCTAGCTCTGCCTAAGCTAAGCATTGCTCAAACTCATCAAAAGAAAGAATCCAGGTATCCGAGCTGCCTACCTGGTCCGAAGGGTCCCTGATGGCATTGAAGTCCCCTACCACTAACCATGCTGAATCCAGCATGGTGACACTTGAATTAATGAGCTCATCCCATAGCAGTCGCCGAGATATGAATGTATGCTCCACATAAATAATCGAGATTGAACAATCCGAGCCAAAATTCAGATACTTCAACTTGCCATGAATCACTTGAGCATTGGCCGAGGAAACATCAAAATTAACGAGAGAAGGGTTCCATCCCACCCATATTCTCCCTTTAGGGGAATAGTCGTAGTTGTTCCACCAATTCTAACCTATCAGAAGACTAGAAGAGATGGACAGGAACAACGACACTGGAACTTTGGTTTCCAACAACCCAATAAAACACTTTATGGAGATGAAATTCCGGACTTCAGCCTGTCTAAGGGGATTCACCAGCCCCCTAACATTCCATATACCTATGTACATATATAATTAAAAACAAGGTAGGAAGAGGGTTACCTTCGATTGCCCAAACGTCGCTAGCTAGTCCCTGGTTTAGGATGAGTAGTAATAGGTGGAGCTGGGGGAGTGTTATGTGCCTTGTCCTACTGTGACATTGGCTTCGCACCAGCAGGATTAGATTTCGGAGCCTGAGAGCATTCCAGGACTTGATCGTCTTCACTTGAGCTACTAACCAAGCTTGCAACATCATCCAAATCATCCTCCGAGCTCATAGATAGGGTTGTGGAGGTAGTTCCCTCTTGGTTGACTTTGCAAGTAGGGACGGAGGGAGCAGGGGCATCACCAATCTTTGGTTGCACTAACTGTCCCTTCTGGGCCATCCGAGAATCAGGAGTAGGCTTCCATCTCGGAGTGGGGTCACTCACCTTTACGGTGTAGTTTGCCCCCTTAGGAGTCACCACTTGAGGAATCACCACGTTCGACACCAAGGGTTGCTTTTTCTTTCTACCCCCAACCTGTTTCCAACCCATCTTAGGAGGCCCTGGGACTATAGAGAGGTTTGGAGCATAAGCGACTGCCTGATCAAGGTTAGGGGAGCCATCACTAGCTGGGGGAAATTGGGCATGTTCTCTATCATCCACCGAGGCCAGGGCCGAATTTGGGACAAGGGCAGGACCTAGGCATTAGGTGGGAGCATTAGGGATTATTGCAATATAAGGGGTTACAGCTGGAGAAGGTCGCATTGCCTGTTCCGAGCAATTGTGGCCGAAAGTACCACAAGTTGGACAGGAGATTGGCCTCCATTCGTACTCAACCGCCACCGAACGAGATTCCCCGTTAAGGATAGCTTCCACCGAATCATAGCAAGGGAGTTTGGCAGAAATCTCCATGCAAACTCTTGCAAAAGAGATCATTTTCATATGTTCAGTTCTGAGATCCACATAAAGAGGCTTCTTGATGGCGCTTGCGACCGCACTAATCCCTAAAGCTGACCACATGGCAAACAGGAAATTATTCAACCTGACCCAGACCGAGACAAAAGCTTGGCGATCCTTCTTCAGCTTAAACAATGGGTGCCATTGTTGTAAGATTAACGGGACCTTGGTCACTGTCAATGGCCCATCATCCAGTATTTACCTCTGAAAAATCGAGTCCAGGAGGTGGAAGAAATAGAATCCTTCATCATTCGCCAAAACTTCAGCAAGCTTAGCTCCCCAAACATGTTTCAAGGCAGCTTCAGTAAGCTTAAAGGGAAGCTTTTTACGCACATAATACCCGACCAGGCATTCATGCTATTTCGGGTCTGTAGCCTCTAGGATTTCCTCGGACAAAGTCACCACAACTTTGCTATCAAAAATGGTAGGAGGTATATAGGTAAGATTATAACCTTTCATGGCCGATTTGACGACATTCGCCCAAGATCGAATCGGTGGAGGGGGTTTCGAGGCCGCTGCATGATGGTCTTAGGTTTGGGGTCTGGCGGCGGGGAGCCTAGCCCGACTTCTCCCTCGTCGACCATACACATTTGGAGGGGCTTGGCTAAGGCCCACTTGGTCTTCCTTGTCAGTAGAAGGAGAGGCTCGGGGAAGAGCGGATGAATGCTTGCTGTGGCTTCGACCCCATCTCCCTTCAACGACTAGTTGGGCCTTGCCCTTCTAGCCTTCACTTACAACAACCAAAGGAACCTAACTGGCAGTAGGTTGATGGTCCTTAGCTGGGCTTGAATGGCGCTCATTTGTTGTGGGCGTATCCATGGTTCAGAACTGCTATAGTATAGTTGAATCAGAGAGGAAGAAGACCCATAAAACCCTAAAAAGAGTCTAGCATAATTACCCGAGGAGGCCGATCCAAAGAAAATGCTATGGTGGGGATGAAGAGGGAGGAAAGCCCAAGCTATCCTCCAAAAATCAGCTCCAACGATCAGTTGGACCGCCCAAGATCGCGCAAAGATTGACCGGTAGCATAATAACCCGATTGCCCAGCTGGAGAGGATGTGTGAATAATACCCGAGAAAGTGAAAATGGAAAAAGTCTCTTGGTTACTAATTTTGTTTTTCCTCAAAAATGAAAAACCTTATACGATGACATATATCATCTTTTTCCTTTTCGTATTCAAAATTTAATGGAGCAACACTTATGAAACATTGGCTTTGAAAATAAAATAGAATGCGAGATGCCTCATTTGAAAGGATTTTGATTGAGTTTAGGGTACAAAACATTAAAACTGATTCTTTTTTACGATTCTAAAATAAATTTGTAGAGAAAATTCATTTGCTAAGAAAAATAAAATCTGGAAAATACAGTGAAGCTTTCTCCCTTATGAATGTGAAAGCTATCTATGACTAATTTCGAGATCGTGTTTTAGCCGGGCCACACTTTTTTTCTTCACTAGCCTTTGTTTTAGGGCTTACTTGGACAATTCGATGATCGACGACTCCCAACCCTTTATTAAGCCTCCTTCCCGTTACCAAACTAGCTAAAATTATCGTTGCATCAAACCAAACGATAAAGAGATGATTATTTCTCTCAGTTCGATATTTATGCTTTGTGTTTTACTTCTCATATCGCATCTTCTGCTATTGTTTGGGATGAGGTGCAGTGCGAAGAAGAATTATCTGTGCGCTCCTTCATCTTGCAGTGAGATCCATAACCTAAGTTATCCTTTTCAATTGAAAGATGATCCAAAAGACTGTGGCAACTCTCGGTATGAGCTAGCTTGTGAAAATAACCGCATTGTTCTATATTTATATGCTGGTCGATATTATGTAAAGTCAATTCATTACAGTTCCTATATTGAACAATATAACCTCAGTGGTGAGATCACGATGGTTGATTATGGACTGCAAAAAGGTAATTGCTCATCCCTTCCTCGTTACTCATTAGCATACTCCAACTTTAGTAATTTTGATTCATATAGAGATCGATATGCCAATACCAAAGTGGCCTTCATGAAGTGCTTGTAAGAGTTTTCCTAATGTGGACTACATTAATTGATATTGTAATTTACCGTTTTACAGGGTTGGTCTAAGGTGAGATAGAAGGTTTTTTAATTAATCTAATATAGGACTAGCTAGTGTGGGCCGAGTTGAGCTTAGCCGTAATGAGAGGGCCTAGTTAGAAACTCTATAAATGGTGCTCAAGTCTCTCCTCTAACCCTAATTCTCACAAGTATCCCCATATAAGGAGCGTTTGCCTAACACTAAAGGGTGAGGGAGCTGTCTCATTGAGCCACTGATACAGAGGGCAATAGAGGAGGACTTGCGCGTAGATCATCGCTTTTCTGCTTCTGCGTCAAGAACGATGAATCCCAAAATAGGTACGATAATCTTTCTACTCGATCATTTATGCCTTTATTCTAGTTATGGAGATCTTGGAGTTACATGAGGTATTAGAGTAACCGTAACCTAGAACTCAATTGCATAGAATGTTTTGCCCTAATTTTGAGATTTTCGTGATTTTTCATTAAAAAAAATCAAATTAAATTATAAATTTGGACTGGGCTCGTCGAGTCGAGCAAATCCGTGATCAGCGCGTTGCCGGGGGAGGCCCCACACGCCCCCACACGTGGCCACGCACCGCCAAGGCGTCGGAGATGCGCCCTCACGAGTTCCCACGCGTGGGGCGTGGCTTGCGCATGCGACGCACGTGAGGGCCTGACATCATGATGATGTCAGCGACCCGGGCTTGACCTGACCCGATACAAGGCGACCCAACTTGACCTGTTGACCTGACCCGACTCGGTCAACTGTTGACCGAACCGGTCAACCGATTAGACCAAGTGGTTGGACCGGGCGATCGAGCTAGGAATCGGTCGGACCGCTACCAGCAGGACCAATTTGATGCTTTTGTTCTGCCCACGTGTGAGCTCCACGCGTCGAGCGGTGCGTGGCTAGCGGCTTTTGGTTCGTATGACCATTCTCGATCTTGTGGTGTATTTATTTTACACGTTTGATAATTTTATGGATGTGAAAGTACATATGAAACCCTAAATACGTGCATTTTAGTGTATTTTTGCGTATTTTTCTATGATTTTGGAAGACAGGTGTTGGGTTACAGGTATGTATCACATAAACATTATAAAAGTGTGATTCATTAATAAAAATTAAATTATATGTATATTATCATTGAATCACACTTATATATATATATATATATATATATATATGTATGTATGATTGAATTTTATTAATGAATAAAGCAGTGTAATTAGCATGATATGTGATTTCAGTGATATATTGCCTCTATCATTAAAGTTAAAATAACATGTATATGGCGTATGTGAGGAGTAAATTTTATATCTCGAGTATGAGAGAGTTTCAAGAGTTAAATTGAGTTGTGACCGCCAAAGTGGCACACTTGGTTGGGTTTGAGAAATATCGGTCTCGTATAATAATTGTGATGTCTTATGATCTAATGCGTGGTCATACTTCCAAAGGAGATGATTGTGTATTAGTTTATGGAGTGATACATGATTGTGTGGTAGATGAGTGACTGATCCTAGTAGTTTTTTTTTTTTTGGTACCTAGGGAACCTCTGTGCGCCGCGTCACGGCAGAATAAACCCTGGAGGAGCAGTAGAGTCATCACCACCCTTGCTGCCTCGGGTAAGTCTTGGGTTCATTTCTTGCAAGGCAGACGACACAGCAATTTGAACTCAAGACCTCTCTCGAAAGGAACCTGCGCTCAACCATTATGCCGCCACCACGAGTGGTGACTGATCTAGTAGTTCATATGCCCAAAGATGATGAATTTACAAAAATTAGAATATATTCTCATAACCGCTATCATGTGGGGAGTGTACAATTGCATGTCATGTACTCTGCCCAAATGTGATTATATGAATTTGCATGTAACTCTTTAGATGTGTACTTGTACGTCAAGTTACATAGTGCTCACATGATGCTAATTATATATATTACTTGTTTTTCAGTCACATTTTCTATAAGTAATAACTCCATTATTATTGAGGTTTTTCCAGGTTCAAATTTTAAGTATTAGAAATAGGATTTTTTATTTGATAAAAGAGCAATTAGATTTGCTTGTTATTTATGAAACTTTTCATTTGGGAACATTTGAAAAGTTGTTTACCAACTGACTGCACTGCTAAAAGTTGATGGAAGCCTTAATAGCGTGAAATTGTGTCTTGTCTAATACTGAAATTAGGATATTTTTTAGTAGTTTGGGTTCTACGATAGAATTGTTCAAAAAGGATTAGTGACTATTCCACAGTGAGTTATAATTCATCTTTATTCGACTTTTTTATATTAATGAATAAATAATAAATAAAATTTGTGTTCTTTAATTTAAATAAGGTTGAGTTCTCTATTATATCAAATGAATCATACATATTGTGTTTAACTCCTAATGATATATACGTCTCGTGTATAGTTGTTGTTTCCAAAAGTTTTTTGCCTAAGGACTAATCTCACACGTCTAAAGAAAGAGTGGAAAATGTGATAATGTTGATATTCTGTCTACTCTTAATGATTATCCAAAGACTTCTATAGAATATTGTGGAAGAAAAATAGCCGAGTTAGTTTTAAAGGTTGTCGGGCCTAATAATGGTGGCGAGTATTTTGGCAAATATGGCAATGCTGAATAGCTTAAAGGGTCATTTGTCAAATACTAGGTAAATTCTGGGGTGGTAGCTTAATTTACTATGCCTGAAAATCCTAACAAAATGATTTGGCTGAAAGGCATAATTGCATCATAATGAATATGGTGATAAGTATGATAAGTAAGACTAATTTATCCAATCTTCTGTGTGTTGATAATTTGAAAAACATTTTCACATACAAAAAATGTGTTTCTTACCTAAGTAAGACTAATTTATCCAATCTTTTGTGTGTTGATAATTTGAAAACAACATTTTCACATACAAAAAACGTGTTTCTTACTAGAGTTGTTCCCTAAACTTCTTTTGAATTATGGAATCACAGACAGTAAAGTTTCTAGAGTTCGATGTAATTGCAGAAAATAACTGCTCTCAAACTATTGAGTATAATAGTACGAATGAGATCACTGTATTTTTGTCTTTGCCTATATAGACAATTGTGGAATGTCCTATACCATAGACTAAGCTTGTTGACATTCAAGGTACTATTCTTAATACAGTTTATCATGAAATTTCTCAAACCTCTTAAGTGCATAATGAAGTGGTTGTATCAGGAGATCTATTAGGAAAAGACAATTAGTTATATCATCAGACTATATAGTCTATTTGTGAGAGCATGACTGCAATATCTACTGCATGATTGATTTAGCGACTTGCATAAATATTGTTTCTTATCCTCAATCAAGTATGTGATTAGATGCCATAAAAGAAATATGCAATCTATGAAACATTATTGTATTTGGAAACTTATTGATTTGCCTAAAAATCACAAGTTCTTAGTTGCAAATAGTTGTACAAAACTAAAAGGTTTTCAATCACCTGTGGTGGCGGCGTAGTGGTTGGGCGCTGGTTCCTTTCGTGAGAGGTCCAGAGTTTGAATCCCTGAGTCGTTTGCCTTGTTGGAAAGGAACCCACGACTTATCCGGGGAGCAAGGGTGGTGGTGACTCTACTCCCTTCAGGGTTTACTCCAAGCGAAGATGGCACATGTAGGTTCCCTGGGTCACCAAAAAAAAAAAAAAAACTAAAAGGTTTTTAAAGAAAGATTGTGGAGTTTAAAGCTAAACTGATAGCCAAAGTTTTCACTCTAAAAGAGGGGTGGACAATGAAGTTCTTTCAGAGTGAACGTGGCATTAATAGCTCATTTTCTTTTTTATAAGGAGTTACGCCAAATAGACACTATCTTTTCAAATAGACACGTTGATAACAAAATCTATATAATGCAACGATGGATTTTGCGGTAGATTATTCAATTAAACTTGTGTGCAGACTGAAAAGTCTTATTCATGATTTCAAGCAAGTTTCTAGACAATATTATTAAAGTTTCATAGTGTTGTCATTTCGTTCAGTTGAGAATAAAGTAATTTAGTATATATATATACATGATATTTTGCTTACAAGTAGTGACCTTGAGGCATCTTTTGTCCTTTGCACTGAGGTTTGTAAAGATTGTTCTTGCCATATATATTAGATTTATCTCAGAGGATATTTGATGATTGAATTTTGGAAATATTCTATATACATCATTGCAGACTAGGAATTACTCTTGTCATTAAGAGTGATGGACTGAAGCTTTTACATTGTCCTTATTTAAATATTGAGAAAATCTAGTTAAATAGTGTATCTTGTGTCAATGCACATAAAAGTATAATGTATGCTCAAATTTGTACTAGACTCAATATCACCTTTGCGATTCACCTTTGCGATGAGATTTCTACGCAGATATTAGTCAAAACCAGGACACGATCACTAAGTTGTTGCCAAGAATGTTTAAAGTACTTAAATATGACAAGAGATTATATATTGATTTACAGACATGTTTAAGTATTGTAGCTAGTAGAGTATTTACATGTAAACTATGTTGATTGTTAAGATGATATGAGATCAATAACGGAATACATATTTATGTTAGTAGGAAGTGCAATAAATAAAGTTCCATGTCATCTTCTACTATGTAAGCATAGTTAGTAACATTTTTTTAGGCTGTTACTTGGGCTATTAGGCTTCGGAACCTCATTAAGGAGTTGACCATTTTTAACTTTATGGATTCACCCATAAGGTTGTATTGAGACAATATATTTATAGTATTTTTATTAACGACAGACATCTCAAGAGGTCTAAATATATGGTAGTCAAAATTTTTTACTATAAAGAAACGGTACAAAATGGTGACATTATAAATACATTTTTGGAACATCGACTCATCCTTCGAAGAATTTTCGGCGAGTCCGGATTTTCGGCGAAAAATCAAAATTGGGCGATTTATCAGTCGTAGTATCTTCATTCTGCTTTGCAATGCTTGTCAACTAGTAATTTTTTGAGAATCTTCCGAGCTAGGTTCATGTTCTGGCAGCTAATGCGGTCCTGATACTTGTTGTCATTGGCATTCTGGTAATAATCTCACCTGCCTTGATCTCTTTCCGGCTCTATCTAGTTGGCTGCTGCAACAACTCCCAACTATAAATTTTTCTAATCTGTTTTTTCCAATGCTCAGCTATACATAGTAGCATTTTATGCTGGAATGGGCGCGGTTCCTTGGTTCGTGATGTCCGTGGTAATTATAAACATCCCCCAAAGTTTCATGCTTATCAAATTAAAGGTTGTTTTCGTAACTGGTGTTATTAGTACAAGAGTTTCAAAATTCTTTTGCCAATTATGTAATGTGTGCTGGTGTTTAGATTTTCCCCATCAATATCAAAGGAGTAGCTGGAGGTTTTGCAACACTAGTGAACTGGTTCGGTGCTTGGGTAGTTTCCTACACTTTCAACTACTTAATGAGCTGGAGCTCCTACGGTACGACTCTGTTGAAAACACTCTTTGAATTGTTACTTTGGTAGGAGCTCGATAAACATTTTGTCACATTGCAACATGAGTTGTTGCGCGAATTTGACCAAACTATAGACTTGAGACTTAGCTTTCCTGAAGATTTCAATCTTATTTGGGGTTGGAGGTGTGACATCCTATTGAATAAATCGGGCGTTTCATTGATGCGCCTATAAGGCTGTTCTCAGAACTGATCACTCTAGAGATAACTAGACTATCTAGGAAAAGCCATTTAGGAATTTTAACGCAATAGACTTGAAAATTCAATCAAGAATTGGCTATTCTATCGTGTTCATCTTTAAAGGCCATTACGGCACAGTTAAAAATCGATTAGAATCAGAGATAGGTTGGTTCGACTGAAATTTGTGGCTAAACGTGGGTGACTTTACTAAATTGGAAAATTCTCGTCGGCCGGTACTAAACTAATTTTTCTATCATTTTGGTACCCTGTGTCCATATTTAAATCATTGAGATTTTCATGACAACCGATAGTCACCAATGTGTCGAATAAGTTCATTGTAGCTCGAAAAAAATTGAGCACGGGTCATTTGCACTAAAAATTTATGAAAGCTATTCGGTAGCCTAGGTCACGCTAAAATCGTGCTGAATTGAAATTAACTACGAATTTGAATTTGATTTCAAAAATTGAAAGTTCTGTCATGTCATGAGTCATTTTAGGAATATCGGCTCAGTCTCAGAAGATTTTTCTGCAAACCGAGACTTTTTAGGAAAAAGTCGAGGTAGGACTGTTTTTGTCCAAAAAAAGTTAGAGACAGTTTTTGATCATGCAATTGGGATGCAAGTAGGATCAATTGGTGAGGAAAAATACAAATTTGATCAATGAGGTGTTGGTTGAATTTATGAGGGCCAAATTGGATTGAATCAAGAGACAGTGGGTGTCCAATTTGAAGGAAAACCCATGAAATTCATAGCTCCCCCTTTCCTATAGCTTTTGGACCATTTCAAAGGTTGTAAATGGAGCCTTGGTGGCTGATTTGTGGCCATGGAAGACAGCCAAGCTTGGTGGACAAGTTGGGGGACAAGAAGATGAGGATTGAAGCTTTAGTGGCCCCCTTATCTCCTCATCTCTTTCCTCTCTCCCTCAAGCTGGCCGACCAACCTCCCCATCCCTCCTTGCTTGCTATTCGAGCACCCCAATAGCCAGCAGAAGGACCGCCGAAGCCAGCTCTCGCCGTCGGGACCGCACGCCATCGCAGTCATCGTCCTTGCGCGCCGTCGTTGGCCGCACGTGCCCTGCGTCGTTCAGCCGTGCCTCCGCCTCTCTCTCGCGCTCGTCTCAGCCCAGTAGAGTCCCAAAGTCCTTTCCCGTGGCCGTCGGACCTTCTTGCACCGCCAAACAGCCACCATGTCACTACTGTGAGGCCCGCTGAACGTTGCTGCAACTCTGCTGGTTTTACGTTGCCAAACCAACCCCGTTTTCTCTCTTTTGCAGCGACTAAATAGAAGCAAATTGTGAGGGTTTCCAGCAACACCTCAGGTCCATTTTGAGGTCGTTCCAGACCCCAAAAGCTAGGTTCGCCTTGGAGAGAATCGAGCCCCATCACGTCCCCGTCGATTTGAACCGATTGGATCGCCGAACAAGTGAGTTTAACTCACTAATCCTCGCTTAGAAAATTAATGATTCTTAAGGGTTGATTAGTTTATGTTAAGTATGGTTTATGAGGATAGTTAGATTAGATTAGTGAATTTAATTATTTGCGGATGCATGTTAGGCGGATAGTTAGTGCAATCAGGGCCTAAACGAGCTCTAGTATTTATCTAGAGTGATTCGAAAATTTTCCGGGTCCATCTCGGCGTTCAATTAGGCTTTTCCAGGCCTAAGTCACATTATTGGCATTTAATTAATATTTTCCGTAATTATTTAATTATTTATTTATTTTCTAGAAATTAGACCGGGATAATTAGTGACCGGAGGAATTTTATCTGATTATTGTGGTGCAATATGTTTATTTAATTGAGCTTTAATTTGTACTTGATTGTGGGTGATTTGTATTTTTTGGGAATTTATTCCAAAATTAATTAATTTTGAAAATTAATTGGAAAATCAACGGGTGTTAGTTTACAATGTCAAAAATATTTTGGCGGACTATATAAAATAGTGGGAATTGTGAAAAGGAAATTATCATATTTTGGTTAAGGCCGACCGTGTACCCACACACGGCTATTTTTATCAGGTATGATAAAAATGAGAAATTTGCTATATAATTGAGGTGGTATACTATTTTGGCCAGGGGGCCCTAAATTTGTCAGTTTTTGGTGAGCATATATAATATATCATATTATCAACTTTGGGCGAGTATATATATTATCAGCTTTGGGTGAGTTATTTATTATTAGCTTTGAACGAGTATATATATATTGTTAGCTTTGGGCGAGCTATTTATTATCAATTTTGGGCGAGCATATATAGTATACTATAATGGCCAAGGGGCCCTAGTTTATTAGTTTTGGGCAAGCATATATATAGTATACTATATTATTAACTTTAGGCAAGCTATACTATCTATTTTTAGCTTTGGGTGACTAGTCCTAATTTGATAGGACCTTATAAATAGTATTGAATGTACCGACCAGGGGACGATCGTGATGACATATAATCGACCGAGTCGATGGATTGATGATTCGATCTGAGTGAATAATTGTTGAATTCTATTGTTTGAAAAGAAGGAACTGAGGCCAAGGTAAGTTCTCTGACTTGTGTTATGCTTAGGCAGCCCTTATGGCGTATTTGCTTCCTAGTCGGGTTTTAGGGGGTGAAACTCGCTAAGACGTCATCTCACCCCATTGTGGGACAACATTTCAAGTCCATAGATGACAACACCTCTAGCTCCTCCCGAGCATTTTGGTCAGTCGAAGAAGTTCACTAAAATGGGTTATCACATTCCGATTACCAGGCACCCTGAAGGATTGGAATATGTACTAGTGAAATCCACCGTTTGGGTTGATGCGGGCCTACCTCACAAGGTGCCCCATAAATACCGAGCATGGTATCACCATTACAATGATGGATGAAGGGTGGGTCCTATACCGAAATCTGATGTACCTCTGTATGTGTTGGAAGTTGCATTCGGGAATGGGACATCAGACCCCAAGGGTGGATCAGTGGTAGATGCGAAGGATCCCAACTCGAGGGTGATTCTGACTCTCCGGTGTACTCATGTCACGCCCCGATCCTCGAATGCGCGCACATCCTTCTACTTGGTCGATTTTAGAATGCGATATCCCAAGATTATGTATCGCTGACCCTTTCTTTTATTAAGCACACGTGGAAGCAGTTATAAATCCCCAAACAATAAAACAATGGGATAGAAAAGCAATGCCATATTTTCATATTGAAAATGCATAACCAAACTTTTATACATAGCATAACGGGCTTTCATTATACTTCACAGTACTATTCACCAAGGTCTGATTTAACAAATCTACAAATATTCAAAAGGTTTTCAAAATGAGGGAGGTCTCAATCCTTCTGCAGGTCGTACTCAAAATCATCCTCTTCACCCTCCTCTAATTCCTCGCCAGGCTTTTCCTGAAATCCTCCTCTTGAAGATCTTCCACCTAAGAGCCTGAAATTGGTTTTTTCAACAACTAATGAGACTATGTCTCAGCGAGTTCTACCCCCTAAGACTCGATTAGGAAACCAATACACCACTAGGTTACCTAGTACAACACGAGTCAGATGACTTACCTTGGCATCAGTTTCCAACCTGCAATTTAAGGTTATGCATATATGCCTCATATATTGCATTAAAACATTCAATCACTTCACAACCTCTGGATCAACTCATTGATTAATCGACCTAGTCGATTCACATGTCAATCAGACCATCTTTGGGTCACTTCACTTCCCCTCATCACACCCCCAGCAGTACACTTAGTCACAGAGCTTCATTAGTGCTCTCGGGCATTACTTCTGCTAAGGTGACGTGTATAATGGACAGCACTTGTGCGTTCTTTAAAGCGCTGTTTTCACCAGTGATAGTCTCCATCACCGAACCACGTATGTCCATACTGCTGCACATAATAGACAGTACTCGTGCGTTCTTTAAGGCGTCATTTTCACCAGTGATATTCTTTAATCACCGAACCACGTATGTCTTATTACATCGGTCCTGATTGGTTTCAGCCGAGAATTTCCCCAATTCACTTTCATAGTTCCCTCTGCTTTACAACTCATCAATGCTAAATAGTCATACTCGGCCATCCACCAATCAATCACTCCATTTCATTCAATTTGGGATAAATCCCTAATTTGCACAATCAATTTAATTCTACGCAATGTAGAGCTCAATTAAATAAACGTATTGCACCACGACAATCAGCACAAAATTCCGGTCACCGACCATCCCAGGTGAATTTCCGGAAAATAATTAAATAATTAATTAATTTCGAAAATTAAATAAATAAATACGATAAATTCAATTTAGCACAATATAAAGCTCAATTAAATAAACATCGCACCATGATCATCAAGATAAAATCCCGATCACTGGCCATCCAGTTAATTTCTGAGAAATAAATAATTAAATAAACTAATTTCGAAAATTAATATTAAATTTCTAAAAATTCCTTCTAGGCCCAAATTGCTTAAATAATACCCGATAAGGGACGGGAAAAATCCCAAGATGCATTCAATAATTAATAGGACATGTCTACCTACTAATTACACCATCAATTTAACTAACATGCATTAACAAGTCTCTAATTTAATTATTTTAATCTAATCTATTCACCTAATTGCAATTAATTAAATCTAATTAACCCTTAGGCATATTAGTCTACTAATAAAGCATTAGTGAGTAAAACTCACTTGCACAAAACGAAGACCGGGACACTGCGACGACGACACAACGGCGGCCGAACTTGGGCTGGGCCAAGAACTTCGCAAGCCCGAAGAAACTCTGGGCTTGGGCCTGCTGAAAATCTTGGGCTGAGCTTGATTTGGGCTTCAATAATTTCGCTGGGCTTCGCTGAACTCAACTGGGCTTGGGCCTGTCACGACTCGATCTCGCCGCCCCTCGAAATGTATCCAAGGTAGGAAAAGGTCGGGTTTAGAGGTACTTTGATCACGAGAGTTTCCTCACGATATCACGAGCTCTCCCAAGCTCGTACCCCGCGTGACAGTGGATTTATTTATACGATCTAGGTATTTAACAACCTAAAAATATACAGGAGTCGCCACTAGCCTTATTTTTTTTTGGGGGTCGGCTAGAAACCCAATCGAGGGTCGGGAGTATTCCCTCGATTCCTACGCAACCAGATATCTAGGTTCGGGGACTTGGGTTACGTTAATATTGCTATTAGCGCCCTTTCGGTACCTAAACAGTATGTTGTGTTTTTCCTAACATGTCCATGCATTTATTTTTGTATTTTCAGGATCATCAATTCTATACTAAATGATCATGCGTGGTGGATTACTTTCATTCTATTCTATTTCTAAAAAATTGAAAAGAAAACAATCAATGAAATTGAAAGTGCAAGACATGAAGTAAACAATCAAGAGAAAGCAGTAAACCTAATCATGCAATTCTAAAGAATATAAAAGAGAAAACAATCGAGAAAGAAAGGAAACCCGCAACTCGTCGGGCTTTATACAATGCATGAAACCCGAGATATATGTCGAGAAAATGAATATTACATGACAATGGTCGAAATGGACATCGACCTTCACCATCTTCACGCCTTCTCCATCTTCGAGGTTCTAATCTAAATCTAATCTAAGAAACCCGGATGACTAGATGCGTACAAATGAAAGAAACAATCATCACGTATCAAAACAAACAAAAGCAAGCATTTTTTATGCTCACAAACGGTGACTAAAGTTACGAAGTCCTTAAGTCAAGTTCTATGTGACATTTCAAGGTTCGGCATTGTTATGCGCCGCACCAAAATCATTCATCAAACGATCACATGCAAAGCATATAATATGACAGGCATCCAAGTCATATAACATTGGTTCTCAGTTAATCAAACAAATGAATTAGCTGGCAAAAGATCATTCACCAAACAATATGCATCATTGAACATGTTCGTGCTACATGTATATCCATCTAATCTATGCTTAATCCACAACTTCCAGCATGCAATCAGAATTGTAATAGAGCACATGAGACTATAAATTGTGATTGTTTGATGACAAATCACCATGAAATTGAAACCCTATCTTACCACAAGCACGTATGAGTCTTCTTGATCAAAATGACATCAATTCATAACCAAACTAACCTCAAGTTAGAATCAAATGCACACCCAATCATGGTAACGACTTTCATGGCAAAAGTTTTTTTTAACGTGAGCTACATAGAAGTTTATGAAAATACAAGAATGCACAATATCACATTGGAATTGCAGCAAAATATCAGGATGTCATGACACATTAATAGTGATTTGATCTAAGAAGAAAATCTGAAGAATATGAAATTTTACCACAGCGCGAACAAAAGAGAGACAAACAGCTTTTGTTAGGGATCTAATCTTAGAATTCCTTAACAAGAAAATCATAGAAAAATGACGAGATCAACTTCGACAATGGAAAAACAAGGGTCATGAATTTCATTTTATGACAGATTCTATCATGCGAATCACAAGAGAAGTTAAGTCCAATTGATATGCAAATCATGTGAAATCAGCATCATAGGAACAAATTTCACGAGGAAGCTTCTCAAAATTTTTAACACGTGAGTTTCTAAAAATTCAAGAACATGAACAAGTTAATCAGGAATAGAACATGGTAGCATGTCACACCGTCATTCTACAACATATTGAAAGTAATTGGACAAATCTACTATCTCATCTTAAAACTAACAGCAACTAGCCACAGAGAAGATAACATTTTTCAGATTCAGCATGCATATTTTTTTTAAAAAAAAGTTCAAGAGCAGAGATGTATCAATTGGCTAAAACAATCTACACAAGAATAGAGCAGCAATTATAGCATACTGATATTCACAAATGGCGTGTATCGTGGAAAGACCTACCACTTCAAGAAAGCCAAAAGGAGCTTGGAAGTCAGAAATAAGAAAAGACAGCAAGCAAAGAAAAACTGACACTAAAGAACAACATAACTCTGGACCTATTTACAAACAAAAACACAGAAAGTTTGGATCAGTAAAACAGAAATAAGCTACCGGGCAAAGTGATTAATGTTGGAAATTGGCTCGATGGTGGATATCTAATATCAATTATCAAACAATATGACTTTGCTAAGAAAAAGAACAATAGAGCAAGATCATTCCATACGTGATTTATTTTCCATTTATCTACTTATGTCACATAGAGAACTATGTATGCCAACTAAAAAAATGCACCCGAGATTCAAGATATTAGCATTCGTTCAATACGCTTGTGATCTCAACATGTATAGAGAACCAACCCAGTAACATTTTTTATAATATGTTTGCAGTTGGGCACAGTAAACATAGATCGATATATTGTGAAGCATAAGAAGGAAATGTGCATGGATCAATTCATTTTCGTTCAAGATGCTCTTGGTCTAAGTTCTGGAATACTTAGATATCAGATTTATCTCAGGTACACGTTGGATATGCATCTAATTCGAGAATTTCAGTAACAAATCCTAAAAATGAATAGCTCCTAAATTTTGAAATAAAAGGAAACGAAATATAAGTAAAGTCTATACGACAAAACTAATGTATCAATCAAGCAAAGGGAAGCTCTCAATCAGAATCTGAATTGAAACACACACTGATCTAATTCATGAATTTTATCAAACAGGTGGTAGATATTTCCGTCAAAGGAGCTAGATGTAGAAATAAGAGAGACATCTTATCACAAAGAGGCGATGCAGCATGTTCAAGGTCATTAGGAAAGCCTCACGCGTGACTAGATTTCGCTGGTGAAATTGAGTATTCGGTTTTTACATGTGGATTTACCTTGATGAAGAGTAATATCTGACCACGATTGGAGAATGGAGGTCCTAAATGCGTCGGCACCTGTAACTTGAACGAAGAAACCGTCGCTGTAGTAGACGCTGTCGCCGTTGGCTTTAGAGCTCAATCTCTGGAACCGAATGGATTCCTCTGAACTCGGCGAAGTATCAAAAACTGTCACTCTCCGAGCTCCTCGACTGGCTGTTCCGTTCTCTAGGGTTTGAGAGAGATCGGATTTGCAACTTCAACGGCGGCATCGAAGAACAACACTTGAATTCGAAGATCCGCTAGACTGAACATCAAGTCTAGGCCGGGGTTTCGAAGACGGGGCTGCGACGGATTCGATGCGCTTAGCCACTGGAATCGAGTGTCTGCAGCAGATCCCTCGACGATCCGGTGAGCCCAATCCCGAGAGATTCGAGTCCAAGAATGGTGAAAGAAAAAGCGGATCTCCGGTCGGCTTCCGATCGGGTCAAATCCAGCGAACAGAACCGCTGGCATTGTCATTGCCATGACCGCCGTCCCCTCCGATCTTCGATCCCTCGCCAATGGAGAAAAACCCTAGCCGATCGAACCGTAGAGAGAGATAGAACACTCGATCGAGAGAGAGTCCCCCGGAGAGAGTTTTCGTGATCATCCCCCTGAGCCCCCAAAAGAGAGAAGTTGTTTTTTTCTTTCAGAGAGAGAGCGTCCTCAAAGTGAGAGAAAGAGCCTTTTTCCCCCCCACCTTCAGTCAGATTCGCCAAAGCATTTTAAGAGAGAGCTCCTGAGAGAATCCGTGCGCCCCCAACCTTCTTTTTCTTTTTTTTTTTCTTTTTCTCTCCTTTTTTTTCGTTTTCCTTTTATTTCTATTTTTTTCATTTCATTTCATATTTTTCTTTTTTTGTTGTTGTTTTGTTTTTGTTTTTTTTGTTTTTTCTTGTTTTGTTTTTTTTTTTTGCAAAATGGATGATTAAAATGTCGATAAAAAATTTCGGGTGCCAACAGGGCTTCAAAGAGCTAGACCAAATTTCGAATGGGCTGAGATTTTTGTGGGCTTTCAAAAGGCGTGGGCTTGCTGTGACTGAACCAAATTCAACGAAGATGGGCCGAGCTTCATAGGTCCACTTCGTGCGGGGCTTGCGGCGGTTGGGCCTTGGTGATGAAGGGCTGAAGACGCGGACGAGGGAAGCAACAGCTGCTTCGCCGGGATTCTGGGGTTTCTCCGGTGGGATTTGCTGGCCGAAGATGGAGTAACGGAGGCAGACACGTGGACGGCAGAGGCGTGGGGACTTCGGTCAACAAACGGTGGAGGAGAGGGCACCGTTGACTGGATCGTGGGCGTGTCGATTCGGTGGACGCCTGGCGATCAATGTGGGAGGGTTTTGGTTTGCTGGAAGAGCGGCAGCACCTTTGGTCTTCAATGGGCTGGAGGAGGCGTGGAATTTGTTGGGGTCAACCAACTGGTGGAGAGGCTCCACGATTGACCGAACGTGGCAGCTCGTTGGAGAAGACGGTGGAGGAGAGTTCGCTGGCGACGGATCTTTGCACGGATGTAGGGCTTTTGCGGTCAACCAAGCAGCTTCGGTTGCTGCCGCTGTTGACCGAGCCAAGAGCAGACTCGGACGCGTGGAGGGGCTGAAGGTCTTCGGTCAACAAACGGCAAGAAGCGGTGGAGGAGGGGCGTGCGGATTCGTGGCCGAACTGGGACGTTGGCAGCTTCTAATTTCTGGTTTCTTCGCTGCTGTGCATGAGAACACAAGTGAATGGAGAGAGAGAGAGGTTTTGGGGCGGTTTCACGCTTCTCCGAATGAAGAAGGGGATTTTCACGCGTGAGGCAAGAATGGCTGAACTTGTGGGAGAAGCCAGCTAAGATGAAGAGAAAAGTCAGCAATCCTTAGCCAACAAATTTAATGCTTGGTCCCTTAAAGGCTGCACAAAAATATCTAATGTTTCCCTAATACTTTCTAGCACCAATATCCACTTAATTATCCAAATTGAAGCCTCAATTTCTGCCCCTTTTCCAATTTCGAATTTCACTCAAATAAACTAAATTTTCTTGCTCAATTTCCCAAGTTGAGGTCAATTTCAATGTAAAAAAATCCCAAGTGATTTTCTATAAATCCCCGACACACAAAGGCTCAACCCGAAAGCCCAATTTTCCATCAATTTAGCTAATTCGAATTTCTGCCAAATTTCTACGACGTTTGAACCCAATTTCTGTAAAAATCTCAGGACCTCCGAAAATCTTCCGAGACTAAGTTGACGTTCCTAAAATAGCTCGTGACACCACAGAACTTTCAAGTTCTGAAATCGAACTCAATTTGACGGTTAATTTCACTCCGGCATGCTTTTAGCGTGACCTAGACTATCGAGTAACTTTCAGATATTTTTAAGTGCAAATGACCTGTGGTCGATTTTCTTCGAACCACTATGAACCCACTCGACTCATTGGCGACTTCCGATTGTCGTGAAAATCTTGAGGATCCAACTACGGACACAAGGTACCAAAACAATAAGAAAATCAATCTAGGGCCGGTCGACGAGAATTTTCTAATTTAGTGGGGTCACCCACGATTAGCCACATATCTCTATCGATCCAGTCTATCTCTGATTTCAAATCGATTTTTAACTGTGCCATAATGACCTTTAAAGATGGACACGGTCAAGAAGCCGATTCCTGATCGAGTTCTCAAGTCTATTGCCTTAAAATTCCTTAATAATTTCCCCAGATAGTCTAGTTATCTCGAGAGTGATCGACTCTAAGAATAACCCTATAGGCGCATCAATGAAATGCCCGATTTATTCAATAGAAGACATGGTCGAAAAATCTGGATGTCACAACTCAGCTGCGGGCTCCAGCTGGAGCGAGGAAGAAGGAGAGATCGTTGAGGAGGAGGAGGAGGACCTAGAGGAGGATCCAAAGGAAGATTGAAACCCCACCCCTGTCTTCAGACTTTATTTTCTGAGCTTGTTTGATTAGGACATGGCTTGATAGTTTACCTTGTATATATTTACACTATGGTTTGCAATGTATATAAGTGTGGTTGTTTCTAAGGTTTGAAAAATTGGAGTCCTACTTTCCTATTCCATTATTTTATTGTCTGGGGATTTCATATGCTTCCACATGTATTAAAATGAATGGGTCGGCGATGCGTCTTGGGACGTTGCTATTTAATCGACCAGGTTAGGGATGGGCGCGTGCTCGAGGATCAGGACATGACAGGAGGTGTCTGTCACTCCGTTCTTCATGCTCTCGAATGCATATTCAGTCCATTTATTTAAATCAAGGCGTTCACAGCAACTTCTACCTAGATTCCGATATCACGACAATTGATCCGACGTGTCATTTAAAAAAGAAAAAGTTAAAGTGGGTCTTTCTGCAGAATTATTAATAGACAGGTAGTATATACTAAAGCAGTCTTCCCATGAGAAAAATGTCAAAATATGCTTCCGAAAAACTTGTTGAAAGCAAATAACTCTGCTCGCTTGCTTCACAGGTACCTTCCTTCTTTATGCGGCGATTAATGCCACAAGGATGGTGTTCGTGATCACGGTGGTCCCTGAAACGAAAGGGAGGAGTCTTGAGCAAATTCAAGCAGCCATCAGAATGAAAATGGCGGCACTCTTCCTTGTAGTCCCATTTGAGCTAACATGACATTTACAATACCACACATTCAGAGATGGAAAATGATTATGAAGCAAGTAACAACATCTTTTGTTCAATAAAACGACATTATTGTTGAGATATGTCAGTTCATTCGGTTTTATGGCAAGAAAGAGATGGGGTTATTTTATAGAAGAGTGAGTGATTGATTTACAAGAATAATACGTTCAATTGCAAGTGAAAAAGCACATATTGCAATATTTTTATGAATGCGAATATTGCACCTAGTCTTCAGGCATGTTGGGCAATTACGAAGCAAGTGACTTTCAAATCAAGGCTCGCGTCCATCTATTGCTAGTTGAGAAATTATTGCATGGCCTTTATTCTTTTCTTGTAATGTGCAACGATAGTCTTCAGTGCCGTTATTAATCTTTTCGGTTACAAATTTCATTTTTGTCAAAAATGAAAAATCCTACTCCGCGAAACAGATTATTATTTTTCTATAGTATATTATGGCACTAAATGAATTGATAGTCGATACATCAATTTGCATAATTTATGTCCAAATATTTTGGTGTACGTGCAAGAGATAATATAGGATACTTTCACCAAGAGATTTTGTACTTAAAAATTTGA
The DNA here is from genome assembly GCA_017140255.1 of Eucalyptus paniculata subsp. matutina. Taxonomy (NCBI): domain Eukaryota; kingdom Viridiplantae; phylum Streptophyta; class Magnoliopsida; order Myrtales; family Myrtaceae; genus Eucalyptus; species Eucalyptus paniculata. Next base: position 32,523,662 of record CM029445.1, read on the forward strand.
CTAATCATTGCTGAATATTTAATGATGATACAGAAAGCAACTAAGGTATAATTGCGTGGGGAACTGCTCGCAGAACAAACCAATATCCAGAAAGGGTAATATGCAATAAAAATAAAACTAAAAACGTAATCAGGAATAATATTACTACAAAAAATTGAACATGTGCAGTTAAAACGTCAATGGATGCGTCAGTTAAGATAAACTTTGCTGTATTATATGGAAAATCCATTTCAGTCTCTTCAATTATACTTAGGTGTACGCACTAGCTTGAAAAATAGTGCTAATTACAACTATTTGAAGGCATGTCTGTTTCACTGAGAAGAATTTCTATGCAAAACTATCTGATGTTATGTTCACAATGGTAAATTGACCGATAGTCTCATTTGAGCTTACATGACACCAATTCCACACATTCAGATATAGAAGATGATGATGAAGCGGGCAACAACATTTCTTTCATTTGATAAAATGACAGTATTATTAAAATTGATCTGTTCAATCATTAAGTGGTTCTGTTACAGGAAAGAGATGATAGTATTGTTCATAGATCTAGCACAATTGTGGGAGAGTGATTGAAAATTAAAGTTGACAATAAATAAATAAACATCACTTTATATTTCTGAAGTCAAATTTTGCACCTGTAGTCTTTGCGTGACGACGAAGTTAGCGAGGTTCTAGTCAAGGCGCGGCGGTCCCTCGATAGCAATTATTGAATTGCTTTCTTTCTTTCATAACTTGTTCCACCATCCAAGAAGCACTTACTCCATATTTTCCTTTTACTTTTGCCAAAAGCAACATTACACAAGTTAATATTCCCGTCAATAAGCTATTTTTGTTACCAATTTTTGTTTTTTTGTTAAAAATGAAAAAGCTCATACAATAATATACGATATGTATTTCCTTTTTGTCTTCACAATTTAAGAAGTGACATTTATGGAATATTAGCCTTGAAAAGAAAATAGAACGCCAATACCTCACTCGAAAGGATTTTTGATTCATTTTAGAATACAAAACATTCAAATCGATTCTTATTTATGGTACTAAGAAAAGTCAATTTAGAAACTGCAGAGAAGTTTCTTTTCTAATCAATGTGAAAGCCCTGCATAAATAATTCCAACACCGTGTTTTGTCACCTAGAATGCAAGGGTTTCAATTTCCACGCGATACATACTTTTTCTTCACTAGACTTGCCTTTATTGGTTGACTTGGACATTTGTATGACCGACGACCCGACACTTTTCATTCATATAACGAGGCCTCCATCGCATTACCAATTAGCAAAAACTTTCATTACATCAGATCAAACGATAGAGAGACGATTAAGTCTCTGAGCTTCATGAGCATGTTTCGTGTTTTGCTTTTCATATTGCATGTTCTGCTGCTACTGGGGACGAGTTGCGGTGCGAAGAATAATCACTTGTGCGCCCCTTCATCTTGCGGTGATGTTCATGACATACACTATCCTTTTCGATTGAAAGACGACCCGAAAGACTGCGGCTTCTTTATGTATGAGCTAGCCTGTGAATATAATCGCACCATTTTATATTTGTCTGCTGGTCGATATTATGTGAAATCGATTTACTATGACTATTATTTCAGATATCATTTCTCTAGTAATATCACGGTGGTTGACGATGGACTACAAAAAAGTAATTGCTCATCCCTCCCTCGTTACTCATTGGCGAGATCCGACATTAGTGATAATGATCTTTACAGTTCGTTATCTGTGCCGGTGGTCTTCATGCAGTGCTTACAGCCCGTTGCTTCTGCTCGGTATATCAATACCGAACCATGTATTGAGGGAGCATACCCTTCTGATACGCCCCCTAATATCTCCCAAATGAAGGTGTACTCATACGCTATGTATGGGGATTCTGATATATGAGTAGGGGGCATCGAGGATTCTTGCAACATAACCATGATGACTTTCTTCTCGGGTTATAAGCAGACGAGGGAAATGGATCGGTATAATCGTGTGAGCCCACCGTATAAGGACCTCCACAACATGATGGCTGAAGGATTCGATCTCTATTATGGAGGATCTCCTTCTTGGCTATCTTGGTTGTCTTCGCGGTCTTCGCAGTCTTCTCCGTCTTCGCCGTCTTCGCTGTCTTGGCTGTCTTGGCCGTCTTCGCTGTCTCCGCTGTCTTGGCCGTCTTTGCCGTCTTCGACGTCTTCGCCATCTTTCGCCGTCATCCCCATCTTCACCGTCTTCACCGTCTACGCCGTCTACGCCATCTTCGCCGTCTGCCTTGTTTGCATTGTCTCCACCATCCCCGCCGTCCCCGCCGTCCTTGCCGTCTCCACCGTCCTCATCGTCTCTGCCATCTCCGCTGGTAATTTTCCAACTTTGCGTGATTATGTACCCAGCGGTATGGTGCGAACCATATTACTCCTGTAAGCTGACTTTCTCTGCTTTTCTTCCTTTACTCTCTTACTTTCTTTCTTCTTCTTCTTCTTCATCCTCATCCTTTTCTCAAATGTTAGCTCTACTGAGGGATCTTATCAAAATTTACTTACTGAGTAATGTGGCATGTTTCTATTGGATATTGTAATACGTTGGTTTGATTTATTGAGTCATTACTTTCTTTAATACCCAATAAAAAAATTGCCACATCCGTTTAATGAAATAGTTCAAGAAGATTTTTTAGTAGATTTGGCGGGCATTGCTCTTTTATTTTACATATGTGGAGCTTTTTTGGACTTGACACTCTTTCTTTATTTTTTTTAAATTTTTTTCGGGCCTTATTCATTAAAAAAACCACAAATTTAAGTTTAGTCCCAATTCTGCTCCAAACTTTTTTTGTTTAAAAAAAACCCTAAACTTTAGGTCCAATCCAAATTTGCCTAGAACTTTTCTTTATCTTGGAAAACCCTCAAACTTTGGGCCATAACTAAATCTATCTCTAACTTTTTTTTTTTAGTCTAAAAGAAAAAACACCAATTTTTACTCTAATTGCAAATCTACCTCATGAGCCCTTTGACCGAAAATTACCGTTAGTCATCCCTAATTTTCATATCTTAGAACGGTTTCATTTTGGAAATAATTTTCCATGTCACCTTACAAAAGTGGAGTTGTTATTGATGTGGAAATGTCATGTCAAATTGGGACCAGACCATGGGGGTCAATTTTGGAATATATTAAAAGTTGGTGATTTTTTTAAATAAAACAAAATTCGAGACAAATCTCGGATTGTACCTAAAGTTTGGGGATTTTTCTGAGACAAAAAAGGTTCGGGTCAAAATTGGACTAGAACTTGAGGGTTTTTTAGGGAATTAGGCCTTTTTGGGGGGGGAGGGAATTGTTTGATTTGACTGTAGCTTGTGTCCCTTGGATCGATGTTACTGTTATGGGGAACTTATGAACATTTGGTACATTTAGGAGAATAAAAGCGAAAATGTGTTTCTTCAAAAGAAAAGATCATGCAACGATAACATGGATTTCATGGATCTAAGCGTTATCTAGAAAAGTGAAACTCATTCACTCTTTTTTTTATTCTAGACTTCTCCATTTGCAAATTTCAATTAACAAAAGTGTCTTAGCACTTTGCAATGACTGTATGAAGTTATCCTTCACTTGGGGTATATCTTAATGTGAATTGCTTTTATTATTTAGCTGCTAAAACAATGGATCTAGTTCTTTATTGATTGGTCGTTAATTCTAATTAACCATATCTAGTAATCTCTCACGAATTCTCCTACTATCTACAGATGATTCTACGCGGTATATCATGAACGGTTTTGGTCAAATTGCCGTATTGAATCTCTTCTTTGTCTTGGGTATGATAATTCCTTTTCTCTTCACACCTATGAAGCTCTCATTCAGCACTCTGAAAAACAAAAATTGTATGTGTAAAAACAATTATCACACTATGCTAATCAATGGCCAAATTTCTCCGCAGTCCACTTCCTAGCAGCAAAATTTATACTCGGAGCTCCGTGTGTGTTGATATTTCTAATCTTGAAGTGGATGAGAAGGCATCAAGCGACCAATGCAAACATCGAAGAATTCTTACAAGCTCACAATAACTTTTTGCCCATAAGGTACTCTTACTCGGATATCAAGAGGATCACAAAAAATTTCAAATGCAAGTTAGGTGAGGGGGGATATGGTTCTGTATATAGAGGAATACTTAGAAGTGGCAATGAAGTTGCGGTTAAGATTTTGAACAAACCAAAATGTAATGGCCAAGATTTTATAAGTGAAGTGGCCACAATTGGAAGGATCCACCACGTTAATGTGGTGCAACTTGTTGGTTTTTGCTTCGAATACTCCAAACAAGCTCTTGTCTATGATTTCATGCCGAATGGATCTTTGGATAAACACATTTCCTATAAGGATGGTGATGATCCTCTTGATTATAAGAAAATGTATGAGATCTCTCTTGGCATAGCTAGAGGGATAGAGTATCTACATCGGGGATGTGATATGCAAATTCTACATTTTGACATCAAGCCTCACAACATTCTCTTAGACCGAAGTTTCACTCCGAAAGTTTCTGACTTTGGACTTGCAAGACTTTATCCCACTGATCGCAATATAGTATCGCTGACTACAGCAAGATGAACCTTGGGTTATATGGCTCCTGAGCTATTCTATAAAGACATTGGTGGCATTTCTTACAAAGCTGATGTTTATAGTTTTGGGATGTTATTAATGGAAATGGCTGGTAGAAGGAGAAATCTAAATGCACATGCGGAGCATTCGAGTCAAATTTACTTTCCTTTGTGGGTTTATGATCAACTCGGCAAAGAAAAGGAACTTGAAAGGGTAGATGTCATAGAAGAGGAAAGAGAAACAACGAGGAAGATGATAATCGCTGCACTGTGGTGTATACAATTGAGCCCTAATGATCGGCCGTCGATGAGGAAAGTCCTAGATATGCTTGAAGGAGATATGGATAAACTGCAACTACCTCCAAAACCACTTTTGTATCCAATAGAGGCACCGGCTGATGATGTTGATGCTGAGATAGAACTTGAAACAATCTCATCTTCATCAAGTGCTCCGATAGTTTCTAGCAATTCCCAATTTTACCATGACCATGAGTTTACGAAATCATGTATTGTGTGATTGTTCCCCTATAATGAGATGCAAAAATTATAAATAGTACTATCAACATGCATTATCATTGATAATGTAATATGTGAAGCTTTTACATGTTTTTCATATGGCACTAGTGTTTTTTGGTGGACTTGTTATGTCCATATTTTATAAATGACAATGAATGTTGTATGGCATTCATTCAATTTTTGTTTCATGTGAATCCTCTTGGTATAACAAGGTAATTTTTTCTTCATATCAATGTTTGCATTTTAAGCAATGAATCTCTCTCATTTCCATCAAAGCCTCTCATCCTTACCCTTCAACCTCTGGTTGATCACCCACGTCGAAGACAACTACCTGCTCAAGCTATCTTCGATTGGGTCCTCATGTCACGACCAGCATGTGTCAAAGAGTAAAGACAGAGTAGCTAATGTTATGTTAGAGCATATTATGTATTACGAAAGCTCAATCCATAAATACAATAAGAACTTGTGCATTCACTCGATGGTAAGACATGAGATGATGCCTTGCATTCTTCAGAACAAGCATTATATTCCTCACTGTTGTCCCCTGCACATGAGTCTTCCTACAAGCAAACATTCCTTGAGACACCGATGTTCATAAGGAATGCATGATCTCCACTTCATTAAGAGATTGCAGACAAAGAAGTATAAATTTTAAGTTTTATTATTACCAAAATAAAGCAGCATAAAAAATGATGCTAAAAAGATAGAAAATGGAAAAAAATTAACAAACTTAATCTCTTTAGTGGTTGTGAAATTCCACATGAGAATGGTCCTCCATTCTAGACTCTAGCTTGTGTCCAAACTCAAAAGAGAACAGCAAGCGACGCTCAAACTCAACAAAAGGATGGCTTGTTCAAACCGGGCATGCTTGTGGACCAGGGAAAACGAGACTCAGCTATCATTTCGATTTAGTTTTAAATAAAACCAAGCTACTGAGTTCCTAGAGAGATGACGATATTGTTCATAGATCTAATACAATTACATGAGAATGGTCCTCAATTCTATGTGAGTGTGCACATGGAAAAGGAGTTTGGGAAACAAAATTTTCTTTTAATATGGAGTTAATATCATGAAAAACCCCAAATTATAAATAGTGAAAAATTTATCTTTAACTAAATTTTGGGTCATAAAAAACTTTAAACTGGTAGACGTGTGACACATTTACCCTCCCTTAGCTTCCGTGAAATTTTACTATTAAATTATTGAGTTGGATGATATAGACAGTTAACGTGGCAAGTTCACATGGAAATCCATAGGGTTAATATCACGAAAAATCTCAAACTGGTATATGTGTGACAAGTTTACTCAAAACTAAATTTTGGGTCATTAAAAACGCAAACTGGTACACACATAACGCATTTACCCTCCGTTAGTTTTCGTCAAAGTTTACCATGAAATTCTTGAGTTTACCAAATTGAGCTCGATAAACATTTTGTCACATTGGAACGTGAGTTTTTGCACGGATTCAACCAAACTTCAGACTCGAGACTTAGCTTTTCTAGAAAGGGGAATATGAAAAATGTAATAAGTAATGATATTACTATAAAAAATTGAACATGTGCAGTTAAAACGTCGTTGGATGCGTCAATTAAAATGAACTTGGTTGTATTTTATGGAAAATCCATTTCAATCTCTCCAATTATATATAATGGTACACATTAGCTTGAGAAAAAAATATGGTAAGTGCTAATTACAATTATTGGAAAGTGTGTCCATATCGCTGAAAAGAATTTCTATGAATATATTTTCGAAACTTTCCAATGGTATGTTCACAGTAGTAAATCGGCTGATAGTCTCATTTAAGCATACATGACACCTCTAATTCCACACATTCAGAGATGAAAGATGATAATCAAGCAGGTGTCGTGACCTACCCTTCGGTAGGGAGGAAATTGGGTTTAGGTGTATTGTCTAAAAGATAGGCCTACAACCCTAGTTTTAGATGTGGGCTCCCCTAAACTCATACTTCACAGGCTGTTGGTTATTCAAATTGACACTATGAAAATTTTCTAATAAGGAGTCACCATTAGTCTATTGGGGTCGATTAGAAATCAAGCGAAGCATGTGATGCTTCACTTCCTACGCAACCAGAGAATTTAGGGTCGGTGACTTAATTACACTAATTAATCAAATGCCATTTTGGTATCTAATCCATTTCATTTCACCAAAAAAAAAAAAAATTCTTCAAGCAGCTTGGATTGATTTTAAGTCTATCCACTCACATATGAGATAATCACGTGGATACACAATCATTAAAATAACAATCAATAATCAATGAAAGCATTAAATAAATTGCATGGGAAAGCAAAGATCTAATATTACCAAATAGGGAGCATGCAATCTCTAACTAAGCTAAATGGAGCCCATAATCAACATTGAAAGCGCTTAATCAATGGCATTTATTTTTAAGGACAATTAGAACCCTATGGTAAAGCTGTAAGGATTTATTCAATTCTTGAGCACAATTTTGTTATCAAGGAATTTAACACATTTTTAGAGTATTTACTAAAAAACTAACTCTTACGCTTTTTCCTAATTTTTAGAAAAAAATAAGTTTTCTCTTAAAGTTTTTAAAAAAATTAATTCCGAAAATAGGGACTCGGGCGGGGCCCCTAGGTCCGTTGCGAACATGGGTTGCTATGGGCTTTTCGGGCTTGGACCGAGAACATGAATTGGGCTCTATTAAAACAGACCTCCATTTTAGTAATGGACTCTCAAAGACCCACTTCATGAAAGTTTAAACCCAGCCCAAACATTCACAAATCAAGCCTAGCTCAAGTCCGCCTAAATTAAACCAAACCTAAATCTACCGAAACAAAACCTCAAGCCCATCTTCCTATCTTCTTTCCACGAACGTCTGCACCAGGCCCATTTTCGTAATTTTCTTTTATCCTCTCTCAGCCTTTCAACGTCGTCTTCTTCTTCGTGTCAACTCCCCTGTTACGTCCTTTACCAAAGCCTCCCACACCGACGAACTTCACACTGGAATTTCGCCGGACGGACCCACGGAAGAACTTTAAACGGATCGACGATAACACCCAAAGTTGCTGGCCGTCACCAAGCCATCTTGGCTCACCACCGCAAAACCGAACTCGCTGCCAACGTCTACCATCACGCCGGCTGCCACCACCACTTATCAAGTTCAATGAAAAATACACAGCATGTCTCGAACGAAATGCAGAGATGCAGTGACTTCGTTGCTCGTGAAAATCGAGCTTAACAACTAATGACCCCGGACGAACTGCATCAAGTGGTACCTTCGCATTCGAGCGAAAATAGAAGCCATTCTTTAAACAATTCTCTCAAAAACATTTCATCGAGCAAGTCTTAGGCGTTCGACTAAAAGTGACATGGAATACCGATGAACCTCCACTTTGGTGTCGAGCTCGTCCTACGACATCTCAAGTCGATGAAGATATGTCAGAAAGAGTCATTGTATGCTTTCACGGAGACAAACAAAACCTCGTCTCATTTTTAGAATAACACTAACAGAGGCATTATATCGGGCATGCGATGAGCACGGATTATGGAGAGGTCATAACCCATTCTAGACTCTAGCTTGTGTCCAGACTCAAAAGAGAAAAGCAAGTGACACTCAAACTCGACAAAAGGGACTGCTCGTTCAAACCGAGCACGCTCGAGGACCAGGGAAACGAGACCCAGCTATCGTTTCGGTTCCGTTTTAAATAAAACCAAGCAACGGAGTTCCCAGAGAGAAGTGTTTGACCGCGAATATCCCTACTCGGGTCGGCGACGGTGGCCAAAAGGTGAGCCTGAAGCGAAACGAGCTATGGTCGGCGGCCTCGATGTGGCACCGAGCCAGGATCATCGGGATAAAAGTGGATTGAACCTAAAGAAATAGGTAGCCACAGGCTCGAGGGTGTTAGCTGAAGATCACTGGTTTATGTTGGGGATGGCCGGGTAACACTTGTTCGAGGATGAAGTTCGGCTTCTGGGTCTTGCTTTCTCTCAGTTCATCCCTTCGCTCACTCTCGATTCTCTCTCAACTTCACCCTTTGCTCACTGTCTCCGATCTCACTCTCTCTATTGCTCTCGCTTTCTCTAGCCGCCCCTAAAGAACTCGAGAACACAGTCGCCTCTCTCTCCCGCTCTCCGTTGCTATCCACCTTCTCGGTCTCCCCCCTCGAGTAGCTCCGGCCATCCTTGGTTTTCAGCAGCACCCTTCCAGAAGCAGCCACCCTGGAGCTTCCTCTCTTCTCTGGCTCGCTCCTTCTCTCTCTCGAGCTCGCCTTCTCACTCTCACCAGCTCTCTCTCTCTCTCTCGGTTAGGGGTGAGCGGTTCCCGGTTCCTTACAGGTTCCGCTTGGAACTTGGAACCTACCCTCGGGTACAGGTTCCTCATTTTTTGGAACCTGGAACCTACCCGTGAGAACTAAGAACCTGGAACCTACCTCATCCACAGTTCCGGTGGGTTCCTGTGTTCCAACAAGTTCCAACGGGTTCTTTTTTTTTTTCATTTTTAGTTTTAAAAAAATGCTTCTAATGGAACTTATCGAATGATTAATTAGCCAAGCTATATTCCCTTTATTTGTGGCATCGATTACAAGTTCTTCACTGATTTTGAAGAGCTGCACAATGTCTCAGCATGTTTAGAAGACAAACTGACAGATAATGCAGATCATGATTTCAATGCTAATCAATGAACCTGATGAGCCAAAGAGACAAAGCTTTGGGAGGAAAAATCATGAAGAAACACACTTCCTAAACTCCACTCTTTATGGTAATGAAAAAACGAAAAACATTTGAGAATATAAATCGCTGTACTTGTCTCTTTTTATTATGTCCTCCATTTCCAAGAATAAATGAAAAGTATAATGACAAATACAGCATTTCCGATCCAACTAAAGCATAACATGCAAATAATGAGGTAGTTTTCGGAAGAAGGTACCATTTCTCCTTTCTGAATATTTCTTCGAGCAAAGGGTCCCCATCCATGTATACCAGATTTACCGAAACATATCCGATGCTTTTCTGTCCTCTGAAACAGTAATTTAATATTAGCCATTATGAAAGACACATCAAGCAAAATGCGATGATAAAAATTGGAGGAGCAAACGTACTTGTTAATGACCATGACATAGTTATAATCAACCTCTTGGCTGTCGAACCTTCTGCATAATCATCCAAGTAAAATCATATTTTTCCAGGACAAGGCAGCATGCACCATATAGTTTTTAGTCAATGGATCATAGTTGTTAAATCTTCTAGGCAATAGACTTAACAAAACGGCTTTGGACATGAGATTGAAGCAGAGAATTAAAACATGTAGACAAGGGGAACCAATCTAACCTATGATCGGCGCAATATATCAACTTCTTTGTTATTTGACTCCCACTCTTCTACAAAGTGTAACTGAAAACAAAGATATAGAATCATTGTAAACTTACATGAGTATCTATCTAACATATCCTTCCTTGAAATCCAACGCCAAAGAAAATAGAAAGAAAGCAAGAGCGAGCGTCGAATAGATTAAAAAATCCAGCTCAAGAAATTCTACCAATGTTAGTTCTGATAAAAGTCATGAAAATAATATATATCTATATAAGGACTTACTTCTATGCTGTGTCCCGCTCTTGCAGCACACATAACTTGAAAATAAGTAGGACATCTACCGCATTGAGTGCAGGAACCATGAGTCTGCTTACATATTACACAACTCGCACCACAAGCAAAGAAAAGCATTTGAAAAGAAGCACCGAGCATCTAGAAGTTAATGGCAAATAAACTAAGTAGTAGACAACAAACAAAATCAACACATCAAACTCAAATACTCAATCGAACAAAAGAAGTCGCTATAAAGCTATTATGAAATCAGGTTCTCCTCTATTGCTAAATGCTTTTATCATTCCCACAATAAGTACAATCCACCACGTCAAAGAAACAGCAATCTTCAAAACTGTAAATCTAAATAAGTATGGATTACCTTCAAAAAAGAAGTTGGAGGAATTCTAAGTATTCCAGTGGCTGGTTCCATTTTCTCATGATTCAAAAAGCCAACTTCAGGGCAAAACCACGCGCATGTGACATGAACCCAGAGCGGCTCGATATCCGTTGGCTTCAAAGCACCCCTAGAGACCAAAGCATTTAAGCCAGTCAAAATAATTTCAAGCAAGAAAATACTAACTCACACAACACCAAGACATAGATTTAGAGCAAAAGTCAGACAACTGTGATAATGAATTTCATATGATACGGCTTCCTCAAAATCCCAATAGTAATATTTCTAAAAAATCAAAAGTGATATATCTAATATTGTCACCATGAACGTCAAATAATTTAAAAGTATACGAAACAACATATGAGGACAAAAGCACCTCCTCCCATGAAAACACCTCAGAACCCTAGCTTGGTGCGGCGCCAGTGCATGCGCTTCGCGTTGTACCTGAACGATTTCGGCGACAAAAATTAGGCCACAAAAAAATAAAATAAAATAAGAAGACGGCTTTTTTTGGACAAAACGTGAAGGAATTGGATATGAACTTTATGGTGTTGTCGGTCCGCATGCGAATCCAGTGAGGGATGGGCCTATTCTGCCTCATCTTCTTCACCAGCTTCTTCTTGATCTGGCGACGGCGAGCATGCGGTGACGGTGGCGCGACGGCGACGAAGGCACGAGTCTCACAGCACCAACGGCGGCATGAACGGCGCACCGAAGACGGCGGCAGCCGCGGCTCAACCCACGGCTAAGGGGGGAAGAGCTCAGTTCGGGCGGAGGTGGTGACGGTTCGGAGCAACGATGGCCCGAACGGCTGAGCAAGCGGCAGCAAGAGGTGGTGATGGTGGCTTGGGGACGGCGGCGGTGCCTCACGGTTGCGCGGACGGCAAGACAGCTCGTCGGGCTCAACGGTGAGACGGCTTGTTGGACGAGCAGTGGGTGGTGGGTGAAGCAGCAACCGGCGAGAGGAAGGAAGAAGAAGAAGAAGAGGTGGGGGGGTTCAGCCGAGAGAGGGGGAAAGAGAAGAGAGAGAGAGAGAGAGAGAGAGAGAGGAAAAGAAAAAAGTGGGGGCAGGAAGTGACGTGAGGAGGAAAAATTGGAGAAAAGAGAGAGAAAAAGAAAGGGAAAGGGGGGAAAGTTGAACAGAAGGGGGAGAAATCGTGTGGGAGGAATTAGGGTTTTTTATTTTTTAACTTTGCCAGTTCCGGTTCCTCAGGTTCCGGTTCCTATGGGAACCGGAACCGGAACCGGTCCCCTTAGAACCGGGAATCGAACCGGAACCTCCTCCGGTTCGGTTCCGGTTCCCGGTTCTACCCGGAACCACGCTCACCCCTACTCTCGGTTGCTCTTCCTCGGCCAAACAAACCCCAAAAAACCGAGAAAATATTGGATACCCTAATAGTGCCACGCAATCGATGCTCTAAACGATTCATTGCGTGACACCTGTCCGTGTGTCAGTCTACATCGTCCACTTCTCCGTTTCAGCGGTTCTATCTCTCTCCTCTCTCTCCTCACGATAAAATAGGGGCGGGCTCGGCTTGGCTCGGCTCGGCTGAGACGATTTCCGCTTAAAATTTCTCACTCTTCACTTAAATATTTTGGGTTTTATCTCTCTCTCCTCTAGCGCCTGCACGCTAGCCCTGCTCTCTTTCCTCTGCAGAGTCTGCACATATTTATTATGTTCTCTTTTCCTCTTCCCTCGTTCTTTACTCCCGAGAAGAAAATTTTGAATCTCTGGTTTCGCTCTCGTTTGCTACTCCGCGGTCGTTGTTGCTGCTCCGGCATTGCCTTTGTCAAGCGGCCGTTCCGCGCGGTCGCCCGGCGCTCGCTCGCTCGCTGATCCTATCGCTTCCTCCGTCTCTGCTTCGGCGCTCGCTCTTTGCTCGCTCCATCTCTGTTCCGGCGCCGCTTTCCTTCGCGCAATAAACTTCTTGGGCGGCCGAGATTTGGGGATCCCATTTCTGCAACCACCTGCAGAGCAGCGTCGATGTGTACACGCAGAGCAAGAACAGTAGATTGCCCAAGTTCTGGCGGGACGCCTTTCAGGCCGGTTACGAGTTCTTGACGACTGAGTGCTGGGCGTTCGCGACGTCGCCGTTTCGGAGATCGCGAAGATGTCCCTTCGCTCCTTCACCTTCTCCGACCCTCTCGTTGCTCATTCTCGTCCTTCGGTAATCCATCCTCGCCCTTCAAACCCCCCTTCTTCTATAATGCTTTCGTCGCTAGCTTCATTTGCTTGCAGAACTTTTAGTGCTGAGAAGTTGGGCATTTCTTGTGAAATTTTGGGAGTTTGGTCGTTGACTTGTCCTTTGAGAGATTTGATGGAAGTCATGAGTTTATGAGGTCTTGGTTCTTGTCATTGAGCCCTCTCGGGCCAGATGAATTGAGGGCTTGTTTTTTATTGATAAGCGTTAAGCTGCAAAGCTGCCCTTTTCATCACCTGGCAAATGGTTGAGAAACTGAGATGTAAATTTGACGCCTTTTTATCTTTGCTTCTTCTGTGGGATGCGATGGCAGATAAGGCAGAGAGGCTGCTGGCCGAGGCAGCTTCGCACGGGTCTCAGCTGGTCGTCTTCCCCGAAGCCTTCGTCGGCGGTTACCCCCGCGGCTCCACCTTCGGCGTCATCATCGGCAATCGCACGGCGAAGGGCAGGGAGGAGTTCCGCAAGTATCACGCCTCCGCCATCGATGTTCCAGGTACTAGCTTTACCACCATGTTTTTATGTTTAGTGGGCGTTGGTTCTCTTTTGGGTTTTTTAAGATAGTTCGTTCTCACCCAGATGCAATGATTCGTAGTTTCCCATGTTGGCCCTCTCTTTGAGCTCTGTAGCTAAGTGCAGAAAGTGGGTCAACTTCCAAGATTCGCAGTGTTGAAGCAGAGTCTCTTGTTTTATCTGTAGGGTGATGAACTTGGAGCAACCTGGATACTCATATTCCGTGTTTAGAAAGATTTTCTGTTTCTGAGCTTCTTCAAATGGCTACTTTGTATATCACGTGTTGTTCAATATGTCGCTCTCATTTGTGCCATCCTACCACACAGCTCTTCTCATGCCTTCCACATATGTTCCATGATTGATGCTTATGCAGGCCCTGAAGTTGATTGGTTAGCAGCGATGGCTGGAAAATATAAAGTTTTCCTAGTGATGGGGGTGATAGAGAGATGGGTATACATTGTATTGCACAATCCTGTTTTTTGATCCTCAAGGTCGTTACCTTGGGAAGCACCGTAAAGTCATGCCCATGGCTCTGGAGTGTGTCATATGGGGATTTGGTGATGGGTTGACCATTCCAGTGTTTGATACGCCGATTGGGAAAATCGGTGCAGCCATTTGCTGGGAAAATAGAATGCCACTTCTGAGGACAGCAATGTATGCTAAAGGTTTAGCTATTCTGCATGTTTGCAGCTTGTTTTTTGCTTGACCAGGTCAAACTAGAATTCATCTCCCAGTCTCTTTCATCTCCATTGAAATGCATATATCTGCTCTTCGTGACCATGTGTACTTGAAGGAAAGTATAGAATTAAAAAATAGATGCCATGCCAACAATTGCACACATTCTTCTGAAACTTTGCTGCATGACGCAGCTGGTGATCTGATTTTGCCTAGTAACCATGTTCATATTTACGTTCTTACTTTAGCATAGATTTTGTGTTGCGGTTGGATATGATAATGATATTTCTCCCACCCTGGAATTCTTGGTTATAAGTTTTAAAGCCTGTATTAGGCTGTCAAATTGGTGTCCAATCTATCTGATCAGGCTAACTTTTGTTACCTGCATTGATGTCGTTGGAACCAGTGTTGGGGTAATGTTTGGAAGTTTAACCATCACAATTCATATTAGAATGTGATTCCATGGATTGTTGTCTGTCAATGCCTTGTTGGATTGCAAAACCTTCATACCTCCTGTTGAGGCTGGGCTTCCATGAGCCATAATTTTGATATAGAAACTACAATTAGCACAGGAATGATGTTAGCTAAACTTGATCCAGGAAGGATTGAGAAAATCCTGTCTTCTTTATTTTGCAGGTGTTGAAATATATTGTGCACGAACAGCTGATGTGAGGGACACTTGGCAAGCATCTATGACACATATTGCTCTTGAGGGTGGATGTTTTGTTTTATCAGCCAACCAATTTTGTCGTCGGAAAGACTACCCGCCTCCACCAGAGTATGTTTTTGCAGGAACAGATGACGATCTTAACCCAGATTCTGTCATATGTGCTGGAGGCAGTGTAATTATATCTCCATCAGGAAATGTTCTGGCCGGACCCAATTATGATGGCGAGGCACTCATCTCAGCTGACCTTGGTATGTTCCTTGCACTTGCGGCTCGCGTGCACTTTAAATCTCTGGAAGTTAGCTAACAAAGGAGATTCTGATCTCATTTTAGTTGTGAGGGTTTCGGGTTTTTCCTCATGAGCTTGATTTACTTATGGTGTAATGATGTGCAGACCTTGGAGAAATAGCGGGCCAAGTTTGATTTTGATGTGGTTGGGCATTATTCAAGGCCTGAGGTGCTTAGCCTGACCGTGAGGGACAATCCAAGTAACCCAGTTACCTTTGCATTGACATCCGGGAAGCCTGAAGGCCCTTACAAATAGGTTATGTTTTCTTTCACGGAGCCAGGTCCAAATCATGGCAAATAACGCCTAGCAAATGTTGGTCCCAGTGGGAACCTTCTGATTGTTTGTTTCAACTTTTTGGACTCCTGATTGTTCAACTTTTTCGACTTCATGGGCTATTGTGAATTATGATTGCAAGCAACATAGTTCATAAATATTTCCTGCTTGATAGTTGAGAAAGCAATGTTATATTTCAGTTGCACAGCAAACATGTCTGTATCCTATGCAGTAGGACTCTTGTAACTAGTCTGTCTCTTGGCAATGAAATAAGAACATTAATGACTTATCATGAATTAATTCGATCTTTTCTTTCGGTAGATCAATGACGAGTTTTTTTTTTTTTTTTTTTTTTTTTTTTGGGGGGGGGTTGGGGTTTTGCCGTGTCAATATTTTCCAGTTCCATGCACTTGGTCTTATAACAGGCGGTTTGTCTTATAACAAATGCTGGCCCTCATGCCAGAGAATCTGTTCGGCCAGTTGACGACGAAATGAGTTGTTAAGGAGCACATGGAATGATGAAGAGCATAGGTGGAATTATTCTCTCATGTTGATCATAACTCTCGTGGAAAAGTTCATTTTAAGTTCTTTCAGGCAGATGACACCGGTCTTGCAAACTGGGACAGCAGCAACACCAACATGGTAGAAGCAAGGACTAAAATTGCGAATTGGGATGGTTTTTAATATCAGCACTAGACCAGCAACACATACAATTATAGTATCAAAATTCTCGAATAGGACTAACGCAAGGACATCGTTCGCTAGCAATTTCTAGTATTCCCTGCCTGACATGGAGATGAGCACAAAAGGAAGAAGGAAAAAAACTCTTTAATCCTGACTCGCTTCGATTTCGCATTCATTACTCTCCCACAGTCCAACTCTCCATGCCATGATCTTGCAGAGGCAAGGACTGGCTCCATGGCCTGATTGGATTGGCAAAATTCGACAGTTGATGGTCCTTCAGGCCTGCAAGCGCTCTGTTTCTTCTGGTTTCGTCTTCCTTGTTGCTGTCCATTTTAGCCGGCGAGAAGAACTCTATTAGTCTCCCTGCGTTGAACCCATTCAGGTTGTCATGAGTTCTGGCACCATTGTGAAGATTCGCCCCTTTAGAGTTTCCTCTTCTTAAGGAGATGCTCTCCCATTGAATTTTGTCGGATGAAGATCTCCTCCCATTGAAGTTGAACTCATTATCTACCGAGACCCATTTCGAGTTCTCTTGATTAGTATTGTCGTGCGCGTAGCTCCACTTGTAGCTCCTGGTGTTGTTGTCCATGTTCAATTCGATCGAATGAAGATCGCTTTCTGCAGATTCATTTCCTTCGCACTCCTCTCCATCAGCTTCTTTATTTTCTCAGAATAATTCGTTTTCAGCGCATTCAAGATTGATCTTGTCGCTCAAGAACGCCTCGAGCTCCTTGGCTTTCTCTGATTTCGGAGAATTCTCATCTTTACTCATTTTGGATCTCATGTAGGCCTCGAGCTGAGCCCTCAGCTTTTCGATGGCAACATTCTTCTCTTCAAAACGGTACTTGGCCTCTGAAAGTTTTGTCTGCACTCTCTCCTCGCGCAAAACATCCGCTAGCTGAAGTATTTCCCTCTCCTTCTCCACCTCTTCAAGAACTTTGGCGGATTCTCTCTTCAATTCTTCCACTTGCGCCTGGTCCTCTCCAATCCCTCTCGCTAACTCGTCACAGACCTGCTCCAATATTTCCTTAGCCCTCTTCTCACTCTCGAGCTCTTTCATCGCCTTGGAAAGAGATGACTTCATGCCAGCCAGTTCTTGGCCAAGCTTCTTGTTTAGTCTCTCCGTTTGTCTTCTCAATTTCTTTTCCACGTTGACTTCCTCTGCCATTTGTGAAATGGCAGTGCGGATTCGTTCCTGCTCCTTTCTTCTCCAAGACGCCTTTTCTTCTGCGGAATGCTTCATGAGGAAATCAATCTGGTGAGAATGAGACCTCTCTTCATGGATCAACTGCTCAACCTGGATGATGGAACGATCGAGCTTGACTCCTAAGGCTGAGACGAGGGCTATAGTCGGTTTATGTTGCTTCTCGAGACCACCAACCTGAAAAAGAACTTTCAGAAGCTCCTTCGACGTGGTTAAACTACTAACGACGTCCTTTAGAGGGCTCAATGATAAGAACCAAGACCTCATAAACTCATGACTTCCATCAAATCTCTGAAAGGACAAGTCTGCGACCAAACTCCCAAAATTTCACAAGAAATGCCCAACTTCTCAGCACTAAAAGTTCTGCAAGCAAACGAAGCTAGCGACGAAAGCATTATAGAAGAAGGGGGGTTTTGAAGGGCAAAAAAAAGATTGACAATGCAATCCTATGTCACTCAGAGTAAAAATAATGCAGTAACTTTTTTTTTTGGTAAAGGTAAGAATATTTATCTTAGGACAAATGTACAAAAAAAAAAAAAACGGCACCAATGAATGCAGTAACTTTCATAAATATGGAAGTAAATAAATGATGAAAATTTGATGGTGTACCAGCAAATCCATTATGTCGATGTATTTGAAACATTCACGATGCTTTCTAGTTGCTATGGTATATATTCAGAAACAAAAATAACTAAGGACTGTTATATCCTCTTTCTCCAAGATGCCCATAAGAGGAAAGGACATATCTAATATACACATATCAATGGATGCAGGATGAGACGATCTTACTGGAAGTTTCTTGAAGAAAGCTTCTCGAGTACTGCATGGATGATGCTGGGATTAAATTTAGAAGGCAAGGATGACTTCACAAGCCAATCTTTTGGTGGGTACAACTGACATAAAATTGATATTAAAGTAAATATTCCAATGCCTTTTGGAGTTATGTATTTTACTGAAATAGTTATCATATGCAACTTTTCTTGATTCATATGCCAAAAATCAAATTTAGCAGGAAAAGAGAGAGTTGTAAATAAGTAGACGAAAGTAATGGAGTGAGTGGAGAAAGGGGCAAAAAATTTGTAGAAGCTATATGCTAAAGTCCAATATTTTAAGGCTGGCCTAAATAAAAAGAGGAAAGTAAAGTCAAAAGTTTTGATACTGCCCTGGAAAAACATCCAAGTACAACCAGATATACTTATTGTCTAGCAAAGGAAATTGATCACATCTTATGACTTCCGTCGGGTATCATTGTAACTCAAAAATCAAAGTTAAATCTGAATAGGACTTTATGTTATCTCATCACACCAATTCCCTCTGACTCCTAAACTTCCAAGAGAAAATATATAGTATCTACATCGTATGCTATTCCAGTTTACTTGAAGAGGACCAGCAGGATTGGTCTGAAGTTTGAACTAGGAAAGATACAAATGTTTTCCATAGAATGCATGCACATCATCAATTTAGAGAGGTAAACGCATTATACAAGAAAGTTTGGATACCTTCATATTTGATGCTATAGAGACCACATAACTCATTGGAGAGATCTTATCCTGATTGTGCAACAATCGTCTCCCTTACAGCTGCAATCTTCACCTGAAAGATTAAATTAGGATCCACACAGAACCTCGACATTCATATTTAATCACACAAGATGAGGTGCTCATACAGGGTGAGTTCAGAATCCTTTAATTCCAATTCAAACTTGAATCACATTCACTCATTCCATGCCATTGCCATTTATGATCAATTCGACAGATTTAATGTACTTAGCAATTTGGAAATGTTATGCCTAATTTTCTAGTCACGTACGAAATGCAAAAATTTACTCATTCCTCTCTTCTTTTTGGTGCAAAAGACAGATTTAAAATACCATTTTACCCATTTCAAAATATATTAGACATGGAAACATGTACACATGGTAGTGTCTGCAAGTGTGTTTAGCTACTGCTCAACAAATCAATGACAAAGATTAGAGAATTACGATCTCTTTCTTTTTTATCAGGCCTGTCAAAAACCAACCTTGATGCTGTTAAAATGTCCGACCCAAAAGTTTAACTGGTAAGTGTAAGGAGACCACATGAATATAAAGCCCATATAAACCCAGTAGACATGCGATGTGAGTTACTTCAACAGATGCGTTATTCAACAGATGCGTTATTCTCTTTTAACACAAATGAGGTAGTGCTTTCTCATTTGACAAACTAAAAGCAACTATTCTAGTAAGAAAAGTACCCTCAACAAGATTCTTGAACTTGTAAGCTTACATTTTTTTATAATGCATTACCATGTTACGAAAGTCACAATCAAAGATAGAGCTGCAAGGACCAAAATTTAGATGACTTCCCTTCCATTGAAGCTCTAATGGATACATCTGCCAGTTCTACCCGTATTCAGAGTCATCCAATAAATTTTTGGGGTACATTTTGTAGAACTTTTGCCATGATGGAAACATCATCACATTTGTGACAGCTTCAGCCAAAACAAATGTTCAACAATATGCTTGTCACGAAGATTCTACACATCACCTCTGTCATGTAACAATGGCCATTTTGTCCTTTTTGTACAATCAATGCACATAAGTCAGCTACCAAGATGAGCTATGGAGATTTCATTTTATTTCAGTTTGACAAAACTAGACTTAATCAAAATGTTGCTTTCGACTGTCTCAGTCCCCAAGTGACGACGCAGAATCGTCTATGTGAAATTTGGATGCAGTCTAAACTATTAATTATCAGTTAGCCATACTTAAGTCCGCAACAAAAGTTTCTCATGTTTGTGTTGAGTTAATCTCAAGGGTAGACAAATGCTCAACTCCTCGAAATGATAGAATGCATGTTCTCTGGCAATCTGAAGCAAGTTTAGCTTTGTAAGGACTCAGAGATGATACTTTGCAATAAAGTGTAATACCGATCACATTCATGTCAATGACGGATACACCGCAGCCCAAATCTACAGGAAAGGGAGGCGAGAAATCATACAGTGGGCACTTTTCTCTCTTCAGATCACGATAGCAATAATCATCATACTGTATTTGTGGTGTCTGCTAGGGAACGAAGTATGCACCCTAAGCCGGCCCTCTCCATGAATCTTTCGTGAATCCGCAGGCACTAGTCACAGGTGGGGCGATCCCCTGTAGACAAGCCTCTATACAAGTATCTGGTAAGCAACGAGAGGATCAAATTAATGAGGTAGGTTCTGGTTTTACAGATATGCTATACGTGAGAAAAGAAGAAGGCATTAACGAACGAAACGTAGCACACACGAACTACAACAACAATAGCATTTGCACACTGAATTCTCTTACTACTCACTAGAGAAGGAATGCATGTTTAACTCCATCAAAGGCCTTAACAATAACGGTAATCCAAGCAAGATGGTAATGATCAAATGAGGAATAAATAATACATGGGGAAACTCTGCTCTCCTCGAATCGGACTTATTGGCCAGCCAAACAACAAAACCAACTGGTCAATAAATATATCTACCTTTAATCTCAGTTAACCATGGTAAAATTAGAAGACAATGCTCAATTTGCTGGTCATGAGACCATAGTTGCATGATGAGCCTGAAGGTCAAAGTAAAATACATGTACATACATAAGGCAAACAACGGATGCCATCAAATCCCATCTACTTGATAACCAGTCCTAAATGACGATGTTCACAGCTGAGAACGAGCAACAGCAAAGGAGAACCGTAGGCAAACAAGCAGCTTCCTTCCTGATCGAATGGAGCCGAACCTGCGTAGGGGGAGACATTACCGACTGCTTCAACCAGTAGCCTTCGCCAACTGCAGGCGGCACAAACAAGAAAAACCAGAAATCGTATCAGAACATGGACCTCCAAGATTTCAAGGGAGGAGGGGGCGGGGGATCGGGGATCGGGAATCGGGAATCGATCGACGGAGCGAAGAGAGGTGGCGACCTCGGGGCGGGTGGACAGGCGGAGGTTCCTGGGAGGTAGACGAGGGTGAGCCGGAACGCGACCGATGCGACGATCCATGTCCAGAACCCCGAGCGCGCGCGCTTCTGCTTCTTCGTCTCCGTCTTCTGCTTCGTCGTTTCTCTCTCCTCCATTTTTGCCGTCGTGGTTCGACGCGTTGGCGTCGAGCGCGTAGGCGGAGGCGGAGGAGACGGGGGCGACGGATTCTGACACCGACGGAGGCAACCGGCGGAGGCGGAGGGCCGTCGGTGTCGCGTTTCGCTGGAAGAGAGGCACGACTTCGCGGAGGGGGGAAGAGAGAGAGCAGAGCGAACGTCGCGAGAGGGAGGAGGAGCGTCGGCGGCGTCGGCCTCAGCGTGGGGGCGATGGAAGCAACCAGCGGATGCGGAGGGGAGAGAGAGAACGCAGGTCTCGATCGTTCTCTGTTTGTGCTTCTGCGAGGAGAGAGAAAGCGAGAGAGAGAAAATTGCAGAAAATTTAATTGAGGAGAGAGAAATCTCTTGGGCGGGAGTCATGACCTGTCTTTTCTTCTGCAACGAGCCGAGCCGAGCCAAGCCGAGCCCGCCCCTATTTTATCGTGAGGAGAGAGAGGAGAGAGACAGAACCGCTGAAACGGAGAAGTGGACGACGACGTGGACTGACACACGGACAGGTGTCACGTAATGAATCGTTCAGAGCACCGATTGCGTGGCACTGTTAAGGGACCAATATTTTCTCCAAAAAACCAGAGAGAACCCCCCCTCCCTTTGCTGCCTTTCTCATCCATTTATCTCGTTTCTCTCTCTTTCTTCAAGGACGAGACCAGCTGGCTTCATACCGCACGACATTCCTGGGCAAACATTGCGCTCCGCGTAGCCTCCCGTCCTTGCGTCCTTCGGCCAGCGACCATCTCTCTGTTTTGTCCTGAAGCTTGCGTCCAAGTGAGGGAAGGAGGAGGAAGAAGGAAGAACAACGAGCTGGGCTGCGGAAGAAGAGAGGTGGGCTGCACGGGGGGAAAATGAAAAGGGAAAAGAAGAAGGGGACGGGCTTAGCCCGTCCCGGCTGCGTCTTTATTTTTTGTTAATTTTTTAGTACTAGTAATGTAAGTGTTCCTAATGTCTATAAGCGATGCAATTTAATGAAAACGCGATGTATTTTAATGAAAATTATTTAATTTTTTATTTCTTTTAGAGACTAATCATTAATTTTCTACATGATTAAGTCCTAAATAAAAAGGAAAGAATTTAGGTGTCAACAACAGGTAAGAACGTCCTTTTTCATTTGATAGAACAAAAGTAATCAATTAGTTCACTATTAAGTGGTTCTATTATGGGAAAGAGATGACAATATTGTTCATAAATCTAGCATGATTACGGAAGAGAGATTGTAATACTGAAGTTGATAGTGGATAAGTAAACGACTTTTTTTTCTTTTTCTTTTTTTAACTCGAGTATTGCATTTACAGTCTTTGTGCGACGACAAAGTTGGTGAGGTTTTAGTTAATGCGCATCGATTCCATCGCCATAAATTATCGAATTGCTTTCTTTCTTTCATAACTTGTTACATCATCCAAGAAGCACTAACTCCTTTTTTCCTTTTATTTTTGTAAACAGTGACATTATTTTATACAAGTTAATGTTCCCTTTAATAGTCTATTTTTGTTTTTGTTTTTTTGGTCAGATAGTCTATTTTTGTTAATAATTCTATTTTTTGTCAGTATTGAAAAAGCTTATATGGTGAAATATGACATTTTTTTTCCTTTTCTCCCTCACAATTTATCAAAGTGACACTCGTGGAATATTGGCCTTGAAAATAAAATTGAACGCCAATGCCTCATTTGAAAGGATTTTGATTCAATTTAGAGTACATAACATTCTTATCAATTCGTTTTGGATGGAACTAAAATTGATTCCTAAAGAGTAAATTCGCCAAGAAAAGTCAAATTTGAAAACTGCAGGGAAGTTTCTTTTCTCCATAAATAATTCCAATACCGTGTTTTTGTCACCTTGACTACAAGGGCTGCAATTCCGCGTGAGACCCACTTTTCCTTCGCCAGACTTTGTGTTAATGGTTGACTTGGAAATTTGCATCTATAGTCTTTGCATGATGACCACGTTAGTGAGGTTCTAATCAAGGCGCGTTGGTCCACTGCTAGATATTATCATATTATTTTCTTTCTTTCATAACGTGTTACATCATCCAAGAAGCACCTACTTTTTATTTTCCTTTTACTTTTGCCAAAAGCAACATTATACAAATTCATATTCTTGTTAATAGTCTATTTTTGTTACCAATTTCTGTTTTTTGTCAAATATAAAAAAAGCCTAGACGATGAAATACGAGATCTTTCCGCTTTTCGTCTTCATAATTTAATGAAGCAATACTTATGGAATATTAATCTTGAAAAGAAAATATAACGTCAATGCCTTACTCGAAAGGATTTTGATTCAATCTGAAAACTACAGAGAAGTTTCTTTTTCAATCAATGTGAAAGGTAAGCATAAATAATTCCAACACCGTGTTTTGACACCTTGACTACAAGGACTGCAATTTCCATGTGATACCCACTTCCTCTTTTCTTCAGTAGACTTGCCTTTATTTGTTGACTTGGACATTTGTATGACTGATGACTCCTGACGCTTTTCATTCATATAACTAGGCCTCCATCGCATTACCAATTAGCAAAAACTTTCATTGCATCAAATCAAACGATAGAGAGACGATTAAGTCTCTAAGCTCCATGAGCATGCTCCGTGTTTTGCTTTTCATATCGCATGTTCTACTGCTACTAAGGACGAGTTACGGTGCGAAGAAGAATCACTCTTCATCTTGCGGTGAGGTTCGTGACATACATCACCCTTTTCGATTGGAAGTTGGCTCGAAAGGCTACAATGAATTTGAGCTATATTGTGAAAATAATCACACCATTCTATATTTGAAAGGTGATCGATATTATGTGATGTCGATTTACTATGACGATCATCCTTCTAAATATGATTTCTTTGGTTATATCACGGTGGTTGACGATGGATTGCAAAAAAGTAATTGCTCATCCCTCCCTCGTGCCTCATTGGCGAACTCCAGCTTGGGTGATATGTATCCATACTATGTTTATCTTTCACCTTTTGCGACTGTGGCCTTCGTGGAGTGCCCACAGCCTGTCGCTTCTCCTTCGTATATCAATACTGAACCATGTATTGAGGAAGTATACCCTTCCGATATGCCCCCTAATATTTCTCAATTGAGGGAGTACTCATACGCTATGTATGGGGATGGTATACGAGTAGGGGACATCAAGGATTCTTGCAACATAATCATGATGACTTGCTTCTCGCTTTATAACCTGACGTGGGAAATGGACTCTGATAATCGTGTGAGACCAACGTATAAGGACCTCCACAACATGATGGCTAAAGGATGCAATCTCTATTATCATCCATCTCCTTCTTCGCGGTTTCGGCCGTCTTCACTGACTCTTGCCGTCTTTGCCATCTGCACCGTCTGCGCCGTCTGCGCCGTCTGCGCCATCTCCGTCGACTCCACCATCCTCGCCAACTCTGTCGTCGTCGCCGTCTCCGCCATCGTCACCATCTTCTCCGCCACCATCGCTGTCTCCGCCGTCTTCGCCGTCTTCGCCATCTTCACCACCGGTAATTTTCCAGCTTTGTGTGATTATGTACCCAGAGGTGTGGTGCATACCATATTACTCCTATAAGCTGACTTTCTCTAAAGCTTTTCTTCCTTTACTCTCTTACTTTCTTTCTTCTTCTTCTTCATCCTCATCCTTTTCTCAAATGTTAGCTCCATTGAGGGATCTTATCATTTTTTTTTTCAAGATCTTATCAAAATTTACTTATTGAGTAATGTGGCATGTTTCTATTGGATATTGTAATACGTTGGTTCGATTTATTGAGTCATTACTTTCTTTAATACCCAATAAAAAAATTGCCACATCTGTTTGGTGAAAAAGTTTAGTAAGATTTTTTAGTAGATTTGGCGTGCATTGCTCTTTTATTTTACATTTGTGGAGCTTTTTGGACTTGACACTCTTTCTTTATTTTTATTCTTGGGGTATTATTCATTAAAAAAAACCACAACTTTAAGTTTAGTGCCAATTCTACTCCGAACTTTTTTTGTCTAAAAAACCCTAAACTTTAGGTCCGGTCCAAATTTGCCTCGAACTTTTCTTTATCTAGAAAAAACCTCAAACTTTTTTTGTCTAAAAGAAAAACACCAAATTTTACTCTAATCACAAATCTACCCCATCAGCACTCTGACCGAAAATTACCGTTAGTCATCCCTAATTTTCATATCTTAGAATGGTTTCATTTTGAAAATAATTTTCCATGTCACCTTACTGAAGTGGAGTTTTTATCGATGTGGAAATGTCATATCAAATTGGGACCAGACCATGGGGGTAAATTTAAGAATATATTAAAAGTTCGTGATTTTTTTAAACAAAACAAAATTCAAGGCAATTCTGGGACTGTACCTAAAGTTTGGGGTTTCTTCTAAGACAAAAAAGGTTAGGGCCAAAATTGGACTAGAACTTGAGGGTTTTTCAGGGAATTGGGCCTTTTTTTGGGGAAAATTGTTTGATTTGATTGTAGCTTGTGTCCCTTGAATTGATTTTATTGTTATGGGGAACTTATGAACATTTGGTATATTTAGGAGAATAAAAGTGAAAGCATGTTTCTTCAAAAGAAAAGATCACACAACGATAACATGGATTTCATGAGTGAATAGAATAAAGTTGGATCTAAGCGTTATCTGGAAAAGTGAAACTCGTTCACTCTTTTTTTTATTCTAGACTTCTCCACTTGCAAATTTCAATTAACAGAAGTGTCTCTTTGCACTTTGCAGTGACTGTATGAAGTTATCCTTCACTTGGGGTATATCTTAACGTGAATTGATTTTATTATTTAACTGCTAAAACAATGGATCTAGTTCTTTATTGATTGGTCGTTAATTCTAATTAACCATATTTAGTAATCTCTCACGAATTCTCTTACTATCTACAGATGCTTCTACGTGGTATATCATGGGCCATCTTGATGGAATGGCCGCATGGAATCTCTTCTTTGTCTTGGATATGATAAGTCCTTTTCTCTTCACACTTATGAAGCTCTCATTCAGCACTCTGACAAACAAAAATTGTATGTGTAAAAAAATTATCACACTATGCTAATCGATGGCCAAATTTCTCTGCAGTCCACTTCCTAGCAACAAAATTCATACTCGCAGCTCCGTGTGTGTTGATACTTCTAATTTTGAAGTGGATGAGAAGGCATCAAGCAACCAATGCAAACATCGAAGAGTTTTTACGAGCTCAAAATAACTTTTCTCCCATAAGGTACTCTTACTCGGATATCAAGAGGATCACACAAAATTTCAAATGCAAGTTAGGTGAGGGGGGGTATGGTTCCGTATACAGAGGAATACTTAGAAGTGGCACTAAAGTTGCGGTTAAGATTTTGAACATATCAA
Organism: Eucalyptus paniculata subsp. matutina; assembly: GCA_017140255.1. NCBI lineage: Eukaryota > Viridiplantae > Streptophyta > Magnoliopsida > Myrtales > Myrtaceae > Eucalyptus > Eucalyptus paniculata. The sequence continues at coordinate 32,550,604 of CM029445.1, forward strand.
AATCTAATGGCCAAGATTTTATAAGCGAAGTGGCCACAATTGGAAGGATCCACCATGTTAATGTGGTGCAACTTGTTGGTTTTTGCTTCGAATACTCCAAACAAGCTCTTGTCTATGATTTCATGCCAAACGGATCTTTGGATAAACACATTTCCTATAAGGATGGTGATGATCCTCTTGATTATAAGAAAATGTATAGGATTTCTCTTGGCATAGCTAGAGGGATAGAGTATCTACATCGGGGATGTGATATGCAAATTCTACATTTCGACATCAAGCCTCACAACATTCTCTTAGACCGAAGTTTCACTCTGAAAGTTTCTGACTTTTGACTTGCAAGACTTTATCCCACCGATTGCAGTATAGTATCGCTAACTGTAGCAAGAGGAACCTTGGGTTATATGGCTCCCGAGCTATTCTATAAAAACATTGGTGGCATTTCTTTCAAAGCTGATGTTTATAGTTTTGGGATGTTATTAATGGAAATGGCTGGTAGAAGGAGAAATCTAAATGCACATGCAGAGCATTCGAGTCAAATTTACTTTCCTTTGTGGGTTTATGATCAACTCGGCAAAGAAAAGGAACTTGAAAGGGTAGATGTCATAGAAGAGGAAAGAGAAACAACGAGGAAGATGATAATCGTTGCACTGTGGTGTATACAATTGAGCCCTAATGATCGGCCGTCAATGAGGAAAGTCTTAGATATGCTAGAAGGAGATATGGATAAACTGCAACTGCCTCCAAAACCACTTTTGTATCCAACAGAGACACCGGTTGATGATGTTGACGCTAAGATAGAACTTGAAACAATCTCATCTTCGTCAAGTGCTCCGATAGTTTCTAGCGGTTCCCAATTTTACCATGACCATGAGTTTACGAAATCATGTATTGTGTGATTGTTCCTCTATGATGAGATGCAAAATTTATAAATAGTACTATCAACATGTATCATCGTTCAAAATGTAATCTGTGAAGCTTTTACATGTTTTTCATATGGTACTAGTGTTTTCTGGTAGACTCGTTATGTCCATATTTTATAAATGACGGTGAATGTTGTATGGCATTCATTCAGTTTTTGTTTCATGTGAATTGTCTTGGTATAACAAGGTAATTTTTTCTTCGTGTCAATGTTTGCATTTTGAGCAATGAATCTCTCTGATTTCCATCAAAACCTCTCATCCCCACCTTTCGACCTCTGTTTGATCACCCACGTCGAAGATAGCTACATACTCAAGCTATATCCGACTTGGTCCTCATGTCACAGGATGGGTCCAAGTCTAACCGATGAATGACCGGCAAATGTCAAAGAGTAAAGACAGAGTAGGCTGACAATTTTGCCTTTATGATGAATGGAAATCGAACATGTGATGTTATGTTAGAGCATACTATATATTACGAAAGCTCAATCCCTAAATGCAGTAAGAACTTGTGCAATCACTCGATGATAAGACATGAGATGGTGCCTTGCATTCCTCCAAACAAGCATTATATTCCTCACTTTTGTCCCCTACACGAGTTTTCCTACTAAGCAAACATTCCTCGAGACACCGATGTTCATAAGGAACGCATTTCGTTCAGCAATCGCAGACAGAAAAGTATAAATTTTAAGTTTTATTATTATCAAAATAAAGCAGCATAAAAAATAATGCTAAAAAAGTAGAAAATGGAAAAAATTAACAAACTTAATCTCTTTAGTGGTCTTGAAATTCCGCTGAGAATGGTCCTCCAATCTAGACTCTAGCTCGTGTCCAGACTCAAAACAGAACAGCAAGTGACGCTCAAACTCGACAAAAGGACAGCTCGTTCAAACCGGGCATGCTCGTGGACAAGGGAAAACGACACCTAGCTATCATATCTGTTCCGTTTTAAATAAAACCAAGCAAGGGAGTTCCTAGAGAGATGACAATATTGTTCATAGATCTAACACAATTTAAGGAGAGTGAATAAGTAAACATAACTTTTTTTATTTTTTTTGTGAACTTGAATATTGCATGTATAGTCTTTGCGCAAAGACGAAGTTAGTGAGGTTCTAGTCGATGCGCATTGGTCCCATCACTAGATTTTTTCGAATTGCTATCTTTTTTTCATAACGTGTTACACCATCCAAGAAACGCTAACTCCTATTTTTCCTTTTATTTTTTTGAAAGTGACATTATACAAGTTAATATTCCCTTTAATAGTCTATCTTTGTTACCAATTCTATTTTTTGTCAGTAGTGAAAAAGCTTATAAAATGAAATATATATTTTTTCCTTTTCGTCTTACAATTTAATAAAGCGATATTGACCTTGAAAATAAATTATTATGTCAAGGCCTCACTCCAAAGAATTTTTTATTCATTTTAGAGTACGTAACATTCAAATCGATTCTTTTTCTTGGTACTAACAACCAATTTCGCCAAGAAAAGTCAAAACTGTAAACGACAGAGAAGTTTATTTTCTAATCAATGTGAAAGCTAACCATAAATAATTCCCACACCGTGTTTGTCACCTTGACTGCGAGGACTGCAAATTCTACTCGATGCCCACTTTTTCTTTTCTTTCTTCGCCGGACTTTGTTGTATGGGATGACTTGGACATTTGCATGACTGACAATTCCAACACGTTTTTTGGTCACCTTCCCTGCAATTTCTCCGTGATACCCACTTTTTCTTAGCTAGACTTTGTTTTGGTGGTTGACTTAGACATTTGCACGACCGATGACTCCGGACTCTTTTCATTCATATTACCGAGCCTCCGTCGCACTACCAATTAGCTAAAACTTTCATTGCTTCAGATCTAACGGTAGAGAGACGATTAAGTCTCTGAGCTCTGTATGCATGTTCCGTGTTTTGCTTCTCATATTGCATGTTTTGTTGCTGGCGAAAACGAGTCGCAGTGCAAAGAAGAGTTACTTGTGCACTGCTTCATCTTGTGGCTAGGTTTGTGACATATGTTATCCCTTTCGATTGAAAAGCAACCCAAAAGGATGCGGTCACTCTGAATATAAGCTAACTTGTGAAAATAAATGCATTGTTTTATATCTATATGCTGGCCAATATTATATGAAATTGATTACTACTTTTCCTAACTTAGCAAATATTTATTCGACAACGAAATAACGATGGTTGACAATGGACTGCAAAAAAGTAGTTGCTCATCCCTCTCTCGTTACTCATTGGTGCCCTCCAACTTTAGTGATCATGATCCATATGGTTCGTCAGCTGTGCCGATGGTCTTCATGAAGTGCTCACAGGCCGTTGCTTCTGCTTCGTAAGTCGATACTGAACCATGTATTAAGGGAGCATATCCTTCCGATATGCTCCCTAATTTTTCCCAAATGAAGGTGTACTCATACGCTGTACATGGGTTTGATCTCCGTGTAGGGGACATCAAGGATTCCAGCACCATAACCATGATGGCTTTAATACCGCATTATATCCCGGGGTATTAAAAGGATCGGTATAATCGGGTGAGCTCAACGTATAAGCACGTATTGGTTTATTTTTGTGCATGCGAATATTACACCTATAGTCTTTGCACGTGTCAAGCAATGACGAAGCAAGTGAATTTCGAATCGAGACTTATGTTGACTGATCATTGGTTGAGAAATTATCGTATTGCCTTTTTCATTGAGATTGGTCTATTCATTCATCAAGTGGTTCAATTATGGAAAAGAGATGATGGTATTATTCATAAATCTAGCACAATTACAAGAGAATGATTTCAATATTTAAGCATAGTGAATAAGTAAACATCGTGTTACTTTTGTGAATTCAAATGTTGCGTCTATAGTCCTTGCGTGTGTTGATCCACAACGAAGCAAGTGAGTTTCTAATCCAGGTGTGGCGGTCCCATTGCTAGTTGAGAATTTATCATATTGCTTTCTTTCTTTCATAAAGTTTTCATATCATCCATGAGCAAGAAGCGCCCACTCCTTATTTTCTTTCTTTTTTTACTGAAAGCGACATTATACAAATTGAAATCTATGTACCCGTTAATTAACAAGATCCTCTTTCTTGATTACTAATTTTGTTTTTCTCAAAAATGAAAAACCTTATATGATGAAATACATCATCCTTTTCCTTTTCGTCTTCAAAATTTAACGGAGCGACACTTATGAAATATTGACCTTGAAAATCAAATACAACGCCAGATGCCTCGCTTGAAAGGATTTTGGTTGAGTTTAGGGTACGAAACATTAAAAACAGATTCTTTTTTACAATAATAAATTTCTAGAGAGAATTAATTTTCCAAGAAAAATCAAATCTGGAAAATGCAAAGAAGTTTCCTCCCTAATGAATGTGAAAGCTGTCCATCACTAATTCCGAGACCGTGTTTTAGCCAGGCCGTACTTTTGAATTTTTTCTGCGCTAGACTTTGTTTTAGGGTTGACTTGGACATTTCCATGACTGACGACTCCCAACACTTTTCTCAAACCTCCCTCGCATTACCAAATGAGCTAAAACTTCCACTGCATCAGACCAAACGATAAAGAGATTATTATTTATCTCAGCTCGATATTTATGCTCCGTGTTTTACTTCTCATATTACATATTTTGCTATTGTTAGGGATGAGTTGTGGTGCGAAGAACAATCATTTATGTGGCCCTTCATCTTGCGGTGAGATCCGTAATATAAATTTTCATTTTCGATTAAAAGGCGATCCAAAATACTGCAGCATCTCTCGGTATGAGCTAGCTTGTGAAAATAACCGTACTATTCTATATTTATATGACAGCCGATATTATGTGAAGCCAATCAATTACGGTTGGGCGAATTATATCACTATGGTTGATGATGGACTGCAAAAGGGTAATTGCTCGACCCTTCCTCGTTACTTATTGGCGCACTTCAACTTCAGTAGTTTTGATCCATACCATTGTGGATATCTCACGGTGGCCTTCATGAAATGTTCCCAACCCATTGCTTCTACTTCATATGTCGATACCAAACCGTGTATTGAGGGAGCATACTCTGCCGACATGCCTCCTTATTTTTCCCAAATGAAGGTGTACTCATACGCTGTATGTGGATATCTACAAGTACGGGACATCAAGGATTCTTGCACCATAACCATGATGGCAGTCGCATCGGATGGGGGGTGGGGTGGGGAGGAGAGAATGGGAGCTTAACATACAAGGACCTAACAAGATGGCCGAGGGATTCCCTCTCGACTATGGGAGCGGCGGAGGCTCAACAAGCTTTTGGTGTCGCTACTTAACTTTCGGATACCGAGTGGAGGATTGCGGTGTCTATGTGGCCGCTTACAAACTTTCCCTTAAAGGTGTTCTTTCTTTCTTTCTTTCTTTCTTAAATCCTAGCTTTACTAAAAGATCTTGCCAAAATTTAGTTACCAAGTGATGTGGCAAGTTTTAGCTGGGTGTTTTTAATACAATCCACACATTAAGGCACTAGTTTCTCTAAAAACACAACAACAACAAAAATTGCCACATCACCTAAGTCGAAAAGTGTAATAAGATTTCTTAGTAGATTCGGCATGCATTGATCTTTTTAATTTTACAATTTATGGACCTTTTTTTTTCTGGATTTCACACTATTACTTTATATTTTTTTGGGGAAAAATGGTTGATTTAATAGTTGCTCGTGTCCCTTGCATGTCTGTAATTCTTATGCGGGTGAATAAATTGCACGCGTCCTGGATGATGTTTGTAAATTATAACTATGCCGCAGCGAGATGTGAACTTATGAATCATTTGGTACTCCTTGAGAAGACAAAAGCGAAATCGTGTTTTTTTTTTTTTAAAGAGAAATGGTCATGTTACAATAACATGGATTCCCCAAGTGAATAGAATAAACTGTGATCTGAGCACTTATCTGGGAGAGTAAATTATTTTTTATGTTTAAATGCTAAAATGATAGATTTAATTCTTCAATTATTGATCGTCGATTCTAATTAGTCATTTTCGATGACCTTAGTTTATGTTACGGGGTTCAGCCTTTATGTTGCGCCATATGTGGGCCAGAGCCTCGCCGTTGTCTTGGGTATGACTTCCTAGCCCTGTTCTCCTCACAACTATGAAGATCTCAAGCATCACTCTAATAAAAAAAAAAAAAAAAAAGCATTACGTTTAAAATTCTTTTATTGCACTACGCTAATCTATGAACAATTTCTACTCAGCCAACTACGTCGCAGCAATGAGGTCAAAAAAAAAAAACTACGTCGCAGCAAGATTCATACTTGGAGCTCCATGTGTGTTGATGCTTCTAATCTATAAGTAGACAAGAAAGCACCAAGCAATCGAAGAAAAACATCGAAGAATTCCTACAAGCTCACAACAACTTTCTACCCATGAGATACTCTTATTCGGATATTAAGAAGATTACAAAAAATTTCGAATGCAAATTAGGTGAGGGGGGATATGGTTTTGTGTACAGAGGAATCCTTAGAAGTGGCAATGAAGTTGCGGTTAAGATTTTGAACAAACCAGAATCAAAAGGCCAAGATTTTATTAGTGAAGTGGCAACAATTGGAAGGATCCACCACGTCAATGTGGTGCAACTTGTTGGTTTTTGCTTCGATTACTCCAAACAAGCTATGGTCTATGATTTCATGCCGAATGGCTCCCTGGATAAACACATTTCGAATAAGGATGGTGATCATCCTCTTAATTATAAGAAAATGTATGAGATCTCTCTTGGCATAACTAGAGGGATAGAATATCTACATCGGGGATGTAATATGCAAATTTTACATTTCGATATCAAGCCTCACAACATTCTCCTTGACCGAAGTTTCACTCCGAAAGTTTCTGACTTTGGACTTGTAAGACTTTATCCTACCGGTCATAGCATAGTATCGTTGACTGCAGCAAGAGGAACCTTGGGTTATACAGTGCCTGAGCTATTCTATAAGGACATTGGTGGCATTTCTTATAAAGCCGATGTTTATAGTTTTGGGATGATGTTGATGGAAATGGCCGATAGAAGGAGAAATCTAAATGCACGTGCAGAGCATTTTAGTCAAATTTACTTTCCTTTGTGGGTTTATGATCAACTTGGCAAAGAAAATGAGGTTGAAATGGTAGATGTCATAGAAGAGGAAAGAGAAACAATGAGGAAGATGATAATTGTTGCATTATGGTGTATACAACTGAGTCCTAATGATTGGCCGTCGATGAGGAAAGTCCTAGATATGCTTGAAGGAGATATGACTAAACTCCAACTGCCTCCAAAACCGCTTTTGTATCCAAGAGAGGCGTCAATTGATGATGTCCACACTGATATAGAACTTGAAACGGTCTCATCTTCGTCAAGTGCTTCGATAATTTCGGGCAATTACCAGTTTTACTATGACAATGAGTTTACGAAATCATGTATTGTGTGATCGTTTCCCTATCGTAGAAATAAGCTGCAAAAGTTAAATAGTACTATCAACATGTATCATCATTCACAATGTAATCTGTGAAGCTTTTACATCTTTTTCATATAGCACTAGTGTTTTCCAGCAGACTCATTATGTCCATATTTTATAAATGTCAATGAACGTCGTATGGCATTCATTTAATTTTTATTTCGTGTGGATCTCTCTTGTTTCCATCAAAACCTCTCACCCCCACTCTTCGACCCCACTCGATGACCCACCTCTATGACTGCTACATGTTCAAGCAATTTCCGACTTCGACCTCATGTCACGGGATGGGTTAAGGCCTAACCGATGAATGACTGGCACATGTCAAAGACGAAAGATAGAGTAGGCCAACAATTTTTCCTTTATGATGAATGGAAATTGAACACGGAGTTTCGTTTTAGAGCATGTGATGTATTACAAAAGCTCAATCCCTAAATACAGTGAGAATTTATGCGTTCACTTGATGATAAGACATGAGATGGTGCCTTACGTGCTTCCAAACAAGTATCATATTCCTCCAGGCATTGATGTCGATAAAGAGCCCGCGAGATCCACTTCACTTAGAGATCGCAGACAGAGAGCCCTGACCTGATGCCAAATTAGCGAGGTACTCCCTCAATGAGATTCAAATAATGTCATTCATCAGGACTAAGAAGACAAAAAAGCAGCGAAAGCGCATGCTGCTGCTTAAAACTTGGATCGTCTCGCCAAGTACAAAAGCAATTTCCATTTTCTGCAAGGTCTTTTCGATTGCTTCAAATGGTTTTTAAAGTATCTAGAAATAGATAAAGCAGAAAGGACCATCCTAGTACAAGGTTAAAAATTGAAGGCTCAATGACTCTGAACGAGTCTTGGTTTGGAGAATACGAAATTGTTCGAGACCACTCCCGAAAGCTAACTCTTGACTCTGGAAATGGAAAATCTATATGTATAAAGAGATGTACTGAGTGGTACATTGATTGATAGCATATTACTAACTTTTTTTCATATTAGATGCACCACGAGTCGAATGCACTGATGGGCAAACGAACAAAATCACCATGTTGATGGGAGAACGATAACAATTCGAATAATATCGAATTAACGTAGCGGAATAAAATAATCTCATCTCTTGTGTAAATCTAATGTTGACACCTAAATTTTTGCGACTCTAAAGAAATAAAATAAAAATTGCATAACATATAAAAATTGCATTAGAGCAAATAAAAGAAAAAAAGAAAAAGAAAAAAAAGAAAAAAAAGGAAATGATCAATCTGATTTGATTATGAATGGAAGTTTGAAATTCTGATTTTGATAAATGTGGAAGCAATTAGAAAATCAGGTGATTAAAAGGTAAGGATTTTGGTAAAGTAGAAGCAATTGAGGCAAAATCGAGCTGATTGCGAAATCACGCTCCGATACACAGCCAAATCGATGCAACAAAAGAATGGAAACTCGGAAAATACCATAGAAAACGGCCAACTGGAATCACTATAAAAGAGTCACAATTTTCATGACCAAGGGGGGAGCGAATTCGAAAAATCGAGAAAGAAATTCGTGCAAAAGGAAAAAGCAAGCGTGAGAGAAAAGGGGAAGAAGGCGTCAGAGACAAAAAAAGAAAAAAGAAAAAAAGCCTTCGTCCATTCAAACAAGGTCAGAAGGTACAGCAAAAGACGTGAGGAGAGAGAGAGAGAGAGAGAAACAAAAAAAAAAGAATGAAAAAAGGAGTTCCTGTTCATCTTCCTTCTCGAGACCGCCCCCCGTCTGCTGCTCGAGCCGTCGGTCGCCACTGGCCCTGCGCCGCCGCATCCACTCGCCGATCACTGTCACTACTGCTTGCGACCGCCCGACGCCCGTCCGCCTCTCCTACTGCGCTACCGCCGAGACCCCCCTCGCTACCGAGTTTCTTCCCTTGCCGAGCCACCGCCGCCTTGTAGCTGTCCGAAGCTCCACAATGTCGTCGCTGCTCCCGACGCTAACAGAGCCTGAGCCGATCGCTTCATCTCCGATTTTGTTCCGCCATGCTTCCGCGCACCCACCTTGACGCTGCTGTGACCACCAGTCGCTCGAAGCCGCAACGCCACTCGCCACCGCCCAACCTGACGCCGTTGCCATAGACACCAACAGCCGCGAGCCCCCGCGGTGCCAGACCTCCTCCTCCCACTGCTCATCCCCACGCCTGCCGGTCTGCCAGCACCCGACTCTTGCTGGTCCATCCAACGCCTGCAGGTCCGCTCGCTCCGCCTCTCTCTGCCTACACCAGCAACACCGAACGTCGCCGAACTCCGATGACCGTACTTCCACAGCCACGAGCATCCAAACGCCATCCCGCCGCTGGTCCGTTCGCGCTCCCTCGCTACGCGCCTGCAACTCTGCCCCTCGTCGCCGCGCCTCACCCGTGATCTCCTACTGCTCGCCACTACGCCGGAGCGTCGCCCGATCCGCCGCACCCCTGCTGCCCGAGTCCCGCGCCTAGCTCCGTCGGTTGTCTCCTTCGCTCGTGTCGACGCTGCTACTCTCCTCCATTAGGTGGCTTATTTTATTTTTATTTTTCCTTTATTTTATGTTATTTTATTTATTTTTTTAAGTTTCAATATTATTGTACAGGAAGGTGATTTTCATTTTATGCATATTCTAGGCATTATCCACATGGGTTTTGTCCAAAATTATTGTAATTATTAATTTGATCCGTAAGATGTCGGATCATTTTTTTTAATTACATTAATTTATGGGCATTTTGATAGTATTTTACTTGTTAAGTCATTATAGTTATTAATTTAATCCGTAAGATTTCGGATTAGATTTTTAATTATTTTGAACTTTACATTGTGATGTTTAAGATTAAAATAACCGTTAATTTAGCCCGTGAGACAATGGATTATTTTTCGGTTATTTTAATTCTCATTTGATTGATTGTTTATATATAGTTGCTAGTCTTGAAAAAACACTAAAAAAAACATTAAAAAAAAATCAAATCTTGCATCGGAGTGTGTTAGTTTAATAAATTAGTAATGCATTTTTAGGATTGCACTTTTAGATAATTTTTGGAATAGATTAGGATTGGATTTAATTTTTTTTTTAGATAAGCTTAGATAATCTTTGCACATTTAAATAATCTCACTTTTTTAAAAAAATAGTTTTCTAAAATGGGATAGGGTTTAAGTCAAATTAATCCCTAAAATAAATTAGAAAATTATTCATTTTAGATAGTTTAATTAGGATTTTTATTAATTCCGAATTTCAATAAAAATACAAAAATATTAGGTACATGTTAATTAGTTTGCATAATAGGTTCATTTAATTAGGATTTGTTTGTTAATAAAATTAGGTAATGTAGCTAAAAATGCATTTTTATAAAAGAATTCTAATTTTAAAGAAAAAAAAAAAAAAAAATTGTTTGCTTTTTGTGATGCAATTTATTTTTATTTATTGAATGTTCAATAATGGTTGAGTACCCGTCTGATCATTTTTTGACATGATAGTAATTTAGGTTAAAATAAATCTAAGTTGCCTACAAAAATATTTTTACAAAAAAATAAAAAGAAGTGGTACCGAAAGAGCATTAGAGAAATCTAGTGTAACCAAGTTCCCGTACCCATAGTCTCTGGTTCATAACAGTAAAATAATTCTCCCTTTATTTTACTTAGGTGTCTAATCGACCTACCATAAACCGATTAGTGGCGACTCCTAGTTAATAATCTTTTGCATGTTAAATATTTGAACCTTAAGTCGCGAATTGGTATGGGCTTGGGAGAGCCCGAGCTAAGTTTAAAGACTTAGTAGTCCATTAACCTAGTTTTAGGTAGTGCACCCGAAATTTAGGTCGCAACACCTAAGAAGAATCGATATAGTAGAGTAAAATAAATATCATGCACGAGAACACAAGACGATTTTTTTAAGTGGAAAATATCATCGATGTGAGGAGATAAAAACCTAAGGGACTGGGGTCCATCCGAAAATCTTCACTATCAACAAAATTGGGTGAACAATGTTCTTCTCTAGCAAATACTAAAGGTACATAACAACAAAGACCTTAAGAACATAATTCTTGGCAATACACATGAATTTAATAAGAGATCAATAATAAATCTAACCAAAAACGTAGATTTTGATCAATCCACGAAAAACCTAATGTAGGGAGCTTCAAACGAAAATCAAATCGTTTAGATTCGAGAAGATTGTGCCACGAACATGCTGACAATATTTCAACTCAATCGGACCATGAATCAACCTCCGATGCTTGCTTGATATAAATCAGACTTTGCTCCAAACTTCAAATTTTTTACTTTCTCTTTTTCTCTTGTTACTACATCTTTTCTGCAGCTACCACTTAAAAGATAGTGAGAAACCATATTTCTTTATATGACTTATGTTAGGGAAATCCCTTATGATGTTTTGAAGATGACAAAATAAATCAAAGGCTACTAACATGTTTAATGGTTAAGTAATAGACCATGTAGATGATATAACATGTAAGAGATATTGTCAAAGTATGAAGACGACCAGAAGACTGAACGTAACATATGTCCAAAGTATATTATGAAAATTTCCAGACTTCTGTGTCAAAGTCTGAAGACTGCCAGACTTTAGTGTCAAAGTCTGTTCTACATTAGAAGTCTGCTCACTCTGACAAATTCCAGACTGAACGTGAATGATAAACCAGAAGACATACTCTATGCTGAAGCTGAACTGGGTACAGACCTTAAAGCTAAATCTGTTCAGAAGCAGAATATGTTCAGACTCAGATTGCAAAGTCTATCGCATTCAAACTCAGATTGTAAAGTGTATTGCTTTCAGACTTTACATCCAGATTCGATGAATTGTAACTCAAGCCTAATCATATAACGGCTAGTGATCTGGTTTGGATTCCACATCAAGATTGATTTGATTGACTCAATTTATTTGATTGACGATTGGATCTTGAAGACAAGAACTTTCTATACGAAGAAGCTTTACTTATGGAAACCAAGATTTCGTTTGTATGGGCGATCGGAATCAATTTGGGATTCTACCTTTGTCACTCAATGGCTACCAAATCTTCTAGATACAGAGTTGTCCAATAGGTATATTGGAAGACGATTCTCTGGGATACTGTCCAACGGGTAGTTTGGAAGTGGAGGAGTATTTAAGGAGATCATGGACCGATAAGCAAGAAAGAGATAGAGCGTAGAATTTATAATTCCAAAGTCTGAGCAACCTTCGATCATACACTTGTCTTTGAAGAGCTTAAACATTTGTGATCGTGAGAGAAATACCAAAAGAGTGACTTAGTGAGATAGTGTGATCTACTACTAAGTGTTTGCACTCAAAGTTGTAATCTCTTGTTGATTGCATAGTGGAATCCAGCCAAGAAGGCTGTTAGCGTGGGAGAGTGGACGTAGGCTTGGATTAAGTCGAACCACTATAAATCTTGTGTTCTTATTCTCTTCCTTAACTCCTTTATTTTACTCGAAGTTTATTTTATTCCGCATATATTTGCCAAGGTTTAATTTAAACACCTATTCACCCCCTCTAGGTGATTATACTAGCTACATCAATTAGTATCAGAGCCAAGTGCTCGGTTTATAAAAGTGTTTTTACTTTTGAGCTAAAGATTCTTTATGGCTAGTATATTGGCATCAGGACTTATGGAAGGGCAAAGCAACACAAGGCCACCATATTTTGATGGAAAGGAATACGACGTGTGGAAGAACAAAATGAAAGCATTCCTAAGATTCAGAGATCCCTTGCAATGGGATGTTGTGGAAAGAGGAATCAACCCCATTGCTGCGTCCACATCAAATAAGAATGGCAAAGACAAAGAAACCAAAGCCCCCGCTCCTATGTCTCGGATGGAGATGTTCAAAAGAGAAGTGCTTGATGCAAAAGCCATTTATTCTTTATATTGCGCTTTGTCTCTTGCTGAATATAACAGAATCTCTTCATGTGAAACAGCAAAAGAAGTTTGGGATAGATTTAATGTTACATATGAAGGGACCGATCGTGTAAAAGAGACAAAAGTAAACTTCTTGCTCGGCAAATATGAATCCTTCAAGATGAAGCAAGGAGAGTCGATTGGAGATATGTTTAATCATTTTACATAAATTGTAAACAGTTTGGCATATCAAGGTCATCCAATTTCTTCCCCAATGAAGGTCAACAAACTCTTGCGAGGTCTCTCAAAAGATTGGAACCATGTCAAGACCTCAATCCAAGAAACTCAGAGGATTATGCCACTCTCCGTTGATGAATTAATCGGCACTCTTTAATCCTATGAAGTGGAACAAATCAACGATGAAGATCCCGAAGGTAAGAAGTCCATTGCTTTAATATCTAATATTGTTTTTGATGAAACAGACTCAAAAAATGACATGGATGATGAAGAACTTGCCTTTATGGTCAAGAAATTCCAAAAACTGAGTAGAAAAGGAAGGAAATTCGATGGAAGAAAATACAAGCAGAATGGCCAGAAAAGAACAATAAAAGAAGATGATGAGCAAAGAAATTTATGCTTGATGGCACATTCAGAATCTGAGTTTGACTCAGACACAGACTTAGAATCAGAGTCTAACTCAAACACAGACTCAGAATCCGATGAGGAAATTGAGGTAAGTCATTCAAAAATTCCTCTCAAAGTTTCAAAGTATATAAATGAGCTTTGCTCAAATCTCAAATCTTCTCTTAAAAGGATCTCCAAACTTAAAAAGGAAAATTTTCGGCTTAGGCAACAGGATATTTCTCAAAAAGAAAAGTTTGAAATTTTGCAAAAAGATTTTCTACAAATAAAAGAAAGTCGAGATTTACTTGTCAAGGAAAATGATTCTTTGGAGAAAGAATTTTCAAATATTTCGACAAGATTTTCAAATGGATCAAAAACATTAGAGCATATCATTTCTATACAAGTTCCTTACTTTAATAAGTCGGGACTTGGTTTCAATAAGGAAAATGATTCTCTAATTGATTTTCCTAAAGTCAATGAGAGACTTAAACAAAGACCTCCAAAGACATTTTACAAAAATCATTTTCAAAAAGTGTTTGTAAAACCTATTGGTCGAAATGCCCTCAAGTGTTCAAATTGTGGAGATTTGGAACACTTTTTGAAAGATTATCCTAAAGTCTGGAGACCTATTAAGAAAGATTGGATGAAAGCAGCATATTCTACTAACTCTAATGGACCCAAGAAAAAATGGATACCAAAAAAACAATGAGTTGTTTTTGCAGGATATGAAGAAGAATGAAGAAAGAGGATTTGGTAAGGAATTTTTATTCTCAATTTGATTTGGGTGATAATTCTCATTATACGTGATATTCGATATATCCTTGGTTGATTGAGACTTTATAATAATCATATTCTCTAATTTGTTTTATTGAAGAAAGAATCGTGTGATTTATTATTCGTGAATAGAGATTTGATATAATACGTGTGATTATTTTTTGAGACAAATGAATTTATTTGGTTTGATTTTATACTCTAAGATTTTATCATATTTTGCCAAATAAAAATCTGTTTTACTTGATATTAATTTATGATGCAAGATATTTTTAGACACTCAAGGAAATTTATTCTCTCTGTTTTTATCGTACTATGACCAAGTGAGAATTTATTTTTCAAAATATCATTATGCATAATATTCTTTCTTTGAATACTTTGTTACGATGAATTAAGAAAGAATATTTGATTATGGAGATTTTCTATTTTACTCTAACGTCAAGGAAGGATCCAAATTGATGGATACCAAAAAGGGAAATGAGTTGATTGCAGGAAATTCTTTAAGGGAAGGATGATTGCGAATCTACACAAATTTTGGTACAATCAGAAAATATCTCCTGCAACAATTGGTAATGATTTTTTTAATCAATGGTATATTTGAAACATATATCTTGGGTAAGAGAAATTTTTTATCCTGCCTTGCAAATTTCTACGTGCATTTATCATGATTTTGGATGATTGTTTATTATATTGCGAATATCTTTTGTCATAAATATAAGGTTTGCAATTTTGGCACGTGACAGAAATATCTATTTTCCTTTTGCAAAATGCATATCTGAAATTTATGCTCAAGGAAATCTCTTTGATCTTGAAAGATATTACTGCATATTCATGGATATTCTTTCTATATTCTTAGAAGATATATTATATCTAGCAAGTTTGATTCGCAAATCAAAGGAAGATATTACGTGACATTTTTGCAAAGATGGTTATCCATTATACAAGAATTTGCAGGTAACAAAAGAATTTTCCATTGAATTTTGGAAAGCTCAATTAGAAAATCATGGAGATTCTATACTATCTTTTGGAAGTTCAAAAATTCTATTCCTTGTGCAAATTTTTTGTTTATTGAGGAAATCCCTTATGCATCGTACAAAAGGTTGAATAGTTCTGAATTTTAATATTTGATAATTTTATATATGCTATTCAATTTATCTATTTGAAGAAAAGGGTATTATATATCACGTGGATATTATTACAGCTTATTTGTACAAAAAGTTTGTTAAGATTATGCAGGTTGAATTTGAGAAGAGCTTGATTGAAGAAAATAAATTTTTGCCTCGAATTTCAAAATGCAAGTGATCGTTGCAGAAGTTGTTGCTACAAAGGAAATACTGGAAAAATATTATGTTCAATGTGCACAAGCAAGAATTGTTTCTATTCGCAAATATTGTCATGATGACAGGGGGAGAAATCAAATCCAAAAGAAAAGGAAAAGAATCGTGATCATCTCAAAAAGGCAACAAATTGAGGGGGAGCTTTGATCAATTTTGGAAAAATCTTTTTGAATTGATCGCGATCTTATTATGGATGGAATGAAAGGTAAATGTGTTAGAATTTGTTCAAAAAATCCGGTTAGTGCATCTTTTATTACCTTTTGTCATTAACAAATCTCTTACTGATATTCTCATTTTATTATGACAAAAAGGGTACGTGAATTTCATGATGTATCTGTGATTTTTATTGGGTATTTGCTGATATATATGATCGAAGTGAGCTATATTGCATATCTTTAATATTCGACTTGTTTTATAAAAGCTGATCTTTTTGGAAATTATATGTCATTTATATTCTCTACGTGAATCTATTGTTATCGTTTTTGATTATGACAAAAGGAGGAGCATATATGAATATGCATATGTGTTGATTGGTTGATATTATTGGATAATATTGAGCTGCGACTATTTTTCTATATATTCTTATGCTCAATCTATTTGCTATCTTCTGATATCTTTTGATTTAAATTAATATCTTTAAAAGTATGTTTACAAATCTACATATTCAGAGATTGTTTTGTCATCATCAAAAATGGGGAGATTGTTAGGGAAATCCCTTATGATGTTTTGAAGATGACAAAATAAATCAAAGGCTACTAACATGTTTAATGGTTAAGTAATAGATCATGCAGATGATATAACATGTAAATGATATTGTCAAAGTGTGAAGACGACCAGAAGACTGAACGTAACATATGTCCAAAGTATATTATGAAGATTTTCAGACTTCTGTGTCAAAGTCTGAAGACTGCCAGACTTTAGTGTCAAAGTCTGTTCTACATCAGAAGTCTGCTCACTCTGACAAATTCCAGACTGAACGTGAATGATAAACCAGAAGACAGACTCTATGCTGAAGCTGAACTGGGTACAGACCTTAAAGCTAAATCTGTTCAGAAGCAGAATATGTTCAGACTCAGATTGCAAAGTCTATCGCACTCAGACTCAGATTGTAAAGTCTATTGCTCTCAGACTTTACATCCAAATTCGATGAATCGTAACTCAAGCCCAATCATATAATGGCTAGTGATCTGGTTTGGATTCCATATCAAGATTGATTTGATTGACTCAATCTATTTGATTGACGATTGGATCTTGAAGACAAGAACTTTCTATACGAAGAAGCTTTACTTATGGAAACCAAGATTTCGTTTGTATGGGCGATCGGAATCAATTTGGGATTCTACCTTTGTCACTCAACGGCTACCAAATCTTCTAGATACAGAGTTGTCCAATGGGTATATTGGAAGACGATTCTCTGGGATACTGTCCAACGGGTAGTTTGGAAGTGGAGGAATATTTAAGGAGATCAAGGACCGATAAGCAAGAAAGAGATAGAGCGTAGAATTTATAATTCCAAAGTCTGAGCAACCTTCGATCACACACTTGTCTTTAGAGAGCTTAAACATTTGTGATCGTGAGAGAAATACCAAAAGAGTGACTTAGTGAGATAGTGTGATCTACTACTAAGCGTTTGCACTCAAAGTTGTAATCTCTTGTTGATTGCATAGTGGAATCCAGCCAAAAAGGCTGTTAGCGTGGGAGAGTTGACGTAGGCTTGGATTAAGCCAAACCACTATAAATCTTGTGTTCTTATTCTCTTCCTTAACTCCTTTATTTTACTCGAAGTTTATTTTATTCCGCATATATTTGCCAAGGTTTAGTTTAAACACCTATTCACCCCCTCTAGGTGATTATACTAGCTACATCAACTTATCATATGAGCTCAAGCTGTCACGCCCCGATCCTCGGACACGCACACATCCTTCTATTCTGGTCGATTTTATAATGCGATATCCCAGGACTATGTATCGCCGACCCTTTAATTTATTAAGCACATGCGGAAACAGTTATAAATCCCTAGATAGTAAATACGATGGGATAGAAAAGCAAGGCCATATTTTTCGTATTGAAACTTATAACCAAACTTTTATACAAAACACACCAGAGTACTTCATAACTATTCACATCAAAATGGAATTCTCAAAAGAATATAGAATCTCAGTCCATCCAGGTCGTACTCAAGATCCCTCTCGGGATTATCTTCTTCTTCCAAAATTCTCTTCCTCAAGTTTCACCTCAGAGTTCTTCTCAGATTCCTCCTCCTCAGCTCCTCATCGGGGTCCTGAAATGTTTTCCCCAAACTAGGATGAGACTACGTTTTAGCGAGTTCTACCCCATTAAGGCCCGATTAGTAAACCAATATACTATAGGCTGCCTATACACGCACAGGGTAGAGGACTTACCTTGGCCTCAGATTCCACCCGCAAGTCAGTACAATTCACAATAGGCACCCATTTACTCCAAACAAATCGAACTAGTTGATTACATGTCACACAAATCATTCCCCATTGTGAAATATCTAAAAGCTAGGCCACGTGCATTCTCCAAGACGACATCCCAAGTTTTCGAGCCACGTGCCTTAAACCTTGGGTCCATGTGCATTCTCTGAGGCGACCTCTTCGCCAAGGTGGTACATCAAATCATCGAGTCACGTGCCTTTTTAGATGCCATTCTCAAATATTGGACCCACGTGCATTCTCTAAGGCACTAATTCGCCAAAGTGATGCATCAGATCACCGAGCCACGTGTCCTTTTTACGATGCCCGGGCCCATGTGCCTTCTTTTAGGTGCTAACTCACCAAAGTAATATATCGATTCACTGAGCCATGTGCCCTTTTAGATGCCAAACTTTGTCACCGAGCCACGTGCATTCTCCAGAATGACATACCGAGTCTCTGAGCCTCGTGCAATCTCTCAGGCGACCTCTTCGCCATGATGACATATTCAACCACTGAACTCACGTGCATTCTCTAGGTGATATTCCAATTCACCGAGCCCACGTATTTTATTTCAGGTGATGACCAATACCCAATGATTTCTCAATCAAATAATTAACAATCAACTCAATATGAATAACTCCTAAAAAATTATAATTAAATAAATTACATACAAATTGCAGCTCAATTAAATAAACGGACTGCGCCACGACGATCTGCACGAGATTTCAGTCGTCGGCCATCTAAATCTTAATTTCCGAAAAATAATTAATTAATTAATTAATTTCAAAAATTAATTAATAAATATTAAAAATTCAATTTAGCTCAAAATAAAGCCCAATTAAATGAACGGACTTCATCACAGTCACCAGCATAAAATTCCGGTCACGGGAATTTATCCAGTTGAATTTTTGGAATTTAATTCCGAAAAATAATATTTAAATACCAAAATTTCCACTTAGACCCAAAAAGCCTAATTGAAGCCCACTAAGGGTCAGAAAAATCCTAAGATACTTTCAATAAATAGTAGACCACGTCTACTTGCTAAATGCACACTCAATTTGTCTAATTTACATCACAATTATCTAATAATGACTAATCTATTCTAATCTAACCACCTAATTGCATTTAATAAAACCTAACCAACCCCTAAGCATAATTAGTAAACTAAGTAGGGATTAGTGAGATTACTCACCGGAATTGCATGCAAATCGGATAATTCCGACGGGGGCGACGCGAGGAACAATAAACTCCAAAGCGGGCCTCGGGTTCGGGGCCCGGAAACGGCCCAAAAACGGCCCAAAAACAAGCCCGAAGTCACTGGAAACCCACTTTGTGGGTTGCTGTTCTTGGCTAGCCGGAGCTAGTCTGGTGGCCAAAACAGCAAGATGGGGC
The DNA here is from genome assembly GCA_017140255.1 of Eucalyptus paniculata subsp. matutina. Lineage (NCBI taxonomy): Eukaryota > Viridiplantae > Streptophyta > Magnoliopsida > Myrtales > Myrtaceae > Eucalyptus > Eucalyptus paniculata. Next base: position 32,570,348 of record CM029445.1, read on the forward strand.
TAGCGGAGGGTGAGGGGGATGCCGAGGAGGTCGGGACGGTGGCAAGCGGTGGCTGGAGGTGCCGGACCGAGCTGGGTAGGGGCGGAAGTCGTGCAGGAGAGGGACAGCAGGTGCAGGCGGCACACGGGCGGCGAACAGTGGACGCACGGCGTGCGCAGGCGGTGCGGACAGTGACCCGACGGCGTGCGGCGGCGACGGTGAGCTGCTTGGGTCTTCAACGACGGTGGCTGCTGCTTTTGTTCTTCTTTAGCTTCTGGTTCACACGAAGGATAAGAAGAAAGAGGGGGGTTCGGTCATGTGGGGTGGGGAGAAGAGAGAGAAGAGAGAGAAGGAAGAGATAAGGTGGATTTGCCTGGTCAAAAAAAAAAAAAAAAAAGAGAGAGGGAGAGAGAGAGAGAAGCCAATTTGAATTTGGCAAGGGGTGTTCGGTGGGGCGGGGGTGTTCACGAAGGGGAGGGGAGAGAGAGAGAAGAGAGAGAGAAAAAGAGAGAAAAGGGGAGAGAGAGAGAGAGAAAAGAAATTAAATAATAATATTATTCTTATTTTTCTTTTCTCTTTCCCTTTCTATTTTCTTTTGGTCTTTGATTTTTCCTACGATAATTTCTTTCTTGAAATTTCGGACTCGTCAATAATTTGATGGACGATGAGACATGATCCTAAAAATGAATTGTGACACGCTCGAATATTCGATTCCCGAAACCAAATTAAATTTCATGGTTAGAATCGATCAGACATGATTTTAGCCAAATCCAACTAATTAAGTAGCTTTAAGGGATTTTACTGCAGATACATCCCTTAACGGCTTCACTCGATAGGTTAGTTAACTCGTGAGTGATCAGCTCAAAGAAAAAGGACCATAGGCATGTCGACGAAATGCCCATTTCACTTTATCGAAACCGGGTCGAATTTCCGGATGTCACAACTCTTCCCCTCTTATAAAAATTCCGTCCTCGTAATTTAAACCATTACACACTTTGATTAAAAAGACAGGGGTACAACTGTCTCATCGACTCTTTAGTCTCCCAAGTCGCTCCTTCCGTGCCGTGGTGTTACCAGACCACTTTGACCAACGGAATGGTCTTTGTACACAAAACTTGTTCTTTGCGATTGACAATCTGAACCGGGCCTTCGACGTATGACAATCGGTCATCCACGTCCAATTCCTCGAAATTGAGCACGTGGGTCGGGTTAGGCTCATACTTCCTTAACATCGACACTTGAAAGATGTTATACACTTTCGCTAATCTTGGCGGTAACGCAAGACGATACGCTAGGTTTCCGATTCTTTCAAGAATCTCAAACGGACCTACATACCTCGGAATCAGCTTGCCTTTCTTACCAAAGCGTGAAGTTCCCCTTATTGGTGACACTTTTAGAAAAACGTGATCACCAACTTGGAATTCCAAAGACCTTCGACGCTTATCTGCGTAACTTTTTTGCCTGCTCTGTGCTGTCTTTAATCTGTCTCTGATTACTGTCATGGCATCTACTGATTGCTGAACCAACTCTGGGCCTGTTATCTTCCTTTCTCCAACTTCATCCCAACATACTGGAGTTCTGCATGCCCTGCCATACAACACTTCAAATGGAGCCATCTTGATGCTCTGCTGATAACTATTGTTGTAGGCGAATTCCACCAGATGAAGCTGATCTCCCAGCTTTCTTTGAAGTCTATTACACATGCTCTCAGCATGTCTTCAAGAGTCTAAATTGTCCTTTCAGATTGGCCATCCGTCTGAGGAAGATACGCCGTACTGTACTGAAGCTTTGTACCTAAAGCACTCTGCAAGCTCTTCCGAAAAGCAGCACTAAATCTCGGGTCTCTATCGAATGTTATCGTAACCGGCACTCCATGCATACGAACCACTTGACACACGTACATGTCCGCGTGTCTATCAAGACTGAGGTCCTTTTGAACTGCAATGAAGTAAGCTGACTTTGTCAGCCTGTCCACCACTACCCAAATTGAATCATTTCCTCTTTGACTTCTTGGTAGTCCAGTCACGAAATCCATCGTGATATGCTCCCATTTCCATTCTAGGATCGTGAGAGGTTGCAGAAGTCCTCCCAGCTTGCAATGCTGGGCTTTTACTTGCTGACAAGTCAAATACTTGGCCACATGTTTGGTGATGTCCGCCTTCATACCTGACCATTAGTAGTGTTGACGCAGATTTTGATACATTTTAGTACTTCTAGGATGAACGCTGTAACTGCTACGATGTGCTTCAGATAAAATATCCTCTCTAAGCTCTACATCGTTAGGTACAACTAAACGTCCACGAAGCCTCAATACCCCATCATTAGAAACTTGAAAATCAGCCTTTCTTTTATCGGTATCCTCTTGAAGAATTCTCTGTACATCCGGTTCTGTCGGTTGGAGTTCTTTGATTCTGACCTGGACATTCGGTTCAATTCTGAGGGTGGCCATAAAACTTGAAATGTGGCCTACCTCAAATTTAAATTCCGAATCTTGAGCTCTCTCGATTAAGTTCCATTCCTTAACCAAGATTTGCGCTATTGAAGACTTCCGACTCAATATATCAACGACCTTGTTCGCCTTTCTCGGGTGATATAGAATATCACAGTCGTAATCCTTCAGCAATTCCATCCATCGGCGCTGTCTCATGTTCAACTCCTTCTGAGAGAACAAATACTTGAGACTCTGATGGTCTGTGAAAATCTGAAACTTTTCTCTGCACAAGTAGTGCCTCTAAATCTTCAACGCAAATATGATGGCTGCGAGTTCCAAGTCATGCGTCGGATAATTCAATTCATGAGGTCTCAACTGCCGGGAAGCGTATGCAACAACTCTGCCATGTTGCATCAGCACGCAACCCAACCCTCTAAATGACACATCACTATAGATCTCGAATCCTTTAGGACCAGATGGAATCGTCAGTACAGGTGCGGTAGTCAGCTTTTCCTTCAACTCTTGAAAACTACGCTCGCACTTGTCTGTTCATACAAATTTCTCTTCTTTCTTTAGGAGCTTTGTCAAAGGCGAGGCTAATGATAAGAAACCTTCTACAAACCGTCTGTAATAACCTGCCAATCCCAGAAAACTTCTGATCTCTGTCACTGTTGTCGGTCTCGGCCACTTGATCACGGCTTTTATCTTGCTCGGATCGATGGAGATTCCTTCTCCAGAAATCACATGACCTAAGAAAGCAACACGGTTTAACCAAAACTCGCATTTCCTAAACTTAGCATACAGCTGATGAGTTCTTAAGGTCTGGAGTACTACTCTCAGATGATTCTCATGATTTTCATCACTTCTCAAATAGACCAAGATATCATCTATGAACATGATCACAAACTGATCTAAGTATTCCTTGAACACTCTGTTCATCATATCCATGAAAGCAGTTGGAGCATTCGTCAACCCGAACGGCATCACCGTAAACTCGTAATGACCATACCGGGTACAAAATGCTGACTTAGAAATATCCTCCTTTCAAATTCTCAGCTGGTGATATCCTATCCTCAAGTCGATCTTCGAGAATATTGACGCTCCTTGCAGTTGATCAAATAAGTCATCTATCCTCGGCAATGGATACTTGTTCTTGATCATTACCTAATTGAGTTGCCGATAGTCTATGCACAAACGCAACGAACCATCTTTCTTCTTAACAAACAGAACTGGTGCTCCCTAAGGTGATGCACTAGGACGAATAAATCCCTTATCCAATAACTCTTGCATCTGCACCTTCAATTCCTTCAACTCAGATAACGCCATTCGTTAAGGTGCCTTTGAGATCGGTTCTATCCCTGGTGCTAGCTCGATTACAAATTCAATCTCTCTTTCTGGCTGTAACTCTGGCAATTCTTTTGGAAAGACATCTAGAAACTCTTGTACCACTGAAATATCTTCCATTTTCAGCTCTTCAACTGTCGTATCCACGACAGTCACTAAGTACCCTCGGCAAGCCTCGTCTAACAAACGAGCTGCTTCCAGCGACGAGATTAAGGAAATCGAGGGTCCTCCTCGATTCCCAACAAACTCGAAGCTCTTACCCCCTAACGGGTCAAATTGAATCGCTTTGTGATAGCAATCCATTTTAGCTCATTGATTGGTGAGCCAGTCTATGCCAATTATCAAATCAAAATCATACATGGCTAGGACTAACAAGTCAATTTTCCCCACTTGCTCACCAATCTCTAACTTGCACCCCGAACATCCCAAAGCAGCAATAACTTTATCTTTCAAAGGTGTAGATATGCAAATTGCCGACTCCAACAATACAGGACTCAACCCTAGCATCCTAACATATTGCTCGGCAATGAAGGAATGGGTTGCTCCTGAATCAAACAAAGCATAAGCAAGTTGGTCGTTGAGCGAGACCGTACCTGTGATAACGCCAGGCGCAGCTTCTACCTGACCTTGGGTAATCGTGTACATGGTGCCCTGAACTAGAGGTCTTTGTTGTCCTCCTTGCGGTGCATTCTGAGGGGCACACCCTCCTATCTGTCTCATCGGTGGTGGCGGCGGCAACTGAGGTTATCCTCTTTGCTTCTTTGGACAATATATGACTATGTGGCCCTGTTGGCCACATTCGAAACATGCACCCGTCCTAGCTGGGCACGGTGCTGTCCCATGTCTTCTCCCACACAAGTGACACGCATCACTCCTAATAGGTTCTGACCTATTAAATCCACCCTTCTTGCTAGGCGGGCCTTGGAATCTATTTCCAAACATCGGCTCTTTCCTTGGCGGATGTTATCTCTATGAGAGCTAAACCTTGATCTAGATGAGGCAGCTTTATCGTTTTGATCTTTCTCAATCTTCTGAGCTCTCTGATATATGTTGTTATAAGTCTTCAGATCCAGAAGGACTAAAGCGCTTCTCAAATATTGTCTGAATCCATCTCTGAACCTCCTTGCTCGGTTCACAGGATTCTCAATTAACTCGGGGGCATATCGTGAAAGTTCAGCGAACTTCACCTCATACTCATCAACAGATAGGGAACCCTGGCGAAGACGTTGAAATTCTGCCATCTTCACCTCTTTGGAAGTCTCAGAGAAAAACTTATCATTGAAGGCTTCACAAAAAGTGTTCCGGTCCTGAACAGCGCCTTCTGGAAATATTGTTTCACGAGTTGTCATCCACCAAGTGTCCGCAACTCCATCCAGCTAGTAAGTTGCTAGCATTACCTTCTTAGTCTCATTGCACATCAGCAGTGCAAACGCCTTCTCAAGCTTCTGAACCCATGAAAAAGCAGCTTCGGGATCTCCAGACCCGGTGAACAACAGTGGATTTAGTCTTAGGAAATGCTCCACCAGCTTATGGATTGGTCTTACAGCGACCACTATCTCCGGTGGACCTTCAACATTCACGGCGGCTGGAGCAATGGCAGGTGCGACTGCAGGTGCAGTAGCAGGGGCAACTCCGGTGGCGGCGGCAGTAGTGGCAGTTGCAGCGGCTTCAACGGTAGCGGCCTGTCGATCCATTCTAGTACCCATCGCTTCCAGAACATGCAAGATCCCATCCACCCTGGGATCATTAGGGGCTGCTACCCCGACATCTACGACAGGTGGAATCATTCCACTCGCGTTAGCCTGTGCTGGCGCTCGACCACGTCCGCCTTGGTTTCCGACATGAGTTGGAGCTCTACCCCAAATAACGGCCCTACTGGTCCTCTTTGTAGGAGTTCTCGACTCCTGATCACTCATGGTGTAGCTTTACTCAACCAACACCTATTTCCAATTCAACACTGAATTAGAAACAGAGCGATCCAAACAACAAACCATTTTAGCACTCGGCTAACATAGACATGCACCAACATGAATTTAAAGGCTTTCCTACTAACTATCCCATGGTCAACGCTCCTTATCACTCCAATCTTGAACTTCGCTCTGATACCACAAAAAGGGGATGTCTCGCCTCGATCCTCGGGCACACACACATCCTTCTATTATGGTCGATTTTATAATGCGATATCCCAGGACTATGTATCGTCGGCCCTTTCATTTATTAAGCACATGCGGAAGCAATTATAAATCCCTAAACAGTAAATACGATGTGATAGAAAAGCAAGGCTATATTTTTCCTATTGAAACATATAACCAAACTTTTATACAAAAACGCAAACCAGAATACTTCATAACTATTCACATCAAAATGGAATTCTCAAAAGAAGATAGAATCTCAGTCCATCCAGGTCGTACTCAAGATCTCTCTCGGGATTATCTTCTTCTTCCAAAATTCTCTTCCTCAGGTTTCATCTCAGAGTTCTCCTTCTCAGATTCCTCCTCCTCAGCTCCTCATCGGGGTCCTGAAATGTTTTCCCCAAACCGGGATGAGACTACGTGTCAGCGAGTTCTACTCCACTAAGGCCCGATTAGTAAACTATTATACTATAGGCTGCCTATACACGCACAGGGCAGAGGACTTATCTTGGCCTCGGATCCCACCTGCAAGTCAGTACAATTCACAATAGGCACCCATTTACTCCAAACAAATCGAACTAGTCGATTACATGTCACACAAATCATTCCCTACTGTGGAATATCTAAAAGCTAGGCCACGTGCATTCTCCAGGACGACATCCCAAGTCTCCGAGCCACGTGCCTCAAACCTTGGGTCCACGTGCATTCTCTGAGGCGACCTCTTTGCCAAGGTGGTACATCAAGTCACCGAGCCACGTGCCTTTTTAGATGCCATTCTCAAATACTTGACCCACGTGCATTCTCTAAGGCACTAATTCGCCAAGGTGACGCATCAAATCACCGAGCCACGTGTCCTTTTTACGATGCCCGGGCCCACGTGCCTTTTTTTAGGTGCTAACTCACCAAAGTGATACATCAATTCACCAAGCCACATGCCCTTTTAAATGCCAAACTCTGTCACCGAGCCACGTGCATTCTTCAGGATGACATACCGAGTCTCCGAGCCACGTGCAATCTCTCAGGCGACCTCTTCGCCAAGATGACATATTCAACCACTGAACTCACGTGCATTCTCCAGGTGATATTCCAATTCACCGAGCCCACGTATTTTATTTCAAGTGATGACCAATACCCAACGATTTCTCAATCAAATAATTAACAATCAACTCAATATGAATAACTCCTAAAAATTTATAATTAAATAAATTCCATACAAATTGCAGCTCAATTAAATGAACAGACTGCGCCACGATAATCAGCAAGAGATTTCGGTCGTCGGCCATCTAAATCTTAATTTCCGAAAAATAAATAAATAATTAATTAATTTCGAAAATTAATTAATAAATATTAAAAATTCAATTTAGCTCAAAATAAAGCCCAATTAAATAAATGGACTTCACCACGGTCACCAAGCATAAAATTCTGGTCACGGGCCATCCAGTTGAATTTTGGAAAATAAATAATTATTTAATTTAATTCCAAAAAATAATATTTAAATACCAAAAATTCCACTTAGGCCCGAAAAGCCTAATTGAAGCCCCTGAGGGTCGGAAAAATCCCGAGATACTTTCAATAAATAGTAGACCACGTCTACTTGCTAAATACACACTCAATTTGTCTAATTTACATCACAATTATCTAATAATCACTAATCTATTCTAATCTAACCACCTAATTGCATTTAATTAAACCTAACCAACTCCTAAGCATAATTAGTAAACTAAGCAGGGATTAGTGAGATTACTCACCGGAATCGCGCGCAAATCGGATCAATCCGACGGGGGCGATGCGAGGAACAATAAACTCCAAAGCGGGCCTCGGGTTTGGGGCCCGGAAACGGCCCAAAAGCGAGCCCGAAGTCTCTAGAAACCCACTTCGTGGGTTGTTGTTCTTGGCTGGCCGGAGCTAGTCCGGTGGCCAAAACAGCGAGATGAGGCCGGCGGATGGTGAGGGGGACGCCGGGGAGGTCGCGACGACGGCGAGTGGTGGCTAGAGGCGCCGAATCGAGCTGGGCAGGGGTGGAAGTCACGCGGGAGAGGGACGGTAGGCACAGGAGGCGCACGGGTGGCGAACGGTGGACGCGTGGCGTGCGCGGGCGATGCGAACAGCGACCCGGCAGTGTGCGGCGGCGATGGCGAGCTGCTTTGGTCTTCAACAATGGTGGCTGCTGCTTCTGTTCTTCTTCAGCTTCTGGTTCACACGAAGGAGAAGAAGAAAGAGGGGGGTTCGGTCATGTGGGGTGGGGAGAAGAGAGAGAAGAGAGAGAAGGAAGAGATAAGGGGGTTTGATTGGTCAAAAAAAAAGAAAAAGAAGAGAGAGAGAGAGAGAGAGAGAGAGAGAGAGAGAGAGAGAGAGAGAAGCCAATTTGAATTTGGCAAGGGGTGTTCAATGGGGGGGGGTGTCCGCACGAAGGGGGAAGGGAGAGGAGAGAGAAGAGAGAGAAAAAGAGAGAAAAGGGAGGAGAGAGAGAGAAAAGAAATTAAATAATAATATTATTCTTATTTTTCTTTTCTCTTTCCCTTTCTATTGTTTTTGGTCTTCGATTTTTCCTCCGATAATTTCTTTTTTGAAATTTTGGACTCGTCAATAATTTGACGGACTATGAGATAGGATCCTAAAAATGAATTGTGACATGCTTGAATATTCGATTCCCGAAACCAAATTAAATTTCATGGTTAGAATCGATCAAACGTGATTTTAACCCAATCCAACTAATTAGGTAGCTTTAAGGGATTTTACTGCAGATACATCCCTTAACGGCTTCACCCAATAGCTTAGTTAACTCGTGAGTGATTAGCTCAAAGAAAAAGGACCATAGGCACGTCGACGAAATTCCCATTTCACTTTATCGAAACGGGATCGAATTTTCGGATGTCACACAAGCCTTTTTTGGGTTCGCAATTCATTGGGCTTCCTCAACATAGGAGTGAACCCAACTAACAAATCTCCTTCTCACGACAATGTGGAGAGATTTACCATCTCTGCTATCAATTGGCAATGTTCAAGTTTCTCTCTTGGTAGAGTCTTTGTCATCATATCTGGGCCATTATGATCCGTATGAATTTTCTCAAGTTCCAACAACTTTTCATCTAGAACATCCCTTATCCAATGATATCTAACATTAATATATTTCGATCTAGAATGAAAAGATGAATTCTTACCAAGTTGAATTGCGCTTTGATTATCACAAAATAGCACATACCTTTTTTGCTTGAACCAAAGTTCTTCTAAGAACTTTTTCAACCATAGCATCTCTTTATTAGCATCAGTCGCTGCAATAAATTCAGCTTCGGTTGTAGAAAGTGTAACACACTTCTGCAATCCTGACTTCCATGACACAGCTCTACCCGCAAAAGAAATCAAATAACTAGAAGTAGATTTACGAGTATCAATATCTCCTGCCAAGTCGGAATCTATGTATCCAACTAACTCAAGTTTTCCGGTCCCGAAATTGAGTTTCAAATTTGAAGTTCCCTGAAAATACCTCATAATCCACTTCATTGCATTCCAGTGTTCTCTGCCTGAATTTGACAAATAGCGATTAACAACACCAACTGCGTGCGCCAAGTCTGAGCATGTACATACCATCGCATACATTAAGCTTCCTACAGCTGAGGCATATGGAACACTTTCCATATCTTTCTTTTCTTTATCAGTTGTAAGGCTTTGCTTCATATTTAATTTAAAGTGGGCAGTAAAAGGAGTACTAACCACTTTAGCCTTGTCAATATAAAATTTTTGAAGGATCTTCTCGATATATTTCTCTTGAGATAAAAACAACTTCTTAGCATCTCTGTCTCGGGTAATTTTAATGCCAAGAATCTGCTTCCTTGAGCCCAAGTCTTTCATAGCAAAAACTTGCTCAACTATTTCTTCAATAAATCAATTATTTAAACATTCATGCTAACAATCAACATATCATCAACATAAAGCAAGAGAATAATAAAATCATCATCAGCAAATTTTTGAACAAACACATAGTTATTCGAGGAAGTCTTGTTATAGCCTTGTTCTGTTATAACTGACGCAAACTTTTTGTACCATTGCCTCGGTGCTTGTTTTAGGCTATAGAGACTTTTCTTCAATTTGCACACATAATTCTCTTTCCCTTTCACTTTAAAACATTTAGGTTGTTTCATGTATATCTCTTCCTCCAAGTCACCATGTAGGAAGGCTGTTTTGAGATCTATTTGCTCAATTTCTAAATTTAAGGTAGCTGCCAAGCCTAGTACCACACGGATAGAAGACATTTTCACTACCGAAGAAAATATATTATCAAAATCAATGACATTTCTTTGACTGAATCCCTTAACAACCAATCTAGCTTTGTACCGTGGTTGTGAAGTATATTCATTTTGCTTTAACTTATATACCCACTTGTTATTCAAAACTCTTTTACCTTTAGGTAACTTCACCAACTCAAAAGTATGATTATCATAAAGTAACTACATCTCATCTTGCATAGCATCAAACCAAATATTTTTGTACTCATCTTCTATTGTTTCTGCATAGCACTCTGGTTCACCTACATCAGTCAATAATATATACTCATCTTAGAATACTTGGTGGAAGGTCGTTGGTCTCTAATGGATCTCCGGACTGGAACATCCAGTGGAATATCTAATTGAGCCTCTAGTTCAGGATTAGTATTATCTGTTTTGACATGTTCTGGAACATGTGCGTTATTTGGAACATTGACTTCCTACTATTCTTCATCAACCTGTGTAGGAATATTTGTAAGAAGAACTTGATCCAAATCAACCAAATTATCACTAATCTGTGGTGTTGAAATCATCTCTGCTTTCTCAATATCCTCTATTGTTTGATCTTCCATAAACACAACGTCTCTACTTCTTACAATTTTCTTTTCAATCGGATCATAAAATTTGTAGCCAAGCATATCCTGTCCATAACCAATAAATATGCACTATCATGTTTTCACATCAAGTTTAGACCTCTCATCTTTGGGAATATGCACAAATCCATTGCACCCAAAGATACACAAATAATAATAAGAAACACCTTTGCCTGTCCAAACTCTATTAAGAACATCAAACTCTAAAGGCACGCATGGAGTAAGATTTAATACATGCACAACTGTACTTAAAGCCTCACGCCAAAAAGATCCAGGTAGCTTTGACTGTGAAAGTAAGCATCTTACCCTTTCAACCAATGTTTTATTCATTCCCTCAGCTAAGCTATTTAACTGAGGCGTCTTGGGAGGTGTATTTTGATGTCGAATATCTTGTTGTCTGCAATATTCATCAAAAGGTTCAATATACTCTCCCCCATTATCAGTTCTGATGCATTTCAATTTCTTTCCAGTTTGTTTCTCAACTGAAGCTTGAAATTGCTTAAAAGCATCTAATATTTGATCTTTAATTTTCAAGGCATGAATCTAAATTTTCATTGAAAAATCATTTATGAAGGTAACAAAATAAAGAGAGCCACCAAGTGATTTTGTTTTCATAGGACCGCAAACATCAAAATGCACTAAATCTAGTATAATTAACTTTCTTGAAGGAGGGAGCTTTTAAATGCAACTCCGTTTTGTTTTCTTACTAAACAGTGAGCACACTTCTTTAGCACCGAACTTTTTAATCCTAAAAGGAGCTTCTTCTTGGTCAATATTGACAAACCCTTCTCACCGATGTGACTGAACCTCTTATGCCATAACTCAGTTGCATCTTCGCTGTCTATTGCATAATTTTTTTCTGTGGACAACTTTGCCTACATATGTACAACGAATAATATTTTTTACCGATAGAAGAACAGCCTAAGTGCCATAACTTGGCATGGGAGGACACTTAAGAGCCATAACTTTAAAATGGTACACTTGAGTGCCAGTTTTGAAGTTAAATGGGACACTTAAGTGCCACTCCGGCGAAATTCCGGCCAAATGGCTTACGTGGCGACTTTTCGGCGAGTTTGGTCCAAAATGACGACGTTTTGCACGCCGACGTGGCGGAGAAAATGCAAAAAACGCCGTTTCATGTCTACGTGTAAATAATAATATAAAAATTAATTAAATTAGATTTAAAATTAATTTTATTTAAAATATTAAAAAAATTAAAAAAATTTAATAAATTTAAAAAATTTAAAAAATTTTAAAAAAATTTAAAAAATTATGAAAATTTAAAAAAGAAGGGGGGGGAAGGTCGAGCAGGGCGGCTGAGGGCTCAGCCCGCCGCCGCCTCCCCCTGCCGTCGCCGGAAGGGCCGGCGACGGAGGGAGGGTCGGCGGGTCGCCGGCCCCCGGCCGACCGGACGGCGAGGGCTGCGAGCCCTCGCCGGGTGCGGCGAGGGCCGCGACCCTCGCCTCAGATCTGGGCAAGGGCTTGCGGGCCCTAGCCGCCGGTTGGCCGGGGGCCGGCGACCTCGGCTGACCCTCCCCCCTCCGTCGCCAGGACGGGCGGCGAGGGCCGCGACCCGGCCGACCCTCCCCCTCCGTCGCCGGCCCCTTCGGCGACGGCGAGGGCTTAGCCCTCGGCCGCCCCGATCGACCTCCCCCCCCCTTTTTTTAATTTTTCTTAATTTTTTTAAATTTTTTAAATTTTCTTAATTTTTTAAAATTTTCTTAATTTTTTAAAATTTTTAAAATTTTCTCTTTTTAAATTTTTTTTTAAATTTTAAATAAATTTAATTTTAAATCTGATTTAATTAATGTTTATATTATTATTTACACGTAGACACGAAATGGCGTCATTTTTGCATTTTCTCCGCCACGTCAGCGTGCAAAACGACGCCGTTTTGGACCAAACTCGCCGGAAAGTTGCCACGTAAGCCATTTGGCCGGATTTTCACCGGAGTGGCACTTAAGTGTCCCATTTAACTTCAAAACTAGCACTCAAGTGTACCATTTTAAAGTTATGACACTTAAGTGTCCCTCCGTGCCAAGTTATGGCACTCCAGGTGTCCCAACCTCATTTTTCACCTCTAGCCACAATAAGAGAACCTTTGGTGAGCTTCCATTGACCATTACTAAAGGTGCTGCAATACCTCTCATCATCCAACTTGCTTGTAGAAATCAAATTCAAGCGGATATTAGGTATATGTTTAACATTATTCAATATTAACCTTATGACATTGCTGGTTTCTAGGCACACATCACCGATGCCTACAACTTGAGCTAGCCCATTGTTTCCCATCTTCACATATCCGAAGTCACCTGACCTGTATGATGTAAAGAAATCTCTACGAGACGTAGCATGAATAGATGCATCACTATCAATTACCCAATTGGTTTCATGAGATACAAAATTCATCACATCACCATTAAAAATAATGAGAAAGTCTTCTTTAAGTGTAGCAACACGATTGTCATCACCGTCATTATCACTTTTTTTCTCTTGATCTTTCTCCTTTTGTTTCTCCTTTTTTAACTAGCGACAAAACCTCTGAATATATCCCTTCTGATGACAATAATTGCACTCAACATTAGTAAATTTATTATACTTACTGCTGTTTTTTTTTTTTTTTTTTTTTTGGTAAAGGTAATAAATATATTGAGCTTTGGTCAACTGTACAAAAAATTCAACTCCAATAACTTACACTCTAACTATAACAACAGAAGGAGTGGAAGGGAGCCGAAGAAAAACATCAAGGAACCCACAGTAGACAACAAAGCTGCTTTTATCTTGACTTTTATCTCTATTTCTCGAACCTCGAGACTCACTTATTCCCATTTTCTCAACAACCAAGGCATCAAAATGTGAAGAGGACGATCCTTGTGTCTTCTTTTTCATCTCTTCATTCAAAATACTACTCTTGACCAAATCCATGGTAATCGTACCATCCGGGGTAGAATTAGACAAATATATTCGGAACATCTCCCAAGAGTTCGACAAATTATCAAGCAACTATAGTGCTTCTATCTCATTATCAAACTTGATTCCCATCGTAGCCAACTGATTTATAATTCCTTGAAAAGAATTTAAATGATCAGTTAAACGAGTACATCTTAATATCTCAGAGCCATCATCTGTTTTATAAAAAATAACTTATTATTCCCAGTCTTTTGAGCATATAACTATTCGAGCTTATCCCATAAACTGCGTGCATGTCCTCAATAATATGGTTCAAAACATTATCATCCACCCACTGCCTAATACAACCACACACTTGATGATGAAATATAGACCATTCAGCATCAATTTTATTCTTCAATTTCTCCTCGGCAAATATGGGCAAATAAAAATCTTTCACATATAAAAGGTCTTCCATTTTCCCTTTCCAAATATGATAATTCGAACCATTCAGTGTAACCATTCTACTCGTATTCGTTTCCATTGTTTAACACAAGGCAGAAAAATCAAGCAATAACCAGAAGCTCTGATACCACTCTGATGGGAGACCAATAACAATTCGAACAATATCGAATTAATGCAGCGGAATAAAATAATCTCTCTTCTTGTGTAAACCTAAGAAGAATCGATATAGTAGAGTAAAATAAATACCAAACACACGAACACAAGACGATTTTTTTTTTTTTTTACATGGAAAACCTCATTGATGTGAGGAGATCAAAAACTACGGGATCGGAGTCCACCCGAAAATCTTCACTATCAACAAAATTGGGTTAACAATATTCTTCTCTAGCAAATATTAGAGGTACATAGCAGCAAAGACCTCAAAAACATAATTCTTGGCAATACACATGAATTTCATAAGAGATCAATGATAAATTTGACCAAAAATGCAGGTTTTGTTCAATTCATGAAATACCTGATGTAGGAAGCTTCAAACGAAAATCAAACCGTTCAGATTCGAGAAGATTGCACCATGAACATGTTGAAAAAATTTCAGCTCAATCGGACCACGAATCAACCTCCGATGCCAGCTTGTTGTAAATCAGACTTTGCCCCAAACCCCAGATTTTCTACTTTCTTTTTTTCTCTTGTTACTACATCTTTTCTGCGGCTACCACTTAAAAGATAGTGAAAAACCTATTTCTCCATATGACTTATCATATGGGCTCAAGCCCCTTTTGGGCTTGCAACTCATTGGGTTTCTTCCACATAGGAGTGAATCCAACTAACATATGTCTATGCAAGTATGCTGACTAGTATAATGCCAAGCCAAACCTTTACAAGAAGAGATTCGCCAGTAGAAAGTCCAAACCACGTAAGGGCGACGATGCTGAATATCGAGCTAAATAGCGTTAAATATCATGAATGCCTTCAGAGAAAGTAAAGACAGGGTTTGAATCCAAGTAGCTCAAGCTTCGAGCCATTAAAAGTCAAGGTCCCCTGAAGTTTGCAGCCTGGGGGCCACCTACAATGAGGTTCAGAACTAGCGAAATTGGCATATGCGCAGCGTCTAATGGAGCATTCATTCTCATTCCCTGGGCCTCCAGTGAAGGACAAGCAAGGTTACCCTCGGTTACGAGATGTGGAGTGGACCCTGCCACCTCTCCTGATCCGACAAAGCCGATAGGAATAGCAGGTAGCTTGTCAAGTTCAGCTCTGCTCATCATCATGTTAAACCACAGGCGCAAGCACAGTTAACATCATAACTCGGAGTTGACACTACGTTGTTCGACTAGAATGCACACCACGACTATCATGTTGTCATTGGCAGTGTGTTCTACCAATGGTAGCAATTATGATCATCTAAACATACAATTACTATCGAAAGAATATTCATGTCCTCTGAAGCAAGACTTGACGAGGCAAATAAAGTTTTGCCATGCCTCATGCCGTAACCCGACAAAGGTACCTGTGCTATCAAACGATTCATGTATTTAAACTAGTGCAGATGACGGAATTCACCAAGTAAATAGTGTGCACAAGCAGGCAATTTATATTAAGAATCTTATCAAGTTGGTAAGTAGCTTTCAGTTTGAGATGAATAGTTAAGCTCATCGCCAAAGTAGGTACTATGCTTGACGTGATGGAGAAAAAGTAAACGATATGACACGGAAACATCTCAAGAATCGAGTTTCTTGATGAGAAACTAAAGGTTCCCGTAGTTCGTCACGCTCACTGGAGAGTCATCCTGATGAGAAAGACCGTTGTGACAGGAGACCGTGGAGCTGTCTCTTCCTGTTCATTTGACATTCGTTGCTCGGCTACACCATGAATGGAAGGCAAGAACAGTCGAAACCTCACATAACGAAGTGTTCAAAGTACGACAACTAGACTCGTCTAATGGACGGCAAAATTCATAGACTGCACATCAAGGTCTCCATAAACCGACTTCCAGAAGCAAACAATAATAAACAGATGGCCTCACTTGGAAGAGCCCTTGGTAAGTGGCTCGAGAAGCTGAAGAGATTCAAGGAAAAACGTCCCCATGTGAAAGGTGAGCAGAGGACAATTCGGGCGTAAATTGTGTATCAATTCCGCTTGTGGAGGAACTGACTGTTGACAAGGCGGTGCACTTAAGTTGAGGTCATGTGGCACGGATTGTTCCCGGCCATCTTAAACTTCATACAGGTACAAACTCTATCTCCATATTGAGCAAGCTTACAATGCTGGACACGAAGAATCTCGGCTTATTCTTTAATTCTGCAACATTTTCACATCTGCTCCGAGGACAAAAACCAGCTCTCAGTGGATTTTTCATGGCCATGCCATGTCTAGAGCTTCGGGATTCTCTTCTTGTTCCTTGTGTTTTCTTAAACAGTCCTGTAGCTATTCGAGTAGAGAGTGTTAAATTGATGTTGATTTGACATTTTCCACGGTTAGTGTACTAATAGGTGAAGAACTACGCGAGTGCTTTTTACTGTCATTGCTCATCCTGACCGTTTACTCATGACCATTACAATTTTCATTTTGCCAGTGAGCCGAGACGAAAACTTTTCTCTACAAAGGCCACTTGAGAATTTATCAAAAGATGATGGAAGGACATGCTCGGCAAAACAATAAATAAAGGTTACAAACTAACCTTCTCGGTGGTTTGTTTATGATATCATGTTTAGCATATAGAAAGACCAGCTGAAACATGTCTCCAAACAACCTACCGTAGCAATGCTACGTGACCAGACGCAAATCGTAGAGTGTGAAGTTCATACTAGATATTGAGTTTCATCTCTTATGGAGATTAAGTTCTTTCAATAAGTTTCGGACTTTGCCTTGTTCAAACTATCATTAGAATCAGGAAGGAAGAGAGATGCTAGTTATTTATAGGGAAAATTATCAAAAAAATCCAGAACTCATCACATTTTTACCAATTCAGTTGTTAACTTTTCCATTATGCCAATTGAATCTTAAATCTTTTCATGATACCAATTGAATCAATCTAACCAATTTTGTTAAAAAAAATCACTAACATGGACACCTGTTATTTTACATGGCATAGCCGGCGCAAACGTGGAGAATTTTTAATAATATTTTAATGCTTTTTTGAATTTCATATCAACTTTTTTTTCTTTTCCTTTTCCTTTTCCTTTTCCTTTTTTTCTTTTCTTCTTTTTTCCTCCTTTACTTTTTTTTTTTACTACGGCCGACAAGGGTCACTAGGTCTTCGCTAGCAGCCATGAGGACCCGACGATTCTCACTGACCATGATTAAAAAAAAAATCCATTTAAAAAAATTATAAAAATTTATCAACATCAACACCGATCATCCTACATAAGACGGCTGGCATTCATGTCAATAATTTTTTTATTAAAATTGACTGAATAAACTTAGTTGGCAAAATGTGAAAAGGTTTGGGATTCAATTAGTATAATTAAAAGGTTTAGGGCGTAATTGGCAAAAGTGCAACATATTTAGGACTTTTTTGGAAATTTTGCCATTATTCATGATATCTACACACAATACCTCTGATTTAACACAATTCCAGCAATTAAGAGACTAATTCTTTTTAAGTGCTCACTTAAGAAGGCGTGATCGATGATGGTTACTCCTGGTCATTGCTGATTTCGAAGTCGATTTTCATCTTTGGTGGTCACGCATTGGCTCTGAAAAAGGACAAATACCATCCTGTTGCAAAAAAGGACACTTCTGAGTTATGAAATTGGTAACAAAGAGAGAGCAAATCTTGCACTCTAAAATACGATAATGTATGTCTAGATCTTTAGCATACGTGCTCAAGATAATCCAGGATATTTTTTGTCAAGAGATTTTTCTATTTAATGATTTGATCAATCATCACTGAATATTTTATTCATGATATAGAAAGCAATTAAAGGTATCAGCACGTGTTGGATAGACCAATTATTTGGACAAAAAAAATTTTGGGCTCATGTTCGTGATTTCTAGAAGGGGAAATTCGCAACAAAAATGGAAAAGATACAACATTTTAATAAGTGACCATATTAGTATAGGGAAAAAAAGAAGAAGAAGAACTTGTGCAGTTAAAACGTCATTAGATGCCCGTGTGACTGCTAGCATAGCCCTTAAACAAACGGTAGAAGTATCAAATATTAATGATTATTTATCTTTCTAACTCATTAAAATATCATTTATTTTTATTTTTCATGTCATAAGTTAGTAAGGCCCCGAGTAGCAAATCTGCAAGATCGCTAGCTGGGGATTCTTACCGGTCAACAATATTGACGCTATGTCTTAACTATTTTTTTTATTGCTCTTCTTGTTATTTGTGCTTTAGATTCCATGTTTTTCTAAATTGATCCCAAGCAAAATCGAAATCAATAATTCAATCGATATAGATATACATATGTATGTGTGTGTGTGTATATAGATTACATCAAAGAGGATTGAAGAGTATACGCCAACTGAGAGATACTCGCGTCTTCTACTATGCTGATGCAAGGTGTGCAATTCGACAACCATTATGAGGGAAAAGCAGTTTTTTATTCATAAGCTAATTAGCATTATCCATCAGTCAACAATTATAAATATATATACATATTACATCAAGGAGGCTTGAAGAGCATACACCAACTGAGAGTTACTCGTGTCCTCTACTATGTTGATTAATTTGACAACCATTATAATGGACAAGTAGTTTTTTATTCATAAGCTAATTAGCATTTTACATCAGTCAACAATGTCTATTATATAGAAAATCTATTTATTTCTCTTTTAATTACACTTTCACTTATAATGCTCATTAGGGCTCCATTTGTTTTGCTGAAAAAGAATTTCAATAAAAAAAATTTTAAACACTTTTTGATGTTAAAAATGCTAAAGTCAACCATTAAATATGTAGGAAGAAAGCTGATGAGAATAAATAAATTTGTTTGAGGTGTGCAAGCGTAAGCACTGTCCTTAAGGATAATTTCGCCTCTCGGAGTACGAAACTCGGTACGATAGGCTTCTGACGGCTATCCTCTCAAGATACAACAGACCTTCTTCTATATTCCGCACTGAATATTAGAAGGAACAGAAACAACGTTGTGTATAACCCAGCAAAGAAAAGGAAAAGAAAGATTTCAAAAGAAAGAATATTCTATGTTTCATTCAATGTATCTATTTTTAAAATTGTCTTATGAGATTTTATATTAAGACAAAATAGAGTCGTTAAAAGAGCTGTTAAAAGAGCCGTTATAAAATAATGAAGAATTTATTTGAGAAATAAATTAAACGTTATAAAACGATTAAAAAGCGGTTATATGACCGTTAAGAAACCGTTATGTGACCGTTAAAAATAATTATGGTCTTCAATGCGGTCATAACTTTTATCGAAGCTATTCTTGTAAATATTTCAAAATATTATTGAAATATCCAACAATGTGACACCCGAACCCTTCGCAGGTCATCACCAGTGCCGATGTTACACTTTATTATCTTTTTCTATCCTGTACTTAAAACAAGCGCCGTTAATCACAGGCATTTTTTTTTTTTTAAAGCGGTCCCAGCGCGACTCATAGCGGAAGCAAATTAAACATCACCATCTATCCCCCTACCAATCCATGATACAAATACACACCAGCTAAACATCAGGATTTTATAAACAACTTCGACACTTTGCTTACATATATATAAAGCAAGACAGGATTCCCTTTGGGTCGGTACAAAACAAGGAAAAGCTAGGACTCAGCCACGTCCAGCCTAAAACCTCAAAAAGAAACTCTCGACCCTCAACATCATACGAGTACAAACCCCCATCGAAAGTGTCGACTATCTACATCAAAAAGAGATCCAGCTCCTACTCATCGCGCGCGGGTCTCACACCCAACCCGGTGCATCAAGTGGTGGTGGCGGCAGCATCCCTCGCATCGCTCCATCTCGACGAACGTGCACAGAAATGAACTCCTGAATGACAGGACCCCCAGCCAGGCCCACGTCATACATCACTAGACAGTGCACTCGGATAAAAGTCAGTCCGGGAACAGAGGGACAGTCTATCTCAACACACTCGACCTCTACATCAGATGGTATCCCGTAAAATGTACCCCGCGTGACGGCAGGTAGCGGCATACTTGCTAATCTGAAATGTTATCCCCAAAGGGGGTGAGTACAACCACTCAGCAGATAGGGAAATCCAATAACAACTCAATGCATCATGCAAATTTCACATGCATTGCAGGCATTACTTACCTTGAAGCCAGGCACACACTATCATGCATCATCATCATGCATATCATCATGCATATCATATATCATATCGTAGGTGATCATCATATCATGTCACATCACATCATCATCATCATCATGGCATCTCATATATCATTATCATCATCATACATTTTATCGTGCATATCATACCATGGATGATCATCATATCACATCACATCATCATTATTATTACATCACCATGCATATCATCATGCATATCAATATCATAATCATTATTGCATCATCATGCATATCATATCATAGGTGATCATCAAATCACATCACATTATCATCATCATCATCACATCATCATGCATCTTATCATGCATATCAATATCATCATCATTATCGCATCATCATGCATCTTATCATGCATATTATATCATGGGTGATCATCATATCACATCACTTTATCATCATGCATTACATCACCATGCATATCATCATGCATTAATTTCCATTTTTATCTTTAGATTTGATCACCACATCACCCATTCTCAATTATCATCCCTTCGGGCAAAGACCTCCGACGGGGTTCCCAGCATTCCAGCCATCCCATAGCCACCGGGCTTCCGTCCCCCACATTCGGGCATCTCGCATCTCAACTAGCATCACGAGGCATTCCCTTCGGGCAGAAACCTCCGACAGGGCTTCCAGCCTTTACCCTTCTAGCCAGGCATCCCGCACCCACATCCTAGCATCACGAGGCATTCCCTTCGGGCAGAAACCTCCGACAGGGCTTCCGGCCCCCCACATTCCGGGCATCCTGAATCTCCCAGGCAATCTCTGGAATTACGCCACTAGGCCACCAGACATCATCATCCACCAGAACCTCTTACTCACATAACATTTTCCACATCCACCATCCTTTTAATCTTATTATTACATGGCATATGATTCACATATGCATCACAATTTATGATCATACATACACCAATGTCATATAATAATGCATAACAAATTCAATGAAATTCATGGCCAATAAAATAATCACCAGTGCCGATGTTACACTTTATTACCTTTTTCTATCTTGTACTTAAAACAAGCGCCATTAATCACAAGCATTTTTTTTTTTTAAAGCGGTCCCAGCGCGACTCATAGCGGAAGCAAATTAAACATCACCATCTATCCCCCTACCAATCCATGATACAAATACACACCAGCTAAACATCAGGATTTTATAAACAACTTCGACACTTTGCTTACATATATATATAGCAAGATGGGATTCCCTTTGGGTCGGTACAAAACAAGGAAAAGCTAGGACTCAGCCACGTCCAGCCTAAAACCTCAAAAAGAAACTCTCGACCCTCAACATCATACGAGTACGAACCCCCATCGAAAGTGTCGACTATCTACATAAAAAAGAGATCCAGCTCCTACTCATCGCGCGCGGGTCTCACACCCAACCCGGTGCATCAGGCGGTGGCGGCGGCAGCATCTCTCGCATCGCTCCATCCCGACGAACATGCACAGAAATGAACTCCTGAATGATAGGACCCCCAGCCAGGCCCACGTCATACATCACTAGACAGCGCACTCGGATAAAAGTCAGTCCGGGAACAGAGGGACAGTCTATCTCAACACACTCGACCTCTACATCGGATGGTATCCCGTAAAATGTACCCCGCATGACGGCAGGTAGCGGCATACTTGCTAATCTGAAATGTTATCCCCAAAAGGGGTGAGTACAACCACTCAGCAGATAGGGAAATCCAATAACAACTCAATGCATCATGCAAATTTCACATGCATTGCAGGCATTATTTACCTTGAAGCCAGGCACACACTATCATGCATCATCATCATGCATATTATCATGCATATCATATATCATATCGTAGGTGATCATCATATCATGTCACATCACATCATCATCATCATCATGGCATCTCATATATCATTATCATCATCATGCATTTTATCGTGCATATCATACCATGGATGGTCATCATATCACATCACATCATCATCATTATTACATCACCATGCATATCATCATGCATATCAATATCATCATCATTATCGCATCATCATGCATATCATCATGCATATCATATCATAGGTGATCATCATATCACATCACATTATCATCATCATCATCACATCATCATGCATCTTATCATGCATATCAATATCATCATCATTATCGCATCATCATGCATATCATCATGCATATCATATCATAGGTGATCATCATATCACATCACTTTATCATCATCATCATCACATTATCATGCATCTTATCATGCATATTATATCATGGGTGATCATCATAACACATCACTTTATCATCATGCATTACATCACCATGCATATCATCATGCATTAATTTCCATTTTTATCTTTAGATTTGATCACCACATCACCCATTCTCAATTATCATCTCTTCGGGCAAAGACCTTCGACAGCGTTCCCAGCATTCTAGCCATCCCATGGCCACCGGGCTTCCGACCCCCCACATTCCGGGCATCTCGCATCTCAACTAGCATCACGAGGCATTCCCTTCGGGCAGAAACCTCCGATAGGGCTTCCGGCCCCCCACATTCCGGGCATCCTGAATCTCCCAGGGAATCTTTGGAATTACGCCACTAGGCCACCAGACATCATCATCCACCACAACCTCTTACTCACATAACATTTTCCACATCCACCATCCTTTTAATCTTATTATTACATGGCATATGATTCACACATGCATCACAATTTATGATCATACATACACCAATGTCATATAACAATGCATAATAAATTCAATGAAATTCATGGCCAATAAAATAATCCCTTATTATTTTTTTTATTATTTTATTATTATATTATTATATTTATTTATTTTCATAAATAAATATTTAATATCTATGATTTTCCCAAAATCATAATATTCAAACAATCACTAAACAAATCAATAGGATCACAATTTCATACAAAATGCATGGCCAAATTGAATTTCTCACAATTTCACAATTTCCACAAAATAGCACATGATATTCGGATAATGACCAGAATTGCACAGTTTCCAAATAAATTCGATTAAAATACTCATATGGCCTTCAAAAATTACGAAATTTCACAGGGAGATAGCCAACACATTTTCGTGCATTTTTTATGAAGAAATATAAGCCAAATTATTTTTATATTAATTTATACAACCCCACGAAACTTCTGGAATCACTACCGCATCGTCCAGAATACACTTCTCCGAAATTTTTAGATTTCACCCATCTATTCTCTTTTTTTCCACTGAAATTTGAGTATGTTATGTATCAAGGTGTCCTTTACAAGTTTCATGAAGGGATCTAGGTCAAATAACCGGAGTATGGTCACCATTTAAGTCCATGAACTCTCGGGTGTCTCGGAATACTTCACCAGAACCATTGTTTTCAAGATCTAGCCGATTCACAAAGCTATACTTGTTCTTTTTGCTTCAAATTTGAGTATATTGTAGTTTAAGGTGTTACCTACAACTTTTATGAAGACATAAAAGTCCAATATTCAACAGAAATTAACATGCAAACAAGAATCTAGCAAGAGGTCAGCGAAAACTTCACAGATCTAGGGTCTCCGTATAATAGAGCTTTAACCCCTCATATCTCCATAATTTTCCACGAAATTTCAGTATGTTATACTAAAAGACGTTAGCTACAACTTCCATGAAGACATCGAAGCCAAAATCGGACTCCAAACACACATGCAAGCTCTAACAAGCTACTGACTCCAACAAACCGAACAAGAACAGTCACACGGTTTGCAAATAACCAACTCTTACCTCGGTTTTTCGCACAAATCACACCTAAAATCGAACATGCAACCACCACAACAAACATGCAAGAGAAGTTACGGACTCCACTTGCCTCTATGATGGACAAACGATGACGAACGGCGGCGGGACACGGCGATTGGACGGCGAACGAACGGCGATTCCTCCTCGGCTCCGCCTCCTCTCCCTCTCGGTTTCTCCCTTTCTCTCTCTCTCTCTCTCTCTCACCCTCTCTCGGCCGAATGAAGCAAAGAACCGGCCATCTCTCTCTCCTCATCCCTTTTATACTCCCCTAATCCCATGATTAGCAATCATGAGATTGCCTACAATCCCACCAATGCATGCTCTTGCCATTTGCCACTTGTCTTATTGGGTTTTAATTTGAATTTGGCCTGGGCTTGGGCTTAGGCCCATCCGGCCACTCCCCTTGGGCTGGTCGAATCCTCCTCTTGGGCTCTAATGGGCCGACTAGCTTGGCCCACCAAGCTTTAGGCCAATGGGTCCAAGGCCCATTCCAAAAATAACCCTCTTTTTCCCTTTTTTTTTTTTTGAAATTCCTTCTATAAATATTTCTAAATTTCAATTTTTAATCTTGGCCAAAGTGTTGGGATATTTTTGCTCATTGAAATTTAAATCATATGGCCAAGCATAGATTATTAATCTATTAAATTTAAATTTCCACTATCACAAGCACAAATCATCAAATTTAAAAGACTAATGGTTAAAACATAAGCCATGGAAATTTAACACCTAATTAAAGACTTTAACACACCTTATGGCTCGGCTTTGAATTTCTGGGATGCCACACAATCCCCCACACATTTCAAAAGATTTTGAAAATAAATAAAAAAAATTAATATGATGCTAGGTTATTGGAGTGTAATGCATCGAGGCTGGTGCTTTTTAGGCTATGAACCAGCCCTAGAAAAAATGAAATATAATTCACGGAATTATTGGTGAAGTTTGAAACTTCTATGAACCAAAAATTTCTTTTGTGAATTATAATTTTCATCAATCACATTGTACTCTCACAAACTTTGTTGTTCAACGCGATTTTGCGCTAATAGGCCATGCGCATGGTTGGTTTATTCATAAGTTCTTTAGAGATTTTCGCCAAAAATTCTCATAGGAGTGACCCCACTCCACACTTATATAGGTGATTCCATCAAGTGTATTCTGCAGCTTAATACACCACCAATAATGGTTATGGAATTTCATTAAGAGCTTAGCTCAACCTCTTTTTTCCTTGCAGTTTTGAACCATTCTCATATTAAGATGAACAATAATTTTTAGTAGTGCATCATTAGAACAATAAGTGACTTGTTATTAACTATATGAACCTAATTCATGGGATCACCAATCACATAGGTTGGGTTACCATCACTGTTGCTTTTCCTCAATTGGCTTAAGTCTCATTCCCCTCGATGTGTCATAAATTAATTTTCTTCCCACAGGTTTAGTCAAAGGATTGGCTAAATTCACTTTTGACTTTACAAAATCGATGGATATAATTTCATCTTTAAGCAGCTGCTTTACTACATCATGCCTCAATCGGATGTGTTTATTTTTACCATTGAAAGTTATATTCTTTGCAATGGCTATTGCCGCTTGGCAATCACAGTGCATAGACACAGAAGGTGTCAGTTTCATTTCCAAAAGAATATCCGCTAAGAGGTTTCTTAACCACTTAGCCTCATTGCCAGCCAAGTCTAGAGCCACAAACTCTGACTCCATGGTGAATTTAGCAATTATTGTTTGTTTGGCTGACTTCCAAGTTACAGCACCTCCACCAAGGGTGAACACATATCCACTAGTGGATTTTGTCTCATCTGAATCCGAAATCCGATTAGCATCACTGTATCCTTCTAATACAGTAGGAAATCCACTATATAAAATATCATAATTCATGGTTCCTTTCAAATATTTCATTAATCTGCTCAAAGCAGTCCAATGATCATTGTTGGGATTTTATGTATATCTGCTCAGTCTACATACAGCATAAGCTATATCAAGTCGAGTATAATTCATCAAATGCATCAAACTCCCAATAATTTGAGCATATTTAGATTGAGCCACACCATCTCCTTTATTTTTCACTAATTGGTTATTAGAATCATAAGGAGTATTCATAGATTTGACATTAAAGTGATCATATTTTTTAAGTAGACTCTTCACATAATGCGCTTGAGTAAGCATTAGGTCACTATCACTTTTTATGATTATAACACCCAAAATAATAGTAGCTTTCCCCATGTCCTTCATATCGAATTTAGAAGTCAAAAAATATTTTGTTTCATTCACTACATCAATACAAGTACAAAAAATAAGCACATCATCAACATATAAGCTAATAATTATAGATTCACCATCAACAATTTTTGTGTATACACATTTATCTACTCTAATAGAGAAAAATCCATTATTAACTAGAACATCATCAAATTTCTCATACCATTGCTTTGGTGCTTACTTTAAGCCATATAAGGATTTAACAAGTTTACAAACTTTGTTTTCTTGGCTAAGAAAAATACAGCTCTTAGGTTGCACCATGTAAATTTCCTCTTCCAAATCACCATTTAAAAAAGCTGTTTTAATATCCATTTGATGAATAATAAGTTTGTAAATAGAAGCCAAAGCAATTAAAACACGAATTGATGAAATTCTTGTAACTGGAGCAAAAGTGTCAAATTAATAAACATTTTGTTTTTGAGTAAAACCTTTTGCAACTAATCTTGCTTTATATTTATCAATAGAACCGTTGGGATTATATTTTCTTTTAAAAATCCATTTACAATAGATCGGTTTTGTACCAGGTGGTAAATCAACTAATTTCCAAGTTTGATTTTGTAAGATAAAATCAATCTCGATTTTTATAGCTTCTTTCCAAAAATTGCTTTTGAGGAAGATATTGTTTCAGAATAAGTCAAAGAATCATTATCAATAAGATAAGTATAAAAATCATTCCCAAAATAAGTTTCTTTCCTTATTCTTTTGCTCCTTCTCAATTCATCATTTGAATTTTCAAAAACGTTTTTATGAAGAGGTGCAAGAGAAATAGTATTAACACTTAATGGAAAAATATGCTCAAAAAATTCTGCATTTTTTGTCTCAACTATAGTATTATTATCAAGCACGTCACTTTTTAATACAAGAAATCTATATGCATCACTATGTTCAGCATAACCAATAAACATGCAATCCGATGATTTAGAGCCTATTTTCCTTTTCTTAGAATTAGGAAGTATAACCTTAGCAAGACACCCTCACACTTTCAAATATTTTAAATTAGGATGATAACATTTCCAAAATTCATAGGGTATTTTACCTGTTCTCTTATGAGGTATTCTATTTTGGATGTGACATGCAAATAAAATAGCTTCACCCCATAAATTATTTGGAGCATTAGAACTAACAAGCATAGAATTTATCATCTCTTTCAAAGTCCTATTTTTCCTTTCAGCTATGCCATTAGATTTAGGGGAATAAGGAGGCGTAGTTTCATGAATTATTCATTCCTTTTCATAAAATTCGTTAATCAATACATATTCTCCACCTCTATCCGATCTAATTCTTTTTATCCTTCTATTCAATTGGTTTTCTACCTTAGCTTTATACAAAAGGAACATATCAAAAGCTTCATCTTTATGCCTAAGCAAATAAACTTTAGTAAATCTAGAATAATCATCAATGAAGGTCACGTAATATTTTTTACCTCCTCTAGTCATAGTCTGTTTTAAATCTCTTAGATCAATATGAATTAAACTCAACAAATTAGATTCTCTATTTACAGAAATACAAGGCTTTTTTGTTAATTTTGTTTCGACACATATTATACATTTATTAAAACATGCTTTTTTAATTCCAGAAATTAAACCTTGTTTTTGCATTTTCTTAATATAAGAAATACTAACATGACCTAATCTACCATGTCATAAATCAATAGATTCAGCCAAGCGAAAGTAGTAGCATTTTCATTGATAAAATTGGAAACGTTAAGAAAAAAAAATTCCTTGATTAAAATAACCCTTTCCCACAAAGACATTATTTTTTGTCATTACAATCTTATCAGATTCGAATGACACCTTCACCCCAACCTTTCCTAAAAGTGCTACTAAGACCAGGTTTGCCCTTATATTAGGGATGTGTAATACATCATTCAAGGCCAAAGTCTTGCCAGATGTGAGCTTGAGAAGAAATTTTCCTTTCCCAAGAACTTGAGCTGTTCTTGAATCACCGAGATAAATAATTTCTTCTCCTTCTCCTACTGACATGTAGAAGGAAAAGGCATTTTTGTTTGTACAAATATGCTTGGTAGCACTTGAGTCTACCACCCACCCTTTGACATTGACCACAATGTTGGCCTGAGAAATAACCGCAACAATTATATCATTAGAGTCATCTGCTTTAACCAAATTGATTTTTGGTTTAGCAAGATTGTCATTTCCCATTATTCTCTTTCTGCAGTGCGCTGCATGATGACCTGGTTTTCCACAAACAAAGCAAGAGCCTTTCTTTTTTAAGGTGGGGTGAGCAACCTTGGGTTTGTAATCAGGTTTTTTGTTATAATATCTATTTTCGCGATGTTGAAATTTGCCTTGCACTAAATTTGCCCTGGTAGCAATTTCCTTAGCTTTGATAGCTTTGATCTCCTTGCGAGTTGTATCCTCAATGATAACATGCACGATTAGATCGGCTAGTGACAATTGTTTGTCCTTGTGTTTGAGTTGTTGCTTGTAGTTATTCCAAGACTCATGCAACTTTTCAATCAGCAGGCCCGCAATAAATTCTTCTTGTAAATTGATGTTTTCTGCCTTCAAGTCCTCCGCTAGCTTGTGATATTCATTGATTTGCGTCTTGATCTCCTTATCATCAGACATTTCCCATTGATAATAATTTCTGATTACAAATTTTTGTCTGCCCACATCTTTGCAATGTATGTCACGCCCCAATCCTCGGGGACGCGCCCGTCCTTCTTACTCGGTCGATTGTAAAGTACGATATCCTAGGACTAAGTATCGCCGACCCTTTATGTTCCTTATGCGCATGTGGAAGCCGTTATAAATCCCTAGACATTAAAACAATGGGATAAAAAAGCAGGCCATATTTTTTTCATATTGAAATTCACAACCATACTTTTCTTAACAGCACAACTCATAGTATATTTACAAAACTATTCACAGCATATTTGTCTCACACCTATCTACACTAAGACAGGGTTTATAAAAGGGATGGGATCTCAATCCACATCCGGGTTATACTCAAGATCCCTCTCTGGATCATCTTCTTCTTCAAAATTATTTCTCCCCTTCAGGTTCCTCTTCCTCAGCTTCTCCTCAGGGTCCTGAAATGGTTATTCAATAACCAATGAAACCACGTCTTAGCGAGTTCTACCCCTAAGACTCGATTAGTAAACCAATACACTATTAGTGGCTTTACGGTCCCACCCAACCCTTTCCAGATTCAATGGCTTTACGGTTCCACTTGACCCTTTCAAGATCTAGTGGCTTTACGGTCTCACCCGACCCTTTCAAGATCTAATTTAGGAATGAATTTGAAAATTACTCATAAATTACTTTAGCACCAAATAAAGCTCAAATAAATAAACAGATATCTTTACCAAAAAAATAAAAATAAATAAACAGACTGCACCACAACGATCAGCACGAAATTCCGGTCACTGACCATCCCGGTTGAATTTCCGAAAAATAAATAATTAAATAATTAATTTCGAAAATTAAATAAAAAATTATAAAAAATCCAATTTAGACTCATAATGCCGAATTGGATGCCGAGACGAGCCTAGAAAATTACCGAGACTCGTTCCATAATTAACATGGCATGCCTACTTGCTAATGTCTATTTCTAACCACCTAACATGCATAATTAAGTCTTTAATTTAATTGATCTAAACTAATCTAACCACCTAATTGCATTTAATTAAATCTAACCAACCCTAAGCATAATTAGCAAACTAAGAAAGTATTGGTGAGTAAAACTCACTTGATAAACGTGAAGACCGAGACACCACGACGGCGGCCGAAATCGGGCTTTCGACAATACCGGCGGGCTTAGACCGAGCCTTAAGACTTGGGCCCAACAAATCTCAGCCCAACTGAGATTTGTTCTTACACTGAGTTGGGCTTAATCTTGGGCTTGAAGACTTCAACTGGGCCGAAAACAGGCTGGGCCCAAAGCTGAAACTAAAACTTGCTGGGCTTCATTGGATTGGGCTTCAAGGGGGCTGTTTGTTCACAGTCTTCCAAAGGGCTAAAGTTGGGCCACTGAAAATCGGAATGGGCTCGCTGTGGTTGGCCCACGAGCAAAAGAAGGCTGAAGCTGCAGGATTCGTGGACTGCTGCAGGCTTTGCTGGGCTTCACACAGCTGGATTCGCTGGCTGAGGAGACCGAAGACGCTGGCTTCGCTGGGTTGATGGGCGCAGCAAAAAGGAGAAGTAGCTTCGATGGTTGCTGTTGATGACCGAAGGAAAGGGCAAATGGAAGACATGCAAATGGAAGCTCGTTCGGTGGGCGTGTGGGCTGGCGTTCATTGGGTTGATGGGCCGAGAACGCCTGGCAGCCAGAAAACGAGAAGCAGCTTAGCTCGGGGGTCTTCACGCCAGTTTGTTGACTGAACTCAAGCAAGCGCTGCCAAGTGGCAGCAAGGCACGGCCACTCGGTCAAAGCAGAAATCTCGGTGGGCTCGTTGTTGACCGAAGCAAATGGAGCAGTTGCTGGCGTCTTCGACTGAGAGGGGGCATTCGAGCTTGAGACAGCTGCAAAGTCAACCAAAGGGTTTCGGTGGAGATGAAGTTGACTGGAGAGCAGCTGGCGTGCGCTAGATCTTCGAGAGACGTCGTTGCAGGGCTTCTTCAACGCTTCAGCAGCTTGGTCTTTGTTCATGAGCTGGCGCGGCCAAAAGAGAAGCACGAACAAACGGCATCTCCAGTTTTCTTCAGTTGCTGATGGAGGTGTCGCATGAATTGGGGGAAAGAGAGCTATCCAGTTCAGGTGAGAGGAAAAGAGAGTGAGGGAAAGAGAAGAGATAGAGATGATGAGAGTTGGGCTCCACCAAGCCCACTCTTTTCCACAAAAATATCTTCCAAGCCTTGCCCACGAAGTTTCATCACTTGGCTGCCATTTAGCCACATAAACACACCACTCAACTCCCCAAATGGTCAATTTTCTTGAGCAGGGGGATTACGAATTTGAGGAGATGGACGATTCACCGCACAACCATTCTCTTGATTCACTGTCATTTGGCCTCCAAAATTTCAATTGATATATCAATTATCAAATTGATAATTTTCCTCACCCAATCACCCACCTTGCATCTCAATTTCGCAATCGAAAACCACCTTCAGCATTTTTTGCACTAAAACAACCCGGTGACGACTTTTTCCCAAAAAGTGTTGATTGTCAGACAAATCTTTTGAGACTGAGTCGACACTCCTAGAATTTATTGTGACATGGCCAAAACTTCAATTTCTGAAATCGGATTCGAATTGACAGTTAATTTTTATTCGGCGCGTTTTTAGCATGACCTAACTATCGAGTAGTTTTCAGAATTTTTTAAGGCAAATGACCCGTGATTGATTTTCTTCGAACCACTATGAACCCTTTCGACTCAATGGTGACTCTCGATTGTCGTGAAAATCCCGAGGATTCAAATACGAACACAGGGTACCAAAATGACAGTAAAATCATATTAGTATCGGTCGACGAGAATTTTCCAATTTAGTGGAGTCACCCACGATCGGCCACACATCTCAGTCGACCAAACCTATCTCTGGTCGTAAATCCATTTTTAATTGTGCCACAATGGCCTCTAAAGATGAGCACGGTCAAGAAGCCGATTCATGATCGAATTCTCAAGTTTATTGCCCTAAAATTTCTTAATTACTTACCCATACAATCTAGTTATCTCAAGAGTGATCGGCTCTGAAAATAGCCCTATAAATGCATCAATGAAATGCCCGATTAATTCAGTAGAAAACTGGTTGAGAAATTCAAGATGTCACAGTGTACTTTGTAGTCATGGAGTCCCATATTTTTCACTTCCTTGTATGGACAGTAGACATCAAACAATTCATAAGAAAGAGTACTAATAATTGTGTGCCTACATACCTTATTAGCATGTATCCATTGGTCTCGAAGCTTGTTATCAGTTGGTTCGGCCTCTGTAAGTGCGAAAGCCACGCTGTGCACATCTAGGATAGAGAAAACCCTTTCTTGCCACCTTCTAAAATTGTTGCCATTAAAAATTTCGATCTTCGATATGTCGGGGAATGGTTTGGCATAGGACATATGTGGTAGTGGTGGTAGTGCAACTAGATTGGTGGAGATTGAGGCATCAGTAGCAGTATCAACTTGATGCTCCATGGGAATTATCCTTAAGATTGTAGGAAAAAAGCTTATGAGAATAAATAAATTTGTCTAAGGTGTGCAAGCGTAAGTACTGTCCTTAAGGATAATTCTGCCCCTCAGAGTACGAAACTCTGTGCGATAGGCTTCTGACGACTATCCTCCCAAGATACAACATACCTTCTTCTATATTATGCACTAAATATTAGAAGGAACAGAAACAACGTTGTGTATAACCCAGCAAAGAAAAGGAAAAGAAAGATTTCAAAAGAAAGAATATTCTCTGTTTCATTCAGTGTATCTATTTTTAAGATTATCTTATGAGATTTTATATTCAGACAAAACAGAGCCGTTAGAAGAGCTGTTGAAAGAGCCGTTGTAAAATAATGAAGAATTTATTTGAGAAATAAATTAAACATTACAAAACGATTGAAAAGCCGTTATATGACCGTTAATAAATCGTTATGTGACCATTAAAAATAATGATGGTCTTTAATGCGGTCATAACTTTTATCGAAGTTATTATTATAAATATTTCAAAATATTATTGAAATATTCAACAAAATATCTTTGGTAGAAAGGTGCTCACCACTCGAAATGAAAAAAAAAAAACGATTTCTCATTTTGAATAAGAAGAAAACATTTTCATTAGCTGTATCACTCTATTCCATGTCATCGGGACATCAATGGACTTCGACCAAGCTTAGAGCTTCAATAAAAATCTCTCTCTCTCTCATCGTTGCTTGCTTCCATAATTGATTTTCTCTATTTATCATTGATAGATCTATCGGTAATCCTCTACTTTATTATAGAATAATTACTTCCTATACTTGATTTCCCCCTTAAAACTATATTTTACCATTGGAGAGCACACAAGGTATTTTTAAAGATATCGAAGTAGATTGTACTTACCACTTCATTTCTTTCCAATACTAATTTCGAAACCAGAGGAAAAAGAATGAAGACATTGCATTCTTACACGAATGTTTAGAATTCATAATCACCGGACTTCACACCTTCTTTTTTTTTTTTTTTTTTTTTTTTTTTTTTTTTTTTTTTTCCATATTTGCTTTTTAAAGGTATTTCATATTTGGGTCTTTTATCAATCGCCAGACGTCCAACTTTACAAAAATCATTTCAATTTTTGAAAATTGCAATTTTATTCCAAGGACTTTTAGTTAAATCTAAGATACAACATCGCATTCTCTAACCTTAACCTCAGCAAAGTCAACTTAAGATGTCGCCCTCAACAAAAACTGATCTGAATCTTGCAGTTAAGATTACAAGCGAAAAAAAAAATCTCAAAAAGAACTTGCCAGAACCGTTCAGCTCCAATCCCCAGCTGAAAGGTAAGAATTCACTTCTATCGTGTTGAAATATATACAGATGTGAGGAAGCCATCACCCCAGAACACTCCCTTCTTCAACTCTAAACTGAAAAAAAAAAAAAAAAAAAAAAAGGAAAAGAAGAAGAAGAAGAAGAAGAAGAAGACAAGATGCACAAAACAATCGAATATTTACACAGAGATTGACGAAGACAGCATGCCCAAGATCACTCAACAGCAACAATAGCAGCAGCAGCAGCCATGAAAAGAGCGGACAGAAAAGGAAGATATACATGTAATGTCATTCGACTTTGCTTGATGTATTGGTTGTCCAGATACCCTTTGAAGGTGGAGCAGTGCCTGTGATCTTTACGACCGTCTGGTGCTTGCGCTGTTGTTACCTTTTCTTGGTAATTTTATTGTTGTTGTCATCGCTTTCATGGGGAGGGTTGTTTGCGCATTTCATTACGTCAACCTTTACGATGTGGTGATCCGATGTCCCTTTTGATTATAGGACCAAATACGACCCAAGAACGAACTTATATGGACAATCTGGTGACGCCAGAATGTAGTCCACCCTCGTACCGTATTTGCACGTCCCTTGCAAACCTGAAATAGAATAAACAGTTTCAAATTACATATTCAGACAGTAGTCTCTCGAATAATGACTTTGGACTTCAATTTTTATTCCATGGATTTTCACATATATTCAACGCGAGCATCATGCTTCAAAGGCGATCATGTGATCATCGAGCTAAAGGAGCATCGTGCTCAAAAATCGCCTTAGATTAGCCATTTGACAAAGTGAAAAAAAAAATAAAAATTGAAAGATGGGAAAGCGAATGAGTGAGTTCTTACTTTGTCCTTTGGCAATGACGACCACGGACTCGCATTCTCCAGCGAAGTCCTTGGCATCTGTGCACTGCTAGCTCTTCAGAAACCTCATGACTTCAACCTTTGGGGTTGGTTTTCCTATCTCCTCATAGTACTATAACAAAAAATGTCTGTGATTACACAAACGTCGTAGCTTAAGCTATCAAGTAATCGAGTTTCGCATGCTAATGATAAAAAAGGGCATGTGCATACCTTGATGATGTCAGTCCACCGCTCTTGCGAGTAATCAGTCTCGTTGAGAGAGTTGAGGCCGCCGGCCAAGATGTGGGGGGAGTCGCTCGACTGGATGATGGCGCCAACTTGGTTCATCCGCCAATTCTTGTCAAGATAATCCAGGTGGGTGCACTGGAAGTTCACTTCCCCAACATGAGGCACTTCTATCATTGCCTTCAGCACATTCCTGTGTAACTAAACACTATCAAGTTCACAGCCACTTCGATTCCATTCAATTTAATACGTCGATTGACCATATTACTATCAACTTTTGATATCTTTTTTTTGAATTTTCGCACAACAGAAAAGCATAATCCCTTCACTGTTTAAGACACGGCTTAATTAATCGAATGCAAAACTCTCAGATCCATGAAGAGCAATTGCTTGCTGTCTCAAGCAAGTTGATTCTATCCGGTCTCTCTCGCTTGAGAGAAATGTGCCTTTCCTTGAAGATGAGTAGTCCTTGTACAGTCTTCGGGTCAAACATCTGATTTGGCAAATACATAAAATAAAGCAAAGGGAAAATCCTCCCCATGTTACTGTCCTACCTACATACACCTTACCCTGCCCTCATCTAACGTACGCACAGCTCTCATCCTTCATTTATCTTCCCAACTCCTTATTTAAATACTAAAGAGCAATTATATATATATGATTTAGCAGCTTCCTAAGCATTCTCTTGACTATGTCAGCAATTAATGGAGAATGATCTTTAAAGCTGACTCTCTACCACCCACTAAATGCAACCAGAAATGAAAAAGGAGGAATGATAGATGACAATCATATAGAGAACCCACATCCAAAATCATAGAAAGAAAATTGGGTTTTTTAATTATTTTATTTTATTTTATTTTTAATTCTGACTGGCATTGCTCACAGCTGGTGCTGGGATCTTTGGACAGGGCCACCATCGGTGTTGCAGAGAGCTCTCCGTAAGCTGTCCGAAGGCAAAAGGCTGTAGAAGAAAAGCCTTACAGCCTTGGGCAGTTCTTGAATTTGGTGGTGGGGTTCTCGTGAATAATATTCTAAATTCTTTCCAGATCAATTCTTGGAGAACTCCATTCAGATAATTCCAAAAAAAGAAGCTAGAAAAGGGGAGGATTAAAAAAAGGCAAAATATAAACCAAGTGACGGCAAAATTTTCATCCACAAATTCTGATGGATGGCTAGGCAAAACTTACGTTTTTATTTTTACTTCTTTTTTTGGTAAAGACGTTTTTATTTTTAATTTTGGTCTTGCGAATTTTTATTATATCCAACTTACCTTAATTTCAACGAAAATTTTGATTGTCCGAAATGGATTTGCACTGTTATAGATGGGTCTACCGAAATTAATCTTTTTCACTTAGAAAAATGTAAGAACAGAATGATATAATATGCCCAAAGGCAATATTAATTATGACATATTATCAAACTTCACTCTCAACGATGGATGCCTTAAATAAATGAAAATATATTTAAAATTTGAAATCGCCCGGGAAGACCACTTGTTGAACGAGAAAGAGAGCATATCATCATCACCATAATTACGAAAATGATAGCAAGAATAACAGGTAAAAAATATATATGGAAATTACTAAATTAATAAATAAATAAAATAAAACAAAATGATGGACCTGAAATCGGTGTCGTCGAATATCTTCTGGACCTTCCAGTGCTTGATCGGCCACTGGGAGAGGACGGCGTTGCTGTACTCCGATGCCCAGCTCTCGGCGAACACGTAGCTCATCCCCAGCGCCGCCGCCAGCTCTGACAACGGCTTCATCTCCCTCTCCTCCTTCGCCTTCACGTCCTACAGCACCACTATGTCCGCATCCAGCTCCCGCAGCACCTCCACCACCGTCCTTGTGCTCCTGTACGCCTGCCGGCCGCCGCGGGGGTCGCCGCCGCTACCGCCGTTCTCAAGGCTCACCCTCGCCATCGCCGGAGCCTTCCCTTTGAAGATTCGACCGATCGACGCTGAGGCCAAGGACAAGGAGTGGGGAGATGGAGAAGGAGAAGTCGGAGATTCGGCGGCGGACGATTCGCTGAAGCTCAGGTTCCGCTGGTTGCGAAGGAGGGAGATTTCGTTGTCCGGCAGGTTGATGGAGACTCGAAGCTTCGATTTGGCGTCCTACCAGAGCGGATTCATCCGTGACGAAGCGCGGTTTTTGATCGGCAACGCTGTCATCGCCGAAGCTGATCTCGCCGCAAGGGTTTTCCTCCATTGGCGGGCGATTGGAGATTGAGCGCCGGCGGTTGGGAATCGCGAGGGGGGATCGATTTCATTATCTCTCAATCTCTACCTCCTCCGGACCCTCTCGAACCCTAGAAGACGGAGCAGCTGCTGATCGAGGTGTTAGATATTTATATAATTCTTAATGCGGAAATTCATAACAAATCAAGGATCTTTGATCTTCATGATTTTCACAAATAGATGAAGACATACCTTTATCCATAACGCTACGCTTGATGATAATCGTTGTAGCAAATCCAAATAATTCGAATCAAATAAAGAAATCCGATTTCTCTCCCTTAACCCACTATTCTTTAATGTATTCAATTGATGGATGAAAGAATACGTTCTTTCAGTTATTGTTGTTCATCGTGGGTGGAGAGAGGACTGGACTCTATTTATACGTTCGTTGAAAATGTGCCTTCCATCAAAGCAATATACCCTTTCATTTTATTAGAGTCGTACCTTCTCGTAATCAATAATTATTTATAGCATTTCAATAATTATTAAACCATATAATAAATCACATAATATGGGCCACAATAATTCTTACATTCTCCCACTTGGCCCATATGATGTTCCTTTCATGGTTTAATAAAGACTATAATGTGCACAATAAGATTATGCTATAAAATTTCATTAAATTGGCAATCACATAATAATCACAATTAGGTAAAGAAAACTAATGCGAGTCATAGTGGTTGTATGTCATTAATTGACATAGTCCCTTCTATGTACTACAACTAGGGCACTTTACTTAACATAATCCATAGATGAGAAGTACAGTAATAGTCCAACTATAATGTTTCTTTAGAAACTATCCTTTTTAACATTCATCTATTTCCATAATGTATACTAAATAGAAAATAGGAAATATCAGAAACACGTAAGTGAGCTCAAAGTGTCAAATACATAAACTTAATACAAACATAATACAAACATT
Organism: Eucalyptus paniculata subsp. matutina; assembly: GCA_017140255.1. NCBI lineage: Eukaryota > Viridiplantae > Streptophyta > Magnoliopsida > Myrtales > Myrtaceae > Eucalyptus > Eucalyptus paniculata. Next base: position 32,608,408 of record CM029445.1, read on the forward strand.
AATGACGTCCAATAATGCCCATCTTTTCAACATGCTCATTAAATGTTTTGGGCGTCAGTCCTTTTGTTAAGGGATCTGCTATCATAAGATTGGTGCTAATGTGCTCAATTGACACTCTTTGTTTCTGAACTTCTTCTTTGACAGATAAGTATTTGATCTCCATATGCTTAGCACCCTTAGAATACTTGTCGTTCTTAAAGAAGAAAACTGCTGCGGAGTTATCACAATAAATTTTCAGCGACTTGACAATACTGTTGACAATCACAAGCCCTGAGATAAAATTTCGCAACCATAATCCATGAATTGTGGCCTCAAAGCATGCCACAAATTCAGCTTCCATAGTGGATGCAGTAATAACTGACTGCTTCGCACTCTTCCATGAAATTGCCCCTCCAGCTAGAAGAAACAAGTAACCAAATATTGATTTTCTTGTATCGACACATCCGGCTAAGTCTAAATCTAAATATCCAATCACCTCGAGATGATCAGATCTTTTATAAGTGAGCATATGATTCTTCGTTCCTTGCAAGTATCTAAGAACCTTCTTTGCAGCTTTCCAATGATCCATTCCAGGATTACTTTGATACCTACCCAGCATTCCGACACCAAAACTGATGTCTGGTCTGGTGCAAGTTTGTGCATACATTAAGCTCCCCACAACAGATGTATAAGGAATATTTTTCATTTGTTCTTGTTCCAATTCACTTTTCGGACATTGCATAAGGCTAAATTTATCACCTTTTTGAATTGGAACTATTCCCGCTGAACATTTACTCATATTAAATCTCTCTAAAATTTTCTCAATGTAGGCTTTCTGAGACAATCCTAATAATCCTTGTGATCTATCACAGAATATTTCTATTCCTATCACATATGTTGCCTCTTCCATATCCTTCATTTCAAAATTCTTAAAGAGAAACTTCTTGGTTTCATGTAACAAACCAAGATCATTAGCAGCAAGCAAAATATCATCAACATACAGAACTAGAAAAATAAACTTGCTCCCACTAATCTTCATATATATACACCGATCAACGGTGTTTTCCTTAAATCCAAAGAGTTATGGTATCGTTAAACTTAAGATACCATTGTCGAGAAGCTTGTTTAAGTCCATATATTGACTTCTTTAATTTACACACCATGTGTTCCTTTCCTTTAACTGTAAAGCCTTCGGGTTGGTCCATATAAACCTCTTCTTCTAAATTTCCGTTAAGAAATGCGGTTTTTTACATCCATTTGGTGTAACTCCAAGTCATAATGAGCCATCAAAGCCATAATAATTCTAAGTGAGTCCTTCTTAGAGACTGGTGAAAATGTCTCTTTATAGTCAATGCCTTCCTTCTGAGTAAAACCCTTTGCAACAAGTCTGGCTTTATGTCGTTCAATATTGCCTTTTGAGTGGCGCTTGGTCTTAAAGACCCATTTACACCCGACCTTCTTACATCCTTTAGGCAATTCAACAATATCCCAAACTTGATTTTGATGCATGGATTTTAACTCTTCTTCCATGGCATTAAACCATTCATTAGAATCTTCACATTCCATGGCTTGGGAAAATGAATCTGGATCATTTCCAATTCCTAAGTCAATTTCTGACTCTTGTAGATAAACCATATAGTCATCAGAAATAGCCGACCTCCTTTCTCTTTGAGATCTTCTTAATGCTATTTCTTGTGACTCAGCTATTGGAGGTTCAATATTGACATCTCTATTATGGAGTGATTGTTCATTAATTTGTTGTTCTCGATTATTGTTAGGAATAACAACTTTAGAAGCTTTGGGTGTAGGATCTACTACCCTTACTTCTTGAATGCATGCATCACGCATTCTTTCACTCCCACTGATGTCACCATTCTCAATGAACCTAGCATTCTAGATTCAACAATTCTTGTATTATGATTAGGACAATAAAATTTTTACCCTTTGGATTTCTTTGCATAACCAATGAAATAACCATTGGTTGTTCTTGAATCCAATTTCCTTTCATGTGGATTGTAAATTCTTACTTCTACTTGACAACCCCAAATATGCAGGTGTCGTAAACTAGGTTTCCTTCCAGTCCACAATTCAAAGGGAGTCTTTGGAACTGCCTTATTAGGAACCCCGTTTAATAAGTACATAGAAGTTTTTAAAGCATACATCCACAAAGATAAGGGTAAAGATGAATGACTCATCATACTCCTAACAATTTCCATTAAAATACGATTACGCCTTTCTGCTACACCATTTTGTTATGGTGTACCTGGCATTGTGTATTGAGCACAAATGCCATGTCTTTCAAGGAACTTAGCAAATGGACCTAGACATTGTCCCGATTCATCATACTTTCCATAATATTCACCGCTTCTATCAGATCTTACTATTTTCACTTTTCTATCTAATTGCCTCTCAACCTCTTTAATATACACTTCAAGTGCATTCACTGATTGAGACTTATCATGCAATAGATAAATGTAACCATAACGTGAAAAATCATCAATAAAGGTTATGAAATAGCTTTCCTTACCAAAAGATGGAACATCAAAAGGACCACATATGTTAGTATGTACAATCTCAAGAAGTTCTTTGCTTCTTGTGGCACCTTTCTTAGTGTGTTTTGTTTGTTTACCTTTAATACAATCAATACATACTCCAAAGTCCGTAAAATCCAAATTTGGAAGAATTTCATTCTTCACTAATCTTTGCATTCTTTCCTTGGATATATGACCTAAACGTTTATGCCACAAGTAAGCAGAATTTTCATTCACCAAACTTCGTTTAGTGCCAACATTATGATGCAAGGTCATTAATGTCTCAACAAAAGTATTATCAAGTCTAAATTTGTAGAGACCATCACATAAAGTTCCAGTTCCAATAAGAGTATCACTCTTAAATAGACTGAAAGATTCAGATCCAAACTTACAATAAAATCCCGCCACATCAAGTCTTGGCAAAGAAACTAAATTGTGAGAAAATGTAGGTACATAAAGGGTTCGAAACAAATCCAAATAATGCCCAATATCTAAGATCAAACGATAAGTGCCAATGCCTTCAACTGGAGCTTTGTTTATGTTCCACGTAATCACATAACTTTCACTTGGCTTTATAGTTTGGATCGTAAGAAATCCCTGCATTGTATTTGACACATGAGTGGTGGCACCAGAATCAATCCACCAAGTATTATGAGGAACTTCAGTAAAGTTTGATTCAAAACATACTAAAGCACAAGGCTTATCTTTCTTTTCGAACCAAGCCTTACATTTCATACAATCTTTCTTCAAGTGTCCAATTTTGTTGTAAAAATGACACTTAATAAGATTGCGTTCCTTCTTGTGGATTTGAGAAGCCTTTGAAGAGTAATTCAGGACGTGTAATCATTTCTTCTTGCTCCTTCCACCTTTCCTCTTGAAATTCTTTCGAACTTCTTGATGACTTGAGAGATGAATAGAATGAGCCTTTTGATTCTTTATCCTTGTTTCCTCTTGAACTAGCATACTGGCCAATTCATTTACATTCCACTTATCCTTTATAGTGTTGTAATTCATTTTAAATGGCCCATATTGCTCATGAGGCAAGGAATTAAATATAAATTGTACTAAAAAGTACTCATCCACATTCATTCCCAAAGTCCTTAACTTTGCTGCTAAATTCATCATCTCAAGTATATGCTCATGCATGGTATGCGAACCATCATATTTCATGGTGGTCAGTGTGCTCATCAATGTACCAGCAAGTGACTTATCAACAGTTTGAGAACGCTCTTCCACAAATTTCATAAATTCCTTAGCATTGTTAGTCTTGGGAAGAGAAGTCTTTAAGTTGTTTGCAACTGTCATTTGCATGAACATTAAGCTCAGTCTATTCGATCTTTCCCAAGCTTTATGGAAAGACTTTTTATCATTGCTATTTTCATCAGTAATAGCAGCTGGTTTCTCAGCTTGAAGTGCTAAATCAAGATCTAGGACACTTAAGTGAAATTGGACTTGTTCACTCCAATCAGGAAAATTTATCCCATTGAATAAGGGAACAGATGAGGCGTGCGAATGGAGTGAAATAGGTACAGATACTGTAAATGTGCAAGAAAATACTCATACATTAATGCTTTGAGAATATCACCTAATCAGATTCAAACTAAACGACACATGTACATCATAGTTCTCCTTTGGGCGATCCTATGATATAGAAATATATATATACCATAATGATGCTAATAGCTTTTATTTGATAATTGTAAATATATCTTATTAAAATTTATTTTTTATCTTTGGATATACAAACAAACTTAACAAGTCATATTAATTATCAACTATCATGTTCATGAATTATAAGAAAATAATTAACCTTTGGGTTAATTCCTAAGTTCTTATAATAAATAAACTTCAATATACCCATAACTCCAATAATGATATAAAACATATCAATTTCATATATAGCATCAATTAATCATAGGTAATTGAATGAAATAATTTACAATATCAAAAATTCAAAAGACTTCAAGGTTCGGCCACTTTGGTGACTAACAAACCTTTCATAATATGAATTTTCAATATTGTAAAATACAAAGATTTACCAAATTTGCACACAAGGACAAAAACTTAATCAAAGCATAAGGGCATAATCGTAAAATCATAATTCCATAAGGGCAGAACCATAAGATTATAATCCAGGGGCAAAATGGTAAATAATCAGCAATGGCATAATCGTAATTATAAATTAAACAGGGGCAAAACAATAAATAAATTGCGAGAATGACAAAATTGGAATTTTAAAAATGGCATAGGGGCGAAAATGTAAAAAGGGCCGCGCGGGGACGTCAAGCGCTTGCCGAGCACGCGCCTTCATCCGCCGCAGGCGCGTGCCTCATCCACCGCGAGCGCGTGCCCCATACGCGCCTGCAACTGCGCGGGAAACCCCGCACGCGTGAAGGCGCGTGGCGCGTGGGTTCCACGCGCCTGCAACTGCAGCGCGCGCGTGGAGCCCACGCGCCTTCTTCCTAACGCACAGGCGCGATTTTTCGCCCTTTTTCGCCGTTCCGCCGCGGTTTCGCCGGCCGTTTCTTCTCCGGTAGCCCATCCTAGACACAAATAAAATAATGGGTTTTCTGGAGTATGCCAGCACGACCACATGGGTTTAAGTTTCGGCGAAAATGACCAAGAAATTGGCCCCAAATCAAACCAAAATTTCCCCAAAACACAAACCCTAACCACCGCGACTTGTGCCACCCGATTCGCCTCCGGCGAACACCAATATACCGGAAAAACTCATGGCTAATGTTCCTCATGGCAGTGCGACGGTGTGGGTCCGAAATCAAGCTGTGGGTCGCCGGATTTTGCCTGGAATCGAAGAGTTTCTATCTTGCCCTTAAAATTCCGAATTTTTTATTTTCGTCCTTTTCCACTCACGCACAGTAACTTTTCTTCGCCATTTTGTCCATGAAGAACGTTCCATCATTCGGATTTTCTCTATCTTTAATCATCCGAAAACATTTAACAACAATAAATAATACGAACGGGATCATTCAACGAATCATCAAACATAAATTATAATATTTCTTTAAACGGAAAAATCATGAGATCATAAACCAAATGCTCCGATACCAACTGTTAGATATTTATATAATTCTTAATGCGGAAATTCATAACAAATCAAGGATCTTTAATCTTCATGGTTTTCACAAATAGATGAAGACATACCTTTATCCATAACGCTACGCTTGATGATGATCGTTGTAGCAAATCCAAATAATTCGAATCAAATAAAGAAATCCGATTTCTCTCCCTTTGTGACACCCCGAACCCTTCGCAGGTCGTCACTAGCGCCGATGTTACACTTTATTACCTTTTTCTATCTTGTACTTAAAACAAGCGTCATTAATCACAGGCATTTTTTTTTTAAAAGCGGTCCCAGCGCGACTCATAGCGGAAGCAAATTAAACATCACCATCTATTGCCCCCTACCAATCCATGATACCAATACGCACCAGCTAAACATCAGGATTTTATAAACAACTTCGACACTTTGCTTACATATATATATAGAAAGATGGGATTCCTTCGGGTCGGTACAAAACAAGGAAAAGCTAGGACTCGCCATGTCCAAGCCCTAAAACCTCAAAAAGAAACTCTCGACCCTCAACATCATACAAGTACGAACCCCCATCGAAAGTGTCGACTATCTACATCAAAAAGAGATCCAGCTCCTACTCATCGCGCACGGGTCTCACACCCAACCCGGTGCATCAGGCGGTGGCGGCGGCAACATCCCTCGCATCGCTCCATCCCGACAAACGTGCACAGAAATGAACTCCTGAATGACAAGGCCCCCAGCTAGGCCTATGTCGTACATCACTAGACAGCGCACTCGAATAAAAGTCAATTCGGGAACAAAGGAACAGTCTATCTCCGCACACTCGACCTCTAAATCGGACGGTAGACCATAAAACACCCCCCGCGAGACAGCAGGTAGCGGCATACTTGCCAATCTGAAATGTTATCCCCAAAAGGGGTGAGTACAACCACTCAGCAGATAGGGAAATCCAATAACAACTCAATGCACCATGCATATCATCATACGATGCAGGTATTGCTTACCTTTGATGTCATGCGCATTCATGCATCATCATATCATACATATCATCATCATGGCATCTAATATGTTATTATCATCATCATGCATTTCATCATGCATATCATACCATGGATGATCTTCATATCACATCACGCATCATCATCATCATCATCATCACTATGCATATCATTATGCATATCATGTCATTATCATCATCATGCATATCATATCATAGGTGATCATCATATCACATCACATATCATTATCATCACATCATCATGCATATCATATCATGGGTGATCATCACATCTCATCACATATCATCATCATCACATCATCATGCATATCATCATGCATATCATATCATGGGTGATTATCATATCACATCACATATCATTATCATCATGCATATAATATCATGGGTGATCATCATATCACATCACATATCATCATCATGCATATCATCATGCATATAATTTCCATTTTTATCTTTAGATTTGATCACCACATCACCCATTCTCAATTATCATCCCTTCGGGCAAAGACCTCCGACAGGGTTCCCAACATTCAGCCTCCCAGGCCATCGGGCTTCCGGCCCCCCACATTCCAGGCATCTCGCATCTCAACTAGCATCACGAGGCATTCCCTTCGGGCAGAAACCTCCGACAGGGCTTCCGGCCTTTACCCTTCTAGCCAGGCATCCCGCACCCACATCCTGGCATCGCGAGGCATTCCTTTCGGGCAAAGAACTCCGACAAGGCTTCCGGCCTCCCACATTCCGGGCATCTTGAATCTCCCAGGGAATTCTGGCAATGCATCTCTGTACATTCCGGCCTCATCCTCCACCACAACCTCTTACTCACATATCATTTTCCACATTCACCATCCTTTTAATCTCATTATTACATGGCATATAATTCACACATGCATCATACATGCACCAATGTCATATAACAATGCATAATAAATTCAATGGTATTCATGGCAAATAAAATAATCCCTTTTTATTATTTTATTATTTTATTATTTTATTATCATATTTATTTATTTTCATAAATAAATATTAAATTTAATATCTATGATTTTCCCAAAATCATAATATTCAAACAATCATTAAACAAACCAATAGGATGACAAATTCATACAAAATTCATGGCCAAATTGAATTTCACATAATTTCACAATTTCCACAAAATAGCACATGATATTCGGATAATGACCAGAATGCACAGTTTCCAAATAAATTCGATTAAAATACTTATATGGCCTCCAAAAATTACGAACTTTTACAGGGTGATAGCCAAGACATTTTCCTGCATTTTTCATGAACAACTCCAAGCCAAATTCGTTTTAGATTAATTTATACAACCCCACGAAACTTCTGGAACCACTACCGCGTCGTCCAGAATACACATCTCCGAAATGTTAAGATTTTAGCCCTCTATTCTCTTTCGTTTCATCTGAAATTTGAGTATGTTATGTAACAAGGTGTCCTTTACAAGTTTCATGAAGATATCTAGGTCAAATAACCAGAGTATGGTCACCATTTAAGTCCATGGAGTCTCGGGTGTCTCGGAATACATCACCAGAACCATCGTTTCCAAGATCTAGCCGATTCACCAAGCTATACTTGATATTTTTGCTTCAAATTTGATTATGTTGTATTTTAAGGTGTTACCTACAACTTTCATGAAGACATCGAAGTCAAATCTTCAACAGAAATCAACATGCAAACAAGAATCCAGCAAGAGGTCAGTGGAAACTTCATAGATCTAGGGTCTTCGTATAATAGAACTTTAACCCCTCATATCTCCATCATTTCCCACGAAATTTCTGTATGTTATAGTAAAAGACGTTAGCTACAACTTCCATCAAGACATCGAAGCCAAAATCGGACTCCAAATACACATGCAAGCTCAAACAAGTTACTGACTCCTACAAACCGAACAAGAACAGTCACACGGTTTGAAAACAACCAACCCTTACCTCGGTTTTTCGCACAAATAACACCTAAAATCGAACATGCAAACCATATACACACATGCAAGAGAAGTTAAGGACTCCACTTGCCTCTAAGATGAGCAAACGATGGCGAACGGCGGCGGGACACGGCGATTTCCTCCTCGACTCCTCCTCCTCTCCCTCTCGGACTCTCCCTTTCTCTCTCTCTCTCTCTCTCTCTCTCTCTCACCCTCTCTCGGCCGAATGAGCAAAGAACCAGCCACCTTCTCTCTCTTCTCCCCTCTTATACTCCCTAAAGCTCATGATTGATAATGATTGCTTTGCCTAAAAACTAACCAATGCATGCTCTTGCCCTTTGCCACTTGTCTCATTGGATTTTAAATTTGATTTTGGGCTTGGGCTTTGGAGTTGGGCCATCCGGCCACTCCTCCTTGGGCTGGTCGAATTCCCTTCTTGGGCTCTAATGGGCTGACTAGCTTGGCCCACCAAGCTTTAGGCCAATGGGTCCAAGGCCCATTCGAAAATTAACCTCCTTTTTCTTTTTTTTCTTTTTTTTGAATTCCTTCTATAAATATTTTTGAATTCCAATTTTCATCTTGGCCAAAGTCTTGGGATTGAAATTTAAATCATATGGCCAAGCATAGATTATTAATCTGTTAAATTTAAATTTCCACAATCACAAGCACAAATCATCAAATTTAAAAGACCAATGGCTAAAACATAAGCCATGGAAATTCTACCACCTAATTAAAGACTTTAACACACCTTATGGCTTGGCTTTGAATTTCTCGGGATGCCACAATTCTCCCCTCCTTAGAGAATTTCGTCCTCGAAATTCAAGCACTACTCACGCCATCTTGAAATAAATAAGGGTACTTTTCCTTTATCCGATCCTCACTCTCCCATGTGGCTTCCTCCACATCATGATGTCGCCATAACACCTTAACCAATGGGATCTTTTTGGTCCTAAGAATTTGCTCCTTTCGGTCCAATATCTGCACAGGCTCTTCAATGTACCTTACTTTCTCATCCATTTTGATGGCTTCATGATCGAGTATGTGACCAGGATCCGGCTGGTACTTCCTCAACATCGATACATGAAACACATCGTGCAGATTTTCTAACTTAGGAGGTAACGCTAAACGATAAGCTACATCTCCTATTCTCTCCAGAATTTCAAAAGGTCCAACAAACCTAGGTCTTAGCTTACCCTTCATCCCGAATCAAGATATTCCTTTCATTGGAGATACCTTAAGGAATACATGGTCTCCTACACTAAATTCCAAAGGTCTTCTACGTCTATCTGCGTAGTCTTTCTGTCTACTCTGAGATGTTCTAAGTCTTTCTCTGATAATATCAATAGCTTCACGGTAACTTGTACCAGTTCAGGTCCCGTCAACTTCCTTTCACCTACCTCACTCCAACAGATAGGAGTTCTACATCTCCTTCCATATAATGCTTCATAAGGTGCCATACCTATACTCTTCTGAAAGCTATTATTATAGGCAAACTCTACCAGATGCAATCTTTCATCCCAATTTCCTTTGAAATCAATTACACAAGCCCTTAACATATCCTCTAATATCTGAATTACTCTTTCCGATTGACCATCTGTCAGAGGATGAAAAGCAGTACTAAATTGAAGCTTAGTTCCTAATGCAACTTGAAGACTTTTCTAAAAATTCGAAGTAAATCTCGAATCTCAATCTGAGGTAATGGTCACTGGAACACCATGTAAGCGTACCACTTGACTTACATACATGTCTGCATACTTATCCATTGGGTAGTCCATGCGAATCGCTAAGAAATGTGCCGACTTAGTTAAACGATCCACTATAACCCAAATTGAATCATGACTACTTGATGTCCTTGGCAATCCTTACACAAAGTCCATCGTTATATGTTCCCATTTCCATTCAGGAATGTCTAATGGTCTCAAAAGTCCTATGGGTTTACGATGCTCCGCTTTTACTTGCTGACATATCAAACATTGAGATACATACTTAGCCGTATCTGCCTTCATACCATTCCACCAAAATTGCTGACGCAAATTCCTGTACATCTTTGTACTTCCTGGGTGGATACTATAGTTACTCTTATGTGCCTCCGATAGAATTTCCTTCCTTAATTCCTCATTGTCGGGAACACAAAGTCGTCCTTGACATCTTACTATTCCATCATTAAAGATTTGAAATTCTGATCTTTTCCTTAAAGATACAGCATATTTCACTTTCAAAATCTCTGGGTCAGATTCTTGCAGGATTTTAATTTTCTGGATAATCTCTGGCTCAATCCTCAATGCACTAAGCATACCAGTAAGACAATCCACTTCCAATTTGAACTCTGAATTTGCTAGAGATTCTAACAATTTCCATTCCGCCATCCTTAAACTAGCTATCTTTAGACTTGCTATGGAAATAGCCGACTTACGACTAAGAGCATCTGCTACTCTATTCGCTTTTCCTGGATGATATCTTATCTCACAATCATAGTCCTTCAACAACTCCATCCACCTCCTTTGTCTCATGTTCAACTCTTTTTGTGAGAACAGATACTTCAAACTCTTATGATCCGTATAAATCTCAAACTTTTCCCCATACAAATAGTGTCTCCATATCTTCAAGGCAAACACTATAGCTGCTAGCTCTAAATCATGCGTCGGGTAATTCAATTCATGGGGTTTCAATTGTCAGGATGCATAGGCTACAACCTTGCCATGCTGCATCAACACACATCCTAGTCCTTTGTGAGATGCATCACTATACACTGTAAAACCATCAGGTCCAGTAGGTATAGTCAGAATTGGAGCTGAAGTCAATTTCCTTTTGAGCTCCTGAAAACTCCTTTCACATTCCCCATTCCACTCAAACTCTACATTCTTTCGGGTTAACTTAGTTAAAGGTCCTGCTAGTCGTGAAAATCCTTCAATGAATCTCCTATAATAACCAGCCAGTCCTAAGAAACTTCGTATCTCAGTAGGTGTCGTCGGTCTCGGCCAATTCACTACCATTTCAACTTTTGCCGGGTCTACTGCAATTCCTTTTCCTGACACCACATGTCCTAGAAATATTATCCGATCCAACCAGAATTCACACTTACTAAACTTAGCATACAACTTATGCTCTCTCAGAGTCTGCAAAACTATTCTCAAATGCTGCTCATACTCCTTAGGTCCTTTTGAATATACCAAAATATCATCAATAAACACAATCACAAACTGGTCTAAATAAGGCTGAAATATTCTAGTCATCAAATCCATAAATGCAGCCGGGGCATTAGTCAATCCAAATGGCATAACAAGAAACTCATAGTGTCCATATCGAGTCCTAAACGCAGTCTTAGGAATATCCTCCTTCTTAATTCTCAACTGATGGTATCCCGATCTCAAGTCAATCTTAGAAAAGATCGAACTTCCCTGGAGTTGGTCAAACAAGTCATCAATTCTAGGCAAAGGATACTTATTCTTAATGGTTACTTGATTCAACTGCCTATAGTCAATACACAAGCGCATCGATCCATCTTTCTTCTTCACAAACAAGACCGGTGCACCCCAAGGTGAAGCACTTGGTCTAATTAATCCTTTGTCAAGCAATTCTTGCAGTTGCACTTTCAACTCCTTCAATTCAACTAAGGCCATTCTATACGGGGCTTTTGATATTGGTCCTGTTCCAGGCATTAATTCAATTTCAAATTCAATCTCCCGCTCTGGCAGCAATCCAGGCAATTCCTCAGGAAATACATCTTGAAATTCGTTAACTACACGAAATTCCTCAAGATTAGGCTCCTCCCTGGCATAATCTCTAACTATGGCTAGGTACCCTTGACATCTTTCGTCAAGTAACTTACAAGCTTCTACTGCTGAAATAAGCGCTATAGGCAAATGGGTCTGACCTCCTAAAAATTCACAACTAGACTGATCAGGTAAAACGAATTGAATCACTCTTCTATAGCAATCTATTCTAGCCCGATACTTACGAAGCCAGTCCATTCCTCTAATAACATCAAAATCATACATAGCCATTACAACCAAGTCTATTTCCATGTCCTTTCCTCCCATTGATATCTTACAATTTTCACACACCAGCGTAGACAATACCATATCCTTTAGAGGCGTGGAAACACAAAGGGGCGTCTCAAGAGGCATAACTTCTATCTTATTCAAACATCTATATCTTTCAGACACAAACGAATGCGTCGCACCCGTGTCAAACAATGCATATGCCTTTTCACCATTAATAAGAATCGTACCTGAGATAACATTCTTGGAAGCTTCCGCTTCCTCCTGGGTAATCGCATACACCCTTCCTTGTGCAGGTGGTCTCTGAGGATTTCCTTGCGGATTTGACCTAACAGCACTCTGATATCCCTGTCGCACCGAGCCAACACTCACTTGCGACCTCTCTTGTGGGCAATTCCTCCTAAGATGACCTACTTGTCCACAGCCAAAACATTTCTGCTGTCCAGTACAAGGTCCTGGGCCATGTCTCCCATTACACTTTTGACAAATACCAGGCTGATAGGGTGCTTTCCCTATATTCAGACCACTCCTTGCTCCTCCAAAATTTCCAAAATTACTCTTCTTCTTCACATTCCAGGTCTGACCTTGACCAGAATAAGGCCCCTTCCCCTTTCTCACATCACTAAAATTCAACGGTTTCTTAAACTTCGACCGCTCCTTCAACAGCTCCTGCTCCACTAATTGCGCCCTTTCATAAATCTCATTATAATCCCTTATGTTCAAAGGCACCAGCTGCTTTCTAATGTCAGTCCTCAACCCTTTCAGGAATTTCTTAGCCTTCTCTTCCTGATCCTCAATCAATCTAGGAGCATATCTAGACAATTCAGAAAATCTAGCCTCATACTGATCTACAGTCAACCCCTTTTGTTCTAGCTGAACAAATTTAGTAATCTTTCTATCCTTAGCATAATCAGAGAAATGCTTCCTATTGAAAGCCCTAACAAACTCCTCCCAGCTCACATTACTACCTGGTGGAAAGATTATGTCCTTCGAAGCTCTCCACCAAAACTTCGCATTTCCTTCCAATTGATACTCTGCTAAGACTATTTTCTCAGCATCGGTGCAGTCCAACAGCCGGAAAATTCATTCCATTCCATCAATCCATTGCTCTGCCTCCTCAGGACTTCCCATTCCATTAAACTTAAGTGGCTTCAGCTTCAAAAACTATTCCACTAGTCCTTGAGTACGGCGTTCTGCTCCAGGCTGTTGCTACGCCTGCCTCTCCATCAGATTTCCAATATTGGCTAATGCCTGTAGGATATCTTCCATTCGGGGTTCAACCCTTGCAGCAAAGGCTTCAGCCCTCGATGGATGAGCACTTCCAGCTCGCACCATGACTCTCCTGCAATTTCCAAGCATTGCCTCAGGAATAATCTGAGACTCACTGCCTCCACTCAAAGTAATTACTATCATTACATAAGTAACATATACATGTTACTGGCACCTAAAGGCAATCCAAAATAAACTACTAGGGATCTACGAGTGAATACCCATCACCCGTTATTCAATTATTTCGTTCCACATCCTATGGTGTGCATTGTCATCATGTTCCTCAATTTCCAATTGAGGCTCCTTATCACTCCACGTATAACCATTCGCTCTGATACCAAAAAGGGCGGCTGTGACACCCTGAACCCTTCACAGGTCGTCACCAGCGCCGATGTTACACTTTATTACCCTTTTCTATCTTGTACTTAAAACAAGCGTCGTTAATCACAGGCATTTTTTTTTTTTAAAAGTGGTCCCAGCGCGACTCATAGCGGAAGCAAATTAAACATCACCATCTATTCCCCCTACCAATCCATGATACCAATACACACCAGCTAAACATCAGGATTTTATAAACAACTTCAACACTTTGCTTACATATATATATAGCAAGATGGGATTCCCTTCGGGTCGGTACAAAACAAGGAAAAGCTAGGACTCTGCCATGACCAGCCTAAAACCTCAAAAAGAAACTCTCGACCCTCAACATCATACGAGTACGAACCCCCATCGAAAGTGTCGACTATCTACATCAAAAAGAGATCCAGCTCCTACTCATCGCGCGCGGGTCTCACACCCAACCCGGTGCATCAGGCGGTGGCGGCGGCAACATCCCTCACATCGCTCCATCCCGACGAACGTGCACGAAATGAACTCCCGAATGACGGGGCCCCGGCCCAGTGCCTATGTCGTACATCACTAGACAGCGCACTCGAATAAAAGTCAATCCGGGAACAGAGGGACAGTCTATCTCCGCACACTCGACCTCTACATCAGACGGTAGATTAAAAAACACCCCCTGCGAGACGGCAAGTAGCGGCATACTTGCTAATCTGAAATGTTATCCCCAAAAGGGGTGAGTACAACCACTCAGCAGATAGGGAAATCCAATAACAACTCAATGCACCATGCATATCATCATAGGATGCAAGCATTGCTTACCTTTGATGTCATGCGCATTCATGCATCATCATATCATACATATCATCATCATGGCATCTCATATGTTATTATCATCATCATGCATTTCATCATGCATATCATACCATGGATGATCATCATATCACATCACGCATCATCATCATCATCATCATCATCATCACTATGCATATCATTATGCATATCATGTCATTATCATCATCATGCATATCATATCATGGGTGATCATCACATCTCATCACATATCATAATCATCACATCATCATGCATATCATCATGCATATCATATCATGGGTGATTATCATATCACATCACATATCATTATCATCATGCATATAATATCATGGGTGATCATCATATCACATCACATATCATCATCATGCATATCATCATGCATATAATATCATGGGTGATCATCATATCACATCACATATCATCATCATGCATATATTTCCATTTTTATCTTTAGATTTGATCACCACATCACCCATTCTCAATTATCATCCTTTCGGGCAAAGACCTCCGACAGGGTTCCCAGCATTCAGCCTCCCAGGCCATCGGGCTTCCGGCCCCCCACATTCCGGGCATCTCGCATCTCAACTAGCATCACGAGGCATTCCCTTCGGGTAGAAACCTCCGACAAGGCTTCCGGCCTTTACCCTTCTAGCCAGGCATCTCGCACCCACATCCTGGCATCGCGAGGCATTCTTTTCGGGCATAGAACTCCGACAAGGCTTCCGGCCCCCCACGTTTCGGGCATCCTGAATCTCCCAGGGAATTCCGGCAATGCATCTCTATACATTCCGGCCTCATCCTCCGCCACAACCTCTTACTCACATATCATTTTCCACATTCACCATCCTTTTCATCTCATTATTACATGGCATATAATTCACACATGCATCATACATGCACCAATGTCATATAACAATGCATAATAAATTCAATGGTATTCATGGCAAATAAAATAATCCCTTTTTATTATTTTATTATTTTATTATTTTATTATTTTAGTATTTTATTATCATATTTATTTATTTTCATAAATAAATATTAAATTTAATATCTATGATTTTCCCAAAATCATAATATTCAAACAATCATTAAACAAACCAATAGGATGACAAATTCATACAAAATTCATGGCCAAATTGAATTTCACATAATTTCACAATTTCCACAAAATAGCACATGATATTCGGATAATGACCAGAATGCACAGTTTCGAAATAAATTCGATTAAAATACTTATATGGCCTCCAAAAATTACGAAATTTTACAGGGTGATAGCCAAGACATTTTCCTGCATTTTTCATGCAGAACTACAAGCCAAATTCTTTTTCGATTAATTTATACAACCCCACGAAACTTCTGGAACCACTACCTCGTCGTCCAGAATACACATCTCCGAAATGTTAAGATTTTAGCCCTCTATTCTCTTTTGTTTCCTCTGAAATTTGAGTATGTTATGTAACAAGGTGTCCTTTACAAGTTTCATGAAGATATCTAGGTCAAATAACCAGAGTATGGTCACCATTTAAGTCCATGAAGTCTCGGGTGTCTCGGAATACATCACCAGAACCATCGTTTCCAAGATCTAGCCGATTCACCAAGCTATACTTGATATTTTCGCTTCAAATTTGAGTATGTTGTAGTTTAAGGTGTTACCTATACCTTTCATGAAGACATCGAAGTCAAATCTTCAACATAAATCAACATGCAAACAAGAATCCAGCAAGAGGTCAGTGGAAACTTCACAGATCTAGGGTCTCCGTATAATAGAACTTTAACCCCTCATATCTCCATCATTTCCCACGAAATTTCTGTATGTTATAGTAAAAGACGTGAGCTACAACTTCCATGAAGACATCGAAGCCAAAATCGGACTACAAACACACATACAAGCTCAAACAAGTTACTGACTCCTACAAACCGAACAAGAACAGTCACACGGTTTGAAAACAACCAACCCTTACCTCGGTTTTTCGCACAAATAACACCTAAAATCGAACATGCAAACCATATACACACATGCAAGAGAAGTTAAGGACTCCACTTGCCTCTAAGATGAGCAAACAACGGCGAACGGCGGCGGGACACGGCGATTTCCTCCTCGACTCCGCCTCCTCTCCCTCTCGGTCTCTCCCTTTCTCTCTCTCTCTCTCTCTCTCTCTCTCACCCTCTCTCGGCCGAATGAGCAAAGAACCGGCCACCTTCTCTCTCTTCTCCCCTCTTATACTCCCTAAAGCTCATGATTGATAATGATTGCTTTGCCTAAAAACTAACCAATGCATGCTCTTGCCCTTTGCCACTTGTCTCATTGGATTTTAAATTTGATTTTGGGCTTGGGCTTTGGAGTTGGGCCATCCGGCCACTCCTCCTTGGGCTGGTTGAATTCCCTTCTTGAGCTCTAATGGGCCGACTAGCTTGGCCCACCAAGCTTTAGGCCAATGGGTCCAAGGCCCATTCGAAAATTAACCTCCTTTTTCTCTTTTTTTTTTTTTTTTTGAATTCCTTCTATAAATATTTTTGAATTCCAATTTTCATCTTGGCAAAAGTCTTGGGATTGAAATTTAAATCATATGGCCAAGCATAGATTATTAATCTATTAAATTTAAACTTCTACAATCACAAGCACAAATCATCAAATTTAAAAGACTAATGGCTAAAACATAAGCCATGGAAATTCTACCACCTAATTAAAGACTTTAACACACCTTATGGCTTGGCTTTGAATTTCTGGGATGCCACACCCTTAACCCACTATTCTTTAATGTATTCAATTGATGGATGAGAGAATACATTCTTTCAGTTATTGTTGTTCATCATGGGTGGAGAGAGGACCGGACTCTATTTATACGTTCGTTGAAAAGGTTCCTTCCATCAAAACAATATACCCTTTCGTTTTATTAGAGTCGTACCTTCTCGTAATCAATAATTATTTATAGCATTTCAATAATTATTAAATCATATAATAAATCACATAATATGGGCCACAATAATTCTTACACGAGGAACTCGTGGCATGAGGCTCGGATTCGCGCCGAGTTTTCAGAGATATCAGTTCGGCTCCGAGGGTAGAGATCCGAAGGCGGTGGCATCGGTAGCAAAGGCTAAGAGGACCCAAGTTAAGCCCAATAATGGGCCGGACCGATAAGTATAGGCCAAATAATGGGCCGGGCCATACGACAAACGCCTAAGAAGTGGGTAGAGGAAGGCCCAAACGTCTAGCGCTGCCAGGTGTGGACATTTTAAGGCACGAGGGGCAATGACCGGTTGAGGTCATTAAACTAGGCTGGGCCGAGACCCGAGATCAGGTTTAAGCAAAACACATAGGCCCACTCCATGCCTCCATTAAAATAATCAAACATAGCACTTATGGCTAGTACGTAATTTTCGGTAGTCTCCGAAAGCATCACAATAAAAAGTTCATCCATCAAAAAAATTTACAGCTTTTCCCTGTTTGACTACATAACCAAGGGTGTGTACTAGGGCATTCTAACAAAATCGGAACATTGGCTTTTCACCCTTGGTTTTACCATCGAGGAAGAAATTCCACAATCAAGCGCGTCATTTCACGCATTTGCAAATAGCCCAGTTAAAATAAGATTACCCGGTCGATTAACAAAAACTAAGCAAAATGAATAGCTCGCTTCTCTTTAAAATTCTCGAGAAAATTTTAAATCTCTACCGGCGCTACCTTGCCTTTCTCACAGCCTCCCCATGACCTCATTTTCTTGATGGTGTGCATCTCCATCCCCAATCTCGACAGCATACGCATACCATAACCACTTGGTTTTCCTTAGTTGATGCAATTCCAAAACGTTCTTTGCTGATAGTTACCCTTCCATCCTCGATCAGGATTACACTTGGGATCAATCATGTCATGGCTGAATGAAACCATGCCTTATAGCTCTGACTTGGTTACAAGGTCAAGTTCCTCTACCGATGACTCATCACCCTGTGAACCCTGCGACTTATCTGAAGCCACTGCTTCTTGAAGCTCAGATTCATCTCTGAGAATTTTCGCAGTAAACGTTCTTGCCTCTAAGTCAAGATCAGGCCATTCAGAAACTATTCTCTTCGCACCCTGAGAGGACAACAAAAACAAAATTACATAACAACTACACGAATCATTTTGGCAGTGGGAAAAGAACCCAACCTAATGAACTTATCTGAAGCTTTGGTTCCTTCGTCATAGGATTGCTGCAAAGATCAATGGTCTTTGCCTTGGATTTAGTGGCTGTACCACACCACGACTCACACCACGACCATTCTTGGGGTAATGAGAAGATAGGCACGGTGTGCTGAGCATAATTCGGGAGGTCCTAAAGCATGAGAGAGGGGACTTAGACAAACAACTGATATGTTTATGCTCACGGATATTTAAGCAGTGCTTTTACAAATTAACACCTTGCGAGAATCTTTTTAGAAAGTTACAGCTATAAGCTCGCAAAGAATATCTCATGCTGAAGAATTTGCAGTTTATTATCCAAGAACTGACCTGATCAAGATTGGACAGACTGTTTGGATCCTTGCTGAGAGATTCATAGAACACTCTCAGGTTATCTCCTGCAGCAGTCTCTCCAAATTTCTCCAAATCAACAATGTACAGTGCACTGCAGAACGATATCATAATTAAAAAACCCATATATGATACCAGTGGAGACAAAAGGATCACGTGGACAGAATGGAACCGCCTAAAAAATCTACCTTATATGATATGGTCTTCCGCCTAAGTGCTCCTTCCAGAAACCCTGTTTTGTGAGAAAATAAAAGAGCTTACTTAGGGATGTAGACAGCAATGATCTGAAAGGGAAAGAGCCTTCTATTGCTTGTAATAAAACACGAATAGATTGATCGGAAAAGGCAAAGGCATTCTATTGCTTGAAATAGAACACAAGAATAAATTGATTCAATATGTACTTGTCTCCAAAAGCGATATCCATCCATGTCCTTGTTGTTGTCACAAAAAGGAGTATATGCAAGCGGTCTTCCTTTCAGATCCATGTCATAAAGTTCTCCCCCATGTCTGCTTGCACCACCTGATCTGCATCAACAAATATAACCTGTTGCAAAGAGGGGTCAATAGAATTTAGAAGTCACAGAGAACTGAAAATAGCACGAGTAGACAGTCAAAGGCAAAGTCATAGATATCACATGCTTACCTTCTCTAGAGAAACGGGAAAGATAACATCTAGGAACAAAATTTTATATGCCCATATAATCCTTTGCTTTTCCTTCTGCTTATGTAGCCATGTAGGCCACTTGTAGGTGATTAATGCATAATCAAAACCATACTCATGAGCCATATGTGGGATCACATCCTGAGAAGTTCAAAGCAGAAAAGTATGCAAGTATAAATCAATACATCTCATAGTTTTAGCAAGGGTAGAGGCTGCTAAGAGAGACACAGAACAAACCTTAAATTGTGGGGAGAGATAATTCTTTATGAACCAGAATTTTACAGGGCGCTGTGTATTCTTGAGGACACTCAAGATCATGATTTTCAAAAAACGTTCATACCTGCCATGAGATGCCATGAAAATGTTAAAGCTGGGACAACGAAGCAAAACTATTAGTCCTATTGCAAAGTACCACAAATGTTTTAACTTGCACTTGATACCGATTGTTATGTCCAATAACAATTGTATGTTACGAGAAATTACTTCAGGACGTGAAGTAAGTTTACAAATAAATATTAAGTTATGCATGCAATATTCTCAACAATATAAGAAAGATCCTAATAGGAATTCTTACAGGTGTCCAGAAGCAATAGAAAAAATGTTAATCGGGTGCAGGGGAGACTGCTTGATTGTGCCTCTGGCATCCATGTCTTCTGGCTTGATGTTCGGGAAGGTTACAAGAGAACTAACCGCCATCTCCTAAAAGCTGCACAGCAGAAACTATAGAGTTATCCTCAGCTTGACCTCTGGCTCTCTCTTTCTTATCTGAATCATATAAAGAACCTCCACCATCCTTCTCAGCCTCAGTGATCTCGCAATGGGAAAACTCAAATGAATGATCAGCTGAATTCATCACATGAAGACTTTCAGCATTCATACTGGCAGGAGAATCATAAAATTCGAAAGGAAATACAGACTCAGCCTTGCTTGATGTTTGTGAATTGGCAGATGGTGTGCTCTTCCAAATGACAGTATTGTAGGACAAGAATGGAAGCAAGCAAAACGACAAGTGCTGGCCATAATTTCCGAATGACATTGCGATTTAGAAGTATGCAGGCAGCGAGAAGTGCAATATATAGCATAGAAATGGCATTTAACAAAGCAAAGGAGGCAAGGAGCAAGGCCACCATGTTTATTTCGAGGCCAAAGAGATTAAACATGTTCTCCATCCAAAAATTTATATAGACTATGAAGATTGTCTTCTGCGTTTCAAATCTCTCCCTTCTCATGGTGATAATCCTTTTCTTGTTCCATTTGTGGCTTTCGTTGGTGCTTCCCCAAATATATCCAAAAGAATATTTTCTAGCATTGCCACCCCCAGAGCCTCCAGCTTTGGGTACATTATTTGATGCTTGAGAAAAACCAGAGGCTGAGGAAGACAAATTGTTTCTCATGCCTTCTGCTTCACAAGGAATTGCAGGCGAATCTGCAGGTGGCTTGCTTTCCCCGTTTGAATTAGAAAAATCCCTAAACACTTCTTCTGCTGATACAAACAGAGGGCAAGGTTCTTCGGTGTAATCTTTGCTCAAAATGTGAGTTGGTACTTTTTGCAACCAATGAAAGAAATTGTATTGAAGGGTACAAGCAGATATCGCCAGCACTTTTCCCCTTAAACCCAATTCTAGAGCCCAAAAGCCTGACTGTAATAACTAAAAACCCAAGAACTTGGCTAGACTTATTCTGTCCAGGAAACATTCCTGCCTCGGCACCCCACATCTGAAATAGATATTCTGTCATCACCAGAATTCCTGTATAAAGAAGGAATAACTTTGATGGGATTTGAGATGCTTTAGGTAAAAGGGAACATATGACAAGACCAAGCAGATAAAGGAAACCAAATAGACTAATTGGTGACGATGATGCATAGAACACTGCTGTATACACTACGTTGTCACCATGTCAAATAAGGAAACTCTGAATAAATCCAAGTACTCCAAACTTCGTCATCAGATTGGATATACTTGCTGTGTCTCCTCTCGTAGCTATAGAGCTGCATCACAATCAAGATTGCAAGGGACTGCCAAATATTCTGCAATAGCGAAGCTTCTGAGTTGTAGGACTGAAGATCAATCAACCCTGACAACCACATCTCAAAGGTGGAGAAATTGCTTAAGCTGTATATGAAGATAAACACAGTGATTGCATATACTTTTTGTTAAATTATGTCTCAAGTTTGAATCCATTATACGATATCCGATACGCGCAAAACATTTACATGCTGAAATGAGAAAGAACGTGTGCGGAGCATTTGATGAAAAATGGTGTAGGATACGAGCCGAAGGAATCCCGCCCTCAATCTGCGATGCACGTTGGAAATGGAGGCCACAAATGCGTGTGTTGATTTTTGTGGCCCTTCTCAGATGTCAGCATGATTTCTGAAGAGTTGTTTGTCCAATTTCTTCAACCTTATTAAATGCACGCACATGGCCATGTGCATGCATGCACGCACATGGCCATGTGCATGCATGCACGTAGAAAAGAAATTGGTCAACACTTGTGGCTTCAGAAGACTATCTCGTAGGCGCCGAACTCTCTCCCTCTCTTTGTTCAACTTTTGTGGACTTCTTTCGTCTGGTTGCGGATAAAGAAAGTGGGAAGGCAGAAGCTACTCTACGTGTGTCAGTGCATGCTGGTCATCCACTCACACGCTCTCATTAATTGCATGGAGGCACATGCTTTGACGATCGGCACCGTTTTGACAATTGTGGAGTTCAAGTTTTTCTTCCCCTTCAACCGATAAAAGGTGAAGACGTTCGAAGCTCGAGATAGAGCGAAAAGAATAGAGCTCGGCAGAGAGAGCGAAAGGAAAAGAGACCGAGAGACCGAGAGCTAGAGACGTGAGCTTAGAGAGATTTGTGCGGAGTCGAGTCCAGTGAGTTGAGTTATTAAACACTGTGGGTATCGGGTATAAAGTAGGGCTGGGAAACACTTGAGTGCATGTGTGTGATTGTAATCCTGTAATTCTCCGATTTATAGTGAATTGATTTGCTGGCTTTCCCCATGAATGTAGGTTCCGATATTCGGACTGAACCACGTAAATTTCTGGTATCCTTGTCCTTTTATTGTTCCTCGTTTTATTTCGATCGATTTCTATAGCTCCTGACATAATTGCAAAAATATACGATCCGCTTCCGCTGCGACGCCGATTTACAACACTTTTAATGGAAACCAAAGGTGTCTTCTCGTCCTTTCAATGAGTTGTCTTCCTATGATCCCACATAGAAGGAGCAAAATGTAGCCAAACTATATGCAATTGGGTGTCACCAAGTAAATTGCTACGAGAATCGTCAAAAAAAGCAATATACGTGCCACACAAGCGATATACAGATAGAAACTTCTGCCCCATTGCACCAAGAAACGACGCGATCCTTCTCTCTGGAAAATCGAGAGGATATTAAATTTTAGAAATGCAAATTACAAATACCTGTCGTCTAATTTAGAAAAACAGTAAACAAAATCTTCCTCTATAAACCTCTACAAATGAATCTGGCATTCTGAACAGTCCATAACTAGTCAAAAGTACACCACCATATCTAACTAGATAAAGTCTAGTCATTACTAGCATGCTATTAAACCAGTGAATAATCAATTTTCATGCAGAAACTCCAGGGGGGAATTTAAAGGGTGTGTTCCTGAAATGAAAGGGAGGAATCTTGAGCATATTCAAGCAGCCATCAACAGAGAATGAAAATGGCAGCACTCCAAGTCATTTACTCAAAAGAAAGCAGCAAGTGACGACTCAAACTCGACAAAAGGGACGGCTCGTTCAAACCGAGCATGCTGGTGGACTAGGAAAAACGAGACCCAGCTATCGTTTCGGTTATGTCTTAAATAAAACCAAGCAATAGAGTTCCCCGAGAGAAGTATTTGACCACGAATATCCCTACCCGCCTCGGTGACGACGGCCAAAAGGTAAGCCTGAAGCGAAACGAGCTATAGTCGGCCGCCTCGACGTTGCACCGAGCCAGGATCATCGAGATAAAAGTGGATCAAACCCAAAGAAAACTCGCCACGTGCTCGAGGGTGTTGGCTAGAGATCGCCTGTTTATGTTGGGGATGGCCGGGTAACGCTTGTCCGAGAACGAAGTTCGGCTCCTGGGTCTCGCTTTCTCTCAGTCCATCCCTCCGCTCACTCTCGGTTCTCTCTCCGCTTCACCCTTTGCTCACTCTCTCGGATCTCACTCTCTCTGTTGCTCTCGCTGTCTCCAGCCTCCCCCGAAGAACTCGAGAACACAGTCGCCTCTCTCTCCCGCTCTCCCTCGCTATCCACCTTCTCGGTCTCCCCTCTCGAGCGGCTCTAGCCCCTCGAGCTCCCTCTCTTCTCTGGCTCGCTCCTTCTCTCTCTCTCGAGCTCACCTTCTCACTCTCACTAGCTCTCTCTCTCTCTCTCTCTCTCTCTCTCTCTCGGTTGCTCTACCTCGGCCGAACAAACCCAAAAAGACCGGAGAGACCCCCCCTTCTCTTTGCCGCCTTTCTCTCCCATTTATCTCGTTTCTGTCCCTTTCTTCAAGGACGAGACCAGCTGGCTTCGTACCGCACGACATGCCTAGGCGAACGTCACACGCAGCCTCGCGTCCTTGCGTCCTTCGGCCAGCAACCTGCTCTCTGTTTTGTCCTAGAGCTAACGTCCAAGCGAGGGAAGGAGGAGGAAGGAGGGAGTGAGGTCAAAGCAACAATTCGTTGCTCAGAGAATATTTTATGTTGCCATAAACAAATTGAATTGATTTATATACGCTGTGCAGAACCACAAAAGTCCAGAGGGGGCAAGTAGTTGTTTTATGTACTCTATGTTGATAGCTAGGGGAAAAAAATTAATTATAGGTGATTCACCCCTGCCCTTCCTTAAAATAAAGAATTTATAATCTATATTACATAAAAAGTAATACTATCTTTGGTTTTGAGCCCAAGCTCTTTTTTCTGTCCAAGAAAAAAGAAAATTGTAATAATATGTTGTATTCACTAGCAAAGATGTTGATTAATAAGATAAGAACAAAAATCTCTCAAATTAAATAAAAGATGTTATTTCATCCATACAGGCAAAATCGAAATCTCTAGATTTTCTTTTTCGAAATATATGCAAATCTTTTCTTTGTTTCTTTTGTTGGGCATAAAAAGTGTCTGTTCATAGGTAATTTTTCTTTTTTCTAGTTTCGTATTAAAATGGTAATGGCCAGGACAATTTTTTTTTTTCATGTCAAGCTTACATAGGAATTTATAAGTAACGAAAATATATTTTTATTTTTATTTAAAAGGTGCAGATCAAATAAAGAACTCAAGTTGCATTTGTCATGTCTTAATAAGTCGATCCTTTACTAGTATATTCTCTTGGATCTTCTCTAATTATACATCTTTATACGTATGGCGATCTGTCTTGTTTAGTAAAACATAAGAGCAGGATGAAAGAGGAGTACCAAATGTTCGTTTCCTTAGGCATCGTACTCTTGAATATAGGGAATTACATGTCCTGGTGGATAAGATTGTCAACACAATCAAGATGTCTACCTAAAGAGAGGAAAACCAGGCCTTGTTTAGTTCTTTGGACTTGGTCGAAATCTGATTCTTGTGCATCCTTGGATGTATCCTTATGGATGAAGCCATGTTCATTGAACAGGTTGGTGAAAACTTATAGTAATGCATAATTGTATAATTATAATCCACAGTCATCAAGAAAAGAAAATTTTCTTGTCCAAATAGAGATTTTTCATTTCAGAACGTGTAGCAAAAGAAATATGGAGAATTTAGACTAAGGTTATTTTACAATCTGGTTCACACATAAATTTCTTTCACAGCTCACCTCACCTAATCTCTCAGCTTTTTGTCAATTTCATTTTGGTAATAATCTGTCACTTTTCACTCTTTATTATTTTTGTTTCATCAGTGCAAGGCCGGCATAACAATTTTTCAAGTTCCTCTTGCTGATAGGATCATATTTTTCTACACAAATTGGAAGATTGGAGTGAAAATAAAAAAAGAAAAGAAAAGAAAGGAGTCCAAATCTCTGAGATTAGATGCAATCATGCAAAATGGGTGGCATATGCTCTATTACATTTAATATATTATTTCTGCAATTAGGATATATCTGCTCCCTCAGGCAATCCAGAGCCTCTCTATCAATCAAATTCATTCCATTCCAACAAGTAAATTGACCTTATTAGAAGGGGGACCTGCAACTGACTTATTTTAGTCCATGCCTCTGGGAATATATATATATAAAGTGAGGCAAGTTGTATCGCGTCCAACTATTTTCCCTTTAAATTAGGGAATTATGCTTTGTCATTGTCCTGGGTGTTTTAATCACGCTAGCCCAGCTACCCTTCTTCAAGGTGATGATAAGAGTTCCTAGAACTTCTTATATTAAAAGGGTTGTGCTAAATAATCTTGCTGATTTTTATTGGATGTTTAAACAAAGCCACTAGCTTAAAACAATCACTTGTTTGTAGCTTTGTTTAGTAGGGGTTAAGCAAAAATGATTGGCAGCCTCTAAAACCTAAATCAGCCTGATTAATCTCTACTTAATTAGACGCTTACAATTACATAACATTAGCTAAAATAATTTTTTTCCGTGTGCTTTTTATTATATCTTATCGGATTTGGTGTCATGAATGGAAAAATGATATTAAGATATTGAGATAAGAACACCACAAGTATCATAACTTTCGTTTGGTGCTCGCCTAAGTGCCATAACATTGTTTTTCGATTACTTGAGTGTCATGACTTTAAAAAAAAAAAAAAAAAAATCTTTACTTGAGTGCCATAACCTTTAATTGATCATTTGAGTGTTGTAACTTTTAAAGAACATTCACGTCAGATTTCCTTATTAACGAAAAATTACAGTGCTTAAGTGATCAATTATGACATTTAAGTTATTGAATAAAAAGTTATGGTATTTAAGTGATCGTTGTACAAAAGTTATGACATTTGTTGTGTCTTTTTTCTTCTAATACATTTGAAATACAAATCCCACTATGTGCTTATAAGATTAGCATATTTGTTTTGTCTAAGTTTTTTGAGAAAAATATAACGAAATAAACCTTATTTCTCATCCCATGACCACTTACCTCTTCTTTTGAAAATAACAAATATCTACACTAATTCTACCATTCAAAAATCACTTTTTCAGTCTGCTCAAAACATTAGGAAGATGCTCAATTGAGTTCACATGGAGGGGTAAATTAATGTTCTCAATGTGGGGTTTTTCTTGGAAGTATGTGAATGATATTTATCAAAACGAAAATATGTGAGTGGCTATTAGATCGAGAGAAAGAAAAATTCTGAATCGTGAAGTGAAAGAAGACGGAGATGCAGCAAATGTGGACCAATAAAGTAGTTGGAGAATGGTGGTTGGATATTTTTGGCCAATGTGCTCTGCAACTTTATGGTCCATTCCGTTGTGCCTGTGAATTCTTTCCCGTCGGCTGGCTTCATGGTGGCTGAGTTCTTTAGATTCATGGGCCTCGGCAGTACATGACGTCCTTGGTAGAAAGCAATTCTGTCTACCTCTTGCCACTATAAATTGCCATTTTCCGCAAAATTGGCCACTATGGAAAGATGAAAAACATCCCTTTATGAAATTCCTGCTATCTAGTCTTACCATTTGAGCAGACATCAAAAGCGTCATTGACATTGACCACAAAGGAGGCTATATGCATGCTTTTTGTTCGCATATGTAGTGCTTCTTTTAAAAAATAGAAAGGGAAGATAATGTGTTCCCAGAAGAAGGTCCGGCCGAAATTATCTTGTGCTCATCGTCCAATTGGGAAAAAAAAGGGGTTTTGGTCAAGAAAATTCCCAAAAGAAAAGTAATGTTCTAGCAGAACAGTTCTTTTTCTTGATAGTTTCTTATTGCACCAAAGAGATAAGAAACTATTAATTGAGATCTTATCTTTCTTGCACGATAAACGTGGGTTAAAGTTGAAGATAACAATGCCTCCATGGAAAAATGGACAGAACTTAATTACTTTCCAGGTTAGAAAAACACTCTGGTTTTCCTAGCCGGTGGTTGGCTGAAAAAGATAGAACTTTGTCCGTGGTTTTTACTGTGTCTTTATCCAGAGCCGTGTCATTGAGAAAGTCCAGTTCCATGTTTTTACTTACTCCTTGCCCATAAAGAGCGATGCAGCCCTTTACATCTGTGATCCTGCTGTATTCGGAGACTCTGTTCCATTAGTGATTCCAATACCATTAACAGAGGCGAGTCAGAAAAGCAAAGAGTTGCTTGCCAGTTTGCAAGACTGAGGTCCGCAAGGAATTCCTAGAAACCACGAGTATAAACCGATCGGAGATGGGGTTTCCGTATTAGCACTTGGGGTTTCTCATTTCGAGTTATCCATATAAAGCAAGCAGACTAGCCACGTTGGAAAGAGAACTTATCTTCTCTGGAGCTTATAGATTTGCTAGTTCCTCGTACGTAGTCAGATAGAGAACGAAGGAGCATTTTTGTAAGGCGAGCAAGCATGGCGATTAACGAGGACATTGAAAATCAAGAAACCGGGGACAGAGAAGGAGTAAGAGAGCGGCTCCTTGTGCCGCTAGAGAAGGACCGAGCTGGCAAAGATGAAGGAACCAATGAGGGTTGTCCGTGGATGGTCTATTTCACCACATTCGTTGCGGTTTGCGGTTCCTATGAATTGGGGACCTGCGTAAGTAGGAAATGCAATTTCTTTTTGAAAAGTCCAGGTCCAGTAGTAATGGTTAAAATGAAAAGGATGTGATTAATTGAATCTAATGAGAAATTGTTTCATTGGATTTTCAGGCAGGTTATTCATCACCAACTCAGGATGCTATAGTGGAGGAACTTAGTCTCTCTACAGCTGAGGTATGTCGAGTTTACCTGCGAGTGTTGAGAAGCACATGTCATGTTGTCTTTGTTCGTTGCTTCGATTCAATATCGGACTTGTCACTGAAGGCACCCATATACAAGAAAATCAAAGTAATGATCTGCTCATATTCCGGGTCCATAATATGGACGAGTTATATGATCAAAAACTTTATAAACAAGACTCTCAAAAATAAGGATGTTGGCTTTGAGGTAGAGATACTTCTTTCTCTAGACATCTTATTCTTTCTGCATTGTAACGAGTGAAATCTATACCGAATTTTCACATCGAGTTCCATTGTTGGACACCTCAGGACAAGAAAACCAAAAATGGGGAGATTTAGATTGGGTATCGTCAGCTGAAAATTGCAACTGCATATCATTCAGGTTTCTGATCGAAGTGATAGGTTTGTTCAGAATAGCTTTCCACTGAGATTCTCGGACATTCGGTGACTTATAGCATTGTTAGCTAGATGGAAACTGAAGTTCTTTCTCTCACTGAACTCAAGCTGATTTGCAGTTACTCTTTATGTGTCTTTCAACAGTATTCAGTCTCTGGATCCATACTGACATTCGGTGCAATGATTGGTGCAATTACCGGAGGACCAATCGCTGATTTTGTTGGCTGTAAATGGGTAAGCAGCAAATGAGTGCGTCGTTCACAATGTAAAACAGAACAGTGTTGTTCAAGACTCTTTGAGAGTTTTAGCTTTGGGATTTAGTCATATCATGGAAGGAGGACGTGACAGCATAAACATTTGCCTCAAAATGCAGACAATGAGAATAGCGAGCGCTCTTTGTGTAGCAGGATGGCTTGCTATTTACTTTGCTGAGGTGTGTCCATATCCTATTTACAAGCCTTATCATAGGTGAAGATCGATTAGTTGCATAAGAACTTCAAGTCTCATCAACTCTCTGTTCTGTTTAATTTTTAGTGAATTAGGGAGCACTTGCTCTGGATATCGGAAGATTGGCCACGGGATATGGAATGGGAGTCTTTTCCTATGTGGTAATTCCTCACTTCGTACCACACACATTTGATGTAGCAAGTTGTTCTACGACAACATGCTGGACTCGATTCACAGTGACAGCATGAAGCTCTCTCTTCGGTTTAGATTGGTTAATCTTTTTCTAATTTATGTCCAGGTACCGATATTTATAGCTGAAATTACACCCAAAAATCTCCGTGGAGCTTTGACTGCTGTCAATCAGGCAAAGATTTTGTATGAACATTCTTGGTTAAAATTGCAAGCATGGAGCTATTGGCAAAAGGCCTTAGCTTGTAGCAAATTTTGCCCTTTTGCAAGTGCAAGATGGTGTATATATGTACATCCTACAGAACCTACTAGGCCTAACATGTTCTCTTCTCTCCACAGCTTATGATCGTTGCTGGAGTGTCCGTTTCCTTCATAATTGGGACAGTATTAGCTTGGAGGGTTTTGGCATTAATTGGTAAAACAGAAAAAGTAGCATAATTCAAGTTTAGTGCCAATGTTGCATAGAAAAGTCGAAGTCTGAAACCACCTTGAACATCTGCGGTTTATGCAGGTCTAATCCCCTGTGCAGTCCTACTGTTCGGCCTGTTTTTCATTCCAGAGTCTCCTAGATGGCTGGTAACAAATCAAGATGAACACCAGACTCTTCTTATCTGAATTGTTGGAAGAGAGGGATTGGTAGTGTTGGAATGAATTTTAGGATTCTGCCGAATGCAGGCGAAACGGGCCATGAAAAGGAGTTTGAAGCCGTGCTGCAGAAACTCCGTGGAAAGGATGCGGATATTTCTGAAGAGGCTGCTGAAATACAAGTAAAAGGCTTTAAGTCTATACTCGTTTCATCTTAGTGCCTCAACTTTGTAAGTACGAATAGCTGACGGAATGATCGAATTTGTTCTTCTTGACAGGACTACATCAAAACTCTTCAACTGCTCCCGAAAGCCAGCATTCTCGATTTATTTCAGAGAAGATATCTGAGCTTTGTCATCGTAATCTTCTCTCTGTATTTACTGCTATGTATCCAATAAAGTCCCTCCTTTGTTGCTTTCTTGGAATGCCCTGTGGATCGGGAGTATGCAGTAGTTGTACTTTTGGTGATATTTCCCATTGTTGTTCTTTTTGCTGACAAATTTGTTAAATTTTGGCCAGATTGGTGTTGGATTGATGGTCATCCAGCAGTTCGGAGGGATAAACAGTGTCTGTTTCTATGCAAGCAATATTTTCGAGGAAGCAGGTATGAAGTTCATAGCAAGAAGCTCTTGGGCACCACAATAATGAAACTATGCATTGCATTTTATGATTCCAGAACGGATAACCAAATAAAAAGCAAAGCAAGGGTTCCAATTTATAAAATCCAGTTAATATTTGAATGCTTTTGGTCTACTTAATTATCACTGAATGAGCTGTTCACATAATATAGTGTTGAATCTCACAAGCAAGGTATTAGTCTCGCCTTTATAATCGCATTTGTACAATCTCCTGAGGTTTGTCCTCCAGCGTTGGAACCATAACTTATGCAATCCTCCAGGTCTGTAATTCTCGCCCTTTCCTCTTTGGCGGCGATCTAGTATAATCACATTTATACGCTTAAAGAGTAAATTTTTGCAGGTTATCGTCACGGCTATTGGCGCTGCACTGGTCGATAGAGCTGGAAGAAAGCCCCTTCTCTTGGTAAAATAGATGAAAGTCGCTGAGAGATCATGTCTATAGTAACAAAGCTTTTCTGGTTCTGCCCCTTTCGCGAGTTCTGCAACTTGAACCATAACCTTCTCTCTCTCTCTCTCTCTCTCTCTCTCTCAATCACAGATCTCGGGGACAGGATTGGTCCTGGGATGCATAGTAACTGCCCTTTCATTCTTTCTAAAGGTAAATACTATCAGTCCTGGTGTCTTCCTTCTGCTTTGCAATGCTTGTCAACCAGTAATTTTTTGAGAATCTTCCAAGCCAGGTTCATGATCTGGCAGCTGATGCTGTCCCGATACTTGCAGTCACCGGCATTCTGGTAATAGTCTCACCTGCCTTGATCTCTTTCTGGCTCTATCCGGTTGGCCGCCACAACAACTCCCCACTATAAAATTTTTTGTTCTGTTTTTTCCAATGCTCAGCTATACATAGCAGCATTTTCCGCTGGAATGGGCGCAGTTCCTTGGGTTGTGATGTCCGAGGTAATCCTAAACATCCCCCGAAGTTTCATGCTTATCAAATTAAACGGTCGTTTCCATAACTGGGATTGTTACGAGTATTTCAAAAAAATTTGCCAATCATGTAATGTGTCCCTGGTGTTCAGATTTTCCCCATTAATATCAAAGGAGTAGCTGGAGGGTTTGCAACACTAGTAAACTGGTTTGACGCTTGGGCAGTTTCCTACACTTTCAACTACTTAATGAGCTGGAGCTCCTATGGTACGACTCTGCTGAAAACGCTCTTTGAACTGTTGCTCTGGTAGGAGCTCGATAAACATTTGTCACATTGGAACATGAGTTGTTGCGCGAATTCAACCAAACTACAGACTTGAGACCTAGCTTTTCCCAAAAACTTCAATCCTATTTGGAGCTGGAGGTGTCTGTCACTGTTCTTCACGGTCTCGAATGCATATTGAGTCCATTTATTTCAATCAATGTGTTTACAGCAACTTCTACCTAGATTCAAATATCATGAAAATTGAGTCGACGTGTCATTTAGAAAAGAAAATAAGTGAAGTGGGTCTTTCTGCAGAAAGATTAATAGACAGGTACTATATATTAAAGCATTCTTCCCATGAGAAAAATGTCAGAATATGCTTCCGCAAAACTTGTCGAAAGCAAATAACTCTGCCGGCTTGCTTCACAGGTACCTTCTTTCTTTATGCGGTGATTAACGCCGCTGGGATGGTGTTCGTGATCACGGTGGTCCCTGAAACTAAAGGGAGGAGTCTTGAGCAGATTCAAGCAGCTATTAACAGAGAATGAAAATGGCAGCACTCTTCCTTGTAGTCCCATTTGAGCTTACATGACACTTGCAATACCACACATTCGAAGATGGAAAATGATTATGAAGCAAGTAACAGCATCTTTTGTTCGATAAAACGACGTTATTGTTGAGATCTGTCAGTTCATTCGGTTTTATTGCGGGAAAGAGATGTGGTTACTTAAGTGATTGATCTACGAGAATAATACTTCAATTGCTAGTGAAAAAGCGCGTATTGCTTTTTTTAATGAATGCGGATATTACACTTATAGTCTTCGTGCGTGTCAAGCAATGACGAAGCAAGTGACCTTCAAATTGAGGTTCGTGTCCATCTATTGCTGGTTGAGAAATTATTGTATGGCCTTTATTCTTTTTCGTAATGTGCAACGATAGTCTTCAGTGCTGTTATTAATCTTTTCAGTTAGAAATTTCATTTTGTTCAAAAATGAAAAATCCTTCACTACGAAACAGATTATTATTTTTCTATAGTCTTTTATGGCACAGAATGAATTGATAGTTGATACATCAAATTGCATAATTTATGTCCAAATCTTTTGGTGTACGTGCAAGAGATAATATTGGATACTTTCACCAAGAGATTTTCTACTTAAAAATTTCACTAATCATTGCTGCATATTTAATGATGATAGAAAGCAACTAAAGTATCATTGCTGTGGAGATGCTCGCAGAACGAACCTATTTCCAGAAAGGGTAATATGCAATAAAAATAAAAATAAAAACGTAATCAGTAATAATATTACTACAAAAAATTGAACATATGCAGTTAAAACGTTATTGGATGCGTCAGTTAAAATAAACTTTGTTGTATTATATGGAAAATCCATTTCAGTCTCTTCAATTATACTTAGGGGCATGCATTAGCTTGAGAAAATATATGGTAAGTGCTAATTACAACTATTTGAAGGCGTTTCTACTTCGCTGAGAAAAATTGCTATGCGAAACTCTTTGATGTCATGTTCACAATGGTAAATTGACTGATAGTCTCATTTGAGCTTACATGACACCTTCAATTCCACACATTCAGTATGGAAGATGATCATGAAGCGGGCAACAACATTCATTTCATTTGATAAAATGACAGTATTATTGAAATTGATCAGTTCAATCATTAAGTGGTTCTATTATAGGAAAGAGATGATAGTATTGTTCATAGATCTAGCACAATTGTGGGAGAGTGATTGTCACGCCCCAATCCTCGGGCGCGCGCCCATCCCTTACTTGGTCGATTTATTTGCGACGTCCTAGGAAGGTCGCCGACCCATTCATTTATATACGCATGCGGAAGCTTAATAAAATCCCCAGACAATCAAACAATGGGATAGAAAAGTAGGATCATATTTTTCAAACCAAGACGAGTCTTTATAGACAAACTGGTTAATTACAAACTTAGGCTGTTTACAAAATTAACGGCTTATCAAAAAGGGGACTGTCTTAACGTCCACTAGTCAGACCCATTTGTCGATTCTTCAGCCTCCACCTTCCGAACTCCAGGACCTCCGGTCCTCCACAATCGTCATCTAGGGACCTGAAATATTTTTCCCCAAACCGGGATGAGACTATGTCTCAGTGAGTTCTACCCCACTAAGACCCAATTAGGAAGCCAATACGCCATAAGGGCTGCCTAAGCACAACACAGGTCAAAGGGCTTACCTTGGCATCAGTTCCTTTCCTGCACACTAGTTCAATTATAATATCGATAACTACAGCAAACAATCACATTCCACCAATCAGATCGACTCAGCGATCAATCGACTTAATCGATTACATGTCACCACGACCTTTCCCTAGTCGGTACATTTAATACTATCTATAAGTCCGACCATAGTCTAGGACTGCTCACCCAAAGCTGATAATAGATAACATAGCTCGCCCAAAGCTGATAGATATAGTATACTATGTATATGCTCGCCCAAAGCTGATAGATTAGGGCCCACAGGCCAAATTCTAGTATACTATATATGCTTGCCCAAAGCTGATAGATTAGAGCCCTCCGGCCAATTTAGTATACTATATATGTGTGCTTGCCCAAAGCTGATAATAAGGTATACTGCTCACCCAAAGCTGACACATCGCCCGTAGGCCGATATAGTATACCACTCTCTCATACAATCAATTCCATCTTTTATTATTCTCGATAAATAGTCGTGTGTGGGTACACGGTTGGCCTTAGCCAAAATATAATAATTTTACTTACAAATATCCTACCCAATTTCAACAGCCCATTACATATTTTTGGCGCTGTAAACCGACGCCCGATTATTTTTCCATTAATAACCAAAATCAGATAATTTAGGAATAAATCCTAAATTCCCAATTAATTCAATTCAGCACAAATTAATGCTCAAATAAATAAACGGACTACACCACGATAATCAGCACGAAATTTTGGTCGTCGGCCATCTAAATCTTAATTTTTGAAATTTAATTAATTAATTAATTAATTTCGAAAATTAAATATAATAATATTATATTATATTATTATTATAATGGTACAAATTCGAATTAATTATTTAATTTAAAATAATTAATTAAGGCTTAAACAAGATTACTTTAATCCAAACATTTACTTAGCATTAATTAATTATTCACTAAACTAATTACTTTCCTTAATCCACTTAACATTTAAATAAACTAATCTAATCACCTAAACCTACTTAGTTTAAT
Source organism: Eucalyptus paniculata subsp. matutina (assembly GCA_017140255.1). Classification (NCBI taxonomy): domain Eukaryota; kingdom Viridiplantae; phylum Streptophyta; class Magnoliopsida; order Myrtales; family Myrtaceae; genus Eucalyptus; species Eucalyptus paniculata. The sequence goes on from CM029445.1 coordinate 32,643,985, forward strand.
CTAAACACCCCTTAAACATGATTAACCTACTAAGCAGGGATTAGTGAGTTAAACTCACCCGATTAATGATCCGGCTCAAATTGACGGGGACGCCGAGGGGATCGATTCACTCCAAGGCGGGCCTAGCTTCCGGGGTCGGGAAGCCGGCCAAAACAGGCCACGAAGCCGCTGCCATACCCATTTTTCCAGGTGCTGTCTGCTGCTGGTTGAGGCCGAGAAAGGGGCTGATCTAAGCTCGGTTGGGGCATGCAAGGGCTGAGAGGGCTAGGCAGAGCTCCGGCGGGCTGAGGCAGAGGCGTACGGTGGCTGGAGGGGCTAAATTGTGGCCTGCGCTGGCTTGCAAAGCTGCTGGAGGTGAGGACAAGCAGGGACGACACGGCTGGAGGCGGACGACGGGTGGGGCAGCTCGCACGAGGAAAGGCGGCAAACGGTGGTCTGGCGCGACGGCGAGGGAGTGCGACGATGTGAGGGGCTGATTAGGTTTCTCCTCTGCAGTTTTCTGGGTTTGCAAAGACACAAATAGGAGGAATAAAGGAGTTGGTCGACTCGGCGCAGGAAGGAAGAGAGGAAGGCAGAGGCGAGCGGGCTGAGGCGCGGCTGCTCCGGCGGCATGCAGCGGCGAACGGCGGCGACTCCTCTAGCCACGCTGGTTTGCTCGGTTCCGTTGAGCAAGAAGAGAAAATGGGGAAGAAAGGGGGCGACGGGGAAGAAAGAGGGAGGAGAGAGAAGGAAAAAGGGGGGGCATTCCTTTTATTTTCTCTTTATTTAATCTCCCAAAAATTGGCCCACCATGACATCACTATGATGTCATGTTCCACTATCTCCAATTTCTCACAATCTTAGTCCAATGGGTCTAATTTCTTTTTCTGCCGTGGCATAAAATCCCGTACACTTAATTCAACCAATTCTCAATCAATTCCATCCAATTGAAGCTCAATTAAATTAACCCATGTGTCCTCAACCTTCTTATGACTTTTCCCCATCAAATGATCCAACTTGCTTCCCAAAGATTCGATCAAAAACGGCCTTACTTTATTTTTCCGCCAAAAATATCGATTGTAGAAAAATCTTTCGGAGATGAGTCGACGTCCCTAAAATGAATTGTGACTTGACAGAACTCTCAATTTCTGGATTCGGGTTCGATTTCACGGTTAATTTCAATTCGACGCGAATTTAGTGCGTTTTAATCTACTGGGTAGCTTTTAGGAAATTTTCTTGCATTTGACCCGTGGTTGATTATTCTCAAGCCACAAAGTACATCTTCGATACATTGGCGACTCTCAATTGTCGTAGAAATCTCAAGGTTTCAAATACAGACACGGGGTATCGAAACGACAGAATAATCGGTCTAGTGCCGATTAACAAGAGTTGTGCAATTAGGTGGAATCACCCACACTTAATCACATACCTTTGTCGAGTCAACCTATCTCCGATTTCTAATCGATCTTACTGTGTCGTAATGATCTCTTGCAGATTTGCACGGTCGAGCAGTCGTTTCCTGATCGAATTCTCAAGTCTAATGCGTTAAAATTCCTTAACGGCTTCACTTGATAGACTAGTCATCCCATGAGTGATCAGTTCAGGGAAAAGAACTATAAATGCGTCGATAAAATGCCCAATTATTTTGATCGAAAGCAGAACCTAGATTTCAGGATGTCACAGTGATTGATATATTAAGGTTGATTTTACCAAAAAAAAGATATATTAAAGTTGATAGTAAATAAATAAACATCACTTTATATTTCTGAAGTCAAATTTTGCATCTATAGTCTTTTCGTGATGACGAACTTAGTGAAGTTCTATTCAAGGTGTGTTGGTCCCTCGATAGCAATTATTGTGGTGTGTCGGTCCCTCGAGAGCAATTATTGTATTGCTTTCTAGGTGCATCGGTCCCTTGATAGCAATTATTGTATTGCTTTCTTTCTTTCATAACGTGTTACACCATCCAAGAAGCACTTACTCCTTATTTTCTTTTTACTTTTGTCAAAAGCGACATTATACAAGTTAATATTCCTATCACTAAGCTACTTTTGTTACCAATTTTTTTGTTTTTTTTCAAAAATGAAAAAGCTCAGACAACAAAATACAATGTGTATTTCCTTTTTGTGTTCACAATTTAATAAGCAACATTTATGGAATATTAGCCTTGAAAGAAAGCCAATACCTGACTCGAAAGGATTTTTGATTCATTTTAGAATACAAAACATTCAAATAGATTCTTTTTTTTATGGTACTAAGAAAAGTCAATTTGGAAACTACATAGAAGTTTCTTTTCTAATCAATGTGAAAGCTATGCATAAATAATTCCAACACCGTGTTTTGTCACCTAGACTGCAAGGGTTGCAATTTCCACGCGATACACACTTTTTCTTCACTAGACTTGCCTTTATTGGTTGACTTGGACATTTGTATGACCGACGACTCCCGACACTTTTCATTCATATAACTAGGCCTCCATCGCATTACCAATTAGCAAAAACTTTCATTACATTAGATCAAAAGATAGAGAGACAATAAAGTCTCTAAGCTCCATGAGCATGTTCCATGTTTTGCTTTTCATATTGCATGTTTTGCTACTACTGGGGATGAGTTGTGGTGCAAAGAAGAATCACTCGTGCGTCACTTCATCTTGCGGTGAGGTTCATGACATACACTATCCTTTTCGATTGAAAAGCAACCCGAAAGGCTGTGGCCGCTCTTAGTACGAGCTAGCTTGTGAAAATAATCGCACCATTCTATATTTGTATGCCAGTCGATATTATGTGAAGTGGATTTTCTATCCCGACAATTCTTTCGAATATGATTTCTATGGTCAAATCATGATAGTTGAAGATGGACTGCAAAAAAGTAATTGCTCATCCCTCCCTCGTTACTTATTAGCGAGATCCAACTTTAGTGCGAATTATCCATACAGTAAGGGTATTTCGCCCTCAGAATTGCCAGTGGTCTTCATGAAGTGCTCACAGCCTGTTGCTTCTCCTTAGTATATCAATACTGAACCATGTATTGAGGGAGCATACCCTTCCGATACGCCCCGTAATATTTCCCAAATGAAGGTGTACTCATACGCTATGTATGGGTTTTTTCTAAAGTAGGGGACATCAAGGATTCTTGCAACATAACCTTGATGACTTTCTTATCGAATTATAACCTGACGGGGGAAATGGCTTGGTATAATTGTGTGAGCCCACTGTGTAAGCACCTCCACAACACGATGGCTGAAGGATTCGATCTCCGTTATAAAAGGACCTCCTACTTCGCCGTCTCCGCCGTCTCCACCGTCTCCGCGGGTAATATTCCAGCCTTGCTGGATGATTTACCTAGAGTGGGAATGCTACCGATATTACTCCGGTAAGCTGACTTTCTTTGAAGCTTTTCTTCCTTTACTCTCTTACTTTCTTTCTTCTTCTTCTTCATCCTCATCCTTTTCTCAAATGTTAGCTCTACTGAGGGATCTTATCAAAATTTACTTACTGAGTGATGTGGCATGTTTCAATTGGATATTGTAATACCTCGGTTTGATTTATTGAGTCATTACTTTCTTTAAAACCCAATAAAAAAATCGCCACATCTGTTTAGTAAAAAAGTTCAGTAAGATTTTTTATTAGATTTGGCGTGCATTGCTCTTTTATTTTACATCTGTGGAGCTTTTTTGGACTTGACACTCTTTCTTTATGTTTTTTTTTTTTTTTGGGGCCTTATTCACTAAAAAAAACCACAACTTTAAGTTTAGTCCCAATTCTACTCCAAACTTTTTTTGTCTAAAAAAACCCTAAACTTTAGGTCTAGTCCAAATCTACCTCGAACTTTTCTTTGTCTAGAAAAAACCTCAAACTTCTATCTCTAACTTTTTTTGTCTAAAAGAAAAGACACCAATTTTTACTCTAATTGCAAATCTAACCCATCGAGTCCTCCGACCGAAAATTGCCGTTAGTCATCCCTAATTTTCATATCTTGGAACGGTTTCATTTTGGAAATAATTTTCCATGTCACCTTATTGAAGTAGAGTTGTTATTGATGTGGAAATGTCATGTCAATTTGGGTACGGACCATGGGGGTAAATTTCATAATATATTAAAAGCTGGTGATTTTTTTAAACAAAACAAAATTCGAGGCAAATCTGGGACTGTACCTAAAGTTTGGAGTTTCTTTTGAGACAAAAAAAGTTCGGGCCAAAATTGGACTAGAACTTGAGGGTTTTTTAGGGAATTTGGCCTTTTTTGGGGGAAAATTATTTGATTTGATTGTAGCTTGTGTCCCTTGAATCGATGTTATTGTTATTGGGAACTTATGAACATTTGGTACATTTAGGAGAATAAAAGTGAAAATGTGTTTCTTTAAAAGAAAAGATCATGCAATGATAACAAGAATTTCATGAGTGAATAGAATAAAGTTGGATCTAAGCGTTATCTAGACAAGTGAAACTCGTTCACTCTTTTTATTTTTATTTTTATTCTAGACTTCTCCACTTGCAAATTTCAATTAACAAAAGTGTGTCTTTGCACTTTGCAGTGACTGTATGAAGTTATCCTTCACTTGGGGAATATCTTAACGTGAATTGCTTTTATTATTTAGCTGCTAAAACAATGGATCTAGTTCTTTATTGATTGGTCGTTAATTCTAATTAGCCATATCTAGTAATCTCTCATGAATTCTCTTTACTATCTACAGATGATTCTACTCGGTATATCATGCGCGATTTTGCTGGAACTGCCGCATGGAATCTCATCTTTGTCTTGGGTATGATAAGTCATTTTCTCTTCACATCTACGAAGCTCTCATTCAACACTCTAACAAACAAAAATTGTATGTGTAAAAAAAAATTATCACACTATGCTAATCGATGGCCAAATTTCTCCACAGTCCACATCCTAGCAGCAAAATTCATACTCGGAGCTCCATGTGTGTTGATCTTTCTAATCTTGAAGTGGATGAGAAGGCATCAAGCGACCGATGCAAACATCGAAGAATTCCTACGAGCTCACAATAACTTTTTGCCCATAAGGTACTCTTACTTGGATATCAAGAGGATCACAAAAAATTTCAAATGCAAGTTAGGTGAGGGGGGATATGGTTCCGTATACAGAGGAATACTTAGAAGTGGCAATGAAGTTGCGGTTAAGATTTTGAACAAATCAAAATCTAATGGCCAAGATTTTATAAGCGAAGTGGCCACAATTGGAAGGATCCACCACGTTAATGTTGTGCAACTTGTTGGTTTTTGCTTCGAATACTCTAAACAAGCTCTTGTCTATGATTTCATGCCGAACGGATCTTTGGATAAATACATTTCCTATAAGGATGGTGATGAACCTCTTGATTATAAGAACATGTATGAGATCTCTCTTGGCATAGCTAGAGGGATAGAGTGTCTACATCGGGGATGTGATATGCAAATTCTACATTTTGACATCAAGCCTCACAACATTCTCCTAGACCAAAGTTTCACTCCAAAAGTTTCTGACTTTGGACTCGCAAGACTTTATCCCACTGATCGCAATATAGTATCGCTAACTGCAGCAAGAGGAACCTTGGGTTATATGGCTCCTGAGCTATTCTATAAAGACATTGGTGGCATTTCTTACAAAGCTGATGTTTATAGTTTTGGGATGTTATTAATGGAAATGGCTGGTAGAAGGAGAAATCTAAATGCACATGCTAAGCGTTTGAGTCAAATTTACTTTCCTTTGTGGGTTTATGATCAACTGGGCAAAGAAAAGGAACTTGAAAGGGTAGATGTCATAGAAGAGGAAAGAGAAACAACGAGGAAGATGACAATTGTTGCACTGTGGTGTATACAATTGAGCCCTAATGATCGGCCGTCAATGAGGAAAGTCCTAGATATGCTTGAAGGAGATATGGATAAACTGCAACTACCTCCAAAACCACTTTTGTATCCGAGAGAGGCACCGGTTCATGATGTTGACGCTGAGATAGAACTTGAAACAGTCTCATCTTCGTCAAGTACTTCGATAGTTTCTAGCGGTTCCCAATTTTACCATGACCTTGAGTTTACGGAATCATGTATTGTGTGATTGTTCCCCTATAATGAGATGCAAAAATTATAAATAGTACTATCAACATGTATCATCATTCAAAATGTAATCGATGAAGCTTTTACATGTTTTTCATATGGCACTAGTGTTTTCTGGTAGACTCGTTATGTCCATATTTTATAAATGACGATGAATGTTGTATGGCATTCATTCAATTTTTGTTTCATGTGAATTCTCTTGGTATAACAAGGTAATTTTTTCTTCATGTCAATGTTTGCATTTTGAGCAATGAATCTCTCTCATTTCCATCAAAACCTCTCATCCCCACCCTTCAACCTCCGTTTGATCACCCACATCGAAGACAGCTACCTGCTCAAGCTATCTTCGACTTGATTCTCGTGTCATGGGATGGGTCCAAGACTAATCAATAAATGACCGGCACATGTCAAAGAGTGAAGACAGAGTAGGCTCACAATTTTGTCTTTATGATGAATGGAAATTGAACATATGATGTAATGTTAGAGCATGTTATGTATTACGAAATTTCAATCCCTAAATGCAGTAAGAACTTGTGCGTTCACTCGATGATAAGACATGAGATGGTGCCTTGCATTCTTCAGAACAAGTATTATATTCCTCACCGTTGTCCCCTGCACATGAGTTTTCCTACTAAGTAAACATTCCTCGAGACACTGATATTCATAAGGAACGCAAGATCTCCACTTCGTTTAGAGTTCGTAGAAAGAGAAGTATAAATTTTAAGTTTTGTTATTATCAAAATAAAGCAGCATAAAAAATGATGCTAAAAAAAGTAGAAAATGGAAAAAATTAACAATTTTAGGCTCCGTTCATTTCACAGAAAATGACTTCTAGAAAAACGTTTTTCGGATTTTCCAGCGTTCATTTCATGGAAAATGAACTAATCAAGGAAAATGTTTTCTATCATTGGAAAAAACAACCTTTAAAGATGTGGAAAATGTCTTTCACTTTTCAAAAGTGGAAAACATTTTCCATAACTTCTTCCACCTTACTTCTTTTCACCAACACATTTTCTTTTTATTTTTATGCTTTCTTTTTATTTTTTATTTTTTTAAATCGAGTTTTTAAATTTTTTTCCTTTTCTTTTTTTCTTTTCTTTCTTTCCTTTTCATCTTCTTCCTTGGCCTTGGCCGACGACAACGGCCATGGCGGCGGCCGGTGACCGGCCGTGAGCCAGCTCGAGCCTCGCCCCAGGCTGGCGAGGCTCCACCTAGCCCAATCTGGTGAAGCCGAGCTCGAGCCTCGCCAAATCGGGTGAGGAAGAGCCCCACCGGCCTGGGGTGGAGCTAAGGCTTCGCCATATTTTGCGAGCTGGGTGGGGCTCGAGCCTCGCCAGAGCCTGGCGGATTTCTAGGGAACTTGGACAAGATCGGCCAAGCCTCAAGCTCGCTGGATCTGGTGACCGCATCTTGGTCGGCCGCCGGGCAGCCAGCCATCATCAGGCCTGCGACGGTGGAGGAAGGAGGAAGAAGGAGGAAGGAGGAGGAGGAAGGAGGAAGGAAAAGAAAAAGGAAAAAAGAAAAAGAAAAAGAAAAAAATAAATAAAAATAAAAATTCCGATTTTGTTAAAAATACAAATAATTAAAAATTCATTTTTTAATAATATATAAAAAATAAAACTAATTTTTTGGTAAATTAAAAATATTAAAATTCAATTCTTTGATAATTTTTTCAAACAATTAAATTAGCTAACGAACGGTGAAAAATATTTTCCACTCAATGTTCAAGTTTTAGCCGAATACCGGAAAATATAATTATTTTCCAAGAAAATGACTTCCTAGAAAATATTTTCCGAAAATGTGATATTTTTCGCAAAATGAATGGAGCCTTAATCTCTTTAGTGGTCATGAAATTGCACGTGAAAATGGTCCCCCATTCTAGATTAAAGCTCGTGTCCAGACTCAAAAGAGAACAGCAAGTACCGCTCAAACTCGACAAAAGGGACGGCTCGTTTAAACTGAGCATGCCAGCGAACTAGGGAAAACGAGACCCAACTATTGTTTCGATTCTGGAGTTCCCATAGAGAAGTTTTTGACCGTGAATATCCCTATCCGGCTTGGCGACGACGGCCAGAAGGTGAGGCTGAACTGAAACGAGCTATGGTCGGCCACCTCGTTGTTGCATCGAGCCCAGGATCATCGGGATAAAAGTGGATCGAAGCCAAAGAAAACTCACCGGGAATTCGGCCACCTGGGAATAGGTAGCCGCGGGCTTGAGGGTGTTGGCTGGAGATCGCTAGTTTATGTTGGGGATGGCTGGGTAACGCTTGTCCGAGAGCAAAGTTTGGCTCCTGGGTCTCGCTTTTGTTGGAAATTTCCTATGATATGGGCGTACATTAATTAATTGATTTTCTATTTTAAATAATCGAGTTAATGGATATTCCAATATTTGTTGAACCCTACAGTGATCTGATTGAATTGAGTATTGGCATCTATTGATAACAGGCATAGTTGAGCAGCAGAGTGTAGGCAATTGTGTTTGACTGAAGCTCGTAATGGGAAGGGCCCAGTTGACACGCTATTGATTAGGGTTTGCTAGATCCCCTCTCTAGCCTATAAAGGGTAGGTAATACGTATCAGTTGCTTTAATCCCATTGAAAGCTGCTATATCGAAATAGGTCATAGAGAGGAAGATCTGGCATTCCGATAGATCCCTGATTATCAAAGTGATCTACTTTTTTGCAAGTGAAGCAATGGCTCAAACAGGTACGCTTTAATTCTGCTGTATTTATTGATCGGTGTTTTACAATCATATATGGATCCGATTCTTCTTGATTAATTAATTATTCATGTGAATAATTTTCTACATGTGGTATCAGAGCTTGTCATATATGATTGTAGAACCCAAATTTTATATTTTTATGGACAAATTCGAAATTTTCCTCTTTGAGCCAAATATGGGCATTATCTTTCGTGTGGATATTTTGCTTGATTGATTTGAAACTATAGGGCTTTTTTTTCTACATGTCGAGATCTTTCCAACTCTATATAATTTGCATAATTTCGTTAAGAATTGAGAGAGAATTTTAAATTTGAAATTCTAGGGTTTATGCATTAAAAAAGTTCTAGAATTTTCAGATTACGCAATTGATTGATGTTTGTGGTAAATTGTTGCATTAAGGTATTTTTTTTTTTTTTTTTTTTTTTTTTTGGGGGCTTAAATTTGTGGAAATCTGGATTGTAGTCATGGGAGTGTTAGATCTGAATTTCTTGAACTTGAATATGGTCAAATTCTTAGATTGCTCTTGATTAATTAGTTGTTCATGTGATATCTCTCTATGCGTGCTTGCTATCTTCCACGATCCGTCGGAGCGAATTAGGGTTGCGTGCGTTGGGCTGACCGTTTTCATTGTGCAGATGACGACTCGAATGCTAGTCTGTGTTTTCTTTCGCTTGCTCTCACGTGTGTATTCTATAGTTCGCGGTGGATTGTTTCCCCGTCGTCCCTCTGGCCAGATTGTGTCCATCGTGATGGGAACCGTGGTCAGCTTAGGTTTCTAGATAATTCCCCCGAAAAACCCCATGATTAATCACGGCCCTAAGAAAAGCCCTCGATATCCTATCAACCCCCCCCCCCCCCCCCCCCCCCCAAAAAAAAGGATCGGACAAAGAGCGAGATCGAGGAGGAATTGGGCGATTTGTGCTTGCTGCGTTTGATTTCAAGTTTTTTTTTTTTTAGGGTGCTTAGGATGGATTTTCTCTTTTGGAAAAGTGACGATAGTTTTGCTTTGAGTCTGTCTTCGGTATTGGCAACCGACTCTCCTACGTGATTGTGTGATTGTGCGGGGCATCAATACGCAAGCGCATAATTGAATAATTGGTTGGATATTTATAGTAGCAATTCGTAAGCTTTGCGGCTGATTTTACTCCTGAAAGTGAAAGCTGTTCGTAAGCACTCGTTTTGTCTTTCTATGCAATGCGGCATCACTTTCTTATCGCAGTTTCTTGAGCTTTAATTAGCTAGGTTCTCCATTATCGTGCTTTCTTTTGCTCGTAAATCATAGAAAGTTTACCGATGTCCATTTTATCAGTGGAAATATCGATCGCGTGGACAATTTCTTGGATGAGAATGAACCAATCGAGTTTTTAAGGGGGACGGGTTAAATGGTTGAGCTGGAAACCTTATGGGTATTCCAGCATAATAATATTGATGAATGGTTCTCGAAGATGTGGAATGTTAGAGTTAGAAAGACGTCAAATTTCGGGAGGATCGGGGAACGGCAGTGATATTGGTGTTTCCAAGACGAGAAAGTGTTGCTGTTGTATTTGATAGAAAGCTGCCATACACAAGAAAACTTTCCTCTGTGAGGCACTTGGATCATAGTCAGAAGAATTGCTATCAAATTAAATCTTGAAAGACCGTTTGGCTGTCTTGAATATAATGAGCATTTGAAACTAAATGGAACAATTTGAGCATCCTAAACTGCTTGAAAGGAGGGAAATACAAGATAGTTGTTAGATTTGTCTAGGGTGTATGGATGCGCCCACTTGGAAGCAATTCCAATTTGTCCTTCTTCAAATACTGTGTGCTGTAATGTAGAGATTGGGGAGTATGGCATACCGACTATTTATGTAAGATCTTAGGGTGCCAAGGCATTATGCGATATGTGTGCGGTGGCAGTCGCTAAAAATCGCAGTTGATGTGCGAAAGTCTTTTACGTGTACACTCTCTTTGGCCAATGCTCTTTGAAGGAGACTTAAAAGGTTTTGAATCCTAATATTCCATGGCATCCGCACTTTTATCTTATTGTCAAATGTCCACATCTATTTTGTTTGGCGCTTTTAGATTCTTCTGCTAATGTTGGACTAGATCTGCGAAACATAGATGGTGTTGGTGTGATTTGGGCTAGATTCATGGGATTGAGCCTCATTGTCCAATGGCTTTTGCTTTGACTGGAGGGCACGAGAACAATTTGGGTTCGAGGGTTGAGTGGCTTGAACATCTTCGGTTTCTCATGTAGGTTCGCGTTTAATGATTCACATATGTTGGAATCTAGCGGCTAGTGTACTGATTGATGTGTGTTTTCATATCCTTGTTTGTGCCCGTGTTTGATCACCCTTTTCTTGTTTTTTTTTTTCTTTAGAGATCCGAAATCTTGTGGTAGAATTCTTCAAATGCAGCTTGTGCAGTGATCGTTTTGTTTGGAAGAGAGAATTTTTTATTTATTTTTAACTGGCTACTCGAGATTTTTGGGTTGTGGGTTGCTATGTATGGTGCAATTGGAGTGATTGTCTCGTATATATATATAGAAAAAGTTCTAGAATTTTAAGTTAGACTCTAGTGTTACCTTCGATTTTTATTTGACAGTAGCAACGATTGGTTTAGAGATTATTGTACCTGATTGTTTGTTCCGCTCTGGACGAGTGGTTAGAGTTTCTGCCTTCTCTTCCTCCCGCCTCGTGCTTCGGTGCAATTGTGCGTACGGGGTTTTTGTACGTTCGCATTAGGTTCTTGCACCTCTTTCCTTTTCCTTGATTGCCGCTTTGTCGTTTTACTCGGTGGACCAAGATTACGCATCAATTGATCCACGTACGCAATGGGTGACGCTTCTGGGGTGCTTTGTTATAAAGTTGAGATTTGTGCCCTATTTTTCGTTGATTTGGATTATTTCTATATTAAGTAGTTAGTGAGTCGCTGAAGCTTTGGGGCTATGGTGCTCCCTTTAGTCTGGAAAAGAGAACAAATGGTTAAGATTTCTCAAGTTGTCGGGATATCAAAATTTAAAGATGGAAATAGTCGGTTTTTGCTTTTCACATGCAGTGCGTGCATCTTGTTGCTAGATTCTAAATGAAACCGCTGCTTTAAGGCTTCATTGTGATTTTGCCATAAATATGTTGATTGTGGGGTGAGCAAAAGACCAAACTGTGATTTTTGTTTGTACAAGTGGTTTTATGCTAAGTTATTTGTCTGGATTTGTTGGGTTCATAGTTGATTTGCTGAGTAATGTGGCATGACCAGCAAATTCCAAACTTGCAAATTCTAATATTTTTGCAAATTGCTCGCACGGCTCCTGCGATGCATTGGTGTTTTATTGACTAAGGTTTGTGAATCGAGATCCAAATGTATATAGATACAAACAAGAGGATGTTATTTATCAAAAAATTAGGATTAGGCTAGAGAGATGTAAAAGCTGAAGGTTTCAGCAGTGGAAGAAAAGTCCGTAGTCTACTGTGTAGTGCTTTGTGGAAACCCCAGGTTCAAAAGGGGAAAATCGTAGATGGTGCATGATGAGAAGCACATGAATGATTTTTTTTTTTACATGGGAATTATGTTTTAAATCTATTCATTTATAGCTTCTTTTATTTTTATTGTAATCTTTGGACTGGTGACTGACGGAAGACTATAGCATCAAAATACGAATTAATTAATATTATTGAAAATTCTGGTGAACCAAATGGACCTTTCATGTCTTCTTGTGTGGTTTTACCACGAATCATCGGAGTGGACTGGCTTAACATGATTGAGGTTTAGAAGTTCTTTTTATAGAGATTTTGCTTGATCTCCTGTGGGTTTCATGCTAACATGCATGAAGGATACTTCTAAATTCAGATGATATGATTGTGTCAAATAGGTGGAGATTGAGTTATTGCATGACTATGAAATTTCCCAAATTTAAAAGATTCCAAATTTAAATATGCCAACCAAGGGTTGACAGTGAGGAAGTGTGAGATAAAGATTATCCTCATGATTTTTTGATGTAATGATTAATGATAGCTACGAAATTTTTGGCTCCCTTTAATTCTAGTAACCATTCATATCCATTCTTGTTTTGTCATGAGTCCAAAATATTAAAATAATAATTTTAAAAAAATTGTTTCTTGATAAATGCAATATGATCTTGGGAAGCACATGTCGTAAAGTGCTTCATATTGTTAGATGAATTTTGGGCATATATTTTTTGGAGTTTCCTATTGATAAAAATTAGTATATACAATTACCTGCCCAAAGGGGGTTATTGTGTATATTAATTTGAAAATTGCATGAAGATAAATTCCAAAATTAAAAGATGGGGATGTATGACTCAAAAAGATTTATCTGCCCAAAGGGGATAAATTTTTGAAAGTTATATGTAATTCCCCTCTATATTAATATATTAGAGATAAATGATGGGGATGTGTGACTCAAAAGGTTTATCTGCCTAAAGGGGATAATTTTTTTAGAGTTATATGTAATTCCCCTCTATGTTGAGATAATGGAGATATATATAATTTAAAGGATTTGTCTGCCCAAAGGGGATTGAACCTTGAAGATTATATGTAATTCTCTTTTATCATCTCTATATATTGATATCATGGAGATGTATAATTTAAATGATTTGTCTGCCCAAAGGGGATGGATCATTGACAATTATATGTAATAAAATGCAATGCAATGACGTACAAAATTATTTCAACTAAAATGACATGCAACATGCAATTTAATTATGCAAGCTATATGTCACGTGACATTTATTAAATGACCTAATCTAATGACGGCAATTTCTAATTAAATGAATCTAACAACGATCACTAAATGACGTGCATTTTATGGACCTAATTCTATATGACGTGCACATGATTTTTTATTCTAAAAATGCAATCTATCCTAGAAATTGCAACTAATTTATCCTAAGACAAATTTTAACTTTTTATGAAATGCAAAACATAACTATCTAGATTAAAATTCTATCTAGCTTATATTAAGGATCGGGTTAGACTAAATCCTAATTTAAACTAAGATATTGTCTTAACCTAGCAAGCTCTAACCTAAGATGCAAAAATCAATCTAAACTTAAAATGAAACATGCAATTTATTCTAATATGCCATGATGTGCAAAAGATGCCATAATTTTACATGACATATGCATAATGACCCTTTTTTGTGTTTTTCCCTTTTTCCCCTTTTTTAAATTTCGAAATTTATAATCGCCAAATAATTAAACATGCAATCCAAGTTTTAAAGAAAACTAGCAACCTAATTTAATTGATTTGATTTTTTTTAAAATTCGAAGTAAAATACCTATTATGAGCATGCAAACCCTAAAACTACATTTTTTGAATTTTTTTAAAAAGAAAACTAATTTAAGTAACACCACAGCAAATCAAGCCATATTGATACCCAAATCGATAAACCATATCTCGAGCATGAGATCGGGTTGGCCAATTTCACATAAATCACGAATCGGATCTCGAGCGGGAGATCGGATTGACAATTTTTAAGTAATTGCAAGTCAGATTTCGAGCTTGAAAATCGGATCGACAATCACTAATTTCGAGGCAATTTCATATCATGAAATTTCAATTTCACATTAAAGGAATAATTACACTAAAAAGATAAAATAAAATAGCAAAAATAATAAAACAAAAATAAAATAAAGAAAATACCTAAATTTTCTTTTACTTTTCTCTTTTTTTCTTTTCTTTTTTCCTGAAAAAGAAAAAGAGAAAAAATAAAGCTGGTGGGTCCGGCGAAGGGAAGTCTCCGGCTAGGGTTTCGGCGAGGGGTGTCCTGCGGGGTGCCGGATCTGGTGGGGTTGGGACTCGGAGCGGCAGGGATCGGCGGAAACGAGGCAACGCGGGTGAAGCACGGGGTCACGGGCAGGGAGACCTCGAGCGTGGGCAGAGGCGAAGGCGGCATCGGGGCGGCGTCGGGGCGGCACAGCGAGACCGGCGGGTGGCGTCGCGGGCGGAGCAGGGGCTTCGATGCGTTCCGGCGAGGCAACGTCAGATCCGGGCCGGCTGCTGTGGGCAGGGGTGCGGCTGCAGAGGTGTAGTGACTGGTGCGGTGGCGGCTTCGAGCAGCAGGGGACGCTGGGGCGGCTTCGCAGGTGGCGGTGCGGCGTCACGGTAAGGCTTGGCGCGGGCGTCGGGGCGACGCAGGCTTCGGTGACCCGCGAAGCAGCAGCCGGCGTTGCTTGGCTGCTAGGTCGAAGGGGTGCAGACGAACGGCGTGAGAGACAACAGCGGCGGTGCGGTGAACGACTCGGATCTATTCGCGTCGGGGTACTACTGCACGGCGGTGGCTTCGTCAGATCGTGAAGCAACGGTGCGAGGAGACTCGAAGCGGTGATGGCCGGCGGCAGGGGCGTCGCTCAGACGTATGGTGGCTCGCGGAGCTGTGAGTGCCGGCGATTGCTTGGTCGCCGCAAGTTGCAACAGAGCTGGGCGGAGGCTTCCGGCGTCAATGGATCAGGCAGCTAGGGACTTTGGCGAAGGAGTCCCACAAAGAAGACGACTGCAGCTTCTTTTTTTTCTCTTTCTTTTTTTTTTTCTTTTCTCCCCTGCCGCATCTCTCACGTCTCCCTCACTCTGCCTTCGTACCTTCTCTCTCTTTCACTTTTTCTCTGCTTTTTCACTGTTGCCGTCCCTTCTCACTTTTTCAGAAAAAGCAAGACCCTTTGACTCTCACAAAACCCTAAAAAAAGATGGAGAATTTTTCTCTTTTCGGCTTCTATTTCTTTTTGCCGAGCAAGATGAAGAAAACCCCCAATATGGCCGAATGTGTAAATCCGTGTGGCCTCTCCCAACCCTAGGTATTTTTTACGTATTTATAGGGCACGGATTAGGGTTTTAAAATTTTCCAAATTCATCTCCATGAAAATTTCTTTTCGAAACGCAATATTTGTTTTTTCCAAATGGAATATTTGCTTTCTCAATTGAAATCTTACAAAGATAAATCCATAAAATCTCTCTCAGGATATGGGCTTGGGCCGATTTGCTTTCTTCGTGGGCTTAGCCCGACTAATCAAGTTAAAGTTTTTAACCATCAATTTGAACCCATTTGTCACCGGCCCAATGTAAATGCAATTTAAAATAAATGCACCTAAAACTATATGCTATGCAATTAATTAATTAACTAATTTTTTTTAGGGGTTAAAATTAATCCCTAATTTTTAATGCGATTATAATTAAAAGGGTCACCAAAATTTAGGTGTCAACAGCTGCCCCTCTTTGAAGGTGAGCTCGCAGATGTTGCCTTCAAAGACAAATTGAGACCTAAATTTTGGTCCTGCTCATGTAATGAATGATTTTTTGTCGGAACATGAATTCAATTTATATGATGCATGGAAATACTAATGCAAATGATAGATAAACATACCTGGGATAACTTACCTTCAAGGAGGATAAAGTAATTCGAGGTAGTGAGTGTTACCTGTCCAGGACCCGTACCATTCTACGGTCGCCTAGAATAGTAACATGACTTTGTGAAGATGCTGCTTTCCTAGGACCCGTACCATTTTACGGTCGCCCAGTATGGCAGAAAAGAGCTGCTTTCTCAGGACCCGTACCATTCTACGGTCGCCCAATACGGCAGAAAGGCTTTGTAAGGAACTGCTTTCCCAGGACCCGTACCATTCTACGGTCGCCCAGTACGGCAGAAATGTTTTGTAAGGAAATGCTTTCCCATGACCCGTACCATTCTACGGTCGCCCAAGTACGGTAGAAAGGTTTTGTAAGAAACTGCTTTCCCAGGACCCGTACCATTCTACGGTCGCCCAGTACGGCAGAAATGTTTCGTATGGAAATGCTTTCCCAGGACCCGTACCATTCTACGGTTGCCCAGTACGGCAGAAAGGTTTTGTCTAGGACCCGTACCATTCTACAGTCGCCTAAACAGGGATTCATTTTCTAGGACCCGTACCATTCTATGGTCGCCTAAATAAGGGATAGGTGTTGTCAAGGACCTGTACCATTCTACGGTCGCCTCGACGAAGAAAATTATTTTTCCAGGACCCGTACCATTCTACGGTCGCCTGAATGAGGAAATTGCTTTTCCAGGACCCGTACCATTCTACGGTCGCCTGTTAGAGCAATAAATGTTTTCTAGGACCCATACCATTCTACGGTCGCCTAGACTGAGGTTTTGCTTGGCTAAGACCCGAACCATTCTTCAGTCGCCCAGCCTTGCGATAGAAATCATCCGACCAGGACCCAAACCATTCTTCGGTCGCCTTAATCAGATTGAATCTGGAGGAAAAATCTTTGGGGGACAACTCCATTAAGTGTCGGTGTAAAGGACTCTGGGTTACGAAAGTACGCCAGGTCGATAAAAGAAATCCAGGCTACGGAAGCACGCCAATTCGATAAAATGGACTCTGGACTACGAAAGCACGCCAGGTCGATATAAAGGACACCGGGCTACAAAAGCACGCCGGGTCTATTAAAAGGGACATCGGGCTACAGAAGCACACCGATTCAATATAAAGGGACTCTGGGCTACGAAAGCACGCCAGGTCAATATAAATGGACATCGGGCTACGAAAGCACGCCGAGTCTATAAAGATGGGCCTTGGGCTACGAAAGCACACCAAGTCTATAAAGAGAAACTCTAGGCTACGAAAGCACGCCAGGTCAATATAAGGAGGGCAGCTTGACCAAGTCAAGTGTCTATGCACTTGAGAGAGAATACCTGCACAATGACAAGTATTTTAGAGTATGGTAGAGATATACTTACCTGGTGATATCTCTAATTCTTGGAGAAAAATGTCTTTTGGAATTTAGATATCCTGTGGAGGTCTTTCACCTCATGGTGGAGGTTTCTCATCTCCTAATATCATGAAACATTCTGAAAGGGACTTGAATTACCTGTCAGACATGATTTAGAGCAAAAACTGATATGCATTCACCAAAGAGATAAACAATTTGAGCTACTCTAGAATGCACATTTAAAAATTCAGTGAGATTTTCATTAATTCAATCGGGGTTCATGCATAATGACCATTGCATCACCCAAATTTCCACTGGAGAGAATTATCATTCAAGACAATCTTCACTCATGACATGGATTTCCTAAGAATACCAAATGAGAGACCTTCAGTTAGAAAGGACTTTCACTCACTCTCATTTAGAGACTATTTTATGAGAATCACTCCATCTCACTGTCATCATACTAACAAGGATCCGAGTTTTCTCGCAAGCAGTACGACCTTACCAATCTGAAAGGTCTTTAATAGGGACCGTAATGTGGGCTCAGTCAACGGCTTAACAAAGGGACTCTTTGAGTCAAGGCTATTGAAAGAACAACTCTGTATTCATCTTCGGGTTTACAAGTCAAGAACCCTGCGAAATGAGAAAGATATAATCTTACTCGCACTTCTTCAAGCGATGCTTATAAACATATGAATTCCTATGTTAATTCAAGTGCCATAATCTGAAAAGACTTTGTAAATGACGTAACGTAGGCTAGGTTCATGGGTTGAGAAATGAAAGGATCATTAGGCTCAAAATGTGTGTGAATGGTGAGAGTTGGTGATCATCTTGGCATTGCCACCAATTTTCTTTTTCACCATCAGGGATTGTCTTCATGAAATGCCCCATTGATTGTAAAAACTCAGCATTTGAGTTCTTTGAGTATTACCCCAATGGGATTCAATTCTCACAACTGAGAGTCACCTTATCTTGACTCTCTTTTTTCATCTATGGGCATTGGCCTTGCTTTTACCAGGCACGCTGCTTTTCATGCCCAATAGTTCTTACTTATTTTTTTTTCACTTTTTTTTTCATGGGCATTGGCCTTGCTTTTACCAGGCACACTGCTTTTTTCATGCCCCTTAGTTCTATTTTGAATTCAATTCTTGCGCATAATGCATGTGTCAAGCAATCACACTTTGAATGACATTCGAACTTTCAAGGGTCTTCATCTGCCTTTTGCCTTGCCCCAGTGTGGAGGATGATCACCAACTGGGTTTAAGTTGAAATGAATTCATAGGCTCAAATGGGCTATGCAATGGATAAAAGTGTGTACGGTAGAGAAAGAACTACTCTTTGTCATTCTAAGGCACTTAAATTACCACATGAATTCAATGTAATAGCATGACAAGAAGATTGATGCAAGTGAGAGCAAGAAACTTTCAATCCATTTTCTTCACCTTATGGTACCATCTTACCTCAAATTTGCCCCGATGTGGGGTGGCTCTTGACAGGGGTAATTTGAAAAGAATCTCCACAAGTGTATGGGGCTCAAAAGGGGTTAAGCAATGTATCACCTGTAGTGTTTGGGATAGAGAAATGAGCTGCCCCTCATCATTTCGGTCATCGTACCTTTTGCGAGAGAACTCTTTACCTTGTAAATATGGAACTTCCTACACTCATCTTACAAGTGTATAAGTAGAGGATTGTGTATAGGATAAGGCTTGCCTTTCATCATACTGACACGTCTCATTCAGCATTCTTAAGCATTGATGTCACTCCATTAAATTGTCTATCTTGACAAATCTCCATATGAAATTGGTGAGCTAAATCAATATGAAAATTTTCTTTTCAAAAGAATCCAGCAACTTTAAGCATGAAAAGTGTTTGTGACTTCAAAACAAACAATTTATTACACTCAAAACATGGTTTTAAGCACTCATTCAGAGGATTGCTCCACAAAGGGATTGTCTCAACAATGGATGTCCTTGGATTGAAAATCCGCTTTTTGATTTGATGAATACTCTGTTCTTGCTTTTGCCCCTGTACAAGAGAACGTGCATGAATAGGATACTATGCAACTCAAAGTAAATTCAAATTGCACAACCATTTTGGCTTGGATCGAGATTTTGTCTCGGATCGAGATTTTGTCTCAGTCATGTCACTACTAGAATCTGTAGTGCCCCCAATTCGTCATCTGCAAGGAAAAGAACAAAGCGTCATCTCCCAAAATTATTTATGTTCAAAGACGAGATGTACCTCTTTCACCAAAGATGGATGATCCTCTTTTAACTTGCCCCTCATTTAATGGGCAAGAATGAAAATTCCGTCAAGCACGGAAATGGAACACACTTTGTTTGGCCCTTCAAGATGGATATTTAAAGTAGTATCGAGATGTGACCAACATTAATTCTTTAGAAACTTGTTGAGTAACAATTGAACCAATTGCAACCTGATGTGCCTTTTCAGATGCTTTCTTATCGGGTCAAGAAAGTAATGCTCTGAAACATGAAGTAAATGAGTCAGAAAATTAAACAAGGCTAATTTAACGCATGCTTTTTGGAAATGGCTTGACAAATGATTTTTTTTATTCTCCTTTTTTGGGAATTTTTTTATGAGGAAGCATGAAGAAGCCCAGTTCTCAGATTTTCTCCATGGATGATATTTTCTTTTTATTGTTGGATATCGTCACCGAGCTGGTTTGGCATACCCCATCATGTCCTCAAAACAAAACTTGTAATTTCATTGATATTCATCAATCAAATTACATTTATTGAAATGAAAAATCTTATATTCAAGCACTAAAGCAAAACAGGAGAAATTTTTACCAATCTCTAAAATTCGCGAATTTCGTTTAAATTCGTTTAAATCTTACATACCAATTCGCGAATTTCGTTTAAATTTTTAACATGCAATTAATTTTCAATTAGGAGTCACCACTAATCTATTTTTGGTGGGTCGATTAGAAACCCAAGCAAAGTAATGGGAGATTTACTTTACTCATACGAACCAGAGATTTGGGTACGGGGACATGGTTACGCTAGATTTCTCTAACGCCATTTCGGTACCTTTCTTTTTATTTTGAAAAATGTTTTGCAAGCAGTTTGGATTGATTTTAATTCCTAACATGTGAAGTGATCATGCAGGTGCACAAACCACCAATTTAACACTCAAGAAAGCAAATGAATAAATTGCAGGACTTATCTCATAGCAACGAAAGCATCTGCATTGTTAGATCAGAATTTACACTAGCAATCCTAGATATGATTTCTAATTAACAAGCAATCACTCAATTTTTGTTTTCTCTTTTTCAACGAGAATATAGTCCATATGCAATGCAATGCTTTTAGTTTAATATGAAATGATATAGCATGGCAACATGTCCTAAACTGTATGAATAAAAATTTTATGATCTCTTAATGAACATGCAATTGTTAAGTATGCAATCTAAATTAACTAAAATGACTTAATTCTAATGACGTGCAATGCAAAGCAATGACGTACAAAATTATTTCAACTAAAATGACATGCAACATGCAATTTAATTATGCAAGCTATATGCCACGTGACATTTATTAAATGACCTAATCTAATGACGGGCAATTTCTAATTAAATGAATCTAACAACGATCACTAAATGACGTGCATTTTATGGACCTAATTCTATATGACGTGCACATGAGTTTTTATTCTAAAAATGCAATCTATCCTAGAAATTGCAACTAATTTATCCTGAGACAAATTTTAACTTTTTATGAAATGTAAAACATAACTATCTAGATTAAAATTCTATCTAGCTTATATTAAGGATCGGGTTAGACTAAATCCTAATTTAAACTAAGATATTGTCTTAACCTAGCAAGCTCTAACCTAAGATGCAAAAATCAATCTAAACTTAAAATGAAACATGCAATTTATTCTAATATGCCATGACGTGCAAAAGATGCCCTAATTTTACATGACATATGCATAATGACCCTTTTTTGTGTTTTTCCCTTTTTCCCCTTTTTTAAATTTCGAAATTTATAATCGCCAAATAATTAAACATGCAATCCAAGTTTTAAAGAAAACTAGCAACCTAATTTAATTGATTTGATTTTTTTAAAATTCGAAGTAAAATACCTATTATGAACATGCAAATCCTAAAACTACATTTTTTGATTTTTTTTTTAAAGAAAACTAATTTAAGTAACACCACAGCAAATCAAGCCATATTGATACCCAAATCGACGAACCATATCTCGAGCATGAGATCGGGTTGGCCAATTTCACATAAATCACGAATCGGATCTCGAGCGGGAGATCGGATTGACAATTTTTAAGTAATTGCGAGTCGGATTTCGAGCTTGAAATCGGACTGACAATCACTAATTTCGAGGCAATTTCATATCATGGAATTTCAATTTCACATTAAAGGAATAATTACACTAAAAAGATAAAATAAAATAATAAAAATAATAAAACAAAAATAAAATAAAAACATACCTAAATTTTCTTTTACTTTTCTCTTTTTTTCTTTTCTTTTTTCCTGAAAAAGAAAAAGAGAAAAAATAAAGCTGGTGGGTCCAGCGAAGGGAAGTCTCCGGCTAAGGTTCCGGCGAGGGGTGTCCTGCGGGCCGCCGGATCTGGTGGGGTCGGGACTCGGAGCGGCAGGGATCGACGGAAACGAGGCAATGCGGGCGAAGCACAGGGTCACGGGCAGGGAGACCTCGAGCGCGGGCAGAGGCGAAGGCGGCGTCGGGGCGGCACAGCGAGACCGGCGGGCGGCATCTCGGGTGGAGCAGGGGCTTCGACGCGTTCCGGCGAGGCAACGTCGGATCCGGGCCGGCTGCTATGGGCAGGGGTGCGGCTGTAGAGGTGTAGTGACTGGTGCAGCGGCGGCTTCGAGCAGCAGGGGACGCTGGGGCGGCTTCGCAGGTGGCGGTGCGGCGTCACGGCAAGGCTTGGCGTGGGCATTGGGGCTATGCAGGCTTCGGTTACCTGCGAAGCAGCAGCCAGCGTTGCTTGGCTGCTGGGTCGAAGGGGTGCAGACGAACGGCGTGAGAGACAACAGCAGCGGCGCGGTGAATGACTTGAATCTATTCGCATCGGGGTACTACTGCACGGCGGTGGCTTCGTCAGATCGTGGAGCAACGGTGCGAGGAGACTCGGAGCGGTGATGGCCGGCGGCAGGGGCGTCGCTCAGACGTATGGTGGCTCGCGAAGCTATGAGTGCCGGCGATTGCTTGGTCGCCGCAAGTTGCAACAGAGCTGGGCGGAGGCTTCCGGCGTCAATGGATCAGGCAGCTAGGGACTTTGGCGAAGGAGTCCCCCGAAGAAGACGACTGCAGCTTCCTTTTTTCTCTTTCTTTTTTTTTTCTCTTTTCTCCCCTGCCGCGTCTCTCACGTCTCCCTCACTCTGCCTTCATACCTTCTCTCTCTCACTTTTTCTCTGCTTTTTCACTGTTGCCGTCCCTTCTCACTTTTTCAGCAAAAGCAAGACCCTTTGACTCTCACAAAACCCTAAAAAAAGATGGAGAATTTTTCTCTTTTCGGCTTCTATTTCTTTTTGCCGAGCAAGATGAAGAAAACCCCCAATATGGCCGAATGTGTAAATCCGTGTGGCCTCTCCCAACCCTAGGTATTTTTTACGTATTTATAGGGCACGGATTAGGGTTTTAAAATTTTCCAAATTCATCTCCACGAAGATTTCTTTTCGAAACGCAATATTTGTTTTTTCCAAACGGAATATTTGCTTTTTCAATTGAAATCTTACAAAGATAAATCCATAAAATCTCTCCGAGGATATGGGCTTGGGCCGATTTGCTTTCTTCGTGGGCTTAGCCCGACTCATCAAGTTAAAGTTCTTAACCATCAATTTGAACCCATTTGTCACCGGCCCAATGTAAATGCAATTTAAAATAAATGCACCTAAAACTATATGCTATGCAATTAATTAATTAACTAATTTTTTAAGGGTTAAAATTAATCCCTAATTTTTAAATGCGATTAATAATTAAAAGGGTCACCAAAATTTAGGTGTCAACATTTCTTATTTTCCTTTTACTTTTGCCAAAAGCGACGTTATACAAGTTAGTATTCTTGTTCATAGTCTATTTTTTTGTTACCAATTTCTTTTTTTTTTGTCAAAAATAAAAAGCTTAAATGATGAAATACAACATCTTTTTCCTTTTCGTCTTCACAATTTAATGAAGGGACACTTATGGAAAATTAGCCTTGAAAAGAAAATAGAATGCCAATACCTCACTCAAATGGATTTTGTTCATTCTAGAGTACATGACATACAAATCGATTCTCTCTTTTTCTTTTTTCTTTTGGTTGAAAATCATTTTTTTTATGGTACTAAGAAAAGTCAATATGGAAACTACAGAGAAGTTTCTTTTTTAATCAATGTGAAAGCTATGCATAACTAATTCCAGCTCTGTGTTTTGTCACCATAAAAGCAAGGGCTGCAATTTCTACGTAAAACCCATTTTTTCTTCGCTAGACTTTGTTTTATTAGTTGACTTGGAAATTTGTATCACCGACGACTCCCGACTCTTCTCATTCATGTAACTGGGCCTCCATCACATTACCAATTAACAAAAAATTCCATTGCATCACATCAAACAATAGAGACGATTTAGTCTTTGAGCTTTATGAGCATGTTCGGTGTTTTGCTTTTCATATTGCATGTTCTGCTGCTACTGGGGACGAGTTACGGTGCGAAGAAAAATCACTTGTGCGCTGCTTCATCTTGCGGCGAGATCCGTGACATACACTATCCCTTTCGATTGAAAGGCGACGCAAAATGCTGCGGCCGCTCTGGGTATGAGCTAGCTTGTGAGAATAATCATACTTTTCTATATCTATATGCTAGTTGATATTATGTGAAGTCGATTAACTGTTCTACTTTTGATCATATAAATGATTTTTCGGGTACAATCACGGTGGTAGACGATGGATTGCAAAAAGGTATTTGCTCCTCTCCCACGTCACTCATTGGCAAGCTCCAACTTTAGCGCTAATGATCCAAACCGTGGTGGTCTTTCGCCCTTTGTTGAGCCGGTGGTCTTCATGAAGTGCTCACAGCCTGTTGTTTCTGCTTTGTGTATCAATACTGAACCATGTATTGAGGAAGTATACCTTTCTTATACACCCCCTAATTTTTCCCAAATGAAGGCATACTCATACCCTTTGTATGGTACTCATCTATAAATACGGGACATCAAGGATTCTTGCAACATGACCATTATCACTTTCTTATTGATCTAGGAAGTGGATCGGTATAAACGTGTGAGCTCACTGTATAAGGACCTCCGCAACATGATGGTTAAAGGATGCCAACTCTTTTATTATAAACCTTATTCGTGGGAAATATTCCAGATTTGCGCGATAAGTTTCAGATACCAAATGGCATGGCGCGACCCATATTACTTCTGTAAGCTGACTTTCCCTAAGGCTTTTCTTTCTTTACTCTCTTACTTTGTTTCTTTCTTCTTCTTGATCTTCATCCTTTTCTTAAATGTTAGCTCTACTGAGGGACCTTATCAAAATTTACTTACTCAGTGATGTGGCATGTTTCAATTGGATATTGCAATACGTTTGGTTCAATTTATTGAATCATCACTTTCTTTAATGCCCAATAATAAAAAAAATTGCCACATTCGTTTGGTGAAAAAGTTCAGTAAGATTTTTTTAGTAGAATCGGCGTGTATTGCTCCTTTATTTTACAACTATGGAGCTTTTTTGGACGTGACACTATTTCTGTATATATTTTGGGCCTTATTCACTAAAAAAAGTCCAACTTTAAATTTAGTCCAAATTCTGTTTCAAACTCTTTTTTATCAGAAAAACCTAAACTTAGGTCCAGCCCAAATTTGCCTCAATCTTTTCTTTATCTGGAAAAAACCTCAAACTTTAGGCCTAATCCCAAATCTACCTCAAACTTTTTTTTTTTTTTTGTATAAAAGGAAAAACACCAATTTTTACTCTAATCCCAATCTACCAATTAGCCCTCAGTCAAAAATCGCCATTAGTCGTCCCTAATTTTCATAACTTAGAATAGCTTCATTTGAAAATAATTTTCCATGTCACCTTACTCAAGCGGATTTGTTAATGATGTGGAAATGCCATGTCAAGTTGGGATTGGACCGTGGGGGTAGGTTTGGGAATATATTAAAAGTCGGTGATTTTTTAAAACACAACAAAATTTGAGGCAAATTTGGTATTGTACCTAAAGTTTAGGTTTTTTTTTTTTAGACAAAAAAGTTCAGGCTAAAATTGGACTAGAACTGAAGGGTTTTCCGAGGAATTAGATCTTTTTTTGGGGAAAATTGTTCGATTTAATAGTAGCTTGCGTCCCTTGAATCGCTTTTATTGTTATGGGGAATTTGTGAACATTTGGTACATTTAGGAGAACAAAAGCAAAAACATGTTTCTTCAAAAGAAAAGATCATGCAACGTTAACATGGATTTCATTAGTGAATAGGATAAAGTCTGATCCGAGCGCTATCTAAAAAAGTGAAACTCGTTCACTCTATTTTAATTCTAGACTTCTCCACTTGGAAATTTCAATGAACAAAAGTGTGTCTTTGCACTTTGCAGTGATTGCATGAATTTATCTTTCACTTGGGGTATATCTTAGCGTGAATTGCTTCTGCACTGATTGGTCTTTAATTCTAATTAACCATATTTAGTAATCTCTCATGAATTCTCTTACTAGCTACAGATGATTCTATGTGGTATATCATGGGCGATTTTGCTGGAATTGCCACATGGAATCTCTTCTTTGTCTTTGGTATGGTAAGTCATTTTCTCTTCACACCTATGAAGCTCTCATTCAGTACTCTGACAAACAAAAATTGTATGTGTAAAAAAAATTATGACACTATGCTAATCGAAGGCCAAATTTCTCCGCAGTCCAATTCGTAGCAGCAAAATTCATACTTGGAGCTCTGTGTGTGTTGATACTTCTAATCTTGAAGTGGATGAGAAGGCATCAAGCGAACGACTGTAGCAAGAGGAACCGTTGGTTATATGGCTCTTGAGCTATTCTATAAAGACATTGGTGGCATTTCTTACAAAGCTGATGTTTATAGTTTTGGGATGCTATTAATGGAAATGGCTGGTAGGAGGAGAAATCTAAATGCACATGCACAACGTTTGAGTCAAGTTTACTTTCCTTTGTGGATTTATGATCAACTTGCCTTTATAATCGCATTTGTACAATCTCCAATGGTACGACTCTGCTGAAAATGCTCTTTTAACTGTTGCTATGGCAGGAGTCGATAAACATTTGTCACATTGGAACATGTTTTTTTTGCACAAATTCAACCAAACTACAGACTTGAGACCTAGCTTTTCCCAAAAACTTCGATCCTAGTTGGAGCTAGAGGTGTCTATCACTCTGTTCTTCACGGTCTCAAATGCATATTCAGTCGGTTTATTTCAATCAATGTGTTTACAGCAACTTCTACCTAGATTCGAATATCATGAAAATTGAGTCGACGTGTCATTTAGAAAAGAAAATAAGTGAAGTGGGTCTTTCTGCGGAATGATTGATAGACAGGTAGTATATATTAAAGGATTCTTCCCATGAGAAAAATGTCAGAATATGCTTCCGCAAAACTTCTCGAAAGCAAAAAACTCTGCTCGCTTGCTTCACAGGTACCTTCCTTCTTTATGCAGTGATTAACGCCGCAGGGATGGTGTTCGTGATCACGGTGGTCCCTGAAACGAAAGGGAGGAGTCTTGAGCAGATTCAAGCAGCTATCAACAGAGAATGAAAATGGCAGAACTCTTCCTTGTAGTCCCATTTGAGCTTACATGATACTTGCAATACCACACATTCGAAGATGGAAAATGATTATAAAGCAGGTAACAGCATCTTTTGTTCGATAAAACAACGTTATTGTTGAGATCTGTCAGTTCATTCGGTTTTATTGCCAGAAAGAGATGGGGTTATTTTACAGGAGAGTGAGTGATTGATTCACGAGAATAATACTTTCAATTGCTAGTGAAAAAGCATGTATTGCTTTATTTTTATGGATGTGAATATTGCACCTATAGTCTTCGTGCGTGTCGGGCAATGACGAAGCAAGTGACTTTCAAATCGAGGCTTACGTCCATCTATTGCTGGTTGAGAAATTATTGTATTGCCTTTATTCTTTTCTCGTAATGTGCAAAGATAGTCTTCAGTGCCATTATTAATCTTTTCAGTTACAAATTTCATTTTTGTCAAAAATGAAAAATCCAACACTACGAAATAGATTATTATTTTTCTATAGTATATTATGGCACTGAATGAATCGATAGTTGATACATCAATTTGCATAATGTATGTCCCAATCTTTTGGTATACGTGCAAGAGATAATCTAGGATACTTTCACCAAGAGATTTTCTACTTAAAAATTTGACTAATCATTGCTGAATATTTAATGATGATATAGAAAGCAACTAAGGTATCATCGCGTGTGGAGATGCTCGCAGAATAAACCAATTTCCAGAAAGGGGAATTTGCAATAAAAAGAAAAATATAAACGTAATCAGTAATAATATTACTACAAAAAATTGAACATGTGCAGTTAAAACGTCATTGGATGCGTCAGTTAAAATAAACTTTGTTGTATTATATGGAAAATCCATTTCAGTCTCTTCAATTATACTTAGGGGTGCGCATTAGCTTGAGAAAATATATGGTAAGTGCTAATTACAACTATTTGAAGGCGTTTCTATTTCGCTGAGAAGAATTGCTATGCGAAACTCTCTGATGTTATGTTCACAATGGTAAATTGACTGATAGTCTCATTTGAGCTTACATGACACCTTCAATTCCACACATTCAGATATGGAAGATGATGATGAAGCGAGCAACAACATTTCTTTTATTTGATAAAATGACAGTATTATTGAAATTGATTAGTTCAATCATTAAGTGGTTCTGTTATAGGAAAGAGATGATAGTATTGTTCACAGATCTAGCACAATTGTGGGAGAGTGATTGAAATATTAAAGTTGACAGTAAATAAATAAACATTGCTTTATAGTTTTGAAGTCAAATTTTGCGTCTATAGTCTTTGTGTTACGACGAAATTAGTGAGGTTCTAGTCAAGGTGCGTCGGTCCCTCGATAGCAATTATTGTATTGCTTTCTTTCTTTCATAACGTGTACACCATCCAAGAAGCACTTACTCCTTATTTTCTTTTTACTTTTGCCAAAAGCGACATTATACAAGTTAATATTCCGGTCAATAAGCTATTTTTGTTACCAATTTTGTTTTTTGTTAAAAATGAAAAAGCTCATACAATAAAATATGATATGTATTTCCTTTTTGTCTTCACAATTTAATAAGTGACATTTATGGAATATTAGCTTGAAAAGAAAATAGAACGCCAATGCCTCACTCGAAAGGATTTTTGATTCGTTTTAGAATACAAAACATTCAAAGCGATTCTTTTTTTATGGTACTAAGAAAAGTCAATTTGGAAATTTCAGAGAAGTTTCTTTTCTAATCAATGTGAAAGCTATGCATAGATAATTCCAACACCGTGTTTTGTCACCTGAACTGTAGGGGTTGCAATTTCCACGCGATACATACTTTTTCTTTACTAGACTTGCCTTTATTGGTTGACTTGGACATTTGTATGACCGACGACTCCCAACACTTTTCATTCATATAACTAGGTCTCCATGGCATTACCAATTAGCAAAAACTTTCATTGCATCAGATCAAACGATAGAGAGACGATTAAGTCTATGAGATTCATGAGCATGTTCCGTGTTTTGCTTTTCATATTGCATGTTCTGCTGCTACTGGGGACGAGTTGCAGTGCTAAGAAGAATCACTCATGCATCCCTTCATCTTGCGGCAATGTTCGTGACACACACTATCCTTTTCGATTGAAAGACAACCCGAAAGGCTGTGGCCGCTCTGGGTATGAGCTAGCTTGTGAAAATAATCGCACCGTTCTATATTTGTATGTCGGTCAATATTATGTGAAGTCGATTTACTATTACAATGATTCCGGAGATAATTTCTCTGGTAATATCATGTTGGTTGATGATGGACTGCAAAAAAATAATTGCTCATCCCTCCCTCGTTACTCGTTGGCGAGACCCGCTTTAGTGCTTATTATCCATTCCTTGCTGATTTTTGGCCAGTGGTCATCATGAAGTGCTTACAGCCCGTTGCTTCTCCTTCGTATATCAATACTGAACCATGTATTGAGGGAGCATATCCTTCCAATACGCACCCTAATATTTCCCAAATGAAGTGGTACTCATACGATGTGTATTGGTATCCTATAGAAGAACCTCTACAAGTAGGGGAAATCAAGGATTCTTGCAACATAACCATGATGACTGGCTTCTCGGGTTATAACCAGAAGTGGGAAATGGACTCTGATAATCGTGTGAGACCAACGTATAAGGACCTCCACAACATGATGGCTGAAGGATTCAATCTCTATTATCATGGACCTTTTCCTTTGCCGTCTTGGCCGTTTTGGCCATCTCCACCGTCTTTGCCATCTTCTGTTGTCT
This sequence comes from Eucalyptus paniculata subsp. matutina, assembly GCA_017140255.1. Classification (NCBI taxonomy): domain Eukaryota; kingdom Viridiplantae; phylum Streptophyta; class Magnoliopsida; order Myrtales; family Myrtaceae; genus Eucalyptus; species Eucalyptus paniculata. Next base: position 32,673,930 of record CM029445.1, read on the forward strand.
CCATCGTCGTCACCATCTGCGCCGTCTTCGCCGTCTGTGCCATATGCGCCATCTTCGCCATCTCTACCGTCTGTGTTGTCTTCACCATCTCCGCCGTCTCCGTCGTCTCTGCTGCGGTCTCCGCCGTCTCCGCCATCTCCGCCGTAGTCTTTGCCGTCTCCACCATCGCCGTCGTCTTCGCCGTCTCTGCCATCTCCGCCGGTATCTTCGCCATCTCTACCTAGAGGTGTGGTGCGAACCATATTTCTCCTGTAAGCTGACTTTCTCTGAAGCTTTTCTTCCTTTACTCTCTTACTTTCTTTCTTCTTCTTCATCCTCATCCTTTTCTCAAATGTTAGCTCTACGAAGGGATCTTATCAAAATTTACTTACTGAGTAATGTGGCATGTTTCTATTGGATATTGTAATACGTTGGTTCGATTTATTGAGTCATTACTTTCTTTAATACCCAATAAAAAATTGCCACATCTGTTTAGTGAAAAAGTTCAGTAAGAATTTTTAGTAGCTTTGGCATGCATTGCTCTTTTATTTTACATCTGTGGAGCTTTTTTGGACTTGACACTCTTTCTTTATTTTATTTTTTTGGGCCTTATTCACTTAAAAAAAACACAACTTTAAGTTTATTCCCAATTCTGCTCTGAACTTTTTTTTTATCTAGAAAAAACCTCAAACTTTAGGCCAAATCCGAAATCTATCTCTAACTTTTTTTGTCTAAAAGAAAAAACACCAATTTTTACTCTAATTGCAAATCTACCCCCATCAGCCCTCTAACTGAAAATTGCTGTTAGTCGTCCCTAATTTTCATATCTTAGAACGGTTTCATTTTGGAAATAATTTTTCATTTCACCTTACTGAAGTGAAGTTGTTATCAATGTGGAAATGTCATGTCAAATTGGGACTAGACCATGGGGGTAAATTTTGGAATATATTAAAAATTGGTGATTTTTTTAAACAAAACAAAATTCGAGGCAAATCTAGGACTATACCTAAAGTTTGGGGTTTCTTTTGAGACAAAAAAGGTTCGGGCCAAAATTGGACTAGAACTTGAGGGTTTTTTTAGGGAATTAGGCCTTTTTTGGGGGGAAATTGTTTGATTTGATCGTAGCTTGTGTCCCTTGAATCAATGTTATTGTTATGGGGAATTTATGAACATTTGGTACATTTAAGAGAATAAAAGCGAAAAAGTGTTTCTTCAAAAGAAAAGATCATGCAACGATAACATGGATTTCATGAGTGAATAGAATAAAGTTGGATCTAAGCGTTATCTAGAAAAGTGAAACTCGTTCACTCTTTTTTTTTATTCTAGACTTCTTCACTTGCAAATTCCAATTAACAAAAGTGTGTCTTTGCACTTTGCAATGACTGTATGAAGTTATCCTTCACTTGGGGTATATCTTAATGTGAATTGCTTTTATTCTTTAACTGCTAAAACAATGGATCTAGTTCTTTATTGATTGGTCGTTAATTCTAATTAACCATATCTAGTAATCTCTCACGAATTCTATTACTATCTACAGATGATTCTACGCGGTATATCATGAACGATTTTGGTCGAATTGCCGTACGGAATCCCTTCTTTGTCTTGGGTATGATAAGTCCTTTTCTCTTCACACCTATGAAGCTCTCATTCAGCACTCTGACAAACAAAAAATGTATGTGCAAAAAAAAAATTATCACACTATGCTTATCAATGGCCAAATTTCTCCGCAGCCCATTTCCTAGCAGCAAAGTTCATACTCGGAGCTCCGTGTGTGTTGATGTTTGTAATCTTGAAGTGGATGAAAAGGCATCAACCCACCAATGCAAACATCGAAGAATTTTTACGAGCTCACAATAACTTTTTGCCCATAAGGTACTCTTACTCGGATATCAAGAGGATCACAAAAAATTTCAAATGCAAGTTAGGTGAGGGGGGATATGGTTCCGTATACAAAGGAATACTTAGAAGTGGCAATGAAGTTGCAGTTAAGATTTTGAACAAATCAAAATCTAATGGCCAAGATTTTATAAGCGAAGTGGCCACTATTGGAAGGATCCACCACGTTAACGTGGTGCAACTTGTTGGTTTTTGCTTCGAATACTCCAAACAAGCTCTTGTCTATGATTTCATGCCGAATGGATCTTTGGATAAACACATTTCCTATAAGGATGGTGATCCTCTTGATTATAAGAAAATGTATGAGATCTCTCTTGGCATAGCTAGAGAGATAAAGTATCTACATCGAGGATGTGATATGGAAATTCTACATTTTGACATTAAGCCTCACAACATTCTCCTAGACCGAAGTTTCACTCCGAAAGTTTCTGACTTTGGACTTGCAAGACTTTATCCCACCGATCGCAGTATAGTATCGTTGACTGTAGCAAGAGGAACCTTAGGTTATATGGCTCCTGAGCATTTCTATAAAGACATTGATGGCATTTCTTACAAAGCCGATGTTTATAGTTTTGGGATGCTATTAATGGAAATGGCTGGTAGTATTGGAGAAATCTTCGTGAAGTGTTTTGAAGCTGACAAAACGTTTCCATCAGTCTAGTCTGAAGATTTGCAAACTCTGATATTTAAAGTCTGAAGACCTCCGGACTGCCAGACTCAAAACTCAAAGTCTATCCTCATTGACAGTTTCTAATCCGTTGAAGAAGGTCTATCCAGAACTGGATGTTTCATTAAGGATGTGACCTTATCGACTGGAAAAGATCTCTTGGCTGGATATGACATAATGGAATCCTTTAATTGATCATGATTGATTCGGAGATTAAGGATCCGATGATTGGCGAAGTATTCTTGGAAGGTTCTACTTATGGAAACCGAGATCCTGATTGTATGGGCGAACATGATTGATGGGCTATCGACATGTTCCTTTAATAGCTCGAATGATCTTCTTAATTGATTCCATCCAACGAGTAGATTGGAGGAATTCCTTTGGTAAGTGCCAACGGGTATGATGGCATAAAGGAGTATATAAAGAAGACATTTCAGTTGTTCGAGGGTGTGCACGATAAAAGAATTCCAAAGTCTGAACTTCCTTGTTCTTAGTCTATTCATTTGAGCGAAATCTTGTATGCAAAAGAGAGTCTATATTCATGAGAAACCTTTAGGAAGTGTGGTAGAATATCTACACTGTAGAATCAAGGGAGAACTTTGTTGTAACATCTCTTTTGTTCATAATGAAATCCAACCGGTGGGCTGTCAGTGCGACAGAGTGGACGTAGGCTTGGAATATGTTGAACCAATATAAACCTTGTGTTCAATTTTCTCTTCCCTACTCTCTGCTTTACTTTGATCGTAATCTGTTTTGTTAATCAAAAGAGAACTTCCTTTCTATTGTCTGCTTAATATTGCTTGCATATTACGAAAAATTATTATACATCTATTCACCCCCATCTAGGTGCTTATACTAGCTATCTCAATTGGTATCAGAGCTTGTGTACTCACTTTGTTTGAAGTGTTTTACTTCAGAGTTAAAGATCCATGGCTAGTATGTTGGCTCCAGGGTTGGTAGAAGGGCAAAGCAATACCAGACCGCCTTACTTTGATGGAAAGGATTACAACATATGGAAAAACAAGATGAAGGCGTTCCTAAGATCAAAGGATCCTCTGGAATGGGACGTTGTAGAAAAAGGAATCATTCCTAAAGCTGCACCTGTCTCAGAGAGAGGAAAAGATACTATTAAGTCTAGTGAAATGGCTTAGGAAGAGATAACCAAGAGACAAGCTCTTGATGCAAAAGCAATTTATTCTTTATACTGTGCTTTGTCACCTATTGAATATAACAGAATATCTTCTTGTGTTACAACAAAAGAAGTCTGGGATAGATTACATATTACCTATGAAGGAACCGATCGAGTGAAAAAGACCTGAATCAACGTTCTCCTCGGTCAATACGAAGCCTTTAAAATGAAATCAGGAGAATCTATAACTGATATGTTTAATCGTTTTACAGAAATCGTGAATGGTCTTGAAAATCAAGGTCAACCAATTTCTGATCCCATGAAGGTAAACAAGCTACTGCGTGGAAACTCCAAGGATTGGAATCACATAAAGACCTCAATCAAAGAGACCCAAAGAATCATGCCACTATCTGTTGATGAGTTGGTTGGGACTCTTCAGTCTTATGAAGTGGAACGAATCAATGAAGACGAAGACCCTAAAGGTAAGAAATCCATTGCATTAAAATCCAATGATGATTCTAATGTTACAGATTCTGAAGACAATATGGATGATGAGGAGCTTGCTCTCATGATAAGAAGATTCAGAAAGCTGAACAGAAAAGGAAGAAGATTCAATCCAAAGAAACAAAGTTTTCAAAAGCAACAGACTAAGTCTGTTGAGGATGATGAATCAAACAAAGATGTAGTCTACTTTGAATGTAAGAAAAAGGGACACATCAGACCCAACTATCCTCTTCTAAGGAAGAAGAAAGGAAAAGCTGAAAAGTATCAAAAGGCTCTTAAAGCAGAAACCTGGAGTGATACAGAGTGTGAAGAAAGTGATGATGATTATGCCAATATATGTCCGATGGCACAATCGGATTCAGATTCAAACTCCGAGACGACTCGATTCGACGGTGAATTTGAGGTGAGTAACTTCAAAATCCCTATTAAAGTTTCTAAATACATTGATGAGTTGTGTTTTAGTCTTAAAACTTCTCTTAAAAAGATTTCCGAACTTAAAAGAGAAAATTCTGCTCTAAAACAACAAGAAAATGTTTTGAAAGAAAAGGTGAAATATTTAGACATGAATGTTTCTTCTCTTAGAGAAAGTGAAGATAATCTTTCGAAAGAAAATGCATTATTGAAAAATAATATCTCAAATATTTCTAAAAGATTTTCTATAGGATCTGAGAAACTGGAAAAAAATTCTTTCTGTTCAAAGACCTTATTTCAATAAATCTGGTTTGGGAATAATTGCAGAAACAATTCCTTTAATTGATTTTCCAAAAGTGAAAGAAAGAATTAAGCAAAGACCCACAAGAGATGCTTACAAAACTCATTTTAAAAAGATCTTTGTAAAACTAGTAGATCGCAATGCTCTCAGATGTTTAAAGTGCAATAGTGCAAATCATTTTGAAAAAGAATGTCCTATGGTTTGGAAACATGTTAAGAAAGTATGGGCAAAAACCGCATATCATACTAACACTAATGGACCCAAGAAAATATGGGTACCAAAGAAAGTTTGAGTTTCTTTTTTAAATGCAGGTCATTATCAAGAAAAATGTAAAATGGTATCTGGATAGTGGATACTCAAGACATATGACAGGAGATTCAAATTGCTTCATAAAGCTTGTTCAAGTGAATGGTGGAAAAGTCTCATTTGGAGGAAATAGCAAAGGAATAATAGTGGGATTTGGAACTGTAAAGATTGGAAACCTCACAATAAGCAATGTTTCTTTAGTTGAAGGACTCAACTACAATCTACTCAGTGTCAGTCAGCTGTGTAATACCGGTTTCAAAATCTACTTTCAAGAAGGAATATGTTCAGGAACCAGTAAAGATTCTACTCAGTCATTCATGGGTCAAAGACATGAAAATATCTACCTTTTGGATGTGAAACCAGATGAATCGCAATGTCTAATCTCAATCCAAGACGAAGTGAACTTATGGCACAGAAAGCTTGGGCACATCAATATGAAGCAGATAGCCAAAATTTCAACAAAGAAGCTTGTTCGTAGTTTACCCAATCTTTCATACCAAAAGTCTGATCTATGAACACCATGCATATTGGGAAAACAAGTAATAAATTCCTTTAAACTAATAAATCAAGTTTCCACTAACCGTGTACTGCAGCTTCTGCATATGGATCTCTTTGGACCAACCAAAATACAGAGCATTGGAGGTAAGAAATATTGCCTAGTAATTGTGGATGACTACTCACAATTTACTTGGGTATATTTCCTGGCAAGTAAGTCTGAAACTTTCTCTTACTTTGAAAAATTTGCTAAAAAGGTTTAAAATGAAAAAGGGTATGTTATTTCAAGTATAAGAACATACCATGAAGGTGAATTTGAAAATCAAGATTATACAAAATTTTGTGATGAATCTGGTTTTCAGCACTTGTTCTCCTCTCCATATACTCCACAGCAAAACGGAGGTGTAGAAAGAAAGAATAGATCACTTCAAGAAATGGTTAGAACTCTTTTAATAGAAAGCAATATCTCATCACGTTTTTGGGCTGAAGCAGTTTCTACAGCATGTTATATTATCAATAGAGTTTTTCTAAGGCCTATTGTTTCATATTTTCATGTGTTTGGATGCAAATGTTTTATATTGAAAAATGCAAATGATCGAGTTGGCAAGTTTGAATAAAAGTCAGATGAAGGCATCTTCCTTGGATATTCAACCTCAAGCAAAACGTACATAGTCTACAACAAGAAGACTCAATCTGTGGAAGAATCAATGAATGTTAATATTCCAAGATTCTATGCAAAATGAATCTATTCAGACTCATCTTGAAGAGCCTAAACCTGCTCCAGACTCTACAAAATCTAAATCTCAGGAAGCAGCTCAGACTCTGAAAGACTAACAACAAATGACTGTTGAAGATTCAAGTGAAGGAAGTGATCATCAACCTAACAAATTAACCAGCAACTGGAAGCATAAGTCCAGTCATCCCAAAGATCTTATTATTGGCGACATTAATGAAGGAATTCGCACAAGATCCAAAAGGCGATAAGAGTCTAGTGCTGTGGCTCTTATTTCTGAAATAGAACCCAAAAGCATAGAAGAAGCTTTGTCTGATGAAAGCTGGATTGAAGCTATGCAAGAAGAACTCAGGCAATTCAGCATTAATGATGTCTGGGAGTTAACTCCTAAACCGAAAGGTAAATCTATTATTGGTGCTAAATGGGTTTTCAGGAACAAGATGGACGAGAAAAGAAAGGTCATAAGAAACAAAGCAAGACTCGTGGCCAAGGGATATGCGCAAGAAAAATGGATAGACTATGACAAGACTTACACACCAGTATCAAGGTTAGAAGCAATTCGATTATTACTTGCATTTGCTTGTTATAAGAATTTCAGGTTATTCCAAATGGACGTCAAAAGTGCTTTCCTAAATGGATTTATCCATGAGGAAGTCTATGTGGAACAACCACCTGGGTTTGAAGACCCAGGGAAACCAGACTCAGTATTCAGACTCAAAAAGGCCTTATATGGTTTAAAGCAAGCACCTCAAGCTTGGTACGACAGGCTGAGTAAGTTTTTGAATCAAAAAGGCTTTGTAAAAGGTAAGGTAGATACTACTCTGTTTATCAAAAGAGAAAGCAAAAGTTTTGTGCTTATTCAAATATATGTCGATGATATTATTTTTGGATCTCCTAATGAAAGTCTGTGCAAAAAATTCTCTAAGACTATGCAGGATGAATTTGAAATGAGCATGATGGGTGAGTTAACCTTCTTTCTCGGGCTTCAAGTAAAACAACTGAAGGAATGAACTTTTATTCATCAAGAAAAATATGCTAATGATCTTGTCAAAAAGTTTGGACTGGATAATTGCAAAAAGTCTGATATACCAATGTCAAGTTCCTTGAAGATAGACAAAGATGAAGGAGGAAAGAAAGTCGATAAGAAGTTATACGGGAGTATCATTGGCTCACTTATTTATCTTACTGCTTCTAGACCTGACATTTTGTTTAGTGTTTGCATTTGTAGCAGATTTCAAGCAGACCCTAAAGAATCTCATATAAGTGCTGCAAAGTGTATTATTAAATACATTGCTTCAACTTCAAGTTTTGGTCTTTGGTATCCTAAAAAGGGAGACTTTACTCTTCTTGGATACTCAGACGCAGACCTAGTCGGATGCAGAGTTGATAGAAAGAGCACCTCGGGTACCTGTCAACTACTTGGAGGCAGGACAGTGTCTTGGTTTTTAATGAAGCAAAATACAGTAGCTCTCTCTACAGCAGAAGCAGAATATGTAGCTCTTGGAAGTTGTTGTTCACAAATTCTGTGGATAAAACAACAGCTAAGAGACTTTGGAATTGAAGATTCATGCACGGAGATTAAATGTGACAACACCAACGCAATCAATCTCACCAAAAATCCAATTCTTCACTCAAGAGCAAAGCATATAGAGATTCGATATCACTTCATTAGAGATCATGTTCAAAATGGAGAAGTTTCGATTCAGTTTATTGACTCAAAGAACCAATTGGCGGATATATTCACAAAGCCTTTGGAGAAAAATCAATTTGAAGCTATTCACTCCAAACTCAAAATCTTAAAGTCTGAGGAAATTCAGACTCAGAACTGAAAGTCTAAAGACACCCAGACTCAGACGATCAAGTTTTTGGTAAGTTATTTTATTTTTCAAATCTTATCTTGAAAAGGTACGATCATCAACCATGTTTGATTATTGCTATCTCAATTGCTATCTTTAATTGACGTGATTATTGCAACGTTTCCTTTTCGAAAAAGGAGTTATTTTGAAATGACTATTTTCTCGAAAAAGGCTGTTATTTTTTAAAAAGGCATATTTTTACTTTCTTTTATGACGTTCCGTATGCCTCTCTTTAACTGTTTATGCACTATTGTTTCTTCTTCGCTTTACTCTCCAAAAACCCTAAGAAAGCACCAATCTTCCATTCCTGTTTTCTTCTCTTGTTTAATCTTCGAAAAGGTTGTCATCTTTCTTGGGAAAGTCAAGTTTGGAATCTTTCAAAGACTGTGAAAGATGTCGTCCCAAAGGAAGTCTTCGAGGATTGCAAGCAGGGGACTGCAAATGCGTGAGGGGCCTACGCACTTCGATCTCACCGAGGAAGAAGAGTCTCCCAGTCAGCAGCAGAGCCCACAACATTCTCAACAGCGTCATTCTCCTCCATCTAGTCCTCAGGATGTTGGTCATCAAGAAAATGAAGAAATCATCGAAGGTGCAGATCCTATAAGAATTCAAAAGCCCTCTTTTATTTACAAGCTTTATCGTGCATTGAAAAGAGGTGGAACTCCATTAAACTACATTAATGAGTTTCTTAAGGACAAAGGATATGGAAATAAGTACATCTTTTTGCGAAATATGGAGCGTTTGGGAATTGCCCTTGCGGGGTTGGCAGAAGAAACCCTTGCCAATATCCCAAGTGATCCGCGTGTTGGAGGGCCGAATCAGCCAGATGGGAATGATGATGATAAGTTGTGCAGTCAGTTTCAACCGAGAATGGGTGTTGCGGCAAAAATTTGGGGAAAAATGACCGACTTGTTTCGTTCGGAGGAACAAAAGCATCTCTACTCTAAGTTGTTGAAACGTGGGGTGATAAACCCTAGAAGTGTGGATTTTGATTTCCTCGATGCTGTGAATGTTAATTTGAGGGAAAAATTCAATCTTCTTCAACTTGAACAGTTCTGTTCTAACTCTACAGAAGCCTATGCTGAACTCACTGTTTATTTCTATTCGAATCTTAGTTTCTTGGATGCGAATAGATTCTCTTTTAATGTCCGAGATCAAGACTATGTGGTGGATGTAGATATGTTGGCTGATGTCATTGGGGTTGAGAGAGGGAGATATCAACCGATCAATGTCTCAATTGCTCGTGCTACATTGGAACTTGTTAAGGATAGAAGGACAGAGGAAAAGATTTCCTACCTAAGAATGAGCGCATTTAACATTCTGCTTCACAAGATTGTCATTAATTGCCTCAGACCCAAATCTACTTCAAAGACTGATGTTTCAAACTCAGAGGCAAAGCTGATGTATGCCATCATTACTGGAAAAAAATTTTCTCTTCCTCACACTATTATGTTCCATATGTATAGAGCAGTGGTGAAGGATAAAGGACAACTTCCTTATCCAGGTCTTGTGACAAAATTATTCAGACATTTGAATGTTTAGCCTCCACGAGTTCTTTGTACTCAATCTTATGATCATATGGTGGTAGGATTGAAAATGGTGACTAAAATGCATTTGAAGGAACTTAGCAAGGCTTTGGAGAAATTCAAGGAGAAGACCCCTATCAAAACTCATCAAATCTCTTCTGCAGCAAAAAGAAAAAGGAAGGAGCCCATGGTTGCTCCATCCAAGAAAAGAAGAGCTCTCATCGTTGAGGATGAAGATGATGAGGAAGACATCACCATTTCTACAATGGCATTGAAGAACTTGAGCCGTTCTGTTCCAAAATCAAAGGAACAACAAGAGAAAGACTCAGAGCAGAGGACTGGAGAAAGAGAAGAGAAAGAAGCAGAGGAGAAAGAAACAGAGGAGAGAAAAGAAGAAGAAAGAGATGATGAGAAGGAAAGAGTTGAAAAAGAAGAAGAAGAGAAAAGAGATCAAGACGAAGGAGAACATGAGGAACACTCTTCTCCACCTGAAGGCATGGAAACAGGGGGAGACCGAGAGAAAAGAGGAATGTCCTCATATCTTGCTACCAGTGAGGGAGTCAGTTGCTCTCCAGCAGATCCAGAGGACATTTATGCCTCTCAATTTCCTAAGGAAGGACATGATGTTTCATCGCCAAATCTGTGTGATTATGCTGATCTGCCATCGTCTGCCTTTACTCCATCAGATTGTGCTGAAGCTAGTACGCAGACCGATATTTTAGCAGATTTTCGCATAATTCTTGATGTTCTCTTGGAAATGCGGGGTCAGATATATGCTCTGGGATGCGAAGTTTAGAATTTGCAGAATGCAGGTCAAGCTTCTTCAAATTCCTTAAATGATCAGATCCAAGCCCTTTCCCTTCAGATTCAAGCTAATGCTAAGGGTGAGGATGTTGCACAACTGAAGGAGGAATTGAAAAAGCTGGAAGGCATTGTCCAATCAATGGGAGATTTCCAACTTGTTCGTGTTCCCAAGCAATCTTGACTCTATTCCATTTTCATTTCAACCTTTTTTATGCTGATAAAAAGGGGGAGAGATGCGAGATTTGAAAACTTTGAACCTTACACCTTTTGAACTTTTGGATTGTTTTGATATTTGACTTTACTTTTGTGTCTGGATGTGGACTGAATTTGGGATTTGGATTTGACTGCTTATATTAAGTACTATTGATATCTTATGAATGGCTTTACTCAAATGCAAAACTAACCTATTTTCTGTGGTTGCAGATGCTAGTGTTATCATTAAGTCATTTATCTTTATAAGATATCCATATTTGTTTGAGTAATATTTTGCAGGTCTACAGGAAAGTTTTGTCACCATCAAAAAGGGGGAGATTGTTGGAGAAATCTTCGTGAAATGTTTTGAAGCTGACAAAACGTTTCCATAAGTTTAGTCTGAAGATTTGCAAACTCTGATATTTAAAGTCTGAAGACCTCCGGACTGCCAGACTCAAAACTCAAAGTCTATCCTCATTGATAGTTTCTAATCCGTTGAAGAAGGTCTATCCAGAACTGGATGTTTCATTAAGGATGTGACCTTATTGACTGGAAAAGATCTCTTGGCTGGATATGACATAATGGAATCCTTTAATTGATCATGATTGATTCGGAGATTAAGGATCCGATGATTGGCGAAGTATTCTTGGAAGGTTCTACTTATGGAAACCGAGATCCTGATTGTATGGGCGAACATGATTGATAGGCTATCAACATGTTCCTTTAATAGCTCGAATGATCTTCCTAATTGATTCCGTCCAATGGGTAGATTTGAGGAATTCCTTTAGTAAGTGCCAACGGGTATGATGGCATAAAGGAGTATATAAGGAAGACATTTCAGTTGTTCGAGGGTGTGCACGATAGAAGGATTCCAAAGTCTGAAGTTCCTTGTTCTTAGTCTATTCATTTGAGCGAAATCTTGTATGCAAAAGAGAGTCTATATTCGTGAGAAACCTTGAGGAACTGTGGTAGAATAACTACACTGTGGAATCAAGGGAGAACTTTACTGTAACATCTCTTTTGTTCATAGTGAAATCTAGCCGGTGGGCTGTTAGTGCGGAAGAGTGGACGTAGGCTTGGAATAAGCCGAACCACTATAAATTTTGTGTTCAATTTTCTCTTCCCTACTCCCTGCTTTACTTTGATCGTAATTCGTTTTGTTAATCAAAAGAGAACTTCCTTTCTATTGTTTGCTTAATATTGCTTGCATATCACGAAAAATTATTATACACCTATTCACCCCCCTCTAGATGCTTATACTAGCTATCTCAGGTAGAAGGAGAAATATAAATGCACATGCAGAGCGTTCGAGTCAAATTTACTTTCCTTTGTGGGTTTATGATCAACTCAACAAAGAAAAGGAACTTGAAAGGGTATATGTCATAGAAGAGAAAAGAGAAACACAAGGAAGATGATAATCGTTGCATTGTGGTGTATACAATTGAGCCCTAATGATCGACCGTCGATGAGGAAAGTCCTAGATATGCTTGAAGGAGATATGGATAAATTGTAACTGCCTCCAAAACTACTTTTGTATCCGAGAACAGAGGCTGATGATGTTGATGCTGAGATAGAACTTGAAACTGTATCATCTTCGTCAAGTGCTCCAATAGTTTCTAGCGATTCCCAATTTTACCATGACCATGAGTTTAAGAAATCATGTATTGTGTGATTGTTCCCCTATAATGAGATGCAAAAATTATAAATAGTACTATTAACATGTATCATCATTCAAAATGTAATCCGTGAAGCTTTTACATGTTTTGCATATGGCATTAGTGTTTTCTGGTAGACTCGTTATGTCCATATTTTATAAATGACGATGAATGTTGTATGGCATTCATTCAATTTTTGTTTCATGCGAATCGTCTTGGTATAACAAGGTAATTTTTTCTTCGTGTCAATGTTTGCATTTTGAGCAATGAATTTCTCTCATTTCCATCAAAACCTCTCATCCCCACCCTTCGACCTCTATTTGATCACCCACGTCGAAGACAGCTACCTGCTCAAGCTATCTCCGACTCAGTCCTCATGTCACAGGATGGGTCCAAGCCTAACCGATGACTGACTGGCACATGTCAAAGGGTGAAGATAGAGCAGGCTGACAATTTTGCCTTTACAATGAATGGAAATTGAACATGTGATGTTATGTTAGAGTATATTATGTACTACGAAAGCTCAATCCCTAAATGTTGTAAGAACTTGTGCGTTCACTTGATGAAAAGACATGAGATGGTGCATTGCATTCTTCAGAACAAGTATTATATTCCTCACTGTTGTCCCCTGCACATGAGTTTTCCTACTAAGCAAACATTCCTCGAGACACCGATGTTCATAAGGAACGCAATATCTCCACTTTGTTAAGAGATCGTAGACAAAGAAGTATAAATTTTAAGTTTTATTATTATCAAGATAAAACAGCATAAAAAGTGATGCTAAAAAAGTAGAAAATGCAAAAAATTAACAATCTTAATCTCTTTAGTGGTTGTGAAATTCCATGTGAAAATGGTCCTCCATTCTAGACTCTAGTTCGTGTCCAGACTCAAAAGAGAACAGCAAGTGACGCTCAAACTCGACAAAAGGACAGCTCGTTCAAACAAGGCATGCTCGTGGACTAGGTAAAACAAGAACCAGCGATCATTTTGGTTCCGTTTGAAATAAAACCAAGCAATGGAGTTCCCAAGGAGATGACAATATTGTTCATAGAACTAACACAATTACGGGAGAGTGATTGTAATATTGAAGTCAATAGTGAATAAGTAAACATCACTTTTTTTTTTTTTTTGTGAACTTGAATATTGCATGTATAGTCTTTGCGCAACAACAAAGTTAGTGAGGTTCTAGTCAATGCATATCAATCCCATCGCTAGAAATTATCGAATTGCTTTCTTTCTTTCATAATGTATTACACCATCCAAGAAGAACTAACTCTTTTTTTTCATTTTTTTTTTTTTTTTATACAAGTTAATATTCCCTTTAATAGTCTATCTTTGTTACCAATTCTATTTTTTCGTTAGTAATGAAAAAGCTTATACAGTAAAATACGACATTTTTATTCCTTTTCATCTTCACAATTTATTGAACCGATGCTCGTGGAATAGTGGCCTTGAAAATAAAATTGAATGCCCACTTGAAAGGATTTTGATTCAATTTAGAGTACATAACATTCCAATCGGTTCTTTTTTTACTGAAGTAAAATTGATTCCTAAAGAGTCGATTTGCCTAGAAAAGTTAAATCTGAAAACTGTAGAGAAGTTTCTTTTCTAATCAACATGAAAGCCACACCGTAAATAATTTCAATACAGTGTTTTTGTTGCCTTGACTGCAAAGGCTGCAATTTCCACATGAGACCCACTTTTTCTTCACTAGACTTTGTGTTGACGGTTGACTTGGAAATTTGCATACGCATTGGTCCACCGCTAGAAATTGTCGTATTACTTTCTTTCTTTCATAAAGTGTTACACTATCCAAAAGCACTTATTTCTTATTTTCCTTTTACTTTTGCCAAAAGCAACATTATACAAGTTAATATTCTTGTTCATAGTCTATTTTTGTTACCAATTTCTGTTTTTTTTTTATTTTGTCAAAAATAAAAAGCTTAGATGATGAAATACAACATATTTTTCCTTTTCGTCTTCACAATTTAACGAAGGGACACTTATGGAATATTAGCCTTGAAAAGAAAATAGAATGCCAATGCCTCACTCAAATGAATTTTGTTCATTCTAGGGTAAATGGCATACAAATCGATTCTCTCTTTTTCTTTTTTCTTTTGGTTTAAAATCGATTCTTTTTTTACGGTACTAAGAAAAGTCAATATGGAAACTACAAAGAAGTTTCTTTTTTAATCAATGTGAAAGCTATGCATAACTAATTCCAACTGTGTTTTGTCACCATAAATGCAAGGGCTGCAATTTCTACGTAAGACCCATTTTTTCTTCGCTAGACTTTGTTTTATTAGTTGACTTGGAAATTTGTATCACCGACGACTCCCGACTCTTTTCATTCGTGTAACTGGCCTGCATCACATTACCAATTAGCAAAAACTTCCATTGCATCACATCAAACGATAGAGACGATTAAGTCTTTGAGCTCCATGAGCATGTTATGTGTTTTGCTTTTCATAGGGAAGTCAATAAGCTATTTTTGTTACCAATTTTTGTTTTTTGTTAAAAAATGAAAAAGCTCATACAATAAAATATGATATGTATTTCCTTTTTGTCTTCACAATTGAATAAGTGACATTTATGGAATATTAGCCTTGAAAAGAAAATAGAATGCCAATGCCTCACTCGAAAGGATTTTTGATTCATTTTAGAATACAAAACATTCAAATCGATTCTTTTTTTATGGTACTAAGAAAAGTCAATTCAGAAACTGCAGAGAAGTTTCTTTCTAATCAATGTGAAAGCTATGCATAAATAATTCCAACACCATGTTTTGTCACCTAGACTGCAAGGGCTGCAATTTTCAGGCGATACACACTTTTTCTTCACTAGACTTGCCTTTATTGGTTGACTTGGACATTTGTATGACCGACGACTCCCGACACTTTTCATTCATATAACTAGGCCCCATCGCATTACCAATTAGCAAAAAATTTCATTGCGTTAGATCAAACGATAGAGAGATGGTTAAGTCTCTGAGCTCCATGAGCATGTTCCGTGTTTTGCATTTCATATTGCATGTTCTACTGCTACTGAGGACAAGTTGCAGTGCGAAGAAGAATCACTCATGTGCCGCTTCGTCTTGTGGTAAGGTTCGTGATATACACTATCCTTTTCGATTGAAAGGTGATCCGAAAGGCTGTGGCCGCTCTGAGTATGAGCTAGCTTGTGAAAATAATCGCACCGTTCTATATTTGTATGCCGGTCGATATTATGTGAAGTCGATTTACTATTAGAATAATAGCAAAGATGATTTCACTGGCAAAATCATGGTGGTTGACGATGGACTGCAAAAAAGTAATTGCTCATCCCTCCCTCGTTTCTCATTGGCGAGCTCCAACTTGAGTGATCAGTATCCATACTATAAAAATGCTTCATCCTCTGTGGTGGTCTTCATGAAGTGCTCACAGCCCGTTGCTTCTACTTTGTATTTCAATATTGAACCACGTATTGAGGGAGCATACCCTTCCGATACGCCCCCTAATATTTCCCAAATGAAGGTGTACTCATACGCTGTGAATTCGTTTTTTATGGTAGATGTTCTCCAAGTTAGGGACATCAAGGATTCTTGCAACATAACCATGATGACTTTCTTATTGGATGATGACTTGATGTGGAAAATAAATGGGTATAATCATGTGAGCCCAACGGATAAGGACCTCCACAACATGATGGCTCGTGTGAGCCCAACGTATTTGGACCTCCACGACATGATGGTTGAAGGATTGAATCTCTATTATTCTGGACCTCCTTCTTCGCCACCTCCCCCGTCTCGACCGCCTTTGCCGCCTACTCCGTCTTCCACTGTCTTCCCCGTCTCCGCCGTCTTCCCAGTCTTCGTCGTCTTCGCCGTCTTCGCCATCTGTGCTGTCTTCGCCGTCTTCGCCGTCAACGCCATCTACACCGTCTCCGGCGTCTCTGCCGTCTCCACCGACTCTGCCATCTCCCGCATCTTTGGCGTCTCCGCCGTCTCTGCCGCCATCGCCGTCTCCGCCGTCTCCATCGTCTCCGCCGTCTCCGCCATCTTCGCTGGTAATTTTCCGCCTTTGCGTGATTATGTACCGAGGGGTGTGGTGCGAACCATATTACTCCTATAAGCTGACTTTCTCTGAAGCTTTTCTTCCTTTACTCTCTTTCTTTCTTCTTTTTTTTTTTTTTTTGGTAAGTAAGAAGTAATATAAATATAAAAAGGGGGGGGGCAAAAAATACAAAGAACCGGCTTCAAAGACTCGCACTCAAAAGAACAGTCTCAAAAGAGTGAAAGGAAGCCAGGCAAAGGCCAAGCGGCCAAAAGACGACAAAAGAAAAACAACACACACTAAGACCATGAACCGGCTATACATCAAACTGTGAAGATAGTAGGGTCCAATTCCCAGGAGCGTTGTAATCTTCTGTTTCTTGGGGAATCCTCCACATTTTTGAAGGTGCATGCTTTGTCTTTGACCACCTTCATGAGATGCATCTTCATAGCAGAAGTAGAAATCTGCGCACCCCTGAAGAGAATGTCATTTTTGTTCTTCCACACAATGTGGCATAAAGCACCAAAAGAAAAGCGGGTGATGCAATTATGGAAGTCCTTGCCGGATAGCAAGGCCGAGACCCAGATAATTGTTTCCTCCCATGGATTGTTCCTCCAAGGAATACCACACCTAGCCGCCCAAAAGGAGGCAACTCCCGAAGTAACCCGACAGCCAAAAAAGAGGTGATTAACCGAGTCAGGCACATCATTACAAAAGGGGTAGTAGGCAGCTTCGATCCTACTGTAGGACATGAGGAGAGCCTGAGTAGGTAGTCTCCGTTTGGTGATGAGCCACAAATTGAGCTGGTACCGAGGCAGAATGGCATTGTTCCAAATGAAGCCATGCCAAGTGACTCGATCTTTTTTCCGTCTAATAAGTTCCCAGGCCGAGGCAACCGAAAACCTACCGGACGAATCCTCCCTCCAACAAAACCGATCCAAGGCATTAGTCAAGGCAGGAAGCAGCGAACCCCAGCTTTCAATCACTGACCTAATCGCCCGACCATCCTCAGCGAAGAGATCAGCAACCCTTGCCTGCCTAGATAGGCCGAAGTTATAGATGAGTAAATCTGAAAAGAAGAGGTTCAGTGGACCCCTAGGGTGCCAATTATCAAACCAGAGTGATGTGGTGATTCCATTGCCCATTCTCCAGTGGAAGCGGAGCCGGAATTCTGTCATTAATTGTAGGAGCTTCTTCCAGGCCCAAGAACATACAGTCGGCTTCTTCACCACCCAAAAAATCCCTCTTTTTAAGAAGGTTGAGTGGATCCATTTGCACCAAAGTGACTCCTTATCTGAAAATAGAATCCATATATGTTTGAGCATAGCCGCCTTGTTGCAGTCTCGCAATCTCTTGATACCAAGACCCCCCTCCACTTTAGGCAGGCAGACATCCTCCCAGGATACTTTGGCACCTCCTCTGCCCAATTAAGGTCCTTTCCAAAGAAATTGTCTAAGGATCGGCTCAATCTTTTCCAGCACAGCTGCAGGTAAAATAAAGACACTCGCCCAGTAGGCCTGTATGGCATGAAGGACTGATCTAATCAGTTGAAGACGCCCAGCAACGGAAAGGAACCGATGAGTCCAAGAGTCAACCCTGGCAGTGATACACCTGACAAGAGTAGCACAATCCACCTGTCTCATCCTCGACGTGATGATTGGAACTCCCAAATAATGAACTGGGAGGGATCCCACTCGGAAGCCAAGTTCCATCAATATTTGTTGTTGTAGAATGGAAGGACCACCAGATAAGAACACCTCGCTCTTCCCCTGGTTTGGAGTAAGGCCACTCCAAGAAGAGAATTGCTGAATTCCTTCTTTGAGAAGCTTAATAGAAGGCAAATGACCTTCACAAAACAGAAAAACATCGTTAGCAAAGAAAAGGTGCGAAAGGCTAGTAGGCCTACACCTCCGGTAGAATCTAAAGTCCGGCTGATTTGAGCATCTCCCAAGAATCCCAGAGAAGACCTCCATCACCAGCGTGAATAAATAGGGAGACAAAGGATCTCCTTGGCGCAAGCCCCTCCCACTGGGAAAGAACCCATGCAACTCTCCATTCAACGCGATAGAGAACCGAGGAGTCCTCACACAAGTCATAATGAGGTGAACCAGCCGATCAGGGAATCGAAAAGCAAGAAGGACACTCTCGAGGAAATGCCAATCAACAGTGTCATATGCCTTCCTGAAGTCGACTTTTATAGCACACTTGGGTGTATAAGGCTCTACATAAAAACCAGCAAACAGCTCCTGTGCCAAAAGGATGTTATCCCCGATGCGACGTCCTTTAACAAAGGCGCTTTGAGAAGGGCTCACAAGGTCTTGAAGAACACCCGCAACCCTATTTGCAAGCACCTTAGTAATGATCTTATAAACCGTATTACAGCAAACGATAGGTCTGTAATCATCAACAGTAGTTGCATTAGGCACCTTCGGAACCAACACCAGAATGGTATTATTAATTTCCTTCAGGATTCTCCTCAGGATTCTCCCTGAAATGAAGAAATCCTGCACAGCATCCGTGACCAGCTGACCCACTATATCCCAATTTTTCTTGAAGAACTCCACCGTGAAGCCGTCAAGACCGGGCGCCTTTCCTCGAGCCAGGGAGAAGAGGGTGTCTCGAACTCCAGGTCAGAAATCGGGCGATCAAGGATAGAGGTCTGGTCATCATTTAGTGTAGAGTGAATAACCTCCCTAATATCCGGAACCGCCGGGGACTCCTACGCCTCCCGAGGCAAAAAAAGACCTTGAAAATAGTCAACGAAGTGTTGCTGGATCAATTGAGGCTAAGAAATTTGGCACCCTGTAGCATCTGTCACAGAGAGGATTCTATTCCTCAATTGCCTCTTAATAACAAAATGGTGAAATAATTTTGTGTTCCGATCACCTTCTTTTAGCCATCTGACTCTAGCCTTCTGCTTAAAGAACAACTCTTCTTGAGACCGGAGTTCGACTAAGGATCGTCTCTGCTCCTTCTCTAGGTCAGCAAGAACCTCATTGGTGGGATCCTGAAGGAGGTGAACTTGAGTCTGCTTCAACGCTTCCCTCGCTTCAGAGCTTCTAGAAGAAATGTTAACAAAAGACTCTGTTCAGCTGCTTGAGACGACCTTTGAGGGCTTTCAGTTTGCTGACAAGCCTAAACATAGGCACCCCTAAACAAGGAATCTCCTAAACTTGCTTCACTAGAGGTTCAAAGTTCGGGTGTTGCATCCAAAAATCAAAGAACTTAAAGGGTCTTCGCATAATCGGATTCTCCACCTTGACTACCATAGGAGTATGATCCGAGATCCCAGGTGCAAGGAAAGAGGCCTCCGAATAGGAAAAGACCTGACTCCAACAAGCGTTGACCAGGACCCTGTCAATCTTCCTCATCTTGCACAGAGAGCCTGAAGAGGTAGACCAAGTGTATCGAAACCCAACATATCTTAGGTCATCTAGCTCCGCCTGGTCTAGGCAATGCCCAAACTCATCAAAACTCGGTAGCCACCCATCTGAGCCACCCAATCTATCCGAAGGGTCCTTGATCGCATTGAAATCGCCCATTACAAGCCAAGGCACATCTTGCAAGGAAGGGCTTCTCACAACAAGATCCTCCCATAAAGGTCTTCGTGCAGTGAACGAGTGCTCAGCATAGACAATAGATATCATACAGGTCATGCCAGAATCCAACCAACGAAGCTCCCCATGAAAGACCTGATCCGAGACGGATATGGCCTCAAACGAAACTGCAGAAGGATCCCAACCAACCCAGATCCTGCCCCTCTCAGAGTATTCCAAATTAGCTTTCCAACACCAATTGTTCAACAGCTTACCAGAGATGACATTAAAAAGGTCGTGCGGCACTTTAGTCTCAACAATCCCGATCAAAGATAATCGATTCGCCAAGACAAGGTTCCTCACTTCCGCTTGCTTGAGAGGAGCCATAAGCCCCCTAATATTCCAACAACCTATGTACATATTTACATATTTACAAGAAAGGAAGGAACTTACCTCCTTTTGTAGGTTTTACTTCTAGTAGAAAGTGGGGATGGCTTGGGCACGGGAGGGGGAGATTCCAGCACCAAGTCTAGCATATTGTCCTGTAATGTCGATGGAGGTGGATCCAGAGCCAGGGCAGGCCTATTCTCTGCCATAACTGCCTTCGGTGAAGGGCAAGAGGGGAGGAGGACATCTTCCGAAGATAAGAGGATGTCCGATCCCCCCGTCCCCACAGTTGGGCAAACCGAAGCAGGGTTATCCAGATCTGAAGGGCTAACCACATCATCCAAAGGTATAGAATCCTCTTGCTCCGAAATATTTGGAAGTTCCCTAAGGGTTTTGTGTGTCGAGACGCCAATTACTGTTTTTTCAACAACAGTAGATTTGAGATTCAAGTCCCTGCCTTCAACACTCGCCGTTTGTAGGGACGAGCCTACCTCCACCGAGGAGTGAGGCTTCTTTTTCTTTTTGTTCATTACCTGCACCCAGCCTTGTTCCGAAGTCGCAGGAGCCTCTGGGACCAGAGCAGCATCAAAAACGGGGGCCGTGGGGGCAGGAGCAGGGGATTTGCCCATCTTGGTCGTGAGAGGTCGAGAGGGCTTGGAGGGCGCATCACAATTGTGGCCAAATACCCCGCATTTGAGGCATTCCACCGGCTTCCATTCATACTCCACAGCTATGGATCTCGCAACACCATCCACATTAACTTCCACCACAGAGACTCTTGGATGGTTAGCTTGAATTTCGACACACACCCTGGCAAAGGAAATCATCCTCTTGCCCTCGGTGCGTTGATCCACATGAAGAGGTTTCCCAATAGAACTAGCAATAGCACTAATCGCCGGTGCGGACCAAAGGTCAAGAGGAAGGTTTTTTAGCCTTATCCATACCGGGATAGAAGATTGCTTGCTCTTCTTTAGCTCCATTAGAGGTCTCCATTGCCACAAGATAAGAGGTATCCTTGCAACAGTGATGGGTCCCTCCTCTAGAATCTTCGTCCTAAACACTGGGTCCGGGACATGGAAAAAATAGAAACCTTGGTCGTCGGCCAAAACATCTACTAGCTTCGGTCCCCAAGTACCTTTGAGTGCTTGTTCGGTGAGTTGAAAGGGGAGTCGCTTCCCCACATAGTCCCCTACTAAGAACTCATTCCACTTTGGATCAGCCGCTTGAAGAACCTCAGCGGATAAATTCACCACAGCTTTATCCCCCACCACAGTCTGAGGGATAAAGGATAATTCGTAACCCTTTGCAGCCAATCTAGCCACATTGGCCCACGACCTGGTCTGAGGCGGCTTTGAAGAACTCGAAGGCTTGTTAGGGGGTCTATTAAGAAGGCCCCGAGAGCGGCTTCGGCCCCTAGATTTGTCGACCCGAGGAGGCATGGCATTTGGCCCATTAGAGGAGGCACTTGCAGCATGGGCAGCACCCCCCCAGGACGGGAGGTCTGAGACGGCTTACCCGCTGGCCGTTCATCAGAGCTCGGGGCCTTTCCCCTTTCTTACACCTAGACGTATCTCAGAAGAGGAAGCCACCATTGAGCTCAACAGACACAGCAGTCCAACCAACCTCTACAGAACAGCCAGCAGAGAAAGCTCCATACCAGTGTCTCGCAAGGGAAGGTCAAGCAACAGAGCCTAGAAGCAAGGGAAGACGACGGAGAGGCCTTCCCCACCACAACGAAGCCCAAGCTGAGCTCCCCAGCCCGCACTATTAGCACCTGCGAACAGGGACTCCAGCAGCAACGAGGCGGGCGAACAGCTGCTCCTAGGGTAAGCGAGATCTTCTCAACGAGGAGGAGAGAGGGCAAACCGTTCGGAGAGGGATGAGGTTAAACAAGAGGAAGAAAAACCCCCAAAAATCGTGGCAAACCAGCAGCTAGAGCACCCGGAACGAATGGGACATCAAAAGCAGTGAACAGTAACCCGATCGCCCCCTTTGAGAGAGAACGTGAACAGTATATCGAGAAGCAGCAAATGACCCCCCTTCTTTCTTCTTCTTCATCCTCATCCTTTTCTCAAATGTTAGCTCTACTGAGGGATCTTATCCAAATTTACTTTCTGAGTAGCGTGGCATGTTTCTATTGGATATTGTAATACGTTGGTTCGGTTTATTGAGTCATTACTTTCTTTAATACCCAATAAAAAAAAAATTGCCACATCCATTTAGTGAAAAAGTTCAGTAGGATTTTTAGTAGATTTGGTGTGATTTGCTCTTTTATTTTACATCTGTGGAGCTTTTTTGGACTTGACACTCTTTATTTATTTATTTTTTTTTTGGGCCTTATTCACTAAAAAAAAACCACAACTTTAAGTTTAGTCCCAATTTTGCTCCAAACTTTTTTTGTCTAAAAAAAACCCTAAACTTTAGGTCCAGTCCAAATTTGTCTAGAACTTTTCTTTATAAAAGAAGAAACCTCAAATTTTAGGCCAAATCCTAAATCTATCTCTAACTTTTTTTGTCTAAAAGAAAAAAACACTAATTTTTACTCTAATTACAAATTTACCCCACAGCCCTCTGACCGAAAATTGCCGTTAGTCGTCCTTGATTTTCATATCTTAGAACGGTTTCATTTTGGAAATAAATTTCCATGTCACCTTACTGAAGTGGAGTTGTTATCGATGTGGAAATGTCATGTCAAATTGGGACCGGACCATGGGGGTAAATTTTGAAATATATTAAAATTTGGTGATTTTTTTAAACAAAACAAAATTCGAGGCAAATCTGAGATTGTACCTAAAGTTTGGGGTTTCTTCTGAGACAAAAAAGGTTCCGGCCAAAATTGGACTAGAACTTGAGGGGTTTTTAGGGAATTAGGCCTTTTTTTGTGGAAAATTGTTTGATTTGATCGTAGCTTGCATCCCTTGAATCGATGTTATTGTTATGGGGAACTTATGAACATTTAGTACATTTAGGAGAATAAAAGCGAAAACATGTTTCTTCAAAAGAAAAGATCATGCAACAATAACATGGATTTCATGAGTAAATAGAATAAAGTTGGATCTAAGCGTTATCTAGAAAAGCGAAACTCGTTCACTCTTTTTTTATTCTAGACTTCTCCACTTGCAAATTTCAATTAACAAAAGTGTGTCTTTGCACTTTGCAGTGACTATATGAAGTTATCCTTCACTTGGGGTATATCTTAACGTGAATTGCTTTTATTAGTTAATTGCTAAAACAATGGATCTAGTTCTTTATTGATTGGTCATTAATTCTAATTAACCATATCTAGTAATCTCTCACGAATTCTCTTACTATCTACAGATGATTCTACGCGGTATATCATGAACAATGTTGGTCGAATTGCCGTATGGAATCTCTTCTTTGTCTTGGGTATGATAAGTCCTTTTCTCTTCACACCTATGAAGCTCTCATTCAGTACTCTGACAAACAAACATTGTATGTGTAAAAAAAATTATCACACTATGCTAATCGATGGCCAAATTTCTCCACAGTCCACTTCCTAGCAGCAAAATTTATACTCGGAGCTCCGTGTGTGTTGACATTTCTAATCTTGAAGTAGATGAGAAGGCATCAAGCGACCGATGCAAACATCGAAGAATTCCTACAAGCTCACAATAACTTTTTGCCCATAAGGTACTCTTACTCGGATATCAAGAGGATCACAAAAAATTTCAAATGCAAGTTAGGTGAGGGGGGATATGGTTCCGTATATAGAGGAATACTTAGAAGTGGCAATGAAGTTGTGGTTAAGATTTTGAACAAACCAAAATGTAACGGCCAAGATTTTATAAGTGAAGTGGCCACAATTGGAAGGATCCACCATGTTAATGTGGTGCAACTTGTTGGTTTTTGCTTCGAATACTCCAAACAAGCTCTTGTCTATGATTTCATGCCAAATGGATCTTTGGATAAACACATTTCCTATAAGGATTGTGATGATCCTCTTGATTATAAGAAAATGTATGAGATCTCTCTTGGCATAGCTAGAGGGATAGAATATCTACATCGGGGATGTGATATGCAAATTCTACATTTTGATATCAAGCCTCACAACATTCTCCTAGACCGAAGTTTCACTCCAAAAGTTTCTGACTTTGGACTTGCAAGACTTTATCCCACCGATCGTAGTATAGTATCGTTGATCGCAGCAAGAGGAACCTTGGGTTATATGGCTCCTGAGCTATTCTATAAAGACATTGGTGGCATTTCTTACAAAGCCGATGTTTATAGTTTTGGGATGTTATTAATGGAAATGGCTGGTAGAAGGAGAAATCTAAATGCACATGCAGAGCATTCGAGTCAAATTTACTTTCCTTTGTGGGTTTATGATCAACTCGGCAAAGAAAAGGAACTTGAAATGGTAGATGTCATAGAAGAGGAAAGAGAAACAACAAGGAAGATGATAATCATTGCACTGTGGTGTTTACAATTGAGCCCTAATGATCGGCCGTCGATGAGGAAAGTCCTAAATATGCTTGAAGGAGATATGGATAAACTGCAACTGCCTGCAAAACCACTTTTGTATCCGAGAGAGTCACCCATTGATGATGTTGATGCTAAGATAGAACTTGAAACAGTCTCATCTTCGTCAAGTACTTCGATAGTTTCTAGCGGTTCCCAATTTTACCATGACCATGAGTTTACGAAATCATGTATTGTGTGATTGTTTCCCTGTAATGAGATGCAAAAATTATCAATAGTACTATCAACATGTATCATCATTCAAAATGTAATCTATGAAGCTTTTACATGCTTTTCATATGGCAGTAGTGTTTTTTAGTAGACTCGTTATGTCCATATTTTATAAATGATGATGAATGTTGTATGGCATTCATTCAATTTTTGTTTCATGTGAATCCTCTTGATATAACAAGGTAATTTTTTCTCCGTGTCAATGTTTGCATTATGAGCAATGAATCTCTCTTATTTCCATCAAAACCTCTCATCCCCACCCTTCGACCTCTGTTTGATCACCCACGTACCTTTGTTTGATCACCCACGTCGAAGACAGCTACCTGCTCAAGCTATCTTCGACTTGGTCCTCATGTCACAGGATGGGTCCAATCCTAGCCAATGAATAACCAGCACATGTCAAAGAGTAAGAAAAGAGTAGGTTGACAATTTTGCCTTTATGATGAATGGAAATTGAACATGTGATGTTACGTTAGAGCATATTATGTATTACGAAAGCTCAATCCCTAAATGCAGTAAGAACTTGTGCGTTCACTCGATGATAAGACATGAGATGGTGCCTTGCATTCTTCAAAACAAGCATCATTTTCCTCATTGTTGTCCCCTACACATGAGTTTTCCTACTAAGCAAACATTCCTCGAGACACCAATGTTCATAAGGAACGTGTTTTGTTCAGAGATCACAGACAGAGAAGTATAAATTTTAAGTTTTATTATTATCAAAATAAAGCAGCATAAAAAAATTATGCTAAAAAAGTAGAAAATGGAAAAAATTAACAATCTTAATCTCTTTAGTGGTCGTGAAATTCCACATGAGAATGGTCCTCCATTCTAGACTCTAGCTCGTGTCCAGACTCAAAAAAGAACAGCAAGTGACGCTCAAACTTGACAAAAGGACGGCTCATTCAAACCGGGCATGCTCGTGGACCAGGGAAAATGACACCCAGCTATCATTTCGGTTCCGTTTTAAATAAAACCAAGCAAGGGAGTTCCCCTAGAGATGACAATGTTGTTCATAGATCTAACACAATTATGGGAGAGTGATTGTAATATTGAAGTTGATAGTGAATAAGTAAACATCGTTTTTTTATTATTTTTTCTTGAACTTGAATATTGTATGTATAGTCGTTGCGCAACAACGAAGTTAGTGAGGTTCTAGTCAATGCGCGTCAGTCCCATCACTAGAAATTATCGAATTGCTTTCTTTCTTTCATAATTTGTTACATCATCCAAGAATCACTAACTCCTGTTTTTCCTTTTCTTTTTTGTTATACAAGCTAATATTCCCTTTAATAGTCTATCTTTGTTACCAATTCTTTTTTTTTTTTTGTCAATAATGAAAAAGCTTATACAGTGAAATACGACATTTTTTTTTTCCATTTCGTCTTCACAATTTATCGAACCAACACTCCTGGAATATTGGCCTTGAAAATAAAATTGAATGCCAATGCCTCACTTGAAAGGATTTTGATTCAATTTAGAGTACATAACATTCCAATCGATTCTTTTTTACTGAACTAAAATTGATTCCTAAAGACTCAATTTGCCAAGAAAAGTTAAATATGAAAACTGCAGAGAAGTTTCTTTTCTAATCAACGTGAAAGCCACGCCATAAATAATTCCAACACCGCGTTTTTGTCGCCTAGACTGCAAGGGCTGCAATTTCCACATGAGACCCACTTTTTCTTCGCTAGACTTAGTGTTGATGGTGGACTTGGAAATTTGCATCTATAGTGTTTGCATGACGGCGAAGTTAGTGAGGTTATGGTCAGGGCGTGTCGGTCCCCCACTAGAAATTTGCAAGGACTGCAATTTCCACGCGATATCCACTTTTTCTTCACTAGACTTTGCTTTATTGGTTGACTTAGACATTTGAATGACCGAGGACTCCAGGCTCTTTTCATTCATATTACTGGGCCCCCATCACATTACCAATTAGCAAAAACTTTCATTGCATCGGAAACAATAGAGAGACGATTAAGTCTCTGAGCTCCATAAGCATGTTCAGTGTTTTGCTTTTCATATTGTATGTTCTGCTGCTACTTGGGATGAGTTGCGGTTCATAGAAGAATCACTTGTCTGCCACTTCATCTTGCGGCGAGGTTTGTGACATACGCTATCGCTTTCAATTGAAAGGCAACCCAAAAGGATGCGGCCACTATGAACATAAGCTAACTTGTGAAAATAATCGCATTGTTCTATATCTATACGCCAGCCAATATTATGTGAAATCAATTTACTACCGTTCCAATCTTAGCAAATGTTTATTCGATGGCGAAATCGCAGTGGTTGACGATGAACTGCAAAAAAGTAATTGCTCATCCCCTCCCTCATTACTCTTTGGCGCTCTCCAACTTTAGTGATAATGATCCATACGGTTCGTTAGCTATGCCGGTGGTCTTCATGAAGTTTTCATAGCCCCTTGCTTCTACTTCGTAAGTCAATACTGAACCATGTATCGAGGGAGCATATCCTTTCGATATGCCCCCTATTTTTCCCCAAATGAAGGTGTACTCATTCGCTGTACATGGGTTTGATCTCCGAGTAGGGGACATCAATGATACTTACACCAGAACCATAAAGGCTTTAATACCGCATTATATCCCAAGGTGGAAAAAGGATCGGTATAATCGTGCGAGCTCACCGTATAAGGACCTCCACAACGTGATGGTCGAGGGATTCACTATCTCCTATTATAAAATCTCGCCACCAACAAGTTTCGAGTTTTGCTACTTAGGTTTCGGATACCAAAGGGAGAGGTGCAGACACCATGATTCCCGAAAGCTGACTTTCCCAATTCTTTCTTTGTTTCTTTCTTCATCCTCATCCTTTTTCTTAAATGTTAGCTCTACTAAGGCATCGTATAAAAATTTACTTACTGAGTGATGAGGCACGTTTTAATTGGATATTGTAATAGGTCGATTCGATTTATTGTGAGAAAAAGATGAGATTATTTTATAGGCGAGTGATTGACTGATCCATAAGAATAATATTTCAATTGACAGTGAATAAGTACGTATTAGTTTATTTTTGTGCAAGTGAATATTACACCCATAGTCTTTGCGCATGCCAAGAATGACGAAGGAAGTGAATTTCTAATCGAGACCCACATTGATTGACCGTTGGTTGAGAAATGATCGTATTGCCTTTTTCGTTGAGATCAGTATGTTCATTCATTAAGTGATTCAATAATGGAAAAGAGACGATGGTCATATTCATAATTATAGCACAATTACAAGAGAGTGATTTTAAAATTTAAGCATAGTGAAAAAGTAAACATCGCATTATTTTTGTGAATTCAAGTGTTGCGTCTATAGTCCTTGTGTGTGTCGATCCACGACGACACAAGTGAGTTTCTAAGAAGGTGTGTTAGTCCCATCACTAGTTGAGAATTTACTATATTGCTATCTTTCACATCATCCATAAGCAAGAAGCGCCCGTTCCTTTTTTTTTCTATTTTTGCGGAAAGCGACATTATAAAAGTTAAAATCTATGTACCCGTTATTTAACATTATCCTCTTTCTTGGTTACTAATTTTTTTTCTCAAAAATGAAAAACCTTATATGATGAAATACATCATCCTTTTCCTTTTCGTCTTTAAAATTTAACTCAGCGACACTTATGAAATATTGGCCTTGAAAATAAAATAGAACGCTAGATGCCTCATTTGAAAGGATTTTGATTGAGTTTAGGGTACAAAACATTAAAACCGATTCTTTTTTACGATACTAAAATAAATTTCTATAGAGAATTAATTTGCCAAGAAAAATCAAATCTGGAAAATGCAGAGAAATTTCCTCCCTAATGAATGTGAAAGCTATCCATCACTAATTCCGAAATCGTGTTTTTGCTGGGCCATACTTTTTAAGTTTTTCTTCGCTAGACTTTGTTTTAGGGTTGACTTGGACATTTCGATGACTGATGACTCCCAACCCTTTATTAAGCATCCCTCGCATTACCAAGTGAGCTAAAACTTCCATTGCGTCGGACCAAATGATAAAGAGATGATTATTTCTTGCAGCTCAATATTTATGCTCCGTGTTTTACTTCTCATATTGCATGTTCTGCTATTGTTAGGGACGAGCTGCGATGCGAAGAAGAATCACTTGTGTGCCCCTTCATCTTGCGGTGAGATCCGTAACATAAGTTATCCTTTCGATTGAAAGGCGATCCAAAAGACTGCGGTAACTCTCGGTATGAGCTAACTTGTGAAAATAACCACACTGTTCTATATTTATATGCTGGCCGATATTATGTGAAGTCAATTCATTACAATTTCTATTATGACCAAGATTACTTCTATGGTAATATCACGGTGGTTGATGATGGACTGCAAAAGGGTAATTGCTCATCCCTTCCTCGTTACCCATTCGCGTACTCGAACTATAGTGTGGATGGTGCATATGGATTTCCACGTGGCAATGTCACTTGGGCCTTCATGAAGTGCTCACAAACTGTTACTTCTACTTCTTATATTGATGCCAAACCATGTATTGAGGGCGCATACTCTGCCGACACAGCTCCTTATTTTTCCCAAACGAAGGTGTACTCATACGCTGTACAGGAATTACAAGTAGGGGATATGAAGGACTCTTGCACCGTAACCATGATGGTACTCACATCAGATGAAATCTCAGGGCGGAAAGGGAATCAGTATGGGAGCTTACCATACAAGGACCTCCACAACAAGATGGTCGAGGGATTCACTCTCACCTATTCGATCTATTTTTCTGAGCAAGTATCCTTTCCATGTCACTTCTTAAGTTTTATTAACCGAAGGGGGTTCTGCGGCTATTATTTCCGTAAGCGACGTTCCCTTAAGCTGTTCTTCCTTTTTCTCTTCTTGCTCCTCCTCCTTTCCTTAAATGCCAGCTTCACTAAGAGATCTGATCAAAATTTACTTACGAAGTGACGTGGCAGGTTTTAATTGGGTATTTTTAATAAAATCCACACATTAAGACACTAGTTTCTTTAAAAACATAATAGAAAAAATTGCCACATCACTTAAGTAGAAAAGTTAAAATAGATTTCTTGGTAGGGTCGGCATGCACTGCTCTCGTTTATTTTACGAATATTGGAGCTTTTCTGGATTTTACATTGTTACTTCACTTTTGTTTTTTTGTTTTTTTTAGCAAACTTCATTTTTGTTTGGGGAAAAATGGTTGATTTAATTGTTGCTCGTGTCCCTTGCATGGCTGTTATTGTTATGCGGTTGAATAAACTGCACGCGTATTGAATGACGTTGGCAAATTAGAATTACGCGGAGCGAGACGTGAAATTCAAGATCGCTTTTCTTCAAGAGAAAATGTCATGCTACGATGGCATGGATTCCCTAGGTGAATTGAATTAACTATGATCTGAGCGCTGTCAAGGAGAGTAAATTATATTTATGTTTAGCTGCTAAAATGATAAATTTAATTCTTCATTGATTGATCACCGACTCTAATTAATCTGTTGCAGGCACCCCTAATTCTGCGTGGGCCAAGCATTGGTACGCGGAAATTGTAGGTTGGCGCCTCGCCTTTTTCTTGGGTATGACTGCTGGGCCTTTTCTCCTCACAACTATGATGATCTCAAGAAGCACTCTAATTAAAAACAATTATGTTTACAAAAAATTTATTGCACTGCGCTAATCTATGGACAATTTCTATGTAGCCAACTACGTCGCAGCAAAATTCATACTCGGAGCTCTATGTGTGTTGATACTTCTAATCTATAAGTGGATGAGAAGGCATCGGACGATCGACGCAAACATCAAAGAATTTCTACAAGTTCACAACAACTTTTTGCCCATAAGGTACTCTTACTCAGATATCAAGAAGATTACAAAAAATTTCAAATGCAAATTAGGTGAGGGGGGATATGGCTCTGTGTATAGAGGAATCCTTAGAAGTGGCAATGAAGTTGCAATTAAGATTTTGAACAAACCAGAATCTAATGACCAAGATTTTGTTAGTGAAGTGGCCACAATTGGAAGGATCCACCACATCAATGTAGTGCAACTTGTTGGTTTTTGCTTGGATTACTCCAAACAAGCTCTGATCTATGATTTCATGCCAAATGGCTCTTTGGATAAACACATTTCGAATAAGGATGGTGATGATCCTCTTGATTATAAGAAAATGCATGAGATCTCTCTTGGCATAGCTAGAGGGATAGAGTATCTACATCGAGGATGTGATATGAAAATTCTACACTTTGATATCAAGCCGCACAACATTCTCCTAGACCAAAGTTTCACTCCAAAAATTTCTGACTTTGGACTTGCAAGACTTTATCCCATTGGTCATAGCATTGTATCGTTGACTACAGCAAGAGGAACCTTGGCTTATATGGCGCCTGAGCTATTCTACAAAGACATTGGTGGCATTTCTTATAAAGCCGATGTTTATAGTTTTGGGATGATGTTAATGGAAATGGCTAGTAGAAGGAAAAATATAAATGCACATGCAGGGCATTCAAGTCAAATTTACTTTCCTTTTTGGGTTTATGATCAACTCAGCAAAGAAAAGGAGGTTGAGAGGGTAGAAGTCATAGAAGAGGAAAGAGAAACAAGGAAGATGATAATCGTTGCGCTATGGTGCATACAGCTAAGCCCTAATGATCAGCCGTCAATGAGGAAAGTTCTAGATATGCTTGAAGGAGATATTGATAAACTGCAACTACCTCCAAAACTGCTTTTGTATCCAATAGAGGCACCAATTGATGATGACAACAATGAGATAGAACTTGAAATAGTCTCATCTTCATCAAGTGCTCCGATAATTTCTAGCAATTCCCAATTTGACCATGACAATGAGTTTACAAAATCATGTATTGTGTGATTGTTCTTCTCTTGTAGAAAGGAGATGTGAAATATAATTAACACTATCAGCATGTACCATCATTGATAATGTAATCTATAAAGCTTTTACATGTTTTTCATATAGCATCGGTGTTTTCTATCAGACTCATTATGTCCATGTTTTATAAATGACAATAAATGTCGTATGGCATTCATTATAATTTTTGTTTCGTGTGAATCCTCTTGGCATAAAAATGTTAATTTTTCTTCATGTTAATGTTTGCATTTTGAGCAACGAATCTCTCTCGTTTCCATCAAAAGCTCTCAACCCCACTCTTCAACCCCCGCTCGATCAACCAGCTCGACATCAGCTACCTGCTCAAGCAATCTCTAACGTTGACCTCTTGTTTCTAGATGGGTCCTAGCCTGACCGATGAACAATTGTGGCTATCAATTTTGCCTTTACGATGAATAGAAATTGAACACGTGATGTCATGTTAGAGGATGTGATGTATTACAAAAGCACAATATCTCAATGCAGTAAGAATTTGTGCATTCACTCAATGATAAGTCATGAGATGGTGCCTTACATTCTTCCGAACAAGTACTATATTCCTCACTGTTGTCCCCTGAACATGAGTTTTCTTGCTTAGCAAACATTCCTCCAGACACCGATGTTGATAAGGAACGCGTGATATCCACTTCACTCGGATATTGCAGACAGAGAACCCTGACCTAATGCCAAATTAGCAAGGTACTCCTGAATGGAAGCTATAAACAACCCCATTCATCAGGAGTAAGAATACATAGAGAAGTAGCAAAAGTGCATGCTGCTACTTAAACTTGGGTTGCCTCGCCAAGTACAACAGCAATTAACTTTTTCCGCATGGTCTTTTCAATTACTTTAGATGGTTTTTAAAGTATCTAGAAACAGATAAAGCAGGAAGGACCTTCCTAGTACAAGGTCAGAAATTGAAGGCTTTCAATGACTCTGAACAAGTCTCGGTTTGGAGGACACGAAATTGTTCGAGATCACTGCTGAAAGCTGACTCTCAAATAGCATATAAAAGCTTTTTTCAGATTTGTTGCACCACGAGTCAAATGCACTGATGGGTAAAAGAACAGAACCGCCATGTCTATGCAACTATGCTGACAAGTAATATTCCAAGCCAAACCTTTACATGAAGAGATTCGCCAGTAGGTAGTCCAAACCAAGTAAGATCGACGATGCAGAATGTCGAGCTAAGTGTTAAATATCATAAATACCTTCAGAGAAAGTAAGGAATAGGGTATGAATCCAAGTGGCTCAAGCCTCGAGCCATTAAAAGTCTGATGGTTGGAAAGGTCCCCTGAAGTTTGCAGCCCGGTGGCCATCGTCAATGAGGTTCGAGAGATGAGAAATTGGTGCACGTGCAGCGTCTAATGCAGCATTTATTCTCTCATTCCTTGTTCTTCCAATGACGGACAATTAAGATTACCGCCAGGTACAAGATGTGGAGCAGACCTTACCACCTCTTCTGATCCAACAAAACCGACAGGAATGGCTAGTAGCTTGTCAGATTCAGCTCTGTTCATCAACATTTTAGAACCACAAGTGCGAGCACAGTTAGCATCACAACTCGAAATTGAAACTATGTTCAACTAGAATGCACACCGCGACTATCATGTTGTTATTGGTAGTATGTTCTACCAATGGTAGCAATTATGATCATCTAAACAGACGATTCCTATCAAAAGAATATTCAGGTCCTCTGCGCAACACTTTTGACGAGGCAAAAAAACAATTACGCCATGCCTCGGGCCATAAGCCATCAAAGGCACTTGCGCTCTCAAATATGCATGTATTTAAACTAGTGCAGATGACAGAATTCGCCAAGTAAGATAGTGTGCACAAGCAGGTGATTTATATTAAGAATCCTATAAATGTAGGTGAGTAGCTTTCAGATTGAAATGGAAAGTTAAGCTAATCACTAGAGTAGGTACTATGTTCGACGCAATGGAGAAAAAGTAAATGGTATGAGACAAAAACATCTCAAGAATCGAGTTTCTTACTTATTCCTGCAGTTCATCACGCTCATTGGAGAATCATCCTGATGAGAAAGACCATTCATTGTGACAGGAGGCTCTGGAACTGTCTCTTCCAATTCCTTTGACATTTGTTCCTCTGCTGTACCATGAGAGGAAGGTGAGAACAATTGAAACCTCACATAAGTGTTCGCAGTACGACAACAGGACTCGTCTAGTGTACAGCAAAATTCATAGGCTGAACTTCAAGGTCTCCATAAACCGATTTCCAGAAGCAAACGATCATATACAGATGGCCTCACTTAGAAGAGCCCTCAATAATAGGCTCGAGGAGCTGGAAGAGATTCATGGAAAACTGTCCCCAAGTGAAAGGTGAATAGAGGACAATTCGGGCGTAAATTGCGTATCAATTCCACTTGTGGAAGAACTGATTATTGATACGGTGATGCACTTAAGTTGAGGTCATGGGGCACGGATTGCTACCGGCCATCGTGAACTTCATATAGGTACAAACTCTATGCAATGTCCCTTTGTTTAACTCTACATCGAGCAAGCTTACAGTGCTAGATACGAAGAATCTCTGCTTATTCTTTAATTCTGCCACATTTTTCACATCTACTCCGAGGACAAAAACCAGCTCTCGGTGGATTTTTCATGGTCATGCCGTGTCTAGAGCTTCGAGATTCTCTTCTTATTCCTTTTGTTTTCTTACATAGTTCTGTAGCTATTCGAGTAAAGACAGTGTTAAATTGATGTTGATTCGACATTTTTCCATCTTTTCTTTTCTTCTCTTTTCCTCCTTCACTTTTTTTCGCCATGTCCGGCGAGGGTCATTAAGTCTTCGCTAGTAGCTGCAAGGACCTGATGACTCTTACAAGCCATGGTAAAATAAAAAAAAAAAAAAAAAATTAAAAAACTCCATTTAAAAAAAATTATAAGAATTTGCCAACATTAGCATCAATAATCCTATGTAAGACAGCTGGCGTTCACATTAGTGATTTTTTCTTAAAATTGGCTCAATAAATTCAGTTGGCAAAATGTGAAAAGGTTTAAGATTCAATTGATGTAATTAAAAGATTTATGACCTAATTGGCTAAAGTGCAATAGATTTAAGACTTTTCTGGAAATTTTCCCATTATTCATGATATCTACAAACAATACCTCTGATTTAACACAATTCCAGTGATTAAGAGACTAATTCTTTTTAAGTGTTCACTTAAGAGGGCTTGATCGATGTGGTTACTCCTGGTCATTGCCGATTTTAAAGTCGCACAGTTACAAAAAGAATTACCATCCAAAGTCAATAGGACGCTTACAAAATCAGTGACAAAGAGAGAGCCAATCTTGTACCCTAAAATACAATAATATATGTCTAGATCTTCAGCGTACACCCGCGAGATAATCTAGGATACTTTTCGTCAAGAGATTTTTCTGTTTAATGATTTGTCCAATCATCACTTAATATTTTATTCACGATATAGAAAGCAATTAAAGGTATCAGCACGTGCTGAATAGATAAATTATTTCGACGAAAAAATTTTGTGCTCGTGTTCGTGTTCATGATTTATAGAAGGGGAAATTCGCAACAAAAAGGGGAAAAATACAACTTTTTAATAAGTGACTACATCACTATAGAAAAAAAAAAAATGAACAGGTGCAGCGAAAATGTCATTGGATGTGTCACGTGACCTACTAGCATAGCCCTTAAACAAACAGTAGAAGTATCAAGTATTAATGATAATTTGTCTTTCTGTCTCATTAAAAAAAATATATTATTATTTTTAATGTCATGTGTTAGTGATTTCCCGAGTAGCAAAGCTACAAGGTCGCAAGTACCGGGATTCTTACCGGTCAACGATATTGACGCAGTGTCTTAACCGTTTCTTTCTTTTTTAATTCCTCTTGTTGTTATCTGAGCTTTAGATCCCATGATTTTCTAAATTGAGATCTCAAGCAAAATCAAAATAATAATTCGATCAATATAAATTACATCAAGGAGGATTAATTGAAGAGTATACGCCAATTGAGAGATACTTGAGTCCTCTACGATGCTGATGCAAGGAGCGCAGTTTGCCAACCATTATAAGGGAGAGGCAGTTTTTTATTCATAAGCTAATTAGCATGATACATCAGCCAACAATGTCTATTATATAGAAAATCTATGTCTTTCTCTTTTCATTACACTTTTACTTATAATGCTCATTAAGGCTCCATTTAGAGATCACAGAAGGTATTTGTTAAGATGTCGAAGTAGATTGCACTAACTTACCACTTTTCTTCTTTCCAATGCTAATTTCAAGACCGGAGAAAAAAGAATGAAAACATTGACTACTGTCACGGATGTTTAGAATTCATAATTACCAGACTTCACAGCTTTTTTTTTTTTTTTTTTTTTTCCTTATTTGCTTTTTAAAGGTATTTCATTTGAAATCTTTTGGGTCTTTTATCAATCACTCGATGTCCAACTTAACAAAAAAAATTCAATTTTCGAAATTTGAATTTTATTCCAAGGACTTTTAATCTAAAACTTTTCAACTTTTGGTTAAATTTAAAGATACATGATCGCATTCTGTAACCTCAACCTCAGCAAAGTCAACTTGAGATGTCGCCCTCGACAAAACTAATCTGAATCTTGCAGTTAAGATTACAAGCAGAAAGAAAAGGCACAAAATACTGAAAAGGAACTTGGCAGAGCCGCTTAGAATGCCTAGTTGAAATGTAAGAATTCACTTCTGTCGTGTGGAAATCTATACAGATGTGAGGAAGCCATCACACCAGAACCCTCCCCTCTTCAACTCTAAACTGAAGGAAAAAAAAAACAGAGAAGACAAGATGCACAAAACAATCGAAGATTTACACAGAGATTGACGAAGCCAGCATGCCCAAGATCAGTCAACAGCAGCAACAGGAGCAGCTGCTGAGAAAAGAGTGGAAAGAAAAAGGAGATATAAATGTAATGTCATTCGACTTTGCTTAATGTGTTCGTTGTCCATATACCCTTTGAAGGAGGAGCCGTGCCTGAGATCTTTACAACGGCCTGGTGCTTGCGCTGTCGTCGCCTTTTCTTGGTAATTTTATTGTTGTTGCCATTGCTTTCATGGGGAGGGTTGTTTTCGCATTTCGTTACATCAACCTTTACGATGTGGTGATCTGATGTCCCTTTCGATGACAGGACCGAATATGATCCTGGAATGAACTTGTATGGGCAATCTGGTGACGCCAGTAGGTAGTCCACCCTCGTTCCGTATTTGCATGTCCCTTGCACACCTGCAATAGAATAAACAGTTTCAAACTACATATTCAGACAATAATCACTTGAAAAAAAGACTTGGGACTTCAATTTTTATACCACAGATTTTCACATCAAAGGTTGATATCAACAAAGTGATGACAACAACGGATGTATATATTCAACATGATCATCATGCTTCGAATGTTATGAATTTCCATCCATTCGAGCCAATCATGTGATCATCGAGCAAGAGGAGCATTGTGCTCGAAAAGCACCTTAGATTAGCCATTTGATAGAGCGAAAATGAAAAATCGAAAGATGGGAAAGCGAACGAGTTCTTACTTTGTCCTTTGGCAATGACAACCACGGACTCGCATTCTCCAGCAAAGTCCTTGGCATCCGTGTACTGCTTGCTCTTCAGAAACCTCATAACTTCAACCTTTGGGGTCAGTTTTCCCATCTCTTCATAGTACTGTAACAAACACAGGTGCCCATGATTACGAAATCACCGTAGCTTAAGCTATTTAGTAATCAAGTTTGACGTGCCAACGAATATCACATCAAACATGACAGAAATGTACATACCTTGACGATGTCGGTCCACCGCTCTTCCGAGTAATCGGTCTCGTCGAGAGAGTTGAGGCCACCAGCCAAGATGTGGGGAGAGTCGCTCGACTGGATGATGGCGCCGACTTGCTTCATCCGCCAGTTCTCGTCGAGATGATCCAGGTGGGTGCACTGGAAGTTCACTTCCCCAACATGGGGCACTTCTATTGTTGCCTTCAGAACATTCCTGTGTAATAAAACATATCGAGTTCACAGCCACTTCGATTCCTGGTCAATTTAATATGTCGATCGATTATATTTCAATCCACCCTTTTCTTCTTTTTCTGAATTTTCGAGCAACGAAAGCACATAATCCCTTCACTATCTAAGGCGCGGCTTAATTAATCGAACGCAAAAGTCTTGGAAATTGACTCCATGACAAGCAATTGAGTGGTGTCTCAAACTAGTTGATTCTATCCGGTCTGTCTCGCTTGAGAGAAAAGTAGTTTTCCTTGAAGATGAGTAGTCCTTGTATAGTCTTCAGGTCAAGCATCTGATTTGGCAAATACATAAAATAAAGCAAAAGCAAAATCCTCCCCACGTTACTGTCCTACCTACATACACCTTACCCTGCCCTCATTTAATGTACGCCATAGATCTTATCCTTCGTTTATCTTCCCAACTCCTTATTTAAATACTAAAGAGCAAAAAATATATATGTAATTTAGTAGGTTCCTAAGCATTCTCTTGACTATATCAACCCACTAAATGCAACCAGAAATGAAAAGAACGAGGAATGAAAGAGGTCCAAGACAGTCTTTCATCACACACACTCGCACGAATTTCGAATAGTTATAACCGAAGATATTATTATTATTATTATTATTATTATTATTATTATTGATAAATGACAATTCTCTGGAGAACCCATATCTAAAATCATAGAAAGAAAAAAATGGGTTTTTTTAAAAATTTAATTTATATTTTAATTCTGACTGGCACTGCTCACAGCTGGTGCTGGGATCCTTGGAAAGGCCCACCATAGTTGTTGTAGATAGCTTTCCGTAAGTTGTACAAAGGCAAACAGGCTGTGGGAGAAAAGCCTTGGGGAATTCTTGAATTTTTGGTGGTAGGATTCTCGTGAATAATATTCTAGATTCTTCCCAGATCAGCTCCTGGACAACTCCATTCAGATAATTCCAAATAGAACAGTTTTAAAAAAGGGGAGGGAAAAAAAAAAAGAAGAAGACAAAATATAAACCAAGTGACAGCAAGATTTTCATCCACAAATTCTGATGGCTAGGCAAAAGCTTATGTTTTTGCTTTTATTTTTTGGTCTTGTGAATTTTTATTACATCCACCTTACCTTAATTTCAACGAAAATTTCAACTGTCCGAAGTGGATTTGCACCGTTGTAGATGGGTCTATGAAATTAATCTTTTCAATTGGAAAAATATAAGAAAAAATTATATAATATGTCCAGTGGGAATATTAATTTATGATATATTATCAAACTTCGCTTTCAATGGTGGACGCCTCAATAAACAAATGAAAATATCTTTTAAATTTCGAAATCGCCTAGGAAGGCCACTTGCTCAATGAGAAAGAGAGCATATCATCGTCACCATAATTACGAAAATGATAGCAAGAATAACAGGTAAAAAATATGTGGAAATTAATAAATTAGTAAATAAAATAAAATAAAACGAAATGACGGACCTGAAATCGGTGTCGTCGAATATCTTCTGGACCTTCCAGTGCTTGATCGGCCATCGGGAGAGGACGGCGTTGCCGTACTCCGGCGCCCAGCTCTCGGCGAACGCGTAGCTCATCCCCAGCGCCACCGCCAGCTCCGACAGCGGCTTCATCTCCCTCTCCTCCTCCGCCTTCACGTCCTGCAGCGCCACTATGTCCGCGTCCAGCTCCCGCAGCACCTCCACCACCGTCCTCGTGCTCCTGTACGCCTGCCGGCCGCCGCGGGGGTCGCCGCCGCTGGGGTCGCCGCCGCTAGCGCCGTTCTCGAGGCTCACCCTCGTCGTCGCCGGAGCCTTCCCTTTGAAGATTCGACCGATCGATGCTGAGGCCAAGGACGAGGAGTGGGGAGATGGAGAAGGAGAAGTCGGAGATTCGGCGGCGGACGATTCGCTGAAGCTCAGGTTCCGCCGGCTGCGGAGGAGGGAGATTTCGTTGTCCGGCAGGTTGCTGGAGACTCGGAGCTTCGATCTGGCGTCCTACCGGAGCGGATTCATCCGTGACGAAGCGCGGTTTTTGATCGGCGACGCTGTCATCGCCGGAGCTGATCTCGCCGCAAGGTTTTCCTCCATTGGCGGGCGATTGGAGATTGAGCGCCGGCGGTTGGGAATCGCGAGGGGGGATCGATTTCGTTCTCTCTCGATCTCTACCTCCTCCGGACCCTCTCGAACCCTAGAAGACGGAGCAGCTGCTGATCGAGGAACTCGTGGCGCGAGCAAAGGCTAAGAGGACCCAAGTTAAGCCCAATAATGGGCCGGACCGATAAGTATAGGCCAAATAATGGGCCGGGCCATACGACAAACGCCTAAGAAGTGGGTAGAGGAAGGCCCAAACGTCCAGCGCTGCATGGTGTGGACATTTTAAGGCACGAGGGGCAATGACCGGTTGAGGTCATTAAACTAGGCCGGGCCGAGACCCGAGATCAGGTTTAAGCAAAACACACAGGCCCACTCCATGCCTCCATTAAAATAATCGAACATAGCACTTATGGCTAGTACGTAATTTTCGGTAGTCTCCGAAAGCATCACAATAAAAAGTTCATCCATCAAAAAAATTTACAGCTTTTCCCTGTTTGACTACATAACCAAGTGTGTGTACTAGGGCATTCTAACAAAATCAGAACGTTGGCTTTTCACCTATGGTTTTATCATCGAGGAAGAAATTCCACAATCAAGCGCGTCATTCATACATTTATAAATAGCCCAGTTAAAATAAGATTACCCGGTCGATTAACAAAAACTAAGCTAAATGAATAGCTCGCTTCTCTTTAAAATTTTAAATCTCTACCGGCGCTACCTTGCCTTTCTCACAGCCTCCCCATGACCTCATTTTCTTGATGGTGTGCATCTCCATCCCCAATCTCGACAGCATACGCACACCATAACCACTTGGTTTTCCTTAGTTGATGCAATTCCAAAACGTTCTTTGCTGATAGTTACCCTTCCATCCTCGATCAGGATTACACTTGGGATCAATCATGTCATGGCTGAATGAAACCATGCCTTACAGCTCTGACTTGGATTCAAGGTCAAGTTCCTCTACCGATGACTCATCACTCTGTGAACCCTACGACTTATCTGAAGCCACTGATTCTTGAAGCTCAGATTCATCTCTGAGAATTTTCGCAGTAAACGTTCTTGCCTCTAAGTCAAGATCAGGCCATTCAGAAAC
Organism: Eucalyptus paniculata subsp. matutina; assembly: GCA_017140255.1. Lineage (NCBI taxonomy): Eukaryota > Viridiplantae > Streptophyta > Magnoliopsida > Myrtales > Myrtaceae > Eucalyptus > Eucalyptus paniculata. The sequence goes on from CM029445.1 coordinate 32,715,058, forward strand.
TATTCTCTTCGCACCCTGAGAGGACAACAAAAACAAAATTACATCACAACTATACGAATCATTTTGGCAGTGGGAAAAGAACCCAACCTAATGAACTTACCTGAAGCTTGGGTTCCTTCGTCATAGGATTGTTGCAAAGATCAATGGTCTTTGCCTTGGATTTAGTGGCTGTACCACACCACGACTCACACCACAACCATTCTTAGGGTAATGAGAAGATAGGCACGGTGTGCTGAGCATAATTCGGGAGGTCCTGAAGCATGAGAGAGGGCACTTAGACAAACAACTGATATGTTTATGCTCACGGATATTTAAGCAGTGCTTTTACAAATTAACACCTCGCGAGAATCTTTTTAGAAAGTTACAGCTATAAGCTCGCAAAGAATATCTCATGCTGAAGAATTTGGAGTTTATTATCCAAGAACTGACCTGATCAAGATTGGACAGACTGTTTGGATCCTTGCTGAGAGATTCATAGAACACTCTCAGGTTATCTCCTGCCGCAGTCTCTCGAAATTTCTCCAAATCAACAACGTACAGTGCACTGCAGAACGATATCATAATTAAAACCCATATATGATACCAGTGGAGCCAAAAGGATCACGTGGACAGAATGGAACCGCCTAAAAAATCTACCTTATATGATATGGTCTTCCGCCTAAGTGCTCCTTCCAGAAACCCTGTTTTTGTGAGAAAATAAAAGAGCTTACTTAGGGATGTAGACAGTAATGATCTGAAAGGGCAAGAGCCTTCTATTGCTTGTAATAAAACACGAATAGATTGATCGGAAAAGGCAAAGGCATTCTATTGCTTGAAATAGAGCACAAGAATAAATTGATTCAATATGTACTTGTCTCCAGAAGCGATATCCATCCATCTCCTTGTTGTTGTCACAAAAAGGAGTACATGCACGCGGTCTTCCTTTCAGATCCATGTCATAAAGTTCTCCCATGTCTGCTCGCACCACCTGATCTGCATCAACAAATATAACCTGTTGCAAAGAGGAGTCAATAGAATTTAGATGTCACAGAGAACTGAAAATAGCATGAGTAGACAGTCAAAGGCAAAGTCACAGATATCACATGTTTACCTTCTCTAGAGAAACGGGAAAGATAACATCTAGGAACAAAATTTTATATGCTCATATAATCCTTTGCTTATCCTTCTGCTTACGTAGCCATGTAGGCCACTTGTAGGTGATTAATGCATAATCAAAACCATACTCATGAGCCATATGTGGGATCACATCCTGAGAAGTTCAAAGCAGAAAAGTATGCAAGTATAAATCAATACTTCTCATAGTTTTAGCAAGGGTAGAGGCTGCTAAGAGAGACACAGAACAAACCTTAAATTGTGGGGAGAGATAATTCTTTATGAACCAGAATTTTACAGGGCGCTGTGTATTCTTGAGGACACTCAAGATCATGATTTTCAAAAAACGTTCATACCTGCCATGAGATGCCATGAAAATGTTAAAGCTGGGACAACGAAGCAAAACTATTAGTCCTAGTGCAAAGTACCACAAATGTTTTAACTTGCACTTGATACCGATTGTTATGTCCAATAACAATTATATGTTACGAGAAATTACTTCAGGACGTGAAGTAAGTTTACAAATAAATATTAAGTTATGCATGCAATATTAAGATCCTAATAGGAATTCTTACAGGTGTCCAGAAGCAATAGAAAAAATGTTAATCGGGTGCAGGGGAGTCTGCTTGATTGTGCCTCTGGCATCCATGTCTTCTGGCTTGATGTTCGGGAAGGTTACAAGAGAACTAACCGCCATCTCCTAAAAGCTGCACAGCAGAAACTATAGAGTTATCCTCAGCTTGACCTCTGGCAATCTCTTTCTTATCTGAATCATATAAAGAACCTCCACCATCCTTCTCAGCCTCAGTGATCTCGCAATGGGAAAACTCAACTGAATGATCAGCTGAATTCATCACGTGAAGACTTTCAGCATTCATACTGGCAGGAGAATCATAAAATTCGAAAGGAAATACAGACTCAGCCTTGCTTGATGTTTGTGAATTGGCAGATGGTGTGCTCTTCCAAATGACAAAGTATTGTAGGACAAGAATGGAAGCAAGCAAAAAGACAAGTGCTGGCCATAATTTCCGAATGACATTGCGATTTAGAAGTATGCAGGCAGCGAGAAGTGCAATATATAGCATAGAAATGGCATTTAACAAAGCAAAGGAGGCAAGGAGCAAGGCCACCTTGTTTATTTCGAGGCCAAAGAGATTAAACATGTTCTCCATCCAAAAATTTATATAGACTATGAAGATTGTCTTCTGCGTTTCAAATCTCTCCCTTCTCATGGTGATAATCCTTTTCTTGTTCCATTTGTGGCTTTCATTGGTGCTTCCCCAAATAAATCCAAAAGAATATTTTCTAGCATTGCCACCCCCAAAGCCTCCAGCTTTGGGTACATTATTTGATGTGTCGCAACCCAATTTTTCGGGTTCACCACTTAAAACTAGGTTAATGGATTACTAAGTTTTTAGGCTTAGCTCGAGCTCTCCCAAGCCCATACCAATTCAAGACTTAAAGTTTTAACATGCAAAATATTATTATCTAGGAGTCGCCACTAATCGGTTTAGGGTAGGTCGATTAGACACCTCAGTAAAATAAATGGAGCATTATTTTACTCTTGCGAACCAGAGACTAAAGGATACGGGGACTTGATTACACCAGACTATCCTAGTGCCCTTTCAGTACCTTTCTATTTCATTTTCAAAAAAAAAAAATGTTTGGCAATTGAATTGATTTTAATTTAATTTCCTAACATGTGATGTGATCATACAGGTGCGCATACCACCAATTTAACACTCAAGAAAGCAATTAAATAATGCAAAGCATACCTCGAAGCAACAAAGCATCTGCATTGTTAAATCAGAATTCACATCAGCAATCCTAGATATGATTTCTAATTAACACGCAATTTTAATTTTTTTGTTTTCATTTATTTAATGAAAGTCATGCGATGCACGCTAATAATCTAATATGACATGGCGACATGACCTAAACTATAATTAAATGTGATGCAATGACACACAAAATTATTTCAACTAAACTAACATGCATCATGCAATTTAAAATGCGAGCTATATGTCACGTGACATTTATTAAATGACCTAGTCTAATGACGAGGAAGTTCTAATTAAATGAACCTAATAAAAACTAAATGACGTGCATTTGATATTTCTATTTTTAGAAATGCAATCTATCCTAAAAATTGAAAGTAACTTATGCAAAGACAAATTTTGTATTTTTTTTTCATGAAATTCGAATTTTAAGAAAAGTGCAAAAATGATCTAGCTAGATTGAAATTCTATCTAATTTAAACTAAGGATTAAGTCACATTAAATCCTAATTTAAACTAAGATATTATCTTAATCTAACATGCAATTTATCTAAAAAGATGATCTAAATTTAAAATGAAACATGCCACTCTAACCTAATATGCTCAATGATTTTTTTTGTGATTTTCTTTATGAAAATTCGAAATTAAAATTAATACATAATTAAACATGCAATCCAAATAACAAACTAACAACCTAAATGAATAGATTTTTTGTTTTTTTATTTATATTTTTCTAAATTCGGAATAAAATCCCTATTCTAGATATGCAAGATAACAAGAAATATTCCAAAACAAACTGAATCCTAATTCAAATATTTTTGGATATTTTTTAGTGGTTTTCCAAGACAAACAATTATCAAATAAACATTGTATTTAAACTAATCAGGACATTCAATCAAAAAAGGATTAAAATAATTGAAAAAATAACTTGTTGTATCACATGTCAAATTAATGATTATCCTAACCCTAATTATCGCGACAAAGAGTTCAAAATAATTAAAAATCTTATCCGAATTCTTACGAATCAAATTAATAATTATATTGATTCAACACTTAAAATACTATCGACAAACCCCAAAAATTAATATAATTAAAAAAAAATGATTTGACATCTTATGGATCAAATTAGTAATTACAATAATTCTGGGAAGACCCCGCAAATAATGCCTACAACATTCATGAAATGAAGATCACTTCAAATTTACATAATAACAACTAAACTTAAAAGAAATAAATAAGGTTAATAGAAAAAGAAAATAAAACTACCTAATTTCCTTTTCTTTTCTTTTTTTGTTTTTCTTTTCCTGCTTTCTTCACCCACGGCTGAACGGCTTCGGTGGATCACCGGGGGTTGGGTCGGAGGTTCGGAGCTCCGGCGAGGTTTGGCAATTCATAGCTGCAGAAAAATCAGTGACTGGTTCAGGCTTGAGCAAAGGTGCGGAGCAAAGAGCTATGCGGGGGCGGGGCCAGCAGAGGCGGCGCCGGGCTTCGGGCGAGGCTGGTGCGATGTCGGACGGAGCGAGCTGTCGGAGCAGGGCTCAGGCGGAGGTGCGGGCAATCGCAGATCGCCGGTGTGAGGCGTCAAGTCGTGAGGTTGAAGCCGGGATAGGTCGCGGCTCAAAGCAACATCAGATCGTCAAGAGCAACAGAGGCTTTGCAGGTTTTGCAGACGAAGCCGCGGGAGCAGACGAGTCGCGGCGTCGACTGATCGAGGCAAATCAACGGTGGCTTCGCGAACAGGGACGCTGCGGGGGCGTCGGCTTGGTGTTCAGTGGAGCGTAGACAGCAGCGGCAGAGGCACGTCGAGGTAGGAGCAACTTCGCGAGTTGCTAGCAGATCGACGGTGGTGGAGCTTCGGACAGTTGCGGGGCTATGCGGCGAGGACCGACTGGATCGCGAACCGGCAAGTTGCAGACGAGGCAAAGGCGCGACAAGCAATAAGTCGCGGGTGAGGTGTGGCGTCGGTGGTGCGGGCGAACAGTGGAGGCAGCAGGTGGAGGCTTAGGCGTTGGGCTGGCTAAGGCGGATCACCGACGGAGGTGGGGCGGCATTGCTGCTCGTAGGCCGTCGGCACAGGAACCGACGGTGCAGGGGTCGGATGCGCAGAACTTCTGGAGAAGTGAACAGTAGGTCTTTTCTCTTTTTTTTTTTTTTATTACTGATCTCACTTGTCACTCTCTGTCTCTCTCTCTCTCTCTCTCTCTCTCTCTCTCTCTCTCTCTCTCTCTCTCACGTCACTCTCCCTCTGTACTTTCTACGAACGACTTTTTCACTCTTCTCAACCGAAGGAGAAATTTCTTCAATTTTTTGTACTCTGCAGAGACTTTCACTTTTCTCCACCGGAAGAGAATTTCTTTTTTTTTTTTTTTGGATGAAGAGAACTCCCCTTTTATAGAGCGAGAACAAATCAATTTGTTCTACCAACAAAGATTTCATATATTGACTCAGCGATTGAAGATAAGCTAAAATTTTTTGTGAAGATTTTCCAGATAATTCACTCAAGATAAAGCTCCATTATCCAACTCTAAAATCTTTGAAATCTCTATCCGCAACAAAATATTTTAGATTATTCCTTATCCTCCTTAATATTCCCAACGATTTTATCACCTAAAGACTAAAGATAAGATTAAAAAAACCTGATTCTAAAAACCACCGTAATATCGCATAAAATCTCAATTTCCCACGAGATAATTAATTTAAAAAATAATGGGCTTGGGCTAATTTGCTCTTTTCATGGGCCTAGCCCGACCTACCAAACTAGAGCTCATAAACATAAATTTGAACCCATTCACCACTGGTCCAATAAAATGCAAATAAAAAATGAATGCACCTATAACTAAATGCTATGCAGTTAATTAATTAATTAATTAATATATATATTTTTGTGGGTGAAAATTAATTCCTAATTTCTTAATTCAATAAATGACTAAACGGGTAACCAAAATTTAGGTGTCAACAGCTGTCCCTCTTTGAAGGTGAGCTCGAAGATGTTGCCTTCAAAGACAAATTGAGACATAAATTTTGACTATGCACATGCATTGAATGATTTTTTGATTTTTTTTTTTGTCAGGAAATGAATCCCATTTAAAAAAAAAAATGCAACTCATATGATGCATGTAAATGCTAATGCAAATGCATGATGTCAAAGGAAAGAGCATACCTACAATTACTTACCAGTTAGTGTGGTAGAGCATCTTGAGGTACATGATAAGTCCCTGTTTACTCTACAAGTACCCAACTCTCACTCAGGTTCCTTGAAAAATGTAACAGGTAATAGATTGAGACATCTAGATCCAGACTGAGATGTCAAGATTTTTTTAAAACTCGAAATACCTAGATCTAGATTAAGGTATAACGAAGAAGCTCGAAAAACAATCACATCCAAAGTAAAATGTTTAACGAAAAGAATTAAGACATCCAGATCCAGACTGAGATGTCAAGATTTTGTGCTCGAAATACCTAGATCCAAACTAAGATATAATGATAAGGATTGACAAACATTCACATCCAGAGTGAAATGTTTGAATGAAAATAATCAAGACATCCGGGTCCAGACTGAGATGTCAAGATTTTTGGAATGCAATTTGTATGCAAATGGTAAAGGAACCTACCTAGAATATCTTACCTTCAAGGAGGGTAGAGTGATTCAAGATAGTTGGTGTTACATGTTCAGGACCTGTACCTTTCTACGGTCGCCTAAAATAGTAACAAAAAGACTACTTTTCAAGGACCCGTACCTTTCTACGGTCGCCTAATAGAGCAGCAAGGTTTTGTAAGGAAACTACTTTCCTAAGACTCGTACCTTTCTACGGTCACTTAGTAAGGCAGTGTTTGGTTGCGTCTAGGACCCGTACCATTCTACGGTCGCCCGAATAGGGAAATAGATGTTGTCTAGGACCCGTACCATTCTACGGTCACCGGAATAGGGAAATAGATGTTGTCTAGGACCCGTACCATTCTACAGTTGCCTAAACGGGGGTTTACCTTCCAGGACCCGTACCATTCTACGGTCGCCTAAATGGGGGTTTACCTTCCAGGACCCGTACCATTCTACGGTCGCCTGAATAGGGAAATAGATGTTGTCTAGGACCCGTACCATTCTACGGTCGCCTAAACAGGGGTTTACCTTCCAGGACCCGTACCATTCTACGGTCGCCTAAATAGGAAAATAGATGTTGTCTAGGACCCGTACCATTCTACGGTCGCCTAAATAAGGAATAGGTGTTGTCGAGGACCCGTAGCATTCTACGGTCGCCTTGACGGAAAATTGATTTTTTAGGACCCGTACCTTTCTACGGTCGCCTGTTAGAGCAATAAATGTTGTCTAGGACCCATCGCCTAAACGGGGATTCACTTTCCAAGACCCGTACCTATCTACGGTCGCCTGAATAAGGAATCATTTTCTAGGACCCGTACCTTTCTACGGTCGCCTGAACTGAGGTAATTGCTTTTCCAAGACCCGTACCTTTCTACGGTCGCCTGTTAGAGCAATAAGGTTGTCTAGGACCCGTACCTTTCTACGGTTGCCTAAACTGAGGTTTTGCTTGGCTAAGACCCGAACCTTTCTTCGGTCGCCTTAATCAAACTGAATCTGGAGAAAAATCTTTGGGGGACAGCTCGATCGAGTGTCGCTGTTTTCAAAAGGGAATACCTACACAATGACAAGTATTTAAGGTACGGATAGAGATATACTTACCTGGTATCATCTCTGTTCTTGGGGGAAATGTCTTCTGCAAAACATGGTCATAGGAGAAGCAATATGCATTTGTGATCACAAACATGCATTAATTTAAGGGAGGTTCATGCGCTGTGATTTATATCAATCTTGCAGCACCTAATTTCCATTGGGAAGGATTTCACAAAGAATGTTCCAATCTGAACACATGAGTGTCATGGATATGCCAAATGGGGGACCTCTTGGTCTGAAAGGACTTTTCACTCATCCTTATTAAAATGAGTTGTTTTATCTTGACCTTTGATACAGGATTTTTGATAATCACTCTATCTTTCCATCATCATGCCAAACAAGGGTTCGAGCAATCTCGCAAGTGGTACGAACTTACCAATCTGAGAGGTCTTTAACAGGGACCGTAACGCTGGCTTAGTCAACGGCTTAGCAAAGGAGACTCTTTGAGTCGAGGCTATTAAAAAATGAATGATATTTCATCATCATCTTGGGGTTTACAAGTCAAGAAACATGAGAAATGAAGCAGAAATTGTCTTACTCGCACTTCTTCAAGCGATGCTTTCAAACATATGAACTTCTACGTTAATTCAAATGCCCTAATCTGAAAAGACTTTGTAAGGGACATAACGTAGGTTGGGTTCATGGGTTGAGAAATGAAATAATCATTTAAGTGTTTAGGGGGTCAAAGTTGGTGATCATTTTGACATTTCCAACAATTTTCTTCACATCACAACTCCACTGATTGCAACATCTCAACATTTGAGTGTTTTTTTTTTTTTTTTTTGGGTACCACCTTGTTGGGGATACGACTCACTTTATCAAGTGTTTGATTTTTTTCTTTGGGTATTGGCATTGCTTTTATCAGGCACACTGCTTTTTTCATGCCCCATTTTTTGCACTTTTTTTTTACAAAGTCTCTATTTTTATCAGCATTGTAAATCATGCTACTTGAGTGGTTTGATTTTTCTTGCCTTGCCCCAATGTGAGGGATGATCACCAACTGGATTTAATGTGAAATAAATTCATAGGCTCAAAGGGGCTATGCAATGGATAAAGTGTATGGATAGAGAAAGAATTGCTCTTCGTCATCTGAAGGCACTTTAAATTATCGTACAAGTCACACTGTAAAAGCAATACTCGAAGATTGATGTAAGTGTGAGTAAGAAAATTCCTATCATTCATTTTAAATCTTGTCCCAGTATAGGACGATTCTTGACAGGGATAATTTAAAAAGCTCTTAATGTGTGTGGGCTCAAAGGGCTGAACAATGGATTTACCTGTAGTGTTTCGGGTAGTAGAAGAAACTGACTCTCATCACCTCGGTTGATGTACCCTTTGCGAGATCACCCTTTTTCTCATGGGCATGGAATTTTTCCACACAACTCACTGGGGATCAGTGTATGGAATAGGGTTTGTCTTTCATCATTCCAAAGTATCCCATTTCACACATTCAATCCATCTCACACAATTCATCAATGAAGAAAAATGCAAGATTTGCAACAAATTTGAACAATTACTGAGGCAATTTACTCATCATAGAAATGCTTGCAACTCAAATCATGACATGGCAAATTCTATTATGAATAATACTTCTTGAAAGCATTAGAATTCACTGGAGCTTGAAAACTCATGACTATCCATTTCTGCTAGGATGGCACCTTCTGGAAGTACCTTCCTTACCACATATAGGCTGTAATTTGGAGCAAACTTGCCCCCAGGATCTTCCACCGAAAAATGATGGTTCTTTTTTACTTGCCCCAAATCTTTTTTCATTGCAAGTGCACTCTAAACCTGTTGATCACAAGTCAAGTATATGATCATTGAAACTTGATACGTTATTCTTAGATGTCCCTTGTCATAACAAGTTATAGAATTATGCTCTGAGACAAGAAGCCAATGAGTCAGATAAACAAACATGTTTAATCTGCTACAAGTTTTGGGAAAATGTTTTTTTTTTTTTTGACAATGAAATGATTTTTGTTTTCGAAAAGGTTTTTGGGAGGAAACATGAGAAAGTCCAGCCCTCAGGATTTCTCCATGGATGATATTTTTCTTTTTCATGGTTAGATATCGTCATTGGACTGGTTTGGTATACTCCATCATGTCCTCAAAATTTGAAATAAAATTGTAATTTCATTGAATAGAATCAAATGAATTACATTATTGGAATGGAAATTGTGATTCCTAACCCCTAAAAAGAGGAAACATCGAAAACGATTCATAGAAAGCGAAAACCAATCCTAAAAAGTGATAACAAAATTCCTAGAAAGAGATAAAAATTCCCGCGCAGGGGAATGTGCAACAATAACAAGTTACTCTTGCAGGCTAACGTCAATGTCTTCCGAAGGTCCTTCGTCATTGGTTCCTATGAAGAGGTCATCGAACAGACCTATGATTCCTTCTAGGGCGTCATCAGAGTTCTCTATCTTAGGAGGCGTTAGATCGTCCATGTCATCCCATCCACTTGAAACTATGTTGCGGGAGTCAAAGTAAAAGCTGGGAGGAGCCGAATACTTCACCAGGTAATCAAACTTGCCACTAAGCTGCCCCAAAGTGTCCATCACTTCCACTTCATCTTGCTTTGTCTTAGGGGACATTATCAAGTTTGGCAATGACTAGTGGGTTATCTTCCAGTTCAGGCATGTCGCTATTGCACATTTGGGTCTTGTATTCCTGCTTCGAAACTACTACCTCAGGGAAAGCAGGTGCAGGAGTCAAATCCGCTCGGAGGGATTGGATTTGGGCTGTCATAAGTTGCATAGAGGTGAACAACTGTTGGAGTTGGTATTCCATAGCGGAGATACGATCATGCATTTCAGTTTGGTCGGCCATTTTAGCTCTTGATCGCGTAATGATAGGCGAACATGAGGGATCCGTTATCACCTAATTCAAATGAATGAAAATATATAAGTACAAGGTGCAAATAAAGAATCAATCCATGACAATGATCTATCAACTTTTTTTCGTCATTTTTTTTTCATGAAAAGCTCTTACAAGGAGGGAATTTCCTAAAGAGAGCTAGAAAAATAGACATCCTAGTACGATCAAATTTCCTAGACATGAATTGAAAACAAATTCTCCAAAGTTTTTTTTTTTTTTAATTTTTCCAAATGATTTATGGCAATTTCCTCATTTCATTCTTGAAAGGAATTAGATCAAATGACTATCCTAGATTGTCATGGACAGACCAAAAGCATGACAAAATAAATTGCATGGTATAGGGATAGAAAACTTACTCTACCAAGAAAAATCGACGGCAATCACATAGACATGCACATGAGATGTGAGGCTCAATTTCTATTCTAAATGGCTTAACAAAGTGGAGCTAAGAGAATGATCTGACCGTTGCAGTCTCGCATTAACGTGTCAGGTCCCCTTAACTCCGGCTCAGTCGAATGGAATGTCCAATAGTCACGCAATCTCACGGATATGGACAAAACACATTCGACACCATGAAAAACTTTCGGGGAAGAGAAGGTCAACCTCTACATAGCAATCTCGCTTTGGAGGAAGTATCATTCTCAACACCATCCTAGAAATCCTATCGCAGCCTAGGTCCGACCGCAAGTTGTGTGTGCAAATAATGTGGTGCTAAAGCAATAAAGCATGCACAACAGTTTAAATGCAAACAACTCTTCTAATCAGGAAAAATAAATCATTAATCTCAACACCTCCCTGCAAGACAAGGGTTAGCAAAGACTACTCCCCTTATACCTCCCATCTGCAAGAACATTTAACACCTTAGAAATGTTAGGGACGTACCTAGGATCCTTGCTGCCAAACAAAAATATTTTTAAAATAAAAAGAAAAATTGGCCTAAGTCCACTAAGTATTTTAACACAAGTCCCCAGTGGAGTCGCCAAGCTGTCGCAACCCAATTTTTCGGGTTCACCACTTAAAACTAGGTTAATGGATTACTAAGTCTTTAGGCTTAGCTCGAGCTCTCCCAAGCCCATACCAATTCGCGACTTAAAGTTTTAACATGCAAAATATTATTATCTATGAGTCGCCACTAATCGGTTTAGGGTAGGTCGATTAGACATCTAAGTAAAATAAATGGAGCATTATTTTACAACTGCGAACCAGAGACTAAAGGGTACGGGGACTTGATTACACCAGATTATCCTAGTGCCCTTTCGGTACCTTTCTATTTCATTTTCAAAAAAAATGTTTGGCAATTGAATTGATTTTAATTTACTTTCCTAACATGTGATGCGATCATACATGTGCGCATACCACCAATTTAACACTCAAGAAAGCAATTAAATAATGCAAAACATACCTCGAAGCAACAAAAGCATCTGCATTGTTAAATCAGAATTCACATCAGCAATCCTAGATATGATTTCTAATTAACACGCAATTTTAATTTTTTGTTTTCATTTATTTAATGAAAGTCATGCGATGCACGCTAATAATCTAATATGACATGGCGACATGACCTAAACTATATGACATGAAGAAATGCAATAATTAAATGCGATGCAATGACACACAAAATTATTTCAACTGAACTAACATGCATCATGCAATTTAAAATGCGAGCTATATGTCACGCGACATTTATTAAATGACCTAGTCTAATGACGAGAAAGTTCTAATTAAATGAACCTAATAAAAACTAAATGACGTGCATTTGATATTTCTATTTTTAGAAATGCAATCTATCCTAAAAATTGAAATTAACTTATGCAAAGACAAATTTTGTATTTTTTTCATGAAATTCGAATTTTAAGAAAAGTGCAAAAATGATCTAGCTAGATTGAAATTCTATCTAATTTAAACTAAGGATTAAGTCACATTAAATCTTAATTTAAACAAAGATATTATCTTAATCTAACATGCAATTTATCTAAAAAGATGATCTAAATTTAAAATGAAACATGCCACTCTAACCTAATATGCTCAATGATTTTTTTCGTGATTTTCTTTATGAAAATTCGAAATTAAAATTAATACATAATTAAACATGCAATCCAAATAACAAACTAACAACCTAAATGAATAAATTTTTTGTTTTTTTATTTATATTTTTCTAAATTCGGAATAAAATCCCTATTCTAGATATGCAAGATAACAAGAAATATTCCAAAACAAATTGAATCCTAATTCAAATATTTTTCGGATATTTTTTAGTGGTTTTCCATGACAAAAAATTATCAAATAAACATTGTATTTAAACTAATTAGGACATTCAATCAAATAAATGATTAAAATAATCGAAAAAATAAGTGTTGTCTCACAAGGTCAAATTAACGATTATCCTAACCCTAATTATCACGACAAAGAGTTCAAAATAACTAAAAATTTGATCCAAATTCTTACGGATCAAATTAATAATTATATTGATTCAACACTTAAAATACTATCGACAAACCCCAAAAATTAATATAATTAAAAAAATGATCGACATCTTACGGATCAAATTAGTAATTACAATAATTTGGGAAGACCGCGGATAATGCCTACAAAATTCATGAAATGAAGATCACTTCAAATTTACATAATAACAACTAAACTTAAAAGAAATAAATAAGGTTAATAGAAAAAGAAAATAAAACTACCTAATTTCCTTTTCTTTTCTTTTTTTGTTTTTCGTTTCCTGCTTTCTTCACCCATGGCTGAACGGCTTCGGTGGATCACCGAGGGTTGGGTTGAAGGGTCGAAGCTCCGGCGAGGTCCGGCAATTCGGAGTTGCAAAAAAATCAGTGACTGGTTCGGGCTCGGGCAAAGGTGCGGAGCAGAGAGCTGTGCAGAGGCGGGGCCAGCAGAGGCGGCGTCGGGCTTCGGGCGAGGCTAGTGTGATGTTGGATGGAGTGAGCTGTCGGAGCAGGGCTCAGGCGGAGGCGCGGGCAATCGCAAATCGCCAGTGTGAGGCGTCAAGTCGTGAGGTTGAAGCCGGGATAGGTCGCGGCTCAGAGCAACATTAGATCGTCAAGAGCAGCAGAGGCTTCACAGGTGTTGCAGACAAAGCCGCAGGAGCAGACGGGTCGCGGCGTCAACTGATCGGGGCAGATCAATGGTGGCTTCGCGAACAGGGACACTGCGGGGGCATCGACTCGGCGTCCAGTGGAGCGCAGACAGTAGCGGTAGAGGCACGTCGAGGCAGGAGCAGCTTCGCGAGTTGCTGGCAGATCGGCGGTGGTGGAGCTTCGGACGGTTGCGGGCGGTGTGGCGAGGATCGGCTGGATCGCGAACCGGCGAGTTGTAGATGAGGCAGAGGCGCGACAAGCAGTAAGTCGCGGGTGAGGTGTGGCGACGGTGGTGTGGGCGAACAATGGAGGCAGCAGGTGGAGGCTCAGGCGCTGGGCTGACTAAGGCGGATCACCGACGGAGGCGGGGCGGCATTGCTACTCGGAGGCCATTGGCGCAAGAACCGACGGTGCAGGGGTCGGATGCGCAGAACTTCTGGAGAAGATGAACAGTAGGTCTTTTCTCTTTTTTTTTTTTTTTTTTTTACCGATCTCACCTGTCACTCTCTCTCTCTCACGTCACTCTCCCTCTGTACTTTCTACAAAAGACTTTTTCACTCTTCTCAACCGAAGGAGAAATTTCTTCAATTTTTTTCCCCAGAGAAGCCCCCTGTGTACTCTGCAGGAGACTTTCACTTTTCTCCACCGGAAGAGAATTTCTTTTTTTTTTTCGACGAAGAGAACTCCCCCTTTTATAGAGCGAGAACAAATCAATCTATTCTACCAACAAAGATTTCATATATTGACTCAGCGATTGAAGATAAGCTAAAATTTTTTGTGAAGATTTTCCAGATAATTCACTCAAGATAAAGCTCCATTATCCAACTCTAAAATCTTTTGAAATCTCTATCCGCAACAAAATATTTTAGATTATTCCTTATCCTCCTTAATATTCCCAACGATTTTATCACCTAAAGACTAAAGATAAGATTGCAACCTGATTCTAAAAACCACCGTAATATCGCATAAAATCTCAATTTCCCACGAGATAATTAATTTAAAAAATAATGGGCTTGGGCTAATTTGCTCTTTTCGTGGGCCTAGCCCGGCCTACCAAACTAGAGCTCATAAACATAAATTTGAACCCATTCACCACTGGTCCAATAAAATGCAAATAAAAAATAAATGCACCTACAACTAAATGCTATGCAGTTAATTAATTAATTAATTAATATATATATATATATATATATATATATATATTTTTGTGGGTGAAAATTAATCCCTAATTTCTTAATGCAATAAATGACCAAACGGGTAGCCAAAATTTAAGTGTCAACATGATGGTTGAGAAAAACCAGAGGCTGAGGAAGACAAATTGTTTCTCATGTCTTCTGCTTCACAAGGAATTGCAGGCGAATCTGCAGGTAGCTTGCTTTCCCCGTTTGAATTAGAAAAATCCCTAAACACTTCTTCTGCTGATACAAACAGAGGGCAAGGTTCTTCGGTGTAATCTTTGCTCAAAATGTGAGTTGGTACTTTTTGCAACCAATGAAAGAAATTGTATTGAAGGGTACAAGCAGATATCGCCAGCACTTTTCCCCGTAAACCCAATTCTAGAGCCCAAAAGCCTGACTGTAATAACTCAAAACCCAAGAACTTGGCTAGACTTATTCTGTCCAGGAAAATTCCTGCCTTGGCACCCCACATCTGAAATAGATATTCTGTCATCACCAGAATTCCTGTATAAAGAAGGAATAACTTTGATGGGATTCGAGATGCTTTAGGTAAAAGGGAACATATGACAAGACCAAGCAGATAAAGGAAACCAAATAGACTTATTGGTGACGATGATGCATAGAACACTGCTATATACACTACGTTGTCACCATGTCAAATAAGGAAACTCTGAATAAATCCAAGTGCTCCAAATTCCATAAGTTTGGAGTCATCAGATTGGATATACTTGCTGTGTCTCCTCTCGTAGCTATAGAGCTGCATCACAATCAGGATGGCAAGAGACTGCCAAATATTCTGCAATAGCGAAGCTTCTGAGTTGTAGGACTGAAGATCAATCAACCCTAACAACCACATCTCAAAGGTGGAGAAATTGCTCAAGCTGTATATGAAGATAAACACAGTAATTGCATATACTTTTAATGGAAACCAAAGGTGTCTTCTCGTCCTTTCAATGAGTTGTCTTCCTATGATCCCACATAGGAGGAGCAAAATGTAGCCAAACGATATGCAATTGGGTGTCACCAAGTAAACTGCTACGAGAATCGTCAAAAAACGCAATATACGTGCCACACAAGCGATATACAGATAGAAACTTCTACCCCATTGCACCAAGAAACGACGCGATCCTTCTCTCTGGAAAATCGAAAGGATATTAAATTTTAGAAATGCAAATTACAAATACCTGTCGTCTAATTTAGAAAAACAGTAAACAAAATCCTTCCTCTATAAACCACTACAAATGAATATGGCATTCTGAACAGTGCATAACTAGTCAAAAGTATGCCACCATATCTAAATAGATAAAGTCCAGTCATTACTCGCATGCTATTAAACCAGTGAATAATCAATTTTCATGTAGAAACTCCAGGGGGGAATTTAAAGGGTGTGTTCCTGAAACGAAAGGGAGGAATCTTGAGCATATTCAAGCAGCCATCAACAGAGAATGAAAATGGCAGCACTTCAAGTCATTTACTCAAAAGAAAGCAGCAAGTGACAACTCAAACTCAACAAAAGGGATGGCTCGTTCAAATTGAGCATGCTGGTGGACTAGGGAAAACGAGGCCCAGCTATCGTTTCGGTTCCGTCTGAAATAAAACCAAGCAACGGAGTTCCCAAAGAGAAGTGTTTGACCACGAATATCCCTACCCGGCTCAGCGACGACAGCTAGAGGTGAGCCGGAAGCGAAACGAGCTACGGTCCGCCACCTCGACGTTGCACCGAGCCAGGATCATCGAGATAAAAGTGGATCGAACCCAAAGAAAACTCACCACATGCTCGAGGGTGTTGGCTGGAGATCGCCGGTTTATGTGGGGGATGGCAGCGTAACGCTTGTCCGAGAACAAAGTTCGGCTCCTGGGTCTCTGGTTTCTCTCAGTCCATCCCTCCGCTCACTCTCGGTTCTCTCTTTGCTTCACCCTTTGCCCACTCTCTCGGATCTCACTCTCTCTGTTGTGCTCGTTGTCTCCAGCCTCCCCCGAAAAACTCGAGAACACAGTCGCCTCTCTCTCCTTCTCTCCCTCGCTATCCACCTTCTCGGTCTCCCCTCTGGAGCTCCCTCTCTTCTCTGGCTCGCTCCTTCTCTCTCTCTCTCGAGCTCACCTTCTCACTCTCACTAGCTCTCTCTTTCTCTCTCTCTCTCAGTTGCTCTACCTCGACCGAACAAACCCAAAAAGACCGGAGAGACCCCCCTTGCCTTTGCCGCTTTTCTCTCCCATTTATCTCGTTTCTATCCCTTTCTTCAAGGAAAAGACCAAGCTAGCTTCGTACTACACGACATTCTTGGGTGAACGTCGGGCGCAGCCTCGCGTCCTTGCGTCCTTCGGCCAGCGACCCGCTCTCTGTTTTGTCCTGAAGCTAACGTCCAAGCGAGGGAAGGAGGAGGAAGGAGGAAGTGAGGTCAAAGCAACAATTCGTTGCTCAGAGAATATTCCATGTTGCCATAAACAAATTGAATTTGATTTATATACACTGTGCAGAACCACAAAAGTCCAGAGGGGGCAAGTAGTTGTTTTATGTACTCTATGTTGATATCTAGGGGAAAAAAATTAATTATAGGTGATTCACCCATGCCCTTCCTTACAATAAAGAATTTATAATCTATATTACATAAAAAGTAATACTATCTTTGGTTTTCGAGCCCAAGCTCTTTTTTCTGTCCAAGAAAAAAGAAAATTGTAATAATATGTTGTATTCACTAGCAAAGATGTTGATTAATAAGATAAGAACAAAAATCTCTCAAATTAAATAAAAAATATTATTTCATCCATATAGGCAAAATCGAAATCTTTAGATTTTCTTTCTTGAAATATATGCAAATCTTTTCTTTGTTTCTTTTGTTGGGCATAAAAAGTGTTGGGTGATTTTCTTTTTTCTAGTTTCGTATTAAAATAGTAATGGTCAGGACAATTTTTTTTTTTTTTTTTTTTTCATATCAAGCCTACATAGGAATTTATAAGTAACGAAAATATATTTGTATTTTTATTTGAAAGGTGCAGGTCAAATAATTAACTCAAGTTGCATTTGTCATGTCTTAATAAGTCAATCCTTTAATATTCTCTTGGATCTTCTCTAATTATACATTTTATACGTATGGCAATTTGTCTTGTTTAGTAAAATATAAGAGCAGGATGAAAGAAGAGTACCGAATGTTCGTTTCATTAGGCATCGTACTCTTGAAAGTAGGGAATAACATGTCTTGGTGGATAAGATTGTCAACAGAATCCGGATGTCTACCTAAAGAGAGGAAAACCGGGCCTTGTTTAGTTCTCTGGACTTGGTCGAAATCTGATTCTTGTGCATTCGTGGATGTATCCTTATGGATGAAGCCATGTTCATCAAAAAGGTTGGCGAAAACTTATAGTAATGCATAATTGTATAATTATAATCCACAGTCATCAAGAAAAGAAAAATTTCTTGTCCAAATAGAGATTTTTCATTCCATATCGTATAGCAAAAGAAACATCGAGAATTTAGACTAAGGTTATTTTACAATATGGTTCATACATAAATTTCTTTCCCAGCTCACCTCACCTAAGCTCTCAGTTTTTTGTCAATTTCATTTTGGTAATAATCTATCACTTTTCACTCTTTATTATTTTGTTTCGTTAGTGCGAGGCCGGCGGAACGATTTTTCAAGTTCCTCTTGCTGATAGGATCATATTTTTCTACACAAATTGGAAGATTGGAGGGGAAATAAAAAAGAAAGAAAGAAAGAACGGAGTCTAGATCTCTAAGATTAGATGCAATCATGCAAAATGAAAGTGGCATATGCTATTTTACAATTAATATATTATTTCTGCAATTAGGATATATCCGCTCCCTTAGGCAATCTAGACCTTCTCTATCAATCAAATTCATTCCATTCCAACAAGTGGATTGATCTTATCAGAAGAGGGACCCGCAAATGACTTATTTTAGTCCATGCCTTTGGGGTTATATATGTGTGTGTGAGGTGAGGCAAGTTGTATCGCGTCCACCTATTTTCCCTTTAAATTAGGGAAGGCTGCTTTGTCTTTGAACTGGGTGTTTTAATCACGCTTGCCCCGCTACCCTTCTTCAAGGTGATGATAAGAGTTCCTAAAACTTCTTATATTAAAAGGGTTGTGCTAAATAATCTTGCTGATTTTTATTGGATGCTTAAACAGAGCCACTAGCTTAAAACAATCGCTCGTTGTACGTAGCTTTGTTTAGTAGGGGTTAAGCAAAAATGACTGGCAACCTCTAAAACCTGAATCAGCCTGATTAATCTCTACTTAATTAGATGCTTACAATTGTGTAACATTAGCTAAAATATTTCTTTTCCATGTGCTTTTTATTATATTTTATGGGATTTGGTGTCGTGAATGGAAAAATGATACTAAGATATTGAGATAAGGACATCACAAGTATCATAACTGTCATGCGGTGCTCGCCTGAGTGCCATAACATTGTTTTTCGATTACCTGAGTGTCATGACTTTAAAAAAAAAAAAAAAAATCTTTACTTGAGTGCCATAACCTTTAATTGATCATTTGAGTGTTGTAACTTTTAAAGAACGTTCACATTGGATTTCCTTATTAATGAAAAATCACAGTGCTTAAGTGATCGATTATGACATTTAAGTGATTGAATAAAAAGTTATGGTATTTAAGTAGTCATTGTACAAAAGTTATGACATTTATAGTGTCTTTTTTCTTCTAATACATTTGAAATACAGATCTACTATGTGCTTATAAGATTAGCATATTTGTTTTGTCTAAGTTTTTTGAGAAAAATATAACGAAATACACCTTATTTCTCATCCCATGACCACCTACCTCTTCTTTTGAAAATGACAAATATCTACACGAATTCTACCATTCAAAAATCACTTTTTCAGTCTGCTTAAACTGTAAGGAAGATGCTAAAATGAGTTTACATGGAGGGGCAAATTAATGTTCTCAATGGGGGTTTTTCTTGGAAGTATGTGAATGATATTTATCAAAACGAAAATATGTGGTGGCTATTAGATCAAGAGTAAGATATATTTTTTATATTTTCCCTTTCTCGAGCAGGCCACAGCTATATATTCTTGCCGGATTTTGTTGGCCTATTCCGAATCGAGAAGTGAAAGAAGACGGAGATGCAGCAAATGTGGACCAATAAAGTAGTTGGAGAATGGTGGTTGGATATTTTTGGCTAATGTGCTCTGCAACTTTATGGTCCATTCCGTTGTGCCTGTGAATTCTTTCCCGTCGGCTGGCTTCATGGTGGCTGAATACTTTAGATTCATGGGCCTCGGCAGTACATGACGTCCTTAGTAGAAAGGAATTCTGTCCACCTCTTGCCTCTATAAATTGCCATTTTCCGCAAAATTGGCCACTATGGAAAGATGAAAAGCATCCCTTTTTGAAATTCCTGCTATCTAGTCTTACCATTTGAGCAGACATCAAAACCGTCACTGACCACAAAGGAGGGTATATGCATGCTTTTTGTTCGCATATGTAGTGGTTCTATTAAAAAATAGTAAAGGTAGATAATGTGTCCCGAGAAGAAGGTCCGTCCGAAATTATCTTTTGCTCATCGTCCAATTGGAAAAAAAAAAAAGGTTTTGGTCAAGAAAATTCCCTAAAGAAAAGTAATGTTCTAGCAGAACAGTTCTTTTTCTTGATAGTTTATTATTGCACCAAAGAGATAAGAAACTATTGATTGAGATCTTATCTTTCTTACACGATAAACGTGGGTTAAAATTGAAGATAACAATGCCTCCATGGAAAAATGGACAGAACTTAATTACTTTCCAGGTTAGAAAAACACTCTGGTTTTCCTAGCCGGTGGTTGGCTGAAAAAGATGGAACTTTATCCGTGGTTTTTACTTTGTCTTTATCCAGAGCCGTGTCATTGAGAAAATCCAGTTCCATGTTTTTACTTACTCCTTGCCCATAAAGAGCGATGCAGCCCTTTACATCTGTGATCCTGCTGTATTCCGAGACTCTGTTCCATTAGTGATTCCAATACCATTAACGGAGGCGAGTCAGAAAAGCAAAGAGTTGCTTGCCAGTTTGCAAGACTGAGGTCAGCGAGGAATTCCTAGAAACCGCGAGTATAAACCAGTCGGAGATAGGGTTTCCGTATTAGCACTTGGGGTTTCTCATTTCGACTCATCCATATAAAGCAAGCAGACTAGCCACGTTGGAAAGAGAACTTATCTTCTCTGGAGCTTATAGATTTGCTAGTTCCTTGTACGTAGTCAGATAGAGAACGAAGGAGCATTTTTGTAAGGCGAACTAGCATGGCGATTAACGAGGACAATGAAAATCAAGAAACTGGGGACAGAGAAGGAGTAAGGGAGCGGCTCCTTGTGCCGCAAGAGAAGGACCGAGATGGCAAAGATGAAGGAACCGATAAGGGTCGTCCGTGGATGGTCTATTTCACCACATTCATTGCGGTTTGCGGTTCCTATGAATTCGGGACCTGCGTAAGTAGGAAATACAATTTCTTTTTGAAAAGTCCAGGTCCCATAGTAATGGTTAAAATGAAAAGGATGTGATTAATTGAATCTAATGAGAAATTGTTTCATTGGATTTTCAGGCAGGTTATTCATCACCAACTCAGGATGCTATAGTGGAGGAACTTGGTCTCTCTACAGCTGAGGTATGTCGAATTTACCTGCGAGTGTTGAGAAGCACATGCCGCGTTGTCTTTGTTCGTTGTTGAGAAGCACATGTTGCGTTGTCTTTGTTCGTTGCTTCGATTCACTATTGGACTTATCACTGAAGGCACCCATATACAAGAAAATCAAAGTAACGATCTGCTCATATTCCGGGTCCATAATATGGACGAGTTATATGATCAAAAACTTTATAAACAAGACTCTCAAAAATAAGGATGTTGGCTTTGAGGTAGAGATACTTCTTTCTCTAGACATCTTATTCTTTCTGCATTGTAACGAGTGAAATGTATACCGAATTTTCGCATCAAGTTCCATTGTTGGACACCTCAAGACAAGAAACCAAAAAATGGGGAGATTTAGATTGGGTATCGTCAGCTGAAAATTGTGACTGCATATCATTGAGGTTTCTGATCGAAGTGATAGGTTTGTTCAGAATAGCATCATTAGCTAGATGGTAACTGAAGTTCTTGCTCTCACTGAACTCAAGCTGATCTGCAGTTACTCTTTATGTGTCTTTCAACAGTATTCAGTCTTTGGATCCGTACTGACATTCGGTGCAATGATTGGTGCAATTACCGGAGGACCAATCGCTGATTTTGTTGGCCGTAAATGGGTAAGCAGCAAATGAGTGCGTCTTTCACAATGTAAAACAGAACAGTGTTGTTCAAGACTCTTTGAGAGTTTTAGCTTTGGGATTTTGTCATATCATGGACGGAGGACGTGACAGCATAAACATTTGCCTCAAAATGCAGACAATGAGAATAGCGAGCACTCTTTGTGTAGCAGGATGGCTTGCTATTTACTTTGCTGAGGTGTGTCCATATCCTATTTACAAGCCTTATCATAAATGAAGATCGATTAGTTGCATAAGAACTTCAAGTCTCATCAACTCTCTGTTCTGTTTAATTTTGAGTAAATTAGGGAGCACTGGCTCTGGATATCGGAAGGTTGGCCACGGGATATGGAATGGGGGTCTTTTCCTATGTGGTAATTCCTCACTTCGTACCACACAAATTTGATGTAGCAAGTTGTTCTACGACAACATGCTGGACTCATTCACAGGGTCAACATGAGGCTCTCTCTTCGGTTTAGATTGGTTAATCCTTTTCTAATTTATGTCCAGGTACCGATATTTATAGCTGAAATTACACCCAAAAATCTCCGTGGAGCTTTGACTGCTGTCAATCAGGCAAAGATTTTGTGTGAACATTCTTGGTTAAAATTGCAAGCATGGAGCTATTGGCAAAAGGCCTTAGCTTGTAGCAAATTTTGCCCTTTTGCAAGTGCAAGATGGTGTATATATGTACATCCTACAGAACCTACTAGGCCTAACATGTTCTCTTCTCTCCATAGCTTATGATCGTTGCTGGAGTGTCCATTTCCTTCATAATCGGGACAGTATTAGCTTGGAGGGTTTTGGCATTAATTGGTAAAACAGAAAAAGTAGCATAATTCAAGTTTAGTGCCAATCTTGCATAGAAAAGTCCAAGTCTGAAACCACCTTGAACATCTGCGGTTTATGCAGGTCTGATCCCCTGTGCAGTCCTACTGTTCGGCCTGTTTTTCATTCCAGAGTCTCCTAGATGGCTGGTAACAAATCAAGATGAACACCAGACTCTCCTTATCTGAATTGTTGGAAGAGAGGGATTTGTAGTGTTGGAATGAATTTTAGGATTCTGCCAAATGCAGGCGAAAACGGGCCACGAAAAGGAGTTCGAAGCCACGCTGCAGAAACTCCGTGGAAAGGATGCGGATATTTCTGAAGAGGCTGCTGAAATACAAGTAAAAGGCTTTAAGTCTATACTCAGTTTCATCTTAGTGCCTCAACTTTATAGGTACGAATAGCTGACGGAATGATCGAATTTGTTTTTCTTGACAGGACTATATCGAAACTCTTCAACTGCTCCCGAAAGCCAGCATTCTCGATTTATTTCAGAGAAGATATCTGAGCTCTGTCATCGTAATCTTCTCTCTGTAGTTACTGCTACGTATCCAATAAAGTCCCTCCTTCGTTGCTTTCTCGGAATGCCCTGTGGATCGGGAGTATGCAGTAGTTGTACTTTTGGTGATATTTCCCATTGTTGTTCTTTTTGCTGACAAATTTGTCAAATTTTGGCCAGATTGGTGCTGGATTGATGGTTGTCCAGCAGTTCGGAGGGATAAACGGTGTCTGTTTCTATACAAGCAATATTTTCGAGGAAGCAGGTATGAAGTTCATAGCAAGAAGCTCTTGCGCACCATAAAAATGAAACTATGCATTGCATTTTATGATTCCAGAACGGATAACCAAATAAAAAGCAAAGCAAGGATTCCAATTTATAAAATCCAGTTAATATTCAAATGGGTTAGTAAAATTCGCAATGTCAAATGCTTTTGGTCTACTTAATTATCACTGAATGAGCTGTTCACATTTGTTCACATAATTTAGTGTTGAATCTCACAAGCAAGGTATTAGTCTCGCCTCAGGTTTCTCCTCCAGCGTTGGAACCATAACTTATGCAATCCTCCAGGTCTGCATTCTCGCCCTTCCCTTTCTGTTGGGGATCTATTTTTATACACGTCACGCTTAAAGAGTAAATTTTTGCAGGTTATTGTCACGGCTATTGGCGCTGCACTGGTCGATAGAGCTGGAAGAAAGCCCCTTCTCTTGGTAAAATAGATGAAAGTCGCTAAGAAATCATGTCTATAGTAACAAAGCTTTTCTGGTTCTTCCCCTTTCGCAAGTTCTGCAACTTGAACCATAACCTTCTCTCTCTCTCTCAATCGCAGATCTCGGGGACAGGATTGGTCCTAGGATGCATAGTAACTGCCCTTTCATTCTTTCTAAAGGTAAATACTATCAGTCCTAGCATCTTCCTTCTGCTTTGCAATGCTTGTCAACCAGTAATTTTTTGAGAATCTTCTGAGCCAGGTTCATGATCTAGCAGCTGATGCTGTCCCGATACTTGCTGTCACTGGCATTCTGGTAATAATCTCACCTTCTTTGATCTCTTTCTGGCTCTATCTGGTTGGCCGCCACAACAACTCTCCACTATTAATTTTTCTGTTCTCTTTTTTCCAATGCTCAGCTATACATAGCAGCATTTTCCGCTGGAATGGGCGCAGTTCCTTGGGTCGTGATGTCCGAGGTAATCCTAAACATCCCCCGAAGTTTCATGCTTATCAAATTAAAGGGCCGTTTCTGTAACTGGTGTTGTAACGAGTATTTCAAAAAATTTTGCCAATCATGTAATGTGTTGCTGGTGTTCAGATTTTCCCCATCAATATCAAAGGAGTAGCTGGAGGGTTTGCAACACTAGTAAACTGGTTTGGCGCTTGGGCAGTTTCCTACACTTTCAACTACTTAATGAGCTGGAGCTCCTATGGTACGACTCTGCTTGAAACGCTCTTTGAACTGTTGCTCTGGCAGGAGCTCGATAAACATTTGTCACATTGGAACATGAGTTGTTGCGCGAATTCAATCAAACTATAGACTTGAGATAGCTTTTCCTGAAAACTTCAATCCTATTTGGAGCTGGAGGTGTCTGTCACTCTGTTCTGCACGGTCTCGAATGCATATTCAGTCCATTTATTTCAATCAATGTGTTTACGGCAACTTCTACCTAGATTTGAATATCACGAAAATTGGGTCGACGTGTCATTTAGAAATGAAAATAAGTGAATTGTGTCTTTCTGCATAATGATTAATAGACAGGTAGTATATATCAAAGCATTCTTCCCATGAGAAATATGTCAGAATATGCTTCCGCAAAACTTGTTGAAAGCAAATAACTCTGCCGGCTTGCTTCACAGGTACCTTCCTTCTCTATGCGGTGATTAACGCCGCAGGGATGGTGTTCGTGATCACGGTGGTCCCTGAAACGAAAGGGAGGAGTCTTGAGCAGATTCAAGCAGCTATCAACAGAGAATGAAAAATGCCTGCACTCTTCCATGTAGTCCCATTTGAGCTTACATGACACTCGCAATACCACACATTCGAAGATGGAAAATGATTATGAAGCAGGCAACAACATCCTTCATAAAACGACGTTATTGTTGAGATCTATCAGTTCATTCATAGAGTGGTTTTATTGCAGGAAAGAGATAGGGTTATTTTACAAGAGAGTGATTGATTGATCTACGAGAATAATATTTCAATTGGGTGTTAAATTGGTGGTTTGTGTACCCGTATAATCATCTCACATGTTAGGGGAGTAGGTTAAAATCAATTTAAGCTAACTGCAAAACATTTTTTTCAAAACAGAAGAGAAAGGTATCAAAAGGGCATTAGAAAAATTTAGTGTCACCAAATTCCCGAACTTACAAATCTCTGGTTTGTAGAAGTAAAGTAAATCTCCCGTTACTTTACTTGGTTTCTAATTGACCCACCGAAAATAGATTAGTGACGACTCTTGATTAAAAAAATCATTTGCATATTAAGAAACTTGAACCTAAGTCGTAAATTGATATGGGCTTGAAAGAGCCCAAGCAAAGTCTAGACTTAGTAATCCATTAATCAAACCCTAATAGTTCATCCAAAATTTTGGTCACGACAACACTTATGGGATATTAGCCTTGAAAAGAAAATAGAATGCCAATGCCTCGCTCAAATGGATTTTGTTCATTCTAGAGTACATGACATACAAATCGTTTCTCTCTCTCTCTCTCTCTTTTTGGGGGTTTAAAATCAATTCTTTTTTAATAGTACTAAGAAAAGTCAATATGGAAACTGCAGAGAAGTTTCTTTTTTAATCAATGTGAAAGCTACGCATAACTAATTCCAACTTTGTATTTTGTCACCATAAATGCAAGGGCTGCAATCTTCGCTTGACTTTGTTTTATTGGTTGACTTGGAAATTTGCATCACCGATGACTCCCGACTCTTTTCATTCATATAACTGGGCCTCCATCACATTGCCAATTAGCAAAAACTTAGATCAAACAATAGAGACACAATTAAGTCTTTGAGCTCCATGAGCATGTTCTGTGTTTTCCTTTTTATATTGCATGTCCTGCTGTTACTGGGGATGAGTTGTGGTGCGAAGAAGAATCACTTGTGCACCGCTTCATCTTGCAGTGAGATTCGTGATATACACTATCCCTTTCGATTGAAAAGCGACCCAAAACATTGTGGTCGCTTTGAGTACGAGCTAGTTTGTGAAAATAATCATACTTTTTTATATCTACATGCCGATCGATATTATGTGAAGTCGATTAACTATTTTGATTTAGATGATTTATATGATTTTTTTGGTACAATCACGGTGGTTGACGATGGATTGCAGAAAGGTAATTGCTCATCCCTCCCTCGTCAATCATTGGCGAGGTCCAACTTTAGTGCTCATGATGCATACCGTGGTGGTCTTTCGCCCTTAGCTGATCCGGTGGTCTTCATGAAATGCTCACAGCCCATTGCTTTTGCTTTGTATATCAATACTGAACCATGTATTTAGGAAGCATCCCTTTCTGATACACCCCCTAATTTTTCCCAAATGAAGGCATACTCATACGCTTTGTATGGGTCTGATCTACTAATACGGGACATGAAGGATTCTTGCAACATAACCATGATCACTCTCTTATCGAGCCAGGAAGTGGATCAGTATAAACGTGTGAGCCCATCGTATATGGACCTCCACAACATGATGGCTGAAGGATTCAATCTCTTATATTCTGAACCTTATTCATCGGAAATATTCCAGATTTGCTCGATAAGTTTCAGATACCGAATGGCGTGGTGCAACCCATATTACTCCTGTAAGCTGACTTTCCCTAAAGCTTTTCTTTCTTTTACTCTCTTACTTTGTTTCTTTCTTCTTCTTCATCTTCATCCTTTTCTTAAATGTTAGCTCTGCTGAAGGATCTTATCAAAATTTACTTGGTGATGTGGCATGTTTCAATTGGATATTGCAATACGTTTGGTTCAATTTATTGAGTCATCACTTTTCTTTAATACCCAATTAAAAAAAATTGCCGCATTCGTTTAGTGAAAAAGTTCAAAAATTATTTTTAGTAGATTGGGCGTGCATTGCTCCTTTATTTTACAACTATGGAGCTTTTCTGGACGTGACACTATTTCTGTATTTTTTTTTTTTGGGCCTTATTCACTAAAAAAAACCCAACTTTAAATTTAGTCCCAATTATGTTTCAAACTTTTTTTATCAGAAAAACCTAAACTTAGGTCCAGTCCAAATTTGCCTCGATCTTTTCTTTGTCTGGAAAAAACCTCAATCTTTAGGCCTAATCCCAAATTTACCTCAAATTTTTTTTGTCTAAAACAGAAAACACCAATTTTTACTCTAATCCCAATCTACCCATTAGCCCTCTGTTCAAAAATCGCCGTTAACCGTCCCTAATTTTCATATCTTAGAATAGCTTCATTTGAAAGTAATTTTTCATGTCACCTTACTGAAGTGGATTTGTTATTGATGTGGAAATGCCACGTCAAGTTGGGACTTGATTGTGGAGGTAGATTTGGGAATATATTAAAAGTTGGTGATTTTTTAAAACAAAACAAAATTTGAGGCAAATTTGGGACGGTAACTAAAGTTTAGGGTTTTTTCTGAGACAAAAAAGTTTGGGCTGAAATTGGACTAGAACTAAAGGGTTTTTTTTAGGAAATTAGGTCTTTTTTGGGGAAAATTGTTCGATTTAATAATAGCTCACGTCCCTTCAATCGCTGTTAATGTTATGGGGAACTTGTGAACATTTGGTACATTTAGGAGAACAAAAGCAAAAACGTATTTCTTCAAAAAAAAAAGATCATGCTGATATTGCTAGTATGAGTACCTAGAGGGGGGTGAATAGGTATACAAAGATTTTTCTTGATAATTTCTGTATACTTGCGCAATACTTAGACAGTTGAAGAATTCGCAACAAGTAATAATCAACGCAAGACTAAGTGAAGGAAAGAGAGAATTAAACACGCGGTTTATAGTGGTTCGGCTTGATCCAAGCCTACGTCCACTCTTCTGCACTGACAGCCAATTTGGCTGGATTCCACTATGAACAAAGAGATGTTACAGTGTTGATCTTCCTTGATTTCTCGGTGTAGATGATCTACCACACTCACTCAAGGTATCACCAAGTACAAACACTCTCTGTGTATACAATTTCGCTCAGACTGTATCGACTAATAATCAAGGTTCTTCAGACTCTGGAATTTTTCTATCGATCACACCCTCAAACAACTAGAACGACTTCCTTTTTATACTCCTTTATGCCATCATACCGTTGGCACTTACCAAAGGAATTCCTCCAATCTACCCGTTGGACGGAATCAATCAAGAAGATCATCCGAGCTATTTAAGGAATCTGATGATAGCCCATCAATCCTGTTCGCCCATACAATCAGGATCTTGGTTTCCAAGAATAGAACATTCCAAGAATATTTCGTCGACCATCGGATCTTCAATCGATCTTAGATAAGAATTAAAGAACCCGAAATGATTATCCAACCAAAGAATCTTTTCCAGAGGATAGGATCGAATCCTCAACCATATACTTCGGCTTTGGATTTCCTTCGTCACTGGATTAGAAAGATTGTCAGTGAGAATAGTCTTGAGTCTTGAGTCTTGAGTCTTGAGTCTCGAGAATACAAAGTCTTCAGACTTTAAACTGTCGGTATCCAGACTAGACTGATAGAAATGTTTTGTCAGCTTCAAAATATTCTGGAAAAATTTCTCCAACAATCTCCCCCTTTTTTATGGTGACAAAACTTTCTTGTAGATTTGAACAACTTTGACCTGCAAAAACATTTCTCAAGCAATATGGCTAACTCAAAAAGATTAATAAAGCAACCAGACTACGCATCCACAGAAAATTGATTAGTCTTTCATGAGTAATACCATATAACACACTTGATAAAAATGCAACCAGTCAAGCATCAAAATCCACAGCCAATTCAGTCAAATTCACACTCAAGTTCAAGTTCTCAAGTCATACTAAAAAATAAACATAACCACAAAAGTCAAAGTTTTAAAAGATGTTGGTTCAAATTGGTTCTCCCCCTTTTTGTCATCATTAAAAAGGGTGAGAAAGGAGTCATGTCTGCTTGGGAATGCGCACGATCTGGAAATCCCCCATAAACTGGACTACTCCTTCGAGCTTCTTCAGGTCTTCCCTCAGTTGAGCTACCTCTTCTCCCTTAGCATTGGCTTGAAGATGCAGAGCGAGGTCTTTGAATTTATCCTCCAGAGAGACTGAAGATGCTTGTCCAGCATTCTTCATGGCTTGGATTTCACAGTCCAAATCATATATCTGGCCACGCATTTCCAGAAGAATATCCATGATACGACGAAAATCTGCAGAATCGTCCGTCTGTGTACTAGCATTGGCTTTCTCAGATGGTGTGTATGCAGACGATGGCGCTTCTGTAAAGTCTTGCAGATTTGTATCGTGACCTTCTTCGTGCAATTGAGAGACTGAACTTCTTCGGGTCTTCGGAGATTGTCTTAGATCTTCACCATCGGCAGCATGAGGTGTGGACCTCTCTTGCTCGCCAACTCCCCTTTGTCTCTAGGACATCGAAAGGGAAGAGTGATGATCATGCTCTTCTGTATCTTGAGTTTCCTTCTCTCCAGATTCAGCAGACTTTTCTTTCTCTCCTTCTCTTTCTTCTTCAGCTACTTTCTCCTTCTCTCTCTGCTCTTCTTCTTCTCTGTTCTTCTGAAGTTCTGACGGTTGAGACACAGAGCGTCGGGTTCTTGTCGGTGCATGGATAGTGGGATCTTCATCCTCTTCATCTTCATCCTCCGGGATGAGAGTTCTTTTCTTCTTTTTCGATGGAGCACCAATGGCCTCCTTTCCTTTTCTCTTTGAAAGCATCAACTGGAGATTTCACTCTGAATTTCTCCATTGCCTTGGAGAGTTCTTGCGTACGCATCTTAGTTAACATTTTCAAACCTACCACCATCTTATCACACGGTCGAACACAAAATGTTTGTGGCGGTTCAATATTCATGTGTCTCGAAGATCTTGGTCACGGACCAGGATAAGGCAATTGTCCTTTGTCTTTCGACATTGCTCTTTACATATGGAAGAGAATAGTGTGCGGGAGAGAAAACTTCCGTCTGAGTTGATCGCGTACATCAACTTTGCTTGAGAAAAGAGACACGAAGTCTTTGACGTAGACTTCTTGGATGCGAGACGATTGATCACAATCTTATGAAGCACAATGTTGATGGCATTCATCCTGGAATAGGTAATTTTCTTCTCTCGCGTCCCTATCTTTGACAAGTTCCGAGTAGTACGAGCAGGTGAGACTTTGATTGGTAGATAACGTCCTCGTTCAACTCCAACAATGTCCGCCAACATATTCACATCTACCACGTAGACTTGGTCTCGTACACTGAATGAAATTCTATTCGCATCCAAAAAACTAAGATTTGAATAGAAATGAGCGGTCAGTTGAGCATATCCGTCCGTAGAGTCAGAGCAAAAATTCTCTAGTTGAAGCAAATTCAACTTTTCTCTTAAGTTCATGTTGATTGCGTCCAGGAAGTCAAAATCGACACTTCTAGGGTTTATCACCCCTCTTTTCAATAGTCTGAAATACACATTCTCCTGTTCCTTTGATTTGAACAAATCCATCCGATTTCCTTTCACCTTTGCTGCCACACCCATTCTAGGTTGAAATTCAAGGAACATTCTGTCATCATCGTTCCCTTCAATCAGATTTTGTCTTGGCAAACGAGGATCACTTGGAATGTTTGCAAGTGCCTCCTCTACCTTTCCTTTCGGAGCAACTCCCAATTCCTCCATTTTTCGCAGAAAAAGATACTCATTCCCATAATCTTTGTCCTTAAGGAAGTCATCTATATATTTCAATGGAGTACCAGTGCTTTTCAACGCACGATAAAGCTTATAGATAAAGGAGGGTTTTGGACTCTTCGGGTGGCTTCTCGATTATCTCTTCTTCCGATTTTGACTTGCACCTTGTGGGGCAGGAGACGTTGAATGACGTGGAGGAGAGCGAATCGGACTTTGTCGCTGACTTGATAAGTCTTCCTCCTCGGTGAGATCGAAATGTGTCGGTCCCTTCTCCATTCTTTATGGTCCCCTGCTTGCAATTCTTGATGATTTCCTCGAAGAAGACATTTTTCTTTGTCGATTGGAAGATTCCTTCACTTGCTTTCCCAAGAAAAATGACCACTTTCTCGACGATGAACAAGAAGTAGAAACTTGATTATCGGGAGGAGAGTGCCTTTTAGGGTTTTGAAGATTGGGTAAAGAAAAAAAAAACTGTATATATATAACTCAGTTTTGAAAAGGGAAGTTCAATCGGTACAAGGAAAGTGTACGAACACTTCTTTTCAAAATCAATAACTGCTAAAATTAATCCCTTTTAAAAAGACAAGTTTTCGAATTTCACACGGATTATAGAATAACCGAACGAAAGATCGTACCTTTTCGAGTTTAGATAACTAAGCGAGAATTCGTACCTTTTAGATAAAATAGCAACTTACAGTCTATAGCCGTGAATGAAAGTCGAGGATTTAAAGTCGAGAGATTAGAGTCTTAGAGTTGGTGAGTCTCTAGACTTTAACTTCTTCAAGCTTCAAAATGTTGAGTCTTGAACGGATAAAGTCGAATTGATTTTTCTCCAAAGGCTTTGTGAATATATCCGCTAGTTGACTCTTTGAATCAACAAATTAAATCGAGATTTCTCCATTTTGAATATGATCTTTAATGAAGTGATGTCGAATCTCAATATGCTTTGCTCTTGAATGAAGGATTGGATTTTTGGTAAGATTGATCGCACTGGTGTTGTCACATCTGATTTATGTGCATGAGTCTTCAATCCCAAAGTCTTGTAGCTATTGTTTTATCCATAGAATTTGCGAACAGCAGCTTCCAAGAGCTACATACTCTGCTTCTGTCGTTGAGAGAGCTACAGTGCTTTGCTTCCTCGAAAACCAAGACATTGTCCTGTTTCCAAGAAGTTGACAAGTTCCAGAAGTGCTCTTTCTATCAACTCTGCAACCGGCCAGATCTGCGTCTGAATATCCCAGAAGATTAAAGTCTCCCTTCTTAGGATACCAGAGACCCATGCTTGAAGATGAAGCAACGTATTTAATGATACGTTTTGCAGCACTGAGATGAGATTCTCTAGGATCTGATTGAAACCTAGCACAGATACAAACACTCAACAAAATGTCAGTCTAGAAGCGAGTAAGATAAAGAAGTGAACCGATGATGCTCCTATACAGCTTTTGATCAACTTTCTTCCCTTCCTCATCTTTGTCTATCTTCAAAGAACTTGACATTGGTATATCAATCTTCTTGCAATTTTCCAATCCAAATCTTTTGACAAGATCATTAGCATATTTTTCTTGGAAAATAAAAGTTCCTTCCTTCAATTGCTTTATTTGAAGGCCAAGAAATAATGTTAATTCTCCCATCATACTCATTTCAAACTCATCCCGCATAGACTTAGAAAATTTCTTGCAAAGACTTTCATTAGAGGATCCAAAAATAATGTCATCAACATATATTTGAACGAGTAAAAAACTTTTGTTTTCCTTTTTGATGAACGAGTAGTATCTACTTTACCTTTGACAAACCGTTACGTAATAAGAACGAACTTAGTCTGTCGTACCAAGCTCGAGGTGCCCGCTTTAGACCATACAGGGCCTTTTTCGGTCAAGCGAGTCGGCTTCTTTGGGTCTTCAAATCCAGGCGATTGTTCCACATAAACTTCCTCTTGGATAAATCCATTTAGGAAAGCACTTTTGACGTCCATTTGGAATAACCTGAAATTTTTGTAACAAGCAAACGCAAGTAATAGACGAATAGCTTCTAACCTTGCTACAGGAGCATAAGTCTCATCATAGTCTATTCCCTCTTCTTGCGTGTATCCCTTGGCCACGAGTCTTGCTTTATTTCGTACGACTTTTCCCTTTTCATTCATCTTGTTTCTGAACACCCATTTGGCTCCAATAACAGTTTTACCTTTTGGTTTAGATGTCAATTCCCGGACATCGTTAATGTTGAACTATCGAGCTCCTCTTGCATAGCTTCGATCCAACTTTCATCGATAAAGCTTCTTCTATGCTTTTTGGTTCAATTTCAGAGATGAGAGCAACAGCACTAGACTCTTCACGTCTTTTGGATCTGGTGCGAATTCCTTCATTAATTTCGCCGATAATGAGATCTTTAGGATGACTGGACTTGTGTTTCCAGTTACTGGTTGATTTTTCTGGATGATGATCTCTTTCTTTATTTGAATCTTCATGAACATCTTGATGCTGGTCTTCCAGAGTCTGAGATACTTTTTGAGATGTAAGCTTTGGAAGGTCTGGAGCAGGTTCAAACTCTTCATACTGAGTCTGACTGGGTTCATCTTGCGTAGAGTCTTGAAATTTGACATTCATTGACTCCTCCACAGACTGGCTCTTCTTGTTGTAGACTCTGTAGGCTTTGCTTGATGTAGAATATCCAAGGAAGATGCCTTCATCTGATCTTTCTTTAAACTTACCAACTCGATCTTTTGCATTTTTCAATATAAAGCATTTGCAACCGAACACATGAAAGTATGAAACAATAGGCTTCTTATTTTTGAATAATTCATAAGGGGTTTTCTCAAGAATAGGTCTTAGGAAAACTCTATTCATGATATAGCATGCTATTAAAAAAATTTTTCAGCCCAAAATCGTGAAGAAATTTTGCTTTCAATTAAAAATGTTCTAGCCATTTCTTGAAGAGATCTATTCTTTCTTTCCACAACTCCATTTTGCTGAGGAGTGTATGGAGAAGAGAATACATGTTTAAAACCATATTCATCACACAATTTTGTGAAATCTTGATTTTCAAATTCACCTCCATGATCTGTTTTTATACTTGAGATAACACATCCTTTCTCATTTTGAACCTTTTTAGCAAATTTTTCAAAATAAGAAAAGGTTTCTGATTTACTTGCAAGGAAATATACCCAAGTAAAGCGAGAGAAATCATCCACAATTACTAGACAATATTTCTTACCTCCAATACTCTGAGTTCTGGTTGGTCCGAAGAGATCCATATGCGTAACCGTAATACATGATTAGTGGAGACATGATTTATTGGCTTAAATGAATTTCTTACCTGTTTTCCCATAATACAGGGTGTGCATGGATCGGACTTTTGATATGGTAATTTGGGTAGACCTCGAACAAGCCGCTTTGATGAGATTTTGGCTAATTGCTTCATATTGACATGGCCAAGCTTTACGTGCCATAAGCTTGCTTCATCTTGGATTGAAATTAGACATTGAGATTCATTCAATTTCATGTCTAAGAGGTAGATGTTTCCATGTCTTCGACCCATGAAAGACTCAAAGTAGAGTCTTTACTAATTCCATAGCAAATTCCTTCTTGAAAGGAGATCTTGAAACCGGTATCACACGGTTGGCTAATCTGAGAAGGTTATAGTTGAGTCCTTCTACTAGAGAAACATTGCTTATTGTGAGATTTCCAATTTTCACAGTTCCAAATCCCACGATGCTTCCTTTGCCGTTTCCTCCAAATGAAACATTTCCGCCGTTTACTTGAACAAGCTTTACGAAGCACTTTGAGTCTCCTATCATGTGTCTTGAACATCCGCTGTCAAGATACCATTTTATCTTTCTCTTGACGGAGACCTGCATTTAAAAGAGAATCTCAAGTTTTCTTTGGTACCCAAATTTTCTTGGGTCCTTTGGTGTTAGTAGGATAAGCATTATTAGGCCATACTTTCTTAACGGGTTTCCAAACCATAGGACATTCTTTTTCAAAGTGATCCTTCTTTGTTACACTTTGAACACCTTAGAGCATTTCGACCAACGAGACTTTACAAAAACTTTCTTGAAATGATTTTTGTAAGCTTCTCTCGACGGTCTTTTCTTAATTCTTTCTTTAACTTTAGGAAAATCAATCAAGGGAATTGTTTCCGCTGTCATGCCTAAACCAGACTTATTGAAGTAAGGTCTTTGAACTGAAAGAACTTTTTCAAGCTTTTCGGATCCTATCGAAAACTTCTTTGAAATATTTGATAAGTCCGTTTTTAAGAAAACATTTTCTTTCAAAAGATCATCTTCTTTTTCTTTAAGAGCAGAAACATTTAGGTCTAGACTTTTAACTCTTTCTTCTAAAATGACTTCCTTTTGTTTTAGAGCTGAGTTTTCCTTTTTAAGTTCGGAAATCCTTTTGAGAGAAGTCTTAAGACCGAAACACAGTTCATCAATATATTTAGAGACTTTGACAGGAATTTTAAAATCACTTACTTCAAATTCAACCTAAGTCGATCATAATAATGAGTGCGAGTGCGAATATGCCATCAAACATATGTTGGCATATTCATTATCACTCTCTTCACATTACGTATCACTCAGTTTCGGTTTTGAGAGCCTTTCGAAACTTCTCAGCTTTTCCTCTTTTCTTTTTTAAGAAAAGGACAGTTAGGTACGATGTGTCCCTTCTTCTTACATTCGAAGCAAACTACATCTTTGTTTGGTTCCTCATCATCAACAGAGACTTGGTCTGCTGTCTCGAAAACTTTGTTTCTTTGGGTTGAACTACGCCTTTTCTATTCAGTTTTCTGAATCTTCTTATCATGAGGGCGAGCTCCTCATCATCCATATCATCTTCAGAATCTGCATCATCGAGTCATCATTTGATTTTAGTGCAATAGATTTCTTACCT
The DNA here is from genome assembly GCA_017140255.1 of Eucalyptus paniculata subsp. matutina. NCBI lineage: Eukaryota > Viridiplantae > Streptophyta > Magnoliopsida > Myrtales > Myrtaceae > Eucalyptus > Eucalyptus paniculata. The sequence continues at coordinate 32,751,032 of CM029445.1, forward strand.
CTTGGATCTTCGTCCTCATTAATTCGTTCCACTTCATAAGATCGAAGAGTTCCGATCAGCTCGTCGCGAGATAGAGGCATAATTCTTTGCGTCTCTCTTATTGAAGTCTTGATATGATTCCAATCCTTGGAGAGTCCACGCAGAAGCTTGTTCACCTTCATGGGATCAGAAATTTTTTGTCCTTGGTTCTCAAGACCATTGACAATATCTGTAAAACGACTAAACATGTCAGTTATAGATTCTCCTGGCTTCATTTTGAAGGCTTCGTATTGACCGAGGAGAATGTTAATTCTGGTCTCCTTCACTCGGTCTGTCCCTTCATAAGTGATATGTAATCTATCCCAGACTTCTTTTGCTGTAACACAAGAAGATATTCTGTTATATTCAGTTGGAGATAAGGCACAATATAAAGAATAAATTGCTTTTGCATCGAGTGCTTGTCTCTTGTTTATCTCTTCCTGAGCCATTCCGGTTTGGCATCAATGTTTCTTTCCCTCTTTCGAGATTGATGCGGCAGGAATGATTCCTCTTTCCACAACGTCCCATTCCAGAGGATCCTTGGATCGTAGGAAAGCTTTCATCTTGTTCTTCCAGATGTTGTAATCCTTTCCGTCAAAGTAGGGTGGTCTGGTATTGCTTTGCCCTTCCATCAGCCCTGGTGCTAGCATACTAGCCATGGATCTTTTACTCTGAAGTAAAACACTTCAAACAAAGTAAGAACACGGGCTCTGATACCAATTGATATTGCTAGTATGAGTACCTAGAGGGGGGTGAATAGGTATACAAAGATTTTTCTTGATAATTTCTGTATACTTGCGCAATACTTAGACAGTTGAAGAATTCGCAACAAGTAATAATCAACGCAAGACTAAGTGAAGGAAAGAGAGAATTAAACACGCGGTTTATAGTGGTTCGGCTTGATCCAAGCCTATGTCCACTCTTCTGCACTGACAGCCAATTTGGCTGGATTCCACTATGAACAAAGAGATGTTACAGTGTTGATCTTCCTTGATTTCTCGGTGTAGATGATCTACCACACTCACTCAAGGTATTACCAAGTACAAACACTCTCTGTGTATTCAATTTCGCTCAGACTGTATCGACTAATAATCAAGGTTCTTCAGACTCTGGAATTTTTCTATCGATCACACCCTCAAACAACTAGAACGACTTCCTTTTTATACTCCTTTATGCCATCATACCGTTGGCACTTACCAAAGGAATTCCTCCAATCTACCCGTTGGACGGAATCAATCAAGAAGATCATCCGAGCTATTTAAGGAATCGATGATAGCCCATCAATCGATCGCCCATACAATCGAATCTTGGTTTCCAAGAATAGAACATTCCAAGAATATTTCGTCGACCATCGGATCTTCAATCGATCTTAGATAAGAATTAAAGAACCCGAAATGATTATCCAACCAAAGAATCTTTTCCAGAGGATAGGATCGAATCCTCAACCATATACTTCGGCTTTGGATTTCCTTCGTCACTGGATTAGAAAGACTGTCAGTGAGAATAGTCTTGAGTCTTGAGTCTTGAGTCTTGAGTCTTGAGTCTTGAGTCTTGAGTCTTGAGTCTCGAGAATACAAAGTCTTCAGACTTTAAACTGTCGGTATCCAGACTAGACTGATAGAAATGTTTTGTCAGCTTCAAAATATTCTGGAAAGATTTCTCCAACACATGCAACATTAACATGGATTTCATGAGTGAATAGGATAACGTCAGATCTGGGCGGAATCTAGAAAAGTGAAACTCGTTCACTCTTTTTTTTTATTCTAGACTTCTCCACTTGCAAATTTCAATGAACAAAAGTGTGGCTTTGCACTTTGCAGTGATTACATGAATTTATCTTTCGCTAGGGGTATATCTTAACGTGAATTGCTTCTTCACTGATTGGTCTTTAATTCTAATTAACCATTTTTAGTAATCTCTCACGAATTCTCTTACTATCTACAGCTGATTCTAGGTGGCATGCCACGCTCCTTTTTGCGCTCCGTCTTGTGCCTGTCACAGTATTGGATCTCTTCTTTTTCTTGGGTATGATAAGTCCTTTTTCTCTTTACACCTATGAAGCTCTCATTCAGCACTCTTACAAACAAAAATTTGTATGTGTAATTTTTTTTGGGAAAAGTACCAAAAAAGTCCTAAACCTATTGCATTGGTACCAATTCAGTCCTAAACTTTTCAATTAGACCAATTCAGTCCTAAACCTTTTAATATTAGTACCAATTCAGTCCATCCGGCCAATTTTGGCCGGCCGGCGCTGACATGGACGTCGGCCGGTGGCCGGACACTGATGTGGCAATTTTTATGATTTTTTAATGATTTTTTCGAATTTTTTTTATTAATTTTTATTAATTTTTTCCTTTTTTTCTGCTTTCTTCTTTGCGGTTTCCGGCGAGCCTCCGGTGAGGCTCGCCGGCCACTAGCGAGGGCTGCGAAGCCCTCGCTTGCCGTCGACGAGGGTCACGGCCCTCACTCAGCCTCTCCTGAGCCGCTGGCGAGGCGGCTTTGCCCGGATCTGGGTGAGGCCAGCCTCGCCCGCGGCTGGCGAGGCCATGGCGGCCATCGCCAGGGCTGAGCCAAGGGCCGCGAAGCCCTCGCCAGCCGCCGGCGAGGGTCGCGACCCTTGCTCGGCCTTGCCCAGCGCCGCGGGTGAGGCCAGCCTCAGAAGAAGGAGAGGAGGGTGTTGGGGCGGCAGGCTAGGGTTTCAGAGGCGAAGATCGGGCGGAGGAGCGGCGGCGTGAATCGCGAGAGGTGGGGGACCAGGGCCTCGAATTGGGATCTCGTGGAGGTGAGGGCGGCGGTGACGAGGTCGAGAAGCTCCAGGGTTGACAGCGGAGGAGGCGCCGGGGACTCAACGGCAAGGCCAGGGCGAGGCTGAGCGAGGGTTGCGACCCTCGCCAGCGGCTGTCGAGGGCTTCGCGGCCCTCGCCTCCGCCCTGGCGATGGCCGCCATGGCCTCCCCAGCAGTAGGCGAGGGCTTCGCGGCCCTCGCCTAGTGGCCGGCGAGCCTCACCGGAGGAGGCTCGCCGGCAACCACGAAGAAGAAAGTAGAAAAGAAAAGGAAAAAGAAAAGAAAAAAGGAAAAAAAATTAGAAATCATTAAAAAATTCGAAAAAATCATAAAAATTGCCACGTCAGCGTCCGGCTACCAGCCGATGTCTACGTCAACGCCGGCCGGCCAAAATTGGTCGGATGGACTGAATTGGTACCAATATTAAAAGATTTAGGACTGAATTGGTCCAATTGAAAAGTTTAGGACTGAATTGGTACCAATGCAATAGATTTAGGACTTTTTTGTACTTTTCCCATTTTTTTTTTACACTATGCTAATTGATGGCCAAATTTCTCTATAGTCCACTTCCTAGCAGCAAAATTCATACTTGGAGCTCCGTGTGTGTTGATACTTCTAATCTTGAAATGGATGAGAAGGCATTAGGCGGCCGACGCAAATATTGAAGAATTCCTACTAGCTCACAACAACTTTTTGCCCATAAGGTGCTCTTACTCGGATATCTAGAAGATCACAAAAAATTTCAAATGCAAGTTAGGTGAGGGGGGATATGGTTATGTATATAGAGGAATACTTAGAAGTGACAATGAAGTCACAGTTAAGATTTTGAACAAATCAAAATCTAATGGCCAAGATTTTATAAGCGAAGTGGCCACAATTGGAAGGATCCACCATGTTAATGTGGTGCAACTTGTTGGTTTTTGTTTCGATTACTCCAAACAAGCTCTTGTCTATGATTTCATGCCGAACGGATCTTTGGATAAACACATTTCCTATAAGGATGGTGATGATCCTCTTAATTATAAGAAAATGTATGAGATCTCTCTTGGCATAGCTAGAGGGAACATCGGGAATGTGATATGCAAATTTTACATTTTGACATCAAGCCTCACAACATTCTCCTAGACCGAAGTTTCACTCCGAAAATTTCTGACTTTGGACTTGCAAGACTTTATCCCACCGATCACAGTATAGTATCGCTGATTGCAGCAAGAGGAACCTTGGGTTATATGGCTCCTGAGCTATTCTATAAAGACATTGGTGGCATTTCTTACAAAGCTGATGTTTATAGTTTTGGAATGTTATTAATGGAAATGGCTGGTAGAAGGAGAAATATAAATGCACATGCAAAGCGTTCGAGTCAAATTTACTTTCCTTTGTGGGTTTATGATCAACTCGGCAAAGAAAAGGAACTTGAAAAGGTAGATGTCATAGAAGAGGAAAGAGAAACAATAAGGAAGATGATAATTGTTGCACTGTGGTGTATACAATTGAGCCCTAATGATCGGTCATCGATGAGGAAAGTCCTAGATATGCTTGAAGGAGATATTGATAAACTACAACTGCCTCCAAAACCACTTTTGTATCCAATGGAGGCACCGGTTGATGATGTTGACGCTGAGATAGAACTTGAAATAGTCTCATCTTCTTCAAGTACTTCGATAGTTTCTAGTGGTTACCAATTTTACCATGACCATGAGTTTACGAAATCAGGTATTTTGTGATTGTTCCCTTATAATGAGATGCAAAAAATTATAAATAGTACTATCAACATGTATCATCATTTAAAATGTAATTTGTGAAACTTTTACATATTTTTCATATGGCACTAGTTTTTTTTTGGTCAAGTTATGTCCATATTTTATAAATGACGATAATGTTGTATGGCATTCATACAAATTTTCTTTCATGTGAATCCTCTTGGTATAATAAGGTAATTTTTTATTCGTGTCAATGTTTGCATTTTGAGCAACGAATCTCTCTCATTTCCATCAAAACCTCTCATCCCCACCCTTCGACCTCTGTTTGATCACCCACGTTGAAGATAGCTACATGCTCAAGCTATCTCCGACTTGGACCTCATGTCATTGGATGGGTCCAAGCCTAACTGATGAAAAATCAGCACATGTCAAAGAGTAAAGACAGAGTAGGCTGACAATTTTACCTTTATGATGAATGGAAGTTGAACACGTTATGTTATGTTAGAGCATATGATGTATTACAAAAGCTCAATCCCTAAATGCAGTACGAACTTGTGTGTTCACTAGATGATATGACATGAGATGGTGCCTTACATTATTTAGAACAAGTATTACATTCCTCACTGTTGGTCCTTGCACAAGAGTCTTTCTACTAAGCAAACATCCCTCGAGACACCAATGTTGATAAGGAACGTGTGATCTCCACTTCGTTCAGAGATCGCAGACAAAAAAGTATAAATTTTAATTTTTATTATTATCAAAATTAAGCAAAAATAAAAAAATGATGCTAAAAAAGTAGAAAATGCAAAAAATTGACAAACCTAATCTCTTTATTGGTCATGAAATTCCACATGAGAATGGTCCTCCATTCTGTGTGAGTGTGCACATGGAAAAGGAGTTTGGGAAAACGAATTCTTCTTTTAGATATGGAGTTTTTTTTTTGGCAATCCGGGAACCGCTGTACAGCCAGTAGCCGGCGATGTAATCCCGGGGGAGCACTAGCACGGGGACTCACCACCCACAGCACCCCACTTAAGTCGCGCAACGTGACGAGTTGGGGAATCGAACCCTGACCTTTTGTGTGGCCAGTGTGTGTCCTAACCGACTCGCCCACCACAGGGTGGATTATGGAGTTAATATCATTAAAAAACCCCAAACTTATACATCGTGACAAATTTATCCCTAACTAAATTTTGGGTCATCAAAAATTTTAAATTGGTACACATGTGACATATTTACCCTCCGTTAGCTTCCATGAAATTTTATCATTAAATTACAGAGTTGGATGATATAGACAGTTAACGTGGCAAGTTCACATGGAAATCTATAGGATTAATACCACGAAATATCCCAAAATAGTACATATGTGACAAATTTACTCAAAATTAGTTTTTGGGTCACCAAAAACGCAAACTGGTACACGCATAACACTTTTACCCTTTGTTAGTTTTCATCAAATTTTACAATGAAATTTATGAGTTAACCAAACTGAGCTCGATAAACATTTTGTCACATTGGAATGTGAGTTTTTGCACGGATTCAACCGAACTTCAGACTCAAGACTTAGCTTTTCCTGAACTCTTCGATCCTATTTGGAGGTAAAGGTGTTTATCACTCTGTTCTCCATGCTCTCGAATGCATATTCGGTCCATTAATTGCAATCAACGTGTTTACAGCAACTTCTACCTACATTCGAATATCACGAAATTTGTTCGAAGTGTCATTTAGAAAAGAAAAGTGCGTTTTTCTGCAAAATGATTAATAGACAGGTAGTATATAATAGAGCATTCTTCCCATGAGAAAAATGTTGATATGCATCCGAAAAACTTGTCAAAAGACAATAACTCTGTTGGCTTTGCTTCACAGGCACCTTCCTTCTTTATGCAGCGATTAACGCCGTGGGGATGGTGTTCCTGAAACGAAAGGGAGGAGTCTTGAGCATAATCAAGCAGCCATCAACAGAGAATGAAAATGGCAGCACTACAAGTTATGTACTCATTGCTCTTCCTTGTAGTCTTAGTTGAGCTTATATGACACTTCCAATGCCACACATTCGAAGATGGAAGATGATTTTGTAGTAGGCAACAGCATCTTTCGTTCTTTCATAGAGCAATTTTTTTGTGGGAAAGAGATGACATTATTGTACTGGAGAGTGATTGATTGATATGTGAGAATAATATTTCAATTGGTAGTGAAAAAGCACCTATAGTCTTCACATGTGTAGGGCAATGACGAAGCAAGTGAATTTCTAATCGAGGCATGCGTCAATCATCATGCGGCCCTCTTTATTTTCTTGTAATGTGTTGCATTGCCCAAGCAGCAAGAAGCACCTACTCCTTATTTTTCTTTTTATTTTCACGAAAGGTGACCTCAAATTCTATAAAATTTATGTTGCTGTTAATTAGCATCATACACTTCCATATTTTTTGGAGGTTAGGACGTGTGATAATAGTCTTCAAGTGCTTTTATTTATCTTTTCATTTTCCAATTTTATTTTTGTCAAAATTGGAAAACCTTACACTGCAAAATAATTATCATTTTTTTTATAGTATTATATGGCGATGAATGGACCTATAGTCGATACATCAATTTCATAATGTATGTCCAAATGTTTTGGCATACGTGCAAAAGATTTTTTAGGATACTTTGACCAAGAGATTTTCCGCTTAAAAATTTGACTAATACTTCGCATGACGTTGGTTATTCAAATTGACGCTATGAGAATTTTCTAATGAAGAGTCGTTACTAGCCTATTGGAGTTGATTAGAAATCAAGTGAAACACGTGAGTATGCCTCACTTCCTACGCAACCAAAGAATCTAGGGGTCGGAGACTTAATTATACTAATTAATTGTATCTAATCTATTTCATTTTACAAAAAAAAAAAAAATGTTAGGTGGCTTGAATTGATTTTAAACCTATTCACTAGCATATGAGATAATTATGTGGGTGGGCAATGGTAAAAATAATAATAAACAATCAAGTAAATTGCATGGGAAAGCAAAGATCTAATATTACCAATAAGGAGCATGCAATCTCTAACTAAGTTAAAGCGAGATCATAATCAACATTGAAAATGCGTCATCAAGGGCATTTATTTTTAAGAACAATCAGAACCCTATGGTAAAGTTTGTAAGGATTTATTCAATTCTTGAGCACAATTTTCTTATCGAGGACTTTAACACATTTTAAGAGTATTTAATTAAAAAACTAACTCTTAAGCTTTTTCCTAATTTTTAGAAAAAAATAAGTTTTCTCTTAAATTTTTAAAAAAATTAATTCCGAAAAGAGGGACTCAGGCTTGGCCCCAAGGTCCGGTCCGAACATGGGTTGCTATGGGTTTTCGGGCTTGGACCGGGAACATGAATTGGGCTCTATTAAAACAGACCTCCATTTTAGTAATGGACTCTCAAAGACCCACCATGAGAATTTAAACCCAGCCCAAACATTCACAAATCAAGCCCAGCCCAAGTCCGCCTAACTTAAACCAAACCTAAATCTACCGAAACAAAACCTCAAGCCCATCAAGCCGAAACAAATCCTCTTTCCACGAACGCCTGCACCAGGCCTATTTTCGTAATTTTCTTTTATTCTCTCTCAGCCTTTCAACGTCTTCTTCTTCTTCGTGTCAACTCCCCTGTTACGTCCTTAACCGAAGCCTCCCACACCGACGAACTCCACACTGGAATTTCGCCGGACGGACCCACGGAAGAACTTTAAACGGATCGATGACAACACCCAACGTCGCCGGCCGTCACCAAGCCATCTTGGCTCACCACCGCAAAACCAAATTCGCTGCCAACGTCAGTGACTTCATTGCTCGTGAAAATCGAGCTTATCAACTGATGACCCCGGACGAACTGCATCAAGTGGTACCTTCGCATTCGAGCGAAAATAGAAGCCATTTCTTAAACAATTCTCTCGGAAACATTTCATTGAGCAAGTCTTAGGCGTTCGACTAAAAGTGACATGGCATACCGATGAACCTCCACTTTGCTATCGAGCTTGTCCTACGACATCTCAAGTCGATGAAAATATGTCAAACAGATTCATTGTATGCTTTCACGGAGACAAACAAAACCTCGTCTCATTTTTAGAATAACACTAACTGAGGCATTATATCGGGCATGCGATGAGCACGGATTATGGAGAGGTCGTAAACCCATTCTAGACTCTAGCTCGTGTCCAGACTCAAAAGAGAACAGCAAGTGACACTCAAACTCGACAAAAGGGACTGCTCGTTCAAACCGAGCATGCTCGAGGACCAAGGAAACGAGACCTGGCTATTGTTTCGGTTCCGTTTTAAATAAAACCAAGCAATGGAGTTCCCAGAGAGAAGTGTTCGACCGCAAATATCCCTATTCGACTCGGCGATGACGGCCAGGAGGTGAGCCTAAAGCAAAAGGAGCTATGTTCGGCCGCTTCGATGTTGCACCAAGGCAGGATCATCGGGATAAAAGTGAATCGAACCCAAAGAAAACTCACCGGTAATTCGGGCGCCGAGGAATAGGTAGTCGCGGGCACGAGGGTGTCAGCTAAAGATTGCCGTTTGATGTTGGGGATAGCCGGGTAACACTTGTCCGAGGACGAAGTTCGGCTTCTGGGTCTCGCTTTCTCTCAGTCCATCCCTCCGCTCACTCTTGGTTCTCTCTCAACTTCACCCTTTGCTCACTCTCTCTGAATCTCACTCTCTCTATTGCTCTCGCTTTCTCCAGCCTCCCGCGAAGAACTCGAGAACACAGTCGCCTCTCTCTCCCGCTCCCCCTCGCTATCCACCTTCTCAGTCTCCCCTCTTGAGCAGCTCCGGCCATCCTTGGTTTTCAGCAGCACCCTTCCAGAAGCAGCCACCCTGGAGCTTCCTCTCTTATCTGGCTCGTTCCTTCTCTCTTTTGAGCTCGCCTTCTCACTCTCACCTGCTCTCTCTCTCTCTCTCTCTTGGTTGCTCTTCCTCGGCCGAACAAACCCGAAAAAACCAGAGAGACCCCGCCTCCCTTTGCTGCCTTTCTCATCCATTTATCTCGTTTCTCTCTCTTTCTTCAAGGACGAGACCAGCTGGCTTCGTACCGCACGACATTCCTGGGCAAACATCACGCGTAGCCTCGCGTCCTTGCGTCCTTCGGCCAGCGACCATCTCTCTTTTTTGTCCTGAAGCTAGCGTCCAAGCGAGGGAAGGAGGACGAGGAAGAAGGAAGAACAGCGAGCTGGGCCGCGGAAGAGGAGAGGTGGGCCGCCCGGGAGGGAAATGAAAAGGGAAAATAAGGACGGGACGGGCTAAGGCTGGCCCTAGCCCGACTCGGCTGCGTTCTTATTTTTTGTTAATTTTTTAGTACTAGTAATGCAGGTGTTGCTAATGTCTATAAGCAATGCAATTTAATGAAAACACGATGCATTTTTAATGAAAATTATTTACTTTTTTATTTCTTTTTTAGACTAATCCTTAATTTTCTATATGATTAAGTCTTAAATAAAAAGGGAAGAATTTAGGTGTCAACAACAGGTAAGAACATTCTTTTTCATTTGATAGAACAAGAGTAATCGATTAGTTCACTATTAAGTGGTTCTATTCTGGGAAAGAGATGACAATATTGTTCATAGATCTAGCCCGATTACGGAAGAGAGATTGTAATACCGAAGTTGATAGTGGATAAGTAAATGTCCCTTTTTTTTTCTTTTTTTTTTTGTGACCTCGAATATTGCATGTATAGTCTTTGTGTGATGACAAAGTTGGTGAGGTTTTAGTTAATGCTCATCGATTCCATTGCCAAAAATTATCGAATTGCTTTCTTTCTTTCCTAACTTGTTACATCATCCAAGAAGCGCTAACTCCTATTTTTCCTTTTATTTTTGTAAACAGTGACATTATTTTATACAAGCTAATGTTCCCTTTAATAGTCTATTTTTGTTACTAATTCTATTTTTTGTTAGTATTGAAAAAGCTTATATGGTGAAATATGACATTTTTTTTTTCCTTTTCATCTTCACAGTTTATCAAAGTGACACTTGTGGAATATTGGCCTTGAAAATAAAATTGAATGCCAATGCCTCACTTGAAAGGATTTTGATTCAATTTAGAGTACATAACATTCCAATCAATTCTTTTTTGATGGAACTAAAATTGATTCCTAAAGAGTCAATTTGCCAAGAAAAGTCAAATTTGAAAACTGCAGAGAAGTTTCTTTTCTCCATAAATAATTCCAACACCGTGTTTTTGTCACCTTGACTGCAAGGGCTGCAATTTCCATGTGAGACCCACTTTTCCTTCCCTAGACTTTGTGTTAATGGTTGACTTGGAAATTTGCATCTATAGTCTTTGCGTGATGACCAAGTTAGTGAGGTTCTAATCAAGGCGCGTTGGTCCATTGCTAGAAATTATCATATTGTTTTCTTTCTTTCATAATGTGTTACATCATCCAAGAAGCACTTACTTTTTATTTTCCTTTTACTTTTGCCAAAAGTGACATTATACAAATTCATATTCTTGTTAATAGTCTATTTTTGTTACCAATTTCTGTTTTTTTGTCAAAAATAAAAAAGCCTAGACGATGAAATATGACATTTTTCCCCTTTTCGTCTTCATAATTTAACGAAGCAACACTTATGGAATATTAATCTTGAAAAGAAAATATAACGTCAATGCCTCACTTGAAAGGATTTTGATTCAATTTAAAAACTACAGAGAAGTTTCTTTTTTAATTCTTTTTTAATCAATGTAAAAGCTAAGCATAAATAATTCCAACACCGTGTTTTGACACCTTGACTGCAAGGACTGCAATTTCCACGTGATACCCACTTCCTCTTTTCTTCAGTAGACTTGCCTTTATTGGTTGACTTGGACATTTGTATGACCGACGATACCCACTTCCTCTTTTCTTCAGTAGACTTGCCTTTATTGATTGACTTGGACATTTGTATGACCAACGACTCCCGATGCTTTTCATTCATATAACTAGGCCTCCATCGCATTACCAATTAGCAAAAACTTTCATTGCATCAGATCAAACGATAGAGAGATGATTAAGTCTCTGAGCTCCATGAGCATGTTCCGTGTTTTGCTTTTCATATTGCATGTTCTACTGCTACTGAGGACGAGTTATGGTGTGCAGAAGAAACACTCTTTATCTTGCGGTGAGGTTCGTGACATACACTATCCTTTTCAATTGGGAGATGACCCGGAAGGCTACGGCCGATTTGGTTATGAGCTATATTGTGAAAATAATCGCACCGTTCTATATTTAGATGATGGTCGATATTATGTGAAGTCAATTTACTATGACGACCATCCTTCCACATATGATTTCTCTGGTTATATCACAATGGTTGACGATGGATTGCAAAAAGGTAATTGCTCATCCCTCCCTCGTTTCTCATTGGCGAACTCTAGCTTTAGTGATCAGTATTCACAATCCTACTGGAGTGATCAGTATCCACAATATATTTATCTTTCACGTTTTGCGACGGTGGCCTTCATGAAGTGCTCACAACCTGTTGCTTCTCCTTCGTATATCAATACTGAACCATGTATTGAGGGAGCATACCCTTCCGATACGCCCCCTAATATTTCCCAAATGAGGGAGTACTCATACACTATGTATGGGGATGGTATACGAGTAGGGGACATCAAGGATTCTTGCAACATAACCATGATGACTTGCTTCTCGCTTTATAACCTGACGTGGGAAATGGACTTTGATAATCGTGTGAGACCAACGTATAAGGACCTCCACAACATGATGGCTGAAGGATTCAATCTCTATTATTATTATCAATCTTCTTATTCGTTGTCTCTGCCGTCTTCACCGACTCATGTTGTCTTTGCCATCTGCACCGTCTGCGCCGTCTGCGCCCTCTGCGCCATCTCCACCAACTCCACCGTCCTTGCCAACTCCGCCGTCCTTGCCGTCTCCGCCGTCATCGCCGTCTTCTCCGCCATCGTCGCTGTCTCCACCGTCTTCGCCGTCTTCGCCGTCTCCGCCATCTTCACCACTGGTAATTTTCCAGCTTTGCTTGATTATGTACCCAGAGGTGTGGTGTGAACCATATTACTTCGATAAGCTGACTTTCTCTGAAGCTTTTCTTCCTTTACTCTCTTACTTACTTTCTTTCTTCTTCTTCATCCTCATCCTTTTCTCAAATGTTAGCTCTATTGAGGGATCTTATCAAAATTTACTTACTGAGTAATGTGGCATGTTTCTATTGGATATTGTAATACGTTGGTTCGATTTATTGAGTCATTACTTTCTTTAATACCCAATAAAAAAATTGCCACATCTGTTTGGTGAAAAAGTTTAGTAAGATTTTTAGTAAATTTGGCGTGCATTGCTCTTTTATTTTACATTTGTGGAGCTTTTTTAGACTTGATACTCTTTCTTTATTTTTATTTTTGGGGCCTTATTCACTAAAAAAACCACAACTTTAAGTTTAGTCCCAATTCTACTCCGAACTTTTTTTGTCTAAAAAAACCCTAAACTTTAGGTCCAGTCTAAATTTGCCTCGAACTTTTCTTTATCTAGAAAAAACCTCAAACTTTAGGCCAAATCCTAAATCTATCTCTAACTCTTTTTGTCTAAAAGAAAAAACACCAATTTTTACTCTAATTGCAAATCTACCCCATCAGTCCTCTGACTGAAAATTGCTGTTAGTCGTCCCTAATTTTCATATCTTAGAATGGTTTCATTGTGGAAATAATTTTCCATGTCACCTTACTAAAGTGGAGTTTTTATCGATGTGGAAATGTCATGTCGAATTGGGACTGGACCATGGGGGTAAATTTTGGAATATATTAAAAGTTGGTGATTTTTTTAAACAAAATAAAATTCGAGGCAAATCTAGGACTGTACCTAAAGTTTGGGGTTTCTTTTGAGACAAAAAAGGTTAGGGCCAAAATTGGACTAGAACTTGAGGGTTTTTTAGGGAATTAGGCCTTCTTTGGGGAAAATTGTTTGATTTGATCGTAGCTTGTGTCCCTTGAATCGATATTATTGTTATGGGGAACTTATGAACATTTGGTACATTTAGGAGAATAAAAGCGAAAACGTGTTTCTTCAAAAGAAAAGATCATGCAACGATAACATGGATTTCATGAGTGAATAGAATAAAGTTGGATCTGAGCGTTATCTAGAAAAGTGAAACTCGTTCACTCTTTTTATTATTCTAGACTTCTCCACTTGCAAATTTCAATTAACAAAAGTGTGTCTTTGCACTTTGCAATGGCTGTATGAAGTTATCCTTCACTTGGGATATATCTTAACGTGAATTGTTTTTATTAATTAACTGCTAAAACAATGGATCTAGTTCTTTATTGATTGGTCGTTAATTCTAACTAACCATATTTAGTAATCTCTCACGAATTCTCTTACTATCTACAGATGCTTCTACGTGGTATATCTTGGGCCATCTTGATGGAATGGCCGCATGGAATCTCTTCTTTATCTTGGGTATGATAAGTCCTTTTCTCTTCACACCTATGAAGCTCTCATTCAGCACTCTGACAAACAAAAATTGTATGTGTAAAAGAAATTATCACACTATGCTAATCGATGGCCAAATTTCTCTGTAGTCCACTTCCTAGCAGCAAAATTCATACTTGGAGCTCCGTGTGTGTTGATACTTGTAATTTTGAAGTGGATGAGAAGGCATCAAGCAACCGATGCAAACATCGAAGCGTTTTTACAAGCTCACAATAACTTTTTTCCCATAAGGTACTCTTACTCGGATATCAAGAGGATCACACAAAATTTCAAATGCAAGTTAGGTGAGGGGGGATATGGCTCCGTATATAGAGGAATACTTAGAAGTGGCATTGAAGTTGCGGTTAAGATTTTGAACAAATCAAAATCTAATGGCCAAGATTTTATAAGCGAAGTGGCCACAATTGGAAGGATCCACCACGTTAATGTGGTGCAACTTGTTGGGTTTTGCTTCGAATACTCCAAACAAGCTCTTGTCTATGATTTCATGCCGAACGGATCTTTGGATAAACACATTTCCTATAAGGATGGTGATGATCCTCTTGATTATAAGAAAATGTATGGGATTTCTCTTGGCATAGCTAGAGGGATAGAGTATCTACATCGGGGATGTGATATGCAAATTCTACATTTCGACATCAAGCCTCACAACATTCTCTTAGATTGAAGTTTCACTCCGAAAGTTTCTGACTTTGGACTTGCAAGACTTTATCCCATCGGTTGCAATATAGTATCACTGACTACAGCAAGAGGAACCTTGGGTTATATGGCTCCTGAGCTATTCTATAAAAACATTGGTGGCATTTCTTACAAAGCTGATGTTTATAGTTTTGGGATGTTATTAATGGAAATGGCTGGTAGAAGGAGAAATCTAAATGCACATGCAGAGCGTTCGAGTCAAATTTACTTTCCTTTGTGGGTTTATGATCAACTTGGCAGAGAAAAGGAACTTGAAAGGCTAGATGTCATAGAAGAGGAAAGAGAAACAACGATGAAGATGATAATTGTTGCACTGTGGTGTATACAATTGAGCCCTAATGATCGGCCGTCGATGAGGAAAGTCATAGATATGCTTGAAGGAGATATGAATAAACTGCAACTGCCTCCAAAACCACTTTTGTATCCGACAGAGGCACCGGTTGATGATGTTGACGTTGAGATAGAACTTGAAACAATCTCATCTTCGTCAAGTGCTCTGATAGTTTCTAGCAGCTCCCAATTTTACAATGACCATGAGTTTACGAAATCACGTATTGTGTGATTGTTCCTCTATGATGAGATGTAAAATTTATAAATAGTACTATCAACATGTATCATCATTCAAAATGTAATCTGTGAAGCTTTTACATGTTTTTCATATGGCACTAGTGTTTTCTAGTAGACTCGTTATGTCCATATTTTATAAATGACGATGAATGTTGTATGGCATTCATTCAATTTTTGTTTCATGTGAATCGTCTTGGTATAACAAGGTAATTTTTTCTTTGTGTCAATGTTTGCATTTTGAGCAATGAATCTCTCTCATTTCCTTCAAAACCTCTCATCCCCACCCTTCGACCTCTGTTTGATCACCCACGTCAAAGATAGCTACCTGCTCAAGCTATCTCCAACTTGGTCCTCATGTCACAGGATGGGTCCAAGCCTAACCGATGAATGACCGGCACATGTCAAAGAGTAAAGATAGAGTAGGCTGACAATTTTGCCTTAATGATGAATGGAAATTGAGCATGTAATGTTATGTTAGAGCATATTATGTATTACGAAAGCTCAATCCCTAAATGCAGTAGAACTTGTGCGATCACTTGATGATAAGACATGAGATCGTGCCTTGCATTCTTCCGAACAAGCATTATATTCCTCACTTTTGTCCCCTACACGAGTTTTCCTACTAAGCAAAAATTCCTCGAGACACTGATGTTCATAAGGAACGCGTTTTGTTCAGCGATCACAGACAGAGAAGTATAAATTTTAAGTTTTATTATTATCAAAATAAAGCAGCATAAAAAATGATGCTAAAAAAGTAGAAAATGGAAAAAAATTAACAAACTTAATCTCTTTAGTGGTCGTGAAATTCCACATGAGAATGGTCCTCCAATCCAGACTCTAGCTCGTGTCCAGACTCAAAACAGAACAGCAAATGACGCTCAAACTTGACAAAAGGACGGCTCGTTCAAACCGGGCATGCTCGTGGACCAAGGAAAACGACACGCATCTATCATTTTGGTTCTATTTTAAATAAAACCAAGCAAGGGAGTTCCCAGAGAGACGATATTGTTCATAGATCTAACACAATTACGGGAGAGTGATTGTAATATTGAAGTTGATAGTGAATAAGTAAACATAACTTTTTTTATATGTTTTTGTGAACTTGAATATTGCATGTAGTCTTTGCGCAATGACGAAGTTAGTGAGGTTTTAGTCAATGCGCATTGGTCCCGTCGCTAGATTTTATTGAATTGCTATCTTTTTTTCATAACGTGTTACACCATCCAAGAAACACTAACTCCTATTTTTCCTTTCATTTTTTTCAAAAGTGACATTATACAAGTTAATATTCCCTTTAATAGTCTATCTTTGTAACCAATTCTATTTTTTGTCAGTAGTGAAAAAGCTTATACGATGAAATATATCTTTTTTCCTTTTCATCTACACAATTTAATAAAGCGATATTGACCTTGAAAATAAATTATTACACGAAGGCCTCACTCTAAAGAATTTTTTTATTCATTTTAGAGTACATAACATTCAAATCGATTCTTTTTCATGGTAGTAACAACCAATTTCGCCAAGAAAAGTCAAAACTGGAAACGAAAGAGAAGTTTATTTTCTAATCAATGTGAAAGCTAACCATAAATAATTCCAACACCGTGTTTGTTACCTTGACTGCGAGGACTGCAAATTCTACTCGATGCCCACTTTTTCTTCGCCAGACTTTGTTGTATGGGATGACTTGGACATTTGCACGACTGACAATTCCAACACGTTCTTTGGTCACCTTCCCTGCAATTTCTCCGTGATACCCACTTTTTCTTAGCTAGACTTTGTTTTGGTGGTTGACTTAGACATTTGCACGACCGATGACTCCGGACTCTTTTCATTCATATTACCGAGCCTCCGTCGCACTATCAATTAGCTAAAACTTTCATTGCTTCAGATCTAACGGTAGAGAGACGATTAAGTCTCTGGGCTCTGTGTGCATGTTCCGTGTTTTGCTTCTCATATTGCATGTTTTGTTGCTGGCGAGAACGAGTCGCAGTGCGAAGAAGAGTTACTTGTGCACTGCTTCATCTTGTGGCTAGGTTTGTGACATATGCTATCCCTTTTGATTGAAAGGCAACCCAAAAGGATGCGGTCACTCTGAATATAAGCTAACTTGTGAAAATAACTGCATTGTTTTATATCTATATGCTGGCCAATATTATCTGAAATTGATTTACTACTATTCCTAACTTAGCAAATATTTATTCGACAACGAAATCACGATGGTTGACAATGGAATGCAAAAAAGTAGTTGCTCATCCCTCTCTGGTTACTCACTGATGCCCCCCAACTTTAGTGATCGTGATCCATATGGTTCGTCAACTGTGCCGGTGGTCTTCATGAAGTGCTCACAGCCCGTTGCTTCTGCTTCGTAAGTCGATACTGATCCATGTATTGAGGGAGCATATCCTTCCGATATGCTCCCTAATTTTTCCCAAATGAAGGTGTACTCATACGCTGTACATGGGTTTGATCTCCGTGTAGGGGACATCAAGGATTCCAGCACCATAACCATGATGGCTTTAATACCGCATTATATCCCGGGGTATTAAAAGGATCGGTATAATCGGGTGAGCTCAACGTATAAGCATGTATTGGTTTATTTTTGTGCATGCGAATATTACACCTATAGTCTTAGCACGTGTCAAGCAATGACAAAGCAAGTGAATTTCGAATCGAGACTCATGTTGATTGATCATTGGTTGAGAAATTATCGTATTGCCTTTTTCATTGAGATCGGTCTATTCATTCATCAAGTGGTTCAATTATGAAAAAGAGATGACGGTATTATTCATAAATCTAGCACAATTACAAGAGAATGATTTCAATATTTAAGCATAGTGAATAAGTAAACATCGTGTTACTTTTGTGAATTCAAATGTCGAGTCTATAGTCCTTGCGCGTGTTGATCCACGACGAAGCAAGTGAGTTTCTAATCCAGGTGTGGTGGTCCCATTGCTAGTTGAGAATTTACCATATTGCTTTCTTTCTTTCATAAAGTTTTCATATCATCCATGAGCAAGAAGCGCACTCCTTATTTTCTTTCTTTTTTTGCCAAAAGCGACATTATACAAATTGAAAACTATGTACCCGTTAATTAACATGATCCTCTTTCTTGATTACTAATTTTGTTTTTCTCAAAAATGAAAAACCTTATATGATGAAATACATCGTCCTTTTCTTATTTGTCTTCAAAATTTAACGGAGCGACACTTATGAAATGTTGACCTTGAAAATCAAATACAACACCAGATGCCTTACTTGAAAGGATTTTGGTTGAGTTTAGGGTACAAAACATTAAAAACAGATTCTTTTTTACGATAATAAATTCCTAGAGAGAATTAATTTTCCAAGAAAAATCAAATCTGGAAAATGCAGAGAAGTTTCCTCCCTAATGAGTGTGAAAGCTGTCCATCACTAATTCCGAGACCGTGTTTTCGCCAGGCCGTACTTTTGAATTTTTTCTTCGCTAGACTTTGTTTTAGGGTTGACTTGGACATTTCCATGACCAACGACTCCCAACACTTTTATCAAATCTCCCTGGCATTACCAAATGAGCTAAAACTTCCACTACATCAGACCAAACGATAAAGAGATTATTATTTCTCTCAGCTTGATATTTATGCTCCGTGTTTTACTTCTCATATTACATGTTTTGCTATTGTTTGGGATGAGTTGCGGTGCGAAGAACAATCATTTGTGCGCCCCTTCATATTGCGGTGAGATCCGTAATATAAGTTTTCATTTTCGATTAAAAGAAGATCCAAAATACTGCAACATCTCTCGGTATGAGCTAGCTTGTGAAAATAACCGTACCATTCTATATTTATATGATAGCTGATATTATGTGAAGTCGATCATTTACGGTTGGGCAAGTTATATCACGGTGGTTGACGACGGACTGCAAAAGGGTAATTGCTCGACCCTTCCTTGTTACTTAATGGCGCACTCCAACTTTAGTAGTTTTGATCCATACCATGGTGGATATCTCATGGTGGCCTTCATGAAGTGTTCCCAACCCATTGCTTCTACTTCATATGTTGAAACCAAACCATGTATTGAGGGAGCATACTCTGCCGACATGCCTCCTTATTTTTGTCAAATGAAGGTGTACTCATACCCTGTATGTGGATATCTACAAGTACGGGAAATCAAGGATTCTTGCACCATAACCATGATGGCAGTCACATCGGATCAACTCTTGGGGGGGAGGTGGAGCTTAACATACAAGGACCTAACAAGATGGCCGATGTTAGTAAATCACATGTCGATTCCACAAAAAATAACGCTTGCAAACAATTCACCGGACATAATATAATAATAAAAGAACAGAATTAGATGAACATGCCAGAAAATTTGTTATCGAAGTTTACCCAAACCTAGGCTACGTCTCCGCACAGAGGCACTCTGCGAATCCACTAGACTTCGAAAAAAGTTAGAATACAACGACGACCTTCTCTCAAGATCAAAGCACAAAGAGATTGAGAACTCTCTTCAAGGAAAAAAAAAAAACTCACTTTTTTCTTCTCTCTTTTTCTTGCCTCTCTACTTCCTTTTTTAGTGTCTTGACGGCTAGAGTCTTGCCATCACTAATATAAATATCACTTTTAACCTAAAAGCAAATCTGATAGAAAAGAAAAAAAAGCCCCTAAAAACAAATATTTGGCTTCATCTATAATAATCTCCTACTTGAAGACAAATATACCCAAGCACCAAGCAACTTTGCATCCATCTTCTTCAAAAAATTGTAGTTAAAAAACTTGTGTCTCTGCGAAACTCCTCATCAATCAACATGGAGTAATACTAATGGTAGTAGTACAGAAAATATGCTTCTCTTTGTCTACTACCTTGGTCATCATGTCAGCTGGATTCTTCGAGCCATCAATCTTCTATAGCTTTAACTCATTATCTTTTAATGCTGACCTGATAAAGTGATAACGCTTCTTGATATGTCTAGTTCTTGAGTGATAAGTTGCATTCTTTGCTAAGTGCACTGTATTTTGACTATCACTCCACAGTGTATTAACTGGCTGTTTTCGATGTAACTTCTCCATATAATCTTGTAACCACATGATTTCCTTGGAGGCTTTTGTGATCGCCACGTATTTTGCCTCTGTCGTCAATAAAGCCACTACTTTTTGTAGTTGAGACACCCAACTCACTGCTGTACCTGCAACTGTAAAGACATATCCAATGGTACTTTTACCACTATCATGATCACCCGAATGATCTGCATCTACATAACCCCGCAACTCTAGAGATGTACCACCATAACAAAGTGAGTAATTGGAAGTACCTGCTAGATATCTCAATATCCATTTTACTGCATTCCAATGCTCTCTGCCTGGGTTCTGCATATATCAACTCACAACTCCCACTACATATGCAATGTCTGGTCTCGTGCTCATTGTGGCATACATCAAACTTCCCACTGCTAATGCATATGGAATTACCGACATCTCATCTTTCAAAGCCTGAGCGCTTAGACACATATCCTTGGAAAGTTTGAAGTGACTTGCTAGAGGAGTTGCAACCGGTTTTGCCTTGTCCATGTTAAATCCCTTTAACACCTTGTTCACATAGTCTTCCTGCAACAACCATAATTTCGTATTTTTCCTATCCCTGATAATTTTCATGCCTAAAATATTCTTGGCCTCTCCTAAGTTTTTCATAGCAAACTGTGATGATAACATTTTCTTCACTTCTACAATTCTCTTCATATTGGAACTAGCCACTAGCATGTCATCCACATATAAAGAGAGATACACAATGTCACCATCATCATACTTGCGAAAATAAACACAATGATCAGATTCACAGTGTGTAAATCCTTTTTCATTCATGAAACCATCAAATTTTAGGTACCATTGCCGCGGAGCTTGTTTCAAGCCATACAAGCTTTTCTTCAAGCGACATACCATGTGCTCATTACCTTTGACTTCAAAATCCTTAGGTTGTGCCATGTATAATTCTTCATCTAAGTCATCGTGTAAAAACGATGTTTTTACGTCTAACTGCTAAAGATGAAGATCCTCCACTGCAACTATGCTTAGCAAAACTTTAATTGATGTCATTTTCACTACAGGTGAAAATATCTCGGAGTAGTCAATCCCTTCTTTTTGAGAAAAACCTTGACTACAAGTCTCGCCTTGTATCTAATACTACCATTTGCTTCATTCTTAATCCTGTACATCTATTTGTTTAATAAAGCTTTTTTTCTTGTGGACAACTTGGTCAACTCCCAAGTTTTGTTCTGAAGTAACGAGCTCAGCTTGTCTTTCATAGCACACTCTCATTGCAAGTGAGACGTGTCTGCCTTCGCCTCATCGTAAGTCTCCGATTCTCCTGAATCTGTATATAAGACATGGCTTAGAACAGTATTAGCTGATGGATCAAAAATTACCTTTGGCTTTCTCACATGTGTAGACCTTCTTAAGACAAGTACTTCAGGGTCGTTCGTTTGCTCCGAATCACTGCATTCCTCTTGAACTACCTCTTCACTGATAATAGGCTCATCCTGAACCTCTCTTTCAGGTGAACTTTGATCTACTGGAAACATCTTCACGGGCATTGTGTCTAATTCAACATATTCTTGTTGCACTACCTTCTCATGCTCTGTCTCTGTTTGACGATCCTTGTACATCTTTTCTTTATAGAATATCAAATTGTGATTGCAGATGACTTTGTTATTCTCATAATCCCAAAGCCTATAGCTATACTCATCGCTACCGTATCCGATAAAGACGCACTTCTAAGACTTAGCATCAAGCTTTTTCCTATCCCCCCTGTCAATCAAAGCATATGCAATACAACCAAACACTTTTAAATGTGAATAATTAATCTTTTTACCTAACCACCGCTCTTGTGATATTTCTCCATCCAACGCACTAGATGGACTTCTATTGATAAGATAAATAGCTGCATCAATTGTGGCAGCCCATAAGTGTAGCAGGAGACCCGCATGTAGTCTCATGCATCTCACACGTTTTAGAATAGTCCTGTTCATTCTTTCAGCTACACCGTTCCCTTGAGGAGTTCTAGAAATAGTCTTTAACCCGTGTATGCCTTATCGACTCAAATATTCTACAAATTCCTTACTCGTGTATTCACCACCATTATTAGATTTCAGAGCTTTAATCTGATAACCTATCTCTTTTTCTACCATGGTCTTCCACATCCTGAACATCCAAAATACTTCTGACTTTTCTCTAAGAGCATAGACCCAAGTCTTCCTTATTGCATCATCAATGAATGTGACAAAATATCTCTGACCACCATAAGAGAGTTCCTGAGCAGGTCCCCATACATCAGTATGAACCAACTCTAGCTTATGGCCTTTATTTTGTCGCTCATTCAATTGAAAACTAACAGCCTTCTATTTTCCATAAATGCAACTCTCACAAAAATCTAACTCAACGTAAACTCAGAAGTAATTTCCTCAAGTGTACTTTTTCACCAAAATGTCCCAAACGATAATGCCAAAGAGTAGACAAATTACCTGTAACCATTGTAGTTGCAATCATATCACTAATATTGTCTCCTTGGAGAAGGTAAAGTGTACCTATATGCTTTCCTTTTGTTACTACTCTTGCCCTTGAGGTTATCTTCCACTCTCCGCATCCAAAGGCTATTACCAAACCTTCTTGGTCAAGTTTACTGGTTGAAATCAGATTTTTCTTTAATTCTGGAATATGCCTAGTTTCACGTAAAACTAGACGTCCTCCACCTGAGATGTTCATAGTCACGGTTCCTTTCCCAACAATTGGACACATGTGGCTGTTTCCCACAACCACTTGTCCAAAATCTCCACTGGCATAATCATCAAATATGTCTCTTTGCGAGGTGCAATGAAAAGAAGCGTCAGAATCAATAAACCATTTATCTGTCGTCAAGTCAAACTCTACAGACAAACACAAGTTATCTAGCAAATATTCATCGCTAACTACATTAGCACCTTGATTATCATCTTGTTGCTTCTTTTTGTAGGCTTCACACTGAAACCTCTGGTGTCTGGTTTTGTGACAAAACCAACACTCATCTTTTACAACTTGTCTCTTACCCCTTGATTGTGATCTGCCATGCCCGCTGAAATTTCCTCTACTTTTACTTCTTCCATGGTTCTCCACTGCGAGTGCCGTTGAAGATGTAGATGCAGAAAAATTATCTCCACCTGAGACTTTCCTTCGCATCTTTTCATCCATGATACTACTCATAGCATCATCAAGAGTTAAACCATCCTTCATGGTGCTCGAAATTCCCTACACTGCAATATTGTAGCTTTCTGGAAGAGAACATAAAAATAATAAAGCTTGAAGTTTTATATCTAAATTTATGCCTGCCGATTCCAATTGACCCGTGACCTACGTGAAACTATTAATATGCTCTGCCACAGAACCTCTATCAGATAACTTCATATTAACTAGTTTCTTCAGCAAAAATACCTGATTTAATGTGGACGACTTCTCATAAATATTTGTTAGAATATCCATGGCTTCTTTTGTAGTTTTTGCTTTCATGATGTGGTACCCTGTCTTTTTCATCAACCCTAAATGAATCGCACCTAATGCCTTTCGATCAAGAATTTTCCATCTAGATTCTGCTGTTGGATCCACTTCCGCCATCTCGGGTTTCTTTTTTTTTTTTTTGGTAAAGGTAAAGAATTTTATAGCTTGGACAAAAGAACAAGAGACGGCGCCAAAACTTACACTCTAATTGCAATAGCAAGCAGAGTGGCGGGAAGCTGAAACAAAAAAGCAACAATAGAGAACAAAAGACCGAAGAGGTCACACAAAAAACACCAAGGCACTAAACCCCTCAAAGAACCATAAGGAGAGGGCCGAATAACAGTGAGCCAAAAGGCTTGAAATAGGACCGCACAGGAGCTTCCACTTTCGGAGCTAAGTAATCTCAAAGTGATCAGCAAAGATGGAGGGGTCGAAACCCCAACTTCTCTGAAGTCTTCTATTACTTGGGATATCCAAGACATTTGAGAAAGTGATGGCTTTATCCTTGACAATCTTGACAATATGATTTTTCAGTGCAGCAGTAGCCACCGTTTCCCCACGAAAGATGATGGCATTCCTTTTCTTCCAAATAATGTAGCACATGGCAGCAAAAGAAAAGCGAGCTATATTGTGAAAGAAATCTTTGCCATTAAGAAAAGACATAGCCCATTGGAGGTTCTCCACCCAAGGCCTAGGGCACCAAGGAAGGTTACAACGAGTTGCCCAAAAGAAGGCAATAGACGCCGATAAGTGGCAATCAAAAAACAAGTGATCAATGGAGTCAGGAACTTCATTACAGAAGGTACAGGTAGCGAAATCAATCCTACCATAAGAAAGAAGAAGTTCCTGAGTAGGCAGACGATTTCTAGCAATCAACCATAAATTGAATTGGAACCTGGGTGCAATGTCGTTATTCCAGATAAGAGAAGCCCAAGGAACTAGACTTTTCTTAGCCCTGAAGTGGTCCCAGGCAGAACCCACCGAAAAGGAACCGGATGGATGCCAACGCCAAGAGAAAAGGTCCGGGTCTAAGGATAGCGTCGGGATGGAGAGTCCCCAACTTTCTAGAAGAGATCGAAAGGAATAGCCCATTGGTGAAAGGAGATCAACCACAACCGCATGCTTAGGAAGGCCCGAGTTCTGGATGAGATGATTTGGAATAAGAAGATCAAAAGGGCCCTTCAGGTGCCAATGATCAAACCATAAGGATACCGAAAGTCCGTTACCAATTTTCCAAAGGAAGGAAAGCCGAGAATCTCTTCTTAATTGCAAGATTTTTTTCTAGGCCCATGAGCAAACTTTAGGAGATGAGGTGATCCAAAAATTATCCCTCTTTAAGAAGTTGGAGTGAATCCAACGGCACCATAAGGATTCTTTATTTGTGAAAAGAATCCAAATGTATTTCATCATTACTGCTCTGTTGCAGTCTTTCAATTTCCGAATACTGAGGCCTCCTTCCATCTTTGGAAAGCAAATATCATCCCACGAAACCTTAGCCCCTCCCCTACCGAGGCTGGCTCCTTTCCATAAGAATTGCCTCAAATTTTTTCAATACTATCAAGGACCGAAACCGGCAAGGTAAAGACACTTGACTAAAAAGCTTGGATGGAATGTAAGACTAACCTAATCAATTGCAATCTTCCAGCAAGAGAGAGAAAACGATGAGCCCAAGATTGGGCCCTAGCTATGATCCGATCAATCAGGGCAATACAATATGTTTTCCCAAGCCTGGAGGAAATGATAGACACTCCTAAATATCACACCGGTAGCTTTCCTTCTTGAAAACCAAAAGCCAATAAAATGTAGTTACGTAGAGAAGGAAGGCCACCTGAAATGAATATTTCACTCTTGTTCTTATTTGGAACCAAACCGTTCCAAGAAGAGAAAAAATCCAAGCCTTTTTTTAGCATGGTAATGGACACTTGATTAGCCTGACTAAAAAGAAAGACATCATCTGCGAAAAAGAGGTGAGAAAGCTTGACTACTTTGCATCTCCAAAAGTACTTGAATTCCTTGAGTGAAGTGCGAGCACTCAAGATTCCTGAGAACACCTCCATCACTAGGGTTGTCGCGACCTCTTTTTTTTTTTTTTTTCGGCGCCCGCAATTGGGACGGGTGCCTAAGGAGGCTAATGGCTCGGCAGAAATTAGTTATGCCCGAACTCTCCCAAGTCCACCAATTCACGACTTTAATAGTCTGAGTTTTTAACCTGTAAATTAATTATAAAACGGAGTCGCCACTAATCGGTTTGGGGTGGGTCGATTAGAAACCCAAGCGAAGTATCGGGAGAAATACTCACTCCCGCACAACCAGAGAAATTAGGATCGGGAACTTTATTACACTAGTTAATCATTAATGCCCTTTCGGTACTTAATCTTGTTTAAACCCTTAAGCTTTTGGATTTTTGAGGGATTTTCCAAGCAATTTGGGGAGGAAAAACATTTTTTATGTCTTTTTCTAATAATTTTGGATATAAAAGGGATTTTTTGGATTTCTTAGTATTTTGGAAAAATACAAGTCTTTTGGCCTTTTTTTTTAAAATTTTTTTTTGGCTTTATCATGAATTTTTGGCTTTTTTTTTTGGATTTTTGGCATTTTATGGAAAATATGGAATATTTTTGATTTTTTTGGAAAATAAAATATTTTTTTAATATTTTTCAATAATTTTTGGTTTTTTTGGAAATTAAAATATTTTTTAAATATTTTTTGAAAATAAAGCATTTTTTTTATTTTTTTTGGAAAATAAATTATTTATTTATTATTTATTTATTTAAAATATTATTTAAAATAGAATTTTAAAAAGTGCTGACCCGAGTTGGATCCGTGGGTTGGGTTCGACCCGGTTGGCAACCCGAACGCGGACGGGCCCACGTTGCGGGCCCGACTCAGATTTTTTTTTTGTCTTTTTTCTTTTTTTTTTAAAAATATTGAAATGATGTCGCGGTCGGGCGTTTAGAGACACTTGGCCCAACCCGATGACCTGGCTCGCGACCTGGCTCCCAGCGAAATCCCTACTCGGATTCGACCCGAATCGCGACCCGACCTTCCACCGCCCCCGTAATTTGTAGAATCCCTACCCGGTTCCCGATCCGAGTTCGACCCAACAACCCGGGGTTGCGACCCGAAAAATCGGGAACCCTAGGGTTCCCGAATCGCGGTGCTGAGGAGGGAGAGGGTCGAGGCGCAACGGTGAGGACAAAGGCGACGGCGGCGACAGTAGCGACGAGGGATAGACTGTGGAGGGGGGAGGCTATGGCGACGGCGATGGCGACAGTGGCAGTGGCGGTAGCACTACCTGTTCGTGGCGATGGCGACGGATTGGCGACGGCGTCCCTGCAATTTCCAGATCTGGTGTAACCTTGGCGAATCAGCTACTGCAACTGCGTTGGAGCAATGACGACGTCGAGGTGTTAAAAGCAGTGGCGATCTAGTGCAGTGACAGCGTCGGGGTGGTCAGGAGCGTTCGGCTTGGCGCAGGGCGTTGGCAGGCGTCGGGCAGCGTTGACGGCACCTCCTTTCTCCTCGAATCTGACCTTCCCTCCTCCGACTTCTCTCACTCAGCCCCTTCACACGCTCAGATCTCTCTCCCTCAGGCTCGCTTGCCATCGGCCTCCCCCGAAGTCTCTCGAAGGGAGGTCGTTCGAGCTTCGCGACCCAATCTCTCGCGTTCTCGCTCTTTGATTCTCCCCTGAAGTCTCTCAAGGGAAGATCTTCGAGTTCGCCGTGTCCCTCGACGAAGCTTGTGGCCTGCTATTTATAGGTGAGGGGGGTAGTCAGTCGACGAAGCTTCGACCGCCGGTCTTCGCGAACCGAACAGCCTCCGCTGGCCAAACCGGCGTCCCATCCAAGCTTATCCAGCGAAGCGTGCTCGGCATTGAAGGCAGCCATTAATGGCGCCTGGGATCTGTCATCTCCGGCTGACGTTGGCCTACCCTCCTCGGCCATAGGTTGTCTTCAAGCGCGTGAGTTGCAAAGGCTTAGGGGGTAGAAGGGAGAAGAAGGAAGAAGAAGAGGAGAAGGGGGCGGACTTTGGGGGAAAAAGCTAGGCCCTGGGCCTACGTGGAAAAAAAAGAAGAAGAGGAGGCTGGGCACAAAGGCCTAACTCCCGATGGGCTGCTTCTCTTTTTGTTTTTCTTGTTTTTATTTATTATTTTTTTGTTGTTTTTGTTATTTATTTTTTATTATCTGAAAAAGGAAAATAAAAGAAAATAAGGCATAATTAATAACTTAATCAAAATTTAGGTGTCAACAAACCGCCTCTTTGAAGGTGAGTTCGCAGAGGTTGCATTCAAAGACAAACCCGATATCTAAATTTTGTCTATACATATGCAATAGATTATATTTTATTTGGGACATATTGTCCTATGCAAAAAATAAGCAATATAATATTACACGTATTAATACAGATAAGAAGATACCTGTAGTTACTTACCGGGAGTGATTGAGATAGGGTGTGAACCCCGAGTTTTGGCAAATATCAAGGCATCATCTTACCTGTTGCATGAGGAGATTGCTTCTCCAGGACCCGAACCATTCTTCGGTCGCCTATTGGAGCAATAAGTGATTTGTCTAGGACCCGAACCTTTATTCGGTCGCCTTGATGGGGAATTGCCTTCTCAAGACTTGAACCTTTCTTCAGTCGCCTGTTAGAGCAATAAGTTGGTTTGTCTAGGACTCGAACCTATCTTCGGTTGCCTTGACAAGGAATTGCCTTCCTAGGACTCGAACCTTTCTTCGATCGCTTGTTAGAGCAATAAGTTGGTTTGTCTAGGACTCGAACCTTTCTTCGGTCGCCTTGATGGAGAATTGCTTTTCCAGGACCCGAACCTTTCTTCGATCACCTTGATGGAGAATTGCTTTTCCAGGACCCGAACCTTCCTTCAATCGCCTGTTAAAGCAATAAGTTGTTTGTCTAGGACCCGAACCTTTCTTCGATCGCCTTGACGGGGAATTGCTTTTCCAGGACTCGAACCTTTCTTCGTTGCCTCGTTAGAGCAATAAGTTGGTTTGTCTAGGACCGAACCTTTCTTCGGTCACTTGTTAGAGCAATAAGTTGTTTCTCTAGAACCCGAACCTTTCTTCGGTTGCCTTGATGGGGAATTGCTTTTCTAGGACCCGAACCTTTCTTCGGTCGCCTGTTAGAGCAAAAAGTTGGTTTGTCTAGGACTCGAACCTTTCTTCGGTCGCCTTGACAGGGAATTGCTTTTCCAGGACCCGAACCTTTCTTCGGTCGCCTGTTAGAGCAATAAGTTGGTTGTCTAAGACCCGAACCTTTCTTCGGTCGCCTTGATGGGGAATTGCTTTTCCAGGACTCGAACCTTTCTTCGGTCATCTATTAGAGTAATAAGCTGGTTTGTCTAAGACCTGAACCTTTCTTCGATCGCCTTGACGGGAGATGCGCCAACCTTTCTCAGGGCATCTGCTTGTTGGGAGATAGTACTTGGATGATCACAAGTAGAAACTCTTGGAGGATACCTGGATGATCACAAGTATCGAAGGGGTATCTGGATGATCACAAGTACAAACTCTTGGAGGATACTTGGATGATCACAAGCATCGAAGGGGTACCTGGATGATCACAAGTACAAACTCTTGGAGGATACCTGGATGATTACAAGTATCGATACTTTAGGACAACTCGTATAAGTCGAGTGTCGATAAGAGGGAGGACCCGGCAAGTGGTGAGTACTCAAAGACAAGGGGATACTTAGATAGTTGCAAGCATCCAAACTCAGGAGACAACTTGAATAGGTCAAATGTCAAGAAGAGAGTATTTGGACAGTGGTAGGTAATTTAAGACAAATGGGGATAGAAATATGCTTGCCTGACAATATCTCTGATCTCTGAGAGTATGTATGCTATTTGCACAATATGCACACATGATTGTATGTGTTGTAAATTCATGATTTCAAATGAGATTCATGCATGATAATTTTGTTAGTTTTACATCATCCGAATTCCACCGGGGAAGATTTTAAAAGACAACCTTCATTTGGAATGTAGATATCATGAGCATGCCAGATGAGGGACTTTCAGTCTGAAAGGACTTTCTGCTCACTCTCATGGAAAATGCCATCTTGACCATTGATGCAGGATTTATAAGGACCACACTTCTCACTGTCATCACGTCAGCAGAGGTATGAGTATTCTCGCAAGTGGTACAACTTTACCAATGTGAGAGGTCTTTGTTGAAATTGTGATGAAGACTTGGTCAATAGCTCATCAAATGGGACCGTCGAGGTCAAGGCTCAGGAACGAAGTGCTGCATGATCATCTCCAGGTTTGCAAGTCAAGAGTCCTGCGAAAAAAGACAGAATAGTCTTGCCCGTACTTCTTCGAGCAATGCTTATAGACATATGAAATCCTACGTTAATTGAAATGCCCCTAGTCTAAAAAGACTTTTACAATGGGAATGTAACGTAGACTTGGCTCACATGTAAGAGGGTGAGAGTTGGTGATTGCCTTGGCATTTGTCACCAGTCTTTTTTTCACTATAAAATGAAGGCTCCATCGAACCATGACAACAACTTCTCTTGGGAATACAATTGACTGTATTTTTTTGCTGGGGGGCATTGGCCTTGCTTTTACCAAGCATACTGCTTTTTCATGAGCCTAGTTTTTATTCCAGTTCTTTATTTATGGGCATTGACCTTGCTTTTACCAAATACACTACTTTTTTATGTCCCTGTTTTTTTCATTTTTGTTGCTTAAGGAACTGATTTAGGCAAGTTCAATCGAAGCACCGTTATTAGACTCTTGAGTCTTCATCTTCAGTAGGCCTCTGGGCTATGCTGCTTAAATGGTAGTAACTTCCGTTTTGCCTCCATGTGCGGGTGATATTACAGACTCAATTGGGTTGTACAATGAATGCAAGTGCATAGAGAAGGAATTGCTCTTCGTCATTCTAGGGTACTTAAATTAACATGAGTGTTCATATGCAATAAGGACACCCAAAGATTGATATAAGTGCGAGCAAGAAAATTTCTATCTCTCTTCTCACCTTGTGATGTTGCTTCGCCTCCGATCTGCCCCAATGTGGGGTGGTTCTTGACGGGGATATGAGAGAAGCTTTACTAGTATATGGGGCTCAAAGGGGGTGAGCAATGAAATGCCTCTCACTAGTTTGGTTATCGTACCATTCGCGAGAAAACTCTTTACCCTGCAGTCATGGAATCTTCTGCACTTATCTCACAAGTGTATAGATGGGGGACTGTGTGTAGGATATGGCTCGCCTTTCATCATTCTGATGTACCTCATCCAGCATGCTTAATCAATCTTGTATTCTTCACTTAACTGTCTATTCTAATAATCCTCAGTGGAATTAGTGACTTAGACAGACAAAATCATCATGCAGAATTCATCTGGAAACGACATGCAACATTTTGATAATGATGAAGTTTGAACTCTTCAAAACAAGTGAATGGTTTTGACTGAAAAAAGACCCTATTGACAACTTTAGGAGTTAACATAATGGTGTTTCCAAATATGTTAAATTTCGAACATCAAAAGGGTTATTTGCAAATGGGTGTCGATGGTTGTCCCTATTTATTACGGATATGACACATGAAGGATCGGCCGGGGTTGGGGACCTGATTGGGCATCTCTGTTTTTTGCTTTGGCGATACTTGAGATGCCATTTTGCTTGGGAGAGTTTGTCATGCCTCTCATTGATTTGTTATCTTTTTGTTTTGATAGTCAGGTGATCCCTTCACTGGTTTGCAGATGATTGGATGGACCTGAAGTGCGAGTGGGATACGAAGTCCTATGTCTTTTGCTTCGTTAGGTCACCTACTTTCTCGTAATTTGCAGGCGCAAGAGAAGCAAAATTTTTTTTTTATTTTTTCTACCAAGCGGCTAACTGCCGCGTCAAGGATTCGAACCCCCGACTTCGGACCATTTCGCTTCTTCCTGGGTACCACTCGGCTAGAGGTGCCGACGGTGTTCGTAGGGCGCTACCTTTTTTATCTAACCGAACCGGCTCTTGGATGACACGTTCTTTTATACCAAGCTAGGTAAATTTATATGGATCACTTGATTTACCCAATTTAACCATTAAGCTTGCTTCTTGAATCCCATGCTTCCTGTCAATAGGAGAAAATATGTCAAAAGTGATTTCAGATACTAGGAGTATTGGAAACGATACCAAATTACTCTTCCCCAGAGTTTATATATTCTGACTCCTAGGGATACTTTGAATGTCAATGACGGCCTTTTGTTTTTGACACAATTCAATGTCTCTTTTGATTGGCCCTCCTCATTTGTGACCCTGTGTACATGATTGATGATTTGCAACGCCTTCCTTCTGTGGAATTCTGTCTTTGACCATATGACCATTAGTAGCATTAAGCAAAGTCATGTACTTCAAGCTTCTATGGAATCTGATATGGACAATCAAAACCTCTAATTCTCTTATGGCAACTACTTCTTGCAAGAGCATGAGTCTGGAACAAAAAGTGAGGTATCCCAGTTCTAAGGTCATTGTCTGGGATTGAGGGTTTCTTTTTATTTAACCGGACTGGTTCCTAGATGACACATCTTTTACACCAAATTAGGCGAATTTGACATGGGTCACCCCTAATGCGTTCGCCTGGGTAATATTGATTTGCCCAAATTATTCCATCGAGTTTGTTGCTTGATTCTCAATACTTCTTTAAATGCTGGTGATTACCATTCATTCTTCTTTGTTGAATCGCCCAAACAGATTTTCATGATGGTGTAAATACATCACTCATATATAAAAGGTGCATAGGCATTTTCATTATGGTAGAGAAATGCTTAGCAATGCCAGATAATGAATATCTTTCAAGGGTAGTACTTTTTTACAGCATCGGAATTGACCGGTTTGGAGAATTCCCGCCCATCCATTTCAATCAGGATCAAAGCTTCTCCGAGGAGTATCTTATTTATTACATACGGACCCTTGTAATTTGGGGCAAACTTGCCTCCAGGCTCTGGAAAGATTGGCAGTGTTTTTCTCAAGACTAGCTCGTTTACCTCAAAGTGCTTGGGTCGCACCTTTTGATTGAATGATCGGGCTACCCTTTGCTGGTAACACTGACCATGACAGAGGGCTTTCAGTCATTTTTCGTCGATCATATTTAGTTGCTCGAGCCTTTGCTGTGTCCATTCATCCTTGGACAATCCTGCCTAGGATAAAATTTGTAGGGAAGGGATTTCTACTTCTATAGGCAAAATCGCCTCTATGCCGTAAACTAAGGAAAAAGGCGTTGCCCCAGTGGAAGTTCGAATCGAAGTTCGATATGCTATTAGTGCGAAGGGTAACCTCTCATGCCAGTCGTGGTAGTTTTCAGCTGTCTTGGATATGATTCTCTTGATGTTTTTGTTGGCGACCTCCATGGCTCCATTCATTTGTGGACGATAAGGGGACAAGTTCAGATGTTGGATTTTGAATTCAGAAAACAATTGATCGATAACTTGTTGTTAAGGTTTGATCCATTGTCGGTGACAATAGCTTCTTGTATGCCATAAAGGGCGATTATGTCACGTCTGATGAATTTCATAACATTTCGTGCAGTTACACTTGCATAGGATGTGGCCTCAATCCATTTTGAGAAGTAATCGATTGCAACTAAAATGAACCGGTGCCTGTTTGATGCCTTCGGATTGATTGGGCCAATTACATCGATGCCCCACATTGAAAATGGCCATGGCTCAGATAACTAGTGCAGCTCAGTTGGAGGGACATTTATCTTGTCCCCATGAACCTGACAACGATGACAGCTTTGCACATGTTGGGCACGATCGCTCTCTAAGGGGAGCCAGTAATAACCCAATCTCATTATTTTCTTGGCCAACATGCGTCCGTTCATGTGAAGGCCACATACTCCCTCATGTATTTCTCGCATTATCCGTGTGGCTTCAGTTGCATCCACACATCTTAGTAGAACTAAGTCATAAGATCTTTTATACAGATTTTTACCGCTAACGAAAAATCTCGACGCCATTTTCATTAGGTATTTTCGATCAGAGGGAGTACTTTCTTTAGGAAACTTCTGCTTTTGGACGTATTTCATGATATCGTAATATTAGGGTTTCCCGTCGGGTTCTTTAGTTATAGTCATGCAGTGAGCTTGTCTTGCTAGGACTTCAATCTTCAAAGGCTCCACTTCTAACCCTTTTGTTACTTATAACATAGACAATAACGTTACTAGTGCATCAGCGAATTGATTATGAACTCTAGGTAGGTATTCAAACGAGACGTCGCGGAATTCTCCCACCAATTCTTCCAAGTATTCGTGATAAGGCACAAGTTTGGTGTCTCTTGTCTTCCACTCGCCCAAAGTCTGGAGAATAATTAAGGCGGAGTCACTGAACACTTTTAATTTTGTTACTTCCATTCCAATAGCCGCCTGCAGGCCGAGGATGCATGCTTCATATTCGGCTATCTTGTTGGTGCATGGAAACATCAATTTTGCAGCCACAAGATAATGTTGCCCATTTGGGGATATTAAGACTGTCCCGATACCAGAACCTAACAAATTTACAGCTCCGTCGAAGAACATAGTCCATGTGTCCTCTTCTACTGTTGAAATTCGGTCGTCTGGAGAATTATCCTCGCATACTTCCTTAGGGCAACCTGCTAACATATCGGCAATCACCCGACCTTTAACTGATTTTTGCGACATCACCTGGATGTCGAATTCTGAGATGAGGATATGCCATTTAGCCAATTTTCCCACCAAAGCTAGGCGACCGAGTAAATACTTGATCAGGTCATTCTTAGTTACGAGGAATGTTTGGTAATGCAAGGTATACTGCCGGAGTCTGTGCAATACCCATACCAATGCAGTCCATGTTCTTTATGATTTGGAGTAGTTTTGCTCCAGTGTGGTGAACTTTTTACTCAAATAGTAAATGGCTCGCTCCTTCCCATCATGGGGGCCTTTCTGTGCCAACATTGCATCTAGGGATTCACTGTTGATGGTAAGGTAGAGGGTCAAAGGGTGTCCTGGAGTCGGGGGTACTAAAATTGGGGGTTCCATCATGTACTGATTTAGATTTTCGAACGTTAGTCGGCAGTTTTCATCCCATTTGATTTGTGCATCCTTCCTGAGAAATTTAAAGAAATGTTTTGCAGTTTCAGAAAGTTGGGAAATGAATCGTGCAATGTAATTTAATCTTCTCAGGAGGCTACGGACTTCTTTTACAGTCGAGGGAGGAGGCATCTCAAATATCGCTTTAGTTTTTGACGGGTCCACTTCTATCCCTTTACAATTCACAATGAATCCAAGTAATTTGCTAGAAGTTGCCCTGAACACACATTTTGCTGGGTTCAGGTGCAACTTGAACTGGCGAAGCCGATTGAATAATTTTTCCAGGGTCTTCACATGGTCTTCTTCGTGTTTGGTTTTGGCGATCATGTCATCGACATATACTTCAATTTCTTTGTGCATCATGTCATGGAAAAGGGTGACCATGGCACGTTGGTAAGTTACTCCAGCATTTTTCAGGCCAAAAGGCATGACCTTATAGTGAAAAGTTCCCATGGAGTAATGAATGTCGTATTTTCCTTGTCTTCCTCCTTCGTTTTTATTTGGTTGTATCCGAGAATCCATCCATGAAAGAGAAAAGTTTGAATCCAACAATACTATCCACAAGAACATCTATGTGAGGTAGCGGGAAATCATCTTTTGGGCTTGCTTTGTTCAAATCGCGGTAGTCGACACAAACCCGGATTCGACCATCTTTCTTCTTCATCGGTACAATGTTCGCTACCCAACTAGGATATTGCAAGACCTCGAGGAAGCCTACCTCCAGGAGCTTCATTACTTCTTCTTCAATCTTTTTTGACAACTCAGGCTTAGTTCTTCTTAGCTATTGCTTCTTGGGGGCCACATCAAGGTTGGTTGGCAAGCTATGCTCCACGATCATTGGATCGAGGCCTGGCATATCGGCATATGACCATGTGAATACGTCTTGATACTTCTTTAGGAGGGCAATTAAGCTTGCAGCTTCTTCTTTAGGAAGGTTCGCACTAATTTTTATCTCCCTTGGACCTTTTATGCTGCCTAAATTGACAATGATGGTGTCTTGAGTAGTAGGGGGTCTTGCTTCTTCGGCGCTCCCAATTCCGTTGAATTTCATCGGAATCATTAAAATCGTCATCTGAGTCATCAGAATTGCTATCATGGCTACTTACGGTGTTGGTTTGGACCATTCCCATACCCTCGCCTGCCGTTAGATTATTCTCGAGTGGGCCTGCACCCATTTCCCCTGACGGTCCTTCGTTGATAGCGCCCACAAAGAAGTCTTCATACCAGTCACCAGTCATGCCTCTTTGTGCTCCCAGCTTTGTGAATTTCAGATCGTCCATGCCTCCTCATCCATCAGGGACGATGCTTTGATGATGGTCATAGAAACCTTGGGGAATTGAATAGCTGACATAATAGTCGAATTTACCACTTGGTTGACCCAAAGTGTCCATGATTGCCTTTCCTCTATGCGCTTCCTTAGCATGCTCAGGGAGCATGGTACGGGTGCTAGGTACCACGAGGAGGTCATCTTTACCATAACATAGCCACGGGGAACGGAACGTGAATACCCCAGTATCCAAAAGATCCTAAATTTTTTCTCTTAGGATGGTACAATCATCTAGCGAGTGTCCTAATTCCCCCGAATGATAGTCACAGTACTTGGATGGATCATAATCAAGGAAGTACTCGGGAGTAGGACACCTCAGTTCTCTAGAGATTATTCCTTGTTCTAAGAGGATGGGGAAAACAGTGACCATCGATTTAGAAAGAGGCGAATATGGCCGCGTGCTTCTTGAGGACTAGGGTAGTCGAGCTCCTTGCCAGATTGTATCAATAGGATCTTCTTCATTTACTTTGGCTACTAACTCCTCATTGTGACGAGAGAGGAATGTACGGGCAGCTTGAGCAAAATTTTCTGTCAAGTGATTTATTGTCTCGTGTAGTTCATTGACTTGACGTTGAAGCTGGGTGAACGAGAAGTTATCGCCTGTTTCTTCTAGCTGTTCCTCCTCAATGGCACCTACGAAAAGGTCCCCAAACATGGTGGTCACGTCATCTGGCCCTTCTTTCTTTGTAAGTACAGGTTGAGTTATGTTCTTCTGATCTATGCCCAAGTAATTGGGAAACTTCAAGCTTTTATGGTTGAATTGTTTTGGAACGCCGATCATTTCTTCTTCCTCATGCATCATCTTAGCAGGGCTTGGGAAGGTTTCTTCAAGGCGAGGGTATACAAGGCCGGTCTTCTTTTTTACCTTTCCTTCCCGATGTTGTTCCTGATATCCTAAACTGATGGTGTGGGGTCTCCTCAAGGCTTTGATAGGCTCGCGGATGCCTTGGTTTCCCTTGCTGAGCCCTTGACCTGGGTTAAAACCGTATCCAGTCATGATTTTCCCTACCATGATTGCAACGCTTGATATTTTGGGGATGAGGGGTGGAGTCCCTCGAGTTTCGCATATAACAGACACAAGCTCGAACGATTGATAGCTGGATTCATTTTTTTTTTATCAGGTTTAACATAAGGGATGGCTGTCTCGTGGTAGATGCGGTGATCTTCTTCTCCACGAATCGTGATTAGTTTTCCTCCAACCACGAACTTTACATTTTGGTGGAGGCTTGAAGGTACTGCTCCAGCAACGTGGATCCATGGGCGGCCTAAGAGGAAATTGAATGTGGTGGGGATATCCATCACTTGGAACAGAATTTTGAATATGGTTGGGCCTATTTGAATGTTGAGCTTGATCTCTCCCACTGTTTCCTTCTTCGTTCCATCGAATGCTCGAACGGAAGTCTTGGGTGTCTGGATTCGTGATGTCTCTATTTTAAGATGACAGTGTTGCTAGTGGACAGATGTTAAGAGCAGATCCATTGTCAATCAATGCTCGAGCGATGTGAGATGCATTGCACTTGACTGATATGTAGAGACCTTTGGTGTGTCCTCTACCCTCCTTAGGGATCTCTTCATCAGAAAATGCCATTTGATCTTTTAGAAGGATGGTACTGACAAACTCCTCGAGTTTGTCATGCTCAATCGTTTTAGGGACATGTACTTCACTTAGTACCTTTTGTCACGCCCCCAATCCTCAGGCACGCACACATCCGTCTCACTTGGTCTATTTTATAATGCGATATCCCAGGACAATGTATCGCCGACCCTTTCATTTTTAAGCACATGCGGAAGCAGTTGAAATCCCCAGACAATAAAACGATGGGATAGAAAAGCAGGGCCATATTTTTCATATTGAAATTTATAACCAAACTTTTATACATAATACAAACCAAAGCACTTTACAACTTTATACTCTATCTCTATTCACATCAAAATAGAGATCTCAAAAGAAGATAGAATCTCAATCCATTCAGGCCATACTCAAGGCCCCTCTCGGCATTATCTTCTTCTTCCAAAAATCATTCTCCTTAGATTTCACCTTCGAGTCCTCCTTCCCAGACTTCTCCTCCTCAACTTCTCATCGGAGTCCTGAAATGTTTTTCCCCAAACTGGGATGAGACTACATCTCAGCGAGTTCTACCCCACTAAGCCCGATTAGTAAATCATTATACTAAAGGCTGCCTAAACACGCATAGGTTAGAATACGTACCTTAGCATCAGATTCCACCTGCATGTTAGCACAGATCAAATAGACACCCCAGCAATCACATCACAGATCGAAGCATCGATCAAATCGACCTAGTCGATTACATGTCAACAAGACCACTCACGGTCATTTCCATCCAATCAATCAATTCACGGCATCATATCAAAACAATGATCAATCGACCTAGTCGATTACATGACATCACTGCCCATGCTTGGTCTGCATATTCAATACTATCTATAAGTTCGACCATAGTCTAGGACTGCTCACTCTAAGCTGATATATAGATAGTATAGCTCGCACTAAGCTGACAGGGTTAAGGTATACTGCTCTCGCTAAGCTGACATATCGCCCGTAGGCTGATATAGTATACCGGTATACTGCTCTCGCTAAGCTGACATATCGCCCGCAGGCTAATATAATATACCCCCGATGCTCACACTAAGCTGATAAAGTGTACTACTCGCGCTAAGCTGACATATCGCCCATAGGCTGATATAGTACACCAGTATACTACTCTCGCTAAGCTGGCATATCAGAGCCCGTAGGATAATATAGTATACTATCCGACCATTCAATCCATTCCATCTTTTATCCTTCTCGATAAAATAGCCATGTGTGGGGACACGGTCGGTCTTAGTTAAAATATAATATTTTCCTTTCCATAACTCCCACATTTTCTGTAGTCCACCAAAACACTTTTGGTGCTGTCAACCGACACCCGGTTATTTTCCAATTATTAATCGAAGATTATTCCATTAAAGAATAATTCCCAATTTCACAAATAATTCAATTCAGCACAAAATAAAGCTCAATTAAATAAATGAACTGCACCACGACAATCAGCACGAGATTTCGGTCGTCGGCCATCTCAATCTTAATTTCCGAAAAATAATTAATTATTAATTAATTTCGAAAATTAATTATTAAACATTAAAAATTCCATTTAGCTCAAAATAAGGCCCAATTAAATAAACGGACTGCACCACGATCACCAGCATAAATTTCCGGTCACGGCCATCCCAGTTGAATTTTCAGGAAATAATTAATTAATTAATTAATTTCAAAAATTCAATAATTAATATTAAAAATTCAATTTAGCTCAAAATAAGGCCCGATTAAATAAACGGACTTCACCATAGTCATCCGCATAATATTCCGGTTCCGGACCATCTCCTTGAATTTTTGGAAAATAAATGATTATTTAATTTAATTTTGAAAATTAATATTTAAATGCCCAAAAATCTCACTTAGGCCCGAATCGCCAAATTGAAGCCCGATTAGGGGTCGGAAAATTCCTGAGATGCTTCCAATAAATAGTAGACCACGTCTACTTGTTAATTGCACAATCAATTTATTTAAATCGCATCACAATTGACTAATAATTGCTAATTTATCTTAATCTAACAACCTAAACATAATTAATTAAAACTAAACCAACCTTAAGCATAATTAGCGAACTAATCCAGGATTAGTGAGATTACTCACCAAATCGCGCACAAATTAGATCAATCCGACAGCGGCGACGCGAGGAACGATTGTTCCCAAAGCACGGCTCGGGTTCGGGGCCGGGAAACGGCCCAAAACGGGCCCGAAAGTGCTGGAAACCCAGTCGTGGGTTTCTGCCCTAGGCTGGCCGGCGCCGATCCAGCGGCCAAAATGGTGAGGGGAGGGCGACGGAGAACAAGGGGAACGTCGGGGAGGTCGGGCGGAGCTAGGCGGTGGCCGGAGGTGGCCGGACGGTGGCTGGTCGGTGCGGAACAGGGGCGAATAGCGGCTGGTTCGCGCGGCCTGGGCGTGCGCGGACAGCAGCGAGCGCGCGGGCGCGGCGCGAGCGGCGGTGCGGCGGTGGGACGAGCGGCGAGCGGGCGGCGGTTGCGGCGACGGAGCTGCAGCTTCTGGTTCGCTCGGACGGAAGGGGGAAGGAAATGTCGAGGGAGAGATGAGAGAGAGGAGGGGAGATAAACATTGACTGGTCAAAGGGGAAAAAGAAAGAGAGAGAGAGAGAGAATGGGCGGTGGGGGCAATTCGCACGAGGGGGAGGGGAGAGGAGAGAGGAGAGAGAAGGAAAAGAGAGAAAAGAAAAGAGAGGGAGAGAGAGGAAAAAGAGAGAAAAAGAAAAAGGGGGAGAGAGAGAAAAAGGAAAAACAACAATGCATAATGCTTTTATGCAATTTTCCTTTCTCTTTTCCTTTTCCTTTCTATTTCTTTTGGACTTCAATTTTTCTTTCGATAATTTCTTTATTGAAATTTCAAACTTGTCAATAAATTGACGAGCGATGAGACAGGATCCTAAAAATAAGAATTATGACGCGCTTAAAATTCGATTCCTAAAATCGAGTTCAATTTCATGGTTAAAAATCGATCAGACGTGATTTTAGCTCAATCCAACCAATTAGGTAGCTTTTAGGGATTTTACAGCTGATACATCCCTTAACGGCTTCACCCAATAGGTTAGTTAACTCGTGAGTGATCAGCTCAGAGAAAAAGGGCCATAGGCACGCCGACGAAATGCCCATTTCACTTTATCGAAACGGGGTCGAATTTCAAAATGTCACACCTTCATGAGGGATTTCTGGTGCTTGACAGATGTCTAAAGTAATTCCAGCAAAGAGATCTGTGCTGGTGATTTCCGTAATTGTTCCGCCACGTTGTACTAGCTGGTTTTAACTACGGCCAAAAACTCATTGCCTTGTTCGTCAGTGACGGGTTTGGCAGGCTGTGTATTGGCTTGAGCATAGGTTCGTCCAAATCTCATGACTAAGCCAACATCGAGGTTGTAAGACCACGGTACTGCATTGTTGCCTTGTATTTGTAGGGCTAGGGGATCTCAATGACTATAGCTGCTTCTACTGTCGATGCTTGAACTATGGCTCCTTTCCCTTCAAAGACGCCCTTAGGTGGGGTGGAATCCTTCTTCTCTCTCTTTGCATTTAGTGTGGCAAATTCTTCATCCCAATTGATGACAACTTGCGATATGGTAGAGACCATGTCGGTGTGGCCAGCATACACAATTATTCCTGCCTCTATCATTCTTGATACCCTTTCTTTTATTGTTGCTAAGGGTAGTATTTCATCACCTGAATAATACCTAGCTTCTACTAGCCCTCGATAGATGTCAAGAATATTGACATTTCTGATTTGGCTGGCTTCAGAACTGAATATCGCGTTTACTTTGTCAGCGTGATCGGGGAGCAGATTGCTTTGGACATTTGGTTTTGTAGTTTGGAACGAGAAGGCTTTGGTATCTAGCAGGTTCTGGATCCGATGCTTAAGGATGAAACACTCATCAGTTGAGTGGCCTACCTCTCCCATATGATAATCACATTTTTTGGATGGGTCATAGCTGGAGAAGCTTTCAGTGTTGGGTCGTTTTGGCTCAATTGAGAGGAGGTTTTTGTTCCAGAGGATTGCCAAAACATGTGATAGAGATCTAGGAAGCGGAGTGAATTGTCTTCTGTTGTTGTAGCGCTAAGGTGGTTGATGACTAGTGGTCTGTTGTTGGCCTATGCTTGTCTGAACGGTCGGGAGGTGACCGGTATTTGCAATGTAGGTTGCATTGACATCTACCAGGGGTTCTTTATCTTTTTTCAGGTTGAGCCTTCTGCTGACGGGTGCAGGTTCAGTGAACCAGCCATCCCTTAACACTATCTCAATTTGCTCTCCTACTGGAATGAGTTGATTGAATGATTCAGCGATCGTAGTCACCATTCGATTGTGGTATTCATAGGGGAGGGTTTTGATGAACATTTTTCTTAGTTCAAAATCAGTTGGTTCGGGGCTGATCTGGGCAGCTAGATTTCTCCATCTAATAGCATATTCTTTGAAAGATTCATGCTTTTTCTTCTCCGTGCGCTTGAGATCCTCACGAGAATGGGTGATGTCCATTATGAACTTGTACTGCTTAAGGAATGCCTCACTTGCTTCACTCCATGTTTCAAGGAGGTTTATATTTTTTGTGATGTACCACCTCAGGGCAGGACCTACTAGACTCGACTGGAACAACTGAATCATTAGTGGCACATTATTAATGTACTGAGTCATTCGAACCAAGTACATTTGTAGATGAGCCCTTGGCCAAGTCGTGCCATCATACTTCTCAAACTCAGGCATTTTGAATTTTTCCGGCATTTTGACCTTAGAGTAGATGGAGAGGTCTATTGGAGTAGGATCTTGGAGGCCCTGCAGTTGCTTTAGCCTCTTTTCAAGCTTCTCAAGGCGTTTGTCATGTTCAATCTTAGAAAAACTGCTAGGCTTTGCTTTCTCAACTATGATTTGGTGTGTGTCATCCTCCAATTCAGGCATGTTATCATCGGTATCTCTTCCTCGATCACCTCGGATAGATGATTGTGGTAACAATAGTTCAATTGAGGCCGGGGCGGGAGCCAATTTGCCTTGGATGGAATCTATCTGCTTTGAGAGTTGTTGAAGCACATTGAAGACCTGCTTCATTTCATTTTCCACAATCTCAATACGGCTTGGTACATTCTCTTCAGCCATTCTAGTTTAGCTTTTGACGAATGCAACTATGTCGTGATTACCTGCATTGCAAAAAAAAAAGTGGAGAGAATGTAAACCAGGGAAATATATGGAACACTAGCCTATGGCAAGGGTCGAGTCAATTTTATTTATTAACAAGGGATTTATACAATGCCAAAAGGGCCTCTTAAACAAGGTATAACGATCCTAAATATTCACATTATAAATATTCACATCAAAAAACCAAGTTGCCCATTTTTATATGCGATGGGAAGCTCCAATCTTGTGAAGCTACTTGCTCCTTCGTACTAGCTTTGATACGTGTCTCCTGCTTGTCTCCAAGCTCTTTTCAAGATATTCAATTCACCCATGCAGGGTAAGTTTATCAACTACATCGGGGATTACTAGTTGCAGCTCCTTGGGAATTATATGGTTGAGGATGTAGAATGTGGATGCATGATGAGCTTTTTCCTGCCCCTTGTCGCGACCCGATCTCGCCGCCCCTCGAAAAGTCCAAGGATGGGAAAGGTCGAGTTTAGGGGTACTTGATCACGAGAGTTCCCTCACGAGATCGCGAGCTGTCCCAAGCTCGTACCCCGCATGACAGCGGATTTGTTTATACGATTTAGGTATCTAACAACCTAAAAAAATATACAGGAGTCGCCACTAGCCTCATTTTGGGGGTCGACTAGAAACCCAACCGAGGGTCGGGAGTGTTCCCTCAATTCCTACATAACCAGATATCTAGGGTCGGGGACTTGGGTTATGCTAATATTGCTATTAGTGCCCTTTCGGTACCTAAATAGTATGTTGTGTTTTTCCTAACATGTCCATGCATTTCTTTTTATATTTTCAGGATCGTCAATTCTATACTAAATGATCATGCGTGATGGATTACTTTCATTGTATTCTATTTAAAACAAAAAAGAAAGGAAAACAATCATCAATATTGAAAGTGCAAGACATTAAGTAAACAATCAAGAAAAGCAGTTAAACCTAATCATGCAATTCTAAAAATATAAAAGAGAAAACAATTGGGAAAGAAAGAAACCCGCAACTCGTTGGGTTTTATACAACAAATGGAGCCCGAGACATATGTCGGGAAAATGGGTATTACATGAAAATGGTTGGAATGGACATTGACCTCCACCATCTTTACGCCTTCTCCATCTTCAAGGCCCTAATCTAAACCTAATCTAAGAAATTTATGGCTAGGTGCATACAAGTGAAAGAAACAATCATCACAATTAAGATCAAAGCAATTGGGGTAGAACCCATGTATGATTGGCTTTAAGAAAAAAAGCACAGAAATCAAGCACTTTATAAAGAGCAACTTTCATAAATGGAATTTCTTGAGGCGCATCAAGTTCAAGTAAAGTCGAATTCATGGCCGAAAAGCAACAATCGCTAAAGCATGCAAATCAATCATAAGCAAATCAGAGAATGATGCATGATAACTTATTTGTTAAGCCACCTAATCAATGCATGAAAATCATGAAATTTGAACGTGACGTAGGGTTAAATGTGAAGA
The DNA here is from genome assembly GCA_017140255.1 of Eucalyptus paniculata subsp. matutina. Taxonomy (NCBI): domain Eukaryota; kingdom Viridiplantae; phylum Streptophyta; class Magnoliopsida; order Myrtales; family Myrtaceae; genus Eucalyptus; species Eucalyptus paniculata. Next base: position 32,795,362 of record CM029445.1, read on the forward strand.
AAAAGTTTGATTTAGAAATTTAACCCTAAATCCACATGCAAAAAGGTTACACAAATCCATTAATATTGATATGTGACTTGTCATTAGGAGCAAAATGCATAACAATTTAAATTGCTACATGTCAACTTGAATTCTAAGGTTACTTGACCTTAAAAATTCTCAAATTTTAGCATGGGATGGATATGGATATTATGGACAGCTTTCATTGAGAATTTATCCTCAAGATCATTATATATAAGATCACACCAAATTGGTAGACAGTCAGATTCATAGAGACAAGACAGCACTGCAGGTCAAAGACAAATTCAGACTTCAAAACTTGATCTAAAAAAAAGAAAAGCAAGGCAAATGATGGGAAAATTGGACAAACTAGGCATCGTTAGAAAGCTCAAGGTGTCCTTTACAAATTCCTATTAGGTGACAATTGCAATTTAGGTCTTTTTCTAGCTCAAGCAAAGCCATTTGTATAAGTGGTCAGATCAGATCATAACAAGCAGAACACATCAGCAGATTAATGCTCTTTGCAAGAAGCATCAGGCAGAGCAAATGATGGCCAAATCGCACGTATTATATGTCTATGGAACACTTAAGAAGTCTATTACAAATTTCTAGAAAACATCAAGTCCTAATAACATCATCTACCAGCTCATTCCAATTAAAACAGAAAATCGCAGTAAGTCAGAACAGCAAATCAATCTAAAACTACTGCAAAATCAACAGACTTTGTAGGTGTTTTTGAGCGACCAAATGACATCCGTTCAGGGCGTACAACATATCAAATCGAAGCTCTAGAAATGCATTTTATATGTCTAGAAGGGCTCGAAGTCAAAAAACCTTATCTAGCACCTCATTTCAGCCAAAACAGAAAGTGACATATCAGGCATACGAAATCGCGACACATCAACTATTCCATTTCAATACTAATAGCAGCTAGCCACAGAAAAAAAAAACAGCATATCACAAGCAGCTTTAAGAAGACAACGTTCTCAGATTCAACATGCATATTTTTTTCTAAAGAGACTCCAAGAGCCATGATATATCAATCGGCTAAAACAATTTACACAAGAACAGAGCAGCAAAACAGCAAAACATAACCAAGCTAAGACAGAGTTCATCTAATCTATATTTAATCCACAACTTCCAGCATGCAGTCGGAATGGTAACAGAGCATACGAGACTGCAAATTGTGATTGTTTGATGACAAATTGCCATGAAATTGAAGTCATATTTTCTCACAAGCATGAATGAGTCTACTTGATCAAAATGGCATCAATCCATAACCAAACTAGCTTCAAGTTGGAATCAAATGCACACCCAATCATGGGATATCAAAACATGGTCAGCATAAATAGGTCGATTTTCAGTCAAATTTGACTTATCCTTGACATAATATTTTTTCCACATGCTTCAATCATAAGCAGCAATTATAGCATACTGATATTCATATATGGCGTGTGTCATGGAAAGTTAAATTTGCATTTGCAATGAACAGCAAACATCAAATGCACGTGACCCGCCTTTGACCCACTAAAAGCGCACATGATAACAACAAATCACAGTAGCATAACAGTAGAAACTCAATCACATGGAAATACTCTCAGTTCACATTAATAGTATGTATAGGATAAACCCAAAAAGAGGAACAAAGTAGCTAATTTTAGGTCTGAGTGTTAGGATCAAACATCTTAATCAAAATCCATACAGAGAAACTCACAAAAAAAAAAAAAAACAATAAGCTGAACCTGTTGTTCTAGCGATCAATATTTCAGCAACATTGACAGATTGCATCATAGTTTCAAGGATGCAATTGATAGGGAGAACAAAGGTCGATTGATGCAATCTTTATATTATTGAAAAGCCCATAGAATATACTATGACTTTCATAGAGATCTCGTGACTAAAAGATCATGTTTAACAGTTCATCCAAGACAAACAACAATCAAACCACAGCCAGGACAAAAGGACGATTTAATGAACATTTTCTTAACCATATCAACTCCAGAAATTCTATAAAAAAAAAAAAAAAAAAACTGTATGCTGTAGCCAAGGATAGTTCAAGCAACTTTCATGAAGCACCAAACCAGGAATTTCAAGCACCAAATTCAGTAGAGAATCAGAGAACAGACAAGGCCGAGTCAATGTATAACAGTGAACTGCTATGTATTAGTTTTCCAAAATCCCTTCTTAACTTTCGAAAAGGATTTCAGGTAGCTAATGATCTCGGATCGGGACGTACTATAGCTCGTTGGAAAGATAATTGAACAATCTTCAATTCTCATGAAGGAATCAAGCACGAAAAAGCACATATACAAACTCATTTTCAAGCATATGCGCAAAGAGGTCAGAGATACGAAATTGCAGAACAAAGTCCATCCAAGTTCAAAAAATCATTTCAGATTGCAATGCATCCTGGCGCCGAACTTTCTTTGTCGGGAGTGTGTTTTGACACGAGAAGCCCTCGCCTCATCGGATGCTATTAAAAGGATTTTTCGTTTTGCTTACCTCGGTTGAATCTGCAACTTCAATGGATGAACAGAGGAGTTCGAATCGAATTTCGTCGCTTCGAGTTCTTCCACTGGCAGCTACTTCGTCTTTGAGAGTTGATGATCGAATGAGCGAGTGTCAGATCTCCGGGAAAGAGCTAGGGAGCGTCTAGTCAAGAGAGAGTCCGATCCGGTGAGTCCCCGCACCTCCGATCGCGCCAATAAAGGAAAACCCTAATTGATCGAGCTCCAACCGAGAGAAAACTTAATGATCTCCGACCGCCGATGTCACCGCCTTCGAATCCTTACCCTCGGAAACGAACTGATATCTCCGACAACTTGGTGCGATCCCGAGTCTCGCACCATGAGTTCCTTGATCAACCGTTGTTCCGTCTTCTAGAGTTGATCGGGAGAGAGAGTCTCCGATCATGAGGATGCCGGATCCAACAAGCTACTTCTCAAGAGGAGCACCGTGAGACTGGGAGGCAATTGTCGAGGGAGGGAGCGGAGCCATGGCTGGCGCCGGAGGGTTCTTTGTTGGCCTCCGAGATCGGGAAGAAATCCAGAGAGAAAGGAGGTTGTTATCGCGAAAAAGAGGGAGTGTGCGAATCCGTTTGGTCATTTTGCCGAGAGAGCGGGAACCGGAGAGAGAGAGAGCATCTCTAAGAGAGAGAATACGCGCCAAAGAGAGTCCTAAAAAGAGAGCAGGAGACTTCCCTCCACAGAGAGTCGCGAAAGCGTTTTAAGAGAGAGCTCGTGAGAGAATCCGTGCGCCCTCTCCTTCCTTTTCTATTATTTTTTCTTTTCTTTTCTTTTCTTTTTTTCTTTTCTCTCCTTTTTCTTTTTCTTTATTTCTTTCTTTTTTTCTTCTTTCTTCTTTCTTCTTTTCTTTTTCTTTTTTTTTTCGTTTTTCCTTATTTCTAATTTTTTTATCTTTTCATTTCAAACAATTTTTTTATTTTTATTTTACTTACATTTTTTTTTTTACTTTTTTTTATATACTTTTGCAAATTGAATGTTTAAAATGTCGACAAAAATTTCGGGTGTCAACACCCCTTCAACCTTTTGGGTATGACAATCTTTTCAATGCGACATCTACCCCATGCATTCTAAATTATGCGGATCTCCTCCAAGTAGTTGTAGTCTGTATGAGTGAAAAAGATTCGGAACAATCCTGATTTGAGTGGTGGTGGGATTTCTTGGAGGACCCTATACTGACGAGCCACCCTATATGGATAATATGAGGTAGCTCCGGAGAGGCCCAGCAACGGGATGGGGTTGTAATAATTAAGCACAAAGCGCGCCTCTCCTGCAATGAACCATTTAGTTCGCCATAGGAATGTCTCAGGGACCGGGTCTTTTAGAAAGTTAATCCACCGAGAATACTCTTCATTGGGAGAATATTTTTCCAAGGTTTGAAACTTTTGTAGTGGGTGTTTAAACTCATTGATTTCAAATAATTGCATGAGGTGCCCAAATCCTTTGATATAGGAAAAAAACCACATTTGTAAAATTTCTGGAGCGGCCCTCATGATTTTTTCTTTTTAGTCCTTGAAATGATTAAGGGATAAAAGGGTTTTAGCTAAAACCATGTTCACATATCCTGCTCCAAAAATGACTTGATTTATCACCCATGCGATTGAAGGATTTATAGCATTTTTTCGATAAGGAAAGATAATAAATCCAAAGAATGCTAAGAGGAAGATCTTGGTTTTTTGGGTCTTTGATTGTTTTTCAAAACATTCAGTTAAAGATGATAGCGGGAAAGCATTGTTGTTGGCTTGAACAATTTCCCTTACCGAATGATTTTTTAAAAACCGCGATAGACTAACCACAGGGTCAATGCCAATTGGTGGCTTGGCAAGCTCCCTTCCCAAGGGCATTCCTATGGCGAGACTATACTCTTCTAATGTTGGAGTTAATTCAAATTTTCCAAACATAAAGGTAGATGTTTCAGGACACCAGAAATGTGGTAGTGCTTGCATGACTCCAGAATGGATATTGATTTGGAGCAATGGGAGGAGATGACCGATTCTTGCTTTGATGCGCTCTTGGCCAAGCTAATCTAACTGCTTCCACCATCTAAGAAGCTCTCCCTTAGGGGTAGGAATGAATTGGATATCACTTCTTCCCATCGCATATAAGAAAGGGAAATACACAACCTGACACAACCTGACCCTATTTTGCCATCCGCCCGTTGCAGTCTCGCGTTAGCAGTATACCCTCCTAACCTCGGCTAAGAAATTCGGGGAAAAGAAAGGCAATCTCTACATCGTAGTCTCGCGTTCGAGGTCGTATCTTTCTTAACACCATCCTACAAATCCTATGGCGGCCCAAGTCCGGCGGCCGGGTTGTGTGTGCCATGTGTAGTGCTAAAACATTTAAGGATGCACAGCAGTTTATAATCACAAAACATTTTATTTTAACAAAATAAAAAATCTAAGCTATTACCCTGCATAAAAGAAAAAAATCCAAGTCAGCAAAGCATTTAAACAAAGATGAAATGGCCTAAGTCCTCAAAAATGTCCCCAGCGGAGTCGCCAAGCTGTCGCGACCTTTTTTTTTTTTTTTTTGCTCGCAATCGGGTACGAGCGCCTAAGGAGGCTAATGACTAGACTGAAATTAGTTATGCCCGGACTCTCCCATGTCCACCAATTCACGACTTTAATAGTCTGAGTTTTTAACCTGTAAATTAATTTTAAAACGGAGTCGCCACTAATCTGTTTGGGGTGGGTCGATTAGAAACCCAAGCGAAGTATCAGGAGAAATACTCGCTCTTGCGTAACCAGAGAAATTAGGATCGGGGACTTGATTACACTAGTTAATCACTAATGCCCTCTCGGTACCTAATCTTGCTTAAACCCTAAGGCTTTCGGATTTTTGAGGGATTTTCCATGCAATTTGGGGAGGAAAAACATTTTTTATGTCTTTTTCTAATTTTTTTTTGACATAAAAGGGATTTTTTGGATTTCTTGGGATTTTGGAAAAATACAAGTCTTTTTGGCTTTTTATGATTTTTTTGGCTTTTTCATCAATTTTTGGCATTTTTTTTGGATTTTTGGCATTTTTTGGAAAATATGGAATATTTTTATTTTTTTGATTTTTTGGAAAATAAAATATTTTTTAATATTTTTTGGTTTTTTTGGAAATTAAAATATTTGTTTAATATTTTTCGAAAATAAAATATTTTTTAAATTTTTTTTGGAAAATAAATTATTTATTTATTATTTATTTATTATTTATTTATTTATTTAAAATATTATTTAAAATATTATTTAAAAAAAGTGCCGACCCGAATCCGACCCGAATTGCGACCCGACCTTCCGCCGCCCCCGCACTTTGCGGAATCCCTACCCAGTTCCCAATCTGGGTCCGACCTGACAACCCGAGGTCGCAACCCGAAAAATCGGGAACCCTAAGGTTTCTAAATCGCGGCGCTGAGGAGGGAGAGGGCCGAGGCGCAACGGCGAGGACGACGGCAACAGTGGCGACGACAGCGACGATAGCGACGAGGGCTGGACTGCGGAGGGGGGAGGCTATGGCGACAGCGACGGCGATTGTGGCAGTGGCGGTAGCACTACCTGTTCGTGGCGATGGCGACGGATTGGCGACGGCGTCCCTGCAATTTCCAGATCTGGTGTAACCTTGGCGAATCGGCTACTGCAACGGCGTCGGAGCGGTGGTGACGTCGGGGTGTTGAAAGTAGTGGCGATCCGGTGTAGTGACAGCGTCGGGGTGGTCGGGAGCGTTCAGCTTGGCGCAGGGCATCGGCTGGCATCGGGCAGCGTCGACGGCACCTCCTTTCTCCTCGAATCTGACATTCCCTCCTCCGACTTCCCTCACTTAGCCCCTTCACCCACTCAGATCTCTCTCCCTCAGGCTCGCTTGCCGTCAGCCTCCCCCGAAGTCTCTCGGAGGAAGGTCATTTGAGCTTCGCGACCCGATCTCTCGCGTGCTCGCTCTTTGATTCTCCCCTAAAGTCTCTCAAGGGAAGATCTCTGAGTTCGTCGTGTCCCTCGACGGAGCTTGTGGCCTGTTATTTATAGGCAAGGGGGCGGCCGGTCCATGAAGCTTCGACCGCCGGTCTTCACGCACCGAACGGGCTCCACTAGCCGAACCGACGTCCCATCCAAGCTTATCCAGCGAAGTGTGCTCGGCATTGAAGGCAGCCATTAATGGCGCTTGAGATCTATCATCTCCGGCTGACGTCGGCCTACCCTCCTCGGCCATAGGTTGTCTTCGAGCGCATGAGTTGCAAAGGCGTAAAGGGAAGAAGGGAGAAGAAGGAAGAAGAAGAGGAGAAGGGGGCCGGACTTTGGGGGACAAACCTGGGCCCTGGGCCTGCATGGAAAAAAAAGAAGAAGAGGAGGCTAGGCGCAAAGGCCCAGCCCCGATGGGCTGCTTCTTTTTTTGTTTTTCTTGTTTTTATTTATTGTTTTTTGTTGTTGTTTTTGTTATTTATTTTTTATTATCTGAAAAAAAAGGAAAAATAAAAGAAAATAAGGCATAATTAATAACCTAATCAAAATTTAGGTGTCAACAAGGGTGAACAAATAAGGAGACATAGGGTCGCCCTAACGAAGGCCCCGCCCACCGGGGAAAAAACCATGCAGTTCTCCATTGATTGAAATAGAGTATTTTGCAGTCCGTACACAAACCATGATCAGCCAAATCAGAGAATCAAGAAAACCAAAAACCACAAGAGTAAGCTGAAGGAAATCCCAGTCAACAGTGTCATATGCTTTTTGAAAATCTACTTTGATAGCACATTTAGGGAGATACGGGTCTAGATGAAAGCCGGCAAAGAGCTCCTATGCCATCAAAATATTATCCCTAATCCTTCTTCCCTTTATAAAAGCATTCTGGGAATGATCAATCACATCACTCAAGACAGCAGCAAGTCGATTAGCCAGAATCTTGGTAATAATCTTATAGATAGTATTACAGCAGGGGATGGGTCTAACGTCACCGAAAAAGATAATCCTCTATTTGTAGTTTCCACCATCCGAAATCCTCTCCATTGAACTTATCGATTCTGATTTCATCTTATGCCATCCTATTTGCTTTCAATCGAACGTCACCGAAAAACCCTCGATGTTCTCGATTAGCCAACCCAGGCTCTGATACCATTTGTTAGTAAATCGCATGTCGATTCCACAAAAAATAACGCTGGTAAACAATTCACTAGACAAAATATAGTAATAAAAGAGCAGAATCAGATGAACACGCCAAAAAATGTGTTATCGAAGTTCACCCAAACCCGGGCTACGTCTTCACGCAGAAACACTCTGCGAATCCACTAAACTTCAAAAAAAAGTTGGAATACAACGACAATCTTCTTTCAAGATCAGAGCACAAAGAGATTGAGAACCCTATTCAAGAAAAAAAAAACTCACTTTTTCATTCTCCTTTTTCTTGCTTCTCCATTTCCTTTTTTAGTGTCTTGACGGCTAGAGTCTTACCATCGCTAATATAAAGGTATCACTTTTAACCTAAAAGCAAATTTGATAGAAAAGACAAAAAAAGCCCCTAAAAACAAATATTTGGCTTCATCTATAACAGCCGAGGGATTCCCTCTCGACTATGGGAGCGGCGGAGGCTGAACAAGCTTTTGGTGTCACTACTTAACTTTCGGATACCGAGTGGAGGATTGCGGTGTCTATGTGGCCGCTTACGGACTTTCCCTTAAAGGTGTTCTTTCTTTCTTTCTTTCTTTCTTTCTTTCTTAAATCCTAGCTTTACTAAAAGATCTTGCCAAAATTTAGTTACCAAGTGATGTGGCAAGTTTTAATTGGATGTTTTTAATACAATCCACACATTAAGGCACTAGTTTCTCTAAAAATACAAAAAAAAAAAAAAAAAAAAAAAAATTGCCACATCACCTAAGTTGAAAAGTGTAATAAGATTTCTTAGTAGATTCCGCATGCATTGATCTTTTTAATTTTACAATTTATGGACCTTTTTTTTTTCTGGATTTCACACTATTACTTTATATTTTTTTGGGGGAAAATGGTTGATTTAATAGTTGCTCGTGTCCCTTGCATGGCTATTATTCTTATGCGGGTGAATAAATTGCACGCGTCCTGGGTGATGTTTGTAAATTAGAACTATGCCGCAGCGAGATGTGAACTTATGAATTATTTGGTACTCCTTGAGAAGACAAAAGCGAAATCGTGTTTTTTTTTTTTTTTAAAAGAGAAATGGTCATGTTACAATAACATGGATTCCCCAAGTGAATAGAATAAACTGTGATCTGAGCACTTATCTGGGAGAGTAAATTATTTTTTATGTTTAAATGCTAAAATTATAGATTTAATTCTTCAATTATTAATCGTCGATTCTAATTAGTCATTTTCGATGACCTTAGATTATGTTACGGGGTTCAGCCTTTATGTTGCGCCATATGTGGGCCAGAGCCTCGCCGTTGTCTTGGGTATGACTTCCTAGCCCTGTTCTCCTCACAACTATGAAGATCTCAAGCATCACTCTAATAAAAAAAAAAAACATTACGTTTAAAATTCTTTTATTGCACTACGCTAATCTATGAATAATCTCTACTCAGCCAACTACGTCGCAGCAAGATTCATTCTTGGAGCTCCATGTGTGTTGATACTTCTAATCTATAAGCAGACGAGAAAGTACCAAGCGATCGAAGGAAAACATCGAAGAATTCCTACAAGCTCACAACAACTTTCTGCCCATGAGATACTCTTATTTGGATATTAAGAAGAATACAAAAAATTTCGAATGCAAATTAGGTGAGGGGGGATATGGTTTTGTGTACAGAGGAATCCTTAGAAGTGGCAATGAAGTTGCGGTTAAGATTTTGAACAAACCAGAATCAAAAGGCCAAGATTTTATTAGTGAAGTGGCAACAATTGGAAGGATCCACCACGTCAATGTGGTGCAACTTGTTGGTTTTTGCTTCGATTACTCCAAACAAGCTATGGTCTATGATTTCATGCCGAATGGCTCCCTGGATAAACACATTTCGAAAAAGGATGGTGATCGTCCTCTTAATTATAAGAAAATGTATGAAATCTCTCTTGGCATAGCTAGAGGGATAGAATATCTACATCGGGGATGTAATATGCAAATTTTACATTTTGATATCAAGCCTCACAACATTCTCCTTGACCGAAGTTTCACTCCGAAAGTTTCTGACTTTGGACTTGCAAGAATTTATCCCACCGGTCATAGCATAGTATCATTGACTGCGGCAAGAGGAACCTTGGGTTATATGGTGCCTGAGCTATTCTATAAGGACATTGGTGGCATTTCTTATAAAGCCGATGTTTATAGTTTTGGGATGATGTTGATGGAAATGGCCAGTAGAAGGAGAAATCTAAATGCACGTGCAGAGCGTTCAAGTGAAATTTACTTTCCTTTGTGGGTTTATGATCAACTTGGCAAAGAAAAGGAGGTTGAAATGGTATATGTCATAGAAGAGGAAAGAGAAACAACGAGGAAGATGATAATTGTTGCATTATGGTGTATACAACTTAGTCCTAATGATTGGCCATCGATGAGGAAAGTCCTAGATATGCTTGAAGGAGATATGATTAAACTACAATTGCCTCCAAAACCACTTTTGTATCCAAGAGAGGTGCCGATTGATGATGTCCACACTGATATAGAACTTGAAACGGTCTCATCTTCGTCAAGTGCTTCAATAATTTCGGGCAATTACCAATTTTACTATGACAATGAGTTTACGAAATCATGTATTGTGTGACCGTTCCCCTATCGTAGAAATGAGCTGCAAAATTTAAATAGTACTATCAACATGTATCATCATTCACAATATAATCTGTGAAGCTTTTACATCTTTTTCATATAGCACTAGTGTTTTCCGGCAGACTCATTATGTCCATATTTTATAAATGTCAATGAACGTCGTATGGCATTCATTTAATTTTTATTGCGTGTGGATCTCTCTCGTTTCCATCAAAACCTCTCACCCTCACCCTTCAACCCCACTCGATGACCCACCTCTACAACTGCTACATGCTCAAGCAATCTCCGACTTCGACCTCATGTCACGGGATGGGTTAAGGCCTAACCGATGAATGACTAGGACATGCCAAAGACGAAAGATAGAGTAGGCCGACAATTTTTCCTTTATGATGAATGGAAATTGAACACAGAGTTTCGTTTTAGAGCATGTGATGTATTACAAAAGCTCAATCCCTAAATACAGTGAGAATTTATGCATTCACTTGATGATAAGACATGAGATGGTGCCTTACGTGCTTCCAAACAAGTATCATATTCCTCCAGACATTGATGTCGATAAGGAGCCCGCGATATCTACTTCACTTAGAGATCGCAAACAGAGAGCCCTGACTTGATGCCAAATTAGCGAGGTACTCCCCCAATGAGATTCAAATAATGTCATTCATCAGGACTAAGAAGACAAAAAAGCAGCGAAAGCGCATGCTGCTGCTTAAAACGTGGGTCGTCTCGCCAAGTACAAAAGCAATTTCCATTTTCTGCAAGGTCTTTTCGATTGCTTCAAATGGTTTTTAAAGTATCTAGAAATAGATAAAGCAGAAAGGACCATCCTAGTACAAGGTTAAAAATACGAGTCATTAAGCCTTCGAGAAAGAAAATCGTGCAAAAGGACAAAGCAAGCGTGAGAGAAAAGGGCAAGAAGGCGTGAGAGACAAAAAAAGAAAAAAGAAAAAAGCCTTCGTCCATTCAAACAAGGTCAGCAAAAGGGGCAGAAGGTACAGCAACGTATAGCAAAAGACGTGAGGAGAGAGAGAGAGAAATAAAATGAAAAAAGAATAAAAAAAGGAGTTCCTGTTCATCTTCCTCCTCGAGACCGCCCCCCGTCTGCTGCCCGAGCCGCCAGTCGCCACTGCCACTGCGCCCCTGCGCCGCCGCGTCCACTCGCCGATCACTGTCACTGCTGCTCGCGACCCAGTGCCTTCGTTCGCAACCGCCCGGCGCCCGTCCGCCTCTCCTGCTGCGCTACCGCCGAGACCCCCCTCGCTGCCGAGTTTCTTCCCTTGCCGCGCCACCACCGCCTTGTAAACGTCCGAAGCTCCACAACGTTGTCGCTGCTCCCGACGCTGACAGAGCCTGAGCCGATCGCTGCGTCTCCGATTTTGTTCCGCCGTGCTTCCGCGCACCCCCCTTGACGCTGCTCCGACCACCAGTCGCTCGAAGCCGCAACGCCATTGCTCGCCGCCGCCCAACCCGACGCCGTTGCCACAGACACCAACAGCCGCGAGCCCCCGTGGCGCCAGACCTCCTCCTCCCACTGCTCATCCCCACGCTTGCCGGTCTGCCAGCACCTGACTCCGGCTGGTCCATCCAACGCCTACAGGTCCGCTCGCTCCGCCTCTCTCTGCCTACACCAGCAACGTCGAACGTCGCCGAACTCCGATGACCATACTTCCACAGCCGCGAGCATCCGAACGCCATCCTGCTGCTGGTCCGTTCGCGCTCCCTCGCTACGCGCCTGCAACTCTGCCCCGCGTCGCCGCGCCTCACCCGCGACCTCCTATTGCCCGCCACCGCACCAGAGCGCCGCCCGATCCGCCGCACCCCTGCTGCCCGAGTCCCACGCCTAGCTCCGTCGGTTGTCTCCTTCGCCCGTGTCGACGCTGCTCCTCTCCTCCATTAGGTGGCTTATTTTTATTTTTATTTTTCCTTTATTTTATGTTTTTTTTTTTTTAAAGTTTCAACATTATTGTACAGAAAGGTGATTTTCGTTTTATGCATATTCTAGGCATTATCCACAGGGGTTTTTTCAAAATTATTGTAATTATTAATTTAATCCGTAAAACGTCGGATCATTTTTTTTAATTACATTAATTTATGAGCATTTTGATAGTATTTTAATTGTTAAGTCATTATAGTTATTAATTTGATCCGTAAGATTTCGTATCAAATTTTTAATTATTTTGAACTTTATGTTGTGATGTTTAGAGTTAAAATAACCGTTAATTTAGCCCGTAAGACTATTGATAATTTTTCGGTTATTTTAATTCTCATTTGATTGATCGTTTATATATAGTTGCTAGTCTTGAAAAAACACTAAAAAAAAAACATTAAAAAAAAATCAAATCTTGCATCGGAGTGTGTTAGTTTAGTAAATTGGTAATGCATTTTTAGGATTGCACTTTTAGATAATTTTTTGGAATAGATTAGGATTGGATTTAATTTTTTTTTTAGATAAGCTTAAATAATCTTTGCACATTTAAATAATCTCACTTTTCTAAAAAATAGTTTTCTAAAATAGGATAGGGTTTAAGTCAAATTAATCCCTAAAATAAATTAGAAAATTATTCATTTTAGATAGTTTAATTAGGGTTTTTATTAATTCCGAATTTCAATAAAAATACAAAAATATTAGGTACATGTTAATTAGTTTGCATAATAGGTTTATTTAATTAGGATTTGTTTGTTAGTAAAATTAGGTCATGTAGTTAAAAATGCATTTTTATAAAAGAATTCTAATTTTCAAGAAAACCCAAAAAAAAAAAAATTTGCTTTGTGTGATGCAATTTATTTTTATTTATTGAATGTTCAATAATGGTTGAGAGCCCGTGTGATCATTTTATGACATGATAGTAATTTAGGTTAAAATAAATTTAAGCTGCCTATAAAAATATTTTTACAAAAAAAATAAAAAGAACTAGTACCGAAAGGGTATTAGAGAAATCTAGTGTAACCAAGTTCCCGTACGTATAGTCTCTGGTTCGTAGGATTAAAATAATTCTCCTTTTATTTTATTTAGGTATCTAATCGATCTACCATAAATCGATTAGTGGCGACTCCTAGTTAATAATCTTATGCATGTTAACTATTTGAACCTTAAGTCGTGAATTAGTATGGGCTTGGGAGAGCCCGAGCCAAGTTTAAAGACTTAGTAGTCCATTAACCTAGTTTTAGGTAGTGCACCCGAAATTTAGGTCACAACACCTAAGAAGAATGATATAGTAGAGTAAAATAAATATCAAGCACGCGAACACAATACAATTTTTTTACGTGGAAAATCTCCTCGATGTGAGGAGATAAAAAACTAAGGGACTGGAGTCCACCCGAAAATTTTCACTATCTACAAAATTGAGTGAACAATGTTCTTCTCTATCAAATACTAGAGGTACATAATAACAAAGACCTTAAGAACATAATTCTTGGCAATACATATGAATTTCACAAGAGATCAATGATAAATCTGACCAAAAATGTAGGTTTTGATCAATCCACGAAAAGCCTGATGTAGAGAACTTCAAACGAAAATGAAACCGTTTAGATTCGAGAAGATTGTGCCACGAACATGCTGACAATATTTCAACTCAATCGGACCATGAATCAATCTCCAATGCCTGCTTGATGTAAATCAAACTTTGCCCCAAACCTCAGATTTTTTGCTTTCTCTTTTTCTCTTATTACTACATCTTTTCGACGGCTACCACCTAAAAGATAGTGAGAAACCATATTTCTTTATATGACTTATCATATGAGCTTAAGCCTTTTCTGGGTTTGCAATTTATTGGGCTTCCTCCGCATAGGAGTGAACCCAACTAACAAATCTCCCCCTCACGACAATGTGGAGGGATTTACCATCTTTGCTATCAATTAGCAATGTTCAAGTTTCTCTCTTGGTAGAGTCTTCGTCATCATATCAGGGCCATTATGATCCATATGAATTTTCTCAAGTTCCAACAACTTTTCATCTAGGATATCCCTTATCCAATGATATCAACAATCAATATGTTTCGATCTAGAATGAAAAGATGAATTCTTACCAAGATGAATTGCACTTTGATTATCACAAAATAGCACATACCTCTTTTGCTTGAACCAAAGTTCTTCTAAGAACTTTTTCATCCATAGCATCTCTTTATTAGCTTCAGTCGCTACAATAAATTTAGTTTCGGTTGTAGAAAGTGCAACACACTTTTGCAATCCTGACTTCCATGACACAGCTCTACTTGCAAAATAAATCAAATAACTAGAAGTAGATTTACGAGTATCAATATCCCTTGCCAAGTCGGAATCTATGTATCCAACTAACTCAAGTTTCCCGGTCCCGAAATTGAGTTTCAATTTTGAAGTTCCCCGAAAATACCTCATAATCTACTTCACTGCATTACAATGCTCTCTGCCTGAATTTGACAAATAGCGATTAACAACACCAACTGTGTGCACCAAGTCTGGGCATGTACATACCATCACATACATTAAACTTCCTACAATTAAGGCATATGGAACACTTTCCATATCTTTCTTTTCTTTATCAGTTGTAAGGCTTTGCTTCATATTTAATTTAAAGTGGGCAGTAAGAGGAGTACTAACCACTTTAGCCTTGTCAATATAAAATTTCTAAAGGGTCTTCTCGATATATTTCTCTTGCGATAAAAACAACTTCTTAGCATCTCTGTCTCGAGTAATTTTAATGCCAAGAATCTGCTTTGCTGAGCCCAAGTCTTTCATAGCAAAAGACTTGCTCAACTATTTCTTCAATAACTCAATTCTTGAAACATTCATGATAACAATCAACATATCATCAACATAAAGCAAAAGAATAATAAAGTCATCATCAGCAAATTTTTGAATAAACACATAGTTATTCGAGGAAGTCATCTTATAGCTTTGTTCTGTTATAACTGACGCAAACTTTTTGTACTACTGCCTCGGTGCTTGTTTTAGGCTATAGAGGCTTTTCTTCAATTTGCCCACATAATTCTCTTTCCCTTTCACTTTAAAACCTTTAGGTTGTTCCATGTATATCTCTTCCTCCAAGTCACCATGTAAGAAAGCTGTTTTAACATCCTTTTGCTCAATTTCTAAATTTAGGGTAGCTGCCAAGCCTAGTACCATATAGATAGAAGACATTTTCACTACTAGAGAAAATATATTATCAAAATCAATGCCCTTTCTCTAACTGAATCCCTTAACAACCAATCTAGCTTTGTACCGTGGTTGTGAAGTATGTTCATCTTGCTTTAACTTATATACCCACTTGTTCTTCAAAACTCTTTTACCTTTAGGTAACTTCACCAACTCAAAAGTATGATTATCATAAAGTGACAACATCTCATCTCGCATAGCATCAAACTAAATACTTTTGTACTCATCTTCTATTGCTTCTGCATAGCACTCTGGTTCACCTGCATCAGTCAATAATATATACTCATCTTAGAATACTTGGTGGAAGATCGTTGGTCTCTAATGGATCTCCGGACTAGAACATCCAGTGGAACATCTAATTGAGCCTCTAGTTCAGGATTAGTATTATCTGTTTCAACATGTTCAAGAACATGTGCGTTATTTGGAACATTGACTTCCTGACGTTCTTCATCAACCTGTGTATGAATATTTGTAAGAGGAACTGGATCCAAATCAACCAAATTATCACTAATTTGTGGTGTTGAAATCATCTTCGCTTTCTCAATATCCTCTATTGTTTGATCTTCCATAAACATAACGTCTCTGCTTCTTACAATTTTCTTTTTAACTGGATCATAAAATTTATAGCCAAGCATATCCTGTCCATAACCAATAAATATGCACTGTCATGTTTTCACATCAAGTTTAGACCTCTCATATTTGGGAATATGCACAAATGTTTTGCACCCAAAGACACACAAATAATAATAAGAAACATCTTTGCCTGTCCAAACACTATTAGGAACATCAAACTCTAAAGGAACGCATGGAGTAAGATTTAATACATGCACAACTGTACTTAAAGCCTCACCCCAAAAGGATCCAGGTAGCTTTGATTGTGAAAGTAAGCATCTTACCATTTCAACCAGTATTTTATTCATTCCCTCAACTAAGCTATTTAACTGAGGCGTCTTAGAAGGTGTCTTTTGATGTCGAATATTTTGTTGTCTGCAATATTTATCAAAAAGTTCAATATACTCTCCCCCATTATCAGTTCTGATGTATTTCAATTTCTTTCCAGTTTGTCTCTCAACTGAAGCTTAAAATTGCTTAAAAGTATCTAATACTTGATCTTTAATTTTCAAGGTATGAATCTAAATTTTCCTTGAAAAATTATTTATGAAGGTAACAAAATAAAGAGAGCTACTAAGTGATTTTGTTTTCATAGGACAGCAAACATCATAATGTACTAAATCTAGTATAATTGACTTTCTTGAAGGAGAGGAGTTTTTAAATGCAACTCTGTTCTGTTTTCCTACTAAACAGTGAGCACACTTCTTTAGCACCGAACTTTTTAATCTTGAAAGGAGCTTCTTCTTGGCCAATATTGACAAACCCTTCTCACTGATGTGATTGAGCCTCTTATGCCATAACTCAGTTGCATCTTCGTTGTCTACTGCATTAATTTTGTCTGTGTACAACTTTGCCTACATAATGTACAACGAAGAATATTTTTCACCTCTAGCCACAACAAAAGAACCTTTGGTGAGCTTCCATTGACTATTACTGAAGGTGTTGCAATACCTCTCATCATCCAACTTGCCTGTAGAAATCAAATTCAAGCGGATATTAGGTATATGTTTAACATTATTCAATACTAACCTTATGCCATTGCTGGTTTCTAGGCACACATCATCGATGCCTACTGTCACGCCCCGATCCTCAGGCACGCACACATCCGTCTCACTTGGTCGATTTTATAATGCGATATCCCAAGACAATGTATCGCCGACCCTTTTAGTTTTAAGCACATGCGGAAGCAGTTAAAATCCCCAGACAATAAAACGATGGGATAGAAAAGCATGGCCATATTTTTCATATTGAAATTTATAACCAAACTTTTATACAAACCACAAACCACTTCATAACTATTCACATCAAAAAGGAGATCTCAAAAGAAGACATGAACTTAGACAAACTAGGCCGTACTCAAAACCCCTCTCAGGATTGTCTTCTTCTTCCAAAAATCCTTCTCTTCAGATCTCACCTCCGAGTTCTCTTCTCGGATTCCTCCTCCTCAACTCTTCAGCGGGGTCCTGAAATGGTTTTCCCCAAACTGGGATGAGACTACGTCTCAGCGAGTTCTACCCCACTAAGCCCGATTAGCAAACTATTATACTAAAGGCTGCCTAAACACGCACATGGCAGATGACTTACCTTGGCCTCAGATCCCACCTGCAAGTCAGTACAATTCACAATAAATATCCATTCACTTCAAACAAATCGAACCAGTCGATTACATGTCATATGAATCAATCCCCACTGTGGGATATTTAAAAGCTAGGCCACGTGCATTCTCCAGGATGACCTTCCAAGTCTCCGAGTTCACGTGCCTCGAACCTTGGGCCCACGTGCATTCTCTCAGGCGACCTTTTCGCCAAAGTGATGCATCAAGTCACCGAGCCCACGTGCCCTTTTAGATGCCGGGCCCACGTGCATTCTCTTAGGTGCATCTCACCAAAGCGATGCATCAATTCGCCGAGCCCACGTGCCCTTTTTACGATGCCTGCACTTAGTCACAGAGCTCCATCAATGCTCTCGGGCGTCGATTCGCCAAGGTGACGTACAGTGAACACTTTACTATGCTCTCGGGCGTCTTTTTTCGCCAAGGTGATACACTGATCACGAGCCAACGTAAACAATTCAATATGCTCTCGGCGTCTTTTTCGCCAAGGTGATACACTGATCACAGAGCCAACATAAACAATTCAATATGATCAACCACTAAACTCACGTGCATTTTAAGGTGATATTCCAATTCACCGAAAGCCCACATGCTTCCTTTCAGGTGATAACCAATACCCAACGATTTCTCAATCAGTTAATTAAATCAACTCAACAAAGCATTATAAAAGCTAAATAACACACTTGGCCAATTCAATCTCAATCAATTCCAATCAATTTAGGGTAAATCCTAAAATATCACAATTTATTTATTCCATACAACGTGGAGCTCAAATAAATAAACGGACTACGCCATGGCGATCAGCACGAGATTTGGTCGTCGGCCATCAAAATCTTAATTTCCGAAAAATAATTTATTTATTTATTTATTTCGAAAATTAAATAATTAATATTTAAAATTTAATTTAGCTCAAAATAAAACCCGATTAAATAAACGGACTTCACCACGGTCATCAGCATAATTTTCCGGTTCCATTTACCATCTCAGTTGAATTTTCGGAAAATAAATAATTATTTAATTTAATTCCGAAAATTAATATTTAAATGCTAAAAAATCCACTTAGGCCCGAAAAGCCTAATTGGAGCCCACTAAGGGTCGGAAAAATCCCGAGGCACTTCCAATAATTAGTAGACCGCGTCTACTTGCTAATTACACATTCAATTTATCTAATTCGCATCATAATTGGCTAATAATTGCTAATTAAATCTAAACCAACCTTAAGCATAAATTAGCCACTAATCCTGGATTAGTGAGATTACTCACCAAATCGCGCGCAAATCGGATCAATCCGACGGCGGCGACGCGAGGAATGATTGTTCCCAAAGCACGGCTCGGGTTCGGGGCCGGGAAACGGCCCAAAACGAGCCCGGAAGAGCTGGATACCCACTCCGTGGGCTTGCTGGTCGGGGCTAAACGGAGCATCTCCGGCGGCTAGGGCGGCGGGGAAGGCCGGCGGGGGCGAGGGGTTGCGGGGAGGTCCGGCGGGGCTAGGCGGTGGCCGGAGGTGGCCGGGGATGGCTGGACGGAGCTGGAATAGAAGCGAACAGCAGCTGGGTCGTGCGGCCTGGGAGTGCGCGGACGGCGGGACGGCGACGGGCGCGCGGGCGCGGCGCGGCGGTGCAGCGAGCGGGACGAGCGGGACGAGCGGCGACGGCGAGCTGCAGCTTTCGTTCTTCAGCTCCTGGTTTTTGTTCGCACGAACAGGAGAGAAGAAAGAAGAAGGAAGCTGTCGTGTGAGGGGGGAAAAAGAAGAAGAGAGAGAAGAGAGGGAAGAGATAGGGTTGGACCGGTCAAAGAGGAGAGAGGGAAAGTGAGCGGTGGGGGCAATTCGCACGAGGGGGGAGGGAAAAAGGGGAGAGGAGAGAGAGAGAAAAAGAAAAAGAAAGAAAAGAAAAGAGAGGGAGAGAGAGGAAAAAGAAAAGGGAAATACATAATTCCTTTATGCAAATTTTCCTTTTTTCTTTTCCTTTTCCTTTCTATTTTATTTTGGTCTTCAATTTTCCTCCGATAATTTCTTTCTTGAAATTTCGGACCCGTCAATAAATTGGCGACGATGACAAGGGATCCTAAAAATAAGAATTATGACGCGCTTAAAATTCGATTCCCGAAATCGAGTTCAATTTCGTGGTTAAAAATCGATCGACGTGATTTTAGCTCAATCTAACCAATTAGGTAGCTTTTAGGGATTTTACGGCCGCTACATCCCTTAACGGCTTCACCCAATAGGTTAGTTAACTTTTGAGTGATCAGCTCAGAGAAAAAGGCCATAGGCACGCCGACGAAATGCCCATTTCACTTTATCGAAACGGGGTCGAATTTCAGGATGTCACACCTACAGCTTGAGCTAGTCCATTGTTTCCCATTTTCAAAGATCCGAAGTCACCTGACCTGTATGATATAAAGAAATCCCTATGAGACATAACATGAATAGATGCATCACTATTAATTACCCAATTGGTCTCATGAGATACAAAATTCATCACATTACCATCAAAGATAATGAAAAAGTCTTCTTTAAGTATAGCAACACAATTGTCATCTCTGTCATTATCACTTTTTTTTTACTCTTGACCTTTTTTCTTTTGTTTCTCCCTTTTTAACTAGCGACAAAACCTCTGAATATGTCCCTTCTGATGACAATAATGGCACTCAACATTAGTAAATTTATTATACTTACTACTGCTTTTATCTTGACTTTTATCTCTATTTCTCGGACCTCAAGACTCACTTCTTCCCATTTTCTCAACAACCAAGGCACCAGAATGTGAAGAGAATGATCCTTGTGTCTTCCTTTTCATCTCTTCATTCAAAATACTACTCTTGACCAAATCCATGGTAATCGTACCATTCGGGGCAAAATTAGACAAATATGTTCGGAACGTCTCTCATGAGTTCGGAAAATTATCAAGCAACTATAATGCTTCTATCTCATTATCAAACTTGATTCCCATCGCAGCCAACTGATTTATAATTCATTGAAAAGAATTTAAATGATCAGTTAAACAGTACCATCTTAATATCTCAGAGCCATCATCTGTTTTATCAAAAATAATTTATTATTCCTAGTCTTTCGAGCATATAACTGTTCGAGCTTATCCCATAAACTGCGTGCATGTCCTCAATAATATGGTTCAAAACATTATCATCCACCCACTGCCTAATATAACCACATACTTGACGATGAAATATAGACCATTCGACATCAGTTTTATTCTTCAGTTTCTCCTCGGCAAATACGGGCAAATAAAAATCTTTCACATATAAAAGGTCTTCCATTTTCCCTTTCCATATATGATAATTCGAACCATTCAATGTAACCATTCTACTCGTATTCATTTCCATTGTTTAACACAAGGCAGAAAAATCAAGCAATAACCAGAAGCTCTGATACCACTCTGATGGGAGACTAGTAACAATTTGAACAATATCGAATTAATGCAGCGGAATAAAATAATCTCTTTCCTTGTGTAAACCTAAGAGGAATCGATATAGTAGAGTAAAATAAATACCAAACACTCGAACACATGACGATTTTTTTTATGTGGAAAACCTCCTCGATGTGAGGAGATAAAAAATCACGGGATTAGAGTCCACCCGAAAATCTTCACTATCAACAAAATTGGATGAGCAATATTCTTCTCTAGCAAATACTAAAGGTACATAGCAGCAAAGACCTCAAGAATATAATTCTTAGCAATACACATGAATTTCACAAGAGATTAAGGATAGATTTGACCAAAAATGCAGGTTTTGTTCAATCCACGAAAAACCTGATGTAGGAAGCTTCAAACAAAAATCAAACCATTCAGATTCGAAAAAATTGCACCACGAATATGCTAAAAAAATTTCAGCTCAATCGGACCACGAATCAACCTTCGATGCCAGCTTGTTGTAAATCAAATTTTGCCCCAAACCCTAGATTTTTTGCTTTTTTTTTTTTTTTTTCTCTTGTTACTATATCTTTTCTGCGGCTACCACTTAAAAGATAATGAGAAACTTATTTCTCCATATGACTTATCATATGGGCTCAAGCCCCTTTTGGGTTTACAACTCATTGGGTTTCTTCCACATAGGAGTGAATCCAGTTAACATATGTCTATGCAAGTATGCTGACTAGTATAATGCCAAGCCAAACCTTTACAAGAAGAGATTTGCTAGTAGAAAGTCCAAACCACGTAAGGGCGACGATGCTGAATATCGAGCTAAATAGCGTTAAATATCATAAATGCCTTCAGAGAAAGTAAAGACAGGGTTTGAATCCAAGTAGCTCAAGCTTCGAGCCATTAAAAGTTGACGGTTGGAAAGGTCCCCTGAAGTTTGCAGCCTGGGGGCTACCTACAATTAGGTTCAGAACTGGCAAAATTGGCATATGCGCAGCGTCTAATGGAGCATTCATTCTCATTCTCTGAGCCTCCAGTGAAGGACAAGCAAGGTTACCCTCGGTTACGAGATGTGGAGTGGACCCTGCCACCTCTCCTGATCCGACAAAGCCGATAGGAATAGCAGGTAACTTGTCAGGTTCAGCTCTGCTCATCATCATCTTAAACCACAGGCGCAAGCACAGTTAGCATCACAACTCGAAGTTGAAACTACGTTGTTCAACTAGAATGCACACCACGACTATCATGTTGTCATTGGCAGTGTGTTCTACCAATGGTAGCAATTATGATCATCTAAACATGCAATTACTATTGAAAGAATATTCATGTCCTCTGAAGCAAGACTTGACGAGGCAAATAAAGTTTTGCCATGCCTCATGCCGTAACCCGACAAAGGTACCTATGCTATCAAACGATGCATGTATTTAAACTAGTGCAGATGACAGAATTCACTAAGTAAAATAGTGTGCACAAGCAGGTAATTTATATTAAGAATCTTATCAAGTTGGTAAGTAGCTTTCAGTTTGAGATGAATAGTTAAGCTCATCGCCAGAGTAGGTACTATGTTCGACGTGATGGAGAAAAAGTAAACGATATGACACGGAAACATCTCAAGAATGGAGTTTCTTGATGAGAAACTAAAGGTTCCCGTAGTTCGTCACGCTCACTGGAGAATCATCCTGATGAGAAAGACCGTTGTGATAGGAGACCGTGGAGCTGTCTCTTCCCGTTCATTTGACATTCGTTGCTCGGCTACACCATGAATGGAAGGCAAGAACAGTCGAAACCTCACATAACAAAGTGTTCAAAGTACGACAACTAGACTCGTCTAATGGACGGCAAAATTCATAGGCTGAACATCAAGGTCTCCATAAACCGACTTCCAGAAGCAAACAATAATAAACAGATGGCCTCACTTGGAAGAGCCCTCGGTAAGTGGCTCGAGAAGCTGAAGAGATTCAAGGAAAAACGTCCCCATGTGAAAGGTGAGCAGAGGACAATTCGGGCGTAAATTGTGTATCAATTCCGCTTGTGGAGGAACTGATTGTTGACAAGGCGGTGCACTTAAGTTGAGGTCATGTGGCACGGATTGCTCCCGGCCATCTTGAACTTCATACAGGTACAAACTCTATCTCCATATTGAGCAAGCTTACAGTGCTGGACACGAAGAATCTCGGCTTATTCTTTAATTCTGCAACATTTTCACATCTGCTCCGAGGACAAAAACCAGCTCTCAGTGGATTTTTCATGGTCATGCCATGTCTAGAGCTTCGGGATTCTCTTCTTGTTCCTTGTGTTTTCTTACACAGTCCTGTAGCTATTCGAGTAGAGAGAGTGTTAAATTGATGTTGATTTGACATTTTCCACGGTTAGTGTACTAATAGGTGAAGAACTACGCGAGTGCTTTTTACTGTCATTGCTCATCCTGACCGTTTACTCATGACCATTACAATTTTCATTTTGCCAATGAGCCGAGACGAAAACTTTTCTCTACAAAGGCCACTTGAGAATTTATCAAAAGATGATGGAAGGACATGCTCGGCAAAACAATAAACAAAGGTTACAAACTAACCTTCTCGGTGGTTTGTTTATGATATCATGTTTAGCATATAGAAAGACCAGCTGAAACATGTCTCCAAACAACCTACCGTAGCAATGCCACGTGACCAGACGCAAATCGTAGAGTGTGAAGTTCATACTAGATATTGAGTTTCATCTCTTATGGAGATTAAGTTCTTTCAATAAGTTTCGGACTTTGCCTTGTTCAAACTATCATTACAAATAGGAAGGAAGAGAGATGCTAGTTATTTATAGGAAAAATTATCAAAAAAATCCTGAACTCATCACATTTTTACCAATTCAGTTGTTAACTTTTCCATTATGCCAATTGAATCTTAAATCTTTTCATGATACCAATTGAATCAATCTAGCCAATTTTGTTAAAAAATCACTAACATGGACACCTGTTATTTTACATGGCATAGCCGGCGCAAACGTAGAGAATTTTTAATAATATTTTAATGCTTTTTTGAATTTCTTATCAACTTTTTTTCCTTTTCCTTTTCCTTTTTCTTTTTTTCTTTTCTTCTCTTTTCCTCCTTTACCCTTTTTTTTTTTTTTTACTGCGGCTGACGAGGGTCACTAGATCTTTGCTAGCGGCCACAAGGACCCGATGACTCTCACTGACCATGATAAAAAAAAATCCATTTAAAAAAATTATAAAAAATTATCAACATCAACACCGATCATCTTACATAAGACGGCTAGTATTCATGTCAACAATTTTTTTTATTAAAATTGATTGAATAAACTTAGTTGGCAAAATATGAAAAGGTTTGGGATTCAATTAGTATAATTAAAAGGTTTAGGGCGTAATTGGCAAAAGTGCAATATATTTAGGACTTTTTTTGAAATTTTGCCATTATTCATGATATCTACACACAATACCTCTGATTTAACACAATTCCAGCAATTAAGAGACTAATTCTTTTTAAGTGCTCACTTAAGATGGCGTGATCGATGATGGTTACTCCTGGTCATTGCTGATTTTGAAGTTGATTTTCATATTTGGTGGTCACGCATTGGCTCTGAAAAAGGACAAATACCATCCTGTTGCAAAAAAGGACACTTCTGAGTTATGAAATTGGTAACAAAGAGAGAGCCAATCTTGCACTCTAAAATACGATAATGTATGTCTAGATCTTTAGCATACGTGCTCAAGATAATCCATGATATTTTTCATGAAGAGATTTTTCTATTTAATGATTTGATCAATCATCACTGAATATTTTATTTATGATATAGAAAGCAATTAAAGGTATCAGCACGTGTTGAATAGACCAATTATTTGGACAAAAAAAATTTGTGCTCATGTTCGTGATTTCTAGAAGGGGAAATTCGCAACAAAAATGGACAAGATACAACATTTTAATAAGTGACCATATTAGTATAGGGAAAAGAAGAAGAAGAAGAACACGTGCAGTTAAAACGTCATTAGATGGCCGTGTGACTGCTAGTATAGCCCTTAAACAAACGGAAGAAGTATCAAATATTAATGATTATTTATCTTTCTAACTCATTAAAAAAATCATTTATTCTTATTTTTTATGTCATATGTTAGTGAGGCCCCGATTAGCAAACCTGCAAGATCGCTAGCACTGGGGATTCTTACCGGTCAATGATATTGACGCTATGTCTTAACTATTTTTTTTTTATTGCTCTTCTTGTTATTTGTGCTTTAGATCCCATGATTTTCTAAATTGATCCCAAGCAAAATCGAAATCAATAATTCAATCGATATAGATATACATATATATATGTGTGTGTGTGTATATATATAGATTACATCAAGGAGGATTGAAGAGTATATGCCAACTGAGAGATACTTGCGTCTTCTACTATGCTGATGCAAAGTGTGCAATTCGACAACCATTATGAGGGAAAAGCAGTTTTTTATTTATAAGCTAATTAGCATTATCCATCAGTCAACAATTATAAATATATATACATTACATCAAGGAGGCTTGAAGAGCATACACCAACTGAGAGTTACTCGTGTCCTCTACTATGCTGATTAATTTGACAACCATTATAACGGACAAGTAGTTTTACATTAGTCAACAATGTCTATTATATAGAAAATCTATTTATTTCTCTTTTAATTACACTTTCACTTATAATGCTCATTAGGGCTCCATTTGTTTTGCTGAAAAAGAATTTCAATGAAAATATTTTTTTTTAAACACTTTTTGATGTTAAAAATGCTAAAGTCAACCGTTAAATATGTAGGAAAAAAGCTGATGAGAATAAATAAATTTGTCTGGAGCGTGCAAGCGTAAGCACTATCCTTAAGGATAATTCCGCTTCTCGAAGTACAAAACTCGGTGCGATAGGCTTCTGACAGCTATCCTCCCAAGATATAACAGACATTCTTCTATATTCCACACTGAATATTAGAAGGAACGGAAACAACGTTGTGTATAACCAAGCAAAGAAAATAAAAAGAAAGATTTCAAAAGAAAAAATATTCTCTATTTCATTCAGTATATTTATTTTTAAGATTGTCTTATGAGATTTTATATTCAGACAAAATAGAGCCGTTAAAAGAGCTGTTAAAAGAGCCGTTGTAAAATAATGAAGAATTTATTTGGGAAATAAATTAAACGTTACAAAACGATTGAAAAGCCGCTATATGACCATT
This sequence comes from Eucalyptus paniculata subsp. matutina, assembly GCA_017140255.1. Classification (NCBI taxonomy): domain Eukaryota; kingdom Viridiplantae; phylum Streptophyta; class Magnoliopsida; order Myrtales; family Myrtaceae; genus Eucalyptus; species Eucalyptus paniculata. Next base: position 32,821,519 of record CM029445.1, read on the forward strand.
AAGAAACCGTTATGTGACCATTAAAAATAATGATGGTCTTCGATGCTGTCATAACTTTTATCAAAGCTATTATTATAAATATTTCAAAATATTATTGAAATATCCAACAATTCCCCACATATTTTAAAAGATTTTGAAAATAAAAAAAATTAATATGATGCTAGGTTATTGGAGTGTAATGCATCGGAACTCGTGCTTGTTAGGCTATGAACCAGCCCTAGAAAAAATAAAATATAATTCACGAAATTATTGGTGAAGTTTGAAACTTCTATAAACCAAAAATTTCTTTTGTAAATTATAATTTTCATCAATCACATTGCACTCCCACAAACTTTGTTGTTCAACGCGGTTTTGCGCTAATAAGCCATGCGCGTGCTTGGTTTACTCATAAGTGCTTTAGAGATTTTCGCCAAAAATTCTCATAGGAGTGGCCCCACTCCACACTTATATAGGTGATTCCATCAAGTGTATTCTGCAGCTTAATACACCATCAATAATGGTTATGGAATTTCATTAAGAGCTTAGCTCAACCTCTTTTTTCCTTGTAGTTTTGCACCATTCTCATCTTAGGATGGACAATAATTTTTAGTAGTCCATCACTAGAACAACGAGTGACTTGTTATTACCTATATGAACCTAATTCATGGGATCACCAATCACATAGGTTGAGTTACCATCACTGCTGCTTTTCCTCAATTGGCTTAAGTCCCATTCCCCTCGATATGTCATAAATTAATTTTCTTTCCACAGGTTTAGTCAAAGGATTGGCCAAATTCACTTTTGACTTTACAAAATCAATGGATATAATTCCATCTTTAAGCAGCTGTTTTACTACATCATGTCTCAATCGGATGTGTTTATTTTTACCATTGAAAATTCTATTCTTTGCAATGGCTATTGCCGCTTGGCAATCACAGTGCATAGACACAAAAAGTGTTAGTTTCATTTCCAAAGGAATATCCGCTAAGAGGTTTCTTAACCACTCAGCCTCATTGCCAGCCAATTCTAGAGCCACAAACTCTGACTCCATGGTGAATTTAACAATTATTGTTTGTTTGGCTAACTTCCAAGTTACAGCACCTCCACCAAGGATGAACACATATCCACTAGTAGATTTTGTCTCATCTGAATCCGAAATCCAATTAGCATCACTGTATAATTCTAATATAGTGGGAAATCTACTATATAAAATATCATAATTCATGGTTCCTCTCAAATATTTCATTAATTTGCTCAAAGCAATCCAATGATCATCGTTGGGATTTTGGTATATCTGCTCAGTCTACATACAGCATAAACTATATCAGGTCGAGTATAATTCATCAAATGCATCAAACTCCCAATAATTTGAGCATATTTAGATTGAGCCACATCATCTCCTTTATTTTTCACTAATTGGATATTAGAATCATAAGGAGATTCACAGGTTTGACATCAAATTGATCATATTTTTAAGTAGCCTCTTCACATAATGCGCTTGAGTAAGCATTAGGTCACTATCACTTTTTATGATTTTAACACCCAAAATAATATTAGCTTCCCCCATGTCTTTTTTTTTTTTTTTTTTTGGTACCCAGGGAACCTCTGTGCGCCGCTTCGCGGCGGAGTAAACCCTCGATGAGCAGGAGAGTCACCACCACCCTTTCTGTCCTGAGCAAGTCGTGGGTTCCTTTCCAACAAGGCAAACGACGCAGGGATTCGAACTCCAGACCTCTCCCGAAAGGAGCTGAAGCTCAACCACCATAACGCCACCACGGGTGTTTTCCTCCATGTCCTTCATATCAAATTTAGAAGTCAAAAAACATTTTTTTTCATTCACTACATCAATACATGTACAAAAAAATAAGCACATCATCAACATATAAGCTAATAATTATAGATTCACCATCAACAGTTTTTGTGTATACACATTTATCTACTCCAATAGAGAAAAATCCATTATCAACTAGAACATCATCAAATTTCTCGTATCACTGCTTTGGTGCTTGCTTTAAGCCGTATAAGGATTTAACAAGTTTACAAACTTTGTTTTCTTGGCTAGGAAAAATACAGCCCTCAGGTTGCACCATGTAAATTTCCTCTTCCAAATCACCATTTAAAAAAAAAAAAAAACTGTTTTAATATCCATTTGGTGAATAATAAGTTTGTAAATAGAAGCCAAAGCAATTAAAACACGAATTGATGAAATTCTTGTAACTAGAGCAAAAGTGTCAAAATAAGAAACGTTTTGTTTTTTAGTAAAATCTTTTGCAACTAATATTGCTTTATATTTATCAATAGAATCATCGAGATTATATTTTCTTTTAAAAATCCATTTACAATCGATCGGTTTTGCACCGGGTGGTAAATAAACTAATTTCCAAGTTTGATTTTGTAAGATAGAATCAATCTCGATTTTTATAGCTTCTTTCCAAAAATTGCTTTCTGAGGAAGATATTGTTTTAGAATAAGTCAGAATCATTATCAATAAGATAAGTATAAAAATCATTCACAAAAGAAGTTTATTTCCTTATTCTTTTGCTCCTTCTCAATTCATCATTTGAATTTTCAAAAACGTTTTTATGAAGAGGTGCAGGAGAAATAGTATCAACACTTAATGGAAAAATATGCTCAAAAATTTTTGCATTTTTTGTCTCAACTATAGTATTATTATCAAGCACGTCACTTTTTAATACAAGAAATCTATATGCAGCACTATGTTCAGCATAACCAATAAACATGCAATCAGATGATTTAGACCCTATTTTCCTTTTTTTAGAATTAGGAAGCATAACCTTAGCAAGACACCCCCACACTTTCAAATATTTTAAATTAGGATGATAACCTTTCCAAAATTCATAGGGTATTTTATCTGTTCTCTTATGAGGTATTCTATTTTGGATGTGACATGCAAATAAAATAGCTTCACCCCATAAATTATTTAGAGCATTAGAATTAACAAGCATAGAATTCATCATCTCTTTCAAAGTCCTATTTTTCCTTTTAGCTATGCCATTAGATTCAGGGGAATAAGGAGGTGTAATTTCATGAATTATTCATTCATTTTCACCAAATTCGTTAATCAATACATATTCTGCACCTCTATCCGATCTAATTCTTTTTATCTTTTTATTCAATTGTTTTTCTACTTCAGCTTTATACAAAAGGAACATATCAAAAGCTTCATCTTTATGCCTAAGCAAATAAACTTTAGTGAATCTAGAATAATCATCAATGAAAGTCACATAATATTTTTTACCTCCTCTAGTCATAGTTTGTTTTAAATCTCTTAGATCAGTATGAATTAAACTCAACAAATTAGATTCTCTATTTACAGAAATACAAGGCTTTTTTGTTAATTTTGTTTCGGCACATATTATACATTTATTAAAACATGCTTTTTTAATTCCAGAAATTAAACCTTGTTTTTGCATTTTCTTAATATAAGAAATATTAACATGACCTAATCTACCATGTCATAAATCAACAGATTCAGCCAATTAAGCGAAAGTAGTAGCATTTTCATTGATAACATTGGAAACGTTAAGAACAAAAAGTCATTGATTACAAATAACCCTTTCCCACAAAGACGTTATTCTTTGTCATTACAATCTTATCAGATTCAAATGACACCTTCACCCCAACCTTTTCTAAAAGCGCTACTGAGACCAGGTTTGCCCTTATATTAGGGACGTGTAATACATCATTCAGGGCCAAAATCTTGCCAAATGTGAGCTTGATAAGAACTTTTCCTTTCCCAAGAACTTGAGCTGTTCTTGAATCATCGAGATAAATAATTTCTTCTCCTTCTCTTACTGGCGTGTAGGAGGAAAATGCATTTTTGTTTGCACAAATATGCCTGGTAGCACCTGAGTTTACCACCCACTCTTGGACATTGGCCACAATGTTGGCCTGGGAAATAACCGCAACAATTATATCATTAGAGTCATCTACTTTAACCAAATTGACTTTTGATTTAGCAGAATTGTCATTTCCCATTATTCTCTTTCTGCAGTGCATTGCATAATGACCTGGTTTTCCACAAACAAAGCAAGAGCCTTTCTTTTTTAAGGTGGGGTGAGCAACCTTGGGTTTGTAATTAGGTTTTTTGTTATAATACCTATTTTGGCGATGTTGAAATTTGCCTTGCACCAAATTTGCCCTGGTAGCAGTTTCCTTAGCTTTGGCAATTTTGATCTCCTTGCGAGTTGTATCCTTAATGATAATATGCACGATCAGATCAGCTAGTGACAATTGCTTGTCCTTGTGCTTGAGTTGTTACTTGTAGTTATTCCAAGACTCATGCAACTTTTCAATCAGCAGGCCCGCAATAAATTCTTCTTGTAAATTGATGTTTTTTGCCTTCAAGTCCTCCACTAGCTTGTGATATTCATTGATTTGCATCTTGATCTCCTTATCATCGGACATTTCCCATCGATAATAATTTCCGATTACAAATTTTTGTCTGCCCACATCTTCGGCAGTGTACTTTGCAGTCATGGAGTCCCATATTTGTTTCGCTTCATTGTACGGACAGTAGACATCAAACAATTCATTAGAAAGAGTACTAATAATTGTGTGCCTACATACCTTATTAGTGTGTATCCATTGATCTCGAAGCTTGTTATAAGTTGGTTTGACCTTCGTAAGTGCGAAAGCCACGCCGTGCACATCTAGGATAGAGAAAACCCTTTCTTGCCACCTTCTGAAATTATTGCCATTAAAAACTTCGATCTTCGATATGTCGGGGAATGGTTTGGCATTGGACATATGTGGTAGTGGTGGTTGTGCAACTGGACAGGTGGAGATTGAGGCATCAGTAGCAGTATCAACTTGATGCTCCATGGGAATTATCCTTAGGATTGTAGGAAAAAAACTAATGAGAATAAATAAATTTGTCTAAGGCGTGCAAGCGTAAGCATTGTCCTTAAGGATAATTCCGCCCCTTGGAGTAGGAAACTCAGTGCGATAGACTTTTGATGGCTATCCTCTCAAGATACAACAAACCTTTTTCTATATTCCGCAATGAATATTAAAAGGAACAGAAACAACGTTGTGTATAGCCAAGCAAAGAAAAGGAAAAGAAAGATTTCAAAAGAAAAAATATTCTCTGTTTCATTCAGTGTATCTATTTTTAAGATTGTCTTACGAGATTTTATATTTAGACAAAACAGAGCCGTTAAAAGAGCTGTTGAAAGAGCCGTTGTAAAATAATGAAGAATTTATTTGAGAAATAAATTAAACGTTACAAAACAATTGAAAAGCCGTTATATAACCGTTAATAAACCGTTATGTGACCGTTAAAAATAATGATGGTCTTCAATGCGGTCATAACTTTTATCGAAGCTATTATTGTAAATATTTCAAAATATTATTGAAATATCCAACAAAATATCTTTGGTAGAAAGGTGCTCACCACTCAAAATGAAAAAAAAAAACGATTTCTCATTTTGAATAAGAAGAAAACATTTTCATTAGCTTTATCACTCTATTCCATGTCATCGGGACATCAATGGACTTCGAACAAGCTTAGAGCTTCACTAAAAATCTCTCTCTCTCTCTCTCTCTCTCTCTCTCTCTCTCTCTCATCCTTGCTTGCTTCCATAATTGATTTTCTCTATTTATCATTGATAGATCGATCAGTAATCCTCTACTTTATTATAGAATAATTACTTCCTATACTTGATTTCCCCCTTAAAACTATATTTTACCATTAGAGAGCACACAAGGTATTTTTAAAGATATCGAAGTAGATTGTACTTACCACTTCACTTCTTTCCAATACTAACTTCGAAACCAGAGGAAAAAGAATGAGGACATTGCATTCTTTCACGAATGTTTAGAATTCATAATCACCGCACTTTACACCTTCTTTTTTTCCATATTTGCTTTTTAAAGGTATTTCATATTTGGGTCTTTTATCAATCGCCAGACGTCCAACTTTACAAAAATCATTTCAATTTTCGAAAATTGCAATTTTATTCCAAGGACTTTTAGTTAAATCTAAGATGCAACATCGCATTCTCTAACCTTAACCTCAGCAAAGTCAACTCAAGATGTCGCCCTCAACAAAAACTGATCTGAATCTTGCAGTTAAGATTACAAGCGAAAAAAACAAATTCTCAAAAAGAACTTGCCAGAACCGTTCAGCTCCAATCCCCAGCTGAAAGGTAAGAATTCACTTCTATCGTGTTGAAATCTATACAGATGTGGGGAAGCCATCACCCCAGAACACTCCCCTCTTCAACTCTAAACTGAAAAAAAAAAAAAAAAAGGAAAAGAAGAAGAAGAAGAAGAAGAAGAAGACAAGATGCACAAAACAATCGAATATTTACACAGAGATTGATGAAGACAGCATGCCCAAGATCACTCAACAGCAACAATAGCAGCAGCAGCAGCCATGAAAAGAGCGGACAGAAAAGGAAGATATACATGTAATGTCATTCGACTTTGCTTAATGTATTGGTTGTCCAGATACCCTTTGAAGATGGAGCAGTGCCGGTGATCTTTACGACCGTCAGGTGCTTGCGCTGTTGTCGCCTTTTCTTGGTAATTTTATTGTTGTTGCCATCGCTTTCGTGGGGAGGGTTGTTTGCGCATTTCATTACGTCTACCTTTACAATGTGGTGATCCGATGTCCCTTTCGATGATAGGACCGAATACAATCCAGGAACGAACTTATATGGGCAATCTGGTGACATCAGAATGTAGTCCACCCTCATACCGTATTTGCACGTCCCTTGCAAACCTGAAATAGAATAAACAGTTTCAAATTACACATTCGGACAGTAGTCTCTCGGATAATGACTTTGGACTTCAATTTTTATTCCACGGATTTTCACATATATTCAACGCGAGCATCATGATTCAAATGTTATGAATTTCCGTCCATTCAAGCCGATCATGTGATCATCAAGCTAAAGGAGCATTGTGCTCAAAAATCGCCATAGATTAGCCATTTGACAAAGTGAAAAAAGTAAATAAAATTGAAAGATGGGAAAGCGAACGAGTGAGTTCTTACTTTGTCCTTTGGCAATGACGGCCACGGACTCGCATTCTCCAGCGAAGTCCTTGGCATCTGTGCACTGCTCGCTCATCAGAAACCTCATGACTTCAACCTTTGGGGTTGGTTTTCCTATCTCCTCCTAGTACTATAACAAAAAATGTATGTGATTACACAAACGTCGTAGCTTAAGCTATCAAGTAATCGAGTTTCGCATGCTAATGATAAAAAAGGGCATGTGCATACTTGATGATGTCAGTCCACCGGTCTTGCGAGTAATCAGTCTCGTTGAGAGAGTTGAGGCCGCCGGCCAAGATGTGGGGGGAGTCGCTCGACTGGATGATGGCGCCAACTTGCTTCATCCGCCAATTCTTGTCAAGATGATCCAGGTGGGTGCACTGGAAGTTCACTTCCCCAACATGAGGCACTTCTATCATTGCCTTCAGCACATTCCTGTGTAACTAAACACATCAAGTTCACAGCCACTTCGATTCCATTCAATTTAATACGTCGATTGACCATATTACTATCAACTTTTTATGTCTTTTTTTTTTAATTTTCGCACAACAGAAAAGCATAATCCCTTCACTGTTTAAGACACGGCTTAATTAATCGAATGCAAAACTCTCACATCCATGAAGAGCAATTGCTTGCTGTCTCAAGCAAGTTGATTCTATCTGGTCTCTCTCGCTTGAGAGAAATGTGCCTTTCCTTGAAGATGAGTAGTCCTTGTACCGTCTTCAGGTCAAACATCTGATTTGGCAAATACATACAATAAAGCAAAGGGAAAATCCTCCCCACGTTACTGTCCTACCTACATACACCTTACCCTGCCCTCATCTAACGTACGCACAGCTCTCATCCTTCATTTATCTTCCCAACTCCTTATTTAAATACTAAAGAGCAAATATATATATATGATTTAGCAGCTTCCTAAGCATTCTCTTGACTATGTCAGCAATTAATGGAGAATGATCTTTGAAGCTGACTCTCTACCACCCACTAAATGCAACCGGAAATGAAAAAAAGAGGAATGATAGATGACAATCTTATAGAGAACCCACATCCAAAATCATAGAAAGAAAATTGGGTTTTTTTTCTTATTTTATTTTATTTTATTTTATTTTTAATTCTGACTGGCATTGCTCACAGCTGGTGCTGGGATCCTTGGACAGGCCCACCATTGTTGTTGCAGATAGCTTTCCGTAAGTTGCACAAAGGCAAACAGGCTGTGGGAGAAAAGCCTTGGGGAATTCTTGAATTTTTGGTGGTAGGGTTCTCGTGAATAATATTCCAAATTCTTTCCAGATCAATTCTTGGACAACTCCATTCAGATAATTCCAAACAGAGAAGTTAGAAAAGGGGAGGATAAAAAAAAAAGACAAATTATAAACCAAGTGACGGCAAAATTTTCATCCATAAATTCTGATGGATGGCTGCGCAAAAGCTTACGTTACTATTTTTATTTTTGGTCTTGCGAATTTTTATAATAGCCAACTTACCTTAATTTCAACGAAAATTTGGTTGTCCGCAGTGGATTTGCACTGTTATAGATGGATCTACCGAAATTAATCTTTTCTCTTAGAAAAATGTAAGAAAAAAATGATAAAATATGCCTAGAGGAATTATTAATTATGACATATTATCAAACTTCACTTTCAATGGTGGACGCCTCAAGTAAATGAAAATATCTTTTAAAATTCAAAATCGCCCAGGAAGACCACTTGCTCAACGAGAAAGAGAGCATATCATCGTCACCATAATTACGAAAATGATAGCAAGAATAACAGGTAAAAAATATATGGAAATTAATAAATTAAATAAATTAAATTAAAATAAAACAAAATGACGGACCTGAAATCGGTGTCGTCGAATATCTTCTGGACCTTCCAGTGCTTGATCGGCCACCGGGAGAGGACGGCGTTGCCGTACTCCGGCGCCCAGCTCTCGGCAAACGCGTAGCTCATCCCCAGCACCGCCGCCAGCTCCGACAGCGGCTTCATCTCCCTCTCCTCCTCCGCCTTCGCGTCCTGCAGTGCCACTATGTCCACGTCCAGCTCCCGCAGCACCTCCACCACCGTCCTCCTGCTCCTGTACGCCTGCAGGCCGCCGCGGTGGTCGCCGCCGCTACCGCCGTTCTCGAGGCTCCCCCTCGCCGTCGCCAGAGCCTTCCCTTTGAAGATTCGACCGATCGACGCTGAGGTCAAGGACGAGGAGTGGGGAGGTGGAGAAGGAGAAGTCGGACGTTCGGCGGCGGCAGCGGACGATTCGCTGAAGGTCAGGTTCCGCCGGCTGCGGAGAAGGGAGATTTCGTTGTCCGGCAGTTGATGGAGACCCGGAGCTTCGATCTGGCAAACTTCTGCTGCTTCGTCAGGTGATCCTGGCCGTTGATCGGGTGCAGGGGAGACTGCTTGAGTATGCCCCTGGCATCCATGTCTTCTGGCTTGATGTTCGGGAAGGTTACGAGAGAACTAACCGCCATCTCCCAAAAGCTGTAGAGCAGAAACTACAGAGTTATCCTCAGCTTGACCTCTGGCTCTCTCTTTCTTATCCGAATCATATAAAGAACCGCCGCCATCCTTCTCAGCCTCAGTGATCTCGCAATGGGAAAAGTCAAATGAATGATCAGCTGAATTCATCACATGAAGAATTTCAGCATTCATACTGGCAGGAGAATCATAAAATTCGAAAGGAAATACAGACTCAGCCTTGCTTGATGTTTGTGAATTGGCAGATGGTGTGCTCTTCCAAATGACAAAGTATTGTAGGACAAGAATGGAAGCAAGCAAAAAGACAAGTGCAGGCCATAATTTCCGAATGACATTGCGATTTAGAAGTATGCAGGCAGCGGGAAGTGCAATATATAGCATAGAAATGGCATTTAACAGGGCAAAGGAGGCAAGGAGCAAGGCCACCATGTTTATTTCGAGGGCAAAGAGATTAAACATGTTCTCCATCCAAAAATTTATATAGACTATGAAGATTGTCTTCTGCGTTTCAAATCTCTCCCTTCTCATAGTGATAATCCTTTTCTTGTTACATTTGTGGCTTTCGTTGGTGCTTCCCCAAATATATCCAAAGGAATATTTTCTAGCACTGCCACCCCAAGAGCCTCCAGCTTTGGGTACATTAGTTGATGCTTGAGAAAAACCAGAGGCTGAAGAAGACAAATTGTTTCTCACGCCTTCTGATTCACAAGGAATTGCAGGAGAATCTGCAGGTGGTTTGCTTTCCCCTTTGAATTAGAAAAATCCCTAAACACTTCTTCTGCTGATACAAACAGAGGGCAAGGTTCTTTGGTGTAATATTTGCTCAAAATGTGAGTTGGTACTTTTCGCAACCAACGGAAGACATTTTATTGAAGGGTAGTAGCAGATATCGCCAGCACTTTTCCCCTTAAACCCAATTCCAGAGCCCAAAAGCCTGACTGTAATAACTCAAAACCCAAGAACTTGGCTAAACTTATTCTGTCCAGGAAACATTCCTGCCTCGGCACCCCACATCTGAAATAGATATTCTGTCATCACCAGAATTCCTGTATAAAGAAGGAATAACTTTGATGGGATTCGAGATGCTTTAGGTAAAAGGGAACATATGACAAGACCAAGCAGATAAAGGAAACCAAAGAGACTAATTGGTGATGATGATGCATAGAACACTGCTATATACACTACGTTGTCACCGTGTCAAATAAGGAAACTCTGAATAAATCCAAGTGCTCCAAATTCCATAAGTTTGGAGTCATCAGATTGGATATACTTGCTCTGTCTCCTCTCGTAGCTATAGAGCTGCATCACAATCAGGATTGCAAGAGACTGCTAAATATTCTGCAATAGCGAAGCTTCTGAGTTGAAGGCCAAGTAAAACTAAAGATCAATCAACCCTGACAACCACATCTCAAAGGTGGAGAAATTGCTCAAGCTGTATATGAAGATAAACACAGTGACTGCATATACTTTTAATGGAAACCAAAGGTGTCTTCTCGTCCTTTCAATGAGTTGTCTTCCTATGATCCAACATAGGAGGAGCAAAATGTAGCCAAACGATATGCAATTGGGTGTCACCAAGTAAACTGTTATGAGAATTGTCAAAAAAAAGCAATATACGTGCCACACGAGTGATATACATATAGAAACTTCTGCCCCATTGCACCAAGAAACGACGTGATCCTTCTCTCCCGAAATTGAAAGGAAATTACATTTTAAAAATGCAAATTATAAGTACCTGTTGTATAATTTAGAAAAACAGTAAACAAAATTTTCCTCTATAAACCTCTACAAATGAATCTGGCATTTTGAACGGTGCATAACTAGTCAAAAGTCCGCCAGCATATCTAAATAGATAAAGTCCAGTCATTACTCGCATGCTATTAAACCAGTGAATAATCAATTTTCATGCAAAAACTCCAGGGGGGAATGTGTTCCTGAAACGAAAGGGAGGAGTCTTGAGCATATTCAAGTAGCCATCAACGGAGAAGAAAATGGCAGCACTCCAAGTCATTTACTCAAAAGAAAGCAGCAAGTGACGACTCAAACTCGACAAAAGGGACGGCTCGTTCAAACCGAGCATGCTGGTGGACTAAGGAAAACGAGACCCAGCTATTGTTTCGGTTCCGTCTTAAATAAAACCAAGCAACAGAGTTCCCAGAGAGAAGTGTTTGGCCACGAATATCCCTACCCGGCTTGGCAATGACGGCCAAAAGGTGAGCCTGAAGCGAAACGAGCTATGGTCGGCCGCCTTGACATTGCATCGAGCCAGGATCATCGAGATAAAAGTGGATCGAACCCAAAGAAAACTCACCATGTGCTCGAGGGTGTTGGCTGGAGATCGCCGGTTTATGTTGGGGATGGCCAGGTAATGCTTGTTCGAGAACGAAGTTCGCCCCTGGATCTCTGCTTTCTCTCAGTCCATCCCTCTGCTCACTCTCGGTTCTCTCTCCGCCTCACCCTTTGCTCACTCTCTCGGATCTCACTCTCTCTGTTGCTCTCGCTGTCTCCAGCCTCCCCCGAAGAACTCGAGAACACAGTCGCCTCTCTCTCCCGCTCTCCCTCGCTATCCACCGTCTCGGTCTCCCCTCTCGAGCGGCTCTAGCCTCTCCTTGGTTTTCAGCCGCACCCTTCCAGAAGCAGCCACCCTCGAGCTCCCTCTCTTCTCTGGCTCGCTCCTTCTCTCTCTCGAGCCCACCTTCTCACTCTCACTAGCTCTCTCTCTCTCTCTCTCTCTCGGTTGCTCTACCTCAGCCGAACAAACCCAAAAAGACCAGAGAGACCCCCCCTTCCCTTTGCTGCCTTTCTCTCCCATTTATCTCGTTTCTGTCCCTTTCTTCAAGGACAAGACCAGCTGGCTTCGTACCGCACGACATTCCTGGGTGAACGTCGCGTGCAGCCTCGCGTCCTTGCGTCCTTCGGCCAGCGACCCGCTCTCTGTTTTGTCCTGAAGCTAACGTCCAAGGTAGGGAAGGAAGAGGAAGGAGGAAGTGAGGTCAAAGCAACAATTAGTTGCTCAGAGAATATTCCATGTTGCCACAAACAAATTGAATTGGTTTATATACGCTGTGCAGAACCACAAAAGTCTAGAGGGGGCAAGTAGTTGTTTTATGTACTCTATGTTGATATCTAGGGGAAAAAAATTAATTATAGGTGATTCACCCCTGCCCTTCCTTAAAATATAGAATTTATAATCTATATTACATAAAAAGAAATACTATCTTTGGTTTCGAGCCCAAGCTCTTTTTTTTTTTTTTTTTCTTGAACTGGCAAATGCCTCAGAACCCATGACGTAAACCCAAGGTGGCACCACAGGGACCCACCTCCCACGACATCGCAAGTAAGGCACGCAATGCGCACGCCAGGACTCTAACCTCCCCCCTTCCACAATCAGTGGGGGAAAGGCCCAAGCCAGCATGCCCACAAGCGAGGTGGGTGCCAAGCTCTTGTTTCTGTCCAAGAAAAAAGAAAATTGTAATAATATGTTGTATTCACTAGCAAAGATGTTGATTAATAAGATAAAAACAAAAATCTCTCAAATTAAATAAAAGATGTTGTTTCATTCAAACAGGCAAAATCAAAATCTCTAGATTTTCTTTCTCGAAATATATGCAAATCATTTCTTTGTTTCTTTTGTTGGGTATAAAAAGTGTCTGTTTGTGGGTGATTTTTCTTTTTTCTAGTTTCATATTAAAATAGTAATGGCCAGAACATTTTTTTTTTTTCATATCAAGGCTACATAGGAATTTATAAGTAACGAAAATATATTTGTATTTTTATTTAAAAGGTGCATATCAAATAATGAACTCAAGTTGCACTTGTCATGTCTTAATAAGTTGATCCTTTAATAGTATATTCTCTTGGATCTTCTCTAATTATACATCTTTATACGTATGGCAATCTGTCTTGTTTAGTAAAATATAAGAGCACGATGAAAGAAGAGTACCAAATGTTGGTTTCCTTAACCATCATACTCTTGAAAATAGGGAATTACATGTCCTGGTGGATAAGATTGTCAACACAATCAGGATGTCTACCTAAAGAGAGGAAAACCAGGCCTTGTTTAGTTCTCTGGACTTGGTCGAAATCTGATTCTTGTGCATCCTTGGATGTATCCTTATGGATGAACCCATGTTCATTGAACAGGTTGGTGAAAACTTATAGTAATGCATAATTGTATAACTATAATCCACAGTCATCAAGAAAAGAAAACTTTCTTGTCCAAATAGAGATTTTTCATTTCATAACATACAGCAAAAGAATAATCGAGAATTTAGACTAAGGTTATTTTACAATCTGATTCATACATAAATTTCTTTCCCAGCTCACCTCACCTAACCTCTCAGCTTTTTGTCAATTTCATTTTGGTAATAATCTGTCACTTTTCACTCTTTATTATTTTGGTTTCGTCAGTGCGAGGCCGGTAGAACGATTTTTCAAGTTCCTCTTGCTGATAGGATCATATTTTTCTACACAAATTGGAAGATTGGAGGGGAAATAAAAAAGAAAGAAAGAAAGAACGGAGTCTAGAGAGATTAGATGCAATCATGCAAAATGAAAGTGGCATATGCTCTATTACAATTAATATATTATTTCTGCAATTAGGATATATTCGCTCCCTCAGGCAATCTAGACCTTCTCTATCAATCAAATAAATTCCATCCCAACAAGTGGATTGACCTTATCAGAAGAGGGACCCGCAAATGACTTATTTTAGTCCATGCCTTTTATATATGAGGTGAGGCAAGTTGTATTGCGTCCACCTATTTTCCCTTTAAATTAGGGAAGGCTGCTTTGTCTTTGAACTGGGTGTTTTAATCACGCTTGCCCAGCTACCCTTCTTCAAGGTGATGATAAGAGTTCCTAAAACTTCTTATATTAAAAGGGTTGTGCTAAATAATCTTGCTGATTTTTATTGAATGCTTAAATGGAGCCACTAGCTTAAAACAATCGCTTGTTGTTCGTAGCTTTGTTTAGTAAGGGTTAAGCGAAAATGACTGACAGCCTCTAAATCCTGAATCAGCCTGATACTTAATTAGACGCTTACAATTACGTAACAATAGCTAAAATAGTTTTTTTTTTTTTCCGTGCGCTTTTTATTATATTTTATGGGATTTGGTGTGTCATGAATGGAAGAAGGATATTAAGATATTGAGATAAGGACACCACAAGTATCATAACTTTCATGTGGTGCTCGCCTAAGTGCCATAACATTGTTTTTCGATTACTTGAGTGCCATGACTTAAAAAAAAAATCTTTACTTGAGTGCCATAACCTTTAATTGATCATTTGAGTGTTGTAACTTTTAAAGAACATTCACGTCGGATTTCCTTATTAATGAAAAATTACAGCACTTAAGTGATCAATTATGACATTTAAGTGATTGAATAAAAAGTTACGGTATTTAAGTGGTCGTTGTGCGAAAGTTATGACATTTGTAGTGTCTTTTTTCTTCTAATACATTTGAAATACAAATCTCACTATGTGCTTATAAGATTAGCATATTTGTTTTGTCTAAGTTTCCTGAGAAAAATATAATGAAATACACCTTATTTCTCATCCCATGACCACTTACCTCTTCTTTTGAAAATAAAATATATCTACACGAATTCTATCATTCAAAAATCACTTTTTTCAGTCTACTTAAACCGTAAGGAAGATGCTAAAATGAGTTTACATGGAGGGGCAGATTAATGTTCTCAATGTGGGGTTTTTCTTGGAAGTATGTGAATGATATTTATCAAAACAAAAATATGTGAGTGGCTATTAGATCAAGAGTAAGATAAATTTTTGATATTTTTCCCTTTCTCGAGCAAGCCACAGCTATATATTCTTGCTGGATTTTGTTGGCCTATTCTGAATCGTGACGTGAAAGAAGACGGAGATGCAGCAAATGTGGACCAATAAAGTAGTTGGAGAATGGTGGTTGGATATTTTTGGCTAATGTGCTCTGCAACTTTATGGTCCATTCCGTTGTGCCTGTGAATTCTTTCCCGTCGGCTGGCTTCATGGTGGCTGAATTCTTTAGATTCAGGGGCCTGGGCAGTACATGACGTCCTTGGTAGAAAGTAATTCTGTCCACCTCTTGCCACTATAAATTGCCATTTTCCGCAAAATTGGCCACTATGGAAAGATGAAAAACGTCCCTTTTTGAAATTCCTGCTATCTAGTCTTACCATTTGAGCAGACATCAAAGCATCACTGACCACAAAGGAGGCTATATGCATGCTTTTTGTTCGCACATGTAGTGGTTCTTTAAAAAAATAGAAAAGGAAGATAATGTGTCCCCAGAAGAAGGTCCGGCCGAATTTATCTTGTGCTCCTCGTCCAATTGGGAAAAAAAGGGTTTTGGTCAAGAATTTTTTCCTAAGGAAAAATAATGTTCTAGCAGAACAGTTCTTTTTCTTGATAGTTTCTTATTGCACCAAAGAGATAAGAAACTATTGATTGAGATCTTATCTTTCTTACACGATAAACGTGGGTTAAAGTTGAAGATAACAATGCCTCCATGGAAAAATGGACAGAACTTAATTACTTTACAGGTTAGAAAAACACTCTGGTTTTCCTAGCCGGTGGTTGGCTGAAAAAGATAGAACTTTGTCCGTGGTTTTTACTTTGTCTTTATCCAGAGCTGTGTCATTGAGAAAATCCAGTTCCATGTTTTTACTTACTCCTTGCCCATAAAGAGCGATGCAGCCCTTTACATCTGTGATCCTGCTGTATTCGGAGACTCTGTTCCATTAGTGATTCCAATACCATTAACGGAGGCGAGTCAGAAAAGCAAAGAGTTGCTTGCCAGTTTGCAAGACTGAGGTCCGCGAGGAATTCCTAGAAACCGCGAGTATAAACCAGTCGGAGATAGGGTTTCCGTATTAGCACTTGGGGTTTCTCATTTCGAGTCATCCATATAAGGCAAGCAGACTAGCCACGTTGGAAAGAGAACTTATCTTCTCTGGAGCTTATAGATTTGCTAGTTTCTTGTCGTAGTCAGATAGAGAACGAAGGAGCATTTTTGTAAGGCGAGCTAGCATGGCGATCAACGAGGACATTGAAAATCAAGAAACTGGGGACAGAGAAGGAGTAAGAGAGCGGCTCCTCGTGCTGCAAGAGAAGGACCGAGCTGGCAAAGATGAAGGAACTGATAAGGGTCGTCCGTGGAAGGTCTATTTCACCACATTCGTTGCGGTTTGTGGTTCCTATGAATTCGGGACCTGCGTAAGTAGGAAATGCAATTTCTTTTTGAAAAGTCCAGGTCCAATAGTAGTGGTTAAAATGAAAAGGATGTGATTGATTGAATCTAATGAAAAATTGTTTCATTGGATTTTCAGGCAGGTTATTCATCACCAGCTCAGGATGCTATAGTGGAGGAACTTAGTCTCTCTACAGCTGAGGTATGTCGAATTTACCTGCGAGTGTTAAGAAGCACATGTCGCGTTGTCTTTGTTCATTGCTTCGATTCAATATCGGACTTATCACTGAAGGCGCCTATATACAAGAAAATCAAAGTAACGATCTGCTCATATTCCGGGTCCATAATATGGACGAGTTATATGATCAAAAACTTTATAAACCAGACTCTCTCAAAAATGAGGATGTTGGCTTTGAGGTAGAGATACTTCTTTCTCTAGACATCTTATTCTTTCTGCATTGTAACGAGTGAAATGTATACCGAATTTTCGCATTGAGTTCCATTGTTGGACACCTCAGGACAAGAAAACCAAAAAATGGGGAGATTTAGATTGGGTATCGTCAGCTGAAAATTGCGACTGCATATCATTCAGGTTTCCGATTGAAGTGATAGGTTTGTTCAGAATAGCTTTCCACTGAGATTCTCCGACATTCAGTGACTTATAGCATCGTTAGCTAGATGGTAACTGAAGTTCTTGCTCTCACTGATTTGCAGTTACTCTTTATGTCTTTCAACAGTATTCAGTCTTTGGATCCATACTGACATTCGGTGCAATGGTTGGTGCAATTACCGGAGGACCAATCGCTGATTTTGTTGGCCGTAAGTGGGTAAGCAGCAAATGAGTGCGTCTTTCACAATGTAAAACAGAACAGTGTTGCTCAAGACTTTTTTTGAGTTTTAGCTTTGGGATTTAGTCGTATCATGGACGGAGGACGTGACAACATAAACATTTCCCTCAAAATGCAGACAATGAGAATAGCGAGCGCTCTTTGTGTAGCAGGATGCCTTGCTATTTACTTTGCTGAGGTGTGTCCATATCCTATTTACAAGCCTTATCATACATGAAGATCGATTAGTCGCATAAGAACTTCAAGTCTCATCAACTCTCTGTTCTGTTTAATTTTGAGTAAATTAGGGAGCACTGGCTCTGGATATCGGAAGATTGGCCACGGGATATGGAATGGGAGTCTTTTCCTATGTGGTAATTCCTCACTTCGTACCACACACATTTGATGTAGCAAGTTGTTCTACGACAACATGCTGGATTCGATTCACAGTGACAGCATGAAGCTCTCTCTTCGGTTTAGATTGGTTAATCTTTTTCTAATTTATGTCCAGGTACCAATATTTATAGCTGAAATTACACCCAAAATTCTCCGTGGAGCTTTGACTGCTGTCAATCAGGCAAAGATTTTGTATGAACATTCTCGGTTAAAATTGCAAGCATGGAGCTATTGGCAAAAGGCCTTAGCTTGTGGCAAATTTTGCCCTCTTGCAAGTGCAAGATGGTGTATATATGTACATCCTACAGAACCTACTAGGCCTAACATGTTCTCTTCTCTCAACAGCTTATGATCGTTGCTGGAGTGTCTGTTTCCTTCATAATCGGGACAGTATTAGCTTGGAGGGTTTTGGCATTAATTGGTAAAACAGAAAAAGTAGCATAATTCAAGTTTAGTGCCAATGTTGTATTGAAAAGTCCAAGTCTGAAACCACCTTGAACATCTGCGGTTTATGCAGGTCTAATCTCCTGTGCAGTCCTACTATTCGGCCTGTTTTTCATTCCAGAGTCTCCTAGATGCCTGGTAACAAATCAAGATGAACACCAGCCTCTTCTTATCTGAATTGTTGGAAGAGAGGGATTTGTAGTGTTGGAATGAATTTTAGGATTCTGCCAAATGCAGGTGAAAATGGACCGTGAAAAGGAGTTTGAAGCCGCGCTGCAGAAACTCCGTGGAAAGGATGCGGATATTTCTGAAGAGGCTGCTGAAATACAAGTAAAAGGCTTTAAGTCTATACTCGTTTCATCTTAGTGCCTCAACTTTATAAGTACGAATAGCTGACGGAATGATCGAATTTGTTTTTCTTGACAGGACTACATCGAAACTCTTCAACTGCTCCTGAAAGCCAGCATTCTCGATTTATTTAGGAGAAGATATCTGAGCTCTGTCATCGTAATCTTCTCTCTATATTTACTGCTATGTATCCAATAAAGTCCCTCCTTCGTTGCTTTCTTGGACTGCCCTGTGGATCGGGAGTATTCAGTAGTTGTACTTTCGGTGATATTTCCCATTGTTGTTCTTTTTGCCGACAAATTTGTTAAATTTTGGCCAGATTGGTGTTGGATTGATGGTCGTCCAGCAGTTCGGAGGGATAAACGGTGTCTGTTTCTATACAAGCAATATTTTCGAGGAAGCAGGTATGAAGTTCATAGCAAGAAGCTCTTGGGCACCACAATAATGAAACTATGCATTGCATTTTATGATTCCAGAACGGATAACCAAATAAAAAGCAAAGCAAGTGTTCCAATTTATAAAATCCAGTTAATATTTGTCGCGACCCGATCTCGCTGCCCCTCGAAATGTATCCAAGGTGGGAAAGGTTAGTTTTAGGGGTACTTTGATCACGGGAGTTTCCTCACAAGATCGCAAGCTCTCCCAAGCTCGTACCCCTTGCGAGAACGAATTTATTTATACGATCTAGGTATTTAACAACCTAAAAAATATACAGGAGTCGCCACTAGCCTCATTTTGGGGGGTCAGCTAGAAACCCAATTGAGGGTCGGGAGTGTTCCCTCGATTCCTACATAACCAGATATCTAGGTTCGGGGACTTGGGTTACGCTAATATTGCTATTAGTGCCCTTTCGGTACCTAAACAGTATGTTGTGTTTTTCCTAACATGTTTATGCATTTCTTTTAAAATTTTCAGGATCATCAATTCTATACTAAATGATCATGCGTGATGAATTACTTTCATTCTATTCTATTTCTAAAAAAAAAAAAAAAAAAAAAGGAAAACAATCAATAAAATTGAAAGTGCAAGACATTAAGTAAACAATCAAGAAAAGCAGTTAAACCTAATCATGCAATTCTAAAAAATATAAAAGAGAAAACAATCGGGAAAGAAAAGAAACCCGCAAATCGTCGGGTTTTATACAATGCATGGAGCCCGAGACATATGTCGGGAAAACAAATAGTACATGACAATGGTCGGAATGGACATCGGCCTCCACCATCTTCACATTTTATCCATGTTCAGGATCCTAATCTAAACCTAATCTAAGACACATGGATTCCTTGCCTCATCTTATATGACTAAGATAACGCATAGAAATCGTTATTATAACGAGTGAACATAGGCATCAGACATGAACATGAATTCAGCAAATTCAAGTCACAAACATCAATTATAACTTGGCGACGACATATTATGAATATACACAACATTCATAGCCAAGAAGATAGCATGTTATACATCATCAAAGTTTGTATGCATGATATGATAAAAGAAAGTTTTAAGAATGCATGTGCATCCATCAACCAAATCATCCATCACAGAAATTGAGTATTCGATATAGGCTTGATAAAAGCACAATCAATAGCTATCTTATCCTAGAATTTCTATGATGGGTAATCAACATATGAGAAACAATTTCATGAAAGAATCATCTCAGGATTTCTAATACGTGAATCTCATATGAAAGCTTAATATGTGCACATCGAACTTCTAGCTCATCACTTCACGAGACAAAGACATTAAAGAGCTCAAAATAAGCCTAACAGAAACATGCTCAACAATCACAGCAGCTAGTAGATTTCAAATCAAATTTCCATCACCATACACAAATTTAAATGCAGATCAGTTTTCTAGAACACGTCAACTCAAGATTTCGAAGTTATGACCTCAAATTTGCCATAGCAAAAACTAGGTACTGAGGATCTACAAATTTCCAGAATCAAACATTGATGCGGCAACATTCATTTGACTAGGTAAATGACAACCAAATCATGTCCATAATACGTCATTAGAAAGCTTGAGAAGTCTCCTATGAATCCTTAGAAGGTCATGAACACAATTGAAATCATTTTCTAGCTCAAACAAAGACATTTAGCAAAGAGGTCAGATCAGTAACAGAAACAAACACACAGACTAGAACAATTTTCCAGATTCTGGAGTAGACTTTTAAAGAAGATTTCACATGGCTAATGATATCGGATCAGAGTGTATTATAGCTCGTTGGAAAGCTAGTCAAACCATCTTTGAATTTCGTGAAGACATCGAGCACCAAAAAGCACATATACCGACTCAATTCCGGGCATACGCACAAAGAGGTCTGTCAGGAATCCGAGGTTGCAGAACAATTGTCATCCAAGTTCAAAAATCATAGAACCAAAAGATCTAACTGTAATCAACTCTAGATCAATCAAGTATTGATTCTAATTAGATTCGCAATGCATCCCGGCCCCGAACCTTCGTTGTCGAGAATGCATTTCGACACGAGAAGCTCTCGCCTCATCGGATGCTATTAAAAGGAGTTTCAACGCACTTACCTCGATTGAATCGGCGAAGAACATGCCTTCGAAGATCTCTTCATTTAGCAATGACGAAGCTGCTATTTAACACACAAAAAAAATTGAAATTAGAGGAGAGTCGAATTTTATTTTGTTCTGTAATCAAAACAGAAAAAAAAAAAAAAAAAAGAAATTGAGCGCTTAGCTCTGATTTTGCTTTGAGGACCACAGAACGTGAATAACGCCAAGTCAGATTCTGGTATAAGAGCTGTTCAGCACCAATCTTCAACCTCTGATTTATGACTTTTGCAGATCATGATCGCTTTTCTCTAATCCTTTTTCTAGATCGACACTCGGAGGTGAACACATCAGTGTGTCATTGCCGCTGGACTTTGTTTGTTTGACGTCGATCTCCGATCTTCGATTTATGAGACTCATCAACGGACGCCTCGGCTTTAAACTTGATGATCGCAACCGCATCTTCATAGTTGTAATCTACGAGCATTTTCTCAGCTTCATCGTCAACAAAATCAACGAAATCAAATCAACAAAATCTATTGAAAGGAAATTGATCAAGATCAAAGCACTATCTGAGAATAAACTATCACGATAGCCTAAGATTGCTAAGAAAATCAACTAATGGATCGCATTAAAGTCAAAACTAGAGGATAGGGAAGAAGACTTAGCTTCAGTCTTGCTGCTGTGATCAAGTAATGGAGAGTTCGAAGAGATGAATCTTCATCCGATCGAGCTTCATTATGTGCAAGCATGCGTCTACTGTAAGACAAAATAATTCATATGCAGAAACCAAGATTAATTGAAGACAAACCTCCAGCCATTGTTCGTATTCACGTTCGTCGAATGTCCTGAAAAATCAAGAAAATAATAGGCACACTCTACTAACTAAATTGCCTCACGTATTGATGGTATATTCTAAATGTGAGGATTTTGTGTTAGACCTTGTGATCACCCCGTCAGAAATGAACATACGTTCCTATTTATATACCATCTTGCATCAAAACGGTAACCAATGGGCGGTTGTCACGAAAGGGTATGAAGCGTGGAAAACTTTATGTTGAATAGTCACAACTTTAAGAGAAAATGTGGGTCTAAAAAATGTGGGATCACAAAATAAATAACATCTACTTTATTCCAGATGTCAAACTTCGACGATGATTCCATGAAGATGAAAACAAGTCTGTGTGTGTTCGTGAAGATCCATGAATGAGAGAGAATGAGTGGAATTCTCTCTTTTGCTTTCCACAATGGAAGAAAACCCTCGCCTTCGACGAGAGCTCCCGAGAGAAAAGACGGAGAACGAGGAAGAGCCATGCAAAAGAGAGCCATCGACTCCCAAGAGGGAGAGAGAGTGAAAACCGTTATAGAGAGAGAGTGCGAGCGTCCGAGCTCCAAAGAGAGAGTCCGAGAGGAGAGAGAGAGCCCGCGGGAACCGAGACCCCTCCTGAGAGAGTCGCGAGAGCGTTTTTAAGAGAGAGCTCCTCCCAGAGAGAGAAACCGCGCGCCCCAAAAAATTTTCGCCCCCCCCCCCTCTTCTTCCTTTTCTATTATTTTATCTTTCTTTTATTTTTTCCTTTTTCTCTCCTTTTTCTTTTTCGTTTTCTTTATTTCTAATTTTTTTCTCTTTTCATTTCATTTCATTTTTTCTTTTCTTTCTTTTTCTTTCTTTTTTTTCTTTTTTTCTTTTTCCTTTTTTCTTGTTTTCTTTTTATTTACTTTTTTTTGGCTCTTTATTTTTTTTATATTTTTGCAAAATGGATGAATAAAATGTCGACGAAAATTTCGGGTGTCAACAATATTCAAATGGGTTAGTAAAATTCACAATGTTGAATGCTTTTGGTCTACTTAATTATCACTAAATGAACTGTTCACATAATTTAGTGTTGAATCTCACAAGCAAGGTATTAGTCTCGCCTTTATAATCGCATTTGTACAATCTCCTCAGGTTTCTCCTCCAGCGTTGGAACCATAACTTACGCCATCCTCCAGGTCTGTAATTCTCGCCCTTTCCTTTTTGTTGGGGATCTATTTTTATACACGTCACGCTTAAAGAGTAAATTTTTGCAGGTTATTGTCACGGCTATTGGCGCTGCACTGGTCGATAGAGCTGGAAGAAAGCCCCTTCTCTTGGTAAAATAGATGAAAGCTAAGAAATCATGTCTATAGTAACAAAGCTTTTCTGGTTTTGCCCCCTTCGCCAGTTCTGCAACTTGAACCATAACCTTCTCTCTCTCTCTCAATCGTAGATCTCGGGGACAGGATTGGTCCTAGGATGCATAGTAACTACCTTTTCATTCTTTCTAAAGGTAAATACTATCAGTCCTAGTATCTTCCTTCTGCTTTGCAATGCTTGTCAACCGGTAACTTTTTGAGAATCTTCTGAGCCAGGTTCATGATCTGGCAGCTGATGCTGTCCCGATACTTGCCGTCACCGGCATTCTGGTAATAATCTCACCTTCCTTGATCTCTTTCTGGCTCTATCTGGTTGGCCGCCACAACAACTCTCCACTGTTCTGTTTTTTCCAATGCTCAGCTATACATAGCAGCATTTTCCGCTGGAATGGGTGCGGTTCCTTGGGTCGTGATGTCCGAGGTAATCCTAAACATCCCCCGAAGTTTCATGCTTATCAAATTAAATTGCTGTTTCCGTAACTGGTGTTTTTACGAGTGTTTCAAAAAAAATTTCCGATCATGTAATGTGTTGCTGGTGTTAAGATTTTCCCCATCAATATCAAAGGAGTAGCTGGAGGGTTTGCAACACTAGTAAACTGGTTCGGCGCTTGGGCAGTTTCCTACACTTTCAACTACTTAATGAGCTGGAGCTCCTATGGTATGACTCTGCTGAAAACGCTCTTTGAACTGTTGCTCTGGCAGGAGCTCGATAAACATTTGTCACATTGGAACATGAGTTGTTGTGTGAATTCAATCAAACTATAGACTTGAGACTTAGCTTTTCCTGAAAACTTCAATCCTATTTGGAGCTGGAGGTGTCTGTCACTCTGTTCTGCACAGTCTCGAATGCATATTCAGTCCATTTATTTCAATCAATATGTTTACGGCAATTTCTTCCTAGATTCGGATATCACGAAAATTGAGTCAACGTGTCATTTAGAAAAGAAAATAAGTGAATTGGGTTTTTCTGCAGAATGATTAATAGACAGGTAGCATATATCAAAGCATTCTTCCCATGAGAAAAATGTCAGAATATGCTTCCACAAAACTTGTCGAAAGCAAATAACTCTGCCGGCTTGCTTCACAGGTACCTTCCTTCTTTATTCGGGGATTAACGCTGCAGGGATGGTGTTCGTGATCACGGTGGTCCCTGAAACGAAAGGGAGGAGTCTTGAGCAGATTCAAGCCGCTATCAACAGAGAATGAAAAATGCCTGCACTCTTCCATGTAGTCCCATTTGAGCTCACATGATACTCGCAATACCACACATTCGAAGATGGAAAATGATTATGAAGCAGGCAACAGCATCCTTCATAAAACGACGTTATTGTTGAGATCTATCAGTTCATTTATAGAGTGGTTTTATTGCAGGAAAGAGATAGAGTTATTTTATAGGAGAGTGATTGATTGATCTACAAGAATAATATTTCAATTGCTAGTGAAAAAGCGTGTATTGCTTAATTTTTTTGAATGCGAACATTACACCTATAGTCTTTGTGCGTGTTGGGCAATGACGAAGCAAGTGACTTTCAAATCGAGGCTCACGTCCATCTATTGTTGGTTGAGAAATTATTGTATGGCCTTTATTCTTCTCTCGTAATGTGTAACGATAGTCTTAAGTGCTGTTATTAATCTTTTCAGTTACAAACTTCATTTTTGTCAAAAATGAAAAATCTTAACTGCGAACTACATTATCATTTTTTATAATAAAATATGGCGCTGAATGAATCGATTCTTTTTTTATGGTTTTAAGAAAAGTCAATCTAGAAACTGCAAGAAGTTTCTTTTTTAATCAACGTGAAAGCTATGCATAAATAATTCCAACACCGTGTCTTGTCACCTTGACTGCAAGGGCTGCAATTTCCACATGAGACCCACTTTTTCTTCGCTAGACTGTGTTGATGGTTGACTTGGAAATCTGCATCTATACTCTTTGCGTGACGACGAAGCTAGTGAGGTTCTAGTCAAGGCGTGTCGGTACGCCATTAGAAATTATCATATTGCTTTCTTTCTTTCATAACGTGTTACACCATCCAAGAAGCACTTATTTCTTATTTTTCTTTTACTTTTGCCAAAGCGACATTATACAAGTTAATATTCTTGTTCATAGTCTATTTTTGTTACCAATTTCTATTTTTTTGTCAAAAATAAAAAGCTTAGATGATGAAATACAACATCTTTTTCTTTTTCATCTTCACAATTTAACGAAAGGAGCACTTGTTGACACCTAAATTTTGGCGGCTTAGTCATTTATTTATTGCATAAAAATTAGGGATTAAATTTACCCTACAAAAAAATATTAGAATTAAATTGCGTAGTATATAGTTTTAGGAGCATTTTTTTTATTTGTATCGGACTGGTGACAGATGGGTTTGAATTGGTAGTTCTGAGCTTTAATTTGACGAGTTGGACTAAACCCACGAAAAGAGCAAATTAGCCCGTGTCCCTTTTTTTATGATACAAAATTATCTTGTGAGAAATTGAGATTTGATATTTTCGATGATATGACGGTGGATTTTTCAATATCCTCGAGGAGATATTATGAGCTCATCTTTGCAAGATTTGAAATTTGAGAAAAATCTTATCACAATCTTGAATCTTTAGCAATATGTGATAAAATTGGCAGAGAATATTCGGGATGAGATCTTTGGGTATGTTGATAAAAGCTTCAGTCCCTCGCTTATAAATTGGCCCGCATACAGATGAAAAAGGGGCTTCTCTTTTCATCACTTGGTAGAAGGGGCTTTTCTCGGTTTTCTTTGGAGGGAGAAAACACGATAGCGAGGGGGCCACACACAATTGAAGACATGGCCATACACTGAATTGAGGGAAAAATCGAGGGGAAGCTTCTGTACAGAGTGCTCATGAAGGTGAGAGTGAATAAAGAGGCTAAAAAGGCCACACTTAGTCCACGGTTGGAAGAGAGCCCCACATACTCGCGAACTTGACCCACTTGCCGATTCTTCACAGCACCAGGAATCGCAACACCTCCTATTGCCGATTGAGGAGTCCCATATGAAAAGCCAGGTTCGCCAAGCCCATTGATACCACCAGTAGCCTCGTGACGAGCTGCAGCTTCCGAAGGACAAGTTGTTCTGATTTGCCCCTGCTTGCTCGATGCTGACCTTGACGATGTTGCAATCCACCGCCCATGGACGTCGCTGCTCCTGTTGTCAATTGCATTGATGAGGGCTGACCTGACTGGGATCCACAATGACGACATTGAACACCTAACGCCGCGAGTTCCAACTTCAACGACTGAGCTGCTGTCCCGACGTGCCCCAAGCTCTACCCTCATCGTTAAGTTCCAGCAATTCCAGGAGAGGTTCTTTTGCCGAAAGTATTCACGTTGAATATTATCCAGTCAAAGAAGGCAATTCCGCTTGCTGCATGAAGAAGATCCATTCACTTTAACTTGCAAAAGATGTCAGAGCCAACGTGGTGAAGTCCGAACTCCAAATTCAGTCGTGTGGGCAAAAAGGATCAACCCGCAATTCGACGCGTTCACTCATCATCAAAGGCCACCTGTTCTGCCTCGCCTACAAGTCATCCCAAGCGACCACGAGCCTGTCGTTGCCAATTGCCCACAATCGTCGATCCACGAAGTTCCTATTTTTGCAGGTTCGTTGACCGTAAGCCCACGATCATCCTTTACCGAGGAGCACCATTGCGCCGAATACCATTACTGGTCATCCTTGAGTCGATCCCATTGAGTTCAAGTTTGGCAATATTACTTGCGAAATTAGGTAATTATCTTATATAAATTTGATTTGGATATTTTATTACCTAATATATATTTGAGCGATAAGCATATCCCCTCAATTACGGTTTATTGCCTAATTCACAATTGCATGCCAAATTTTTATTCCATCTAGGAATGAAATTAATATTTTGATCTTTAAGGATTAAGATCAATTTATCGATTTTATTAGCGAAATAATTAAGTTTGATTAGATATCGTTTCCAAATTCGAACGATGGATAATATCTTTGATGATCGTGAATGATTTGCTTATCTTTTAATCGCTTTATTTATCCCAAAATACAAAAAAAAAAAAAAAAAAAAAAAATTGCATTTGCATATCATGTAGATTAGAATTAATTTTCTAGATATAGTTGCATGATATAATAGTTAGATTCCTTTCTGATTATATTAGAATGCATGCTTAGATGGTATCTAGGTTAGATAATATCTTTGAATTAAATTGCATGTTGTAAAATTTTTTCTAGGTTAAGATATGATTCAAATTGGTCTATTTCCTAACTTAAAATAGATAATATCTCACTTTAGTTAGATTCTTTTAAAACATTTTTTAGCAATTTTAATTACGAATTTTTATAAAAAAAAATACAAAAAAATCATGCGCATGTCATTTAGGTTCATGAAATGTACGTCATTTAGTGTTTATTGCTAGGTCCATTTAATTAGGAATTGTTCGTCATTAGAATTAGGTCATATTGTAATATCATTTCATGTTAGATTAGTGGCATGCATTACATAAAGCATGATCTTCAGTGAAAAGAAAAAAAAAAGTAATTGCGTGTTTATTAGAAATTATATCTAGGATTGTTGATGTGAATTCTGATATAACATTGCAGATATTTTCGTTGCCATGAGATAAGTCTTGCAATTTATTCACTGCTTTATCTGAGTAATTTATTCACTACTTTATTTTGGTGTTAAATTGGTGGTTTGTGTACCCGTATAATCATCTCACATATTTAGGAGAGTAGGTTAAAATCAAAACATAAGAGAAATGTACCAAAAGAGCGTTAGAGAAATCTAGCGTAATCAAGTCTCTGAATTCATAAATCTTTAGTTTGTATGAGTAAAGTAAATTACTTTACTTGAGTTTTTAATCGACCCACTGAAAATAGATTAGTGGCAACTCTTGATTGAAAAAATCATTTGCATGTTAAGAAACTTGAACTTAAGTCGTGAATTGATAATGGGTTTGGGAGAGTTCGAGCAAAATCTAGGCTTGACAATCCATTAGCCAAACCTAGGTGGTTCATCCGAAATTTTGGTCGCAACAACACTTATGGGATATTAGCCTTGAAAAGAAACTAGAATGCCACTGCCTCACTCAAATGGATTTTGTTCATTCTAGAGTACATGACATACAAATCGATTTTCTCTCTCTCTCTCTCTCTCTCTCTCTCTCTCTCTCTCTCTCTTTGGGTTTAAAATCGATTCTTTTTTAATAGTACTAAGAAAAGTCAATATGAAAACTACAAAGAAGTTTCTTTTTTAATCAATGTGAAAGCTATACATAACTAATTCTAACTTTGTGTTTTGTCACCATAAATGCAAGGGCTGCAATCTTCGCTAGACTTTGTTTTATTGGTTGACTTGGAAATTTGCATCACCGACGACTCCCGACTCTTTTCATTCATATAACTGGGCCTCCTTCACATTGCCAATTAGCAAAAACTTCCATTGCATCAGATCAAACGATAGAGAGACCATTAAGTCTTTGAGCTCCATGAGCATGTTCCGTGTTTTGCTTTTCATATTGCATGTCCTGCTATTACTGAGGATGAGTTGCGGTGCGAAGAAGAATCACTTGTGCACCACTTCATCTTGTGGTGAGATCCGTGATATACACTATCCCTTTCGATTGAAAGCGACCAAAACACTACGGCCGCTCTGAGTATGAGCTAGTTTGTGAAAATAATCGTACTTTTCTATATCTATATGCCGGTCGATATTATGTGAAGTCAATTAACTATCTAATTTAGCTTATTCATTTTTCGGTATAATCACGGTGGTTGACGATGGATTACAAAAAGGTAATTGCTCATCCCTCCCTCGTCAATCATTGGTGAGGTCCAACTTTAGTGCTCATGATCCATACTGTGGTGGTCTTTTTCCCTCAGCTGATCCGATGGTCTTCATGAAGTGCTCACAGCCCGTTGCTTCTACTTTGTATATCAATACTGAACCATGTATTGAGGAAGCATCCCTTTCTGATACACCCCCTAATTTTTCCCAAATGAAGGCGTACTCATACGCTTTGTATGGGTCTGATCTACTAATACGGGACATCAAGGATTCTTGCAACATAACCATGATCACTCTCTTATCGAGCCAGGAAGTGGATCGGTATAAACGTGTGAGCCCACCGTATACGGACCTCCACAACATGATGGCTGAAGGATTCGATCTCTTATATTCTGAATCTTATTCGTCAGAAATATTCCAGATTTGCGCGATAAGTTTCAGATACCAAATGGCGTGGTGCAACCCATATGACTCCTGTAAGCTGACTTTCCCTAAAGCTTTTCCTTCTTTACTCTCTTACTTTGTTTCTTCTTCTTCATCTTCATCCTTTTCTTAAATGTTAACTCTACTGAAGGATCTTTTCAAAATTTACTTGGTGATGTGGCATGTTTTAATTGGATATTGCAATATGTTTGGTTCAATTTATTGAGTCATCACTTTTCTTTAATACCCAATTTTAAAAAAATTGCCACATTCGTTTAGTGAAAAATTTTAGAAATTTTTTTAGTAGATTGGGCGTGCATTGCTCCTTTATTTTACAACTATGGAGCTTTTCTGGAAGTGACACTATTTCTGTATTTTTTTTTTTTGGGCCTTATTCACTAAAAAAAAAAAACCCAACTTTAAATTTAGTCCCGATTATGTTTCGAACTTTTTTTATCAAAAAAACCTAAACTTAGGTCCAGTCCAAATTTGCCTCAATCTTTTCTTTGTCCGGAAAAAACCTCAATCTTTAGGCCTAATCCCAAATCTACCTCGAACTTTTTTTGTCTAAAAGAAAAACACCAATTTTTACTCTAATCCCAATCTACCCATTAGCCCTCTATTCAAAAATAGCCGTTTGCCGTCCCTAATTTTCATATCTTAGAATAGCTTCATTTGAAAGTAATTTTCCATGTCACCTTACTGAAGTGGATTTGTTATTGATGTGGAAATGCCACATCAAGTTGGGAATCGACCATGGGGGTTGGTTTGGGAATATATTAAAAGTTGGTGATTTTTTAAAACAAAACAAAATTTGAGGTAAATTTGGGATTGTACCTAAAGTTTAGGGTTTTTTCTTAGACAAAAAAGTTCAAGCTGAAATTGGACTAGAACTAAAGGGTTTTTCAGGGAATTAGGTCTTTTTTTGGGGAAAATTGTTTGATTTAATAATATCTCATGTCCCTTCAATTGATGTTAATGTTATGGGGAACTTGTGAACATTTGGTACATTTAGGAGAACAAAAGCAAAAACGTGTTTCTTCAAAAGAAAAGATCATGCAACATTAACATGGATTTCATGAGTGAATAGGATAACGTCAGATCTGGGCGCTATCTAGAAAAGTGAAACTCGTTCACTCTTTTTTATTCTAGACTTCTCCACTTGCAAATTTCAATGAACAAAAGTGTGGCTTTGCACTTTGCAGTGATTGCATGAATTTATCTTTCATTGGGGGTATATCTTAGCGTGAATTGCTTCTTCACTGATTGGTCTTTAATTCTAATTAACCATTTTTAGTAATTTTTTACGAATTCTCTTACTATCTACAGCTGATGGCATGCGCCTTTTTGCGGTCCGTCTTGTGCCTGTCGCAGTATTGAATCTCTTCTTTTCCTTGGGTATGATAAGTCCTTTTTCTCTTCACACCTATGAAGCTCTCATTCAGCACTTTGACAAACAAAAATTGTATGTGTAAATTTTTTTTGGACACTATGCTAATCAATGGCCAAATTTCTTTGTAGTCCACTTCCTGGCAGCAAAATTCATACTTGGAGCTCCGTGTGTGTTGATACTTCTAATCTTGAAGTGGATGAGAAGGCATCAGGCGGCCGACGCAAATATCGAAGAATTCCTACTAGCTCACAACAACTTTTTGCCCATAAGGTACTCTTACTCGGATATAAAGAAGATCACAAAAAATTTCAAATGCAAGTTAGGTGAAGGGGGATATGGTTCTGTATATAGAGGAATACTTAGAAGTGGCAATGAAGTCACAGTTAAGATTTTGAACAAATCAAAATCTAATGGCCAGGATTTTATAAGCGAAGTGGCCACAATTGGAAGGATCCACCACATTAATGTGGTGCAACTTGTTGGTTTTTGCTTCGATTACTCCAAACAAGCTCTTGTCTATGATTTCATGCCGAATGGATCTTTAGATAAACACATTTCCTATAAGGATGGTGATGATCCTCTTAATTCTAAGAAAATGTATGAGATCTCTCTTGGCATAGCTAGAGGGATAGAGTATCTACATCGGGGATGTGATATGCAAATTCTACATTTTGACATCAAGCCTCACAACATTCTCCTAGACCGAAGTTTCACTCCAAAAGTTTCTAACTTTGGACTTGCAAGACTTTATCCCACCGATCGCAATATAGTATCGCTGATTGTAGCAAGAGGAACCTTGGGTTATATGGCTTCTGAGCTATTCTATAAAGATATTGGTGGCATTTCTTACAAAGCCGATGTTTATAGTTTTGGGATGTTATTAATGGAAATGGCTGGTAGAAGGAGAAATCTAAATGCACATGCAGAGCGTTCGAGTCAAATTTACTTTCCTTTGTGGGTTTATGATCAACTCGGTAAAGAAAAGGAACTTGAAAGGGTAGATGTCATAGAAGAGGAAAGAGAAACAACGAGAAAGATGATAATTGTTGCATTGTGGTGTATACAATTGAGCCCTAATGATCGGCCGTCAATGAGGAAAGTCCTAGATATGCGTGAAGGAGATATGGATAGACTGCATGCCTCCAAAACCACTTTTGTATCCAATGGAGGCACCGGTTGATGATGTTGACGCTAAGATAGAACTTGAAATAGTCTCATCTTCGTCAAGTACTCCAATAGTTTCTAGTGGTTACCAATTTTAGCATGACCATGAGTTTACGAAATCATGTTTTTGTGATTGTTCCCTTATAATGAGATGCAAAAATTATAAATAGTACTATCAACATGTATCATCATTTAAAATGTAATTTGTAAAACTTTTACATATTTTTCTTATGGCACTAGTTTTTTTATCGGTCGAGTTATGTCCATATTTTATAAATGACGATGAATGTTGTATGGCATTCATTCAATTTTTGTTTCATGTGAATCCTCTTGGTATAATAAGGTAATTTTTTTATTTGTGTCAATGTTTGCATTTTGAGCAACAAATCTCTTATTTCCATCAAAACCTCTCATCCCCACCCTTTGACCTCTATTTGATCACCTACGTTGAAGATAGCTACCTACTCAAGCTATCTCCAACTTGGACCTCATGTCACGGGATGGGTCCAAGCCTAACCGATGAGCAATCAGCACTTGTCAAAGAGTAAAGACAAAGTAGGCTGACAATTTTGCCTTTATGATGAATGGAAATTGAACACGTGATGTTATGTTAGAGCATATGATGTATTACAAAAGCTCAATCCCTAAATGCAGTAAGAACTTGTGCGTACACTCGATGATATGACATGAGATGGTACCTTACATTATTTAGAGCAAGCATCACATTCCTCACTGTTGTTCCTTGCACAAGAGTTTTTCCACTAAGCAAACATCCCTCGAGACACCAATGTTGATAAGGAACGTGTGCTCTCCACTTCGTTTAGAGATCGCAAACGGAGAAGTATAAATTTTAATTTTGATTATTATCAAAATAAAGAAAAAATAAAAAAAATATTTTAAAAAAGTAGAAAATGCAAAAAATTAACAAACCTAATCTCTTTAGTGTTCATGAAATTCCACATGAGAATGGTCCTCCATTCTGTGTGAGTGTGCACATGGAAAAGGAGTTTGGGAAAACAAATTCTTCTTTTTAATATGGAGTTTTTTTTTTTTTGGCAACCCAGGAACCGCTGTACAGCTGGCAGCCGGCAACGTAAACTCGGGGGAGCACTAGGATGGGGACCCACCACCCACGGCACCCCACTTAAGTTGCGCAACGTGACGAGTTGGGGAATCGAACCCTGGCCTTTCGTGTGGCCAGTGTGTGCCCTAACCAACTCGCTCACCACGGGGTGGGTTATGGAGTTAATATCGTGAAAAAACCCCAAACTTATACACTGTGAAAAATTTATCCCTAACTAAATTTTGGGTCATATACACACGTGACATGTGACATCCCAAATTTCTGATTCTGTTTTCAATTAAATGAGACGGACTTTTCATCGACGCGCTTATAGTTCAATTCTCCGAGCTGATCACTCACGAGATAACTAGTCTATCAGGTGAAGCCGTTAAGGAATTTAAATGCAATAGGCTTGAGAATCTGACCATGAACCGACTGCTCGACCGTATAAATCTGCAAGGATTATTGCGACACTGTCAGAATCAAACAGAGATCAGTAATAGGTCGATTCGACTGAGATATGTAATTAAAGTGTGGGTGATTCCACCTGATTTCAATATCCTCGTCGACCGGCACTAAACTGATTATTCTGTCGTTTTGGGTACCCTATGTCCGTATTTGAAACCTCGAGATTTTCACGACAATCGAGAGTCGCTAATGTGTCGAAGATTATGTCGTGGCTTGAAAATAATCAACCACGGGTCAATTGCACTGAAAATTTCCTAAAAGCTACCCGGTAGATTAGGACGCGCTCAAATCGCGCCAGATTGAAATTAACCGTGATTTTAAACCCGGATTCAGAAATTGAAGGTTCTGGCATGTCACAATTCATTTTAGGAACGTCGACTCATCTCCAAAAGATTTTTCTACAAACCGATATTTTTGGCGGAAAAGCAAAGTAAGGCCGTTTTTGTTCAGGATTGTCAGAGGGCCGTTTTTAATCGAATCTTCGGGATGCAAGTTGGATCATTTGACCGGAAAATGTCATGAGAAGGCTGAGGACACATGGGTTGATTTATTTGAGCTTCAATTGAGCTTCAATTGATTGGAATTAAGAGAGAATTGAATGGATTGAATGGGGAATGTCCAAAATTCGTAGCTCCCATGGCACACCACATTTTGCACCTATTGCCAAGCTTGTAGAGGAAGATTGGAGGAGAGAGAGTGGCTGAGGTCATGTGGTGTCATGGTGGGGGCAAAGCCAATGAGAAGATGGCAAGTGTTGAGCTCTAGAGAGCCCAAGGAGACCCCCACTCTTAAGCAGCTTCTTCTCTAAGGCTTTCTCCATTGTTGTTGAAGGAGAGAAGCTCAGCAAAAAAAAAAAAAAAAACCAGAGGAACCGAGCAACATCAGCCCTCCACCGTCGCATGCCCATCGGACCCCATTTCCTCCTCTCTTTTCCCCTCGTTCCAGTTTCTACTCCAGCCGACCTTTCGCCAAAGATCCGAGTAAAAAGTTAACTTCCCGGTTGAATCAGCGAACGAGCCACCCATCTCCGTGAAGACAACATCCAGCCCGTACCGGAGCACCTCGCCGCTTGCTGTAACGATTCTCCGGTCTTCCCGAAATCCGGTGAGAATCTGCCGCTCGCCGGACCGCCTGGTTCTGCCCTGCTCCACCTGTTTCGCGTTTTCTTGCTGTTTCGCCCCTTTCCGACCCTTTCTTTGCCCATCCCAACCTCTAGCAAGATCCCCTTGACCCCCGGGAGCCGCTGGTTGCCAACCACCCGCTTGTCGAGCTCGATCAGCCCGTTTCGCCGTTGAAGTTGCTGGTTTTTCTTCTGCGGTTCAGTCCGGATCGAGCGAAGACAGCAAGGTTTTGGAGACTTCATGGCCCGTTTTCAAGCCCTTCCCGGCCTCCGTTGGTGTCGCCGCTTTGGGGTTTATCGACCGCCTTGGTGTCGTAGTCGTCGTGAACTCACCGACGTGCAAAACCGGTGAGTTTATCCTCTAAACCTCGCTTAGCAAGTTAATCATGCTTAAGAGGTGTTTAGATTAGTCTAATTAGGTTTAAGTGGTTAGATTAGATTATTTTAGTGTAAATTAGATTAGTTGCATGATTAGTTTAATGGATGTTTAATTAGGGCTAATTGTATGTTTAAATTATTGTAATCTAATATAAGCCCTAATTAATTATTTTTAATTAAATAATTATTTCGAATTTTTTAAATACTATTTTTATTATTTTATATTATTATAATATAATATTTAATTATTTAATTTTCGGAATTAAATTTAATTATTTAATAATTTCGAAAATTTTGCGGGATGGCCAGTTGTTAGAATTACGACGATCCGTGATGCGGATTTGTGCTAATTATTTGTTAAATTGCGAAATTGAGTGAAAATGATGATTGTGATTAATAATTCCAAAAATGTGGAATTAAGTGAAATTGGAGAAGTTTTGGTATTTAACTTGAAAATACCCGGTGTTAGTTTCTAGCACCGTGATTGGTTTGTATGGCTAGTTTGAATCGATTGGATTGATTGATTGATTTAATTGAGGTATGGATTGGGTTATTGTTGAATTGATAGCTTTGGCGAGCAGTTGTTTATATATGTATCAGCTTGGTCGAGCAAATATTATATATATATACGCTACAGCTTCAGTGAGCTATCTATATGCTACAGCTTTAGTGAGCTATCTATACGCTATAGCTTCAGCGAGCTACCGTCTATATAATATAGCTTTGGAGAGCATTTGTCGTATTAACGACTGGTTTGATAGACGGTATGGAAAGATAGATAATATGATTGAATTGAATCATTGTGAATGATCGGATTTGGTTGAATTATGAAATGTACTGACGTGCAGGATTGGACTGAGGCGAGGTAAGTCCTCAATCCTCTTTGTGTGGCTAGAGCACCTTGGGGCTTATTTTCTTCCTAATCGAGTTTTAGAGGGTAGGACTCGTTTGAGACATTGTCTCATCCCGGTTGTGGGATAATATTTCAGGTCCCTAGATGGCGGATCCTCCGGAGCTTTTGGTAGACCGGTGAGGGTCGGCGAGAGGATTTTTGACTTCGCCGATCTCGGCTGAAGAGCTGGCGAATGGACCTGTCTAGCTGATCTTAGGACAGCTTAGTTTTTGAGGACTGATCTTCTATAGATCTTTTGTAAATAGCCTAGTCCTGTAAATGAACTGGTTTGATATGTATAAAAAGTATGTGGTTGGTTTTGAAAAGGTGATCCTGCTTTTCTATCCCAATTGAGTTTTGTCTGGGGATTATTTATCCGCTTCCGCATGTGTAATTAAAAAAGAATGGGTCGGCGACATGTCCTGAGAAGTCGCATTTCTATCGACCGCAGTGGGATGTGCGCATGCTTGAGGTTCGGAGTGTGACATGACACAGTTACCCTCCATTAGCTTCCGTGAAATTTTATCATTAAATTATTGAGTTGAATGATATAGACAGTTAACGTGGCAAGTTCACATGGAAATCCATAGGGTTAATACAATGAAAAATCACAAACTAGTACATATGTAACAAATTTACTGAAAATTAGTTTTTGAATCACCAAAAACGCAAACGGTACACACATAACACATTTACCCTTCGTTAGTTTTCATCAAATTTTACCATGAAATTTATGAGTTAACCAAATTGAGCTCGATAAACATTTTGTCACATTGGAACGTGAGTTTTTGCACAGATTCAACCAAACTTCAGACTCGAGACTTAGCTTTTTCCTGAACTCATCAATCCTATTTGGAGGTATAGGTGTTTATCACTCCGTTCTTCACGCTCTCGAATGCATATTTGGTCCATTTATTGCAATCAACATGTTTACAGCAACTTCTACCTACATTCGAATATCACAAAATATGTTCGAAGTGTCATTTAGAAAAGAAAAGTGCGTTTTTCTGCAAAATGATTAATAGGCAGGTAGTATATAATAGAGCATTCTTCCCATGAGAAAAGTGTTGATATGCATCTGAAAAACTTGTCAAAAGACAATAACTCTGCTGGCTTTGCTTCATAGGTACCTTCCTTCTTTATGCAGCGATTAATGCCGTGGGGATGGTGTTCCTGAAACGAAAGGGAGGAGTCTTGAGCACATTCAAGCAGCCATCAACAGAGAATGAAAATGGCGGCACTCCAAGTTATTTACTCATTGCTCTTCCTTGTAGTCTTAGTTGAGCTTATATGACACTTCCAATGCCACACGTTCGGAGATGGAAGATGATTTTGAAGCAGGCAATAGCATCTTTCGTTCAATAAAATGACGTTATTGTCAAGATTTTTCAGTTCTTTCATAGAGCAATCTTACTGCGGGAAAGAGATGAGATTATTGTACTGGAGAGTGATTGATTGGTTCGTGAGAATAATATTTCAATTGCGTCGGTCTATATCTGACTGAGAAATCATCATGTGGCCCTCTTTCTTTTCCCGTAATTTGTTGCATTGCCCAAGCAGAAAGAAGCACCTACTCCTTATTTTTCTTTTTATTTTCATGAAAGGCAACCTCAAATTCTATAAAATTTATATTGCCGTTAATTAGCACCATACACTTCCATATTTTTTTGGAGGTTAGGACGTGCGATAATAGTCTTCAGGTGTTGTTATTTATCTTTTCATTATCCAATTTTATTTTTGTCAAAATTGAAAAACGTTACACTGCAAAATGCATTATCATTTTTTATAGTATTATATGGCGCTGAATGGACCTATAGTTGATACATCAATTTGCATAATGTATGTCCAAATGTTTTGGAATACGTGCAAGAGATAATTTAGGATACTTTGACCAAGAGATTTTCCGCTTAAAAATTTGACTAATCATTGCTGAATATTTAATGACGATATAGAAAGCAACTAAGGTATCATCGCGTGTGGAGATGCTCGCACAACAAACCAATTTTTAGAAAGGGGAATATGAAAAATGTAATCAGTAATAATATTACTATAAAAAAAAATTAAACATGTGCAGTTAAAACGTCATTGGATGCGTCAATTAAAATGAACTTGGTTGTATTATATGAAAAATCCATTTCAATCTCTTCAATTATATATAATGGTACCCATTAGCTTGAGAAAAGAAATATGGTAAGTGCTAATTACAATTATTCGAAAGCGTGTCTATATCGCTGAAAAGAATTTCTATGAATATATTTTCCAAACTTTCCACTGTTATGTTCATAGTGGTAAATCAGCTGATCATCTCATTTAAAAATGCATGGCATCTCTAATTCCACACATTCAGAGATGAAAGATGATTATGAAGTAGGTGTCATGACCTACCCTTCGGTAGTAAAGAAATTAGGTTTAGGGGTATTGTCTAAAAGATAGGCCTACGACCCTAGTTTTAGATGTGAGCTCTCCTAAACTCATACATCGCATCACATTGGTTATTCAAATTGATGCTATGAGAATTTTTCAATGAGTTGCTACTAGCCTTCTGGGGTCGACTAAAAATCAAGTAAAACATATTAGTATGCTTCACTTCCTACGTAACCAGAGAATTTAGGGTTGGGAACTTAATTACACTAATTCATCAAATGCCATTTTGATATCTAATCTATTTCATTTTACAAAAAAAAAAAAAAAAAAAAAATTGTCAGGCAGCTTGGATTGATTTTAAACCTATCCACTAACATATGAAATAACATGTGGGTGTGCAATCATTAAAATAACAATCAACAATCAAGGAAAGCATTAAATAAATTGCATAGGAACACAAAGATCTAATATTACCAAATAAGGAGCATGCGATCTCTAACTAAGCTAAAGGGAGTCCATAATCAACATTGAAAGTGCGTAATCAAGGGCATTTATTTTTAAGGACAATCAGAATCTTATGGTAAAGCCGTAAGGATTTATTCAATTCTTGAGCACAATTTTCTTATCAAGGACTTTAACATATTTTAAGAGTATTTACTAAAAAAACTAACTCTTAAGCTTTTTCCTAATTTTTAGAAAAAAATAAGTTTTCTCTTAAATTTTTTTACAAAATTAATTCCGAAAATAGGGACTCGGGCTGGGCCCCAAGGTCCGGTGAGAACATGGGTTGCTATGGGCTTCGCGGGCTTGGACCGGGAACATGAATTGGGCTCTATTAAAACAGACGTCCATTTTAGTAATGGACTCTCAAAGACCCACTTCATGAAAATTTAAACCCAGCCCAAAAATTCACAAATCAAGCCCAGCCCAAGTCTGCCCAACTTAAACCAAACCTAAATCTACCGAAACAAAACCTCAAGCCCATCTTCCCATCCTCTTTCCACGAACGTCTGCAACAGGCCTATTTTCGTGATTTTCTTTTATTCTCTCTCAGCCTTTCAACGTCTTCTTCTTCTTCGCGTCAACTCCCCCGTTACGTCCTTTACCGAAGCCTCCCACACCGACGAATTCCACACTGGAATTTCGCCGGACGGACCCACGGCAGAACTTTAAACGGATCGACGACAACACCCAACGTCGCCGGCCGTCACCAAACCATCTTGGCTCACCACCGCAAAACCAAATTCGCTGCCAACGTCTACCATCACGCAGGCTGCCGCCGCCACTCATCAAGTTCAATGAAAAATACACAGCATGTCTCGAACGAAATGCAGAGATGCAGCGACTTCATTGCTCGTGAAAATCGAGCTTAACAACTGATGACCCCGGACGAACTGCATCAAGTGGTACCTTCGCATTCGAGCGAAAATAGAAGCCATTTCTTAAACAATTCTCTGAGAAACATTTCATCGAGCAAGTCTTAAGCGTTCGACTAAAAATGACATGGCATACCGATGAACCTCCACTTTGGTGTCGAGCTCGTCCTACGACATCTCAAGTCGATGAAAATATGTGAAACAGATTCATTGTATGCTTTCACGGAGACAAACAAAACCTCGTCTCGCTTTTAGAATAACACTAACTGAGGCATTATATCGAGCATGAGCACGGATTATGGAGAGGTCGTAAACCTCATTCTAGACTCTAGCTCATGTCCAGACTCAAAAGAGAACAGCAAGGGACACTCAAACTCGACCGACCATGCTCGTGGACGAGGGAAACGAGACCCAGCTATCGTTTCGGTTCCGTTTTAAATAAAACCAAGCAACGGAGTTCCCTTCGACCGCGAATATCCCTATCCGGCTCGGCGACGACGGTCAGGAGGTGAGCCTAAAGCGAAACGAGCTATGTTCGGCCGCCTCGATGTTGCACCGAGCCAGGATCATCGGGATAAAAGTGAATCGAACCCAAAGAAAACTCACCGGTAATTCGGGAGCCGAGGAATAGGTAGCCGCGGGCTCGAGTGTCTCGGCTAAAGATTGCCGGTTTATGTTGGGGATAGCCAGGCAACGTTTGTCCGAGAACGAAGTTCGGCTTCTGGGTCTCGCTTTCTGTCAGTCCATACCTCCACTCACTGTCGGTTCTCTCTCCACTTCACCCTTTGCTCACTCTCTCCGATCTCACTCTCTCTGTTGCTCTCACTTTCTCCAGCCTCCCGCAAAGAACTCGAGCACGCAGTCGCCTCTCTCTCCCGCTCTCCCTCGCTATCCACCATCTCGGTCTCCCCTCTCGAGCTCGCTCCTTCTCTCTCTAGAGCTCGCCTTCTCACTCTCACCAGCTCTCTCTCTCTCTCTCTCTCTCTCTTGGTTGCTCTTCCTCGGCCAAACAAACCCAAAAAGACCGGAGAGACCCCGCCTTCCCTCTGCTGCCTTTCTCTCCCATTTATCTCGTTTCTCTCTCTTTCTTCAAGGACGAGACCAGCTGGCTTCGTACCGCACGACATTCCTGGGCGAACCTCGCGCGCAGCCTCGCATCCTCGCGTCCTTCGGCCAGTGACCCTCTCTCTGTTTTGTCCCGAAGCTAACGTCCAAGCGAGGGAAGGAGGAGGAAGGAGGAAGAAGAGCGAGCTGGGCCGTGGAAGAAGAAAGGTGGGCCGCGCGGGGGAAATAAAAGAAAACGAAGCGGGCTGGGCCGCGCCGGGGGA
Organism: Eucalyptus paniculata subsp. matutina; assembly: GCA_017140255.1. Lineage (NCBI taxonomy): Eukaryota > Viridiplantae > Streptophyta > Magnoliopsida > Myrtales > Myrtaceae > Eucalyptus > Eucalyptus paniculata. Next base: position 32,862,632 of record CM029445.1, read on the forward strand.
GGGGGGGGGGGAAGAAAAGGGCAAAGAACATTTTTGGTTAATTTTTTTCTTATTTTAATTTTAAAAAGTAATTTGTAAAATTTTTAATACTAGTAATGCAAATTTTCCTAATGTCTATTTACAATGCAATTTAAAGAAAACACAATGCATTTTAATGAAAATTATTTACTTTACTTTTATTTATTTTGCAGGCTAATACCTAATTTTCTATGCAATTAAGTTCTAAATAAAAAGAGAAAAGTTTAGGTGTCAACAAAAGGCAAGAAAATTTTATTGATAGGACGACGATAATCAATCAATTCATTTATTAAGTAACTCTATTGTGGGAAAGAGATGGCAATATTTTTCATAGATCTAGCACAATTAAGGGAGAGTAATTGTAATATTGAAGTAACCATTGGGGTTGGGGCACCCTTCCAACATGGAAAGGGAGGTGGAGGGTTTGAATCTCCACCTTCTTAGGTGGGATTGGGGTGGGGATGATTTAGTTTCAAGTATGAGTTTCGACTCTCATGCTCTGCAAAGAAGTAGATAAAAGTTTGAGAGTTAGAGTTAGAGTAGGAGTAAAAATATGACCAACCAAAAAAAAAAAAATTGTAATATTGAAGTTGATAGTGAATAAGTAAACATAACTTCTTTTTTTTTTTTTGTGAATTGGAACATGTATAGACTTTGCGTGATGACGAAGTTAGTGAGGCTCTAGTTAATGTGCATCGGTCCTATCACTAGAAATTATTAAATTGCTTTCTTTATTTCATAACGTGTTACACCATCCAAGAAGCACTAACTCCTATTTTTCCTTTTATTTTTGTCAAAAGTGACATTATACAAGTTAATATCCGCTTTAATAGTCTATCTCTGTTATCAATTTTGTTTTTTGTCCGTAATGAAAAAGCTTATACAATGAAATGCATCTTTTTTCCTTTTCGTTTTCGCAATTTTGTCGAAGCAATATGCATGGAGTATTGGCCTTGAATATAAAATAGAACGCCAATGTCTCACTTGAAAGGATTTTGATTCAATTTAGAGTACATTACATTCAAATCGATTCTTTTTTACGGTACTAAAATTGATTCCTAAAGAGTCAATTTGCCAAGAAAAGTCAAATTTGAAAACTGAATCAACGTGAAAGCTACGCCATAACTAATTCCAGCACCGCGTTTTTGTCTCCTTGACCGCAAGGTGTGCAATTTCCACGTGAGACCCTCTTTTTCTTCGCTGGACTCTGCTTTATTGGTTGACTTAGACATTTGTATGACCGACGACTCTTAGCTCTTTTCATTCATATTAAGCTAAAATTTTCATCGCATCAGATCGAACGATAGAGAGATGATTAAGTCTCTAAGCTCCACAAGCATGTTTTGTGTTTCGCTTCTCATATTGCGTGTTCTGCAACTAATGGGAATGAGCTGTGGTGCGAAGAAGAATCATTCGTTCGTTGCTTTATCTTGTGGCGAGGTCAATGATATACATTATCCCTTTTGATTGAAAGGTGACCCAAAAGGGTGTAGCCGTTCTAATATACAAGCTAGCTTACGAAAATAACTGCGGCCAATATCATGCGAAATCAATTTACTACCTTTCTTATCTTAGCAAATATTTATTCGACGGTGAAATCACGGTAATTGACAAGGGACTGCAAAAGAGTAATTGCTCATCCATCCCTCGTTACTCATTAGTGCCCTCCAACTTTAGTGATGATGATCCATATGGTTCGTCAGCTGTGCCGGTGGTCTTCATCAAGTTCTCACAGCCCGTTGCTTCTACTTCGTAAGTCGATGCTGAACCATGTAATGAGGGAGCACATCCTTCCGATATGCCCCCCAATTTTTCCCAAATGAAGCTGTACTCATGTGTTGTACATGGGTTTGATCTCCGAGTAGGGGACATCAAGGATTCTTGCACCATAACCGTGATGGCTTTAATACTCATTATATCCCGGGGGTAAGAAAAGGATCGGTATAATTGTGCGAGCTCAACGTATAAGCACATACTGGTCTATTTTTGTGCATGCAAATATTACACCTACAGTTTTTGCATGTGTCGGGCAACAATGAAGCAAGTGAATCTCTAATTGCGAGTCGTATCGATTGATCATTGGTTGAGAAATTATCGTATTGCCTTTTTCATTGAGATTGGTTTGTTCATTCATTAAGTGGTTCAATTATGGAAAAAAGTTGACGGTATTATTCATAAATTTAGCATAATTATGAGAGAGTAATCTTAATATTTAAGTGTAGTGAATAAGTAAACATCACATTATTTTTGTGAATTCAAATATTGCGTCTATACTCCTTGCGCGTGTCAATCAATGATGAAGTAAGTGAGTTTCTAATTGAGGTGTGTAGGTCCCATTGCTAGTTAAGAATTTACCATATTGTTTTCTTTCTTTCTTAAAGTTTCACATCATCCATGACCAAGAAGCGCCCTCTCCTTATTGTCTTTCTATATTTGCGGAAAGCGACATTATACAAGTCAAAATCTATGTACCCATTAATTAACATGATCCTTTTCTTCAGTTATTAATTTTATTTTTTTCAAAAGTGAAAAATCTTATACGATGAAATATATCATCTTTTTTCCTTTTTGTCTTCAAAATTTAATGGAGCAACACTCACGAAATATTGGCATTGAAAATAAAATTGAACGCCAGATAACTCATTTGAAAGGATTTTGAATAAGTTTAGGGTACAAAACATTAAAACAGAATCTTGTTGACATACTAAAATAAATTTCTAGAGAGAATTAATTTGCCAAGAAAAATTAAATTGAAAATGCAGAGAAGTTTCCTCCCCGATGAATGTGAAAGCTGTCCATCACTAATTCCGAGACCGTGTTTTCGCCAGGCTGTACTTTTTAATATTTTTTTTGCTAGACTTTATTTACGGGTTGACTTGGACATTTCGATGACCGACGACTCCCAACCCTTCATCAGGCCTCCCTCGGATTATCAGATTCGCTAAAACTTTCATTCCATAAAGAGATGATTATTTCTCTCGGTTCGATATTAATGCTCCGTGTTTTACTTCTCATATCGTATGTTTTGCTAATGTTAGGGACAAGTTGCGGTGTGAAGAAGAATCACTTGTGTACCTTTTCATCTTGCAGTGAAATTCATAACATAAGTTATCTTTTTTAATTAAAAAATAGTCTGAAACACTGCGGCAACTCTAAGTTTAAGCTAATTTATGAAAATAATCGCACTATTCTATATATATGCTGGTCGATATTACGTGACGTTAATCAGTTACGATTTCAATTATAATTGAGTTATATTGGGCAGTAATATCATAGTGGTTGACGACGGACTGCAAAAGGATAATTACTCATCCCTCGTTACTCATTGGTGCCCTCCAACTTTAGTGATTATTGTCCATACCTCTTTAGCGATTCAGCAGTGTCGGTGGCCTTCATGAGGTGCTCACAACCTGTTACTTCAGCTTCGTATGTTGATACCAAACCATGTATCAAGGGAGCATACTCATACGCTCGACCAAACTGGAATTGCATAGAAGTTTCTTTTCCAATTAATGTGAAAGCAAACCATAAATGATTCAACACCGTGTTTTGTCACCATGACTACGGGGACTGCAATTCCAGTTTTGACTTTTCTTGGCAAAATTGACTGTTCGTTCCATGAAAAAGAATCGATTTGAATGTTATGTGCTCTAAAATGAATAAAATATCCTTTTGAGTGAGGCATTGGCGTTCTATTTTATTTTCAGGGTCAATATTCCATGAGTATCGCTTCAATAAAATATGAAGACAAAAAGAATTGTATTGGTTGACTTGAACATTTGCATGACCGACAATTCCAACACGGTTTTTGGTCACCTTCACTGCAATTTCTCCGTGATACCCACTTTTTTTTTCGCTAGACTTTGTTTTAGTGGTTAAATTGGACATATGTATGACCAACGACTCTCAACTCTTTTCATTCATATTACTGTGCCTCCGTCGCATTACTAAATAGCTAAAACTTTCATTGCATCAGATCAAATGATTGAGAGATGATTCAGTCTCTAAGCTCGTATGCATGTTCTGTGCTTTGCTTCTCATATTGCATGTTCTGCTACTACTAGGAACGAGTCGTGGCAAAGAAGAATCACTTGTGTACTGTTTCATCTTGCAACAAGATTCATAACGTATGCTATCCCTTTCAATTGAATGGCAACCCAAAAGGATATGTCCACTATGAACATAAGCTAGCTTGTGAAAATGATCGCATTGTTCTATATCTATATGCTGGTCAATATTATGTGAAATCAATTTACTACCGTTCAAATCTTAGCAAATAATTATTTGATGGAGAAACGATGGAATGCAAAAAGGTAATTGCTCATCCCTCCCTCATTACTCATTGGCGCCCTCCAACTTTAGTGATCATGATCCATGTGGTTCATGATCCATGTGGTTCTTAGCTGTGCCGGTGGTCTTCATGAAGTGCTCACAGCCCCTTGCTTCTACTTCGTAAGTCAATATTGAACCATGTATTGAGGGAGCATATCCTTCCGATATGCCCCCTATTTTTTCCCAAATGAAGGTGTACTCATACGCTGCACACGGGTTTGATCTCCGAGTAGGGGACATCAAGGATACATACACCATAACCATAAAGGCTTTAATACCGCATTATATCCCAGGGTGGAAAAAGGATAGGTATAATCGTGCGAGCTCACCGTATAAGGACCTCCACAACATGATGGTCGAGGGATTCACTATCTCTTATTATAAACTCTCACCACCAACAGGTTTCGAGTTTTGCTACTTAGGTTTCGGATACCAAAGGGAGAGGTGCAGACACCATGATTCCCCAAAGCTGACTTTCCAATTCTTTCTTTGTTTCTTTCTTCATCCTCATCCTTTTCTTAAATGTTAGCTCTACTGAGATCGTATAAAAATTTACTTATTGAGTGATGTGGCACGTTTCAATTGGATATTGTAATAGGTCAGTTTGATTTATTGAGAGCAAAAGATGAGATTATTTTATAGGCGAGTGATTGACTGATCCACAAGAATGATATTTCAATTGACAGTGAATAAGTACGTATTAGTTTATTTTTGTGCATGCAAATATTACACCTATATAGTCTTTGTGTGTGTCGAGAATGACGAAGCAAGTGAATTTCTAATTGAGACCCGCATCGATTGGTTGTTGGTTGAGAAATTATCATATTGCCTTTTTCATTGAGATCGGTTTGTTCATTCATTAAGTGGTTCAATTATGGAAAAGAGATGATAGTCATATTCATATTATAGCACAATTACGAAAGAGTGATTTTAAAATTAAGCATATTGAATAAGTAAACATCGCATTATCTTTGTGAATTCAAATGTTGCGTCTATAGTCCTTGCGTGTGTCAATCCATAATGACGCAAGTGAGTTTCTAATCGAGGTGCATCAGTCCCATTGCTAGTTGAGAATTTACCATATTGCTTTCTTTCTTTCATAAAGTTTCACAACATCCATAAGCAAGAAGCGCCCGCTTCTTATTTTCTTTCTATATTTGTGGAAAGCCACATTACATGAGTTAAAATCTAAGTACCCGTTAATTAACATGATCCTCTTTCTTGGTTACTAATTTTTTTTTTTTCAAAAATGAAAAACCTTATACGATGAAATACATCATCCTTTTTCTTTCCGTCTTCAAAATTTAATGAAATGACATTTACGAAATATTGGCCTTGAAAATAAAATAGAACACCGGATGCCGTATTTGAAAGGATTTTGATTGAGTTTAGGGTACAAAACATTGAAACCGATTCTTTTTTACGATACTAAAAGAAAGAGAGAATTAATTTGCCAAGAAAAATCAAATTTGGAAAATGCAGAGAGGTTTCCTCTGTAATGAATGTGAAAGCTATCCCTCACTTATTCCGAGACCGTGTTTTAGCTGGGCCATACTTTTTAAGACTTTTTTCGCTAGACTTTGTTTTAGGGTTGACTTGGTCATTTCGATGACCGATGACTCCCAACCCTTTATTAAGCCTCTTTCGCATTACCAAATGAGCTAAAACCTCCATTGCACCAGACCAAACGATAAAGAGATGATTATTTCTCTTAGCTCCATATTTACACTCCGTGTTTTACTTCTCGTATCGCACGTTCTGCTACTATTAGAGATGAGTTGCAGTGCGAAGAACAATCATTTATGCGTCCCTTCATCCTGCGGTGAGATCCATAACATAAGTTATCCTTTTCGATTGAAAGGCAATCCAAAACATTGCGGCAACTCTCGGTATGAGCTAACTTGTGAAAATAACTGCACTGTTCTATATCTATATTACGGCCGATATTATGTGAAGTCAATCAATTATGGTTTGTATTATAACCAATATGACTTCGATGGTAATATCACGGTGGTTGACGATGGACTGCAAAAGGGTAATTGCTCGTCCCTCCCTCGTTACCCATTGATGTACTCCAACTTCAGTTATGAATACGCTGGTGGATACTCTACATACGCTGGTGGATACTCTACGGTGGTGGCCTTTATGAAGTGTTCCCAACCCATTGCTTCTACTTCATATGTCGATACCAGACCATGTATTGAGGGAGCAAACTCTGCCGACACGCCTCCTTATTTTTCCCAAATGAAGGTGTACTCATACGCTGTACAGAACTTAAAAGCAGGGGATGTCAAGGACTCCTGCACTGTAACCATGACGGCATTGGCATCGGATCAAATCTCGGGGAGGGAAGGGGATCAGAATGGGAGCTTAACATACAAGGACCTCCACAACAAGATGGCCGAGGGATTCAATCTCTCCTATGAGGGACCCTTTTGGACAAGGAGAGCTTTTCGGTGTCGCTACTTAAGTTTCGGATACCGAATGGAGAGTTGCGGGGACCTTCATTTCCGCAAGGGACTTCCCCTTAAAGGTGTTCTTTCTTTCTTTCTTTCTTTCTTTCTTTCTTTCTTCTTCTTCTTTACTAAGAGATCTTACCAAAGTTTACTTACCAAGAGATGTGGCAAGTTTTAGTTGGGGATTTTTAATACAATCCACAAATTAAGACACTATTTTCTCTAAAAACACAACAGCAAAAAAAAAAAAAAAAAATTGCCACATCACTCAATTTGAAAAGTCTAATAAGATTTCTTAGTAGATTAGGCATGCATTACTCTTTTTAATTTTACAATTTATGAACCTTTTTTTTTTTGGATTTGACACTATTACTTTATATTTGTTTGGGGGAAAAATGGTTGATTTAATAGTTGCTCGTGTCCATTGCATGGCTGTTACTCCTATGTAGATGAATAAATTGCACGCGTCCTGAATGATGTTTGTAAATTAGAATTGTGCTGCAGTGAGATGTGAACTTATTAATTGTTTGGTACGTCTTGAGGGAACAAAAGCGAGATCGTGTTCTTTATTTTATTTTTTTAGAGAAAATATCATGCTACCGTAACATGGATTTCCCATGTGAATAGAATAAGCTGCGATATGAGCACCTATTTAGGATAGTAAATTATTTTCATGTTTAAATGCTAAAATGATAGATTTAATTCTTCATTGATTAATCGTCGATTCTAATTAGTCATTTTCGGTCACCTTAGATTATGCTACGTGGGCCAGCCATTATTATGCGCCATATGTGGGTCGGAGCCTCGCCCTCGTCTTGGGTATGACTTCCTAGCCCTTTTCTCCTCACAACTATGAAGATCTCAAGCAGCACTCTGATAAAAAAAAAGATTACGTTTTTATTTTTTATTTTATTGCACCGTGCTAATCTATGGACAATTTCTATGTAGCCAACTACGTTGCACCAAAATTCATACTCGGAGCTCCATGTGTGTTGATACTTCTAATCTATAAGTGGATGAGAAGGCACCAAGCGATCGACGCAAACATCGAAGAATTTCTACAAGTTCACAACAACTTTTTGCCCATAAGGTACTCTTACTCGGATATCAAGAAGATTACAAAAAATTTCAAATGCAAATTAGGTGAGGGGGGATATGGCTCAGTGTATAGAGGAATCCTTAGAAGTGGCAATGAAGTTGCGGTTAAGATTTTGAACAAACCAGAATCTAACGGCCAAGATTTTATTAGTGAAGTGGCCACAATTGGAAGGATCCACCATGTCAATGTGGTGCAACTTGTTGGTTTTTGCTTAGATTACTCCAAGCAAGCTCTAGTCTATGATTTCATGCCGAATGGCTCCCTGGATAAACACATTTCAAATAAGGATGGTGATGATCCTCTTGATTATAAGAAAATGTATGAGATCTCTCTTGGCATAGCTAGAGGGATAGAATATCTACATCAGGGATGTGATATGCAAATTCTGCACTTTGATATCAAGCCGCACAACATTCTCCTAGACCAAAGTTTCACTCCAAAAATTTCTGACTTTGGACTTGCAAGACTTTATCCCACCGGTCACAGCATAGTATCATTGACTACAGCAAGAGGAACCTTGGGTTATATGGCGCCTGAGCTATTCTATAAAGACATTGGTGGCATTTCTTATAAAGCCGATGTTTATAGTTTTGGGATGATGTTGATGGAAATGGCCAATAGAAGGAGAAATCTAAATGCACGTGCAGAGCGTTCAAGTCAAATTTACTTTCCTTTGTGGGTTTATGATCAGCTTGGCAAAGAAAAGGAGGTTGAAATGGTAGATGTCATAGAAGAAGAAAGAGAAATAATGAGGAAGATGATAATCGTTGCATCATGGTGTATACAATTGAGTCCTAATGATCGGCCGTCGATGAGGAAAGTCCTAGATATGCTTGAGGGAGATATGGCTAAACTACAACTGCCTCCAAAACCGCTTTTGTATCCAAGAGAGGCGCCGATTGATGATGTCGACACTGATATAGAACTTGAAACGGTCTCAGCTTCGTCAAGTGCCTCGATAATTTCGGGCGGTTACCAATTTTATCATGACAATGAGTTTACGAAATCATGTATTGTGTGATTGTTCCCCTATCGTAGAAATGAGGTGCAAAATTTAAATAGTACTATCAACATGTATCATCATTCACAATGTAATCCGTCAAGCTTTTACAGGTTTTTCATATAGCACTAGTGTTTCTGATAGACTCATTATGTTCATATTTTATAAATGACAATGAATGTTGTATGGCATTCATTTAATTTTTGTTTCATGTGAATCTCTCTCATTTCCATCAAAACCTCTCACCCCCACCCTTCGACCCCGCTCGATCACCCACCTCTACAACTGCTACATGCTCAAGCAATCTCTGACTTTGACCTCATGTCACGGGATGGGTTAGGGCCTAACCGATGAATGACTGGCACATGTCAAAGACGAAAGACAGAGTAGGGTGACAATTTTGCCTTTACGATGAATGGAAATTGAGCAGGTAGTGTCGTTTTAGAGCATGTGATGTATTACAAAAGCTCAATCCCTAAATGCAGTGAGAATTTATGTGTTCACTCGATGATAAGACATGAGATGGTGCCTTACGTGCTTCTGAACAAGTATCATATTCCTCCAGACATTGATGTCGATAAGGAACCCACGATATCCACTTCACTTAGAGATCTCAGACAGAGAGCCCTGATCTGATGCCAAATTAGCGAGGTACTCCCCCACTGAGATTCAAATAATGTCATTCATCAAGACTAAGAAAACATAGAAAAGCAGCGAAAGCGCATGCTGCTGCTTAAAACTTGGGTCGTCTCGCCAAGTACAAAACGATTAACATTTTCTGTGAGATCTTTTCGATTGCTTCAAATGGTTTTCAAAGTATCTACAAATAGATAAAGCTGAAAGGACCATCCTAGTACAAGGTTAAAAATTGAGGGCTTTCAATGACTGAACGAGTCTCGGTTTGGAGAATACGAAATCGTTTGAGACCACTCCCGAAAGCTAACTCTCGACTCTGGAAATGGCAAACCGTGTCTATATGTATAAAGAGATGTACTAAGTGATAAATTGATTGATAGCATATTACTAGCTTTTTTCAGATTTGATGCACCACGAGTCGAATGCACTGATGGGGAAACGAACAGAACCACCATGTCTCTGCAAGTATGCTGACTAGTATAATGCCAAGCCAAACCTTTACATGAAGAGATTCGCCAGTAGAAAGTCCAAAACAAGTAAGGGCGACGGTGCTGAATATCGAGCTAAATAGCGTTAAATATCACGAATGCCTTCAGAGAAAGTAAAGACAGGGTTTGAATCCAAGTAGCTCAAGCTTCGAGCCATCAAAAGTCAACAGTTGGAAAGGTCCCCTGAAGTTTGCAGCCTGGGGGCCACCTGTAATGAGGTTCAGAACTAGCGAAATTGGCATATGTGCAGCGTCTAATGGAGCATTTATTCTCATTCCCTGTGCCTCCAGTGAAGGACAAGCAAGATTACCGTCGGTTACGAGACGTGGAGCGGACCCTGCCACCTCTCCTGATCCGACAAAGCCGATAGGAATAGCAGGTAGCTTGTCAGATTCAGCTCTGCTCATCATCATCTTAAACACAGGCGCAAACACAATTAGCATCACAACTCGAAGTTGAAACTACGTTGTTCGACTAGAATGCACACCGCGACCATCATGTTGTCATTAGCAGTGTGTTCTACCAGTGGTAGCAATTACGATCATATAAACATACAATTACTATCAAAGAATATTCATGTCCTCTGAAGCAAGACTTGTCGAGGCAAATAAAGTTTTGCCACTCCTCGTGCCGTAAGCTGACAAAAGTACCTGTGCTATCAAACGATGCATGTATTTAAACTAGTGCAGATGACAGAATTCACCAAGTAAAATAGTGTCCACAAGCAGGTAATTTATATTAAGAATCTGATCAAGTTGGTAAGTACCTTTCAGATGGAGATGAATAGTTAAGCTCATTGCCAGAGTAGGTACCATGTTCGACGCGATGGAGAAAAAGTAAACGATATGACACGATAACATCTCAAGAATCGAGTTTCTTGATGAGAAACTAAAGGTTCCCGTAGTTCGTCACGCTCATTGGAGAATCATCCTAATGAGAAAGACCGTTGTGACAGGAGACTGTGGAGCTGTCTCTTCCTGTTCATTTGACATTTGTTGCTCGGCTACACCATGAATGGAAGGCAAGAATAGTCGAAACCTCACATAATGAAGTGTTTAGAGTACGACAACAATCCAGTGGCTACCCTTCCAACATGAAAAGAGCAGGTGAGGGGTTCGAATCCCCACATTTTCAGGGGGTTTTGACTCTCACGCCCTGTAAGGAGGCATGGCAAAAATCTAAGAGTGAATATTAGAATAGGAGTAGATTATGACTGATCAAAAAAAAAAAAAAAGTATGACAACAAGACTCGTATAATGGACGGCAAAAGTCATAGGCTGAACATCAAGGTCTCCATAAACCGACTTCCAAAAGCAAACAATAATAAACAGATGGCCTCACTTGGAAGAGCCCTCGGTAAGTGGCTCGAGGAGCTGAAGAGATTCATGGAAAAACGTCCCCAAGTGAAAGGTGAGCAGAGGACAATTCAGGCGTAAATTGTGTATCAATTCCGCTTGTGGAGGAACTGATTGTTGACAAGGCGATGCACTTAAGTTGAGGTCATGTGGCACGGATTGCTCCCGGCCATCTTGAACTTCATACAGGTACAAACTCTATCTCCATATTGAGCAACCTTACAAAGCTTTATTCATGATATAGAAAGAAATTAGAGGTATCAGCACGTGCTGAATGGACCAATTATTTGGACAAAAAAAAAATTGTGCTCATGTTCGTGATTTCTAGAAGGGGAAATTCACAACAAAAAGGGAAAAGATACAACATTTTAATAAGTGACCATATTACTATAGGAAAAAAAAAGAAGAAGAATAACATGTGCAGTTAAAACATCATTAGATGCTTGTGTGACTACTAGCATAGCCCTTAAACAAACGGCAGAAATACGAAATATTAATGATTATTTATCTTGGTCACTCATTAAAAAAATCATTTATTTTTATTTTTCATGTCATATGTTAGTGAGGCCCGGAGTAGCAAACCTTCAAGATCGCTAGCACCGGAGATTCTTACCAGTCAACGATATCGACGCTATGTCTTAACTGTTTTTTTTTTTTTTATTATTGCTCTTCTTGTTATTTGTGCTTTAGATCCCATGATTTTCTAAATTGATCCCAAGCAAAATCAAAATAAATAATTCAATCGATACATACATACATACATACATACATACATACATACATATATATATATATATATATATATATATATATATATATATTCTAAATTGATCCCAAGCAAAATCAAAATAAATAATTCAATCGATACATACATACATACATACATACATACATACATATATATATATATATATATATATATATATTCTAAATTGATCCCAAGCAAAATCAAAATAAATAATTCAATCGATACATACATACATACATACATACATACATACATACATACATACATATATATATATATATTAACATCAAAAAGGATTGAAGAGTATATGCCAACTAAGAGATACTCGCGTCCTCTACTATGCTGATGCAAGGTGTGCAATTTGACAACCGTTATGAGGGAAAAGCAGTTTTTTATTCATAAACTAATTAGCATTATCCATCGGTCAACAATTATAAATATATATACATTACATCAAGGAGGATTGAAGAGCATACACCAACTAAGAGATACTTGTGTTCTCTACTATGCTGATTAATTTGACAACCATTATAAGGGACACGCAGTTTTTTTATTCATAACTAATTAGCATTATACATCAGTCAACAATGCCTATTACATAGAAAATCTATTTCTTTCTCTTTTAATTACACTTTCACTTATGATGCTCATTGGGGCTCCATTTGTTTTGCTGAAAAAGAATTTCTATGAAAATATTTTTTAAAACACTTTTTGATGTTAAAGTCAAATATCTTTGATAGAAAAGCGCTCACCACTCGAAATCAAAAATATGATTTCTCATTTTGAATAAGAAGAAAACATTTTCGTTAGCTGTATCACTCTATTCCATGTCATTGGGACATCAATGGACTTCGACCATGCTTAGAGCTTCAATAAATATCTCTCTCTCTCTCTCTCTCTCTCTCATCCTTGCTTGCTTCCATAATTGATTTTCTCTATTTTTCATGGATCAATCAGTAATCCTCTACTTTATTATAAAATAATTACTTCCTATACTTGATTTCCCCCTTAAAACTATATTTTACCATTGGAGAGCACATAAGATATTTTTAAAGATATCATAGTACATTGTACTTACCGCTTCACTTCTTTCCAATACTAATTTCGAAATCGGAGGAAAAAGAAAGAAGACATTGAATTCTTTCATGAATGTTTAGAATTCATAATCACCGGACTTTACAGCCTCTTTTTTTCCATATTTGCTTTTTAAAGGTATTTCATTTGAAATCTTTGGGTCTTTTATCAATCGCCGGATGTCCAGGTTAACAAAAATCATTTCAATTTTCGAAATTTGCAATTTTATTCCAAGGACTTTTAGTTAAATCTAAGATACAACATCGCTTTCTCTAACCTTGACCTCAGCAAAGTCAAGTCAAGATGTCGCCCTCAACAAAAACTGATCTGAATCTTGCAGTTAAAATTACAAGCGAAAAATATATATATATACAATACTCAAAAAGAACTTGCCAGGACGGTTCAGCTCCAATTCCCAGCTGAAAGGTAAGAATTCACTTCTGTCGTCTTGAAATCTATACTGATGTGAGGAAGCCATCACCCCAGAACACTCCCCTCTTCAACTCTAAACTGAAAAAAATCGAAGATTTACACAGAGATTGACGAAGACAGCATGCCCAAGATCACTCAACGGCAACAATAGCAGCAGCAGCAGCCAATAAAAGAGCGGACAGAAAAGGAAGATATACATGTAATGTCATTCGACTTTGCTTAATGTATTCGTTGTCCAGATACCCTTTGAAGGTGGAGCAGTGCCTGTGATCTTTACGACTGTCTAGTGCTTGCACTGTCGTCGCCTTTTCTTGGTAATTTTATTGTTGTTGCCGTCGCTTTTGTGGGAAGGGTTGTTTGCACATTTCGTTACGTCAACCTTTACAATGTGGTGATCCGATGTCCCTTTCGATGACAGGACCGAATACAACCCAAGAACGAACTTATATGGGCAATCTGGTGATGCTAGTATGTAGTCCAGCCTCGTACCATATTTGCATGTCCCTTGCACGCCTGAAATAGAATAAATGGTTTTGGATTACATATTCGGACAGTAGTCTCTCGAATAATGACTTTGGACTTCAATTTTTATTCCACGGATTTTCACATCAAAAGTTGATATCGACACAATAATGACAACAACAGGCGTGTACATGTATATATTCAACGCGAGCACCATGCTTCAAATGTTATGAATTTCCGTTCATTCAAGCCGATCATGTGATCATCGAGCTAAAGGAGCATCATGCTCGAAAATCGCCTTAGATTAGCCATTTGACAAAGTGAAAAAGAAAAACTGAAAGATGGGAAAGCGAACGAGTGAGTTCTTACTTTGTCCTTTGGCAATGACGACCATGGACTCGCATTCTCCAGAGAAGTCCTTAGCATCTGTGTACTGCTTGCTCTTCAGAAACCTCATGACTTCAACCTTTGGGGTTGGTTTTCCTATCTCCTCATAGAACTATAACAAAAAAGTGTCAGTGATTACACAAACGCCCAAGCTTAAGCTATCAAGTAATCGAGTTTCGCATGCTAATGATTAAAAAGGGCATGTGCATACCTTGACGATGTCAGTCCACCGCTCTTGCGAGTAATCAGTCTCGTCAAGAGAGTTGAGGCCGCCGGCCAAGATGTGGGGGGAGTCACTCGACTGGATGATGGCGCTGACCTGCTTCATCCGCCAATTCTTGTCAAGATGATCCAGGTGGGTGCACTGAAAATTCACTTCCCCAACATGAGGCACTTCTATTGTCGCCTTCAGCACATTCCTGTGTAACCAAACACATCGAGTTCACAGCCACTTCGATTCCAGTCAATTTAATACGTTGATTGACTATATTACTATCAACTTTTTATATCTTTTTTTTGAATTTTCACACAACAGAAATGCATAATCCCTCCACTGTTTAAGATGCGGCTTAATTAATCCAACACAAAACTCTCAGAAATTGATCCATGATGAGCAATTGCTTGCTGTCTCAAGCAAGTTGATTCTATCTGGTCTGTCTCGCTTGAGAGGAATGTACCTTTCCTTGAAGATGAGTAGTCCTTGTACAGTCTTCAGGTCAAACATCTGATTTGGCAAATACATAAAATAAAGCAAAGGCAAAATCCTCCCCACGTTACTGTCCTGCCTACATACACCTTACCCTGCCCTCATCTAACGGACGCACAGCTCTCATCCTTCATTTATCTTCCCAGCTCCTTATTTAAATACTAAAGAGCAAATATATATATATGATTTAGCAGCTTCCTAAGCATTCTCTTGACTAAGTCAGCAATTAATGGAGAATGATCTTTAAAGCTGACTCTCTACCACCCACTAAATGCAACCGGAAATGAAAAAAGAGGAACGATAGATGACAATTGTATAGAGAACCCACATCCAAAATCATAGAAAGAAAATTGGGTTTTTTTCTTAATTTTTTTATTTTAATTTTTAATTCTGACTGGCATTGCTCACAGCTGGTGCTGGGATCTTTGGACAGGCCCACCATCGGTGTTGCAGAGAGCTCTCCGTAAGCTGTCCGAAGGCAAAAGGCTGTAGAAGAAAAGCCTTACAGCCTTGGGCAGTTCTTGAATTTGGTGGTGGGGTTCTCGTGAATAATATTCTAAATTCTTTCCAGATCAATTCTTGGACAACTCCATTCAGTTAATTCCAAACAGAGAAGCTAGAAAAGGGGAGGATAAAAAAAGGCAAAATATAAACCAAGTGACGGCAAAATTTTCATCCACAAATTCTGATGGATGGCTAGGCAAGACTTACGTTTTTATTTTTAATTCTTTTTTTTTGGTAAAGACGTTTTTATTGTTAATTTTGGTCTTGCGAATTTTTATTATATCCAACTTACCTTAATTTCAACGAAAATTTTGATTGTCCGAAATGGATTTGCACTGTTATAGATGGGTCTACCGAAATTAATCTTTTTCACTTAGAAAAATGTAAGAACAAAATGATATAATATGCCCAAAGGGAATATTAATTATGACATATTATCAAACTTCACTCTCAATGATGGACGCCTTAAATAAATGAAAATATATTTAAAATTCGAAATCGCCCGGGAAGACCACTTGCTCAACGAGAAAGAGAGCATATCATCGTCACCATAATTACGAAAATGATAGCAAGAATAACAGGTAAAAAATATATGGAAATTAACAAATTAATAAATAAAACAAAACAAAATGACGGACCTGAAATCGGTGTCGTCGAATATCTTCTGGATCTTCCAGTGCTTGATCGGCCACCGGGAGAGGACGGTGTTGCCGTACTCCGGCGCCCAGCTCTCGGCGAACGCGTAGCTCATCCGCAGCGCCGCCGCCAGCTCCGACAGCGGCTTCATCTCCCTCTCCTCCTCCGCCTTCACGTCCTGCAGCGCCACTATGTCCGCGTCCAGCTCCCGCAGCACCTCCACCACCGTCCTCGTGCTCCTATACGCCTGCCGGCCGCCGCGGGGGTCGCCGCCGCTACCGCCGTTCTCGAGGCTCACCCTCGCCGTCGCCGGAGCCTTCCCTTTGAAGATTTGACCGATCGACGCTGAGGCCAAGGACGAGGAGTGGGGAGATGGAGAAGGAGAAGTCGGAGATTCGGCGGCGGACGATTCGCTGAAGCTCAGGTTCCGCCGGCTGCGGAGGGGGGAGATTTCGTTGTCCGGCAGGTTTATGGAGACCCGGAGCTTCGATCTGGCGTCCTACCGGAGCGGATTCATCCGTGACTAAGCGCGGGTTTTGATCGGCGACGCTGTCATCGCCGGAGCTGATCTCGCCGCAAGGGTTTTCCTCCATCGGCGGGCGATTGGAGATTGAGCGCCGGCGGTTGGGAATCGCGAGGGGGGATCGATTTCGTTCTCTCTCGATCTCTACCTCCTCCGGACCCTCTCGAACCCTAGAAGACGGAGCAGCTGCTGATCGAGGAACTCGTGGCGCGAGGCTCGGATTCGCGCCGAGTTTTCAGAGATATCAGTTCGGCTCCGAGGGTAGAGATCCGAAGGCGGTGACTTCGGCAGCAAAGGCTAAGAGGACCCAAGTTAAGCCCAATAATGGGCCGGACCGATAAGTATAGGCCAAATAATGGGCCGGGCCATACGACAATCGCCTAAGAAGTGGGTAGAGGAAGGCCCAAACTTCCAGCGCTGCAAGGTGTGGACATTTTAAGGCACGAGGGGCAATGACCAGTTGAGGTCATTAAACTAGGCCGGGCCGAGACCCGAGATCAGGTTTAAGCAAAACACACAGGCCCACTCCATGCCTCCATTAAAATAATCGAACATAGCACTTATGGCTAGTACGTCATTTTCGGTAGTCTCCGAAAGCATCACAATAAAAAGTTCATCCATAAAAAATTTTACAGCTTTTCCCTGTTTGACTACACAACCAAGTGTTTGTACTAGGGCATTCTAACAAAATCGGAACGTTGGCTTTTCACCTTGTGGTTTTATCATCGGCGAGGAAGAAATTCCACAATCAAGACGTCATTTCACGCATTCGCAAATAAGTCAGTTAAAATAAGATTACCCGGTCGATTAACAAAAACTAAGCAAAATGAATAGCTCGCTTCTCTTTAAAATTCTTGAGAAAATTTTAAATCTCTACCGGCGCTACCTTGCCTTTCTCTTAGCCTCCCCATGACCTCATTTTCTTGATGGTGTGCATCTCCATCCCCAATCTCGACAGCATAAGCACACCATAACCACCTGGTTTTCCTTAGTTGATGCAATTCCAAAACGTTCTTTGCTGATAGTTACCCTTCCATCCTCGATCAGGATTACACTTGGGATCAATCATGTCATGGCTGAATGAAACCATGCCTTACAGCTCTGACTTGGTTTCAAGGTCAAGTTCCTCTACCGATGACTCATCACCCTGTGAACCCTGCGACTTATCTGAAGCCACTGCTTCTTGAAGCTCAGATTCATCTCTGAGAATTTTCGCAATAAACGTTCTTGCCTCCAAGTCAAGATCAGGCCATTCAGAAACTATTCTCTTCGCACCCTGAGAGGACAACAAAAACAAAATTACATCACAACTATACGAATCATTTTGGCAGTGGGAAAAGAACCCAACCTAATGAACTTACCTGAAGCTTTGGTTCCTTCGTCATAGGATTGTTGCAAAGATCAATGGTCTTTGCCTTGGATTTAGCGGCTGTACCACACCGCGACTCACACCACGACCATTCTTGGGGTAATGAGAAGATAGGCACGGTGTGCTGAGCATAATTCGGGAGGTCCTGAAGCATGAGAGAGGGCACTTAGACAAACAACTGATATGTTTATGCTCACGGATATTTAAGCAGTGCTTTTACAAATTAACACCTTGCGAGAATCTTCTTAGAAAGTTACAGCTATAAGCTCGCAAAGAATATCTCATGCTGAAGAATTTGCAGTTTATTATCCAAGAACTGACCTGATCAAGATTGGACAGACTGTTTGGATCCTTGCTGAGAGATTCATAGAACACTCTCAGGTTATCTCCTGACGCAGTCTCTTGAAATTTCTCCAAATCAACAACGTACGGTACACTGCAGAACGATATCATAATTAAAACCCATATATGATACCAGTGGAGCCAAAAGGATCACGTGGACAGAATGGAACCGCCTAAAAAATCTACCTTATATGATATGGTCTTCCGCCTAAGTGCTCCTTCCAGAAACCCTGTTTTTATGAGAAAATAAAAGAGCTTACTTAGGGATGTAGACAGCAATGATCTGAAAGGGAAAGAGCCTTCTATTGCTTGTAATAAAACACGAATAGATTGATCGGAAAAGGCAAAGGCATTCTATTGCTTGAAATAGAACACAAGAATAAATTGATTCAATATGTACTTGTCTCCAAAAGCGATATCCATCCATCTCCTTGTTGTTGTCACAAAAAAGGAGTATATGCAAGCGGTCTTCCTTTCAGATCCATGTCATAAAGTTCTCCCATGTCTGCTTGCACCACCTGATCTGCATCAACAAATATAACCTGTTGCAAAGAGGGGTCAATAGAATTTAGATGTCACAGAGAACTGAAAATAGCATGAGTAGACAGTCAAAGGCAAAGTCATAGATATCACATGCTTACCTTCTCTAGAGAAACGGGAAAGATAACATCTAGGAGCAAAATTTTATATGCCCATATAATCCTTTGCTTTTCCTTCTGCTTATGTAGCCATGTAGGCCACTTGTAGGTGATTAATGCATAATCAAAACCATACTCATGAGCCATATATGGGATCACATCCTGAGAAGTTCAGAGCAGAAAAGCATGCAAGTATAAATCAATACTTCTCATAGTTTTAGCAAGGGTAGAGGCTGCTGAGAGAGACACAGAACAAACCTTAAATTGTGGGGAGAGATAATTCTTTATGAACCAGAATTTTACAGGGTGCTGTGTATTCTTGAGGACACTCAAGATCATGATTTTCAAAAAACGTTCATACCTGCCATGAGATGCCATGAAAATGTTAAAGCTGGGACAACGAAGCAAAACTATTAGTCCTATTGCAAAGTACCACAAATGTTTTAATTTGCACTTGATACTGATTGTTATGTCCAATAACAATTATATGTTACGAGAAATTACTTCAGGACGTGAAGTAAGTTTACAAATAAATATTAAGTTATGCATGCAATATTCTCAACAATATAAGAAAGATCCTAATAGGAATTCTTACAGGTGTCCAGAAGCAATAGAAAAAATGTTAATCGGGTGCAAACTGTTTGATTGTGCCTCTGGCATCCATGTCTTCTGGCTTGATGTTTGGGAAGGTTACAAGAGAACTAACCGCCATCTCCTAAAAGCTGCACAGCAGAAACTATAGAGTTATCCTCAGCTTGACCTCTGGCTCTCTCTTTCTTATCTGAATCTTATAAAGAACCTCCACCATCCTTCCCAGTCTCAGTGATCTTGCAATGGGAAAACTCAAATGAATGATCAGCTGAATTCATCACATGAAGACTTTCAGCATTCATACTGGCAGGAGAATCATAAAATTGGAAAGGAAATACAGACTCAGCCTTGCTTGATGTTTGTGAATTGGCAGATGGTGTGCTCTTCCAAATGACAAAGTATTGTAGGACAAGAATGGAAGCAAGCAAAAAGACAAGTGCTGGCCATAATTTCCGAATGACATTGCGGTTAGAAGTATGCAGGCAGCGAGAAGTGCAATATATAGCATAGAAATGGCATTTAACAAAGCAAAGGAGGCAAGGAGCAAGGCCACCATGTTTATTTCGAGGCCAAAGAGATTAAACATGTTCTCCATCCAAAAATTTATATAGACTATGAAGATTGTCTTCTGCGTTTCAAATCTCTCCCTTCTCATGGTGATAATCCTCCATTTGTGGCTTTCGTTGGTGCTTCCCCAAATATATCCAAAAGAATATTTTCTAGCACTGCCACCCCCAGAGCCTCCAGCTTTGGGTACATTATCTGATGCTTGAGAAAAACCAGAGGCTGAGGAAGACAAATTGTTTCTCATGCCTTCTGCTTCACAAGGAATTGCAGGCGAATCTTCAGGTGGCTTGCTTTCCCCGTTTGAATTAGAAAAATCCCTAAACACTTCTTCTGCTGATACAAACAGAGGGCAAGGTTCTTCGGTGTAATCTTTGCTCAAAATGTGAGTTGGTACTTTTTGCAACCAATGAAAGAAATTGTATTGAAGGGTACAAGCAGATATCGCCAGCACTTTTCCCCTTAAACCCAATTCTAGAGCCCAAAACCCTAGAACTTGGCTAGACTTATTCTGTCCAGGAAACATTCCTGCCTCGGCTCCCCACATCTGAAATAGATATTCTGTCATCACCAGAATTCCTGTATAAAGAAGGAATAACTTTGATGGGATTTGAGATGCTTTAGGTAAAAGGGAACATATGACAAGACCAAGCAGATAAAGGAAACCAAATAGACTAATTGGTGACAATGATGCATAGAACACTGCTATATACACTACGTTGTCACCATGTCAAATAAGGAAACTCTGAATAAATCCAAGTGCTCCAAATTCCATAAGTTTGGAGTCATCAGATTGGATATACTTGCTGTGTCTCCTCTCGTAGCTATAGAGCTGCATCACAATCAGGATTGCAAGAGACTGCCAAATATTCTGCAATAGCGAAGCTTCTGAGTTGTAGGACTGAAGATCAATCAACCCTGACAACCAAATCTCAAAGGTGGAGAAATTGCTCAAGCTGTATATGAAGATATACACAGTGATTGAATATACTTTTAATGGAAACCAAAGGTGTCTTCTTGTCCTTTCAATAAGTTGTCTTCCTATGATCCCACATAGGAGGAGCAAAATGTAGCCAAACGATATGCAATTGGGTGTCACCAAGTAAACTGCTACAAGAATCGTCAAAAAAAGCAATATACGTGCCACACAAGCGATATACAGATAGAAACTTCTGCCCCATTGCACCAAGAAACGACGTGATCCTTCTCTCTGGAAAATTGAAAGCATATTAAATTTTAGAAATGCAAATTACAAATACCTGTCAACTAATTTAGAAAAACAGTAAACAAAATCTTCCTCTAGAAACCTCTACAAATGAATCTAGCATTCTGAACAGTGCATAACTAGTCAAAAGTCCGCCACCATATCTAAATAGATAAAGTCCAGTCATTACTCGCATGCTATTAAACCAGTGAATAATCAATTTTCATGCAGAAACTCCAGGGGGGGAAATTTAAAGGGTGTGTTCCTGTAACGAAAGGGAGGAGTCTTGAGCATATTCAAGCAGCCATCAACAGAGAATGAAAATGGCAGCACTCCAAGTCATTTACTCAAAAGAAAGTAGCAAGTGACGACTCAAACTCGACAAAGGGGACGGCTCGTTCAAACCGAGCATGCTGGTGGACTAGGGAAAACGAGGCCCAGCTATCGTTTCGGTTCTGAAGAAATTTATGCACAAAGAAGAAGTTGCAAGTCTTGAATGACTGAGAATTAGAGAGCTCTTGAGATGAACATTTCTTTCTGTATTTTCTTCTATGCTTTACAAAACACGAGAGTTAGCCTTTTTATATTCAATGGCTATCTCTGGAAACGAACTTTACAGGTGTTGAATCAGTTGAAGAGAAGGAAAAACTGATTAACTGAAGCAAACGAAACTAACTAACTTCTATAACCGAAGAACACCAAACTAACTACCTAGAATTGTATCTTATACAGAGTATTCGAAACAGAGCTTTTTAGCTCACTTTTACAGATCATCACTTTAGCTCACGTAGTCTTCTTTCTCTTTCTTTGATGCTAATTATAGCCCCTTTTACTCCTCATTCTTCTTAACAGCATTTATATTCTCTACTTCATCTTCTTCATACATTTTCTCTTCGTTGCTCTTGTATATCTTACTTCCCCTGTCTGTGATAGTCTTAGTAGAGCTTCTGTTCTTGCTGTTCTTAACATCCCCCCTCAAATTGGGAATGGGTGAGAAACCAATTCCTAATTTGATTCGTAGCTGATGATGTGCAAAACGAGAGAGAGGTTTTGTAAATATATCAGCAATTTGGGAAGTACTTGGAACAAATTTCACTTGTAATGATCCTGAGGAGACCTTCTCTCTGACAAAATGAAAGTCGACCTCAATATGTTTGGTGCGAGCATGTAAGACAGGATTGATAGTGAGAGAGATGGCGGATTTATTATCACAAAAGAGCTGTGTTGGACGAGTCAATGAGCATCCTATATCACGAAGAACAAAGCTGATCCAGGTAAGTTCAGCAGATGCAGAAGCAAGTGCACGATACTCGGCTTCTGTAGAGGATCGACTGACTGTGGATTGTTTCTTTGCTGCCCAAGATATGAGATTGGAGCCAAGGTATGTACAAAAACCTGTTGTTGATCTTCTTGTCTCAACACATCCTGCCCAATCTGAATCTGAGAATCCATATAGGTGAAGAGAGCTTCGAGAGTGAATAAAGACTCCAAGATTCAGAGTTCCTTTTACATATCTCAAAACTCTCTTGAGTTTATGTAGGTCTGCTATAGTTGGTTTTTGTAATTTCTGACATAGTTGATTTGTAGCATATGCAACATCAGGTCTTGTTAAAGTCAGATACTGAAGGCCTCCTACTAGGCTTCGATATTCGAAAGGATTGAAGAGTAGATCAGAATCATTTGTCAGAACAGTAGGCTTCAATGATACAGGAGTGGTGATTGGTTTACACTCAAGCATATGAGCTCGAGTAAGAAGATCCTTGGCATATTTAGTCTGGCATAGAAACAGATGATCAGAGGTGTTTTTAACTTCAATGCCAAGAAAGTAGTGTAATGGTCCAAGATCTTTCATATGGAACTGAAGACTGAGTGAATGAATAAGGTTGGAAAGAGACTGAGAGGAGCTTCCAGTCAGTACAATATCATCCACATATAGAAGTAAAAGAATGGTGTCTATATCAGTATGATAGATGAATAAGGATGGGTCAGTTGAGCTGCAAAAGAACCCATATTCAAGCAGGAAGTTGCTGAACTTGTCGAACCAGGCTCGAGGAGCTTGTCGAAGTCCATAGAGAGACATCCTGAGAAGGCATACATGGTGAGGTTTCTTGGGATCTTGAAATCCAGGAGGCTGCTCCATGTAGACTACCTCATTCAGTGTACCATGTAAGAATGCATTTTTGACATCTAGTTGATGAATTGTCCAGTGTTTCATCATGGCTACAGATAGAACTATGCGAATTGTAGCATGCTTAATGACTGGACTAAAGGTTTCTGTAAAGTCAATGCCTTCTTCCTGATGAAATCCCTTAGCAACCAGGCGAGCTTTAAGTCTATCAAGACTACCATCAGCTGCAAGCTTCGTTTTAAATACCCACTTACACCCGATTATATTCATTTGATCAGTTCGAGGGATTAATTCCCAAGTTTTATTCTGATAAAGTGCATCCATCTCTTCTGTCATTGCTTTGTACCAGCCCTTATGTGCTAATGCTGTTTTGATTGTTTTTGGCTCAGGAGGTACTTCATATATAGCAAGACATGCATAACGAGGATTGGTCTTGATAATGCCAGACTTAGACCTAGTCTGCATAGGGTGAGTAGGTAGTGTACCTTGTGAATTTGTCTGATTATTTGAAGTAAGTTGCTCCATATTTGGTTCCCCTGTTGTCTCAGTTGTTTGAACAGGTATTTCAACTTGTTGTGGAGAAAGAGAAGTTGCTTGTTCTGTGCATTCAGGTGAGATCAGTCCATTTGTTTGCTCGGCTATGGATTGTTGTTCCCAACCTGTATACTGTGAGGTTGATTGTTTTATATGATCTGTAGTGGAGGGAGCTAGGAACTGTTCTTCTTCTGTCCACAACTTATATAAGTGTGTGTAGGAGGGATAGACTGTTGCTAATCTCTGAGAGAATGGGAAGAAATTTTCATCAAACACTACATGTTGACTAATGTAAACACGACCAGTAGTAGGAACAAGACATCGATATCCCTTATATTGATCACTGTATCCTAAGAAGACACAGGTTAAAGATCGTGGATCAAGCTTGTGTTGAGCATATGGTCGAAGACAGGGATAGCAAGCACAGCCAAAGGTTCTAAGATGGTCATATCTTGGCTTATGCTGATATAATTTGCTGTAGGGAGACTGCATCTGCAACTTTTGAGTAGGTAGAATGTTAACAATGTAGTTGGCTGTTACAAATGCATCTACCCAAAACTTTAATGGAATTTTCGCATGGTATAACATAGCCAAACCAAGTTCAACTATATGACGATGTTTCCTTTCGATATTCCATTACATTCAGGTGTATATGGACATGATATATGCTGTTGAATGCCACAATTCTGTAAGTGTGTTCTGAATCTTTGGCTGATAAACTCTCCTCCTCCATCACACTGAAAAGTCTTGATTTTACAGCTATGCTGATTTTCTACTAACTTTTGAAACATGAGGAAAATACTATAGAATTCCGACTTCAGCTTTAATGGATATATCCAACTGAACCGAGAGAAATTGTCAACAAAAATGACATAGTACTTGAAACTTTGAAAAGAAGTAACTGGAGAGGGCCCCCAGATATCACAGTGAATCTGTTCTAAAGGTTTAGTAGCTGTAGAATTTGATAATGGAAAGGGTAGAGCAGTACTCTTGGCTAATTGGCAACTTCTACATACAGACTGTGGTTCTTTGTTGTATTGGATTAGATTTTTGTTCTTCAGATGCTTCAAAATATTCTGATTTGTATGAGCCAGTCGTTGATGCCAGATACTTTCTGCAACAATCCTTTGTCTCTGGGTGAAGTAGACTTCTGCAGCATGAGGATCTACTCTGTACAGCCCTCTAACCTTGTTCCCTATCTTCACGGTTGTGTTGGTGGTGCTGTCCTTGATATATACACCAATTTTGTTAAAGATAAAAGAACAGGGGTAATCATCAGTTAACTTTGATACTGATAGAAGATTTTTCTTAATCTCAGGAACAATAAGCACATCATTTAGAGGCAAGGCATCAATTGCAGTATTTAGTATTGCATTACCAATGTATCTAACAGGTAAACACAAACCATTGCCTACCATGACTGTATCAGCATTGTTATTTTTAGAAAGACTATGAAGTATACCAGCATTAGGAGTAATATGAGCTGTTGCTCCAGTGTCTGGATACCATCCTTGATCATTTGTCTCCTCAATGTGTAGTGCTGCTAGTGCTGTTGGTATCTCCTCAGCTTGATAGGAGTTATCAAACCGATACCAACAATGTAAGGCATCATGACCAGGCCTCTTACAGATCTAACATTCAAGTCGAGTATGTTCTGCTGCTTTTTCTATTTGCACCTTTCTATGAAGAGTTGAATTTAATGCAGGATATGACCTGGTATCAGAATACCTTTGTGCTGATGCATTGTATGGTCTGAATCCTTGAGCAGGACCCAAGCCAGAGGAAGTATTGAGTTGTTTGAACTGCTGATTTTCTTGTTCATAGTTTGAGTTATTATTCCTGTAACTCATGTTTCTACCAGGATAACCAAAGTTCCTGTATCTGGCATTATATGATCTTCCTCTTTCATAACTTCTTCCTCCTCGATTATTTATCCTTGACCCTCTGAGGATAGTATTCTGTTGTATATATTCTCTGTCAGCCTCTTCTTTATGTATAGCTTCAGTTTTCCTCTGACCATAGTAAGCTAGATTAGGGCTGAACTGATTTAAAGAGTAATTCTGTATCCTGGCTTCAAATCTTTCTAAGTGTGAGATTACTTCATCATATTCTGGTTGGGGTTTTAGGCAATAGATTGTTGTTTTAAAACTTTCATACTCAGATCCCAGGCCTTCCAGAACTCCAAATAGTTTTGTGATTTCATCAACTGGTTTTCCTATGGCATTCAATTGGTCACATATCGACTTGTAATCCCTGAGATATGCTGATAAAGTTCTTTCACGTTTCTGGCAAGCCTGCAATTTTCCTCTTAACTCGAATTCCTTAGCTACGATTTTTGTGTAAACCGATTTAGCGAGTTTGCCAAACTTCATACGCAGTATCTAACCCAATTATCAAGCTGAGTATGTTTTCTGATACAGCACCACTAATCCAAGAGGATACGAGCTGATCTGTTTTTATCCAGTCGTTATACTCAGGATTAGGAACCTCAGAATTTTGACCTCCTTCTTCAACTTGCACTGTCTTCGCAGGTGATGAAATTTCCCCATTCACAAAGCCAAACAGATCTTGGCTTCTTAAAAATCTATGAAATTGAGCTTGCCATAAAAGGAAATTATCCTCAGCTAGTTTGATGGTAACAAAATTCGAGATATTGACATGAATAGGAAATGGATATCGCAAACTTCTTGCTGCCATTCTGTTCTTTCCAGATCTTTGATCAATTCTAGTTGTAGATATGACTTCTACTGGTTTGCAGTACAATACTACAAATATACTGCTGATGAAGATTTAGATGCAGATGAGAAATACCGATTCACAGATCTTGATGGAAGATTCAGATATCTTCAGAGATTAATGAAGTTTCGAAGCTAACTTCAATCTGATATAGATCCAAAAGACTTACGGAATATCTTCTGAGAAATCCAAAGGCTGAATGCATAGAAGCAAGATGATTTCTTCAGGATGCAAGATGATTTCTTCAGGATGCGAAGCTCTGATACCATGAAGAAATTTATGCACAAAGAAGAAGTTGCAAGTCTTGAATGACTGAGAATTAGAGAGCTCTTGAGATGAACATTTCTTTCTGTATTTTCTTCTATGCTTTACAAAACACGAGAGTTAGCCTTTTTATATTCAATGGCTATCTCTGGAAACGAACTTTACGGGTGTTGAATCAGTTGAAGAGAAGGAAAAACTGATTAACGAAGCAAACGAAACTAACTAACTTCTAAAACCGAAGAATACCAAACTATCTACGAGACTTGCATCTTATACGAGTATTCGAAACAGAGCTTTTTAGCTCACTTTTACAGATCATCACTTTAGCTCACGTAGTCTTCTTTCTCTTTCTTTGATGCTAATTATAGCCCCTTTTACTCCTCATTCTTCTTAACAGCATTTATATTCTCTACTTCATCTTCTTCATACATTTTCTCTTCGTTGCTCTTGTATATCTTACTTCCCCTGTCTGTGATAGTCTTAGTAGAGCTTCTGTTCTTGCTGTTCTTAACACCGTCTTAAATAAAACCAAGCAACGGAGTTCCCAGAGAGAAGTGTTTGACCACGAATATCCCTACCCGGCTCGGCGACGACGGCCAGAAGGTGAGCGTGAAGCGAAACGAGCTATGGTCGGCCGCCTCGATGTTGCACCGAGCCAGGATCATCGAGATAAAAGTGGATTGAACCCAAAGAAAACTCACCACGTGCTCGAGGGTGTTGGCTGGAGATCGCCGGTTTATGTTGGGGATGGCCGCGTAACGCTTGTCCGAGAACGAAGTTCGGCTCCTGGGTCTCTGCTGTCTCTCAGTCCATCCGTCAGCTCACTCTCGGTTCTCTCTCCGCTTCACCCTTTGCTCACTCTCTCGGATCTCACCCTCTCTGTTGCTCTCGCTGTCTCCAGCCTCCCCTGAAGAACTCGAGAACACAGTCACCTCTCTCTCCCGCTCTCCCTCGCTATCCACCTTCTCGATCTCCCTTCTCGAGCGGCTCTAGCCTCTCCTTGGTTTTCAGCAGCACCCTTCCAGAAGCAGCCACCCTCGAGCTCCCTCTCTTCTCTGGCTCGCTCCTTCTCTCTCTCTCTCTCTCGAGCTCACCTTCTCACTCTCACTAGCTCTCTCTCTCTCTCTCTCTCTCTTTCTCTTGGTTGCTCTACCTCGGCCGAACAAACCCAAAAAGACCGGAGAGACCCCCCTTCCCTTTGCCGCCTTTCTCTCCCATTTATCTCGTTTCTGTCCCTTTCTTCAAGGACGAGACCAGCTGGCTTCGTACCGCACGACATTCCTGGGCGAACGTCGGGCGCAGCCCCGCGTCCTTGCGTCCTTCGGCCAGCGACCCGCTCTCTGTTTTGTCCTGAAGCTAACGTCCAAGCGAGGGAAGGAGGAGGAAGGGGCAAGTAGTTGTTTTATGTACTCTATGTTGATATCTGGGGGGAAAATTTTAATTATAGGTGATTCACCCCTGCCCTTCTTTAAAATAAAGAATTTATAATCTCTATTACATAGGAAGTAATACTATCTTTAGTTTCAAGCCTAAGCACTTTTTCTTTCCAAGAAAAAAAGAAAATTGTAATAATATGTTGTATCCACTAGCAAAGATGTTGATTAATAAGATAAGAACAAGAAATCTCTCAAATTAAATAAAAGATGTTGTTGCATCCATATAGGCAAAATCGAAATATCTAAATTTTCTTTCTTGAAATATATGCAAATCTTTTCTTTGTTTCTTTTGTTGCACATAAAAAGTGTATGGTATTAAAATAGTAATGGCCAGGATTTTTTATTTTTTTTTCATATCAAGCCTACAAAGGAATTTATAAGTAACGAAAAGATATTTGTATTTTTATTTAAAAGGTGCAGATCAAATAATGAACTCAAGTTGCATTTGTCATGTCTTAATAAGTCGATCCTTTAATAGTATATTCTCTTTGATCTTCTCTAATTATACATCTTTATACGTATGGCAATCTGTCTTGTTTAGTAAAATATAAGAGCAGGATGAAAGAAGGGTACCGAATGTTCATTTCCTTAGGCATCGTACTCTTGAAAATAGGGAATTACATGTTCTGGTGGATAAGATTGTAAACACAATCAGGATGTCTACCTAAAGAGAGGAAAACCAGGCCTTGTTTAGTTCTCTGGACTTGGTCAAAATCTGATTCTTGTGCATCTGATGCAGCCCACATTGAAGACCAGCTCTCTCGACCAAGAAGATCGGCCCGCATTAAAGCTCGACAAAACCGAGAAGCCATAATGATATCTTGAGTCCATTCCAGAAGTTTGAAAGAAGACACCTTGGGAGCCATGAAGACGTGATGCTTTTACTAGTTTCTAGTTCCTAAGCTCTTTATTATTTTTCTAGTTTCTAGGCTCTTTAATGCTTTCAAGTTTCTATGCTCTGTTTTTATTTCTTTGATGATATAAGTCATCCAATCCCTTGTAGAAGACAGACAACTTTTGATTAATGAAAAGCTTTGCTTGAAGCAAGCATCATGAACCTTGAAGAGTTCAACTCTTGAAAACCTAGAAGAGTTTTCACTCCGTCCTTGAAGAGTCGGAGCTTTCAAAATCTGCATCCTTGAAGAGTTGCAGTCATTGATCTAGAAGAATCGGTGCCCCCCCCCCTCAACTTCCTTGGAGGCCTAGAAGAGCAACCAACGAAGTTCCTATCTTTTCCTGTTCTGTTCGTTACTTCCAACCCAATTTCGACTATTCTACAGTGCTTATTTCAGAAAACCCAAAACACAGAAATTGTAGATCCAGAAGTCTTTGTTCATTTGGCTTTGGAATCAGGTCGATCCAATCTGTATTGACAAAGATACGACTGTTCTCCTGAGCTTGCGCAGTGTTGAAATTACTGTTCGTCCCGTTTCTTGTGCGCGAGTCACTCTCCCGATCCTATTGTTTGAGAAAGCCTCCCCTAGGCTTGCATCATTTGGTATCAGAGCTTTGGAGGAGAGGACAATGCCTCCAAGACAAGCTAGGCGTCGTGGCGGCAGAATCATTCCCCTCAATGAATTGCACACACTCGCTGAGAATATGCAACAACAAATTGATGAATTGACGCAACAAGTTCAGCGTTTGAGGGCTGAAGCAAATAATTCTCCACCCCGTTCCAGGACTGAAGATTCCCATGGTGACTCTTCCTCTTCGGAGAGTGTTAAATCTATTCACGATCGGAGGCATGTTCGACATCGTTTACAACATATTCGTGAGCCAGATTGGGAAAAGGAAATCAAGAAAGATGTTCTAAAATTTACAGGTAATGAGTCTCCTAATGAAATTGTTGATTGGCTAACACTTGTGAATGAGGTGTTTGAGCATCGAAATGTTCTGGAGAATCGTCACGTTGGGATCATTGCTATGCGATTCCGAGGCAAGGCGATTGCTTGGTGGAGACGTGAAAAACAAACTCGCCAAGCCGTTGGCAAAGCACCAGTCACTTCGTGGAGAAAGATGGAGGGCAAGATTCAAAAATATTTTCTTCCCAAAGGATATAAGAGAGAGCTCTACCAACAGTACCAAAATCTAAAACAAGGTACGCGAACGGTGGACCAATACACCAATGAATTCAATGAGTTGGTGATTCGTAACAATATCCAGGACCCAGAGGATGTGCTTGTGAACAAATACTTGAACGCTCTTCAATTTTACATTCAAGACGCCTTGGAAGTCCTCGACATTTGGGACTTAGGAGATGCACACCAACGGGCACTCAAAATGGAGCGCTCTCATTTTCGAAGACAGCAATCTGCTAGTAAGCCTTCTACTCAGCCCCATGTTTCAAAGCAACCTGCTACATCCGAAATACGTTGCTATTCTTGTGGAGAGTTGGGTCATCGTGCTAGCAATTGTCGAATCAATAAGAATCGACCAGTCGGTAAAGCCTTTTTGGTGGATGATGATTCTAATGAGAATGCTGAGAATCCACTTGAAGAGGAGTTGAAAAATGATGAAGAAGCTGCGGATGATGAACAAATAGTGCATGCTGACACTGGCGAACTTCTTATGGTGAGGAAAATTTTTCTTACTCCTCGAGACGACACTAGAGATAGGTGGTTGCGTACCAATATTTTTCATTCTACTTGCACAATCATGGGAAAGGTGTGTCAATTAATTATTGACTCTGGTTGTTGTGAGAATATAATTTCTGAAGTAGCGACAAACAAGCTGAAGTTGGAATTAAAAACGCACCCTACGCCTTATAAAATGTCGTGGTTGAAGAAAGGCACTGAGGTAACTATTTCAAAACGATGCCTTGTTAATTTGTCCATTGGTTCTGTTTATAGTGACAAAATATGGTGTGATGTTCTGCCGATGGATGCTAGTCACATTATTCTTGGTCGACCATGCCAATTCGATAAGAGGACTATGCATGATGGTTATCGAAATACATATTCTTTTGAATTTGGAGGCAAAAAGATTACGTTGGCACCTAGTAGGGTGGGAGATTCTTCTGATGATGATGGCAAGAATTCGAGGACGAATTCTTTTAAAGATGGGGAGGATGATGCAGCCCACATTGAAGACCGGCTCTCTCGACCAAGAAGATCGGCCCGCATTAAAGCTCGACAAAACCAAGAAGCCATAATGATATCTTGAGTCCATTCCAGAAGTTTGAAAGAAGACACCTTGGGAGCCATGAAGACGTGATGCTTTTACTAGTTTCTAGTTCGTAAGCTCTTTATTATTTTTCTAGTTTCTAGTTCCTAAGCTCTTTATTATTTTTCTAGTTTCTAGGCTCTTTAATGCTTTCAAGTTTATATGCTCTGTTTTTATCTCTTTGATGATATAAGTCATCCAATCCCTTGTAGAAGACAGACAACTTTTGATTAATGAAAAGCTTTGCTTGAAGCAAGTATCATGAACCTTGAAGAGTTCAACCCTTGAAAACCTAGAAGAGTTTTCACTCCGTCCTTGAAGAGTCGGAGCTTTCGAAATCTGCATCCTTGAAGAGTTGCAGTCATCGATCTAGAAGAATCGGTGCCCCCCCTCAACTTCCTTGGAGGCCTAGAAGAGCAACCAACGAAGTTCCTATCTTTTCCTGTTCTGTTCGTTACTTCCAACCCAATTTCGACTATCCTACAGTGCTTATTTTAGAAAACCCAAAACACAGAAATTGTAGATGCAGAAGTCTTTGTTCATTTGGCTTTGGAATCAGGTCGATCCGATCTGTATCGACAAAGATACGACTGTTCTCCTGAGCTTGCGCAGTGTTGAAATTACTGTTCATCCCGTTTCTTGTGCGCGAGTCACTCTCCCGATCCTATTGTTTGAGAAAGCCTCCCCTAGGCTTGCATCAGCATCCTTGGATGTATCCTTATGGATGAAGCCATGTTCATTGAACAGGTTGGTGAAAACTTATAGTATGCATAATTGTATAATTATAATCCACAGTCATCAAGAAAAGAAATATTTCTTGTCCAAATAGAGATTTTTCATTTCAGAACGTATAGCAAAAGAAATATTGAGAATTTAGACTAAGGTTATTTTACAATTTGGCTCATACATAAATTTCTTTCACAGCTCACCTCACCTAACCTCTCAGCTTTATTGTTTTTGTTTCGTCAGTGTGAGGCCAGCAAAACAATTTTTCAAGTTCCTCTTGCTGAAAGGATCATATTTTTCTACACAAATTGGAAGATTGGAGGGGAAATAAAAAAGAAAGAAAGAAAGGAAGGAGTCCAGATTCTGAGATTAGATGCAATCATGCAAAATGAATGTCGCATATGCTCTATTACATTTAATATATTATTTATGCAATTAGGATATATCCGCTCCCTCAGGTAATCGAGACCTTCTCTATCAATTAAATTCATTCCATTTCGACAAGTGGATTGACCTTTTCAAAAGAGGGACCCGCAAATGACTAATTTTAGTCCATGCCTTTGGGGTTATATATATGAGGTGAGGCAAGTTGTATGGCGTCCACCTATTTTCCCTTTAAATTAGGGAAGGCTGCTTTGTCTTTGTCCTAGGTGTTTTAATCACGCTTGCCCAGCTGCCCTTCTTCAAGGTGATGATAAGGGTTCCTAAAACTTCTTATATTGAAAGGGTTGTGCTAAATAATCTTGCTGATTTTTATTGGATGCTTAAACCGAGCCACTAGCTTAAAACAATCGCTTGTTGTTCGTAGCTTTGTTTAGTAGGAGTTGAGCAAAAATGACTAGCAGCCTCTAAAACCTGAATCGGCCTAATTAATCTCTACTTAATTAGACGCTTACATTAGCTAAAATAATTTTTTTCCGTGTGCTTTTTATTATATTTTATGGGATTTGGTGTCATGAATGGAAGAAGGATATTAAGATATTGAGATAATGACACCACAAGTATCATAATTTTCGTGCGGTGCTCGCCTAAGTGCCATAACATTTTTTTTTTTTCAATTACTTGAATATCATGACTTTAAAATAAAATAAAATAAAATCTCTACTTGAGTCCCATAACTTTTAATTGATCATTTGAGTGTTGTAATTTTTAAAGAATGTTTACCATAGGTGCCACGTCACGTTGAATTTCCTTATTAATGAAAAATTACAACGCTTAAGTGATTCATTATAACATCTAAGTGATTGAATTTTTATGGTATTTAAGTGGTTGTTGTACAAAAGTTATGACATTTACAGTGTCTTTTTTCTTCTAATACACTTGAAATACAAATCTCACTATGTGCTTATAAGATTAGCATATTTGTTTTGTCTAAGTTTTTTAAGAAAAATTTAACGAAATACACATTATTTCTCATCCCATGACCACTTACCTCTTCTTTTGAAAATAACAAATATCTACACGAATTCTACCATTCAAAATTCACTTTTTCAGTCTACTTAAACCGTAAGGAATATGCTAAAATGAGTTTACATGGAGGGGCAAATTAATGTTCTCAATGTGGGGATTTTCTTGGAAGTATGTGAATGATATTTATCAAAACGAAAATATGTGAGTGGCTATTAGATCAAGAGTAAGATATATTTTGATATTTTCCCTTTCTCGAGCAGGCCACAGCCATATATTCTTGCTGGATTTTGTTGGCCTATTCCGAATCGTGAAGTGAGAGAAGACGGAGATGCAGCAAATGTGGACCAATAAAGTAGTTGGAGAATGGTGGTTGGACATTTTTGGCTAATGTGCTCTGCAACTTTATGGTCCATTGCGTTGTGCCTGCGAATTCTTTCCCGTCGGCTGGCTTCATGGTGGCTAAATTCTTTAGATTCGTGGGCCTCGGCAGTACATGACGTCCTTAGTAGAAAGTAATTCTGTCCACCTATTGCCTCTATAAATTGCCATTTTCCGCAAAATTGGCCACTATGGAAAGATGAAAAACATCTCTTTTTGAAATTCCTGCTATCTAGTCTTTACCATTTGAGCAGACATCAAAAGCGTCACTGACCACAAAGGAGGCTATATGCATGCTTTTTGTTCGCATATGTAGTGATTCTTTTAAATAATAGAAAAGGAAGATAATGTGTCCCCAGAAGAAGGTCCGGCAGAAATTATCTTGTGCTCATCGTCCAACTGGGAAAAAAAGGGTTTTGGTTAAGAAAATTCCCAAAAGAAAAGTAATGTTCCAGCAGAACAGTTCTTTTTCTTGATAGTTTCTTATTGCACCAAAGAGATAAGAAACTATTAATTGAGATCTTATCTTTCTTACACGATAAACGTGGGTTAAAGTTGAAGATAACAATGCCTCCATGGAAAAATGGACAGAACTTAATTACTTTCCAGGTTAGAAAAACACTCTGGTTTTCCTAGCCGGTGGTTGCCCATAAAGAGCGATGCAGCCCTTTACATCTGTGATCCTGCTGTATTCGGAGACTCTGTTTCATTAGTGATTCCAATACCATTAAAGGGGGCGAGTCAGAAAAGTAAGGAGTTGCTTGCCAGTTTGCAAGACTGAGGTCCGCGAGGAATTCCTAGAAACCACTAGTATAAACCGATCTGAGATGGGGTTTCCATATTAGCACTGGGGGTTTCTCATTTCGAGTCATCCATATAAAGCAAGCAGACTGGCCACGTCGGAAAGAGAACTTATCTTCTCTGGAGCTTATAGATTTGCTAGTTCCTTGTACATAGTCAGATAGAGAACGAAGGAGCATTTTTGGAAGGCGAGCAAGCATGGCGATTAACGAGGACATTGAAAATCAAGAAACCGGGGACAGAGAAGGAGTAAGAGAGCGGCTCCTCGTACCGCGAGAGAAGGACCGAGCTGGCAAAGATGAAGGAACCGATAAGGGTCGTCCGTGGATGGTCTATTTCACCACATTCGTTGCGGTTTGCGGTTCCTATGAATTCGGGACCTGCGTAAGTAGGAAATGCAATTTCTTTTTGAAAAGTCCAGGTCCAATAGTAATGGTTAAAATGAAAAGGATGTGATTAATTGAATCTAATGAGAAATTGTTTCATTGGATTTTCAGGCAGGTTATTCATCACCAACTCAGGATGCTATAGTGGAGGAACTTAGTCTCTCTACAGCTGAGGTATGTCGAATTAACCTGCGAGTGTTGAGAAGCACATGTTGCGTTGTCTTTGTCCGTTGCTTCGATTCAATATCGGACTTGTCACTGAAGGTGCCCATATACAAGAAAATCAAAGTAACGATCTGCTCATATTCCGGGTCCATAATATGGACGAGTTATATGATCAAAAACTTTATAAACGAGACTCTCTCAAAAATAAGGATGTTGGCTTTGAGGTAGAGATACTTCTTTCTCTAGACATCTTATTCTTTCTGCATTGTAACGAGTGAAATGTGTACCAAATTTTCGCATCGAGTTCCATTGTTGGACACCTCAGGACAAGAAAACCAAAAAATGGGGAGATTTAGATTGGGTATCGTCAGCTGAAAATTGCGACTGCATATCATTCAGGTTTCTGATCGAAGTGATAGGTTTGTTCAGAATAGCTTTCCACTGAGATTCTCGGACATTCGGTGACTCATAGCATCGGTGACTTATAGCATCGTTAGCTAGATGGTAACTGAGGTTCTTGCTCTCACTGAACTCAAGCTGATTTGCAGTTACACTTTGTGTCTTTCAACAGTATTCAGTCTTTGGATCCATACTGACATTCGGTGCAATGATTGGTGCAATTACCGGAGGACCAATCGCTGATTTTGTTGGCCGTAAGTGGGTAAGCAGCAAATGAGTACGTCTTTCACAATGTAAAACAGAACAGTGTTGTTCAAGACTCTTTGAGAGTTTTGGCTTTGGGATTTAGTCAAATCATAGACGGAGGACGTGACAGCAAAAACATTTGCCTCAAAATGCAGACAATGAGAATAGCGAGCGCTCTTAGTGTAGCAGGATGGCTTGCTATTTACTTTGCTGAGGTGTGTCCATATCCTATTTACAAGCCTAATCATACATGAAGATCGATTAGTTGCATAAGAACTTCAAGTCTCATCAATTCTCTGTTCTGTTTAATTTTGAGTAAATTAGGGAGCACTGGCTCTGGATATCGGAAGATTGGCCACGGGATATGGAATGGGAGTCTTTTCCTATGTGGTAATTCCTCACTTCGTACCACACAAATTTGATGTAGCAAGTTGTTCTACGACAACATGCTGGACTCAATTTACAGTGACAACATGAGGCTCTCTCTTCGGTTTAGATTGGTTAATCTTTTTCTAATTTATGTCCAGGTACCGATATTTATAGCTGAAATTACACCCAAAAATCTCCGTGGAGCTTTGACTGCTGTCAATCAGGCAAAGTTTTTGTATGAACATTCTTGGTTAAAATTGCAAGCATGGAGCTATTGGCAAAAGGCCTTAGCTTGTAGCAAATTTTGCCCTCTTGCAAGTGCAAGATGGTGTATATATGTACATCCTACGGAACGTACTGGGCCTAACATGTTCTCTTCTCTCCACAGCTTATGATCGTTGCTGGAGTGTCCGTTTCCTTCATAATCGGGACAGTATTAGCTTGGAGGGTTTTGGCATTAATTGGTAAAACAGAAAAAGTAGCATAATTCAAGTTTAGTGCCAATGTTGTATAGAAAAGTCCAAGTCTGAAACCACCTTGAACATCTGCGGTTTATGCAGGTCTAATCCCCTGTGCAGTCCTACTGTTCGGCCTGTTTTTCATTCCAGAGTCTCCTAGATGGCTGGTAACAAATCAAGATGAACACCAGACTCTTCTTATCTGAATTGTTGGAAGAGAGGGATTTGTAGTGTTGGAATGAATTTTAGGATTCTGCCAAATGCAGGCGAAAACAGGCCACGAAAAGGAGTTTGAAGCCGCACTGCAGAAACTCCGTGGAAAGGATGCTGACATTTCTGAAGAGGCTGCTGAAATACAAGTAAAAGGCTTTAAGTCTATACTCGTTTCATCGTAGTGCCTCAACTTTATAAGTACGAATAACTGACAGAATTATCAAATTTGTTTTTCTTGACAGGACTACATTGAAACTCTTCAACTGCTCCCGAAAGCCAGCATTCTCGATTTATTTCAGAGAAGATATCTGAGCTCTGTCATCGTAATCTTCTCTCTGTATTTACTGCTATGTATCCAATAAAGTCCCTCCTTCGTTGCTTTCTTGGAATGCCCTGTGGATCGGGAATATGCAGTAGTTGTACTTTTGGTGATATTTCCCATTGTTGTTCTTTTTGCTGACAAATTTGTTAAATTTTGGCCAGATTGGTGTTGGATTGATGGTCGTCCAACAGTTCGGAGGGATAAATGGCATCTGTTTCTATACAAGCAATATTTTTGAGGAAGCAGGTATGCAGTTCATAGCAAGAAGCTCTTGGGCACCACAAAAATGAAAGTATGCTTTGCATTTTAAGATTCCAGAACGAAAAGCTAAATAAAAAGCAAAGCAAGGGTTCCAATTTATATAATCCAGTTAATATTCAAATGGGTTAGTAAAATTCGCAATGTCGAATGTTTTTGGTCTACTTAATTATCACTGAATGAGCTGTTCACATAATTTAGTGTTGAATCTCACAAGCAAGGTATTAGTCTCGCCTTTATAATCGCATTTGTACAATCTCCTCAGGTTTCTCCTCCAGCGTTGGAACCATAACTTATGCAATCCTCCAGGTCTGTAATCCTCGCCCTTTCCTCTTTGCTGGGGATCTAGTTTTATACTCGTCACGCTTAAAGAGTAAATTTTTGCAGGTTATTGTCACGGCTATTGGCGCTGCACTGGTCGATAGAGCTGGAAGAAAGCCCCTTCTCTTGGTAAAATAGATGAAAGCTAAGAAATCATGTCTATAGTAACAAAGCTTTTCTGGTTCTGCCCCTTTCGCAAGTTCTGCAACTTGAACCATAACCTTCTCTCTCTCTCTCTCTCTCTCTCTCTCTCAATCACAGATCTCGGGGACAGGATTGGTCCTGGGATGCATAGTAACTGCCCTTTCATTCTTTCTAAAGGTAATTACTATCAGTCCTAGTATCTTCCTTCTGCTTTGCAATGCTTGTCAACCAGTAATTTTTTGAGAATCTTCCGAGCCAGGTTCATGATCTGGCAGCTGATGCTGTCCCGATACTTGCCGTCACCGGCATTCTGGTAATAATCTCCCCTGCCTTGATCTCTTTCTGGCTCTATCCAGTTGGCCGCCGCAACAACTCCCTACTACAAATTTTTCTGTTCTGTTTTTACCAATGCTCAGCTATACATAGCAGCATTTTCCGCTGGAATGGGCGCGGTTCCTTGGGTTGTGATGTCCGAGGTAATCCTTAGCATCTCCCGAAGTTTCATGCTTATCAAATTAAAGGGTTGTTTTTGTAACTGGTGTTATTAGTACAAGATTTTCAAAATTCTTTTGCCAATCATGTAATGTGTGCTGGTGTTCAGATTTTCCCCATTAATATCAAAGGAGTAGCTGGAGGTTTCGCAACACTAGTGAACTGGTTCGGCGCTTGGGCAGTTTCCTACACTTTCAACTACTTAATGAGCTGGAGCTCCTACGGTACGACTCTGCTGAAAACACTCTTTGAACTGTTACTCTGGCAGGAGCTCGATAAACATTTTTCACATTGGAACATGAGTTGTTGCGCGAATTCGACTAAACTACAGACTTGAGACTTAGCTTTTCCTAAACATTTCAATACTATTTGGAGTTGGAGGTGTCTGTCGCTCCGTTCTTCATGCTCTCGAATCCATATTCAGACCATTTATTTCAATTAACGCATTTACAGCAACTTCTGCCTAAATTTGAATATCATGAAAATTGAGCCAACATATCATTTAAAAAAGAAAAAAAATTAAGTGGGTTTTTCTGCAGAATGATTAACCGACCGGTAGTACATACTAAAGCATTCTTCCCATGAGAAAAATGTCAGAATATGCTTCCGAAAAACTTGTCGAAAGCAAATAACTCTGCTCGCTTGCTTCACAGGTACCTTCCTTCTTTATGCGGTGATTAACGCCGCTGGGATGGTGTTTGTGATCACGGTGGTCCCTGAAACGAAAGGGAGGAGTCTTGAGCAGATTCAAGTAGCTATCAACAGAGAATGAAAATGGCAGCACTCTTCCTTGTAGTCCCATTTGAGCTTACATGACACTTGCAATACCACACATTTGGAGATGGAAAATGATGATGAAGCAGGTAACATCATCTTTTGTTTGATAAAACGACGTTATTGTTGAGATATGTCAGTTCATTTGGTTTTATTGCAGAAAGAGATGGGGTTATTTGACAGGAGAGTGAGTAGAGTGAGTGATTGATTTACAAGAATAATACTCTCAATTGCTAGTGAAGAAGCACATATTGCTTTATTTTTATGAATGCGAATATTGCACTTAGAGTCTTCGTGCGTGTCAGGCAATGATGAAGCAAGTGACTTTCAAATTGAGGCTCGCGTTCATCTATTGCTGGGTGAGAAATTATTGTGTGGCCTTTATTCTTTTCTTATAACGTACAACGATTGTCTTTAGTGCCGTTATTAATCTTTTCAGTTACAAATTTCAGTTTTGTCAAAAATGAAAGATCCTACACTACGAAACAGATTATTATTTTTCTATAGTATTATATGGCACTGAATGAATTGATAGTTGATACATCAATTTGCATATTTATGTCCAGAATCTTTTGGTGTACGTGCAAGAGATAATATAGGATACTTTCAACAAGAGATTTTTTACTTAAAAATTTGACTAATCATTGCTGAATATTTAATGATGATATAGAAAGCAACTAAGGTATAATTGCGTGTGGAACTGCTCGCAGAACAAACCAATTTCCAGAAAGGGTAATATGCAATAAAAAGAAAACTAAAAACGTAATCAGTAATAATATTACTACAAAAAATTGAACATGTGCAGTTAAAACGTCATTGGATGCGTCAGTTAAAATAAACTTTGCTGTATTATATGGAAAATCCATTTCAGTCTCTTCAATTATACTTAGGTGTACGCATTAGCTTGAAAAATATATGGTAAATGCTAATTACAACTATTTGAAGGCGTGTCTGTTTCACTGAGAAGAATTTCTATGCGAAACTCTTTGATGTTATGTTCACAAAAGTAAATTGACCGGTAGTCTCATTTGAACTTACATGACACCTTCAATATCACACATTCAGAGATATGGAAGATGATGATGAAGTAGGCAACAACATTTCTTTCATTTGACAAAATGACAGTTTTATTGAAATTGATCAGTTCAATCATTAAGTGGTTATGTTATAGGAAAGAGATGATTGTATTGTTCATAGATCTAGCAAAATTGTGGGAGAGTGATTGAAATATTAAAGTCGAAAGTAAATAAATAAACATTGCTTTATATTTTTGAAGTCAAATTTTGCATCTATAGTCTTTGCGTGACGACGAAGTTAGCGAGGTTCTAGTCAAGGCGCGTCGGTCTCTCGATAGCAATTATTGTATTGCTTTCTAGGTGTGTCGGTCCCTCGATAGCAATTATTGTATTGCTTTCTAGGTGCGTCGGCCCCTCGATAGCAATTATTGCATTGCTTTCTTTCTTTCATAACCTATTCCACCATCCAAGAAGCACACTTACTCCATGTTTTTTACTTTTGCCAAAAGCGACATTATACAAGTTAATATTCCCATAATAAGCTATTTTTATTACCAATTTTTGTTCTTTGTTAAAAATGAAAAAGCTCATATAATAAAATACGATATGTATTTCCTTTTTGTCTTCACAATTTAATAAGCGACATACATGGAATATTAGCCTTGAAAAGAAAATAGAATGCCAATGCCTCACTCGAAAGGATTTTTGATTCATTTTAGAATACAAAACATTCAAATCAATTCTTATTTATGGTACTAAGAAAAGTCAATTTGGAAACTGCAGAGAAGTTGCTTTTCTAATCAATGTGAAAGCCATGGATAAATAATTCCAACACTGTGTTTTGTCACGTAGATTGCAAGGGTCACAATTTCCACGCGATACACACTTTTTCTTCACTAGACTTGCCTTTATTGGTTGACTTGGACATTTGTATGACTGACGACCCGATGCTTTTCATTCATATTTACCAATTAGCAAAAACTTTCATTGCATCAGATCAAACGATAGAGAGACAAAGAAGTCTCTAAGCTCCATGAGCATGTTTCATGTTTTGCTTTTCATATTGCATGTTCTACTGCTACTAGGGATGAGTTGCTGTGCGGAGAATAATCGCTTGTGCACTGCTTCATCTTGTGGTGATGTTCATGACATACGCTGTCCTTTTCGATTGAAAGGTGACCCGTAAAGCTGCGGCCGCTCTGAGTATGAGCTAGCTTGCAAAAATAATCGCACCATTCTATATTTGTATTTTGGTCGGTATCATGTGAAGTCGATTGACAATTACAATAATTTCGGGGATAAAATATTGGGCGCAATCACGGTGGTTGACGATGGATTGCAAAAAAGTAATTGCTCATCCCTCCCTCGTTTCTCATTGGCAAGCTCCAACTTGAGTGATCAGTATCCGTACTATCAAAATGCTTCATCCTCTGCGGTGGTCTTCATGAAGTGCTCACAGCCTGTTGCTTCTCCTTTGTATATCAATACTGAACCATGTATTGAGGGAGCATACCCTTCCGATACGCCCCCTAATATTTCCCAAATGAAGGTGTACTCATACGCTATTTATGGGTTAAGTTTATAAGTAAAGGACATCGAGGATTCTTGCAACATAACCACGATGACTTTCTTATCGGATGATGACCTGATGCGGGAAATGGATAGGTAGAATCGTGTGAGCCCACCACCGTGAGAATATTGGCCTTGAAAATAAAATTGAAAATAAAATTGAATGCCAATGCCTAACTTGAAAGGATTTTGATTCAAATTAGGGTACATAACGTTCCAATCGATTCTTTTTTTACTGAAGTAAAATTGATTCCTAAAGAGTCAATTTGCCAAGAAAATTAAATCTGAAAACTGCAGAGAAGTTTCTTTTCGAATCAACGTGAAAGCCACACCATAAATATTTCCAACACCGTGTTTTTGTCGCCTTGACTGCAAGGGCTGCAATTTCCACATGAGACCCACTTTTTCTTCAGTAGACTTTGTGTTGATGGTTGACTTGGAAATTTGCATCTCTTGTCTTTGCGTGACGATGAAGTTAGTGAGGTTCTAGTCAAGATGCCTCGGTCCACCACTAGAAATTGCCGTATTACTTTCTCTCTTTCATAACGTGTTACACCATCCAAGAAGCACTTATTTCTTATTTTCCTTTTACTTTTGCCAAATGTGACATTATATAAGTTAATATTCTTGTTCATAGTCTATTTTTGTTATCAATTTCTGTTTTTTGTCAAAAATAAAAAGCTTAGATGATGAAATATGAGATCTTTTTCCTTTTCGTCTTCACAATTTAACAAAGGGACACTTATGGAATATTAGTCTTGAAAAGAAAATAGAACGTCATTGCCTCACTTGAGAGGATTTTGATTCAATCTGGAAACAGTGGAGAAGTTTTTTTTTTTTTTTTTTTTAATCAATGTGAAAGCTATGCATAAATAATTCCACCACCGTGTTTCAACACCTTGACCACAAGGATTGCAATTTCCACGCGATATCCACTTTTTCTTCACTAGACTTTGCTTTATTGGTTGACTTAGACATTTGTATGACCAAGGACTCCAAGCTCTTTCCATTCATATTACTGGGCCTCCATCACATTAGCAATTAGCAAAATCTTTCATTGCATCAGATCAAACGATAGAGAGATGATTAAGTCTCTGAGCTCCATAAGCATGTTCAGTGTTTTGCTTTTCATATTGTATGTTCTGCCACTACTAGGGACGAGTTGCAGTGCATAGAAAAATTACTTGAATGCCGCTTCATCTTGCGGCGAGGTTCGTGACATATCACTTTCGATTGAAAGGTAACCCAAAAGGATGTGGCCACTATGAACATAAGCTAGCTTGTGAAAATAATCGCATTGTTCTATATCTATATGCTGGCCAATATTATGTGAAATCAATTTAGTACCATTCCAATCTCAGCAAATGTTTATTCGACAGCAAAATCACGGTGGTTGACGATGGATTGCAATTTCC
The DNA here is from genome assembly GCA_017140255.1 of Eucalyptus paniculata subsp. matutina. Lineage (NCBI taxonomy): Eukaryota > Viridiplantae > Streptophyta > Magnoliopsida > Myrtales > Myrtaceae > Eucalyptus > Eucalyptus paniculata. The sequence goes on from CM029445.1 coordinate 32,906,318, forward strand.
ATGTGATACCCACTTCCTCTTTTCTTCACGCCTTTATTGGTTGACTTGGACATTTGTTTGACCGACGACTCCCGACACTTTTCATTTTCCTTTTACTTTTACTTTTGCCAAAAGCAACATTATACAAGTTAATATTCCCATCAATAAGCTATTTTTGTTACCAATTTTTATTTTTTGTTAAAAATGAAAAAGTTCATACAATAAAATACGATATGTATTCCCTTTTTGTGTTCACAATTTAATAAGCGATATTCATGGAATATTAGCCTTGAAAAGAAAATAGAATGCCAATGCCTCACTCGAAAGGATTTTTGATTCATTTTAGAATACAAAACATTAAAATCGATTCTTATTTATGTTATTAAGAAAAGTCAATTTGGAAACTGCAGAGAAGTTTCTTTTCTAATCAATGTGAAAGCCATGCATAAATAATTCTAACACCGTGTTTTGTGTTTTGTCACCTAGACTGCGAGGGTTGCAATTTCCACGCGATACCCACTTCCTCTTTTCTTCACTAGACTTGCTTTTATTGGTTGACTTGGACATTTGTATGACTGACAACCGACGCTTTTCATTCATATTTACCAATTAGCAAAAACTTTCATTGCATCAGATCAAACGATAGAGAGACAATGAAGTCTCTGAGCTCCATGAGCATGTTCCGCATTTTGCCTTTCATATTGCATGTTCTATTGCTACTGGGGATGGATTGCGGTGCGAAGAATAATCACTTGTGCGTTGCTTCATTTTGTGGTGATGTTCATGATATACGCTATCCTTTTCAATTGAAAGGTGACCTAAAAAGCTGCAGCCGCTCTGAGTATGAGCTAGCTTGTGAAAATAATCACGTCATTCTATATTTGTATGTTGGTCGATATCATGTGAATACAATAATTTCAGGGATAAAATATTGGGCGCAATCACGGTGGTTGACGCTGGATTGCAAAAACGTAATTGCTCATCCCTCCCTCGTTTCTCATTGGCGAGCTCCAACTTGAGTGATCGGTATCCGTACTATCAAAATGCTTCATCCTCTACGGTGGTCTTCATGAAGTGCTCATAGCCTGTTGCTTCTCCTTTGTATATCAATACTGAACCATGTATTGAGGGAGCATACCCTTCCGATACGCCCCCTAATATTTCCCAAATGAAGGTGTACTCATACGCTATTTATGGGTTAAGTTTATAAGTAAAGGACATCGAGGATTCTTGCAACATAACCATGATGACTTTCTTATCGGATGATGACCTGATGCGGGAAATGGATAGGTATAATCGTGTGAGCCCACCACCATGAGAATATTGGCCTTGAAAATAAAATTGAAAATAAAATTGAATGCCAATGCCTTACTTGAAAGGATTTTGATTCAATTTAGGGTACATAACATTCCAATCGATTCTTTTTTTACTGAAGTAAAATTGATTCCTAAAGAGTCAATTTGCCAAGAAAATTAAATCTGAAAACTGTAGAGAAATTTCTTTTCGAATAACGTGAAAGCCACACCATAAATAATTCCAACACCGTGTTTTTGTCGCCTTGACTGCAAGGGCTGCAATTTCCACATGAGACCCACTTTTTCTTCAGTAGACTTTGTGTTGATGGTTGACTTGGAAATTTGCATCTCTTGTCTTTGTGTGTCGACGGAGTTAGTGAGGTTCTAGTCAAGACGCCTCAATCCACCACTAGAAATTGCCGTATTACTTTCTCTCTTTCATAACGTGTTACACCATCCAAGAAGCACTTATTTCTTATTTTCCTTTTACTTTTGCCAAAGGTGACATTATATAAGTTAATATTCTTGTTCATAGTCTATTTTTGTTATCAATTTCTGTTTTTTGTCAAAAATAAAAAGCTTAGATGATGAAATATGAGATCTTTTTCCTTTTCGTCTTCACAATTTAACAAAATGACACTTATGGAATATTAGTCTTGAAAAGAAAAAAGAACGTCATTGCCTCACTCGAAAGGATTTTGATTCAATCTGGAAACTGTGGAGAAGTTTTTTTTTTTTTTTTTTAATCAATGTGAAAGCTATGCATAAATAATTCCACCACCGTGTTTTGACACCTTGACCGCAAGGACTGCAATTTCCACGCGATATCCACTTTTTCTTCACTAGACTTTACTTTATTGGTTGACTTAGACATTTGTATGACCGAGGACTCAGGTTCTTTCCATTCATATTACTGGGCCTCCATCGCAATACCAATTAGCAAAAACTTTCATTGCATCAGATTAAACGATAGAGAGACGATTAAGTCTCTGAGCTCCATAAGCATGTTCAGTGTTTTGCTTTTCATATTGTATGTTCTGCTGCTACTAGGGACGAGTTGTGGTGCGTAGAAAAATTACTTGTCTGCCGCTTTATCTTGCGGTGAGGTTCGTGACATATCACTTTCGATTGAAAAGCAACCCAAAAGGATGCTGCCACTATGAACATAAGCTAGCTTGTGAAAATAATCTCATTGTTCTATATCTATATGTCGGCCAATATTATGTGAAATCAATTTAGTACCATTCCAATCTCAGCAAATGTTTATTCGACGGCAAAATCACAGTGGTTGACAATGGACTGCAAAAAAGTAATTGTTCATCCCTCCCTCATTACTCATTGGCGCTCTCCAACTTTAGTGATAATGATCCATACGGTTCGTTAGCTGTGCCGGTGGTCTTCATGAAGTGCTCACAGCCCCTTGCTTCTACTTCGTAAGTCAATACTGAACCATGTATTGAGGGAGCATATCCTTCCGATATGCCATCTATTTTTTCCCAAATGATGGTGTACTCATACGCTGTACATGGGTTTGATCTCCGAGTAGGGGGCATCAAGGATACTTAAACCATGACCATAAAGGCTTTAATACCGCATTATATCCCAGGGTGGAAAAAGGATCGGTATAATCGTGCGAGCTCACCGTATAAGGACCTCCACAACATGACGGTCGAGGGATTCACTATCTCCTATTATAAACTCTCGCCACCAACAAGTTTCGAGTTTTGCTACTTAGGTTTCGGATACCAAAGGGAGAGGTGCAGACACCATGATTCCCGAAAGCTGACTTTCCAGTTCTTTCTTTGTTTCTTTCTTCATCCTCATCCTTTTCTTAAATGTTAGCTCTACTGAGGGATCGTATAAAAATTTACTTACTGAGTGATGTGGCACATTTCAATTGGATATTGTAATAGGTCGGTTCGATTTATTGCGAGCAAAAGATGAGATTATTTTATAGGCGAGTGATTGACTGATCCACAAGAATGATATTTCAATTGACAATGAATAAGTACGTATTAGTTGATTTTTGTGCATGTGAATATTACACCTATAGTCTTTGTGTGTGTCGAGAATGACGAAGCAAGTGAATTTCTAATTGAGACCCACATCGATTGGTCGTTGGTTGAGAAATTATTTTTATTGCCTTTTTCATTGAGATCAGTTTGTTCATTCATTAAGTAGTTCAATTATGGAAAAGAGATGACAGTCATATTCATATTATAGCACAACTACAAAAGAGTGGTTTTAAAATTTCAGCATAGTGAATAAGTAAACATCGCATTATTTTTGTGAATTCAAATGTCACGTCTATAGTCCTTATGTGTGTCAATCCACGATGACGCAAGTGAGTTTCTAATCGAGATGCGTCGGTCCCATTGCTATTTGAGAATTTACCATATTGCTTTCTTTCATAAAGTTTCACAACATCCATGAGCAAGAAGCGCACGCTCCTTATCTTCTTTCTATATTTACGGAAAGCCACATTATATGAGTTAAAATCTATGTACCCGTTAATTAACATGATCCTCTTTTTTGGTTACTAATTTTTTTTTCTCAAAAATGAAAAAACCTTATGCGATGAAATTCATCATCCTTTTTCTTTTCGTCTTCAAAATTTAACGAAATGAAACTTACAAAACATTGGCCTTGAAAATAAAATAAAACGCCCGATGCCGTATTTGAAAGGATTTTGATTGAGTTTAGGGTACAAAACATTGAAACTGATTCTTTTTTACGATACTAAAATAAAGAGAGAATTAATTTGCCAAGAAAAATCAAATTTGGAAAATGCATAGAGGTTTCCTCCGTAATGAATGTGAAAGCTATCCATCACTAATTCCGAGACCGTGTTTTAGCTGGGCCATACTTTTTAAGACTTTCTTCGCTAGACTTTGTTTTAGGGTTGACTTGGACATTTCGATGACCGACGACTCCCAACCCTTTATTAAGCCTCTCTCGCATTACCAAATGAGCTAAAACCTCCATCGCACCAGACCAAACGATAAAGAGATGATTATTTCTCTCAGCTCCATATTCACACACCGTGTTTTACTTCTCGTATCGCATGTTCTGCTACTATTAGTGATGAGTTGCAGTGCGAAGAACAATCATTTGTGCGCCCCTTCATCTTGCGGTAAGATCCATAACATAAGTTATCCTTTTCGATTGAAAGGCGATCCAAAACATTGCGGCGACTTTCGGTATGAGCTAACTTGTGAAAATAACCGCACTATTCTATATCTATATGCTGGCCGATATTATGTGAAGTCGATCCATTACGGTTTCTATTATAACCAATATTACTTCGATGGTAATATCACGGTGGTTGATGATGGACTGCAAAAGGGTAATTGCTCGTCCCTCCCTCGTTACCCATTGATGTACTCCAACTTCAGTTATGATGAGAGATACTTCCCTCCTTACCCATTGACATACTCCAACTTCAGTTATGATGAGAGATACGCTGGTCGATACGCTAGGGAGGTGGCCTTCATGAAGTGTTCCCAACCCATTGCTTCTAGTTTATATGTCGATACCAGACCATATATTGAGGGATACTCTGCCGACACGCCTCCTTATTTTTCCCAAATGAAGGTGTACTCATACGCTGTACAGAACTTAAAAGCAGGGGATGTCAAGGACTCCTGCACCGTAACCATGACGGCATACGCATCGGATCAAATCTCGGGGCGGGAAGGGGATCAGAATGGGAGCTTAACATACAAGGACCTCCACAACAAGATGACCGAGGGATTCAATCTCTCCTCTGGGGGATTCTTTCGGGAAGAAGTTTTCAGTGTCGCTACTTAAGTTTCGGATACCGAATGGAGGGTTGCGGTGATTTTCGGTTCCTCAAGGGAGTTCCCCTTAAAGGTGTTCTTTCTTTCTTTCTTCTTCTTCTTCCTTTTATTAAATCCTAGTTTTACTAAGAGATCTTGCCAAAATTTAGTTACCAAGTGATGTGGCAAGTTTTAGTTGGGGATTTTTAATACAATCCACAAATTAAGACACTATTTTCTCTAAAAACACAATAAAAACAAAAAAAAAATTGCCACATCACTTAATTTGAAAAGTCTAATAAGATTTCTTAGTAGATTAGGCATGCATTGCTCTTTTTAATTTTACAATTTATGAACCTTTTTTCTGGATTTGACACTATTACTTTATATTTGTTTGGGGAAAAATGGTTGATTTAATAGTTGCTCGTGTCCATTGCATGGCTGTTACTCCTATGTAGATGAATAAATTGCACGCGTCCTGAATGATGTTTGTAAATTAGAATTGTGCTGCAGTGAGATGTGAACTTATTAATTGTTTGGTACGTCTTGAGGGAACAAAAGCGAGATCGTGTTCTTCATTTTTTTTTTTTTTTAGAGAAAATATCATGCTACCGTAACATGGATTTCCCATGTGAATAGAATAAGCTGCGATATGAGCACCTATTTAGGATAGTAAATTATTTTTATGTTTAAATGCTAAAATGATAGATTTAATTCTTCATTGATTGATCGTCGATTCTAATTAGTCATTTTCGGTCACCTTAGATTATGCTACGTGGGCCAGGCATTATTATGCGCCATATGTGGGTCGGAGCCTCGCCTTCGTCTTGGGTATGACTTCCTAGCCCTTTTCTCCTCACAACTATGAAGATCTCAAGCAGCACTCTGATCAAAAAAAAAAAAAAAATTACGTTAAAATTTTTTTTTATTGCACCGTGCTAATCTATGGACAATTTCTATCCAGCCAACTACGTTGCAGCAAAATTTGTACTCGGAGTTCTATGTGTGTTGATACTTCTAATCTATAAGTGGATGAGAAGGCACCAAGCGATTGATGCAAACATTGAAGAATTCCTACAAGCTCACAATAACTTTTTACCCATAAGGTACTCTTACTCGGATATTAAGAAGATTACAAAAAATTTCAAATACAAGTTAGGTGAGGGGGGATATGGTTCTGTCTACAGAGGAATCCTTCGAAGTGGCAATGAAGTTGCGGTTAAGATTTTGAACAAATCAGAATCTAACAGCCAAGATTTTATTAGCGAAGTGGCCACAATTGGAAGGATCCACCACGTCAATGTGGTGCAACTTGTTGGTTTTTGCTTCAATTACTCCAAACAAGCTCTAGTCTATGATTTCATGCCGAATGGCTCCCTAGATAAACACATTTCGAATAAGGATGGTGATGATCCTCTTGATTATAAGAAAATGTATGAGATCTCTCTTGGCATAGCTAGAGGGATAGAATATCTACATCAGGGATGTGATATGCAAATTCTGCACTTTGATATCAAGCCGCACAACATTCTCCTAGACCAAAGTTTTACTCCGAAAATTTCTGACTTTGGACTTGCAAGACTTTATCCCACCGGTCACAGCATAGTATCATTGACTGCAGCAAGAGGAACCTTGGGTTATATGGCGCCTGAGCTATTCTATAAAGACATTGGTGGCATTTCTTATAAAGCCGATGTTTATAGTTTTGGGATGATGTTGATGGAAATGGCCGGTAGAAGGAGAAATCTCAATGCACGTGCAGAGCATTCAAGTCAAATTTACTTTCCTTTGTGGGTTTATGATCAGCTTGGCAAAGAAAAGGAGGTTGAAATGGTAGATATCATAGAAGAGGAAAGAGAAACAACGAGGAAGATGATAATCGTTGCATCATGGTGTATACAATTGAGTCCTAATGATCGGCCGTCGATGAGGAAAGTCCTAGATATGCTTGAGGGAGATATGGCTAAACTACAGCTGCCTCCAAAACCGCTTTTGTATCCAAGAGTGGCGCCGATTGATGATGTCAACACTGATATAGAACTTGAAACGGTCTCAGCTTCGTCAAGTGCTTCGATAATTTTGGGCGGTTACCAATTTTACCATGACAATGAGTTTACGAAATCATGTATTGTGTGATTGTTCCCCTATTGTAGAAATGAGGTGCAAAATTTAAATAGTACTATCAACATGTATCATCATTCACAATGTAATCCGTGAAGCTTTTACAGGTTTTTCATATAGCACTAGTGTTTCCGATAGACTCATTATGTTCATATTTTATAAATGACAATGAATGTTGTATGGCATTCATTTAATTTTTGTTTCATGTGAATCTCTCTCATTTCCATCAAAACCTCTAACCCCCACCCTTCGACCCTGCTTGATCACCCACCTCTACAACTGCTACATGCTCAAGCAATCTCCGACTTTGACCTCATGTCACGGGATGGGTTAGGGCCTAACCGATGAATGACTGGCACATGTCAAAGACGAAAGACAGAGTAGGCCGACAATTTTGCCTTTACGATGAATGGAAATTGAGCAGGTAGTGTCGTTTTAGAGCATGTGATGTATTACAAAAGCTCAATCCCTAAATGCAGTGAGAATTTATGCGTTCACTCGATGATAAGACATGAGATGGTGCCTTACGTGCTTCCAAACAAGTATCATATTCCTCCAGACATTGATGTCGATTATCTACCTATAATAAGGAACCCTAAATGAATGTGCTTTCTTTTTTGATTTTCTTTTCCTTGATTCAAAATAAAATTATTATTCGATATCCACTTCACTTAGAGATCGGCAAGGGTGAACCGGCGGCGGGCAGCTCGTGGGTGCAGAGGCGCGATGGCGTCGGTTGCTGCAGAGGCAGAGCCTGGAGGGCGGAGCAGGCGCTCGGGCGGAGGAAGACTCAGGCGTCCCAGGACGTTGGGAGAGCAAGCAGCGCGGGTCTGATCTCGCGAGGGAACGATGCCAAATTAGCGAGGTACTCCCCCACTGAGATTCAAATAATGTCATTCATCAGGACTAAGAAAACATAGAAAAGCAGCGAAAGCGCATGATGCTGCTTAAAACTTGGGTCGTCTATCCAAGTACAAAAGCAATTAATATTTTCTGCGAGGTCTTTTCGATTGCTTCAAATGGTTTTCAAAGTATCTACAAATAGATAAAGCAGAAAGGACCATCCTAGTACAAGGTGAAAAATTGAAGGCTTTCAATGACTGAACGAGTCTCGGTTTGGAGAATACGAAATCATTCGAGACCACTCCCGAAAGCTAACTCTCGACTCTGGAAATGGCAAACCGTGTCTATATGTATAAAGAGATGTACTGAGTGATAAATTGATTGATAGCATATTACTAGCTTTTTTCAGATTTGATGCACCACGAGTCGAATGCACTGATGGGCAAACGAACAGAACCCCCATGTCTATGCAAGTATGCTGACGAGTATAATGCCAAGCCAAACCTTTACATGAAGAGATTCGCCAGTAGAAAGTCCAAAACAAGTAAGGGCGACGATGCTGAATATCGAGCTAAATAGCGTTAAATATCATGAATGCCTTCAGAGAAAGTCAAGACGGTTTGAATCCAAGTAGCTCAAGCTTCGAGCCATCAAAAGTCAACAGTTGGAAAGGTCCCCTGAAGTTTGCAGCCTGGGGGCCACCTGTAATGAGGTTCAGAACTAGCGAAATTGGCATATGTGCAGCGTCTAATGGAGCATTTATTCTCATTCCCTGTGCCTCCAGTGAAGGACAAGCAAGATTACCGTCGGTTACGAGACGTGGAGCGGACCCTGCCACCTCTCCTGATCCGACAAAGCCGATAGGAATAGCAGGTAGCTTGTCAGATTCAGCTCTGCTCATCATCATCTTAAACCACAGGCGCAAACACAATTAGCATCACAACTCGAAGTTGAAACTACGTTGTTCGACTAGAATGCACACCGCGACCATCATGTTGTCATTAGCAGTGTGTTCTACCAGTGGTAGCAATTACGATCATATAAACATACAATTACTATCGAAAGAATATTCATGTCCTCTGAAGCAAGACTTGACGAGGCAAATAAAGTTTTGCCACTCCTCGTGCCGTAAGCCGACAAAGGTACCTGTGCTATCAAACGATGCATGTATTTAAACTAGTGCAGATGACAGAATTCACCAAGTAAAATAGTGTGCACAAGCAGGTAATTTATATTAAGAATCTGATCAAGTTAGTAAGTAGCTTTCAGATGGAGATTAATAGTTAAGCTCATTGCCAGAGTAGGTACTATGTTCGATGCGATGGAGAAAAAGTAAACGATATGACACGGAAACATCTCAAGAATCGAGTTTATTGATGAGAAACTAAAGGTTCCCGTAGTTTGTCACGCTCACCGGAGAATCATCCTAATGAGAAAGACCGTTGTGACAGGAGACTGTGGAGCTGTCTCTTCCTGTTCATTTGACATTTGTTGCTCGGCTACACCATGAATGGAAGGCAAGAACAGTCGAAACCTCAAATAACGAAGTGTTCAAAGTACGGCAACAACCCAATGGCCACCCTTCCAACATGGAAAGGGGAGGTGGGGGGTTCGAATCCCCACCTTTTCATCCTCACTTTTTCAAAGAGTTGGGGTGGGGACGAATTAGTTGCAAGTGTGGGTTTTGACTCTCACGCTCTGCAAGGAGGCATGTCAAAAGTCTATAAGAGTGAGTATTAGAATAGGAGTAGATTATGACTAACAAAAAAAAAAAAGTATGACAACAAGACTCGTCTAATGGACGGCAAAATTCATAGGCTGAACATCAAGGTCTCCATAAACCGACTTCCAGAAGCAAACAATAATAAACAGATGGCCTCACTTGGAAGAGCCCTCGGTAAGTGGCTCGAGGAGCTGAAGAGATTCATGGAAAAACATCCCCAAGTGAAAGGTGAGCAGAGGACAATTCAGGCGTAAATTGTGTATCAATTCCGCTTGTGGAGGAACTGATTGTTGACAAGGCGATGCACTTAAGTTGAGGTCATGTGGCACGGATTGCTCCCGGCCATCTTGAACTTCATACAGGTACAAACTCTATCTCCATATTGAGCAAGCTTACAAAGCTTTATTCATGATATAGAAAGAAATTAGAGGTATCAGCACGTGCTGAATGGACCAATTATTTGGACAAAAAAAATTTGTGCTCATGTTCGTGATTTCTAGAAGGGGAAATTCACAACAAAAAGGGAAAAGATACAACATTTTAATAAGTGACCATATTACTATAGGAAAAAAAGAAGAAGAAGAACATGTGCAGTTAAAACATCATTAGATGCTTGTGTGACTACTAGCATAGCCCTTAAACAAACGGCAGAAGTATGAAATATTAATGATTATTTATCTTTCTCACTCATTAAAAAAATCATTTATTTTTATTTTTCATGTCATATGTTAGTGAGGCCCCGAGTAGCAAACCTTCAAGATCGCTAGCACCGGGGATTCTTACCGGTCAACGATATCGACGCTATGTCTTAACTTTTTTTTTTATTGCTCTTCTTGTTATTTGTGCTTTAGATCCCATGATTTTCTAAATTGATCCCAAGCAAAATCAAAATAAATAATTCAATTGATATAGATATACATACATACATACATACATATATATATATATATATATATATATATATATATATATATATATATAAATATATATATTACATCAAGAAGGATTGAAGAGTATACGCCAACTGAGAGATACTAGCGTCCTCTACTATGCTGATGCAAGGTGTGCAATTTGACAACCATTATGAGGGAAAAGCAGTTTTTTATTCATAAGCTAATTAGCATTATCCATCAGTCAACAATTATAAATATATATATATATACATTACATCAAGGAGGATTGAAGAGCATACACCAACTGAGAGATACTTGTGTCCTCTACTATGCTGATTAATTTGACAACCATTATAAGGGACAAGCAGTTTTTTTATTCATAAGCTAATTAGCATTATACATCAGTCAACAATGCCTATTACATAGAAAATCTATTTCTTTCTCTTTTAATTACACTTTCACTTATGATGCTCATTAGGGCTCCATTTGTTTTGCTGAAAAAGAATTTCGATGAAAATATTTTTTAAAACACTTTTTGATGTTAAAAATGCTAAAGTCAACCGTCAAATATCTTTGATAGAAAAGCGCTCACCACTCAAAATCAAAAAAATGATTTCTCATTTTGAATAAGAAGAAAACATTTTCGTTAGCTGTATCACTCTATTCCATGTCATTGGGACATCAATGGACTTTGACCATGCTTAGAGCTTCAATAAAAATCTCTCTCTCTCTCTCTCATCCTTCTCTCTCTCTCTCTCTCTTTTCATGGATCTCATCCTTGCTTGCTTCCATAATTGATTTTCTCTATTTTTCATGGATCAATAGTAATCCTCTACTTTATTATAAAATAATTACTTCCTATACTTGATTTCCCCCTTAAAACTATATTTTACCATTGGAGAGCACATAAGATATTTTTAAAGATATCGAAGTACATTGTACTTACCACTTCACTTCTTTCCAATTCTAATTTCGGAGGAAAAAGAAAGAAGACATTGAATTCTTTCACGAATGTTTAGAATTCATAATCACCGGACTTTACAGCTTCTTTTTTTTTTCCATATTTTCTTTTTAAAGGTATTTCATTTGAAATCTTTGGGTCTTTTATCAATCGCCGGATGTCCAGGTTAAAAAAAATCATTTCAATTTTCGAAATTTGCAATTTTATTCCAAGGACTTTTAGTTAAATCTAAGATACAACATCGCTTTCTCTAACCTTGACCTCAGCAAAGTCAAGTCAAGATGTCGCCATCAACAAAAACTGATCTGAATCTTGCAGTTAAAATTACAAGCGAAAATATTATATATATATATATATACAATACTCAAAAAGAACTTGCCAGGACGGTTCAGCTCCAATCCCCAGCTGAAAGGTAAGAATTCACTTCTGTCGTGTTGAAATCTATACGGATGTGAGGAAGCCATCACCCCAGAACACTCCCCTCTTCAACTCTAAACTGAAAAAAATCGAAGATTTACAGAGAGATTGACGAAGACAGCATGCCCAAGATCACTCAACAGCAACAATAGCAGCAGCAGCAGCCAAGAAAAGAGCGGACAGAAAAGGAAGATATACATGTAATGTCATTCGACTTTGCTTAATGTATTCGTTGTCCAGATACCCTTTGAAGGTGGAGTAGTGCCTGTGATCTTTATGACTGTCTGGTGCTTGCACTGTCGTTGCCTTTTCTTGGTAATTTTATTGTTGTTGCCATCGCTTTCGTGGGAAGGGTTGTTTGCACATTTCGTTACGTCAACCTTTATGACGTGGTGATCCAATGTCCCTCTCGATGACAGGACCGAATACAACCCAGGAACGAACTTATATGGGCAATCTGGTGATGCTAGTATGTAGTCCACCCTCGTACCGTATTTGCATGTCCCTTGCACGCCTGAAATAGAATAAATGGTTTTGGATTACACTGCCCCTACCGTACTCCAGCTTGGTAGTTTCCACCGCCTGTCCAGGGTTGAGCCCTCTATTGATTCAAAGGCTGTACCTATGGGATGGACCATCAATGATTGGTGAACCCGCTGATCCATTTGCAAATGACTTTGGACTTCAATTTTTATTCCACAGATTTTCACATCAAAGGTTGATATCGACACAATAATGACAATAACAGGTGTGTACATGTATACCTTCAACGCAAGCATCATGCTTCAAATGTTATGAATGTCTGTCCATTCAAGCCGATCATGTGATCATCGAGCTAAAGGAGCATCATGCTCGAAAATCGCCTTAGATTAGCCATTTGACAAAGTGAAAAAGAAAAACTGAAAGATGGGAAAGCGAATGAGTGAGTTCTTACTTTGTCCTTTGGCAATGACGACCATGGACTCGCATTCTCCAGAGAAGTCCTTAGCATCTGTGTACTGCTTGCTCTTCAGAAACCTCATGACTTCAACCTTTGGGGTTGGTTTTCCTATCTCCTCATAGTACTATAACAAAAAAGTGTCAGTGATTACACAAACGCCCTAGCTTAAGCTATCAAGTAATCGAGTTTCGCATGCTAATGATTAGAAAGGGCATGTGCATACCTTGACGATGTCATTCCACTGCTCTTGTGAGTAATCAGTCTCATCAAGAGAGTTGAGGCCGCTGGCCAAGATGTGGAGGGAGTCACTCGACTGGATGATGGCGCTGACCTGCTTCATCCGCCAATTCTCGTCGAGATGATCCAGGTGGGTGCACTGGAAATTCACTTCCCCAACATGAGGCACTTCTATTGTCGCCTTCAGCACATTCCTGTGTAACCAAACACATCGAGTTCACAGCCACTTCGATTCCAGTCAATTTAATACGTTGATTGACTATATTACTATCAACTTTTTATATCTTTTTTTTTTTTTTTTAATTTTCACGCAACAGAAATGCATAATCCCTCCACTGTTTAAGATGTGGCTTAATTAATCGAACGCAAAACTCTCAGAAATTGATCCATGATGAGCAATTGCTTGCTGTCTCAAGCAAGTTGATTCTATCTGGTCTGTCTCGCTTGAGAGAAATGTACCTTTCCTTGAAGATGAGTAGTCCTTGTACAGTCTTCAGGTCAAACATCTGCTTTGGCAAATACATAAAATAAAGCAAAGGCAAAATCCTTCCCACGTTACTGTCCTGCCTACATACCCCTTACCCTGCCCTCATCTAACGGACGCACAGCTCTCATCCTTCATTTATCTTCCCAGCTCCTTATTTAAATACTAAAGATCAATGAGCAAATATATAATATATATATATGATTTAGCAGCTTCCTAAGCATTCTCTTGACTAAGTCAGCAATTAATGGAGAATGATCTTTAAAGCTGACTCTCTACCACCCACTAAATGCAACCGGAAATGAAAAAAGAGGAACGATAGATGACAATTGTATAGAGAACCCACATCCAAAATCATAGAAAGAAAATTGGGTTTTTTTTTTCTTTATTTTATTTTATTTTATTTTTAATTCTGACTGGCATTGCTCACAGCTGGTGCTGGGATCTTTGGACAGGCCCACCATCGGTGTTGCAGAGAGCTCTCCGTAAGCTGTCCGAAGGCAAAAGGCTGTAGAAGAAAAGCCTTACAGCCTTGGGCAGTTCTTGAATTTGGTGGTGGGGTTCTCGTGAATAATATTCTAAATTCTTTCCAGATCAATTCTTGGACAACTCCATTCAGATAATTCCAAACAGAGAAGCTAGAAAAGGGGAGGATAAAAAAAGGCAAAATATAAACCAAGTGACGGCAAAATTTTCATCCACAAATTCTGATGGATGGCTAGGCAAAACTTACGTTTTTATTTTTAATTCTTTTTTTGGTAAAGACGTTTTTATTTTTAATTTTGGTCTTGCGAATTTTTATTATATCCAACTTACCTTAATTTCAACGAAAATTTTGATTGTCCGAAATGGATTTGCACTGTTATAGATGGGTCTACCGAAATTAATCTTTTTCACTTAGAAAAATGTAAGAACAGAATGATATAATATGCCCAAAGGGAATATTAATTATGACATATTATCAAACTTCACTCTCAACGATGGACGCCTTAAATAAATGAAAATATATTTAAAATTCGAAATCGCCCGGGAAGACCACTTGCTCAACGAGAAAGAGAGCATATCATCGTCACCATAATTACGAAAATGATAGCAAGAATAACAGGTAAAAAATATATGGAAATTAATAAATTAATAAATAAAATAAAATAAAACAAAATGACGGACCTGAAATCGGTGTCGTCGAATATCTTCTGGACCTTCCAGTGCTTGATCGGCCACCGGGAGAGGACGGCGTTGCCGTACTCCGGCGCCCAGCTCTCGGCGAACGCGTAGCTCATCCCCAGCGCCGCCGCCAGCTCCGACAGCGGCTTCATCTCCCTCTCCTCCTCCGCCTTCACGTCCTGCAGCGCCACTATGTCCGCGTCCAGCTCCCGCAGCACCTCCACCACCGTCCTCGTGCTCCTGTACGCCTGCCGGCCGCCGCGGGGGTCGCCGCCGCTACCGCCGTTCTCGAGGCTCACCCTCGCCGTCGCCGGAGCCTTCCCTTTGAAGATTCGACCGATCGACGCTGAGGCCAAGGACGAGGAGTGGGGAGATGGAGAAGGAGAAGTCGGAGATTCGGCGGCGGGCGGCGGCGGCGGCGGCGGACGATTCGCTGAAGCTCAGGTTCCGCCGGCTGCGGAGGAGGGAGATTTCGTTGTCCGGCAGGTTGATGGAGACCCGGAGCTTCGATCTCGCGTCCTACCGGAGCGGATTCATCCGTGACGAAGCGCGGTTTTTGATCGGCGACGCTGTCATCGCCGGAGCTGATCTCGCCGCAAGGGTTTTCCTCCATCGGCGGGCGATTGGAGATTGAGCGCCGGCGGTTGGGAATCGCAAAGGGGATCGATTTCATTCTCTCTCGATCTCTACCTCCTCCGGACCCTCTCGAACCCTAGAAGACGGAGCAGCTGCTGATCGAGGAACTCGTGGCGCGAGGCTCGGATTCGCGCCGAGTTTTCAGAGATATCAGTTCGGCTCCGAGGGTAGAGATCCGAAGGCGGTGACATCGGCAGCAAAGGCTAAGAGGACCCAAGTTAAGCCCAATAATGGGCCGGACCGATAAGTATAGGCCAAATAATGGGCCGGGCCATACGACAAACGCCTAAGAAGTGGGTAGAGGAAGGCCCAAACGTCCAGCGCTGCAAGGTGTGGACATTTTAAGGCACGAGGGGCAATGACCGGTTGAGGTCATTAAACTAGGCCGGGCCGAGACCCGAGATCAGGTTTAAGCAAAACACACAGGCCCACTCCATGCCTCCATTAAAATAATCGAACATAGCACTTATGGCTAGTACGTAATTTTCGGTAGTCTCCGAAAGCATCACAATAAAAAGTTCATCCATCAAAAAAATTTACAGCTTTTCCCTGTTTGACTACATAACCAACTGTGTGTACTAGGGCATTCTAACAAAATCAGAATGTTGGCTTTTCACTTGTGGTTTTATTATCGAGGAAAAAATTCCACAATCAAACGTGTCATTTCACGCATTTGCAAATAGCCCAGTTAAAATAAAATTACCCGGTCGATTAACAAAAATTAAGCAAAATGAATAGCTTGCTTCTCTCTAAAATTCTCGAGAAAATTTTAAATCTCTACCGGCGCTACCTTGCCTTTCTCACAGCCTCCCCATGACCTCATTTTCTTGATGGTGTGCATCTCCATCCCCAATCTCGACAGCATACGCACACCATAACCACTTGTTTTTCCTTAGTTGATGCAATTCCAAAACGTTCTTTGCTGATAGTTACCCTTCCATCCTCGATCAGGATTACACTTGGGATCAATCATGTCATGGCTGAATGAAACCATGCCTTACAGCTCTGACTTGGATTCAAGGTCAAGTTCCTCTACCGATGACTCATCACCCTGTGAACCCTGCGACTTATCTGAAGCCACTGCTTCTTGAAGCTCAGATTCATCTCTGAGAATTTTCGCAGTAAACGTTCTTGCCTCTTAAGTCAAGATCAGGCCATTCAGAAACTATTCTCTTCGCACCCTGAGAGGACAACAAAAACAAAATTACATCACAACTATACGAATCATTTTGGCAGTGGGAAAAGAACCCAACCTAATGAACTTACCTGAAGCTTTGGTTCCTTCGTCATAGGATTGTTGCAAAGATCAATGGTCTTTGCCTTGGATATAGTGGCTGTACCACACCACGACTCACACCACGACCATTCTTGGGGTAATGAGAAGATAGGCACGGTGTGCTGAGCATAATTCGGGAGGTCCTGAAGCATGAGAGAGGGCACTTAGACAAACAACTGCTATGTTTATGCTCACGGATATTTAAGCAGTGCTTTTACAAATTAACACCTTGCGAGAATCTTTTTAGAAAGTCACAGCTATAAGCTCGCAAAGAATATCTCATGCTGAAGAATTTGCAGTTTATTATCCAAGAACTGACCTGATCAAGATTGGACAGACTGTTTGGATCCTTGCTGAGAGATTCATAGAACACTCTCAGGTTATCTCCTGCCGCAGTCTCTCGAAATTTCTCCAAATCAACAACGTACAGTGCACAGCAGAACGATATCATAATTAAAACCCATATATGATACCAATGGCGCCAAAACAGAATGGAACCGTCTAAAAAATCTACCTCATATGATATGGTCTTCCGCGTAAGTGCTCCTTCCAGAAACCCTGTTTTTGTGAGAAAATAAAAGAGCTTACTTAGGGATGTAGACAGTAATGATCTGAAAGGGCAAGAGCCTTCTATTGCTTGTAATAAAACACAAATAGATTGATCGGAAAAGGCAAAGGCATTCTATTGCTTGAAATAGAACACAAGAATAAATTGATTCAATATGTACTTGTCTCCAAAAGCGATATCCATCCATCTCCTTGTTGTTGTCACAAAAAGGAGTATATGCAAGCGGTCTTCCTTTCAGATCCATGTCATAAAGTTCTCCCATGTCTGCTCGCACCACCTGATCTGCATCAACAAATATAACCTGTTGCAAAGAGGGGTCAATAGAATTTAGATGTCACAGAGAACTGAAAATAGCATGAGTAGACAGTCAAAGGCAAAGTCATAGATATCACATGCTTACCTTCTCTAGAGAAACGGGAAAGATAACATCTAGGAACAAAATTTTATATGCCCATATAATCCTTTGCTTTTCCTTCTGCTTATGTAGCCATGTAGGCCACTTGTAGGTGATTAATGCATAATCAAAACCATACTCATGAGCCATATGTGGGATCACATCCTGAGAAGTTCAAAGCAGAAAAGTATGCAAGTATAAATCAATACTTCTCATAGTTTTAGCAAGGGTAGAGGCTGCTAAGAGAGACACAGAACAAACCTTAAATTGTGGGGAGAGATAATTCTTTATGAACCAGAATTTTACAGGGCGCTGTGTATTCTTGAGGACACTCAAGATCATGATTTTCAAAAACGTTCATACCTGCCATGAGATGCCATGAAAATGTTAAAGCTGGGACAACGAAGCAAAACTATTAGTCCTATTGCAAAGTACCACAAATGTTTTAACTTGCACTTGATACCGATTGTTATGTCCAATAACAATTATATGTTACGAGAAATTACTTCAGGACGTGAAGTAAGTTTACAAATAAATATTAAGTTATGCATGCAATATTCTCAACAATATAAGAAAGATCCTAATAGGAATTCTTACAGGTGTCCAGAAGCAATAGAAAAAATGTTAATCGGGTGCAGGGGAGACTGCTTGATTGTGCCTCTGGCATCCATGTCTTCTGGCTTGATGTTCGGGAAGGTTACAAGAGAACTAACCGCCATCTCCTAAAAGCTGCACAGCAGAAACTATAGAGTTATCCTCAGCTTGACCTCTGGCTCTCTCTTTCTTATCTGAATCATATAAAGAACCTCCACCATCCTTCTCAGCCTCAGTGATCTCGCAATGGGAAAACTCAAATGAATGATCAGCTGAATTCATCACATGAAGACTTTCAGCATTCATACTGGCAGGAGAATCATAAAATTCGAAAGGAAATACAGACTCAGCCTTGCTTGATGTTTGTGAATTGGCAGATGGTGTGCTCTTCCAAATGACAAAGTATTGTAGGACAAGAATGGAAGCAAGCAAAAAGACAAGTGCTGGCCATAATTTCCGAATGACATTGCGATTTAGAAGTATGCAGGCAGCGAGAAGTGCAATATATAGCATAGAAATGGCATTTAACAAAGCAAAGGAGGCAAGGAGCAAGGCCACCATGTTTATTTCGAGGCCAAAGAGATTAAACATGTTCTCCATCCAAAAATTTATAAAGACTATGAAGATTGTCTTCTGCGTTTCAAATCTCTCCCTTCTCATGGTGATAATCCTTTTCTTGTTCCATTTGTGGCTTTCGTTGGTGCTTCCCCAAATATATCCAAAATAATATTTTCTAGCATTGCCACCCCCAGAGCATCCAGCCTTGGGTACATTATTTGATGCTTGAGAAAAACCAGAGGCTGAGGAAGACAAATTGTTTCTCACGCCTTCTGCTTCACAAGGAATTGCAGGAGAATCTGCAGGTGGCTTGCTTTCCCCGTTTGAATTAGAAAAATCCCTAAACACTTCTGCTGATACAAACAGAGGGCAAGGTTCTTCGGTGTAATCTTTGCTCAAAATGTGAGTTGGTACTTTTTGCAACCAACGGAAGAAATTGTATTGAAGGGTACAAGCAGATATCGCCAGCACTTTTCCCCTTAAACCCAATTCTAGAGCCCAAAAGCCTGACTGTAATAACTCAAAACCCAAGAACTTGGCTAGACTTATTCTGTCCAGGAAACATTCCTGCCTCAGCACCCCACATCTGAAATAGGTATTCTGTCATCACCAGAATTCGTGTATAAAGAAGGAATAACTTTGATGGGATTTGAGATGCTTTAGGTAAAAGGGAACATATGACAAGACCAAGCAGATAAAGGACACCAAATAGACTAATTGGTGACGATGATGCATAGAACACTGCTATATACACTACGTTGTCACCATGTCCAATAAGGAAACTCTGAATAAATCCAAGTGCTCCGAATTCCATAAGTTTGGAGTCATCAGATTGGATATACTTGCTGTGTCTCCTCTCGTAGCTATAGAGCTGCATCACAATCAGGATTGCAAGAGACTGCCAAATATTCTGCAATAGCGAAGCTTCTGAGTTGTAGGACTGAAGATCAATCAACCCTGACAACCACATCTCAAAGGTGGAGAAATTGCTCAAGCTGTATATGAAGATAAACACAGTGATTGCATATACTTTTAATGGAAACCAAAGGTGTCTTCTCGTCCTTTCAATGAGTTGTCTTCCTATGATCCCACATAGGAGGAGCAAAATGTAGCCAAACGATATGCAATTGGGTGTCACCAAGTAAACTGCTACAAGAGTCGTCAAAAAAAGCAATATACGTGCCACACAAGCGATATACAGATAGAAACTTCTGCCCCATTGCACCAAGAAACGACGGGATCCTTCTCTCTGGAAAATCGAAAGGATATTAAATCTTAGAAATGCAAATTACAAATACCTGTCGTCTAATTTAGAAAAACAGTAAACAAAATCTTCCTCTAGAAACCTATACAAATGAATCTGGCATTCTGAGTAGTGCATAACTAGTCAAAAGTCCGCCACCATATCTAAATAGATAAAGTCCAGTCATTACTCGCATGCATTTAAACCAGTGAATAATCAATTTTCATGCAGAAACTTCAGGGGGCAATTTAAAGGGTGTGTTCCTGAAACGAAAGGGAGGAGTCTTGAGCATATTCAAGCAGGCATCAATAGAGAATGAAAATGGCAGCACTCCAAGTCATTTACTCAAAAGAAAGCAGCAAGTGACGACTCAAACTCGACAAAAGGGATGGCTCGTTCAAACCGAGCATGCTGGTGGACTAGGGAAAACGAGACCCAGCTATCGTTTCGGTTCCGTCTTAAAGAAAACCAAGCAACGGAGTTCCCAGAGAGAAGTGTTTGACCACGACTATCCCTACCCGGCTTAGCGACGACGGCCAGAAGGTGAGCCTGAAGCAAAATGAGCTATGGTCGGCCACCTCGACGTTGCACCGAGCCAGGATCATCGAGATAAAAGTGGATCGAACCCAAAGAAAACTCACCACGTGCTCGAGGGTGTTGGCTGGAGATCGCCGGTTTATGTTGGGGATGGCCGGGTAACGCTTGTCCGAGAACGAAGTTCGGCTCCTGGGTCTCGCTTTCTCTCAGTCCAACCCTCCGCTCACTCTCGGTTCTCTCTCCTCTTCACCCTTTGCTCACTCTATCGGATCTCACTCTCTCTGTTGCTCTCGCTGTCTTCGGCCTCCCCCGAAGAACTCGAGAACACAGTCGCCTCTCTCTCCCGCTCTCCCTCGCTATCCACCTTCTCGGTCTCCCCTCTCGAGCGGCTCTAGCCTCTCCTTGGTTTTCAGCCGCACCCTTCCAGAAGCAGCCACCCTCGAGCTCCCTCTCCTCTCTGGCTCGCTCCTTCTCTCTCTCTCTCTCTCGAGCTCACCTTCTCACTCTCACGAGCTCTAGCTCTCTCTCTCTCTCTCTCTCGGTTGCTCTACCTCGGCCGAACAAACCCAAAAAGACCGGAGAGACTTCCCCTTCCCTTTGCCGCCTTTCTCTCCCATTTATCTCGTTTATG
The DNA here is from genome assembly GCA_017140255.1 of Eucalyptus paniculata subsp. matutina. NCBI lineage: Eukaryota > Viridiplantae > Streptophyta > Magnoliopsida > Myrtales > Myrtaceae > Eucalyptus > Eucalyptus paniculata. The sequence continues at coordinate 32,927,591 of CM029445.1, forward strand.
TCCCTTTCTTCAAGGACGAGACCAGCTGGCTTCGTACCGCACGACATTCGTGGGCGAACGTCGGGCGCAGCCTCGCGTCCTTGCGTCCTTCGGCCAGCGACCCGCTCTCTGTTTTGTCCTGGAGCTAACGTCCAAGCGAGGGAAGGAGGAGGAAGGAGGAAGTGAGTTCAAAGCAACAGTTCGTTGCTCAGAGAATATTCCATGTTGCCATAAACAAATTGAATTTATATACGCTGTGCAGAACTAGAAAAGTTGTTTTATGTACTCTATGTTGATATCTAGGGGAAAAAAATTAATTATAGGTGATTCACCCCTGCCCTTCCTTAAAATAAAGAATTTATAATCTATATTACATAAAAAAGTAATACTATCTTTGGTTTGGAGCCCAAACTCTTTTTTATGTCCAAGAAAAAAGAAAGTTGTAATAATATGTTGTATTCACTAGCAAAGATGTTGGTTAATAAGATAAGAACAAAAATCTCTAAAATTTAATAAAAAATATTGTTTCATCCATACAGGCAAAGTCGAAATCTTTAGATTTTCTTTCTCAAAATATATGCAAATCCTTTCTTTGTTTCTTTTTTGGGCATAAAAAGTGTTGGGTGACTTTCTTTTTTCTAGTTTCGTATTAAAATAGTAATGGTTAGGACAATTTTTTTTTCATATCAAGCCTACATAGGAATTTATAAGTAACGAAAATATATTTGTATTTTTATTTAAAAGGTGCGTAGGTCAAATAATGAACTCAAGTTGCATTTGTCATGTCTTAATAAGTCGATCCTTTAATATTATATTCTCTTGGATCTTCTCTAATTATACATCTTTATACGTATGGCAATCTGTCTTGTCTAGTAAAATATAAGAGCGGGATGAAAGAAGAGTACCGAATGTTCGTTTCCTTAGGCATCGTACTCTTGAAAATAGGGAATTTACATGTCTTGGTGGATAAGATTGTCAACACGATCAGGATGTCTACCTAAAGAGAGGAAAACCAGGCCTTGTTTAGTTCTCTGGACTTGGTCGAAATCCGATTCTTGTGCATCCGTGGATGTATCCTTATGGATGAAGCCATGTTCATTGAACAGGTTGGTGAAAACTTATAGTAATGCATAATTGTATAATTATAATCCACAGTCATCAAGAAAAGAAATATTTCTTGTCCAAATAGAGATTTTTCATTTCATATTGTATAGCAAAAGAAATATTGAGAATTTAGACCAAGGTTATTTTACAATCTGGTTCATACATAAATTTCTTTCACAGCTCACCTCACCTAACTTTTTGTCAATTTCATTATTTTTCACTTTCATTATCAGTGCGAGCCTAGCATAGCGATTTTTCAAGTTCCTCATGCTGAAAGGATCATATTTTTCTACACAAATTGGAAGATTGGAGGGAAAATAAGAAAGAAAGAAAGAAAGAAAGAAAGAAAGAAAGGAAGGAAGGAGTCCAGATCTCTAAGATTAGGATGCAATCATGCAAAATGAAAGTGGCATATGCTCTATTACATTTAATATATTATTTATGCAATTAGGATATATCCGCTCCCTCAAGTAATCCAGACCTTCTCTATCAATCAAATTCATTCCATTCCAACAAGTGGATTGACCTTTCAAAAGAGGGACCCGCAAATGACTAATTTTAGTCCATGCCTTTGGGGTTATATATATATGAGGTGAGGCAAGTTGTATGGCGTCCACCTATTTTCCCTTTAAATTAGGGAAGGCTGCTTTGTCTTTGTCCTAGGTGTTTTAATCACAATTGCGCAGCTACCCTTCTTCAAGGTGATGATAAGGGTTCCTAAAACTTCTTATATTGAAAGGGTTGTGCTAAATAATCTTGCTGATTTTAATTGGATGCTTAAACGGAGCCACTAGCTTAAAACAATCGCTTGTTGTTCGTAGCTTTGTTTAGTAGGGGTTGAGCAAAAATGACTGGCAGCCTCTAAAACCTAAATCAGCTTGACTAATCTCTACTTAATTAGATGCTTACATTAGCTAAAATAATTTTGTTTCTGTGTGCTTTTTATTATATTTTATGGGATTTGGTGTCATGAATGGAAGAAGGATATTAAGATATTGAGATAATGACACCACAAGTATCATAATTTTCATGTGGTCTTGCCTTAAGTGCCATAACATTTTATTTTTTCGATTACTTGAGTATCATGACTTTAAAAAAAAAAAAAAATCTTTACTTGAGTGCCATAACCTTTAATTGATCATTTGAGTGTTGTAATTTTTAAAGAAACATTGCCATGTCACGTCGGATTTCCTTATTAATGAAAAATTACAGCGCTTAAGTGATTGATTATGACATTTAAGTGATTGAATAAAAAGTTATGGTATTTAAGTGGTCGTTGTGCAAAAGTTATGACATTTATAGTATCTTTTTTCTTCTAATACATTTGAAATACAAATCTCACTATATGCTTATAAGATTAACATATTTGTTTTGTCTAAGTTTTTTGAGAAAAATATAACGAAATACACCTTATTTCTCATCCCATGACCACTTACCTCTTCTTTTGAAATAACAAATAAAAAATATTTACATGAATTCTACCATTCAAAAATCACCTTTTCAATCTGCTTAAACCGTAAGGAAGATGCTAAAATGAGTTTACATGGAGGGGCAAATTAATGTTCTCAATGTGGGGTTTTTCTTGGAAGTATGTGAATGATATTTATCAAAATGAAAATATGTGAGTGGCTATTAGATCAAGAATGGTGGTTGGATATTTTTGGCTAATGTGCTCTGAAACTTTATGGTCCATTCCGTTGTGCCTGTGAATTCTTTCCCGTCGGCTGGCTTCATGGTGGCTGAATTCTTTAGATTCATGGGCCTCGGCAGTACATGACGTCCTTCGTAGAAAGTAATTCGGTCCACCTCTTGCCTCTATAAATTGCCATTTTCCGCAAAATTGGCCACTATGGAAAGATGAAAAACATCGCTTTTTGAAATTCCTGCTATCTAGTCTTACCATTTGAGCAGACATCAAAAGCGTCACTGACCACAAAGGAGGCTATATGCATGCTTTATGTTCGCATATGTAGTGATTCTTTAAAAAATAGAAAAGGAAGATAATGTGTCCCCAGAAGAAGGTCCGGCCGAAATTATCTTGTGCTCATCGTCCAATTGGAAAAAAGAAAGGGTTTTGGTCAAGAAAATTCCCAAAAGAAAAGTAATGTTCTAGCAGAACAGTTCTTTTTCTTGATAGTTTCTTATTGCACCAAAGAGATAAGAAACTATTAATTGAGATCTTATCTTTATTACACGATAAACGTGGGTTAAAGTTGAAGATAACAATGCCTCCATGGAAAAATGGACAGAACTTAATTACTTTCCAGGTTAGAAAAACACTCTGGTTTTCCTAGCCGGTGGTTGGCTGAAAAAGATAGAACTTTGTCCGTGGTTTTTACTTTGTCTTTATCCAGAGCCGTGTCATTGAGAAAGTCCAGTTCCATGTTTTTACTTACTCCTTGCCCATAAAGAGCGATGCAGCCCTTTACATCTGTGATCCTGCTGTATTCGGAGACTCTGTTCCATTAGTGATTCCAATACCATTAACGGGGGCGAGTCAGAAAAGCAAGGAGTTGCTTGCCAGTTTGCAAGACTGAGGTCAGCGAGGAATTCCTAGAAACCACTAGTATAAACCGATCTGAGATGGGGTTTCCATATTAGCACTTGGGGTTTCTCATTTCGAGTCATCCATATAAAGCAAGCAGACTGGCCACGGTGGAAAGAGAACTTATCTTCTCTGGAGCTTATAGATTTGCTAGTTCCTTGTACATAGTCAGATAGGGAACGAAGGAGCATTTTTGGAAGGCGAGCAAGCATGGCGATTAACGAGGACATTGAAAATCAAGAAACCGGGGACAGAGAAGGAATAAGAGAGCGGCTCCTCGTGCCACAAGAGAAGGACCGAGCTGGCAAAGATGAAGGAATTGATAAGGGTCGTCCGTGGATGGTCTATTTCACCACATTTGTTGCAGTTTGCGGTTCATATGAATTCGGGACCTGCGTAAGTAGGAAATGCAATTTCTTTTTGAAAAGTCCAGGTCCAATAGTAATGGTTAAAATGAAAAGGATGTGATTAATTGAATCTTATGAGAAATTGTTCCATTGGATTTTCAGGCAGGTTATTCATCACCAACTCAGGATGCTATAGTGGAGGAACTTAGTCTCTCTACAGCTGAGGTATGTCGAATTTACCTGCGAGTGTTGAGAAGCACATGTCATGTTGTCTTTGTCCGTTGCTTCTATCGGACTTGTCACTGAAGGCGCCCATATACAAGAAATCAAAGTAACGATCTGCTCATATTATGGCTCCATAATATGGACGAGTTATATGATCAAAAACTTTATAAACAAGACTCTCAAATATAAGGATGTTGGCTTTGAGGTAGAGATACTTCTTTCTCTAGACATCTTATTCTTTCTGCATTGTACGAGTGAAATGCATACCGAATTTTCGCATCGAGTTCCATTGTTGGACACCTCAGGACAACAAAACCAAAAAATGATGAGATTTAGATTGGGTATCGTCAGCTGAAAATTGCGACTGCATATCATTCAGGTTTCTGATCGAAGTAATAGGTTTGTTCAGAATAGCTTTCCACTGAGATTCTCGGACATTCGGTGACTTATAGCATCGTTAGCTAGATGGTAACTGAAGTTCTTAATCTCACTGAACTCAAGCTGATTTGCAGTTACTCTTTATGTGTCTTTCAACAGTATTCAGTCTTTGGATCCATACTGACATTCGGTGCAATGATTGGTGCAATTACCGGAGGACCAATAGCTGATTTTGTTGGCCGTAAATGGGTAAGCAGCAAATGAGTGCGTCTTTCACAATGTAAAACAGAACAGTGTTGTTCAAGACTCTCTGAGAGTTTTAGCTTTGGGATTTAGTCATATCATGGACGGAGGATGTGACAGCATAAACATTTGCCTCAAAATACAGACAATGAGAATAGCGAGCGCTCTTTGTGTAGCAGGATGGCTTGCTATTTACTTTGCTGAGGTGTGTCCATATCCTATTTACAAGCCTAATCATACATGAAGATCGATTAGTTTCATAAGAACTTCAAGTCTCATCAACTCTCTGTTCTGTTTAATTTTGAGTAAATTAGGGAGCACTGGCTCTGGATATCGGAAGATTGGCCACGGGATATGGAATGGGAGTCTTTTCCTATGTGGTAATTCCTCACTTCGTACCACACAAATTTGATGTAGCAAGTTGTTCTACGACAACATGCTGGACTCGATTCACAGTGACAACATGAGGCTCTCTCTTCGGTTTAGATTGGTTAATCTTTTTCTAATTTATGTCCAGGTACCGATATTTATAGCTGAAATTACACCCAAAAATCTCCGTGGAGCTTTGACTGCTGTCAATCAGGCAAAGATTTTGTATGAACATTCTTGGTTAAAATTGCAAGCATGGAGCTATTGGCAAAAGGCCTTAGCTTGTAGCAAATTTTGCCCTCTTGCAAGTGCAAGATGGTGTATATATGTACATCCTACAGAACCTACTGGGCCTAACATGTTCTCTTCTCTCCACAGCTTATGATCGTTGCTGGAGTGTCCGTTTCCTTCATAATCGGGACAGTATTAGCTTGGAGGGTTTTGGCATTAATTGGTAAAACAGAAAAAGTAGCATAATTCAAGTTTAGTGCCAATGTTGTATTGAAAAGTCCAAGTCTGAAACCACCTTGAACATCTGCGGTTTATGCAGGTCTAATCCCCTGTGCAGTCCTACTGTTCGGCCTGTTTTTCATTCCAGAGTCTCCTAGATGGCTGGTAACAAATCAAGATGAACACCAGACTCTTCTTATCTGAATTGTTGGAAGAGAGGGATTTGTAGTGTTGGAATGAATTTTAGGATTCTGCCAAATGCAGGCAAAAACAGGCCGCGAAAAGGAGTTTGAAGCTGCGCTGCAGAAACTCCGTGGAAAGGATGCGGACATTTCTGAAGAGGCTGCTGAAATACAAGTAAAAGGCTTTAAGTCTATACTCGTTTCATCGTAGTGCCTCAACTTTATAAGTACAAATAACTGACAGAATGATCGAATTTGTTTTTCTTGACAGGACTACATCGAAACTCTTCAACTGCTCCCGAAAGCCAGCATTCTCGATTTATTTCAGAGAAGATATCTGAGCTCTGTCATTGTAATCTTCTCTCTGTATTTACTGCTATGTATCCAATAAAGTCCCTCCTTCGTTGCTTTCTTGGAATGCCCTGTGGATCGGGAATATGCAGTAGTTGTACTTTTGGTGATATTTCCCATTGTTGTTCTTTTTGCTGACAAATTTGTTAAATTTTGGCCAGATTGGTGTTGGATTGATGGTCGTCCAGCAGTTCGGAGGGATAAATGGTGTCTGTTTCTATACAAGCAATATTTTTGAGGAAGCAGGTATGCAGTTCATAGCAAGAAGCTCTTGGGCACCACAAAAATGAAAGTATGCTTTGCATTTTAGATTCCAGAATGAAAAGCTAAATAAAAAGCAAAGCAGGGGTTCCAATTTATATAATCCAGTTAATATTAATATTCAAATGGGTGAATGAGCTGTTCACATAAAAATTCACAAGCAAGGTATTATGTCGAATGCTTTTGGTCTACTTAATTATCACTGAATGAGCTGTTCACATAATTTAGCGTTGAATCTCACAAGCAAGGTATTAGTCTCGCCTTTATAATCGCATTTGTACAATCTCCTCAGGTTTCTCCTCCAGCGTTGGAACCATAACTTATGCAATCCTCCAGGTCTGTAATTCTTGCCCTTTCCTCTTGCTGGGGATCTAGTTTTATACTCGTCACGCTTAAAGAGTAAATTTTTGCAGGTTATTGTCACGGCTATTGGCGCTGCACTGGTCGATAGAGCTGGAAGAAAGCCCCTTCTCTTGGTAAAATAGATGAAAGCTAAGAAATCATGTCTATAGTAACAAAGCTTTTCTGGTTCTGCCCCTTTCGCAAGTTCTGCAACTTGACCCATAACCTCTCTCTCTCTCTCTCTCTCTCTCTCTCTCAATCGCAGATCTCGGGGACAGGATTGGTCCTGGGATGCATAGTAACTGCCCTTTCATTCTTTCTAAAGGTAAATACTATCAGTCCTGGTGTCTTCCTTCTGCTTTGCAATGCTTGTCAACCAGTAATTTTTTGAGAATCTTCCGAGCCAGGTTCATGATCTGGCGGCTGATGCTGTCCCAATACTTGCCGTCACCGGCATTCTGGTAATAATCTCAACTGCCTTGATCTCTTTCTGGCTCTATCCAGTTGGCCCCGCAACAACTCCCTACTATAAATTTTTCTGTTCTGTTTTTTCCAATGCTCAGCATTTTTGGCTGGAATGGACGCGGTTCCTTGGGTCGTGATGTCTGAGGGAATCCTAAGCATCCCCCGAAGTTTCATGCTTATCAAATTAAAGGGTTGTTTTCGTAACTGGTGTTATTAGTACAAGAGTTTCAAAATTCTTTTGCCAATCATGTAATGTGTGCTGGTGTTCAGATTTTCCCCATTAATATCAAAGGAGTAGCTGGAGGTTTCGCAACACTAGTGAACTGGTTCGGCGCTTGGGCAGTTTCCTACACTTTCAACTACTTAATGAGCTGGAGCTCCTACGGTACGACTCTGCTGAAAACACTCTTTGAACTGTTACTCTGGCAGGAGCTCGATAAACATTTTGTCACATTGGAACATGAGTTGTTGCGCGAATTCGACCAAACTACAGACTTGAGACTTAGCTTTTCCTGAACATTTCAATCCTATTTGGAGCTGGAGGTGTCTGTCGCTCCGTTCTTCATGCTCTCGAATGCATATTCAGACCATTTATTTCAATCAACGCGTTTACAGCAACTTCTGCCTAGATTCGAATATCATGAAAATTGAGCCGACATATCATTTAAAAAAGAAAAAAATTAAGTGGGTTTTTCTGCAGAATGATTAATAGACAGGTAGTACATACTAAAGCATTCTTCCCATGAGAAAATGTCAGAATATGCTTCCGAAAAACTTGTCGAAAGCAAATAACTCTGCTTGCTTGCTTGCTTCACAGGTACCTTCCTTCTTTATGTGGTGATTAACGCCGCTGGGATGGTGTTCGTGATCACGGTGGTCCCTGAAACGAAAGGGAGGAGTCTTGAGCAGATTCAAGCAGCTATCAACAGAGAATGAAAATGGCAGCACTCTTCCTTGTAGTCCCATTTGAGCTTACATGACACTTGCAATACCACACATTTGGAGATGGAAAATGATTATAAAGCAGGTAACAGCATCTTTTGTTTGATAAAACGACGTTATTGTTGAGATCTGTCAGTTCATTCGGTTTTATTGCGGGAAAGAGATGGGGTTATTTTACAGGAGAGTGAGTAGAGTGAGTGATTGATTTACAAGAATAATACTCTCAATTGCTAGTGAAGAAGCACGTATTGCTTTATTTTTATGAATGCGAATATTGCACTTATAGTCTTCGTGCGTGTCGGGCAATGATGAAGCAAGTGACTTTCAAATTGAGGCTCCCGTCCATCTATTGCTGGTTGAGAAATTATTGTATGGCTTTTATTCTTTTCTTGTAACGGGTAACGATAGTCTTTAGTGCTGTTATTAATCTTTTAGTTACAAATTTCAGTTTTGTCAAAAATGAAACATCCTACACTACGAAACAGATTATTATTGTTCTATAGTATATTATGGCGCTGAATGAATTGATAGTTGATACATCAATTTGCATAATTTATGTCCAAATCTTTTGGTGTACGTGCAAGAGATAATATAGGATACTTTCACCAAGAGATTTTCTACTTAAAAATTTGACTAATCATTGCTGAATATTTAATGATGATATAGAAAGCAACTAAGGTATCATTGCGTGTGGAACTGCTCGCAGAACAAACCAATTTCCAGAAAGGGTAATATGCAATAAAAAGAAAACTAAAAACGTAATCAGTAATAATATTACTACAAAAAATTGAACATGTGCATTTAAAACGTCATTGGATGAGTCAGTTAAAATAAACTTTTCTGCATTATATGGAAAATCCATTTCAGTCTCTTCAATTATACTTAGGTGTACGCATTAGCTTGAAAAATATATGGTAAGTGTTAATTACAACCATTTGAAGGCGTGTCTGTTTCCCCTGAGAAGAATTTCTATGCGAAGCTCTTTGATGTTATGTTCACAATAGTAAATTGACCGATAGTCTCATTTGAGCTTACATGGCACCTTCAATATCACACATTCAGATATGGAAGATGATGATGAAGGGAAACAACATTTCTTTCATTTGATAAAATGATAGTATTATTGAAATTGATCAGTTCAATCATTAAGTGGTTCTATTATAGGAAAGAGATGATAGTATTGTTCATAGATCTAGCACAATTGTGGGAGAGTGATTGAAATATTAAAGTTGACAGTAAGTAAATAAACATCGCTTTATATTTCTAAAATCAAATTTTGCATCTATAGTCTTTGCATGACGACGAAGTTAGCGAGGTTCTAGTCAAGGCGCGTCGGTCCCTCGATAGCAATTATTGTATTGCTTTCTAGGTGCGTCGGTCCCTCGATAGCAATTATTGTATTGCTTTCTAGGTGCGTCGGTCCCTCGATAGCAATTATTGTATTGCTTTCTAGGTGCGTCGGTCCCTCGATAGCAATTATTGTACTGCTTTCTAGGTGCGTCGGTCCCTTGATAGCAATTATTGCATTGCTTTCTTTCTTTCATAACCTGTTCCACCATCCAAGAAGCACTTACTCCATATTTTCCTTTTACTTTTGCCAAAAGCAACATTATATAAGTTAATATTCCCATCAATAAGCTATTTTTGTTACCAATTTTTGTTTTTTGTTAAAAATGAAAAAGCTCATACAATAAAATACGATATGTATTTCCTTTGCATCTATAGTCCTTGCGTGTGTCGATCCACGACGACGCAAGTGAGTTTCTAATCGAGATGTGTTGGTCCCATCACTAGTTGAGAATTTACCATATTGCTTTCTTTCTTTCATAAAGTTTTTCACATCATCCATAAGCAAGAAGTGCCCGTTCCTTATTTTCTTTCTATTTTTGCGGAAAGTGACATTATAAAAGTTAAAATCTATGTGCCCGTTATTTAACATTATCCTCTTTCTTGGTCACTAATTTTTTTTTCTCAAAAATGAAAAAAAAAAATTGTATGATGATATATATCATCCTTTTCCTTTTCGTCTTCAAAATTTAACGAAGCAACACTTATGAAATATTGGCCTTGAAAATAAAATAAAACGCTAGATGCCTCGTTTGAAAGGATTTTGATTGAGTTTAGGGTACAAAACATTAAAACCGATTCTTTTTTAAGATACTAAAATAAATTTCTAGAGAGAATTAATTTGCCAAGAAAAATCAAATCTGGAAAATGCAGAGAAATTTCCTCCCTAATGAATGTGAAAGCTATCTATCACTCGAGATCGTGTTTTTGCGGGGCCATACTTTTTAAGTTTTTCTTCGCTAGACTTTGTTTTAGGGTTGACTTGGACATTTCGATGACCGATGACTACCAACCCTTTATTAGGCATCCCTCGCATTACCAGGTGAGCTAAAACTTCCATTGCATCAGACCAAACCATAAAGAGATGATTATTTCTCGCAGCTCGATATTCATGCTCCCTGTTTTACTTCTCATATCGCATGTTCTGCTATTGTTAGGGACGAGCTGCCATGCAAAGAAGAATCACTTGTGTGCCCCTTCATCTTGCGGTGAGATCCGTAATATAAGTTATCCTTTTCGATTGAAAGGCGATCCAAAAAACTGCGGTAACTCTTGGTATGAGCTAGCTTGTGAAAATAACCGCACCGTTCTATATTTATTTGCTGGCCGATATTATGTGAAGTCGATTCATTACGATTCCTATATTGACCAAAATAACTTCTCTGGTAATATCACGGTGGTTGATGATGGACTGCAAAAGGGTAATTGCTCATCCCTTCCTCGTTACCCAGTCACGCACTCCAACTTCAGTATTGTTGATCCATATGGACTTCCTCCATATGGCAATGTCACCGTGGCCTTCATGAAGTGCTCACAACCTGTTACTTCTACTTCTTATATTGATACCAAACCATGTATTGAGGGCGCATACTCTGCCGACACAACTCCTTATTTTTCCCAAATGAAGGTGTACTCATACGCTGTACTGGAGATCTACGAGCAAGGGATATCAAGGACTCTTGCACCGTAACCATGATGGCATTCGCATCGGATCAAATCTCAGGGCGGAAAGGGATCAGAATGGGAGCTTACCATACAAGGACCTCCACAACAAGATGGTCGAGGGATTCAATCTCTCCTATCCATCCTACTACCATTTTTGGCTTTAGATCCTTTCCATGTTACTTCTTAAGTTTTGGATACCGAAGGGAGGAGTATTGTGGCTATTATATCCGTAAGCGACGTTCCCTTAAGCTGTTCTTTCTTTTTCTCTTCTTCCTCCTCCTCCTTTCCTTAAATGCTAGCTTCACTAAGAGATCTGATCAAAATTTACTTACCAAGTGACGTGGCAGGTTTTAATTGGGTATTTTTAATAAAATCCACACATTAAGACACTAGTTTCTTTTAAAACATAATAGAAAAAATTGCCACATCACTTAAGTAGAAAAGTTTAAATAGATTTTTTAGTAGGGTCGGCATGCACTGCTCTCGTTTATTTTACGAATCTTGGAGCTTTTCTGGATTTGACATTGTTACTTCATTTTTGTTTGGGGAAAAATGGTTGATTTAATTGTTGCTCGTGTCCCTTGCACGGCTGTTATTGTTATGCGGTTGAATAAACTGCACGCGTATTGAATGACGTTTGTAAATTAGAATTACGCGGAGCGAGACGTGAACTTATGAATCATTTGGTATATATAGGTGAACAAAAGCAAAATCGCTTTTCTTCAAGAGAAAATATCATGCTACGATGGCATGGATTCCCTAGGTGAATTGAATTAACTGTGATCTGAGCGCTGTCAAGGAGAGTAAATTATATTTATGTTTAACTGCTAAAATGATAAATTTAATTCTTCATTGATTGATCACCGACTCTAATTAATCTGTTGCAGGCACCCCTTATTCTTCGTGGGCCAAGCATTGGTACGCGGCACCTGTAGGTCGGAGCCTCGCCTTTCCCTTGGGTATGACTGCTGGGCCTTTTCTCCTCACAACTATGATGATCTCAAGAAGCACTCTGATTAAAAACAATTATGTTTACAAAAATTTATTGCACTGCGCTAATCTATGGACAATTTCTATGTAGCCAACTACGTCGCAGCAAAATTCATACTCGGAGCTCCATGTGTGTTGATACTTCTAATCTATAAGTGGATGAGAAGGCACCGGGCGATCGACGCAAACATCGAAGAATTCCTACAAGCTCACAACAACTTTTTGCCCATAAGGTACTCTTACTCGGATATCAAGAAGATTACAAAAAATTTCAAATGCAAATTAGGTGAGGGGGGATATGGCTCTGTGTATAGAGGAATCCTTAGAAGTGGCAATGAAGTTGCGGTTAAGATTTTGAACAAACCAGAATCTAATGGCCAAGATTTTATTAGTGAAGTGGCCACAATTGGAAGGATCCACCACGTCAATGTAGTTCAACTTGTTGGTTTTTGCTTCGATTACTCCAAACAAGCTCTGGTCTACTATTTCATGCCGAATGGCTCTTTGGATAAACACATTTCGAATAAGGATGGTATTGATCCTCTTGATTATAAGAAAATGCATGAGATCTCTCTTGGCATAGCTAGAGGGATAGAGTATCTACATCGGGGATGTGATATGCAAATTCTACACTTTGATATCAAGCCTCACAACATTCTCCTAGACCAAAGTTTTACTCCGAAAATTTCTGACTTCGGACTTGCAAGACTCTATCCCATCGGTCATAGCATAGTATCATTGACTGCAGCAAGAGGAACCTTGGGTTATATGGCACCTGAGCTATTCTACAAAGACATTGGTGGCATTTCTTATAAAGCCGATGTTTACAGTTTTGGGATGATGTTGATGGAAATGGCCGGTAGAAGGAGAAATATAAATGCACATGCAGAGCATTCAAGTCAAATTTACTTTCCTTGGTGGATTTATGATCAACTCAGCAAAGAAAAGGAGATTGAAAGGGTAGAAGTCATAGAAGAGGAAAGAGAAACGAGGAAGATGATAATCGTTGCGCTATGGTGCATACAGCTAAGCCCTAATGATCGGCCGTCAATGAGGACAGTCCTAGATATGCTTGAAGGAGATATCGATAAACTGCAACTGCCTCCAAAACCACTTTGGTATCCTGGAGAGGCACCGACTAATGATGACAACAATGAGATAGAACTTGAAATGGTCTCATCTTCGTCAAGTGCTCCGATAATTTCTAGCAGTTATCAATTTGACCACGACAATGAGTTTACAAAATCATGTATTGTGTGATTGTTCTCCTCTTGTAGAAATGAGATGCAAAATATAATTAACACTATCAGCATGTACCATCATTGATAATGTAATCTATGAAGCTTTTACATGTTTTTCATATAGCATTGGTGTTTTCTATTAGACTCATTATGTCCATGTTTTATAAATGACAATGAATGTTGTATGGCATTCGTTATAATTTTTGTTTTGTGTGAGCCCTCTTGGCATAACAAACAATGTAATTTTTTCTTCATGGTAATGTTTGCATTTTGAGCAACGAATCTCTCTTGTTTCCATCAAAAGCTCTCACCCCCACCCTTCAACCCCCGCTCGATCAACCAGCTCGTCATCAGCTACATGCTCAAGCAATCTCTGACTTCGACCTAACCGATGAACGATTGTGGCTATCAATTTTTGCCTTTACGATGAATAGAAATTGAACATGTGATGTCATGTTAGAGGATGTGATGTATTACAAAAGCACAATATCTCAATGCAGTAAGAATTTGTGCATTCACTCGATGAGAAGTCATGAGATGGTGCCTTACATTCTTCCGAACAAGTACTATATTCCTCACTGTTGTCCCCTGCACATGAGTTTTCTTGCTTAGCAAACATTCCTCCAAACACCGATGTTGATAAGGAACGTGCGATATCCACTTCACTCGGATATTGCAGACAGAGAACCCTGACCTGATGCCGAATTAGCAAGGTACTCCTGAATGGAAGCTACAAACAACGCCATTCATCAGGAGTAAGAATACATAGAGAAGTAGCAAAAGTGCATGCTGCTACTTAAACTTGGGTTGCCTCGCCAAGTACAACAGCAATTAACTTTTCCGCATGGTCTTTTCAATTACTTTAGATGGTTTTTAAAGTATCTAGAAACAGATAAAGCAGGAAGGACCTTCCTAGTACAAGGTCAGAAATTGAAGGCTTTCAATGACTCTGAACAAGTCTCGGTTTGGAGAACACAAAATTGTTCGAGATCACTGCTGAAAGCTGACTCTCAAATAGCATATAAAAGCTTTTTTCAGATTTGTTGCACCACGAGTCAAATGCACTGATGGGTAAAAGAACAGAACCGCCATGTCTATGCAACTATGCTGACAAGTAATATTCCAAGCCAAACCTTTACATGAAGAGATTCGCCAGTAGGTAGTCCAAACCAAGTAAGATCGACGATGCAGAATGTCGAGCTAAGTGTTAAATATCATAAATACCTTCAGAGAAAGTAAGGGATAGGGTATGAATCCAAGTGGCTCAAGCTTCGAGCCATTAAAAGTCTGATGGTTGGAAAGGTCCCCTGAAGTTTGCAGCCCGATGGCCGTCGGCAATGAGGTTCAAGAGATGAGAAATTGGTGCACGTGCAGCGTCTAATGCAGCATTTATTCTCATTCCTTGTTCTTCCAATGAAGGACAAGCAAGATTACCGCCAGGTACAAGATGTGGAGCAGACCTTACCACCTCTTCTGATCCAACAAAACCGACAGGAATGGCTAGTAGCTTGTCAGATTCAGCTCTGTTCATCAACATTTTAGAACCACAAGTGCGAGCACAGTTAGCATCACAACTCGAAGTTGAAACTAGGTTGTTCGACTAGAATGCACGCTGCAACTATCATGTTGTTATTGGTAGTATGTTCTACCAATGGTAGCAATTATGATCATCTAAACAGACGATTCCTATCAAAAGAATATTCAGGTCCTCTGAAGCAACACTTTTGACGAGGCCAAAAAACAATTACGCCATGCCTCAGGCCATAAGCCATCAAAGGCACTTGCGCTCTCGAATGATGCATGCATTTAAACTAGTGCAGATGATAGAATTCGCCAAGTAAGATACTGTGCACAAGCAGGTAATTTATATTAAGAATCCTATAAATGTAGGTGAGTAGCTTTCAGATTGAAATGAAAAGTTAAGCTAATCACTAGACTAGGTACTATGTTCGACGCAATGGAGAAAAAGTAAATGATATGAGACAGAAACATCTCAAGAATTGAGTTTCTTACTTATTCCTGCAGTTCATCACGCTCATTGGAGAATCATCCTGATGAGAAAGACCATTCATTGTGACAGGAGGCTGTGGAACTGTCTCTTCCAATTCCTTTGGCATTTGTTGCTCTGCTGCACCATGAAAGGAAGGCGAGAACAATTGAAACCTCACATAAGTGTTCGAAGTACGACAACAGGACCCGTCTAGTGTACAGCAAAATTCATAGGCTGAACTTCAAGGTCTCCATAAACCGACTTCCAGAAGCAAACGATCATATACAGATGGCCTCACTTAGAAGAGCCCTCGATAACAGGCTCGAGGAGCTGGAAGAGATTCATGGAAAACTGTCCCCAAGTGAAAGGTGAATAGAGGACAATTCGGGCGTAAATTGCGTATCAATTCCACTTGTGGAAGAACTGATTATTGATACGGTGATGCACTTAAGTTGAGGTCATGTGGCGCGGATTGCTCCCGGCCATCGTGAACTTCATATAGGTGCAAACTCTATGCAATGTCCCTTTGTTTCACTCTATATCGAGCAAGCTTACAGTGCTAGATACGAAGAATCTTTGCTTATTCTTTAATTCTGCAACATTTTCACATCTACTCCGAGGACCAAAAACCAGCTCTCGGTGGAGTTTTCATGGTCATGCCATGTCTAGAGCTTCGGGATTCTCTTCTTGTTCCTTGTGTTTTCTTACATAGTTCTGTAGCTATTCGAGTAAAGACAGTGTTAAATTGATGTTGATTCGACATTTTCCATGTTTAGCATACTAACAGGCGAAGAACTACACAAGTGCTTTTAAATATCGTTGCTCATCCTGACCGTTTACTCATGACCATTACAATTTTCAGTTTGCCAGTGAGCCGAGATGAAAACTTTTCTCTACAAATGCCACTTGAGAATTTATTGAAAGATGATGGAACCACATGCTTGGCAAACGATAAAAAAAAGGTTACTAACTAACCTTCTTAGTGGTTTGTTTATGATATCATGTTTAGCATGTCAGAAGACCAGCTGAAACATGTCTCCAAACCATCTGTTGCAGCAACGCTATGTGATTGGACACAAGTCATAAAGTGTGAACTTTATACTAGATATTGCATCACTTTTGGAGATTTAAGTTCTTTAGATAAGTTTGGGACTTTGCCCTGTTTAAACTATGATCAGAATCAGGATGGAAGAGAGATGCTAGTTAGTCATGGGAAAATTACCAGAAAAAACTCATTGTACTTTTACCAATTCAGTCATTAATCTTTCAATCATGCCAATTGAATTTTAAACATTTTCACATTTTGCCAATTGAGTTCATCTAGCCAATTTTGTTAGGAAATCGCTGACGTGGACACCGGTTATCTTACGTGGCACAAGCGGCGCTAACGTGGAGAATTTTTAAAATATTTTAAACTTTTTTTTTTAATTTTTATGAACCTTTTTCTCTTCTTTTTCCATTTTTTTTTTCTTTTCTTCTCTTTTCCTCCTTTACTTTTTCTTGCCATGTTTGGTGAGGGTCACTTAGTCTTTGGTAGTAGCTGACAACTCTCGCAAGCCACAGTAAAATAATAAAAAATAAAAAAACTCCATTCTTTAAAAAATTATAAGAATTTGCCAACATTAGTATTGACCATCCTATGTAAGATAGCTGGTGTTCATATTAGTGATTTTTTCTTAAAATTGGCCCAATAAACTGAGTTAACCAAATGTGAAAATGTTTAGGATTCAATTAACATAATTAAAAGATTTATGACTTAATTGGCTAAAGTGCAATAGATTTAAGACTTTTTTGAAAATTTTCCCATTATTCATGATATCTACAAACAATACCTCTGATTTAACACAATTCCAGCGATTAAGAGACTAATTCTTTTTAAGTGTTCACTTAAGAGGGCTTGATCGATGATGGTTACTCCTGGTCATTGCCGATTTTAAAGTCGAACAGTTACAAAAAGAATTACCATCCAAAGGCAATAGGACACTTACAAAATCAGTGACAAAGAGAGAGCCAATCTTGTACCCTAAAATACAATAATGTATGTCTAGATCTTCGGCATACGCGCGCGAGATAATCTAGGATACTTTTCGTCAAGAGATTTTTCCGTTTAATGATTTGTCCAATCATCACTTAATAATTTATTCACGATATAGAAAACAATTAAAGGTATCAGCACGTGCTGAATAGACCAATTATTTAGACGAAAAAATTTTGTGCTCGTGTTCGTGTTCATGATTTATAGAAGGGAAATTTGCAACAAAAAGGGAAAAAAATACAACATTTTAATAACTGACTATATCACTATGGAAAAAAAATGAACATGTGCAGTGAAAACATCATTGGATGTGTCATGTGACCTACTAGCATAGCCCTTAAACAAATGGTAGAAGTATCAAATATTAATGATTAATTATCTTTCTGTCTCATTAAAAAAATTATTTTTATTTTTAATGTCATATATTAGTGAGGTCCCGAGTAGCAGACCTGCAAGGTCGCAAGTACCAGGATTCTTACCGGTCAACGATATTGATGCAATGTCTTAACTTTTTTTTTTTTTAATTCCTCTTGTTGTTATCTGAGCTTTAGATCCCATGATTTTCTAAATTGAAATTCCAAGAAAAATCGAAATAATTAATTCAATCGATATAAATTACATCAAGGAGGATCAATTGAAGAGTATACGCCAATTGAGAGATACTTGCGTCCTCTACTATGCTGATGCAAGGGGCGCAATTTGCCAACCATTATAAGGGAGAGGCGGTTTTTTATTCATAAGCTAATTAGCATGATACATCAGCCAACAATGTCTATTATATAGAAAATCTATTTCTTTCTCTTTTCATTACACTTTTACTTATAATGCTCATTAAGGCTCCATTTAGAGATCACAGAAGGTATTTGTTAAGATGTCGAAGTAGATTGCACTAACTTACCATTTTTCTTCTTTCCAATGCTAATTTCAAAACCGGAGAAAAAAGAATGAAGACATTGACTACGGTCACAAATGTTTAGAATTCATAATTACCAGACTTCGCAGCTTTTTTTTTTTTTTTTTTTTTTCCTTATTTGCTTTTTAAAGGTATTTCATTTGAAATCTTTGGGTCTTTTATCAATCACTTGATGTCCAACTTAACAAAAAAAAATTCAATTTTCAAAATTTGCAATTTTATTCCAAGGACTTTTAATCTAAAACGTTTCAACTTTCAATTAAATGTAAAGATACAAGATCGCATTCTCTAACCTCAACCTCAGCAAAGTCAACTTGAGATGTCGCCCTCGACAAAACTAATCTGAATCTTGCAGTTAAGATTACAAGCGGAAAGAAAAGGCATAAAATACTGAAAAAGAACTTGGCAGAACCGCTTAGAATGCCTAGTTGAAACGTAAGAATTCACTTCTGTCGTGTCGAAATCTATACAGATGTGAGGAAGCCATCACACCAGAACCTCCCCTCTTCAACTCTAAACTGAAAAGAAAAAAAAAAAAACAAGAAAAAAAAAACAAAACAAACAAATAAAAAAAAAACAGAGAAGACAAGATGCACAAAACAATCGAAGATTTACACAGAGATTGACGAAGCCAGCATGCCCAAGATCACTCAACAGCAGCAACAGGAGCAGCAGCTGAGAAAAGAGTGGAAAGAAAAGGGAGATATAAATGTAATGTCATTCGACTTTGCTTAATGTGTTCGTTGTCCATATACCCTTTGAAGGAGGAGCTGTGCCTGAGATCTTTACAACGGCCTGGTGCTTGCGCTGTCGTCGCCTTTTCTTGGTAATTTTATTGTTGTTGCCATTGCTTTCATGGGGAGGGTTGTTTTCGCATTTCGTTACATCGACCTTTACGATGTGGTGATCTGATGTCCCTTTCGATGACAGGACCGAATATGACCCGGAATGAACTTGTATGGGCAATCTGGTGACGCCAGTAGGTAGTCCACCCTCGTTCCGTATTTGCACGTCCCTTGCACACCTGCAATAGAATAAACAGTTTCAAATTATATATTCAGACAATAATCACTCGAAAAGAAGACTGTGGATTTCAATTTTTATACCACGGATTTTCACATCAAAGGTTGATATCGACAAAGTGATGACAACAATGGATGTATATATTCAACATGATTATTATGCTTCAAATGTTATGAATTTCCGTCCATTCAAGCCAATCATGTGATCATCAAGCGAGAGGAGCATCGTGCTCAAAAAGCACCTTAGATTAGCCATTTAATGGAGCGAAAAAGAAAAATCGAAAGATGGGAAAGCCAACAAGTGAACTCTTACTTTGTCCTTTGGCAATGACGACCACGGACTCGCATTCTCCGGCAAAGTCCTTAGCATCCGTGTACTGCTTGCTCTTCAGAAACCTCATGACTTCAACCTTTGGGGTCGGTTTTCCCATCTCTTCATAGTACTGTAACAAACACAGGTGCCCATGATTACAAAATCGCCGTAGCTTAAGCTATTTAGTAATCGAGTTTGACGTGCTAACGAATATCACATCAAACATGACAGAAATGTAAATACCTTGACGATGTCGGTCCACCGCTCTTGCGAGTAATCGGTCTCGTCGAGAGAGTTGAGGCCACCAGCCAGGATGTGGGGAGAGTCGCTCGACTGGATGATGGCGCCGACTTGCTTCATCCGCCAGTTCTCGTCGAGATGATCCAGGTGGGTGCACTGGAAGTTCACTTCCCCAACATGGGGCACTTCTATTGTTGCCTTCAGAACATTCCTGTGTAATAAAACATATCGAGTTCACAGCCACTTCGATTCCTGGTCAATTTAATATGTCGATCAATTATATTTCAATCCACCCTTTTCTTCTTTTTCTGAATTTTCGCAACGAAAGCACATAATCCCTTCACTATCTAAGGCGCGGCTTAATTAATCGAACGCAAAAGTCTTGGAAATTGACTCCATGACAAGCAATTGAGTGGTGTCTCAAATAAGTTGATTCTATCTGGTCTGTCTCGCTTGAGAGAAATGTAGTTTTCCTTGAAGATGAGTAGTCCTTGTACAGTCTTCAGGTCAAGCATCTGATTTGGCAAATACATAAAATAAAGCAAAAGCAAAATCCTCCCCACGTTACTGTCCTACCTACATACACCTTACCCTGCCCTCATTTAATGTACGCCATAGATCTTATCCTTCGTTTATCTTCCCAACTCCTTATTTAAATACTAAAGAGCAAAAAAAAATATATGTAATTTAGCAAGTTCCTAAGCATTCTCTTGACTATATCAGCAATTAATACAGAATGATCTTCAACGCTGACTCTCATCAACTAAATGCAACCAGAAATGAAAAAAAAAGAGGAATGAAAGAAGTCCAAGACAGTCTTTCATCACACACACTCACACGAATTTCGAATAGTTATAACTGAAGATATTATTATTATTATTATTATTATTATTATTATTATTGATAAATGACAATTCTCTGGAGAACCCATATCTAAAATCATAGAAAAAAAAATGGTTTTTTTAATTTAATTTATATTTTAATTCTGACTGGCATTGCTCACAGCTGGTGCTGGGATCCTTGGGAAGGCCACCACAGTTGTTGCAGATAGCTTTCCGTAAGTTGTACAAAGGCAAACAGGCTGTGCGAGAAAAGCCTTGGGGAATTCTTGAATTTTTGGTGGTAGGGTTCACCGTTCTCGTGAATAATATTCCAAATTCTTCCCAGATCAGTTACTGGACAACTCCATTCAGATAATTCCAAATAGAACAGTTTTAAAAAGGGGAGGGAAAAAAAAAGACAAAATATAAACCAAGTGACAGCAAGATTTTCATCCACAAAGTCTGATGGCTAGGCAAAAGCTTATTTTTTGGTCTTGTGAATTTTTATTACATCCACCTTACCTCAATTTCAACGAAAATTTCAACTGTCCGAAGTGGATTTGCAGTGTTGTAGATGGTCTGCGAAATTAATCTTTTCACTTGGAAAACTGTAAAAAAAATTATATAATATGTCCAATGGGAATATTAATTTATGATATATTATCAAACTTCGCTTTCAATGGTGGACGCCTCAATAAACAAATGAAAATATCTTTTAAATTTCGAAATCGCCTAGGAAGACCACTTGCTCAACGAGAAAGAGAGCATATCATCGTCACCATAATTACGAAAATGATAGCAAGAATAACAGGTAAAAAATATGTGGAAATTATTAAATTGATAAATAAAATAAAATAAACGAAATGACGGACCTGAAATCGGTGTCGTCGAATATCTTCTGGACCTTCAAGTGCTTGATCGGCCACCGGGAGAGGACGGCGTTGCCGTACTCCGGCGCCCAGCTCTCGGCGAACGCGTAGCTCATCCCCAGCGCCGCCGCCAGCTCCGACAGCGGCTTCATCTCCCTCTCCTCCTCTGCCTTCACGTCCTGCAGCGCTACTATGTCCGCGTCCAGCTCCCACAGCACCTCCACCATCGTCCTTGTGCTCCTGTACGCCTGCCGGCCGCCACGGCAGTCGCTGCTGACCCTGCCGTTCTCAAGGCTCCCCCTCCCTGCCTCCAGAGCCTTCCCTTTGAAGATTCGACCGATCGATGCTGAGGCCAAGGACGAGGAGTGGGGAGATGGAGAAGGAGAAGTCGGAGGTTCGGCGGCGGCGGCGGCAGCAGCGGCGGCGGACGATTCGCTGAAGCTCAGGTTCCGCCGGCTGCGGAGGAGGGAGATTTCGTTGTCCGGCAGATTGATGGAGACCCGGAGCTTCGATCTGGCGAACTTCTGCTGCTTCGTCAGGTGATCCTGGCCGTTGATCGGGTGCAGGGGAGACTGCTTGAGTATGCCCCTGGCATCCATGTCTTCTGGCTTGATGTTCGGGAAGGTTACAAGAGAACTAACCGCCATCTCCTAAAAGCTGCAGAGCAGAAACTACAGAGTTATCCTCAGCTTGACCTCTGGCTCTCTCTTTCTTATCTGAATCATATAAAGAACCTCCACCATCCTTCTCAGCCTCAGTGATCTCGCAATGGGAAAGGTCAAATGAATGATCAGCTGAATTCATCACATGAAGACTTTCAGCATTCACACTGGCAGGAGAATCATAAAATTCGAAAGGAAATACAGACTCAGCCTTGCTTGATGTTTGTGAACTGGCAGATAGTGTGCTGCTGGCCATAATTTCCGAATGACATTGCAATTTAGAAGTATGCAAGCAGCGAGAAGTGCAATATATGGCATTGAAATCGCATTTAACAAAGCAAAGCAGGCAAGGAGCAAGGCCACCATGTTTATTTCGAGGCCAAAGAGATCAAACATGTTCTCCATCCAAATTTCCACTATGAAGATTGTCTTCTGCGTTTCAAATCTCTCCCTTCTCATGGTGATAATCCTTTTCTTGTTCCATTTGTGGCTTTCGTTGGTGCTTCCCCAAATATATCCAAAGGAATATTTTCTAGCACTGCCACCCCCAGAGCCTCCAGCTTTGGGTACATTATTTGATGCTTGAGAAAAACCAGAGGCTGAGGAAGACAAATTGTTTCTCACGCCTTCTGCTTCACAAGGAATTGCAGGAGAATCTGCAGGTGGTTTGCTTTCCCTGTTTGAATTAGAAAAATCCCTAAACACTTCTTCTGCTGATACAAACAGAGGGCAAGGTTCTTTGGTGTAATATTTGCTCAAAATGTGAGTTGGTACTTTTTGCAACCAACGGAAGACATTGTATTGAAGGATACAAGCAGATATCACCAGCACTTTTCCCCCTTAAACCCAATTCTAGACCCCAAAAGCCTGACTGAAATAACTCAAAACCCAAGAACTTGGCTAAACTAAAGTCATTCTGTCCAGGAAACATTCCTGCCTGGGCACCCCACATCTGAAAGAGATATTCTGTCATCACCAGAATTCCTGTATAAAGAAGGAATAACTTTGATGGGATTCGAGATGCTTTAGGTAAAAGGGAACAAATGACAAGACCGAGCAGATAAAGGAAACCAAAGAGACTAATTGGTGACAATGATGCATAGAACTTTGATATACACACTATCTTGTCACTGTCCCAAATGAGGAAACTCTTAATAAATCCAAGTACTCCAAATTCCATAAGTTTGGAGTCATCAGATTGGATATACTTGCTCTGTCTCCTCTCGTAGCTGTAAAGCTGCATCACAATCAGTATTGCAATAGACTGCCAAATATTCTGCAATAGCAAAGCTTCTGAGTTGTAGGCCAAGTAAAACTGAAGATCAATCAACCCCGACAACCACATCTCAAGGGTAGAGAAATTGCTCAAGCTGTATATGAAGATAAACAGAGGGATTGCACATACTTTTAATGGAAACTAAAAATGTCTTCTCGTCCTTTCAACGAATTGTCTTCCCATGATCCAACATAGGAGGAGCAAAATGTAGCCAAATGATATGTGATTGGGTGTCACCAACTGTCAGGAGGATTGTCAAAAAATAAATATACGTGCCACACGAGCAATACACAGATAGAAACTTCTGCCCAATTGCACCAAGAAACAATTCGATCCTTCTCTCTCGAAATTGAAAGGAAATTACATTCTAGAAATGCAAATTATAAATACCCGTTGTATAATTTAGAAAAACGGTAAACAAAATCCTTCCTCTATAAACCTCTACAAATGAATCTGGCATTCTGAACGGTGCATAACTAGTCAAAAGTCCGCCACCATATCTAAAAACATAAAGTCCAGTCATTACTCGCATGCTATTAAACCAGTGAATAATCAATTTTCATGCAGAAACTCCAGGGGGGAATTTAAAGGGTGTGTTCCTGAAACGAAAGAGGAGTCTTGAGCATATTCAAGCAGCCATCAACAGAGAATGAAAATGGCAGCACTCCCAAGTCATTCACTCAAAAGAAAGCAGCAAGTGACGACTCAAACTCGACAAAAGGGACGGCTCGTTCAAATCGAGCATGCTGGTGGACTAGGGAAAATGAGATGCGGCTATCCTTTCGGTTCCGTCTTAAATAAAACCAAGCAACGGAGTTCTCAGAGAGAAGTGTTTGACCACAAATATCCCTACCTGGCTCGGCGACAATGGCCAGAAGGTGAGCCTGAAGCGAAACGAGCTATGGTTGGCCGCCTCGACGTTGCACCGAGCCAGGATCATCGAGATAAAAGTGGATCGAACCCAAAGAAAACTCACCACGTGCTCGAGGGTGTTGGCTGGAGATCGCCGGTTTATGTTGGGGATGGCTGGGTAACGCTTGTCCGAGAACGAAGTTTGGCTCCTGGGTCTCGCTTTCTCTCAGTCCAATTCTCCGCTCACTCTCGGTTCTCTCTCCGCTTCACCCTTTGCTCACTCTCTCGGATCTAACTCTCTCTGTTGCTCATGCTGTCTCCAGCCTCCCCCGAAGAACTCGAGAGCACAGTCGCTCTCCCTCGCTATCCACCTTCTTTTCTCGAGCGGCTCTCTCCTTATCAGAAGGCTCGCTCCCTCTCTTCTCTGGCTTCTCTCTCTCTGGAGCTCACCTTCTCACTCTCACTAGCTCTGCTCTACCTCTCCGGAGAGACCCCCTTCACTTTGCTGCCTTTCTCTCCCATTTACCAGCTGCCCCTTCTTCAAGGACGAGACCAGCTGGCTTCGTACCGCACGACATTCCTGGGTGAACGTCGCGCGCAGCCTCGCGTCCTTGCGTCCTTTGGCCAGCGACCCGCTCTCTGTTTTGTCGTGGAGCTAACGTCCAAGCGAGGGAAGGAGGAGGAAAAAGGAAGTGAGGTCAAAGCAACAGTTCGTTGCTCAGAGAATATTCCATGTTGCCACAAAAGTCTAGAGGGGGCAAGTAGTTGTTTTATGTACTCTATGTTGATATCTAGGGGGAAAAATTTAATTATAGGTGATTTACCCCTGCCCTTCTTAAAATAAAGAATTTATAATCTCTATTACATAGAAAGTAATACTATCTTTAGTTTCGAGCCCAAGCTCTTTTTTCTTTCCAAGAAAAAAGAAAATTATAATAATATGTTGATCCACTAACAAAGATGTTGATTAATAAGATAAGAACAAAAATCTCTCAAATTAAATAAAAGATGTTGCTTCATCCATATAAGCAAAATCGAAATCTCTAGATTTTTTTTTTCTTGAGATATATGCAATTCTTTTCTTTGTTTCTTTTGTTGCGCATAAAAAGTGTATGGTATTAAAATAGTAATGGCCAGGACAAATTTTTTTTTTTTTTTTTCATATCAAGCCTACATAGGACTTTATAAGTAACGAAAATATATTTTTATTTTTATTTAAAAGGTGCAGATCAAATAATGAACTCAAGTTGCTTTTGTCATGTCTTAATAAGTCGATCCTTTAATAGTATATTCTCTTGGATCTTCTCTAATTATACATCTTTATATGTATGGCAATCTGTCTTGTTTAGTAAAATATAAAAGCAGGATGAAAGAAGAGTACCAAATGTTCGTTTCCTTAGGCATCGTACTCTTGAAAATAGGGAATTACATGTCCTGGTGGATAAGATTGTCAACACAATCAGGATGTCTACCTAAAGAGAGGAAAACCAGGCCTTGTTTAGTTCTCTAACCTTGGTCGAAATCTGACTCTTGTGTATCCTTATGGATGAAGCCATGTTCATTGAACACGTTGGTGAAAACTTAGAGTAATGCATAATTGTATAATTATAATCCACAGTCATCAAGAAAAAAAAAATTTCTTGTCCAAATAGAGATTTTTCACTTCATAACGTATAGCAGAAGAAATATCGAGAATTTAGACTAAGGTTATTTTACAATCCGGTTCATACATAATTTCTTTCACAGCTCACCTCACCTAACCTCTCAGCTTTTTGTCAATTTCATTTTGGTAATAATCTGTCACTTTTCACTCTTTATTATTTTTGTTTCGTCAGTGCAAGGCCGGCAGAACGATTTTTCAAGTTCCTCTTGCTAATAGGATCATATTTTTCTGCACAAATTGGAAGATTAGAGGGGAAGTAAAAAAAGAAAAAAGAAAGAAAGGAGTCCGGATCAAGCAAGCTGTTTAGCTATTCTGTTAGTTTGTTGCTGGTTTTGTGGACCAAGAAAGCTGTTAGTGGGCAACTTGAGTTTATGGTTAAGTTTTAGTATGTATTTGAGCATTTTTTCAGTTTTCTGAACAAGATACACAGCTTTTGCTGTGAACTCCTCCTATGTTCTTTCGAAATCAATAAAAAGCGTCAGTGACCACAAAGGAGGCTATATGCATGCTTTTTGTTCGCATATGTAGTGGTTCTTTTAAAAAAATAGAAAGTGAAGATAATGTGTCCCCAGAAGAAGGTCCGGCCGAAGTTATCTTGTGCTCATCGTCCAATTGGAAAAAAAGAAGAAGAAAAGGTTTAGGTCAAGAAAATTCCCAAAAGAAAAGTAATGTTCTAGCAGAACAGTTCTTTTTCTTGATAGTTTCTTATTGCACCAAAGAGATATGAAACTATTAATTGAGATCTTATCTTTCTTACACGATAAACGTGGGTTAAAGTTGAAGATAACAACGCCTCCATGGAAAAATGGACAGAACTTAATTACTTTCCAGGTTAGAAAAACACTCTGGTTTTCCTAGCCGGTGGTTGGCTGAAAAAGATAGAACTTTGTCCGTGGTTTTTACTTTGTCTTTATCCAGAGCCGTGTCATTGAAAAAGTCCAGTTCCATGTTTTTACTCCTTGCCCATAAAGAGCGATGCAGCCCTTTACATCCGTGATCCTGCTATATTCGGAGACTCTGTTCCATTAGTGATTCCAATACCATTAACGGAGGCGAGTCAGAAAAGCAAAGAGGTGCTTGCCAGTTTGCAAGACTGAGGTCTGCGAGGAATTCCTAGAAACCGCGAGTATAAACCGATCGGAGATGGGGTTTCCGTATTAGCACTTGGGGTTTCTCATTTCGAGTCATCCATATAAAGCAAGCAGACTAGCCACGTTGGAAAGAGAACTTATCTTCTCTGGAGCTTATAGATTTGCTAGTTCCTCGTACGTAGTCAGATAGAGATCGAAGGAGCATTTTTGTAAGGCGAGCAAGCATGGCGATTAACGAGGACATTGAAAATCAAGAAACCGGGGACAGAGAAGGAGTAAGAGAGCGGCTCCTCGTGCCGCAAGAGAAGGACCGAGCTGGCAAAGATGAAGGAACCAATAAGCGTCGTCATCCGCATGGTTTATTTCACCACATTCGTTGCGGTTTGAGTCCTTAATATGGACGAGTTATATGATTGAAAACTTTATAAACAAGACTCTCAAAAATAAGGATGTTGGCTTTGAGGTAGAGATACTTCTTTCTCTAGACATCTTATTCTTTCTGCATTGTAACGAGTGAAATGTATACCGAATTTTCGCTTTGAGTTCCATTGTTGGACACCTCAGGACACAAAAACCAAAAAATGGGGAGATTTAGATTGGGTATCGTCAGCTGAAAATTGTGACTACATATCATTCAGGTTTCTGATCGAAGTGATAGGTTTGTTCAGAATAGCTTTCCACTGAGATTCTCGGACATTCGGTGACTTATAGCATTGTTAACTAGATGGTAACTGAAGTTCTTTTTCTCCCTGAACTCAAGCTGATTTGCAGTTACTCTTTATGTGTCTTTCAACAGTATTCAGTCTTTGAATCCATACTGACATTCGGTGCAATGATTGGTGCAATTACCGGAGGACCAATTGCTGATTTTGTTGGCCGTAAATGGGTAAGCAGCAAATGAGTGCGTCTTTCACAATGTAAAACAGAACAGTGTTGTTCAAGACTCTGAGAGTTTTAGCTTTGGGATTTAGTCATATCATGGACGGAGGACGTGACAGCATAAACATTTGCCTCAAAATGCAGACAATGAGAATAGCGAGCGCTCTTTGTGCAGCAGGATGGCTTGCTATTTACTTTGCTGAGGTGTGTCCATATCCTATTTACAAGCCTTATCATAAATGAAGATCGATTAGTTGCATAAGAACTTCAAGTCACATCAACTCTCTGTTCTGTTTAATTTTGAGTAAATTAGGGAGCACTGGCTCTGGATATCGGAAGATTGGCCATGGGATATGGAATGGGAGTCTTTTCCTATGTGGTAATTCCTCACTTCGTACCACACACATTTGATGTAGCGAGTTGTTCTACGACAACATGCTGGACTCAATTCACAGTGACAACATTGGTTAATCTTTTTCTAATTTATGTCCAGGTACCGATATTTATAGCTGAAATTACACCCAAAAATCTCCGTGGAGCTTTGACTGCTGTCAATCAGGCAAAGATTTTGTATGAACATTCTCAGTTAAAATTGCAAGCATGGAGCTATTGGCAAAAGGCCTTAGCTTGTAGCAAATTTGCCCTTTTGCAAGTGCAAGATGGTGTATATATGTACATCCTACAGAACCTACTGGGCCTAACATTTTCTCTTCTCTCCACAGCTTATGATCGTTGCTGGAGTGTCCGTTTCCTTCATAATTGGGACAGTATTAGCTTGGAGGGTTTTGGCATTAATTGGTAAAACAGAAAAAGTAGCATAATTCAAGTTTAGTGCCAATGTTGCATAGAAAAGTCCACGTCTGAAACCACCTTGAACATCTGCGGTTTATGCAGGTCTAATCCCCTGTCCAGTCCTACTGTTCGGTCTGTTTTTCATTCCAGAGTCTCCTAGATGGCTGGTAACAAATCAAGATGAACACCAGACTCTTCTTATCTGAATTGTTGGAAGAGAGGGATTTGTAGTGTTGGAATGAATTTTAGGATTCTGCCAAAATGCAGGCGAAAACGGGCCACGAAAAGGAGTTTGAAGCCGCGCTGCAGAAACTCCGTGGAAAGGATGCAGATATTTCTGAAGAGGTTGCTGAAATACAAGTAAAAGGCTTTAAGTCTATTCTCATTTCATCTTAGTGCCTCAACTTTATAAGTACGAATAGCTGACGGAATGATCGAATTTGTTTTTCTTGACAGGACTACATTGAAACTCTTCAACTGCTCCCGAAAGCCAGCATTCTCGATTTATTTCAGAGAAGATATCTGAGCTCTGTCATCGTAATCTTCTCTCTGTATTTACTGCTATGTATCCAATAAAGTCCCTCCTTCGTTGCTTTCTTGGAATGCCCTGTGGATCGGGAGTATGCAGTAGTTGTACTTTTGGTGATATTTCCCATTGTTGTTCTTTTTGCTGACAAATTTGTTAAATTTTGGCCAGATTGGTGTTGGATTGATGGTCGTCCAGCAGTTCGGAGGGATAAACGGTGTCTGTTTCTATACAAGCAATATTTTCGAGGAAGCACGTATGAAGTTCATAGCAAGAAGCTCTTGGGCACCACAATAATGAAACTATGCATTGCATTTATGATTCCAGAACGGATAACCAAATAAAAAGCAAAGCAAGGGTTCCAATTTATAAAATCCAGTTAATGTTTCAAATGGGTTAGTAAAATTCGCAATGTCAAATGCTTTTGGTCTACTTAATTATCACTGAATGAGCTGTTCACATAATATAGTGTTGAATCTCACAACCAAGGTATTAGTCTTGCCTTTATAATCGCATTTGTACAATCTCCTCAGGTTTCTCCTCCAGCGTTGGAACCATAACTTATGCAATCCTCCAGGTCTGTAATTCTCGCCCTTTCCTCTTTGCCGGGGATCTAGTTTTATACACGTCACGCTTAAAGAGTAAATTTTTGCAGGTTATTGTCACGGCTATTGGTGCTGCACTGGTCGATAGAGCTGGAAGAAAGCCCCTTCTCTTGGTAAAATAGATGAAAGTCGCTGAGAAATCATGTCTATAGTAACAAAGCTTTTCTGGTTCTGCCCCTTTCGCAAGTTATGCAACTTGAACCATAACCTTCTCTCTCTCTCTCTCTCTCTCAATCGCAGATCTCGGGGACAGGATTGGTCCTGGGATGCATAGTAACTGCCCTTTCATTCTTTCTAAAGGTAATTGCTATCAGTCCTAGTATCTTCCTTCTGCATTGCAATGCTTGTCAACCAGTAATTTTTTGAGAATCTTCCGAGCCAGGTTCATGATCTGGCAGCTGATGCTGTCCCAATACTTGCCGTCACCGGCATTCTGGTAATAATCTCCCCTGCCTTGATTTCTTTCTGGTTCTATCCAGTTGGCCGCTGCGACAACTCCCTACTACAAATTTTTCTGTTCTGTTTTTTCCAATGCTCAGCTATACATAGCAGCATTTTGGCTGGAATGGGCGTGGTTCCTTGGGTCGTGATGTCCGAGGTAATCCTAAGCATCCCCCGAAGTTTCATGCTTATCAAAATTAAAGGGTTGTTTTCGTAACTGGTCTTATTAGTACAAGAGTTTCAAAATTCTTTTGCCAATCATGTAATGTGTGCTGGTGTTCAGATTTTCCCCATTAATATCAAAGGAGTAGTTGGAGGTTTCGCAACACTAGTGAACTGGTTCGGCGCTTGGGCAGTTTCCTACACTTTCAACTACTTAATGAGCTGGAGCTCCTACGGTACGACTCTGCTGAAAACACTCTTTGAACTGTTAGTCTGGCAGGAGCTCGATAAACATTTTGTCACATTGGAACATGAGTTGTTGCACGAATTTGACCAAACTACAGACTTGAGACTTAGCTTTTCCTGAACATTTCAATCCTATTTGGAGCTGGAGGTGTCTGTCACTCCGTTCTTCACGCTCTTGAATGCATATTCAGACCATTTATTTCAATCAACGCGTTTACAGCAACTTCTACCTAGATTTGAATATCACGAAAATTGAGCCGACGTTTCATTTAAAAAAGAAAAAAGTTAAGCGGGTCTTTTTGTAGAATGATTAATAGATAGGTAGTGCATACTAAAGCATTCTTCCCATGAGAAAAATGTCAGAATATGTCACACCCCAAAACCACAAAGAATGGGAATGACATGGCCGTCCTTCTTTACAAAGAACGCAGCCTCAAATACAACCAATAAACTGATATTAACTTATATATATCTCAAACCATATATATATATATATATATATATATATATATATATATATATATATATATATCAAATAAACCAACAAATTGGTTGAACATCGTAGTTTCTATAATCCACCAAAAGAAAAAGAGATATATGTTTAAAACTCAGACGATCCAACTACTAGTAAGTATTATTTGCACCACTTCCTTGAACCATACCAAAAACAAAATAGAACTCCCCAAAAGCTCCCACCGACTACGCACTCGCTCTATTCGCCACTAGCTGAGGAACCTGAAAAGATTAAAGGAGGAATGGGATGAGCAACCACAGCTCAGTGAGTAGTACATATCTTCTAAGCAGATCGAACAACCCCTATGCATGTATACAAATTAATACCAAATCTCATAACGCCAATTTAATATATATAATACATATCGAATCATATAAAAGCTATTTCTTATCTTTAAAGCTTTATATTAATATGGAAAACTCATTTAAATTGCTATCAAAAGTTTAGTATCAATGGTCGAATACATTGAATAATCTCCATCAAAAACACATATCAATGGTCTATCCATTGATCAATCTTTACTCAATAACTAACCATGGTCACGACACAACGCCTTGTGACAAGGCGACCAAGATTCCCCCTTGGTAAGGTCTCCACCTACAAAGCCGGTGGCTAGGCCCAGAAGGATATCCTAAACCTGGTATGCATACCCCAAAAACCTCTCACTGGGTTCACAGTCATATTGAGCATAAATAACCATTCTTCAATACCAGAAATCAAATCCAAAAATCCATATCTTAAACCAAACAAATAACATTTTGCAACATAGCCCATCATCCATTTCATATCCGTTTCTCAAATCATTATAAACATTTCCATAAATCAGTCGTAAAGTAATTTCATATATATTTCTCCACAAACCTTGTATAACATGCTTTTCAAACATTTACAATTAACCAAAGAGTAGCAATTGCATCGATTTGACTTTTATGCAATAAAAAATGCTCTTCTTGATTCAATATATATACATACATACTTCAAGACATGATTTTATAAAACCAAAGAAGATATAGTACCACTCACCTCGTCGTCGACGACCAAACGACGAACGATACTCGTATCGTCGAATTCAAGGTCCTAACAAATAACCGAGAAAAATGTTAAAATCTAATAAAACTCTGTCTCTACTTCGAAACAACTACATTACGCCTTAACTCTAACAAAATGACTTCTACGCACTAACAAATCGCATAACCAAAGCGATTGTTCAAGCCATTCGCAACACAAAATTTAAGTGCAAAACTTGATTGCGCCTTAACTTTATCTTCCGAACTCCGATCCGAACGTACTTATATTCAATAGAGAGCCCTTGAAACATATCACAAGAATCTCAACTTGACCGTCCCAAAATCACGCCGAAAAATGACAAAATACGGGCCCAAAGCTGCTGGACGCGTACTGTTCATTGTGCGCGGGAAACTTTGAAATTTTGTTTCGGACAAACCGTAAGCTCAAATCGCGATCCGTAAAATCTAACGGCTCCACAACACCCTCATTTACCGTTCTTGCAAAAATACGCGGCTCAACGACTCCAAAATTAAACTTCGCCGCTCAGTTTTCCAAAAATTTCGAATTTAAATCCTAAATCCAAAAATTACTTCAATCGGACAAACGAGGGCTTGATCTCTTACCGGGTGCTGTATTATGGAGTCGAGTCGGCTTAGCGAGGCATCCGAGACGTGCACGTGCCAAGATTCCTTTCCTTTCTTCCCCCTTTCTCTTCTTCTTCTTCTTCTTCTTTTCTTTATTTTCTTTTTTTTGGTAGAGGACCCCTCAACTTCTATTTAGCCGAGCCCTCTCCCCTCTCCTTTTTGTTTTACTAACTTTTCGGTTTCTTTTTCAGTTTCTTCTTTTGGGGCCCACTAACATAATATTACATTATTGCATAATATTACAGAATATGCTTCCGCAAAACTTGTCAAAAGCAAATAACTCTGCTCGCTTGCTTCACGGGTACCTTCCTTCTTTATGCAGTGATTAACGCCACAGGGATGGTGTTCGTTATCACGGTGGTCCCCGAAACGAAAGGGAGGAGTCTTGAGCAGATTCAAGCAGTTGATAGGGAGGAGTCTTGAGCAGATTCAAGCAGCCATCAACAGAGAATGAAAATGGCAGCACTCTTCCCTGTAGTCCCATTTGAGCTTACATGACACTTGCAATACCAAACATTCGGAGACGGAAAATGATCATAAAGCAGGTAACAGCATCTTTTGTTTGATAAAACGGCGTTATTGTTGAGATCTGTCAGTTCATTCGATTTTATTGCGGGAAAGAGATGGGGTTATTTTACAGGAGAGTGAGTGATTGATTTACAAGAATAATACTCTCAATTGCTAGTGAAGAAGCACGTATTGCCTTATTTTTATGAATGCGAAAATTGTACCTATAGTCTTCGTGCGTGTCGGGCAATGACAAAGCAAGTGACTTTCAAATTGAGGCTCGCGTTCATCTATTGCTGGTTGAGAAATTATTATATGGCCTTTATTCTTTTCTTATAATGTACAACGATAGTCTTCAGTGCCGTTATTAATCTTTTCAGTTACAAATTTCAGTTTTGTCAAAAATGAAAGATCCTACACTACGAAACAGATTATTATTTTTTTATAGTATTATATGGCACTGAATGAATTGATAGTTGATACATTAATTTGCATATTTATGTCCAGAATCTTTTGGTGTACGTGCAAGAGATAATATAGGATACTTTCAACAAGAGATTTTTTACTTAAAAATTTGACTAATCATTGCTGAATATTTAATGACGATATAGAAAGCAACTAAGGTATCATTGCGTGTGGAACTGCTCGCAGAACAAACCAATTTCCAGAAAGGGTAATATGCAATAAAAAGAAAACTAAAAACGTAATCAGTAATAATATTACTACAAAAAATTGAACATGTGCAGTTAAAACGTCATTGGATGCGTCAGTTAAAATAAACTTTGCTGTATTATATGGAAAATCCATTTCAGTCTCTTCAATTATACTTAGGTGTACGCATTAGCTTGAAAAATATATGGTAAATGCTAATTACAACTATTTGAAGGCGTGTCTGTTTCACTGAGAAGAATTTCTATGCGAAACTCTTTGATGTTATGTTCACAAAAGTAAATTGACCGATAGTCTCATTTGAACTTACATGACACCTTCAATATCACACATTCAGAGATATGGAAGACGATGATGAAGTAGGCAACAACATTTCTTTCATTTGACAAAATGACAGTTTTATTGAAATTGATCAATTCAATCATTAAGTGGTTATGTTATAGGAAAGAGATGATTGTATTGTTCATAGATCTAGCAAAATTGTGGGAGAGTGATTGAAATATTAAAGTCGAAAGTAAATAAATAAACATTGCTTTATATTTTTGAAGTCAAATTTTAGATCTATAGTCTTTGTGTGAAGACAAAGTTAGCGAGGTTCTAGTCAAGGCGTGTCGGTCTCTCGATAGCAATTATTGTATTGCTTTCTAGGTGCGTCGGTCCCTCCATAGCAATTATTGTATTGCTTTCTATGTGCGTCGGTCCCTCCATAGCAATTATTGTACTGCTTTCTAGGTGCGTCGGTCCCTCCATAGCAATTATTGTAGTGCTTTCTAGGTGTGTCGGTCCCTCCATAGCAATTATTGCATTGCTTTCTTTCTTTCATAATCTATTCCACCATCCAAGAAGCACTTACTCCATGTTTTCATTTTACTTTTAGGTGTGTCGGTCCCTCGATAGCAATTATTGCATTGCTTTCTTTCTTTCATAATCTATTCCACCATCTAAGAAGCACTTACTCCATGTTTTCATTTTACTTTTGCCAAAAGCGACATTATACAAGTTAATATTCCCATCAATAAGCTATTTTTGTTACCAATTTTTGTTCTTTGTTAAAAATGAAAAAGCTCATATAATAAAATACGATATGTATTTCCTTTTTGTCTTCACAATTAAAAAAGCGACATACATGGAGTATTAGCCTTGAAAAGAAAATAGAATTCCAATGCCTCACTCGAAAGGATTTTTGATTCGTTTTAGAATACGAAACATTCAAATCAATTCTTATTTATGGTACTAAGAAAAGTCAATTTGGAAACTGCAGAGAAGTTTCGTTTCTAATCAATGTGAAAGCCATGCATAAATAATTCCAACACTGTGTTTTGTCACATAGATTGCAAGGGTCACAATTTCCACGTGATACACACTTTTTCTTCACTAGACTTGCCTTTATTGGTTGACTTGGACATTTGTATGACCGACGACCCGACGCTTTTCATTCATATTTACCAATTAGCAAAAACTTTCATTGCATCAGATCAAACGATAGAGAGACAAAGAAGACTCTAAGCTCCATGAGCATGTTTCATGTTTTGCTTTTCATATTGCATGTTCTACTGCTACTAGGGATGAGTTGCTGTGTGAAGAATAATCGTTTGTGCACTGCTTCATCTTGTGGTGATGTTCATGACATACGTTGTCCTTTTCGATTGAAAGGTGACCCGTAAAGCTGCAGCTGCTCTAAATATGAGCTAGCTTGTGAAAATAATCGCACCGTTCTATATTTATATGCTGGTCAATATCATGTGAAGTCGATTGACGATTATAATAATTTCGGGGATAAAATATTGGGCGCAATCACGGTGGTTGACGATGGATTGCAAAAAAGTAATTGCTCATCCCTCCCTCGTTTCTCATTGGCGAGCTCCAACTTGAGTGATCGGTATCCGTACTATCAAAATGCTTCATCCTCTGCGGTGGTCTTCATGAAGTGCTCATAGCCCGTTGCTTATCCTTCGTATATCAATACTGAACCATGTATTGAGGGAGCATACTCTTCCGATACGCCCCCTAATATTTCCCAAATGAAGGTGTACTCATACGCTATTTATGGGTTAGGTTTACAAGTAAAGGACATCGAGGATTCTTGCAACATAACCATGATGACTTTCTTATCGGATGATGACCTGATGCGGGAAATGGATAGGTATAATCGTGTGAGCCCACCACCGTGAGAATATTGGCCTTGAAAATAAAATTGAATGTCAATGCCTCACTTGAAAGGATTTTGATTCAATTTAGGGTACATAACATTCCAATCGATTCTTTTTTTACTGAAGTAAAATTGATTCCTAAAGAGTCAATTTGCCAAGAAAATTAAATCTGAAAACTGCAGAGAAGTTTCTTTTCGAATCAATGTGAAAGCCACACCATAAATAATTCCAACACTGTGTTTTTGTCGCCTTGACTGCAAGGGCTGCAATTTCCACATGAGACCCACTTTTTCTTCACTCGAGATCGTGTTTTTGCGGGGCCATACTTTTTAAGTTTTTCTTCACTAGACTTTGTTTTAGGGTTGACTTGGACATTTCGATGACCGATGACTCCCAACCCTTTATTAAGCATCCCTCGCATTACCAAGTGAGCTAAAACTTCCATTGCATCAGATCAAACCATAAAGAGATGATTATTTCTCGCAGCTCGATATTCATGCTCCCTGTTTTACTTCTCATATTGCATGTTCTGCTATTGTTAGGGACGAGCTGCGATGCGAAGAAGAATCACTTGTGTGCCCCTTCATCTTGCGGTGAGATCCGTAACATAAGTTATCCTTTTTGATTGAAAGACGATCCAAAAGACTGCGGTCACTCTTGGTATCAGCTAGCTTGTGAAAATAACCGCACTGTTCTACATTTAGATGATGGCCGATATTATGTGAAGTCGATTCATTACTTCTCTATTCACCAAAATAACTTCTCTGGTGAGATCACAGTGGTTGATGATGGACTGCAGAAGGGTAATTGCTCATCCCTTCCTCGTTACCCATTGATGATCTTCAATTGGACTACTGGTCCATTTGGTGAGTTATATGGATTGTCAGATGACATTGCCATTGTGGCCTTCATGAAGTGCCCACAACCTGTTACTTCTACTTCTTATATTGATGCCACACCATGTATTGAGGGCGCACACTCTGCCGACACAACTCCTTATTTTTCCCAAATGAAGGTGTACTCATACGCTGTACTACACCGATTACAAGTAAGGGATATCAAGGACTCTTGCGCCGTAACCATGATGACATTCACATCGGATCAAATCTCAGGGCGGAAAGGGGATCAGTATGGGAGCTTACCATACAAGGACCTCCACAACAAGATGGTCGAGGGATTCACTCTCTCCTATCCGCTCCGCGTTTCCCTGCGAGCACCCCTTCCATGTCACTTCTTAAGTTTTATTAACCGAGGGGGAGATTGCGGCTATTATTTCCGTAAGCGACGTTCACCTGAGCTGTTCTTTCTTTTTCTCTTCTTCCTCCTCCTCCTTTCCTTAAATGCTAGCTTCACTTAGAGATCTGATCAAAATTTACTTACGAAGTGACGTGGCAGGTTTTAATTGGGTATTTTT
This sequence comes from Eucalyptus paniculata subsp. matutina, assembly GCA_017140255.1. Classification (NCBI taxonomy): domain Eukaryota; kingdom Viridiplantae; phylum Streptophyta; class Magnoliopsida; order Myrtales; family Myrtaceae; genus Eucalyptus; species Eucalyptus paniculata. The sequence continues at coordinate 32,965,321 of CM029445.1, forward strand.
AATAAAATCCACACATTAAGACACTAGTTTCTTTAAAAACATAATAGAAAAAATTGCCACATCACTTAAGTAGAAAAGTTTAAATAGATTTCTTAGTAGGGTCGGCGTGCGCTGCTTTCGTTTATTTTACGAGTCTTGGAGCTTTTCTGGATTTGACATTGTTACTTCATTTTTGTTTGGGGAAAAATGGTTTGATTTAATTGTTGCTCGTGTCCCTTGCATGGCTGTTATTGTTATGCGGTTGAAAAAACTGCACGCGTATTGAATGACGTTTGTAAATTAGAATTACGGGGAGCGAGACGTGAACTTATGAATCATTTGGTATATATAGGTGAACAAAAGCAAAATCGCTTTTCTTCAAGGAAAATGTCATGCTACGATAGCATGGATTCCCTAGGTGAATTGAATTAACTGTGATCTGAGCGGTGTCAAGGAGAGTAAATTATATTTATGTTTAACTGCTAAAATGATAAATTTAATTCTTCATTGATTGATCACCGACTCTAATTTAATCCGTTGCAGGCACCACTAATTCCACGTGGACCAAGCATTGGTACGCGGAAATTGTAGGTTGGCGCCTCGCCTTTTTCTTGGGTATGACTGCTGGGCCTTTTCTCCTCACAACTATGATGATCTCAAGAAGCACTCTGATTAAAAACAATTATGTTTACAAAAAAAATTATTGCACTGCGCTAATCTATGGACAATTTCTATGTAGCCAACTACGTCGCAGCAAGATTCATACTCGGAGCTCCATGTGTGTTGATACTTCTAATCTATAAGTGGATGAGAAGGCACCGGGCGATTGATGCAAACATCGAAAAATTCCTACAAGTTCACAACAACTTTTTGCCCATAAGGTACTCTTACTCGGATATCAAGAAGATTACAAAAAATTTCAAATGCAAATTAGGTGAGGGGGGATATGGCTCTGTGTATAGAGGAATCCTTAGAAGTGGCAATGAAGTTGCGGTTAAGATTTTGAACAAACCAGAATCTAATGGCCAAGATTTTATTAGTGAAGTGGCCACAATTGGAAGGATTCACCACATCAATGTAGTGCAACTTGTTGGTTTTTGCTTCGATTACTCCAAACAAGCTCTAGTCTATGATTTCATGCCGAATGGCTCTTTGGATAAACACATTTCGAATAAGGATGGTGATGGTCCTCTTGATTATAAGAAAATGCATGAGATCTCTCTTGGCATAGCTAGAGGGATAGAGTATCTACATCGGGGATGTGATATGCAAATTCTACACTTTGATATCAAGCCGCACAACATTCTCCTAGACCAAAGTTTCACTCCGAAAATTTCTGACTTTGGACTTGCAAGACTTTATCCCATCGGTCATAGCATAGTATCGTTGACTAGAGCAAGAGGAACCTTGGGTTATATGGCACCTGAGCTATTCTACAAAGACATTGGTGGCATTTCTTATAAAGCCGATGTTTATAGTTTTGGGATGATGTTAATGGAAATGGCCGGTAGAAGGAGAAATATAAATGCACATGCAGGGCATTCAAGTCAAATTTACTTTCCTTTGTGGGTTTATGATCAACTCAGCAGAGAAAATGAGGTTGAGAGGGTAGAAGTCATAGAAGAGGAAAGAGAAACAAGGAAGATGATAATCGTTGCGCTATGGTGCATACAACTAAGCCCTAATGATCGGCCGTCAATGAGGAAAGTTCTAGATATGCTTGAAGGAGATATCAATAAACTGCAACTACCTCCAAAACCACTTTTGTATCCGACAAAGGCACCAATTGATGATGACAACAATGAGATAGAACTTGAAATGGTCTCATCTTCATCAAGTGCTCCGATAATTTCTGGCAGTTACCAATTTGACCACGAAAATGAGTTTACGAAATCATGTATTGTGTGATTATTCTCCTCTTGTAGAAATGAGATGCGAAATATAATTAATACTATCAGCATGTACCATCATTGATAATGTAATCTATGAAGCTTTTACATGTTTTTCATATAGCATGGGTGTTTTCTATTAGACTCATTATGTCCATGTTTCATAAATGACAATGAATGTCGTATGGCATTCGTTATAATTTTTGTTTCGTGTGAATCCTCTTGGCATAACAATGTAATTTTTTCTTCATGTTAATGTTTGCATTTTGAGCAACGAATCTCTCTCGTTTCCATCAAAAGCTCTCACCCCCACCCTTCAACCCCCGCTCGATCAACCAGCTCGACATCAGCTACCTGCTCAAGCAATCTATGACTTCCACCTCTTGTTTCTAGATGGGTCCTAGCCTAACCGATGAACGATTGTGGTTTTCAATTTTTGCCTTTACGATGAATAGAAATTGAACACGTGATGTCATGTTAGAGGATGTGATGTATCACAAGAGCACAACATCTCAATGCAATAAGAATTTGTGCATTCACTTGATGATAAGTCATGAGATGGTGCCTTACATTCTTCTGAACAAGTACTATATTCCTCACTGTTGTCCCCTGCACATGAGTTTTCTTGCATAGCAAACATTCCTCCAGACACCGATGTTGATAAGGAACGCGCGATATCCACTTCACTCGGATATTGCAGACAGAGAACCCTGACCTGATGCCGAATTAGCAAGGTACTCCTGAATGGAAACTACAAACAACGCCATTCATCAGGAGTAAGAATACATAGAGAAGTAGCAAAAGCGCATGCTGCTACTTAAACTTGGGTTGCCTCGCCAAGTATAACAGCAATTAACTTTTTCCGCATGGCCTTTTCAATTACTTTAGATGGTTTTTAAAGTATCTAGAAACAGATAAAGTAGGAAGTACCTTCCTAGTACAAGGTCAGAAATTGAAGGCTTTCAATGACTCTGAACAAGTCTCGGTTTGGAGAACACGAAATTGTTCGAGATCACTGCTGAAAGCTGACTCTCAAATAGCATATTAAAAGCTTTTTTTCAGATTTGTTGCACCACGAGTCGAATGCACTGATGGGTAAAAGAACAGAACCGCCATGTCTATGCAACTATGCTGACAAGTAATATTCCAAGCCAAACCTTTACATGAAGAGATTCTCCAGTAGGTAGTCCAAACCAAGTAAGATCGACGACGCAGAATGTCGAGCTAAGTGTTAAATATCATAAATACCTTCAGAGAAAGTAAGGGATAGGGTATGAATCCAAGTGGCTCAAGCTTCGAGCCATTAAAAGTCTGATGGTTGGAAAGGTCCCCTGAAGTTTGCAGCCCGGTGGCGTCGGCAATGAGGTTCGAGAGATGAGAAATTGGTGCATGTGCAGCGTCTAATGCAGCATTTATTCTCATTCCTTGTTCTTCCAATGAAGGACAAGCAAGATTACCGCCAGGTACAAGATGTGGAGCAGACCTTACCGCCTCTTCTGATCCAACAAAACCGACAGGAATGGCCAGTAGCTTGTCAGATTCAGCTCTGTTCATCAACATTTTAGAACCACAAGTGCGAGCACAGTTAGCATCACAACTCAAAGTTGAAACTACGTTGTTCTACTAGAATGCACACCGCAACTATCATGTTGTTATTGGTAGTATGTTCTACCAATGGTAGCAATTATGATCATCTGAACAGACGATTCCTAACAAAAGAATATTCAGGTCCTCTGAAGCATCAGTTTCAAAGAATATTCAGGTCCTCTGAAGCAACACTTTTGACGAGGCAAAAAAACAATTACACCATGCCTCAGGCCATAAGCCATCAAAGGCACTTGCGCTCTCGAATGATGCATGTATATAGGTGAGTAGCTTTCAGATTGAAATGAAAAGTTAAGCTAATCACTAGAGTAGATACTATGTTCGACGCAATGGAGAAAAAGTAAACGATATGAGACAGAAACATCTCAAGAATCAAGTTTCTTACTTATTCCTGCAGTTCATCACGCTCATTGGAGAATCATCCTGATGAGAAAGACCATTCATTGTGACAGGAGGCTGTGTGTAATATTATGCAATAATGTAATATTATGTTAGTGGGCCCCAAAAGAAGAAACTGAAAAAGAAACCGAAAAGTTAGTAAAACAAAAAGGAGAGGGGAGAGGGCTCGGCTAAATAGAAGCTGAGGGGTCCTCTACCAAAAAGAAAAGAAAGAAAAGAAGAAGAAGAAGAAGAAGAGAAAGGGGGAAGAAAGGAAATGAATCTTGGCACGTGCACGTCTCGGATTCCTCGCTAAGCCGACTCGACTCCATAACACAGCACCCGGTAAGAGATCAAGCTCTCGTTTGTCCGATTGAAGTAATTTTTGGATTTAGGATTTAAATTCGAAATTTTTGGAAAACTGAGAGGCGAAGTCTAATTTTGGAGTCGTTGAGCTGTGTATTTTTGCAAGAATGGTAATTTAGGGTGTTGTGGAGCCGTGGGATTTTACGGATCGTGATTTGAGCTTATGGTTTGTCCGAAACAAAATTTCAAAGTTTCCCGCGCACAATGAACAGTACGCGTCCAGCAGCTTTGGGCCCGTATTTTGTCATTTTTCGGCTTGATTTTGGGACGGTCAAGTTGAGATTCTTGTGATATGCTTCAAGGGCTCTCTATTGAATATAAGTACATTCGGATCGGAGTTCGGAAGAGAAAGTTAAGGCGCAATCAAGTTTTGCACTTAAATTTTGTGTTGCGAATGGCTTGAACAATCGCTTTGGTTATGCGATTTGTTAGTGCGTAGAAGTCCTTTTGTTAGAGTTAAGGCGTAATGTAGTTGTTTCGAAGTAGAGACAGAGTTTTATTAGATTTTAACATTTTTCTCGGTTATTTGATAGGACCTTGAATTCGACGATACGAGTATCGTCCATCGTTTGGTCGTCGACGAGGAGGTGAGTGGTACTATATCTTCTTTGGTTTTATAAAATCATGTCTTGAAGTATGTATGTATATTTATTGAATCAAGAAGAGCATTTTTATTGCATAAAAGCCAGATCGAGCAATTGCTACCCTTTGGTTGATTGTGAATCTTTGAAAAGCACGTTATACAAGGTTTGTGAAGAAACATATATGAAATTGTTTTGCGACTGATTTATGAAAAAGTTTATGACGATTTGAGAAACGGATATGAAATGGATGATGGGCTATGTTGCAAAATGTTATTTGTTTGGTTTAATATATTGATTTTGGATTGGATTTCTGGTATTGGAGAATGGTTGTTTATGCTCAATATGACTGTGAACCCAGTGAGGGGTTTTTGAGGTATGCATACCAGGTTTAGGATATCCTTCTGGGCCTAGCCACCGGCTTTGTAGGTGGAGACCTTGCCAAGGGGAGAATCTTGGTCGCCTTGTCACAAGGCGTTGTGTCGTGACCATGGTTAGTTATTGAGCAAAAGATTGATCAATGGATAGACCATTGATATGTGTTTTTGATGGAGGTTATTCAATGTATTCGACCATTGATACTAAACTTTTGATGGCGATTTAAATGAGTTTTCCATATTAGTATAAAGCTTTGATGATGAGAAATAACTTTTATATGATTCGATTTGTATTTTATATATTGAATCGGCATTATGGAATTTGGTATTGTTTTGTATACATGCATAGTGGTTGTTCGATCTGCTTAGAAGATATGTACTACTCACTGAGCTGTGGTTGCTCATCCCATTCCTCCTTTAATCTTTTCAGGTTCCTCAGCTAGTGGCGAATAGAGCGAGTGCATAGTCGGTGGGAGCTTTTGGGGAGTTCTATTTTGTTTTTGGTATGGTTCAAGGAAGTGGTGCAAATAATATTTACTAGTAGTTGGATCGTCTAAGTTTTAAACATATATCTCTTTTTCTTTTGGTGGATTATAGAAACTCTGATGTTGCAACCAATTTGTTGGTTTATCTGATATATATATATATATATATATATATATATATATATATATATGGTTTGAGATATATATAAGTTGATATCAGTTTATTGGTTGTATTTGAGGCTGCGTTCTTTGTAAAGAAGGACGGCCATGTCATTCCCATTCTTTGTGGTTTTGGGGTGTGACACTGTGGAACTCTCTCCCAATTCCTTTGGCATTTGTTGCTCTGCTGCACCATGAAAGGAAGGCGAGAACAATTGAAACCTCAAATAAGTGTTCGAAGTACGACAACAGGACCCGTCTAGTGTACAGCAAAATTCATAGGCTGAACTTCAAGGTCTCCATTAACCGACTTCCAGAAGCAAACGATCATATACAGATGGCACTTAGAAGAGCCCTCGATAACAGGCTCGAGGAGCTGGAAGAGATTCATGGATAACCGTCCCCAAGTGGAAGGTGAATAGAGGACAATTCGGGCGTAAATTGCGTATCTATTCCACTTGTGTAAGAACTGATTATTGATACGGTGATGCACTTAAGTTGAGGTCATGTGGTGCGGATTGCTCCTGGCCATCGTGAACTTCATATAGGTACAAACTCTATGCAATGTCCCTGTGTTTCACTCTACATCGAGCAACCTTACAGTGCTAGATACGAAGAATCTTTGCTTATTCTTTAATTCTGCAACATTTTCACATCTATTCTGAGGACAAAAAACCAGTTCTCGGTGGAGTTTTCATGGCCATGCCATGTCTAGAGCTTCGGGATTCTCTTCTTGTTCCTTGTGTTTTCTTACATAGTTCTGTAGCTATTCGAGTAAAGACAGTGTTAAATTGATGTTAATTCGACATTTTCCATGTTTAGCATACTAACAGGCGAAGAACTACACAAGTGCTTTTAAATATCGTTGCTCATCCTGACCGTTTACTCATGACCATTACAATTTTCAGTTTGCCAGTGAGCCGAGATGAAAACTTTTCTCTACAAATGCCACTTGAGAATTTATTGAAAGATGATGGAACGACATGCTTGGCAAACGATAAAAAAAAAGGTTACTAACTAACCTTCTTAGTGGTTTGTTTATGATATCATGTTTAGCATATAAGAAGACCAGCTGAAACATGTCTCCAAACTATCTGTTGCAGCAACGCTATGTGATTGGACACAAGTCATAAAGTGTGAACTTTATACTAGATATTGCATCTCTTTGGGAGATTTAAGTTCTTTAGATAAGTTTGGGACTTTGCCCTGTTTAAACTATGATCAGAATCAGGATGGAAGAGAGATGCTAGTTAGTCATGGGAAAATTACCAGAAAAAACTCATTGTACTTTTACCAATTCGGTCATTAATCTTTCAGTCATGCTAATTGAATTTTAAACATTGTCACATTTTGCTAATTGAGTTCATCTAGTCAATTTTGTTAGGAAATCGCTGACGTGGATACTGGTCATCTCACGTGGCATAAGTGACGCTAACATGGAGAATTTTTAAAATATGTTAAACATTTTTTTTAATTTTTGTGAACCTTTTTCTCTTCTTTTTCCATTTTTTTTTTTTCTTTTCTTCTCCTTTCCTCCTTTTACTTTTTTTTGCCATGTCTGGCGAGGGTCACTGAGTCTTCGCTAGTAGCTGCAAGGACCCGACGACTCTCACAAGCCACAATAAAATAAAAAAAGAAAAAAATTAAAAAATTCCATTTAAAAAAATTATAAGAATTTGCCAACATTAGTATCGACCATTCAACGTAAGATGGCTGGCGTTCACATTAGTGATTTTTTTCTTAAAATTGGCCCAATAAACTCAGTTGGCAAAATGTGAAAAGGTTTAGGATTCAATTGACGTAATTAAAATATTTATGACTTAATTAGCTAAAGTGCAATAGATTTAGGATATTTTTGGAAATTTTCCCATTATTCATGATATCTACAAACAATACCTCTGATTTAATACAATTCAAGCGAGTAAGAGACTAATTCTTTTTAAGTGTTCACTTAAGAGGGCTTGATCGATGATGGTTACTCCTGGTCATTGCCGATTTTAAAGTCGACCAGTTACAAAAAGAATTACCATCCAAAGGTAATTGGACACTTACAAAATCAGTGACAAAGAGAGAGCCAATCTTGTACCCTAAAATACAATAATGCATGTCTAGATCTTCGGCATACACACGCAAGATAATCTGGGATACTTTTCGTCAAGAGATTTTTCTGTTTAATGATTTGTCCAATCATCACTTAATAATTTATTCACGATAAAGAAAGTAATTAAAGGTATCAGCACGTGCTAAATAGACCAATTATTTCGACGAAAAAATTTTGTGCTCGTGTTCTTGTTCATGATTTATAGAAGGGAAAATTTGCAACAAAAAGGGAAAAAAATACGACATTTTAATAACTGACTATATCACTATAGAAAAAAAAATGGACATGTGCGGTGAAAACGTCATTGGATGTGTCATGTGACCTACTAGCATAGCCCTTAAATAAGCGGTAGAAGTATCAAATATTAATGATCAATTATCTTTCTGTCTCATTAAAAAAAAATTAATTTATTTTTATTTTTAATGTCATACATTAGTGAGGTCCCGAGTAGCAGACTTGCATGGTCGCAAGTAACGGGATTCCTACCGGTCAACGATATTGACGCAATGTCTTTAGTGTGTTTTTGTTTTTTTAAAATTCCTCTTGTTGTTATCTGAGCTTTAGATCCCATGATTTTCTAAATTGAGACATCAAGCAAAATCGAAATAAATAAGTCAATCAATATAAATTACATCAAGGAGGATCAATTGAAGGGTATACTGAGAGTGCTAGTATTAATAAAATAAAGGAGTTAGGGAAGAGAATAAGAACACAAGATTTATAGTGGTTCGGCTTAATCCAAGTCTACGTCCACTCTCCCACGCTAACAGCCTTCTTGGCTGGATTCCACTATGCAATCAATAAGAGATTACAACTTCGAGTGCAAACACTTAGTAGTAGATCACACTATCTCACTAAGTCACTCTTTTGGTATTTCTCTCACGATTACAAACGTTTAAGCTTTCCAAAGACAAGTGTATAATCGAAGGTCGCTCAGACTTTGGAATTATAAATTCTACGCTCCGTCTCTTACTTGCTCATCGGTCCATGATCTCCTTAAATACTCCTCCACTTCCAAACTACCCGTTGGATAGCATCCCGGAGAATCGTCTTCCAATATACCCATTGGACAGCTCTGTATCTAGAAGATTTGGTAGCCGTTGAGTGACAAAAGTAAAATCCCAAATTGATTCCGATCGCCCATACAAACGAAATCTTGGTTTCCATAAGTAAAGCTTCTTCGTATAGAAAGTTCTTGTCTTCAAAATCCAATCGTCAATCAATTAGATTGAATCAATCAATCCTGATGTGGAATCCAAACCAGATCACTAGCCATTGTATGATTGGGCTTGAGTTATGATTCATCGAATCTGGATGTAAAGTCTGAGTCTGTAGACTTTACAATCTGAGTCTGTAGACTTTACAATCTGAGTCTGTAAACTTTACAATCTGAGTCTGAACATATCTGCTTCTGAATAGATTTAGCTTTAAGGTCTTTACCCAGTTCACCTTCAGCATAGAGTCTGTCTTCTGGTTCAGCTTCAGCATAGAGTCTGTCTTCTGGTTCATCATTCACGTTCAGTCTGGAATTTGTCAAAGTGAGCAGACTTCTGATGTAGAACAGACTTTGACACTAAAGTCTGGCAGTCTTCAGACTTTGAGTCTTGAGTCTGACAGTCTTCAGACTTTGACACAGAAGTCTGGAAATCTTCAGAATATACTTCGGACATGTTACGTTCAGTCTTCTGGTCGTCTTCACACTTTGACAATATCCTTTACATGTTCTATCACCTGCATGGTCTATTACTCAACCATCAAACATGTTAGTAGCCTTTGATTTATTTTGTCATCTTCAAAACATCATAAGGGATTTCCCTAACAATCTCCCCCTTTTTGATGATGACAAAACAATCTCTGAATATGCAGATTTGTAAACATACTTTTAAATCAAAGGATATCAGAAGATAGAAAATAAATTGAGCATAACAATATATAGAAAAATAATCACAGCTCAATATTATGCCATAGATAATATTAACCAATCAACACATATGCATATTCATATATTCTCTCCCTTTTTGTCATAATCAAAAAGCGATAATAACGGATTCACGTAGAGAATAATAACAAATATTTTGCATGAATCACAATTTCCAAAAATCAGTTTTTATAAAGTAAGTCGAATATTAAAGATATGCAATATAGCTCACTTCGATCATATATATCAGCAAATATCCAATAAAAATCACAAATGCATCATGAAATTCACGTACACTTTTTTGTCATAATAAAATGATAATATCAATAAGAGATTTGTTAATGACAAAAGGTAATAAAAGATGCACTAACCGGATTTCTTTTTGAACAAATTCTGACACATTTACCTTTCCTTCCATTCATAATAAGATCACAATCAATCAAAAAAGATTTTTCCAAAATTGATCAAAGCTCCCCCTCAATTTGTTGCCTTTTTGAGATGATCACGATTCTTTTCCTTTTCTTTTGGATTCGCTTTCTCCCCCTGTGATCATGACAATATTTGCGAATATAAACAATTGTTGCAATTGTCGCAGGAGATATTTTCTGATTGCATCAAAATCTGCGTAGATTTGTAATCATTCTTGCCTTATTGAATTTCTTGCAATCAACTCATTTCCCTTTTTGGTATCCATCAATTTGGATCCTTCCATGACGTTAGAGCAAAATATATAATCTCTATAATCAAATATTCTTTCTTAATTCATCGTAACAAAGTATTCAAAGAAAGAATATTATGCACAATGATATTTTAAAAAATAAATTCTCACTTAGTCATAGTACAATAAAATCAGAGAGAATAAAATCCTTGAATATCTCAGAAAAAAATATCTTGCAAAATTAGTATAACGTAGAATCGGATTTTTACTTTGCAAAATATGACAATTTGAGAGCATAAAATTAAACCAAATAATCTGAATTATCTCAAATAATCACACGTACTGAATCAAATCTTAACTCACAAATCACAAAAATAAATCATACGATTCTTTCTTCCATAAAGAAAAATATGATCATTATAAAATCTCAATCAACCAAGGATATATCGAATATCAAGCATAATGAGAATTATTGCCCAAACCAAAATGAGAATAAAAGATTCCTTACCAAATCCTCTTTCTTCTTTCTTCTTTATATCCTGCAAAACTAACTTATCATTTTTTTTTTGGTACCCATTTTTTCTTGGGTCCATGAGAGTTAGCAGAATATGTTGCTTTTATCCAATTTTTCTTAATAGGTCTCCAAACTTGAGAAAGATCTTGTTGCCTAAATCGAGAATTCTCCTTTTTAAGTTCGAAAATCCTTTTAAGAGAAGACTTGAGATTTGAACAAAGCTCATTTATATACTTTGAAACTTTGAGAGGAATTTTTGAATTGCTTACCTCGATTTCCTCATCGGATTTCGAGTCCGTGTCCGAGTCGACTTTGATTCCGAGTCTCGTGTCTCGAGTCGACTTTGATTCGAGTCGTATCGAATCAGACTCAGATTTTGAATGTGCCATCAAGCATATATTTTCTTGCTCATCATCTTCTTTCATGATTCTTTTATGGCCATTATGCTTGTATTGACTTCTTCCATCGAAGTTCCTTCCTTTTCTACTCAACTTTTTGATTTTCTCAATCATAAAAGCAAGTTCTTCGTCGTCCATATCATTTTCTGAGTCTGTTTCATCAAAAACAACATTAGATATTAAAGCAATGGACTTTTTACCTTCGGGATCTTCATCGTTAAGTTGTTCCACTTCATAGGATTGAAGAGTGCCGATCAATTCATCAACGTTGAGTGGCATAATCCTCTGAGTCTCCTGGATTGAGGTCTTGACATGATTCCACTCTTTTGAGAGACCTCGCAAGAGTTTGTTGACCTTCATTGGGGTAGAAATTTGCTGACCTTGATATGCTAAACCATTTACAATTTCTGTAAAACGGCTAAACATATCTCCAATTGATTCTCCTTGCTTCATCTTGAAGGATTCATATTGGCCAAGTAAGAAGTTTACTTTTGTCTCTTTTACACGATCGGTCCCTTCATATGTAACATGAAGTTTATCCCAAACTTCTTTTGTTGTTTCACATGAAGAGATTCTGTTATATTCAGCAGGAGACAAAGCGCAATATAAAGAATAAATGGCTTTTGCATCAAGCGCTTCTCTTTTGGACAACTCCGTCCGAGACATAAGAGCGGGGGCTTTGGTTTCTTTGTCTTTGCCATTTTTATTTGATGTAGACGCAGCAATGGGATTGATTCCTCTTTCCACAACATCCCATTGTAAGAGATCTCTGGATCTTAGGAATGCTTTCATTTTGTTCTTCCATACGTCGTATTCCTTTCCATCAAAATATGGTGGTCTTGTGTTGCTTTGCCCTTCTATAAGTCCTGGTGCCAACATACTAGCCATAAAGAATCTTTAGCTCAAAAGTAAAAACACTTTTATAACCCGAGCACTTGGCTCTGATACCAATTGAGAGTGCTAGTATTAACAAACTAAAGGAGTTAGGGAAGAGAATAAGAACACAAGATTTATAGTGGTTCGGCTTAATCCAAGCCTACGTCCACTCTCTCACGCTAACAGCCTTCTTGGCTGGATTCCACTATGCAATCAATAAGAGATTACAACTTCGAGTGTAAACACTTAGTAGTAGATCACACTATCTCACTAAGTCACTCTTTTGGTATTTCTCTCACGATTACAAACGTTTAAGCTCTCCAAAGACAAGTGTATAATCGAAGGTCGCTCAGACTTTGGAATTATAAATTCTACGCTCCGTCTCTTACTTGCTCATCGGTCCATGATCTCCTTAAATACTCCTCCACTTCCAAACTACCCGTTGGACAGCATCCCGGAGAATCGTCTTCCAATATACCCATTGGACAGCTCTGTATCTAGAAGATTTGGTAGCCGTTGAGTGACAAAGGTAAAATCCCAAATTGATTCCGATCGCCCATACAAATGAAATCTTGGTTTCCATAAGTAAAGCTTCTTCGTATAGAAAGTTCTTGTCTTCAAAATCCAATCGTCAATCAATTAGATTGAATCAATCAATCCTGATGTGGAATCCAAACCAGATCACTAGCCGTTGTATGATTGGGCTTGAGTTATGATTCATCGAATCTGGATGTAAAGTCTGAGTCTGTAGACTTTACAATCTGAGTCTGTAGACTTTACAATCTGAGTCTGTAAACTTTACAATCTGAGTCTGTAGACTTTACAATCTGAGTCTGTAAACTTTACAATCGAATCGAACATATCCTTTCGAACAGATTTAGCTTTAAGGTCTTTACCCGATTCGGCTTCAAGATAGAGTCGTTTTCCGGTTCGGCTTCAAAGATAGAGTCGTCTTCCTTCAGTTGAACTTCAACATGAGTCGTCTTCGGGTTCATCATTCACGTTCAGTCTGGAATTTGTCGAGTGAGCAGACTTCGATGTAGAACAGACTTTGACACTAAAAGTCCGCATAGTCTTCGACTTTGAGTCTTGAGTCGACAGTCTTCGACTTTGACACGTGTTAAGTCCTGGAAATCTTCAGAATATACTTCGGACATGTTACGTTCAGTCTTCTGGTCGTCTTCACACTTTGACAATATCCTTTACATGTTCTATCATCTACATGGTCTATTACTCAACCATCAAACATGTTAGTAGCCTTTGATTTATTTTGTCATTTTCAAAACATCATAAGGGATTTCCCTAACATATACGCCAATTGAGAGATACTTGAGTCCTCTACGATGCTGATGCAAGGGGCGCAATTTGCCAACCATTATAAGGGAGAGGCAGTTTTTTATTCATAAGCTAATTAGCATGATACATCAGCCAACAATGTCTATTATATAGAAAATCTATTTCTTTCTCTTTTCATTACACTTTTACTTATTAAGGCTCCATTTAGAGATCACATAAGGTATTTGTTAAGATGTCAAAGTAGACTGCACTTACTTACCATCTTTCTTCTTTCCAATGCTAATTTCAAAACCGGAGAAAAAAGAATGAAGACATTGACTACCGTCACAAATGTTTAGAATTCATAATTACCAGACTTCGCAGTTTTTTTTTTCCTTATTTGCTTTTTAAAGGTATTTCATTTGAAATCTTTGAATCTTTTTATCAATCACTTGATGTCCAACTTAACAAAAAAATTCAATTTTCGAAATTTGCAATTTTATTCCAGGACTTTTAATCTAAAACGTTTCAATTTTCAGTTAAATCTAAAGATACAATATCGCATTCTCTAACCTCAACCTCAGCAAAGTCAACTTGAGATGTCGCCCTCGACAAAACTAATCTGAATCTTGCAGCTAGGATTACAAGCGGAAAGAAAAGGCATAAAATACTGAAAAAGAACTTGGCAGAACCACTTAGAATGCCTAGTTGAAACGTAAGAATTCACTTTTCTGTTGTGTCGAAATCTATACAGATGTGAGGAAGCCATCACACCAGAACCCTCCCCTCTTCAACTCTAAACTGAAGAAAAAAAAAAAACAGAGAAGACAAGATGCACAAAACAATCGAAGATTTACACAGAGATTGACGAAGCCAGCATGCCCAAGATCAGTCAACAGCAGCAACAGGAGCAGCTGCTGAGAAAAGAGTGGAAAGAAAAAGGAGATATAAATGTAATGTCATTCGACTTTGCTCAATGTGTTCGTTGTCCATATACCCTTTGAAGGAGGAGCTGTGCCTGAGATCTTTACAATGGCCTGGTGCTTGCACTGTCGTCGCCTTTTCTTGGTAAATTTATTGTTGTTGCCATTGCTTTCATGGGGAGGGTTGTTTTCACATTTCATTACATCGACCTTTACGATGTGGTGATCTGATGTCCCTTTCGATGACAGGACCGAATATGACCCCGGAATGAACTTGTATGGGCAATCTGGTGACGCCAGTAGGTAATCCACCCTCGTTCCGTATTTGCACGTCCCTTGCACACCTGCAATAGAATAAACAGTTTCAAACTACATATTCAGACAATAATCACTTGAAAAAAAGACTTGGAACTTCAATTTTTATACCACAGATTTTCACATCAAAGATTGATATCGACAAAGTGATGACAACAACGGATGTATATATTCAACATAATCATCATGCTTCAAATGTTATGAATTTCCATCCATTCAAGCCAATCATGTGATCATCAAGCAAGAGGAGCATCGTGCTCGAAAAGCACCTTAGATTAGCCATTTGATAGAGTGAAAAAGAAAAATCGAAAGATGGGAAAGCGAACAAGTGAGTTCTTACTTTGTCCTTTGGCAATGACAACCACGGACTCGCATTCTCCAGCAAAGTCCTTAGCATCCGTGTACTGCTTGCTCTTCAGAAACCTCATTACTTCAACCTTTGGGGTCGGTTTTCCCACTTCATAGTACTGTAACAAACACAGGTGCCCATGAATATGAAATCGCCGTAGCTTAAGCCATTTAGTAATCGAGTTTGATGTGCCAACGAATATCACATCAAACATGACAGAAATGTACATACCTTGACGATGTCGGTCCACCGCTCTTGCGAGTAATCAGTCTCGTCAAGAGAGTTGAGGCCACCAGCCAAGATGTGGGGAGAGTCGCTCGACTGGATGATGGCGCCGACTTGCTTCATCCGCCAGTTCTCGTCGAGATGATCCAGGTGGGTGCACTGGAAGTTCACTTCCCCAACATGTGGCACTTCTATTGTTGCCTTCAAAACATTCCTGTGTAATAAAACATATTGAGTTCACAGCCACTTCGATTCCTGGTCAATTTAATATGTCGATCGATTATATTTCAATCCACTCTTTTCTTCTTTTTCTGAATTTTTGCGCAATGAAAGCACATAATCCCTTCACTATCTAAGGCGCGGCTTAATTAATCGAACGCAAAAGTCTTGGAAATTGACTCCATGACAAGCAATTGTGTCTCAAACTAGTTGATTCTATCTGGTCTGTCTCGCTTGAGAGAAATGTAGTTTTCCTTGAAGATGAGTAGTCCTTGTATAGTCTTCAGGTCAAGCATCTGATTTGGCAAATACATAAACAAAAGCAAAATCCTCCCCACGTTACTGTCCTACCTACATACACCTTACCCTGCCCTCATTTAATGTACGCCATAGATCTTATCCTTCGTTTATCTTCCCAAGTCATTTAAATACTAAAGAGCAAAAAATATATATGTAATTTAGCAGGTTCCTAAGCATTCTCTTGACTACATCAGCAATTAATACAGAATGATCTTCAACGCTGACTCTCATCAACCCCCTAAATGCAACTAGAAATGAAAAAAAAAAGAGGAATGAAAGAAGTCCAAGACAGTCTTTCATCACACACACTAGCACGAATTTCGAATAGTTATAACTGAAGATATTATTATTATTATTATTATTATTATTATTATTGGTAAATGACAATTCTCTGGAGAACCCTTATGTAAAATCATAGAAAGAAAAAAATGGGTTTTTTTTTTTTTTTCTAAATTTAATTTATATTCTAATTCTGACTGGCATTCCTCACAGCTGGTGCTGGGATCAAGGCCCACCACTGTTGTTGTAGATAGCTTTCCGTAAGTCGTACAAAGGCAAACAGGCTGTGGGAGAAAAGCCTTGGGGAATTCTTGAATTTTTGATGGTAGGGTTCTCGTGAATAATATTCCAAATTCTTCCCAGATCAGTTCCTGGACAACTCCATTCAGATAATTCCAAATAGAACAGTTTTAAAAAGGGGAGGGAAGAAAAAAAAAAGAAGACAAAATATAAACCAAGTGACAGCAAGATTTTCATCCACAAATTCTGATGGCTAGGCAAAAGCTTCTGTTTTTGCTTTTATATTTTGGTCTTGTGAATTTTTATTACATCCACCTTACCTTAATTTCAACTGTCCGAAGTGGATTTGCACTGTCGTAGATGGGTCTGCGAAATTAATCTTTTCACTTGGAAAACTGTAAGAAAAAATTATATAATATGTCCAGTGGGAATATTAATTTATGATATATTATTAAACTTCGCTTTCAATGGTGGACGCCTCAATAAACAAATGACAATATCTTTTAAATTTCGAAATCGCCTAGGAAGGCCACTTGCTCAACGAGAAACAGAGCATATCATCGTCACCATAATTACGAAAATGATAGCAAGAATAACAGATAAAAAATATGTGGAAATTAATAAATTAGTAAATAAAATCAAATAAAACGAAATGACGGACCTGAAATCGGTGTCATCGAATATCTTCTGGACCTTCCAGTGCTTGATCGGCCACCGGGCAAGGACGGCGTTGCCGTACTCCGGCGCCCAGCTCTCGGTGAACGCGTAGCTCATCCCCAGTGCCGCCGCCAGCTCCGACAGTGGCTTCATCTCCCTCTCCTCCTCCGCCTTCACGTCCTGCAGCGCCACTATATCCGCGTCCAGCTCCCGCAGCACCTCCACCACCGTCCTCGTGCTCCTGTACTCCTGCCCGCCGCCGCGGGGTCGCCGCCGCTATCTCCGTTCTCGAGGCTCCCCCCCGCCGTCGCCGGAGCCTTGTCTTTGAAGATTCGACCGATCGACGCTGAGGCCAAAGACGAGGAGTGGGAAGATGGAGAAGGAGAACTCGGAGGTTCAGCGGCGGCGGCGGGGGCGGCGGCGGACGATTCGCTGAAGCTCAGGTTCCGCCGGCTGCGGAGGAGGGAGATTTCGTTGTCCGGCAGGTTGATGGAGCCCGGAGCTTCGATCTGGCGAACTTCTGCTGCTTCGTCAGGTGATCCTGGCCGTTGATCGGGTGCAGGGGAGACTGCTTGATTGTGCCCCTGGCATCCATGTCTTCTGGCTTGATGTTCGGGAAGGTTACAAGAGAACTAACCGCCATCTCCTAAAAGGTGCACAGCAGAAACTACAGAGTTATCCTCAGCTTGACCTCTGGCCCTCTCTTTCTTATCTGAATCATATGAAGAACCTCCACCATCCTTCTCAGCCTCAGTGATCTCGCAATGGGAAAACTCAAATGAATGATCAGCTGAATTCATCACATGAAGACTTTCAGCATTCATACTTGCAGGAGAATCAAAAAATTCGAAAGGAAATACAGACTCAGCCTTGCTTGATGTTTGTGAATTGGCAGATAGTGTGCTGCTGGCCATAACTTCCGAATGACATTGCGATTTAGAAGTACGCAAGCAGCGAGAAGTGCAATATATAGCATAGAAATGGCATTTAACAAAGCAAAGGAGGCAAGGAGCAAGACCACCATGTTTATTTCGAGGCCAAAGAGATTAAACATGTTCTCCATCCAAAAATTTATATAGACTATGAAGATTGTCTTCTGCGTTTCAAATCTCTCCCTTCTCATGGTGATAATCCTTTTCTTGTTCCATTTGTGGCTTTCGTTGGTGCTTCCCCAAATATATCCGAAGGAATATTTTCTAGCACTGCCACCCCCAAGAGCCTCCAGCTTTGGATACATTATTTGATGCTTGAGAAAAACCAGAGGCTGAGGAAGACAATTTGTTTCTCACGCCTTCTGCTTCACAGAGAATTGCAGGAGAATCTGCAGGTGGTTTGCTTTCCCCGTTTGAATTAGAAAAATCCCTACACACTTCTTCTGCTGATACAAACAGAGGGCAAGGTTCTTTGGTGTAATATTTGCTCAAATGTGAGTTGGTACTTTTTGCAACCAACGGAAGACATTGTATTGAAGGATACAAGCAGATATCACCAGCACTTTTCCCCCTTAAACCCAATTCTAGACCCCAAAAGCCTGAATGAAATAACTCAAAACCCAAGAACTTGGCCAAACTAAAGTCATTCTGTCCAGGAAACATTCCTGCCTGGGCAACCAGCATCTGAAAGATATATTCTGTCATCACCAGATTTCCTGTATAAAGAAGGAATAACTTTGACGGGATTCGAGATGCTTTAGGTAAAAGGGAACAAATGACAAGACCGAGCAGATAAAGGAAACCAAAGAGACTAATTGGTGACAATGATGCATAGAACTTTGATATACACACTATCTTGTCGCTGTGCCGAATGAGGAAACTCTTAATAAATCCAAGTACTCCAAATTCCATAAGTTTGGAGTCATCAGATTGGATATACTTGCTCTGTCTCTTCTCGTAGCTGTAAAGCTGCATCACAATCAGTATTGCAATAGACTGCCAAATATTCTGCAATAGCGAAGCTTCTGAGTTGTAGGCCAAGTAAAATTGAAGATCAATCAACCCTGACAACCACATCTCAAAGGTGGAGAAATTGCTCAGCTGTATATGAAGATAAACACAGTGATGGCGTATACTTTTAATGGAAACCAAAGGTGTCTTCTCGTCCTTTCAATGAGTTGTCTTCCTATGATCCAACATAGGAGGAGCAAAATGTAGCCAAACGATATGCAATTGGGTGTCACCAAGTAAACTGTTACAAGAATTGTCAAAAAAAAGCAATATAGGTGCCACACAAGCGATATGCAGATAGAAACTTCTGCCCCATTGCACCACGAAACGACGTGATCATTCTCTCTGGAAAATTGAAAGGATATTACATTTTAGAAATGCAAATTACAAATACCTGTCGTATAATTTAGAAAAAACAGTAAACAAAATCTTCCACTATAAACCTCTACAAATGAATCTGGCACTTTGAACAGTGCATAACTAGTCAAAAGTCCACCATATCTAAATAGATAAGGCCCAGTCATTACTCGCATGCTATTAAGCCGGTGGATAATCAATTTTCATGTAGAAACTCCATGGGAGAATTTAAAGGGTGTCCCCCTGGAACGAAAGGGTGGAGTCTTGAACATATTTAAGCAGCCATCAACAGAGAATGAAAATGGTAGCACTCCAAGTCATTTACTCCAAAAGAAAGCAGCAAGTGACGCTCAAACTTGACAAAAGGGACGGCTCGTTCAAACCGAGCATGCTGGTGGACTAGGGAAAATGAGAGCCAGCTATTGTTTCGGTTCCGGAGTTCCCAGAGAAAATTGTTTGACCACGGATATCCATACCTGGCTCGGCGACAACGACCAGAAGGAGAGCCTGAAGCGAAACGAGCTATGGTCGGCTGCCTCGACGTTGCACCGAGCCAGGATCATCGAGATAAAAGTGGATCGAACCCAAAGAAAACTCACCACGTGCTCGAGGGTGTTGGCTGGAGATCACTGGTTTATGTTGGGGATGGCCGGGTAACGCTTGTCCGAGAACGAAGTTCGGCTTCTGGGTCTCGCTTTCTCTCAATCCAACCCTCCGCTCAGTCTCGGTTCTCTCTCTGCTTCACCCTTTGCTCACTCTCTCGGATCTCACTCTCTCCGTTGTTCTCGCTGTCTCCAGCCTCCCCCGAAGAGCTCGAGAACACAGTCGCCTCTCTCTCCCGCTCTCCCTATCCACCTTCTTGGTCT
Source organism: Eucalyptus paniculata subsp. matutina (assembly GCA_017140255.1). NCBI lineage: Eukaryota > Viridiplantae > Streptophyta > Magnoliopsida > Myrtales > Myrtaceae > Eucalyptus > Eucalyptus paniculata. The sequence continues at coordinate 32,985,553 of CM029445.1, forward strand.
CCCCTCTCGAGCGGCTCTAGCCTCTCCTTGGTTTTCAGCCGCACCCTTCCAGAAGCAGCCACCCTCGAGCTCCCTCTCTTCTCTGGTTCCCTCCTTCTCTCTCTCTCTCTCTCTCTCTCTCGGTTGCTCTACCTCGGCCGAACAAACCCAAAAAGACCGGAGAGACCTCCCCTTCCCTTTGCCGCCTTTCTCTCCCATTTATCTCGTTTCTGTACCTTTCTTCAAGGACGAGACCAGCTGGCTTCGTACCGCACGACATTCTTGGGCGAACGTCGGGCGCAGCCTCGCGTCCTTGCGTCCTTCGGCCAGCGACCCGCTCTCTGTTTTGTCCTGGAGCTAGCATCCAAGCGAGGGAAGGAGGAGGAAGACGGAAGTGAGGTCAAAGCAACAATTCGTTGCTCAGAGAATATTCCATGTTGCCATTAACAAATTGAATTGATTTATATACGCTGTGCAGAACCACAAAAGTCCAGAGGGGGCAAGTAGTTGTTTTATGTACTCTATATCTAGGGGAAAAAAATTAATTATAGGTGATTCGCCCCGGCCCTTCCTTAAAATAAAGAATTTATAATCAATATTACATAAAAAGTAATAATATCTTTGGTTTCGAGCCCAAGCTCTTTTTTCTGTCCAAGAAAAAGGAAAATTGTAATAATATATTGTATTCACTAGCAAAGATGTTGATTAATAAGATAAGAACAAAAATCTCTCAAATTAAATAAAAGATGTTGTTTCATCCATATAGGCAAAATCGAAATCTCTAGAATTTTTTTCTCGAAATATATGCAAATATATATATATTTTTTTGTTTCTTTTGTTGCACATAAAAAGTGTATGGTATTAAAATAGTAATGGCCAGAACAGTTTTTTTTTTTTTTTTTTTCATATCAAGCCTACATAGGAATTTGTAAGTAACAATAGAATTTTTGTCATGCCCCGATCCTCGGACACGCACACATCCTTCTCCTTGGTCAATTTTAAAATGCGATATCCCAGGATTATGTATCGCCGACCCTTTCATTTTTTAAGCACATACGGAAGTAGTTATAAATCCCCATACAATAAAACAATGGGATAGAAAAGTAGGTCATATCTTTCATATTGAAATCCACAACCAAACCATTATACTTGACATAAACCAGAGTATTTCACAACTCTTCACAACTTTTTACTACTTTATTCATATCAAAATGGAGATTTCAAAAGAATATAGAATTTTCAGTCCATCTGGATCGTACTCAAAATCCCTCTCGGAATTATCTTCTTCTTCCAAAAATACTTCTCCTCAAGTTTCACCTCTAAGTTCTCCTTCTCAGACTCTTCTTCCTCAGCTCCTCAACGGAGTCCTGAAATGTTTTCCCCAAACTGGGATAAGACTACGTCTCAGTGAGTTCTACCCCACTAAGATTCAATTAGGGAACCAATACACTACTCGGTTGCCTAAGCACAGCACGAGTCAGCTGACTTACCTTGGCCTCAGATCCCACCTGCATGTTAGCACAGATCAAATAGACACCCAAGCAATCATATCATAGATCGAAGTATCGATCAAATCGACCCAGTCAATTACATGTCAACAGGACCACTCACGGTCATTTCCATCCAATCAATCAATTCGCAGCATCATATCAAAATAGTGATCAATCAACCTAATCGATTATATGACATCACGACCCATACTTGATATGCATATTCAATACTATCTATAAAGTCCTATCAAATCAGGATTGCTAACCCAAAGTTGATAAATAGATAGCATAGCTCACCCAAAGCTGATAATAAGGTATATTGCTCACCCAAAGCTGGCATATCGCCTGAAGGCCGATATAGATATAAGATATCTTCACTCCAAAGCCGACATATCGTCCGAAGGCCAATATAGTATATCACATGCTCACCCAAAGCGATAATATATTGCTCGCCCAAAGCTCGATAATAAGGTATCCGCTCACCCAAAGCCGACATATCGCCCGTAGGTCGATAAGATATCTTGATATCGCTCATCCAAAGCTGACATATCGCCCGAAGGCCGATATAGTATACCATATGCTCACCCAAAGTTGATAATATATTGCTCGCCCAAAGCTGATAAAAAGGTATATTGCTCACCCAAAGCTAACATATCGTCCGTAGGTCAATATAGTATACCGGTATACTGCTCACCCAAAGCTGACATATCGCTCGAAGGCTGATATAGTATACCATCTCCACCATCCAATATTCCCATTATTTTTATCATACCCGATAAAATAGTCGTGTGGGTACACAACTGGCCTTAGCCAAAATATTATAATTTCATTTTTCAGAATTCTCACCATTCTCTATAGCCCACCAAAACACTTTTAGTGCTGACAACCGACACCCGGTTATTTCCCAATTAATAACCAAAATCCAATAATTTAGGAATAAATCCTAAAATCACTCATAAATTGATTTAGCACAAAATCAAGCTAAATTAAATGAACGGACTATACCACGACAATTAGCACAAAATTTCGGTCACTAGCTATCTCGGCCTTAATTTCCGAAAATAAATAAATAATTAATCAATTTCGAAAATTAATTAATAAATATTAAAAATTCAATTTAGCTCAAAATAAAGCTCAATTAAATAAACGAAATTTACACCACGATCATCAGCATAAGATTTCGGTCACCGGCCATCTCAACCTTAATTTCCGAAAAAAAAATAAATAATTAATTAATTTCGAAAATTAAATAATTAATATTAAAAACTCACTTTAGCTCAAAATAAGGCCCGATTAAATAAACGGACTTCACCACGATCATCAGCATAATATTCCAATCACGGGCCATCCCAGTTAAATTTTCGGAAAATAAATAAATAATTAATTAATTAATTCCGAAAAATAATATTTAAATGTCAAAAATCCCACTTAGGCCCGAATCGCCAAATTGAAGCCCGATTAGAGGTTGGAAAATTCTGGAGTTATCTTCAATAAATAGTAGATTATGTCTATTTGCTAATTGCACAATCAATTTGTCTAATTCGCATCACAATTGACTAATAAACACTAATCCATGCTAATCTAACCATCTAAACCTAATTAATTAAAACTAAAAAATCCTTAAGCGTAATTAGTCCACTAAGTAAGGATTAGTGAGATTACTCACCGGAATTGCGCGCAAAACGTATCAATCCGACGAGGACGACACGAGGAACGATTCTTCCCAAAGCACGGCTCGGGTTCGGGGCCCGGAAACGGCCCAAAAGCGGGCCTAAAGCAGCTGGAAACCCACTCGAGGTTTACTGCCCTTGCTACAAAATAGGGAGAAAAAGAGTTCGTTGGGGGCGGCAAGGGGTCAGGAGTGTTGGAGTCAACACCTAATATAAAAACAAGAAGTCCATTATGCATGAAGTTTGGACGTGGGCAGCAAGTGTACGCATGAAGGAATGAACGAGCACATATTAAAATAATAGTATAATTGTTACTGGAGCCTTCAAGGAGCAAGAAGCAAAGTTCAACTTTGCTAGTACTTGGACGTGAAGGAAACGCAGCCCACAATTTTTGACTGCCAAGAAGAAAAGTTCAACTTCAACTCTTGCACGTTGAAGATAATCACGGTGGAGTTTATGCAGTGAAGATGCTTATAAATATAGGGTTACGTTAGTTTATTTAGAGTAGGGAGAGAGACAGTGAGAGAGTGAGATTTTATTTAGAGAGTTTTAAGCTTAGCAAAGCTTGTGTGTGTACTCCATTAAGCCTTTACAAGGCATATCATGTAATATAATCTCTCTTTGTGTGTTTATACTCTCTCCCTCCAAATCCTTTTGGTTCCAACAGGGAGAGCAGGTGGCAGTCCGGCGAGGCTGCACGGCGGTTCCCGGCGACCGGAGCTGGTCAAACCGCGGCCTGTGGTGGCTGAATGGGGCTGGATAGAGGCGGCAAGAGCTGAACGGCGACCAGACTGGCGGAAGGGAGGAACGGCAGCTCAGTGGAGGTGGTGGAAGGCGGAGCGCTGGCGCGGGCGGCGAGACGGCGGCGAGCGGTGGGCGGCGACGAAGCAGCGACGGCAAGCTGCTGTCTCTATCTTCGTTCGCATAGGATTGGGGGAGGGGAAAGAGGGTCGGTTCCGTGAGAGAGAAGAGGGAAGAAGAGAGAGAAGATAGAGAGAGAGAGGACTTGTTTGAAAAGTCAAAATAAGAAAAGCAAAGTGGGAGCCAGCCAAGCATTCGATTGGTGGGGGGTTTCACGCACGAGAGAAAAGAAAGAGAGAGAGAAGAGAGAGAAAAAGAAAATAAAAAATTAATCAAATAGTAAAAATCGTACTATTCAATTTACTTCTATTATTTCTTCTTTCTCTTTTTAATTTCTTCTAGTCTTCAATTTTTTCCTCCGATAATTTATTCCCCGAAATTTCGGACTCATCAATAATTTGACGGACGATGAGACAGGATCCTAAAAATGAATTGTGACACGCTCGAATATTCGATTCCCAAAACCGAATTAAATTTAATGGTTAAAATCGACCGGATGCGATTTTAGTCCAATTCAATCAATTAGGTAGCTTTTAGGGATTTTATCGCAGATATATCCCTTCACGGCTTCACCCAATAGGTTAGTTAACTCGTGAGTGATCAGTTCAGAGAAAAAAGACCATAGGCACACCGACGATATGCACATTTCATTTTATCGAAACGGGGTCGAATTTCAGGATGTCACAATTTTTTTTTTTTTTTTAAAGGTGTAGATCAAATAATGAACTCAAGTTGCATTTGTCATGTCTTAATAAGTTGATCCTTTAATAGTATATTCTCTTGGATCTTCTCTAATTATACATCTTTATACGTATGGAAATTTGTCTTGTTTAGTAAAATATAAGAGCAAGATGAAAGAAGAGTACCAAATGTTCGTTTCCTTAGGCATCGTACTCTTGAAAATGGGGAATTACATGTCCTGGTGGATAAGATTGTCAACACAATCAGGATGTCTACCTAAAGAGAGGAAAACCAGGCCTTGTTTAGTTCTCTGGACTTGGTCGAAATCTAATTCTTGTGCATCCTTGGATGTATCCTTATGGATGAAGCCATGTTCATTGAACAGGTTGGTGAAAACTTATAGTAATGCATAATTGTATAATTATAATCCACAGTCATCAAGAAAAGAAAATTTCTTGTCCAAATAGAGATTTTTCATTTCATAACGTATAGCAAAAGAAATATCGAGAATTTAGGCTCAGGTTATTTTACAATCTAGTTCATACATAAATTTCTTTCACAGCTCACCTCAGCTTACCCCTCAGCTTTTTGTCAATTTCATTTTTGTAATAATTTGTCACTTTTCACTCTTTATTATTTTTGTTTCGTCACTGCGAGGCCGGCGGAACAATTTTTCAAGTTCCTCTTGCTGTTAGGATCATATTTTTCTACACAAATTGGAAGATTGGAGCAAAAATAAAATAAATATAAAAAAAAAAAGAAAGGAGTCCAGATCTCTAAGATTAGATGCAATCATGCAAAATGAAAGTGGCATATGCTCTATTACATTTAATATATCATTTCTGCAATTAGGATATATCCACTATCTCAGGCAATCCAGACCTTCTCTATCAATCAACTTCATTCCATTCCAACAAGTGGATTGACCTTATTAGAAGAGGGATCCGCAAATGACTTATTTTAGTCCATGCCTTTGGGGTTATATATATAGGTGAGGCAAGTTGTATCGCGTCCACCTATTTTCCCTTTAAATTAGGGAAGGCTGCTTTGTCTTTGTCCTAGGTGTTTAAATCACGCTTGCCCACGCTTGCCCAACTACCCTTCTTCAAGGTGATGATAAGAGTTCCTGAAATTTCTTATATTAAAAATTAAAAGGTTGTGCTAAATAACCTTGCTGATTTTTATTGGATGCTTAAACGGAGCCACTAGCTTAAAACAATCGCTTGTTGTTTGTAGCTTTGTTTAGTAGGAGTTAAGCAAAAATGATTGGCAGCCTCTGCAACCTGAATCAACCTGATTAATCTCTACTTAATTAGACACTTAGCTAAAATAAATTTTTTTCCATGTGCTTTTTATAATATTTTTATGGGATTTGGTGTCATGAATGGAAGAAGGATATTGAGATATTGAGATAAGGACACTGCAACTATCATTACTTTTTGTGCGATGCTTGCCTAAGTGCCATAACATTGTTTTTCGATTACTTGAGTGTCATAACTTTAAAAAAAAAAAAAAAAATCTTTACTTGAGTGCCAAAACCATTAATTGATCATTTAAGTGTTGTAACTTTTAAAGAGAGTTCACGTCGGATTTCCTTATTATTGAAAAATTACAGCGCTTAAGTGATCAATTATGACATTTAAGTGATTGAAAAAAAAGTTATGGTATTTAAGTAATCATTGTACAAAAGTTATGACATTTGTTGTGTCTTTTTTCTTCTAATACATTTGAAATACAAATCCCACTATGTGCTTATAAGATTAGCATATTTGTTTTGTCTAAGTTTTTTGAGAAAAATATTATGAAATACACCTTATTTCTCATACCATGACCACTTACCTCTTCTTTTGAAAATAACAAATATCTACACTAATTCTACCATTCAAAAATCACTTTTTTAGTCTACTCAAACCGTAAAGAAGATGCTAAAATGAGTTCACATGGAGGGGCAAATTAATGTTCTCAATGTGGGGTTTTTCTTGGAAGTATGTGAATGATATTTATCAAAACAAAAATATGTGAGTGGCTATTAGATCAAGAGTAAGATATATTTTTGATATTTTCCCTTTTTCGAGAAGGCCACAGCTATATATTCTTGCTGGATTTTGTTGGCCTATTCTGAATCGTGAAGTGAAAGAAGACGGAGATGCAGCAAATTCGGACCAATAAAGTAGTTGGAGAATGGTGGTTGGATATTTTTGGCCAATGTGCTCTGCAACTTTATGGTCCATTCCGTTGTGCCTGTGAATTCTTTCCCGTCGGCTGGCTTCATGGTGGCTGAATTCTTTAGATTCATGGGCCTCGGCAGTACATGACGTCCTTGGTAGAAAGTAATTCTGTCCACCTCTTGCCTCTATAAATTGCCATTTTCCGCAAAATTGACCACTATGGAAAGATGAAAAACATCCCTTTTTGAAACTCCAGCGATCTAGTCCTACCATTGGAGCAGACGTCAAAAGCGTCACTGACCACAAAGGAGGCTATATGCATGCTTTTTGTTCGCATGCAGTAGTTTTCTTAAAGGTTAAAAAGGAAGATAATATGTCCCCAGAATTAGATCCGGCCGAAATTATCTTGTGCTCATCGTCCAATTGGAGAAAAAAAAAGGGGTTTTGGTCAAGAAAATTCCCAAAAGAAAAGTAATGTTCTAGCAGAACAGTTCTTTTTCTTGATAGTTTCTTATTGCACCAAAGAGATAAGAAACTATTAATTGAGATCTTATCTTTCTTACACGATAAACGTGGGTTAAAGTTGAAGATAACAATGCCTCCATGAAAAAATGGACGGAACTTAATTACTTTCCAGGTTAGATACACACTCTGGTTTTCCTAGCCGGTGGCTGGCTCAAAAAGATAGAACTTTGTCCGTCGTTGTTACTTTGTCTTTATCCAGAGCCGTGTCATTGAGAAAGTTCAGTTCCATGTTTTTGCTTACTCCTTGCCCATAAAGAGCGATGCAGCCCTTTACATCTGTGATCCTGCTGTATTCGGAGACTCTGTGTTCCATTAGTGATTCCAATACCATTAACGGGGGCGAATCAGAAAAGCAAAGAGTTGCTTGCCAATTTGCAAGAATGAGATCCACGAGGATTCCTAGAAACTGCGAGTATAAACCGATCGGAGATGGGGTTTCCGTATTAGCACTTGGGGTTTCTCATTTCGAGTCATCCATATAAAGCAAGCAGACTAGCCACGTTGGAAAGAGAACTTATCTTCTCTGGAGCTTATAGATTTGCTAGTTCCTCGTACGTAGTCAGATAGAGAACGAAGGAGCATTTTTGTAAGGCGAGCAAGCATGGCGATTAACGAGGACATTGAAAATCAAGAAACTGGGGACAGAGAAGGAGTAAAAGAGCGGCTCCTCATGCCCCAAGAGAAGGACTGAGCTAGCAAAGATGAAGGAACTGATAAGGGTCGTCCGTGGATGGTCTATTTCACCACATTCGTTGCGGTTTGCGGTTCCTATGAATTTGGGACCTGCGTAAGTAGGAAATGCAATTTCTTTTTGAAAAGTCCAGGTCCAATGGTAAAGGTTAAAATGAAAAGGATGTGATTAATTGAATCTAATGAGAAATTGTTTCATTGGATTTTCAGGCAGGTTATTCATCACCAACTCAGGATGCTATAGTGGAGGAACTTAGTCTCTCTACAGCTGAGGTATGTCGAGTTTACCTGCGAGTGTTGAGAAGCACATGTCGCATTGTCTTTGTTCGTTGCTTTGATTCAATATCGGACTTGTCACTGAAGGCGCCCATATACAAGAAAATCAAAGTAACGATCTGCTCATATTCCGGGTCCATAATATGGACGAGTTATATGGTCAAAAACTTTATAAACGAGACTCTCTCAAAAATAAGGATGTTGGCTTTGAGGTAGAGATACTTCTTTCTCTAGACATCTTATTCTTTCTGCATTGTAATGAGTGAAATGTATACCAAATTTTCGCATCGAGTTCCATTGTTGGACACCTCAGGACAAGAAAACCAAAAAATGGGGAGATTTAGACTGGTATCGCCAGCTGAAAATTGTGACTGCATATCATTCAGGTTTCTGATCGAAGTGATAGGTTTGTTCAGAATAGCTTTCCACTGAGATTCTCGGACATTCGGTGACTTATAGCATCGTTAGCTAGATGGTAACTGAAGTTCTTGCTCTCACTGAACTCAAGCTGATTTGCAGTTACACTTTGTGTCTTTCAACAGTATTCAGTCTTTGGATCCATACTGACATTCGGTGCAATGATTGATGCAATTACCGGAGGACCCATAGCTGATTTTGTTGGCCGTAAGTGGGTAAGCAGCAAATGAGTGCGTCTTTCACAATGTAAAACAGAACAGTGTTGTTCAAGACTCTTTGAGAGTTTTAGCTTGGGGATTTAGTCATATCATGGACGGAGGACGTGACAGCAAAAACATTTGCCTCAAAATGCAGACAATGAGAATAGCGAGCGCTCTTTGTGTAGCAGGATGGCTTGCTATTTACTTTGCTGAGGTGTGTCCATATCCTATTTACAAGCCTAATCATACATGAAGATCGATTAGTTGCATAAGAACTTCAAGTCTCACCAACTCTCTGTTCTGTTTAATTTTGAGTAAATTAGGGAGCACTGGCTCTGGATATTGGAAGATTGGCCACGGGATATGGAATGGGAGTCTTTTCCTATGTGGTAATTCCTCACTTCGTACCACACAAATTTGATGTAGCAAGTTGTTCTACGACAACATGCTGGACTCGATTCACAGTGACAACATGAGGCTCTCTCATCGGCTTAGCTTGGTTAATCTTTTTCTAATTTATGTCCAGGTACCGATATTTATAGCTGAAATTACACCCAAAAATCTCCGTGGAGGTTTTTACTGCTGTCAATCAGGCAAAGATTTTGTATTAACATTCTTGGTTAAAATTGCAAGCATGGAGCTATTGGCAAAAGGCCTTAGCTTGTAGCAAATTTTGCCCTCTTGCAAGTGCAAGATGGTGTATATATGTACATCCTACAGAACCTACTGGGCCTAACATGTTCTCTTCTCTCCATAGCTTATGATCGTTGCCGGAGTGTCCGTTTCCTTCATAATCGGGACGGTATTAGCTTGGAGGGTTTTGGCATTAATTGGTAAAACAGAAAAAGTAGCATAATTCAAGTTTAGTGCCAATGTTGTATAGAAAAGTCCAAGTCTGAAACAACCTTGAACATCTGTGGTTTATGCAGGTCTTGTGACATCCTAGATTTTCAATCTATTTTTTTTTTTTTTGATAACCCGGGAACCCCTGTACAGCTAGCAGACGGCGAGGTAAACCCGGGGTGACGCTAACAGAGAACCCACCACCCCGACGTCACACTTAAGATCCCGTGCGGCCAGCGGGATTCGAACTCCTCTCCTCCTCGCAAAGGATCATGGGAGCCTTATCCAACAGGGCCACCACAAGCGGTGGTCTAGATTTTCAATATGTTTCTATTGAATTAATCGGGCATTTTATTGATGCATCTATAGGGTTGTTCTCAGAACTGATCACTCTCGAGATGACTAGACTAGCTGGGTAAGCCATTAAAGAATTTTAAGGCAATAGACTTGAGAATTCGATCAGGAATCGGTTTCTCGACTATGTTCATCTTTAGATGTCATTATAGCATAATATAAAATTGATTTGAGATCAGAGATAGGTCGGTTCGACTGAGATGTGTGGCCGATCGTGGGTGACTCCACTAAATTGGGAAATTCTCGTTAACCGGTACTAATTTGATTCTACTGTTGTTTTGGTACCCTATGTCTATAATTGAATCCTCGATATTTCCACGATAACCGACAGTTGCCAATGTGTCGAGTGGGTTCAATGTGGCTCGAAGAAAATTGACCACAGGTCATTTGCCTTAAAAAGTTCTAAAAACGATCCGGTAGCCTAGGTTACGCTAAAAACGTGCCGAAAGAAAATTAACCGTCAATTTGAGTCCGATTTCAAAAATTGAAGATTCTATCATGTCACAATAAATTCTAGGACCTATGACTCCGTCCCAGAAGATTTTTCTGACAACCGACACTTTTTGGGAAAAAGTCATCGACGGACCGTTTTTATGCAATTGAAGCCGGGGAATTATTTTGTTGGCAACATTGAGGAGCATGAGGGATTCTTGGATAAGGAAAATTGTCAATTTGATAATTGAGACATCAATTGATTTTATTAAAGCCATTTGAGGTGGAATCAAGAGAGGATTTGAAGCTAATTGAAGCCATCCCTCTCAAAATTCGTAGCTCCCCCATCCCCCTAGCATTTTGGACCATTTGGGATGTTGTGGGGAGTGCTTGGGTGGCTCAATGGAGGCCATGGGATTTTACTTGGCCAAGAGTGAATTTTGAAGAAATTTTTCTGGAAAAAAAGGGGCAAGGATGGCCCACTCTCTCTCTTACCTCTTCCCTCAACTCTATCCTCTCCATTCTCTCATTTCCACCATCCAAGACCCTCCTCTCTCCCTCCTTTGTGCAAAACCAGCAGCCACCATGCCGTCGCCGCCATTTGCTCCTCCGCGGGCCGCTCGCGCGTGCGCCGCGACTAGCCGCTCCCCTCTCCGCTTCACCATGCGTCCAGCTGCTGTCCTTGATCCGTGAGAGCCTCGCAAGGGCTGGTTTTGGGTATTTCTTCGCTGGTAAAGGCCCGCCATGGCCCGGTTTGGTCTATTTCTTTCTACCGGTCAATTCCCGTGTGCTTAACCAAGTTGTTTGCTTCAATTTCCAGCCAAAATCAGAGGGTTTCAGGTGTGGGTTTCCAGCAGCCAAAATCAAAAGTTGGCCCGCCTTTGGAGTAAAGTGTTCCCCCACCGTTCCCGTCGGTTTGAGCCGACTTGCGCGTTATTCCAATGAGTTTTGCTCACTAATCCCTTATTAGTTTTGCTAATGATGTTTAATGGTTGATTAGTGTTAATTAAGTAGGATTATGTGGTTATATTAGAATATATTAGTATTTATTAGTTAATTGTGAGGCATGTTAGTTAATTTGATTGTGCAATTAGCTAGTAGACATGCTCTATTAATTATTGAATGCGTCTCGGTATTTTTCCTGTACTATTTTGGGCTCCAATTAGGCGATACAGGCCTAAGTTGGATTTATTATAATTATTTATTAATTTTTAATATTTATTTATTTATTTATTTTCCGGAAATTCATCCGGGGATGGCCGGTGACAGGAATTTCGTGCTGATTGTCGTGGTGTAGTCCGTTTATTTATTTGAGCTCTACGGTGCATGGAATTGAATTAATTGTGGAATTTTAGGAATTGTTCCTAAGTTGAGTTGATTTTTGGTAATTGATTAATGAATAATCGGGTATCGATTGTTAATGCCAAAGTGTTGTGGTGGACTACCGGTTATAGTGGAGATTGTGGATTGAAAGTGATTATGTGTGATGTATGCTGGCTCGATGACTAAGTACGTCATTTAGGAGAATGGGCATGCTATTTATAGTGGACCAATGGTAGGTTACATATCACCTCGGAGGAGGCACGTGGGCTTGGTGAGTTGGCCTATCACTTGGGAGAATGCACGTGGGCTCGATGATTAAGTATGACATCTTAAAAGGGACACGTGGGCTCAGTAATTTGATGCATTACCTCGGAGAATGCACGTGGTCTCAGAGAGTACGTTTGGCATCTTGAAGGGACACGTGGGCTCGGTGATTTGATACATCACTTTGGCAAATATGTGCCTAAGAGAATGCACGTGGGCCCGAGCATCGTAAAAAGGACATGTGGGCTCAGTGATTTGATGCATCACTTTGGCGAATTTGTGCCTAAGAGAATGCACGTGGGTCCGGGCATCATAAAAAGAGCACATGGACTTGGTGAATTGATGCATCACCTTGGCGAAGAGGTCACCTGAGAGAATGCATGTGGGCCCATTGAGTAAGTATGTCATCTTGGAAAAGGCACGTGGACTCGGAGACTTGGTATGTCATCCTGGAGAATGCACGTGGGCTCGACGACTAGATATTTCATCGTGACAAATGTATGGTACTGATTGACATATAATCGACTAGGTCGATTGATCAATGATTTGATCCAATTATTGTGAATTGATTGCTGTTTGATGCAATATATGAGGCATGTGTGTATAACCTTGAGTTGCAGGTTGAGACTGATGCCAAGGTAAGTCCTCTGACTCCTGTTGTGCTTAGGCAACCCGATAGTGTATTGGTTTCCAAATTGGGTCTTAGGGGGTAGATATCGCTGAGACATAGTGTGGCATCCCAAAATTCAAGACAACCTCTAGATGTAATGAAATTACCTATGGTTTATGTTTTAGCCATTGGTTTTCTTTTTAGACCAAGTGTTATATATATTTGTGTTCATGAGTTATTAAAATTAGTATTATAGGATAAATTAATGAGAAGAATTTATTCTTGGCTATGCACCTCATAGATTTAATCCCTATAGATTAAATGTTATAAGATTATGGCCATATGAAATTGAAAATTTGAAATCTATAAAAGAAAGAATTATAAGTGAATTATTAAAAGTAAAATTGGGGTTTATTAGGGTTAAACTTTAGGCCCAAGGGTATTGGACCTAAAGTGGGCCAAATTGGCTTGGCCCATGAAGCCCATGGAGAGGGCTACCGTCGGCCACAAGGGGGAGAGGCCGGCCCACTTCCAAGCCCATTATGCATGGGTCTTGCCAAGTGGCAAAAAGGAAGGCTTCATTCATTGGCCATTGTGGGTGGCTCTTAATCATTACAAATGATTGTGACTTAGGGGAAATAAAAAGAGAGAGAGTGGCCGGTTGAGGGGCTGTCGCCTAAGCCAAGAGAAAGAGAGAGAGAGGGTTGCGAGAGAGGGAGAAACCGAGAGAGAAAGGGAGAAGCCGCGCGAGGAGGAAGGTCCACTTGTCCGTCCGCTCGTCCGTCGCCGTCCGTGTGCCGTTGTTTGCTCGATTTTGGAGGCAAGTTGGGATCCATATTCTGCTCTTGCATGTGTGTCTTGCATGTGTGTTTGAAATGGTGATGAATCTCGGACGTTTAGGGTGTGAGAAACCGAAGCTTGAGTGTGTTGTTCTTGAAAATGTATTCTGTTCTCGACTATTCCGCCTGCCCTAGAATGTTGTAGAGGCTTGCATGTGGGTTTCGAGTCGAATTTTGGCTTTGAATTCTTCATGAAATTGTAGAAAACATCTCAAAGTATAATATAATAAAATTTGAGACAAAATGGCTGAGTTTTAAGGGGTGAAACCCTCCCTCTACGAAAGCGCTAGATCTGGAACTGTTTTGTTGACCTCTTTGTGGTTTTGTGTGTTGTATGTCACTTTTTACCAAGAATATCACTTCGACTTCTTCACGAAAGTTGTAGATAGTATCCTAAAGATTAACATAATCAAATTTGAGGTAAAACAAGCAAGTGTAGCCTAGTGAAACGATTTTCTTTTGAAGACGGCAGATCTGGAAGTATGGTACTGGACTCCCGAGACTTCGTGGACTAAATGGTGACTATCCTTTGAGAATCTCGCCTAGATCCCTTAATGAAAGTTGTAGTGGACCTCTTGAGGCAAAAAATATAAAAAATTTAGAGGAAATGAAGGAAGATAAGTAGGCGAAACCTCGATTTTTCGAAGACAGCTAAACTGGACTGTTTGGTACTAGGAACAGGAGCTTTGACCGTCTATAGTAAATTATCTAGGACGAATATGGCCTCGATGTCTTCATAAAAAATTTAACTTAGGGTCTTGACTATAACCTGGTAAAATTTCATAATTTTTTGAGGTCATTCGGGTATTTTAATCGAAATATTTCAAGAACTGCGCAATCTGATTTTATCCGAATTTTGCATGTTGTATTGTGTGAGCTATATCTTTTTGTGTGAAGTTCTTTTGGGCATGTGCTTTTCATGGAATTGCTACCTTTATGTCTTGTCTATCACATGTTCTGATTTTATGATTTTTGAAGATCATATGGATATTTAATTTTTGTGTTTTCCGAAATTGTGCAAGCTGGAATTTGGTAAATTTCAAAAAGGTCATGATGTATGGATTATTCTATGTTGCATGGACCCCATGGACTGTGTTATTATAAGTGATTGTATCTTGCTGCATGTATGATGATGATTGGAAATGCATATATGAACCAAATGATGAAAATGATCTTGTTTGCCATCACATTATATGTCATGTTGAAATTGAGCCACAATTGTGAATAAACTGTGATAAATGAGAAGGCCGTCGGAGGTGTGAGCCAACGATGCCTCGGGAGTGTTAGGATGCTTGGCCAGGGAGTGTAAATGTCGGATGCCCGGATGTATGTGCTGGATGCTTGGTTGTATCTTGATGCATGACCGGAGGGTCCTCGGGAGTTTCGAGATGCCCGGAGCGTGGGGAGTCGGAAGCCCAGAGGTTTGTGCTGGGGGATGCCTTGTGATGCTAGTTGGGGTACGAGATGCCTGGCAGGTATTGTGCTGGATGCCCGAAGGTTTGTGCCGGAGGTTCCTCGCGATGCCAGTTGGGGTGCGAGCGATAAATGTGGGATGCAAATACTAGTCCTGGGAAAGAGAAATGTGGCGGCTCAAAATGAAAGAATAAAATTGAGAAATTGAAATTGAATTATGCATGATATGGCAACATGTACACATGGATGCATAATGATGAGTGCATGGATGCATGATGGTAAGTGCATGGATGTATGTGCACCTATGGCATGATGGTACATGTGATATGATGATGATAAGTGCATGGATGTATGTGCACCTATGTCATGATAGTACATGTGATATGATGATGGTAAGTGCATGGATGTATGTGCACCTATAGCATGATGGTACATGTGATATGATGAAGGTAAATTGTGCATGGATGCTTGAATGACATATGCATGGCTTCAAGGTAAATTGTGCATAGATGCTTGAATGACATGTGTTATGCTATGATTGTTATGATTATATTGTGTGATGTATTGAGTGGTTTATTGGGTCCTTTACCTGCTAAGTGGTTGTACTCACCCCTTCGGAGACCAACATTTCAGATTAGAAAGATGCCGCTCCCTACTATCACGCGGGGCGTCTTTTACGGCCTTCCTTCAGACGTGGAGGTCGAGTGTGTGGAGATAGATTGTCCCACCATCCCTAGTCTGACATTCATTCGAGTTCGCACATTAGTGATGTACGATGTGGGCCTGGCTGAGGGCTGTGTCATTCAGGAGTTCATATCCGTTCACGTTCGTCGAGACGGAGTGATGCGGGGGATGTTGCCGCCGCCACTGCCTGACGCACTGGGATGGGTGTGACGGCCCGTGCGTGAGGAATAGGAGCTGCAACTTTTTGGACAATAGCCGACACTAGTAGATGGAAGATCTCTCATAATCGTCATAGAGGGTCGAGTTGTCTCTTTTTGGGGCTATGGCCAAGTGTAGTGAAAAGTCTTGGCCTTTCTTTTGATGTACCGACTCGAGAAGAATCCATCATGAAAACATGTAAATAAATGTGTCTTGGTTTTATCTTTTCTTATGGTTAGTGGTGTGCAATTGTATCATGGTTGTTGGAGGAAGAATTAATAAAACTTGATTATGCTTCCGCAAATGAGATGTGCTAGGATTGTTTAAAAAAAAAAATGCCTAGAAACTAAGGTACTTCTTTGGTAAGATGTGGTGACCTTGGGCGCTTCGGGGTGCCACAAATAGTCTCTTTGGTTGTTGTAAAACCAATTTTAGGCCCCTAGATGGCAAATCCTATAATTCCCCCTCCTCCTGAATAGTTTGGGTTTGCACAAGAGATTACTGAAGAAGAATATCACTTTCCGATGCTTACTCCGCCTGTAGGACTATAGTACGTGTTAATAGAGTCCAAGGTTTGGGTTGATGTGGGCAGGGATGATTTGGTGCCTCGTGAGTATCGATCATGGTATTGTCACTACCACGATGGTCGAAGAGAGGGTCCTGTCCCGGAAGACGATGTCCTCTGTATATTTTAGAAGCAGCATTCAGGCTGGGGACAGCAAACCCTAAAGACGGATCGGTAGTGGATGCTAGAGATCCTGCTCTTGGGAGTGAACCATCTTCCCCTGTTTATACTGAAGAGGATGCAAATTTTGAGATCGAGGAAGGTGATATCATGGAGCAAGAAGTGGAAGGCCCAGAGGTGGATGAGGAGTGGGGGATAGTTGAGGAGGAGCCGGTGGAGGAAGAACCTGAGGAGGACTATTTGCTGGATGAACCTATTGAAGATCCAGAGGAGGAGGAGAACACTGATGTGGAGTCAGATGAGGATCGGGATGATCCTGAGTACAACCCTGATGAGGATTGAGAGTCTATCCTCTTTTTGTAATCCATGTCTGTGTGTAGTAAGGGTGAGACTGAAGGGTTGTGAATAGTTTGTGAAGTTTACTTTGTATATTGATATGTATAAAAGTGTGGTTATGGAATTTCAGTATGAAGAATATGGTATTGCTTTTCTATCTCACTATTTTATTGTCTGGGGATTTTTAACTACTTATGCTTGTGCTTAAATAAAAAGAAGGGTCGGCGATACATAGTTCTGGGATATCGCATTCTAAAATCGACCAAGTAGAAGGATGGGCACACTTCCGAGGATCAGGATGTGATAGGTCTAATCCCTGTGCAATCCTATTGTTCGGGCCATTTTTCATTCCAGAGTCTCCTAGATGGCTGGTAACAAATCAAGATGAACACCAGACTCTTCTTATCTGAATTGTTGGAAGAGAGGGATTTGTAGTGTTGGAATGAATTTTAGGATTCTGCCAAATGCAGGCAAAAACGGGCCGCGAAAAGGAGTTTGAAGCCACACTGCAGAAACTCCATGGAAAGGATGCGGACATTTCTGAAGAGGCTACTGAAATACAAGTAAAAGGCTTTACGTCTATACTCGTTTCATCGTAGTGCCTCAACTTTATAAGTACGAATAACTGACAGAATGATTGAATTTGTTTTTCTTGACAGGACTACATCGAAACTCTTCAACTACTCCCGAAAGCCAGCATTCTCAATTTATTTCATAGAAGAGATCTGAGCTCTGTCATCGTAATCTTCTCTCTGTATTTACTGCTATGTATCCAATAAAGTCCCTCCTGCGTTGCTTTCTTGGAATGCCCTGTGGATTAGGAATATGCAGTAGTTGTACTTTTGGTGATATTTCCCGTTGTTGTTCTTTTTGCTGACAAATTTGTTAAATTTTGGCCAGATTGGTGTTGGATTGATGGTCGTTCAGCAGTTTGGAGGGATAAATGGCGTCTGTTTCTATACAAGCAATATTTTTGAGGAAGCAGGTATGCAGTTCATAGCAAGAAGCTCTTGGGCACCACAAAAATGAAAGTATGCTTTGCATTTTAAGATTCCAGAACGAGAAGATAAATAAAAAGCAAAGCAGGGGTTCCAATTTATATAATCCAGTTAATATCAAAATGGGTTAGTAAAATTCGCAATGTCAAATGCTTTTGGTCTACTTAATTATCACTGAATGAGCTGTTCACATAATTTAGTGTTGAATCTCACAAGCAAGGTATTAGTCTCGCCTTTATAATCGCATTTGTACAATCTCCTCAGGTTTCTCCTCCAGCGTTGGAGCCATAACTTATGCAATCCTCCAGGTCTGTAATTCTCGCCCTTTCCTCTTTGCTGGGGATCTAGTTTTATACTCATCACGCTTAAAGATTAAATTTTTGCAGGTTATTGTCACGGCTATTGGCGCTGCACTGGTCGATAGAGCTGGAAGAAAGCCCCTTCCCTTGGTAAAATAGATGAAAGCTAAGAAATCATGTCTATAGTAACAAAGCTTTTCTGGTTCTGCCCCTTTCGCAAGTTCTGCAACTTGAACCATAACCTTCTCTCTCTCTCTCTCTCTCTCTCTCTCTCTCTCTCTCAATCGCAGATCTCGGGGACAGGATTGGTCCTGGGATGCATAGTAACTGCCCTTTCATTCTTTCTAAAGGTAATTACTATCAGTCCTAGTATCTTCCTTCTGCTTTGCAATGCTTGTCAACCAGTAATTTTTTGAGAATCTTCCGAGCCAGGTTCATGATCTGGCAGCTAATGCTGTCCCAATACTTGCCGTCACCAGCATTCTGGTAATAATCTCACCTGCCTTGATCTCTTTCTGGCTCTATCCAGTTGGCCCCCGCAACAACTCCCTACTATAAATTTTTCTGTTCTGTTTTTTCCAATGCTCAGCTATACATAGCAGCATTTTCAGCTGGAATGGGCGCAGTTCCTTGGGTCGTGATGTCCGAGGTAATCCTAAACATCCCCCGAAGTTTCATGCTTATCAAATTAAAGGGTTGTTTTCGTAACTGGTGTTATTAGTACAAGAGTTTCAAAATTCTTTTGCCAATCATGTAATGTGTGCTGGTGTTCAGATTTTCCCCATTAATATCAAAGGAGTAGCTGGAGGTTTCGCAACACTTGTGAACTGGTTCGGCGCTTGGGCAGTTTCCTACACTTTCAACTACTTAATGAGCTAGAGCTCCTACGGTACGACTCTGCTGAAAACTCTCTTTGAACTGTTACTCTGGCAGGAGCTCGACAAACGTTGGAACATTGGAACATGAGTTGTTGCGCGGATTCGACTAAACTACAGACTTGAGACTTAGCTTTTCCTGAACATTTCAATCCTATTTGGAGCTGGAGGAGTCTGTCACTCTGTTCTTCATGCTCTCGAATGCATATTCAGACCATTTATTTCAATCAACACGTTTATAGCAACTTCTGCCTAGATTCGAATATAACGAAAATTGAGCCGACATGTCATTTAAAAAAGAAAAAAGTTAAGTGGGTCTTTCTGCATAATGATTAATAGACAGGTAGTACATATTAAAGCATTCTTCCCATGAGAAAAATGTCAGAATATGCTTCCGAAAAACTTGTCGAAAGCAAATAACTCTGCTCGCTTGCTTCACAGGTACCTTCCTTCTTTATGTGGTGATTAACGCCGCAGGGATGGTGTTCGTGATCACGGTGGTCCTTGAAACGAAAGGGAGGAGTCTTGAGCAGATTCAAGCAGCTATCAACAGAGAATGAAAATGGCAGCACTCTTCCCTGTAGTCCCATTTGAGCTTACATGACACTTGCAATACCACACATTCGGAGATGGAAAATGATTATGAAGCAGGTAACAGCATCTTTTGTTTGATAAGACGACGTTATTGTTGAGATCGGTCAGTTCATTTGGTTTTATTGTGGGAAAGAGATGGGGTTATTTTACAGGAGAGTGAGTGATTGATTTACAAGAATAATACTTTGAATTGCTAGTGAAAAAGCACGTATTACTTTATTTTTATGAATGCGAATATTGCACCTATAGTCTTCGTGCGTGTCGGGCAATGACGAAGCAAGTGACTTTCAAATCAAGGCTCACATCCATCTATTGCTGGTTGAGAAATTATTGTATGGCCTTTATTCTTTTCTCGTAATGTGCAACAATAGTCTTCAGTGCCGTTATTAATCTTTTCTGTTACAAATTTCATTTTTGTCAAAAATGAAAAATCCAACACTATGAAATAGATTATTATTTTTCTATAGTATATTATGGCGCTGAATGAATTGATAGTTGATACATCAATTTGCATAATGTATGTCCAAATCTTTTGGTATACGTGCAAGATATAATATAGGATACTTTCACCGAGAGATTTTCTACTTAAAATTTTGACTAATCATTGCTGAACATTTAATGATGATAGAAAGCAACTAAAGTGTCATTGCTGTGGAGATGCTCGCAGAACGAACCTATTTCCAGAAAGGGTAATATGCAATAAAAAGAAAAATAAAAACGTAATCAGTAATAATATTACTACAAAAAATTGAACATTTGCAGTTAAAACGTCATTGGATGCGTCAGTTAAAATAAACTTTGTTGTATTATATGGAAAATCCATTTCAGTCTCTTCAATTATACTTAGGGGCATGCATTAGCTTGAGAAAATATATGGTAAGTGCTAATTACAACTATTTGAAGGCGTTTCTATTTCACTGAGAAGAATTGCTATGCGAAACTCTCTGATGTTATGTTCACAATGGTAAATTGACTGATAGTCTCATTTGAGCTTACATGACACCTTCAATTCCACACATTCAAATATGGAAGATGATCATGAAGCGGGCAACAACATTTGTTTCATTTGATAAAATGATAGTATTATTGAAATTGATCAGTTCAATCATTAAGTGGTTCTATTATAGGAAAGAGATGATAGTATTGTTGATAGATCTAGCACAATTGTGGGAGAGTGATTGAAATATTAAAGTTGACAACAAATAAATAAACATTACTTTTATATTTCTGAAGTCAAATTTTGCATCTATATTCTTTTCGTGACGACGAAGTTAGTGAAGTTCTAGTCAAGGTGCGTTGGTCCCTCGATAGCAATTATTGTATTGCTTTCTTTCTTTCATAACGTGTTACACCATCCAAGAAGCACTTACTCCTTATTTTCTTTTTACTTTTGCCAAAAGCGACATTATACAAGTTAATATTCCCACCAATAAGCTATTTTTGTTACCAATTTTTGTTTTTTGTTAAAAATGAAAAAGCTCATACAATAAAATATGATATGTATTTCCTTTTTGTTCTTACAATTTAATAAGTGAAATTTATGGAATATTAGCCTTGAAAAGAAAATAGAACGCCAATGCCTCACTTGAAAGGATTTTTGATTCATTTTAGAATACAAAACATTCAAATCGATTCTTTTTTTATGGTACTAAGAAAAGTCATTTTGGAAACTACAGAGAAGTTTCTTTGCTAATCAATGTGAAAGCTATGCATAAATAATTCCAACACCGTGTTTTATCACCTAGACTGCAAGGGCTGCAATTTCCACGCGATATACACTTTTTCTTCGCCAGACTTGCCTTTCTTGGTTGACTTGGACATTTGTATGACTGACGACTCCCGACGCTTTTCATTCATATAACTAGGCCTCCATTGCATTACCAATTAGCAAAAACTTTTATTGCATTAGATTAAATGATAGAGAGATGATTAAGTCTCTGAGCTCCATGAGCATGTTCCGTGTTTTGCTTTTCATATTGTATGTTCTACTGCTACTGAGGACGAGTAGCGGTGCAAAGAAGAATCGCTGGTGTGCCGCTTCATCTTGCGGTGAGGTTCATGACATACACTATCCTTTTCGATTGAAAGGTGACCCGAAAGGCTGTGGTCGCTCTGAGTATGAGCTAGCTTGTGAAAATAATTGCACCGTTCTATATTTGTATGCTGGTCGATATTATGTGAAGGCAATTTACTATACCATCGATGACAAAGATGGTTTCGCTGGTTGAATAATGGTGGTTGACGATGGATTGCAAAAAAGTAATTGCTCATCCCTCCCTCATTTCTCATTGGCGAGCTCCAACTTGAGTGATCAGTATCCGTACTATCAAAATGCTTCATCCTCTGCGGTGGTCTTCATGAAGTGCTCACAGCCCGTTCCTTATCCTTCGTATATTAATACTGAACCATGTATTGAGGGAGCATACCCTTCCGATACGCCCCGTAATATTTCCCAAATGAAGGTGTACTCATACGCTGTGTATTCGAATTTTATGAAAGATGTTCTACGAGCAGGGGACATCAAGGATTTTTGCAACATAACCATGATGACTTTCTTCTCGGGTAATAACCTGGTGTGGAAAATGGATTATAATCGTGTGAGACCATCGTATAAGGACGTCCACAACGATATGGCTGAAGGATTCTATCTCTATTATTATAGACCTTATCCTCCTCCGTCTCTGCTGGTAATAAATTGCTTGATTATTTACCCAAAGGAGGCTTGTGTAACATATGAATCCGGTGGTAAGCTGACGTTCTCTGAAGCTTTTCTTCCTTTACTCTCTTATTTTCTTTCTTCTTCTTCTTCATCCTCATCCTTTCCTCAAACGTTAGCTCTACTGAGGGATCTTATCAAAATATACTTACTGAGTGATGTGGCATGTTTCAATTGAATATTATAATATGTTGGTTCGATTTATTGAGTCATTACTTCCTTTAATACCCAATAAAAAAAATTGCCACATTCGTTTAGTGAAAAAGTTCTATAAGATTTTTTTAGTAGATTTGGCGTGCATTGCTCTTTTATTTTACATCCGTGGAACTTTTTTGGACTTGACACTCTTTCTTTATTTTGTTGTTGTTGTTTTTTTTTTTTTTTTTTTTTGGCCTTATTCTCTGGAAAAAACCACAACTTTAAATTTAGTCCCAATTCTGCTCCAAACTTTTTTTGTCTAAAAAAAAAAAAACCCTAAACATAGGTCTAGTCCAAATCTGCCTCGAACTTTTCTTTGTCTAGAGAAAACCTCAAACTTTAGGCCAAATCTTAAATCCATCTCTAACTTTTTTTTTTTTTTTGTCTAAAAAGAAAACACCAATTTTTACCCTAATTGCAAATCTACCCCGTCGCTCTATGAAAGAAAATTGCCGTTAGTTGTCCCTAATTTTTGTATCTTAGAACGGTTTCATTTTGAAAATAATTTTCCATGTCACCTTACTGAAGTGGAGTTATTATCATTGTGGAAATCTCATGTCAAATTAAGACCGGACCATGGGTGTAAATTTTGGAATATATTAAAAGTTCGTGATTTTTTTAAACAAAACAAAATTTGAGGCAAATTTGGGATTGTACCTAAAGTTGGGAGCTTTTTCTGAGATGAAAAAAAAGTTTGGGCCATAATTGGACTAGAACTGGAGGGTTTTTAAGGGAATTAGGCCTTTTTTTTGGGAAAATTCTTTGATCAAATAGTAGCTTGTGTCCCTTGAATCGCTATTATTGTTATGGGAAACTTATGAACATTTGGTACATTTAGGAGAACAAAAGCGAAAATGTGTTTTGTCGCGACCTCCCTGAAGCGGGTTGGATTCCCCCTAAAGGTTCGGCTAATGGATTGTTAAGCCTAGACTTAACTTGGGCTCTCCCAAGCCCATACCAATTCGCGACTTAGATTCAAGTTCTTAATATGCAAATGACGTTTATCATGGAGTCGTCACTAATCTATTTTTGGTGGGTCGATTAGAAACCCAAGTAAAGTAATGGGAGAATTACTTCACTCCTACGAACTAGAGATTGTGAGTTCGGGGACTTAGTTACACTAGATTTCTCTAATGCTCTTTCGGTACCATTCTTTTATTTTCAAAAATGTTTTGCAGGCAGCTTGAATTGATTTTAATTTATCTTCCTAACATGTGAGGTGTTCATGCGAGTGCGCAAACCACCAATTTAACACCCAAGAAAGCGATGAATAAATTGCAGGACTTACCTCATAGCAACGAAAGCATCCGCAATGTTAAATCAGAATTCATATCAACAATCCTAGATATGATTTCTAATTAACACGCAATTTCTTTTTTTGTTTTCACTTTTTTAATAAAAATCATGCAATATACAATGCATGCTACTAATCTAACATGGAATAATATGACATGATAATATGGCCTAAACTATATGATGCAAATGCGATGTTTTTGTGTTTTCTTAATAAGCATGCAATATATCCTAGAGAATAAAATTAATTATAAGACAATTCTTTTTGGTATTTTTCATGAAATTCGAAATGAAAATTGTCCAATAATTAAATGTGCAATCTAAATTAACCAAATGGCCTAATTCTAATGACGAGCAATTTCTAATTAAGTAAACCTAGCAATAATTACTGAATGACATGCATTTCATGAATCTAATCCTACATGGCATGCACATGATTTTTTTATCTTTTTTTATTATTTTTTTATGAAAATTCATAATTAAAATCACTAAAAATAAAAAAATCTAACTAAAGCGAGACATTATCTATTTTAAGTTAGGATTAGACCAATCTAAATCCTATCTTAACTTAGAAAATTATCTCACAATGCAATTTATTTCAAAAGATACTATCTAACCTAGATACTATATAAACATGCATTTAAAAAAATAACTATTTTATCATGCAATTTTGTCTAGGACTATCAATTCTAATCTACATGATATGCAAATGCAATTTTTTTGTATTTTTGAAATAAATAAAGCAATTAAAAAAAAAATCCTCCATGGTTGTTTTGCTAATAAAATCAATAAATTGGTCTTAAGCCTTAAAGACCAAGATATCAATTTTATTCCCACGCGATTAATTATTCCATCTAAAGCCTTATAGATGAAATAAAAAAATCATTGTGCGGTTCGAATTAGGTGATACGTCGGGGATTTTCAAACATGCATCATGAAATATTTCAAATAAAAAAAGAAATATTAAAATAACAGAACATAAAAACGAAATATTAAAGATAAAATAACATAAAATAAAATAGATCTACCTAATAGAATAAAATAAACTTACCTAATTTGGACATTTTCCAAATTAGCCTCAACAAGTAGTGCTTTATGGACCACAACAGGGACTCAGCTCACGGCCGGGGTTGCTGCTGCTGCGACAGGCAACAGTGGGCGATGGACAAGGTCGTCGTCGGAGCTCCGGCAAGGGGCAGCGAACCCGCGGCGAGGGAGGAGCAGGAGTTGCGTGTGGTTGCTGGTGCGAGGCCGACTCGGAGTGAAGTTGCTGTGGTGATAGACGAGTAGGGGGCATCGGGTCTCACGAGTTGCAGCGGCAGAGAGCAGTGGCGGAAGCTAGCGGAGGCGCGAACTGTGGCGTCACGGGTGAGGGAAAGCAAGGCGGGCCGCCGCGTGATGAAGCAATAGTAGGGCGGCCGGCGCGGAGGATAGCAGACGGGGCACGGTGATGCTGTGTGGGGGTCGGTCACAGCGCGAGGGTGGAGGCCGACGCTCGGAGGAGGGTGCTCACGGCATTGGACGGAGTTGCAGGCGTGGCTGCGGGTGCAGGCATCGGGCGGAGGTGCAGACGCGGTGACGTGCGAAGATGGTGGCGAGCTCGGAGCTCGCTGGAAGGAGATGCTGATGCCGGGCGTGGGTGCAGGCGTCGGGCGGAGGTGCAGACGCGGTGACGAGCGAAGACGGTGGCGAGCTCGGAGCTCGCTGGAAGGAGATGCTGACGCCGGGCGCGGGTTGCTGCAGGAGACGGATGAAGGTGCTGCGGTGGTGTGGCGACAAGCAAGTTGAGGGCTGCAACAGCGACGGTGTTCGGAGACAGTGGTGCAGGAGCGGCGCGGGTTGCTGGGTGTCGGGTCGTCGCGAGTCGGCGCGAGTTGCAGGCAGAGGCTGGCGGGCGCGATGGAGGCGAGCGACGGCAGCAGCAGAGGCAGAGGGGGCGTCGGGCGCTGCGGGTGGAGGCGAGCAGGTCCTGGGTCGTCGGGTTGAGGCCGGCGACGGGTGAGTGGGGCTCCGGCGCGGTGACGAGCTGCAGAGGAATGGAGGACGCTGAAGCGAATGGGAAGCTGATGGTTATCACGGCCACAGCAGGGGCGGCGAACGGCGGTGCGAGCTCGTGGGTGGTGCTCGTACGGGGGCAGCCGGCGGTGCGGTGGCTCGGCTGCTGGTGCACCGGCGAGCGCAACGGCACGAACGCAGGCGGAGTAGCAGAAACCGGTGGAAATCCAGCAGCGAAAAATCCCTGAAGAAGATGAACAGTAAGGGTCTTGTCTTTGCTTTTTGCTTTTCTTCTTTTTTTTTTCTTTTTCCCCCTCTCTCTCTTTCCTGTCTTCAGTCTCTGTCGTCTCTCTCTCTGTTTTTTTTTTTCTTTTTAATCTCCTCCCCCTGACTTCATAGTTTCTTTTTTTTGGTTTTTCTCTGACACACTCCCTTACACACTCCCTTCCCTTCACTCGTTTGAACGAAGGAGAAGCCTTTCACAATGAAAATTTTTCTTTTTCGCTCCCCTCACAAACCTCTCGAATGAATTTTTCATTCTCTTCCTCTCTCTTTTCACTTCCCCCCTGACTTCATTTTTCTTGGTTCTCTCTAACGAGCATCTCTTCCTTTCTTAATCTCTCCAGTGAATGCTTCCCCCTTTCTCTCCCGAGGATCCTTGCTTATTTATAGGCAACATCTGACTTAAGCGTGAACAGGTGAACAGGAGGCAGCCGCAACTTTTCCTTGCTTGTTCAAGTTTGGTTCTTCTTTTTTCAAATATGGTGGCCACCGCCTGCTCTCTAGGAAGGAAAGTATTATAAAATGTCAGCCCATCCTTTTGCATGCGTCTGTAGAATTTTCACGTCCCTCACTCATGTGTGCATGTGCATGCATTAATGAGGGGAAGAAAATGCTCGTTCATGGATTCTTCTTTCTTCTGCATGCTTGGGGTTTCTTTATACGGCTACTTGTCCCTCCCTTCTATAGGATAGCCACAACTTTTGACTTTTCTTGTTTGTTATTTGCTTCCTCCTTCAGCAAATTTCACGTTGCTTCTCCTCACAACCCACACTTGAGAGAGAGCATATTATATAATATTATATCATGGGCTCATTTTGCTTCTCTGAGGATTCCGCACGTCCGCCGAATTTGTGCGTGCATGCGCATGCATTAATGAGGAAGAGACAATGGACGTGCAAGAACTTCCTTCCTCTTCTTTTTTTTTTGACTTTCGCTCTTTTGCGTGCTCAGACCAGTGGCGAGAAACCATCCCTTCGTGCATGTAATCGATTGCGAGCCGCTGCGTCTTGTTGCGCTTTTAGTACCAATGCAAATGCGACAACGTGAAATGCAATTTTACTAGTTATTTATTTATTTATTTATTTTTAATTTTTTTCATGCAACTAATTACTAAATGATTAGGCAAAATTTAGGTGTTAACAGCTGCCCCTCTTTGAAGGTGAGCTCGCAGAGGTTGCATTCAATTGCATTCAAAGACAATATGATACCTAAATTTTGACCATGAATCATGCGATGGATGATACTTCGGCGGGACTATGTTTTTTTTTTTTTTTTTTATATGCAATGTCATGAAAATGGTAATGCAAATGTGAGATACTGAAGAGGAGCGCATACCTGTAACTACTTACTAGTCAGAGCATCATGAAGTACAGGATGAATTTTTATCTGCTCGGCAAGTGTCCAGGTTCCCTAAAGAGTCCACGTGAACTTATCCAACAAACGCTCAATGTTAGGTGAGATGCCTTGTTGAATTCAGATGACTCGAAATACCTAGATTCACACTAAGGTATAGCGAGTGAGATCAATGAGATTTGGGACCTCCAGATCCAGACTGAGATGTCAAGAAATTGGGGACTTAACCAATAGACACTCAATGTTAGGTGAGATGAATATTGGATTAAGACAATTTGAAATACCTAGATCCAGACTAAGGTATAACGAAAAAGATCGAAAAAAACATTCACATCCAGAGTGAAATGCTTGACGAAGAGTTTCGAGTCATCCAGATCCAGACTGAGATGTCAAGAATTTTGAGACTTAACCAATAGACACTCAATGTTAGGTGAGATGAATATTAGATTAAGAGGATTCGAAATACCTAGATCCAAACTAAGGTATAACGAAAAAGATCGGAAAGCATTCATATCCAGAATGAAATGCTTAAAGAAGAATTTCGAGACATCCAGATCCAGACTGAGATGTCAAGAATTTGGAGACTTAACCAATAGACACTCAATGTTAGGTGAGATGAATATTGGATTAAGAGGATTCGAAATACCTAGATCCAGACTAAGGTATAACGAAAAAGATCGGAAAGCATTCATATCTAGAATGAAATGCTTGACGAAGAGTTTCGAGACATCCAGATCCAGACTGAGATGTCAAGAATTTTGGAAGATTTCGGACTCTCAATTTCTGAAAATGAACTCGGGCTATAAAAGCACGCCGAGTCGATGAAAAGGACTCTGGGCTACAGAAGCACGCCAGGTCAATAAAGAGAAACATCAGGCTACGGAAGCACGCCGAGTCGATTAAAGGACTCTGGGCTACGGAAGCACGCCAGGTCGATAAAGAGGGACATCGGGCTACTGAAGCACGCCGAGTCAATTAAAAGGACTCTGGGCTACGGAAGCACTCCAGGTCGATAAAGAAGGACATCGGGCTACGGAAGCACGCCGAGTCAATTAAAGGACTCTGGGCTACGGAAGCACACTAGGTCAATAAAGAGGGACATTGGGCTACGGAAGCACGCCGAGTCGATTAAAGGGACTCTGGCCTACGGAAGCACGCCAGGTCATCTTAAGGAACTCCAGGCTATGGAAGCACGCCGGGTTGATGAAAGGAACTCTGCGCTACAGAAGCACGCTAGGTCAATATGAAGGACACCGGGCTACGGAAGCACGCCGGGTCAGTGAAAAGGGACTCTGGGCTATGGAAGCACGCCAGATCATCTTAAGGAACTCCGGGCTATGGAAGCACGCCGGGTTGATGAAAGGAACTCTAGGCTATAGAAGCACGCCAAGTCAGTATAAATGGACATCGGGCTATGGAAGCACGCCGAGTCGATGAAAGTGACTCTAGGCTACAGGAGCACGTCGGGTTGGTAAAGAGGGCTTCGGGCTACGAAAGCACGCCGAATCTCAAGGCTTCAAGGAGCGACTTGAACGTCAAGTATTACTCGATCTTCAAGGAAGTATTATCTGTCAGACATGATTAGAGCAAAACCCTATGCATTCATCAAAGAGGTAGACAATCTGAGCTACTTTAAAATGCACATTTCAAAATTCATTGAGATTTTCATCAATTCAATCAAGGTTTATGCATAATGACTTTGCCATATTTGCATCACCCAACTTTCCACAAGAGAGAATTGCCGTTCAAGACAATGACATGGAGTTCTTAAGAATATTAAATGAGAGACTTTCAGTTAGAAAGGACTTTCACTCACTCTCATTCAAAAGAGCTATTTTAGGATAATCACACCATCTCACTTTCATCATACCAACAAGGGTCCAAATATTCTCATAAGCAGTACGACCTTACCAATCTGAGAGGTCTTTAAAAGGGACTGTAATATGGGCTTGGTCAATGGCTTAACAAAGGGACTCTTTGAGTCAAGGCTATTGAAAGAACAATTCCGCAATCATCTTCGGGTTTACAAGTCAAGAACCCTGCAAAATGAGAAAGAAATAATCTTGCTCGCACTTTTTCGAGCGATGCTTAAAAACATATGAACTCCTACGTTAATTCAAGTGCCATAATCAGAAGAGACTTTGCAAGGGACGTAACGTAGGCTGGGTTCTTGGGTTGAGAAACGAATGGATCAGTAGGCTCAAAATATATGTAAAGGGTGAGAGCTGATGATCATCTTGGCATTACCCCTAATCTTCCTCTTCACTGTCGAAGATTTTCTTCGTATCAAAACTCCATTGATTGTAACATCTCGGCATTTGAGTTCTTTATGTACCGCCTCATAAGGGATACGACTTTCACGACTGATGTTTGATTTTTTCTTGGGCATTGGCCATGCTTTTATCAGGCACACTGCTTTTTCATGCCCCTTAGTTCTATTTTGATTTCAATTCTTGTGCATGCATCAAGCAATGACACTCGAACTTTGAAGGGTCTTCATCTGCCTTTTGTCTTGCCCCAGTGTGGGGGATGATCACCAACTGGGCTTAAATAATGAAATTGCAGGCTCAAGTGGGCTATGCAAAGGATATAAGTATGTAGGATAGAGAAAGAAATGCTCTTCATCATCTTAAGGCACTTAAATTACCACATGAATTCAATGTAATAGCACGACTTGAAGATTGATGCAAGTGAGGGCAAGAAAATTTCTTTATATTTTCCTCACCTCATGATGTTGTCTTACCTCCCATTTGCCCCGATGTGGGGGTGGTTCTTGACAGGGGTAATTTGAAATGAATTTCCATAAGTGTATGAGGTTCAAAGGAGTTAAGCAATGGATCACCTGTAGTGTTTGGGATAGAGGAATGAATTGCCCCTCATCATTTTGGTTATCGTACTTTTTGCGAGAGAACTCTTTACCTTGTAGATATGGAACTTTCTACACTCATCTCACCAAGTGTATAAGTAAGGGACTGTGTATAGGATAAGGCTTGCCTTTCATCATCCTGACACGTCTCATTCAGCATTCTTAAACATTGATGTCACTCCATTGAATTGTCTATCTTGACAAATCTCCACATGAAATTGGTGAGTAAAATTGGCAAAATCACTATGGAAATTTTATTTTCAAAAGAGTCCAGCAACTTTAAGCATGAAAAGCTTTTGTGACTTCAGACAAGTTACCACACTCAAAACATGATTTCAAGTATTCATTCAGGGAATTGTCCCACGAAGGGACTGTTTCAGCAATGGATGTTATTGGATTGCCCCTATCGAAAGGGAACAAACACACCAATTGATCAATCAAGGTTGAAAATCCAATCTTTGATGAATTCTTGCTTTTGCCTCAAAATTTGTTATGCCCCCAATTTGTCATCTGATGTGCCTTTTTCAGATGCTTTGAAACATGAAGTAAATGAGTCAGAAAACCAAACATAGCTAACCTAATGCATGATTTTGGAAATGGCTTCAAAAATGTTTTTTTTTTTTGGATGAGGAAGCATGAAGAAGCCCAGTCCTCAGAATTCTCCTTGGATGATATGTTCTTTTCATTGTTGGATATCGTCACCGAACTGGTTTGGTATACCCCATCATGCCCTCAAAATAAAATTGTAATTTCATTGAATATAATCAAATGAATTACATTATTGGAATGGAAAATGCAAACAAGAAAATCCTACAAACGATAGCAATAATTGAAGTCTCAGAAAGTAGGAAATCCTAAAAAACTTGAAATCCTAGAAAGCATAAAAAAAAGACTCATTCGTAGAGGAGTGTGAAGATAAGAACTGCTTCACTCAGTGACAGCATTTGTGCCTTCGTCATGGTTGGGTAGAGGGTCTTTCTGATTACTGCTGAAAGAAAACGCCTTTGTATCCAAGAGGTCCTGGACCCTATGCTTCAAAACATAGCAATCATCAGTGGAGTGGCCAACCTCTCCCATGTGATAGTCACACTTTTTGGAGGAATTATATGCAGGATAATGCTCGGGATTTGGTCGCTTCGGCTCCGTAGAGAGTAATCCCTTCTTTTGGAGGATAGGCAAAACTTTGGATAGGGGTCCCGGAAGAGGTGTGAACTGTCTTCTAACATTACGTCGTCGACCAGAGAGCTGATGTCCTCCACCTTGTTGCTCAGTAGAAATCTTAATTGCTGGAATGCGATTGGATGTATCATGATTCGGTTGAGAATATGTCAAATTAATCTCAGCTTCAAGGTCCTTCTCCTTTTTGGTAGAAAACCTTTTGTTAGATGGCTCAGTAAACCATCCTTCTCTTATCCCCATCTCAATTTGTTCTCCCACGGGAACAAGTTGGTTGAAGTTTTCGACGTATGTGCTAGCCATCTGGTTACGGAACTCATACGGGAGAGTCTTGACGAACAACTTCATCAATTCTTTATTAGTAGGCTCAAGAGTGATTTGAACTACCAGATTTCGCCATCTCACGGCATACTCCTTAAATGATTCACTCCTCTTTTTCTCCATCCTCTCAAGATCTTCTCAGGAAGGTGCAATGTCCATATTGAACTTATACTGCTTGAGAAATGCGTCAGCCACTTCATTCCAGTTGTCGAGAAGATTGACATTCTTCATCACGTACCAGTTCAGTGCGGGTCCTGTCAAACTGGCATGGAATAATTGGATCATGAGGGGCTCATTCTTGACATGTTGGGCCATGCGTACATGGTACATTTGCAAATGAGCCTTTGGGCAAGAAGTGCCATCGTATTTCTCAAACTCTGGCATTTTTGAACTTGCTTGGTACCTTGACCTTCTCATAAACTGACAAGTCGAACGGGAGTAGACTCTGCGACGCTTGCAATTGCTTCACTTTCTCTTCCAGCTTTGTGAAGCGTTTATCTTGCTCCGTCTTAGGGACGTTGTCAAGCTTGGCCTTGTCAACAATGACTGACAATGGATCATCTTCTAGCTTGGGCATGTCGTCATCACCCACTTGGGCCCTGTTTTCCTGCTTCGGAACTACTATCTCGGGGAGAGTAGGTGTAGGAGTCGGATGTGCTTGGAGGGACTAGATTTGAGCTGTCAAAAGCTGCATAGAGGTGACTAACTGCTGGAGTTGATCTTCCATAGTGGAGATACGATCATGCATTTCAGTTTGATCGGCCATTTTAGCTCTTGATCGTGTAATGATAGGCTAACGTGGAGGATCCATTATCACCTAATCTGAAGAAATGAATACACATAAGCATTTCGTATAAAACATGCCGGTCCATGACGAAAGTCTAACCGCTTTTATTTATTAATGAAACTGTTTGACATTGACAATGTAAAAACTTGAAAGGCCCTAAACTAATCAAGTAAAATGACTCAACTTCCTAAACATTAAAATAAAGTAAAAAGACTAAATAGATTCAAGCCACTTTATTTGGCCCGATCTATAAACAATCGGGAAGCCAACACTCGACGTAATTGTCTCTTCTCCTTAGCGTCCTTCTTGGCTTGCTTTTCAAGTTCTTCAATCTTCCTTTTGTGACGATTAAGCTCTGCTTGTCGAGTGGGCTTTTCAGTCACATCTGGCACTTTTGGGAGAAACTCGATCGAGATCTTATGCTGACGGATGTACCGAGCCGTGGCATAATAAGTCTTTTCCTTCCCCTCAAGCTCATCTTCAGGCAAGCCCAATTTTTGTTCGTGACATGCGAGCCAAGCTTGTTCAATATAGCAAAGCTTCTTTTTGTGATCATCATCCTTGGCAGTGAATCGGACTTGGAACAAACCCAACTTAAGAGGGGGCAGTAGATCCTGCACAACTCGATATTGACGGGCCACTTAGAGTGGGTAGTAGGAAGTGGCACCAGTGATTCCCAATAGCGGGATCCACTCATCACCGCTATGAGAGAGACGCGCCTTGGAGACTTGGAACCATTTAGCATGCCATAGGAAAATCTTGGTATTCGGATTTTTCAATAATTTGACCCATTTTGAGAAAGAAATAGTTGGAGTTCGATCTTGATGATTTTTGAACACCTCGATAGGATGATGGGAATCAGTGAGATTAATAATTTTCATACGAATATCGATCCTACTCATATGAGAAAAGAACCAGATTTGTAAAAGCTCAATTGGCGCACGAAAAGTTTTATCTTCATTTTCCTTAAATCGTGTGAGTGATAGGAATGTTTCAGCTAAAATAGTGTTGACAAAACTAATCCCAGCACATACTTGTTTGACCACCCATGTGACATAAGGATTAATGGCGCCTTTACGAAGAGGAAAAACAATAAACCCGAAGAAGGCTAGAAGGAAAATCATACTTTTTAAAAGAGTGTCAGCATTAACAAAACTCTGATCTAGGAAGGAGAAAGGACATGCATGACAATTATCTTTTAACACTCTTTTTATTTGATTCTTATCCATCCTAAGAAAATCAGACAAAATTGATTCAGGTTCTAATCCAAGGGGTGGGTTGATTAATTCCAATTCCAAAGATTTTCCTATGGCAATGCTGTATTCCTCCAGAGTCGGAGTCAACTCGTGCTTACCAAATATGAACGTTGATGTTTGGGGGCACCAGAAATGAGCAAGTGCTTGCATGACGCCGCTTTGGACATCGATGTCGAGGAGGGGAACAAGGCGACCAAGTCTGCTTTCCACATAGCTTTGACCATCGGAGCCAAGATGATCCCACCATGATTTGAGTTCAACCTTTGGTGCACGCACGAATCGAATGTCAGACCTTCCCATTGTTTATAGACCAAGACTTGACCAACCTAATGTCATGGACCGACCAAAGACATAATAAGGTAAGTAAATTGCAAGAGTAAAGGGTAGAGAACTTACTTTACCAGGCGATTAAAGCAATCACATAGACAAGCACATGAAAAAGTGGGGTTCGATTTCTAACTAGGAAGGCTAAGCAAAGTGGAGTTAAAAGGGTAGGATGACTAGTCGCAGCCTTGCGTACTAAATCAAATCCTCTTAACTCTGGCTCAGTCAAGAATGATACCCCAATGCGACACAGTCTCGCGGGCAGAGGTAAACATTCCTGACACCAAGAAAGAAACTTTCGGGATTGAGTTGGGCAACCTCTACTACGCGGCCTCACGGTCGAAGTCGTATCCAACTCAATACCATCCTAAGTGTCCTAGTGCGGCCCAGGTTCGGCGGCGGGTTGTATGTGCAATAGTGTAGTGTAAATGCATAGGCATGCACAACAATTTATATCAAACAACACTTCGTTCATGAAAATAAACCATTCATTCCTACCCCTCCCTGCAAAACAAAGGTCAGCAAACACTTCCCCTTATACCTCCCATCCTGCAAGAACATTTAACACCTTAAATGTTAGGGACGTACCTGGGATCCTCCCTGCCAAACAAAAAACATTTTTCAAAAAGAAAATTGGCCTAAGTCCACTAAGAGTTTCAACTCAAGTCCCTAGTGGAGTCGCCAAGCTGTCGCGACCTCCCTGAAGCGGGTTAGATTCCCCCTAAGGGTTCGACTAATGGATTGTTAAGCCTAGACTTAACTCGGGCTCTCCCAAGCCCATACCAATTCACGATTTAGATTCAAGTTCTTAATATGCAAATGATGTTTATCATGGAGTCGCCACTAATCTATTTTTTGTGGGTCGATTAGAAACTCAAGTAAAGTAATGGGAGAATTACTTCACTCCTACGAACCAGAGATTGTGAGTTCGGGGACTTGGTTAGTCTAGATTTCTCTAATGCCCTTTCGGTACCATTCTTTTATTTTCAAAAATGTTTTGCAGGCAGCTTAAATTGATTTTAATTTATCTTCCTAACATGTGAGGTGTTCATGCGGGTGCACAAACCACCAATTTAACACCCAAGAAAGCAATGAATAAATTGCAGGACTTACCTCATAGCAACGAAAGCATCTGCAATGTTAAATCAGAATTCATATCAACAATCCTAGATATGATTTCTAATTAACACGCAATTTCTTTTTTTGTTTTAACTTATTTAATAAAAATCATGCAATATGCAATGCATGCTACTAATCTAACATGGAATAATATGACATGATAATATGGCCTAAACTATATGATGCAAATGCGATGTTTTTGTGTTTTCTTAATAAGCATGCAATATATCCTAGAGAATAAAATTAATTCTAAGACAATTCTTTTTGGTATTTTTCATTAAATTCGAAATGAAAATTGTCCAATAATTAAATGTGCAATCTAAATTAACCAAATGGCCTAATTCTAATGACGAGCAATTTCTAATTAAGTAAACCTAGCAATAATTACTGAATGACATGCATTTCATGAATCTAATCCTACATGGCATGCACATGATTTTTTTTATCTTTTTTTATTATTTTTTTTATGAAAATTCATAATTAAAATCAGTAAAAATAAAAAAATCTAACTAAAGCGAGACATTATCTATTTTAAGTTAGGATTAGACCAATCTAAATCCTATCTTAACTTAGAAAATTATCTCACCATGCAATTTATTTCAAAAGATACTATCTAACCTAGATACTATATAAACATGCATTTAAAAATAAAAAAACTAACTATTTTATCATGCAATTTTGTCTAGGACTATCAATTCTAATCTACATGTTATGCAAATGCAATTTTTTTGTATTTTTGAAATAAATAAAGCAATTAAAAAAACAAAATCCTCCATGGTTGTTTTGCTAATAAAATCAATAAATTGGTCTTAAGCCTTAAAGATCAAGATATCAATTTTATTCCCACGTGACCTCTCGAATGAATTTTTCTTTTTCGCTCCCCTCACAGACCTCTCGAATGAATTTTTCGTTCTCTTC
Organism: Eucalyptus paniculata subsp. matutina; assembly: GCA_017140255.1. NCBI lineage: Eukaryota > Viridiplantae > Streptophyta > Magnoliopsida > Myrtales > Myrtaceae > Eucalyptus > Eucalyptus paniculata. Next base: position 33,021,861 of record CM029445.1, read on the forward strand.
CTCTCTCTTTTCACTTCCCCCCTGACTTCATTTTTCTTGGTTCTCTCTAACGAGCATCTCTTCCTTTCTTAATCTCTCACAAAACCTCTCCAATGAATGCTTCCCCCTTTCTCTCCCGAGGATCCTTGCTTATTTATAGGCAACATCTGACTTAATCGACTGCGAGCCGCTGCGTCTTGTTGCGCTTTTAGTACCGATGCAAATGCGACAACATGAAATGCAATTTTACTATTTATTTATTTTTTTTAATTTTAATTTTTTTTTCATGCAACTAATTACTAAATGATTAGGCAAAATTTAGGTGTTAACATGTTTCTTCATTAGAAAAGATCATGCAACGATAACATGGATTTCATGAGTGAATAGAATAAAATTGGATCTAAGCGTTATCTAGAAAAGTGAAACTCGTTCACTGTTTTTTTTTTTTTATTATAAACTTCTCCACTTGCAGATTTCAATTAACAAAAGTGTCTTTGCACTTTGCAGTGACTGTATGAAGTTATCCGTCACTTGGGGTATATCTTAACGTGAATTGCTTTTATTATTTAACTACTAAAACAATGAATCTAGTTCTTTATTGGTTGGTTGTTAATTCTGATTAACCATATTTAGTAATCTCTCACAAATTCTCTTACTATCTACAGATGTATCATATGTATCTACGCAGTATATCAGGAACATTTTTGTTGGAATTACCGCATTGAACCTCTTCTTTGTCTTGGGTATGATAAGTCCTTTTCTCTTCACACCTATGAAGCTCTCATTCAGCACTCTGACAAACAAAAATTGTATGTGTAAAAAAAATTATCACACTATGCTAATTGATGGCCAAATTTCTCCGCAGTCCACTTCCTAGCAGCAAAATTCATACTTGGAGCTCCGTGTGTGTTGATATTTCTAATCTTGAAGTGGGAGAGAAGGCATCAAGCAACCGATGCAAACATCAAAAAAAATTTACGAGCTCACAAAAACTTTTTGCCCATAAGGTACTCTCACTCGGATATCAAGAGGATCACACAAAATTTCAAATGCAAGTTAGGTGAGGGGGGATATGGTTCTGTATACAGATGAATACTTAGAAGTGGCAATGAAGTTGCGGTTAAGATTTTGAACAAATCAAAATCTAAGGGCCAAGATTTTATAAGCAAAGTGGCTACAATTGGAAGGGTCCACCACATTAATGTGGTGCAACTTGTTGGTTTTTGCTTCGAATACTCCAAACAAGCTCTTGTCTATGATTTCATGCCTAACGGATCTTTGGATAAGCACATTACCTATAAGGATGGTGATGATTCTCTTGATTATAAGAAAATGTATGAGATCTCTCTTGGCATAGCTAGAGGGATAGAGTATTTACATTGGGGATGTGATATGAAAATTCTACATTTTGACATCAAGCCTCACAACATTCTCCTAGACCAAAGTTTCTGAATTTGGACTTGCAAGACTTTATCCCACCAATCACAGTATAGTATCGCTAACTGCAGCAAGAGGAACCTCGGGTTATATGGCTCCTGAGCTATTCTATAAAGACATTGGTGGCATTTCTTACAAAGCCAATGTCTATAGTTTTGGGATGTTATTAATGGAAATGGCTGGTAGAAGGAGAAATATAAATGCAAATGCAGAGCGTTCGAGTCAAATTTACTTTCCTTTGTGGGTTTATGATCAACTTGACAAAGAAAAGGAACTTGAAAGGGTAGATGTCATAGAAGAGGAAAGAGAAACAACGAGGAAGATGATAATCGTCGCATTGTGGTGTATACCATTAAGCCCTAATGATCGGCCATCGATGAGGAAAGTCCTAGATATGCTTGAAGGAGATATGGATAAACTACAACTGCCTCGAAAACCACTTTTTGTGGCATCCCAGAAATTCAAAGCCAAGCCATAAGGTGTGTTAATTAGGTGATAGAATTTCCATGGCTTATGTTTTAGCCATTAGTCTTTTAATTTGATGATTTGTGCTTTTGATTGTAGAAATTTAAATTTAATAAGATTAATAATCTATGCTTGGCCATATGATTTAAATTTCAATGAGCAAGAATATCCTAAGACTTTGGCCAAGATTGAAAATTGAAATTTAGAAATATTTATAGAAGGATTTTCAAAAAAAAAAAAAAAAAGGGAAAAAGAGGGTTATTTTTCGAATGGGCCTTGGACCCATTGGCCTAAGCCTAGTGGGCCGAATGGCCGGCCCAAATGGAAGCCCAAGAAGAGAATTCGACCAGCCCAAGGGAGTGGCCGGATGGGCCTAAGCCCAAGCCCAATCAAATTCAAATTTAAAACCCAATATGACAAGTGGCAAATGGCAAGAGCATGCATTGGTTAGTCTTTAGGCAATCTCATGATTGCAAATGATGGGATTAAGGGGATATAAAAGGGGAGAAGGATAGCAAAGGAGGGAACCTTTGGACGCCGACACTGGTTGATGGACCTTAAGCATACGATTGTGGGAGGAGATGTCGGTTATCTTTTAAAGTATAGCCGAGTATAGAAATATTGGCATTTCGATGTACTGACTAAAGATGTCCATATGCTTTATGTAAAAAAACGTGTCTGGCTTTAACTTATATAAGATGTTTAGTAGGTGTGCATCGATTTCTGAATGTAGGGAAGGAAAGTGTTGGATATGCTTCCGTTATGTAAATTGCGCAAGGGACCGTTAATAAAAGACGTAAACCCCCATGGTTGTATGGACCCGCTGCAACTAAAAATGGTATCAGAGTGACTTGTTATTTGGGAAAGAAAAAGGAAAAGCGAACTGTGGTGACTCTAGCGGATCGGGGGCCGTCGAGGGGTGCCACAGTCCTGTTTTGGTATCAGAGCTATGGTTCATTTGGAGTGATAAGGAGCCTCAGATGGAAATGAGGATAGAATGATGCACACCATAAGATACTAACTTGAATGGTTGACTAATTTTGAACAATGGGTGATGAGTATTCACTCGTAGATCCCTAGTAATTAGTTTTGAGTTGTCTTTAGGTACCAGTAACATGTATATGTTACTTATGTAGTAGTAGTAGTAGTCGCTTTGAATGGAGATAGTGAGTCTCAGATTATTCCTGAGGCAATGCTTGGAAATTGCAGGAAAGTCATGGTGCGAGCTGGAAGTGCTCATCCATCGAGGGCTGAAGCCTTTGCTGTAAGGGCTGAACCCCGAATGGAAGATATCCTGCAAGCATTGGCCAATATTGGAAATCTAATGGAAAGGCAAGTGCAGCAACAACCCGGAGTGGAACGTCGCCCTCAGGGACTGGTGGAACAATTCCTAAAGTTGAAACCACTTAAGTTTAGTGGGATGGGAAGTCCTGAGGAGGCGGAACATTGGATCGATGGAATGGAACGAATTTTCCGGTTGTTGGACTGTAGTGATGCTGAGAAAATAGTTTTGGCAGAGTACCAGCTGGAGGGAAATGCAAAGTTTTGGTGGAGAGCCTCGAAGGATACGATCTTTCCACCAGGTACTGATGTGAACTGGGATGAGTTTGTTAGGGCTTTCAATAGGAAGCATTTCTCTGATTGTGCCAAGGATAGAAAGATCACTGAATTTGTTCAGTTAGAACAAAGGGAGCTGACAATAGACCAGTATGAGGCAAAATTTTATGAATTGTCTAGGTATGCTCCTAGGTTGATTGAGGATCGAGAGGAAAAGGCTAAGAGATTTCTGAAAGGATTAAGGACTGATATTAGAAAACAACTAGTGCCTCTAAATATAAGGGATTATGATGAGATTTATGAGAGGGCACAGTTGGTGGAGCAAGAGTTAGTAAGAGAGCAACTAGAACCTAAGAGGCAGATGACCTTTAATGATGTTCGAAGGGGTAAAAGACCCTATCCTGGTCAAGGTCAGACCTGGGAATCTAAGAAAAAGAGTAACTTTGGAAATTTTAGAAGAGCTTGGAGTGGCCCGACTTTTGGGAAGGCACCCTATCAGCCTGATATTTGTCGAAAGTGTGATGGGAGGCATGGGCCAGGACCCTGTAATAGCCAACTGAGATGTAATGGATGTGGGCAAATAGGACACTTTATGAAAGATTGTCCACAAAAGAGGTTGCAACCGAATGTCAGCTCGGTGCGACAGGTACAACAAAGTACTATTGGACCAAATCCACCAAGGAATCCACAAAGGCCACCACCACAAGGAAGGGTGTATACGGTCACTCAAGAGGAAGCAGGAGCTTCCAAAAGTGTTATCTCAGGTGTGATTTTTATAGGGGGATAAGAAGGTATATACGTTATTTGATGTGAGTGACTTGCATTCATTTGTGTCTGAAAAATATAGATGATTATGAAGAGTAGGAACAAATCTCTAGATATGCCTCTTCGTATATCTACATCGCTGAAAGATATGTTGTTATCTATATTGGCATGTGAGATGAGTGAGATAACCCTAGGGGAATGAGATCTGGAAATGGACTTGATAGTGATAGTTATGTATGACTTTGATGTCATTGTAGGAATGGACTAGCTCCGTAAGCAATGGACTAGGATGAATGATCTCCTGAGATAGTACTTACTCGTGCGCTAAGGATAAAACCGTGAGGCTAAGAATGGGATAAGCCAGAACGGATAATAACTCTGTAAGTTAATCCCTATTGAAACGAGACCCTTCAGTAGATGTGTAGTTTGGGTTCGAACCAGGCGAAAGCTGGTGTACCTGTAATGCCCCGGTTTGATGAGGGCGGGGAGTGGACGCCGAGGTCAGAGTACCTAAACAAGGAGCGGCTCCTGGCAGGCTTCTAGAATGGCAAAAGGGGGCAGGAATGAACCAAACTATGAACTGAACTAGAAAGGTAGTGTTTCTGGGATAACTTTGTCAGAGTAGCGCAATGGAAGAATGGTTAAGCTTGTAGAACTCTTGCTTGTGAAAAAGAAAGATGGATCGATGTGCTTGTGTATTGGTTATAGGCAGCTGAATCAGGTGACCATTAAGAATAAGTACTCATTATCTAGAATTGATGACCTATTTGACCAACTGCAAGAAAGTTCGATCTTTTCTAAACCTAACTTGAGATCAGGATATCGACTAAGGATTAAGAAGGAAGACATTTCTAAGATTGCATTTAGGACTCGCTATGGATACTATGAGTTCCTAGTTATGCTATTTGGATTGACGAATGCCTTAGCTGCATTCATGGATTTAATGAATAAGATAATTAAGCCTTATTTGGATAAAATGTGATTGTCTTCATTTGATGATATCCTGATATATACTAAAGGATCTCATTGGAAGTCTTGATGTATTTCATGAAGGTATTTAGTATGTATATATTGATATTGGGAGTCATGAGTTTGAGTGGTCATATGAGACATGAAATTATTTGAGGAATAATAGGTTTAATTGACGATGATCGACTTTTAATTTTAGGTGATGATCTCAATTTGAAAAAGGTTTGGTGGAATTAGTGAATATGATCATTTGTGGTTATAGTCTTTTCAAGGTGAAATGGTGGAAGTTCAAGTTGTGGATTTGATGAATGATTAGTCTAAGTGATGATCATTTAGGATGAGATATGAGATATATTCGGTGGAAACTAGACAAGTTTTATTTTGGTGGATTGTCGATCTTTGAATTGAATGAGTCTTGGTGGACTATAGATATTTGAATCGAAGGAATGATGCTATATTTTAGGCTTGAATCTATGTTGCGGTGGATGCATAGTGAATGTCTTTGTTGGACTGAACCAGATGAGTTATTGGTGGTGCTGATTTTGATGGTTCTAGGCTTGAATTGGTGGTGACAAAGGTATAGAGATTACACCAATAGTTTTGGTGGGATAGCATGAAGGCGGACTTAGCTAAACACGTTTCCTAGCGTTTAACATGCCAGCTGTTGGAGAAATCTTTCCAGAATATTTTGAAGCTGACAAAACGTTTCTATCAGTCTAAGTCTGGATGTTCGGAGACCGACAGTTTAAAGTCTGAAGACTTTGTATTCTCGAGACTCAAGACTCAAGACTCAAGACTTAAGACTCAAGACTCAAAGACTTAAGTCTATTCTCACTGACAGTCTTTCTAATCCAGTGACGAAGGAAATCCAAAGCCGAGGTATATGGTTGAGGATTCGATTCTATCCTCTGGAAAAGATCCTTTGGTTGGATAATCATTTCGGATTCTTTGATTCTTATCTAAGATCAATTGAAGATCCGATGGTCAACGAAATAATCTTGGAATGTTCTATTCTTGGAAACCAAGATCCTGATTGTATGGGCGAACAGGATTGATGGGCTATCACCAGATTCCTTAAATAGCTCGGATGATCTTCCTGATTGATTCCGTCCAACGGGTAGATTGGAGGAATTCCTTTGGTAAGTGCCAACGGCTATGATGGCATAAAGGAGTATAAAAGGAAGTCGTTCTAGTTGTTTTAAGAGTGTGATTGATAGAAAAATTCCGAGTCTCAAGAACCTTGATTGTTAGTCGATACAAGATTCGAGCGAAATTGTATACACAAAGAGTGTTCATACTTGGTGACACCTTGAGCGAGTGTGGTAGATCATCTACACCTAGAGATCAAGGAAGATCAACACTGTAACAGCTCTTTGATCATAGTGGAATCCAGCCAATCGGCTGTCGCGTAAGAGTGGACGTAGGCTTGAATCAAGCCGAACCACTATAAACCGCGTGTTCTATTCTCTCTTTCCCTTACTCAGTCTTGCGATTGAATTTTTAACTGTTGCAAATCCTCTAACTGTTTAAATATTGTGCAATCTTCAAGAAAAGTTTTATATACCTATTCACCCCCTCTCTAGGTTCTCGTACTAGCTATTTCAATTGGTATCAGAGCTCGTGTTCTTACTTTATTTGAAGTGTTTTACTTCAGAGTAAAAGATCCATGGCTAGTATGCTAGCACCAGGGCTGGTGGAAGGGCAAAGCAATACCAGACCACCCTACTTTGATGGAAAGGATTACAACATCTGGAAAACAAGATGAAAGCTTTTCTACGGTCAAAGGATCCTCTCGGAATGGGATGTGGTGGAAAGAGGAATTACTCCTACCGCTGCATCGCATCCGAAAGAGGGAAAGAAAACTGTTGATACCAGCGGAATGTCTCAAGAAGAGATAAACAAGAGACAAGCACTCGATGCTAAAGTAATTTATTCTTTATATTATGCTTTGTCACCAACTCGAATATAACAGAATATCTTCTTGTGTTACAGCAAAAGAAGTCTGGGGATAGATTACATATCACTTATGAAGGGACAGACGAGTGAAGGAGACCAGAATTAACATTCTCCTTGGTCAATATGAAGCCTTCAAAATGAAACCAGGAGAATCTATAACCGACATGTTTAGCCGTTTTACGATATTGTCAATGGTCTTGAGAATCAAGGACAGAAAATTTCTGATCCTATGAAGGTGAACAAGCTATCGCGTGGACTCTCCAAGGATTGGAATCATATAAAGACTTCAATAAGAGAGATGCAAAGAATTATGCCATTATCTGTAGATGAGCTGATTGGAACTCTTCAGTCTTACGAAGTGGAACGAATTAATGAAGACGAAGATCCAAGAGGTAAGAAATCCATTGCATTAAAATCTAACGATGATTCTGATGATACAAATTCTGAAGAAGATCTCGGACGATGAGGAGCTTGCTCTTATGATTAGAAGGTTCGAAAGCTGAATAGAAAAGGAAGAAGGTTCAACTCAAAGAAACAAAGTTTTTAAACAGCAAACCAAGTTTGTTGATAATGAGGAACCAAACAAAGATGTAGTTTGCTTCGAGTGTAAGAAAAAGGGACACATCGACCCTAACTGTCCTCTTCGAAGAAGAAAAGAGGAAAGCCTCGAGAAGTCTCGAAAAGCTCTTAAAGCCGAAACACGGAACGATACAGAGTGTGAAGAAAGTGATAAGGAATATGCCAACTCGTGTCCGATGGCTAATCGACTCGATCAGGATGAATTTGAGGTAAGTGATTATAAAATCCCTGTCAAAGTCTCTAAATACATTGATGAATTATGTTTTAGTCTTAAGACTTCTCTCAAAAAGATTTCCGAACTTAAAAAGGAAAACTCAGTTTTAAAACAAAAGGAAAACATTTTAGAAGAAAAAGTGAAGAGTTTAAACTTGAATGTTTCTACTCTTAAAGAGAATGAAGATAAACTTTCAAAAGAAAACGCTTTCTTAAAAACTGATTTATCAAATATTTCAAAGAAATTTTCAATAGGGTCGAAAAAACTTGAAAAAGTTCTTTCAGTCCAAAGACCTTACTTTAATAAGTCTAGTCTAGGTATGACAGCAGAAACAATCCCCTTGATTGATTTTCCAAAAGTAAAAGAAAGAATTAAGAAAAGACCGTCAAAAGAGGCTTACAAAAATCATTTCAAGAAAGTCTTTGTAAAGTCTGTAGGTCGAAATGCTTTAAGATGTTCAAAGTGTAACAGTCAAGATCATTTTGAAAAAGACTGTCCTATGGTTTGGAAGCCTATTAAGAGAGTATGGCCTAATAATGCTCATCCTACTAACACCAAAGGACCCAAGAAAATTTGGGTACCAAAGAAAGCTTGAGACTCTCATTTGAATGCAGGTCTCTGTCAAAAAGAAGGTAAAGTGGTATCTTGACAGCGGATACTCAAGACACATGACAGGAGACTCAAATTGTTTCATAAAGCTTATTCAAGTAAATGGTGGAAAAGTTTCATTTGGAGGAAATAGCAAAGGAAGCATTGTGGAATTCGGAACTGTGAAAATTGGAAATCTTACAATAAGCAATGTCTCTCTAGTGGAAGGACTCAATTACAATCTTCTCAGCATTAGCCAATTGTGTGATACCGGTTTCAAGATCTCCTTTCAAGAAGGCATATGTTCTGGAATTAGTAAAGATTTGACTCAGTCTTTCATGGGTCGAAGGCATGGAAACATCTACCTCCTTGATGTAAAACCAAATGAAGCACAATGCCTGATCTCAATTCAAGATGAAGCAGTCTTATGGCACAGAAAGCTTGGCCACATCAACATGAAGCAATTAGCCAAAATCTCATCAAAGAAGCTTGTTCGAGGACTACCTAAAATGCCATACCAAAAGTCTGACTTATGCACTCCATGCATTCTGGGAAAGCAGGTAAGAAATTCATTTAAGTCAATAAATCATGTCTCTACTAATCATGTACTACAGTTGCTTCATATGGATCTCTTCGGACCAACAAGAACCCAGAGCATTGGAGGGAAGAAGTATTGTCTAGTAATTGTAGACGATTACTCTAGCTTTACCTGGGCATATTTTCTTGCAAGTAAGTCAGAAACCTTTTCGTACTTTGAGAAGTTTGCTAAAAAGGTTCAAAATGAAAAAGGATGTGCTATTTCAAGTATAAGAACAGATCATGGAAGTGAATTTGAAAATCAAGATTTTACGAAATTTTGTGATAAATCTGGTTTTAACCATATGTTTTCCTCACCATATACTCCAGAGCAAAATGGAGTTGTGGAAAGAAAGAATAGATCTCTTCAAGAAATGGCTAGAACCCTTTTAATTGAAAGTAAAATCTCTTCACGATTTTGGGCTGAAGCTATTTCAACAGCTTGCTATATCATAAATAGAGTCTTCCTAAGACCTATTCTAAAAAAAACCCCCTATGAATTGTTCAAAGGTAAGAAGCCAATCGTTTCATACTTTCATGTGTTTGGTTGCAAATGCTTTATTTTGAAAAATGCAAATGATCGAGTTGGTAAGTTTGAAGAAAGATCAGATGAAGGCATCTTCCTTGGATATTCTACATCAAGCAAAGCCTACAGAGTCTACAACAAGAAAAGCCAGTCTGTGGAGGAATCAATGAATGTCAAATTCCAAGATTCAACGCAAGATGAATCTAGCCAGACTCAATATGAAGAGTCTGAACCTGCTCTAGACCTTCCAATGTCTTCAACTCAAGAAGCATCTCAGACTCAGGAAGTCCAACATCAAGATGCTCATGAAGATTCAAATAAAGAAAGAGATCATCAACCAAGCAAATCAACTAGTAACTGGAAGCACAAATCCAGTCATCCCAAAGATCTCATTATTGGCGAAATCAATGAAGGAATCTGCACCAGATCAAAAAGGCGTGAAGAATCTAGTGCTGTGGCTCTCATTTCTGAAATTGAACCAAAAAGCATAGAAGAAGCTTTATCTGATGAAAGTTGGATAGAAGCTATGCAAGAAGAACTCAGACAGTTCAACATCAATGATGTCTGGGAATTAACATCTAAACCAAAAGGTAAAACTGTTATTGGAGCCAAATGGGTATTCAGGAACAAGATGAATGAAGAAGGAAAAGTCGTACGAAATAAAGCTAGACTCGTGGCCAAAGGCTATACGCAAGAAGAAGGAATAGACTATGACGAGACTTACGCACCAGTAGCAAGGTTAGAGGCTATTCGTCTATTACTTGCGTTTGCTTGTTATAAAAATTTCAGGTTATTCCAAATGGACGTCAAAAGTGCATTCCTAAATGGATTTATCCATGAGGAAGTTTATGTGGAACAACCACCTAGGTTTGAAGACCCAAAGAAGCGACTCGTCTTCGATCGAAAAAGGCCCCGTATGGTTTAAAGCAAGCACCTCGAGCTTGGTACGACGTAGACTAAGTAAGTTTTTATTACGTAATGGTTTTGTCAAAGGTAAAGTAGATACTACTTTGTTTATCAAAAAAGAAAACAAAAGCTTTTTACTTGTTCAAATATATGTGGACGATATTATCTTTGGTTCACCTAATGAAGGTCTATGCAAGAAATTTTCTAAGTCTATGCAGGATGAGTTTGAAATGAGTATGATGGGAGAGTTAACATTCTTTCTTGGACTTCAAGTAAAACAAATGAAGGAAGGAACTTTCATTCATCAAGAAAAATATGCGAATGATCTTGTCGAAAGGTTTGGATTGGGAAAGTGCAAAAAGACCGACATACCAATGTCATGTTCTCAGAAGATAGACAAGGATGAAGAAGGGAAGAAAGTAGATCAAAAGCTATACAGGAGCATGATCGGTTCACTTCTTTATCTTACTGCTTCTAGACCTGATATTTTATTGAGTGTTTGCATCTGTGCTAGGTTTCAATCAGATCCTAGAGAATCACATCTCATTGCCGTGAAACGTATTATCAAATACGTTGCCTCATCTTCAAGCATCGGTCTTTGGTATCCAAAGAGAGGAGACTTTAATCTTCTAGGATACTCAGATGCAGATCTGGCCGGTTGCAGAGTCGATAGAAAGAGCACTTCTGGAACTTGTCAACTGCTTGGAAACAGGACAGTGTCTTGGTTCTCAAGGAAGCAAAGCACTGTAGCTCTCTCAACGACAAAAGCAGAGTATGTAGCTCTTGGAAGCTGCTGTTCGCAAATTCTATGGATAAAACAACAGCTACAAGACTTTGGCATTGAAGACTCATGCACAGAAATCAGATGTGACAACACCAGCGCGATCAATCTCACCAAAAATCCAATCCTTCATTCAAGAGCAAAGCATATTGAGATTCGACATCACTTCATTAGAGATCATATTCAAAATGGAGAAATCTCGATTCAATTTGTTGATTCGAAGAGTCAACTAGCGGATATATTCACAAAGCCTTTGGAGAAAAATCAATTCGACTTTATCCGCTCAAGACTCAACATTTTGAAGCTTGAAGAAGTTAAAGTCTAGAGACTCACCAACTCTAAGACTCTGACTTCAAATCCTGAGACTCAATCATTCATGGCTAAAGACTGTAAGTTGCAATTTTATCTAAAAGGTATGAATTCTCGTTTATCTAATCTCGAAAAGGTACGTTCTTTCATTCAGATATAATTTGTGTGAAATTTGAAAACTTGTCTTTTTTAAGGAATTAATTTTGGCAGTTATTGATTTTGAAAGGAAGTGTTCGTACACTTTCCTTGTACCGATTAAACTTCTCTTTTCAAATCCGAGGTATATATATATACAGTTTTTCTTCGCCCAATTTTCAAAACCCTAAAAGTCACTCTCCTCCCGATACTGTTTCTACTTCTTGTTCGTCGTCGAGAAAGTGGTCATTTTTCTTGGGAAAAGCAAGTGAAGGAATCTTCCAATAGACAAAGAAAGATGTCGTCTTCGAGGAAATCATCCAGAATCGCAAGCAGGGGACCACAAAGAATGGAGAAGGGACCGACTCACTTCGATCTCACTGAGGAAGAAGACTTATCAAGTCAGCAACAAAGTCCGATTCGCTCTCCTCCACGTCATTCAACACCTCCTGCCCCACAAAGTGCAAGTAAACATCTGGAAGATGAGATAATCGAGGAAGTCGACCCAGTAAGAGTTCAAAGACCCTCCTTTATCTATAAGCTTTATCGTGCGTTGAAAAGCTCCGGTTCTTCATTAAAATATATAGATGACTTCCTTAAGGACAAAAATTATGGGAATGAGTATCTGTTTCTGCGGAAAATGGAGGAATTGGGAATTGCTCCTAAAGGAAGGGCAGTGGAGGCTCTTGAGAACATTCCCAGTGATCCTTGTTTGCCAGGACAAAATCTGATTGAAGGGAACGATGATGACAAAATGTTCCTTGAATTTAAACCTAGAATGGGTGTGGCAGCAAAGGTGAAAGGAAATCGGATGGATTTGTTTAAATCCAAGGATCAGGAAAAAGTGTATTTCAGGCTGTTGAAAAGAGGGGTGATAAATCCTAGAAGTGTTGATTTTGACTTCCTGGAATCCATCAACATGAACTTAAGAGAGAAGTTGAATTTGCTTCAACTTGAGACTTTTTGCTCTGACTCTACGGACGGGTATGCTCAACTGACTGCTTATTTCTATTCAAATCTTAGCTTTTTGGATGCGAATAGAATTTCATTCAGTGTACGAGATCAAGTCTACGTGGTAGATGTGAATATGTTGGCGGACATAGTTGGAGTTGAACGGGGACGCTATCTCCCAATCAAAGTCTCACCTGCTCGTACTACTCTGGATCTTGTCAAAGATATTGACGCAGAGAAGAAAATTACCTACTCAAGGATGAAGGCCATCAACATCGTGCTTCATAAGATTGTGATTAACTGTCTCAGACCGAAGTCTTCGTCAAAGACTTCTATGTCTCTTTCTGAAGCAAAGTTGATGTACGCGATCAACTCAGGACGGAAGTTTTCTCTCCCGCACACTATTTTCTTCCATATGTACAGAGCAATGTCAAAAAACAAAGGACAATTGCCTTATCCTAGTCTGGTGACCAAGATCTTCAGACACATGAACATTGAACCGCCACATACATTTTGTGTTCAACCATGTGATAAGATGGTGGTAGGGTTGAAAATGTTAATGAAGATGCGTCTGCAAGAACTCTCCAAGGCAATGGAGAAATTCAAAGTGAAATCTCCAGTTCAGTCTGTCTCAAAGAGAAAAGGAAAGGAGGCCATTGGTGCTCCATCGAAAAAGAAGAAAAGAACTCTCATCCTGGAGGATGAAGATGAAGATGATGAAGATCCCACTATCCAAGCACTGACAAGAACCAAACGTTCTGTGTCTCAACCTACAGAACTTCAGCAGAACGAAGAAGAAGAAGAGCAGAACAGAGAAGAAGAAGAACAGAGAGAGAAGGAGAAAGAAGATGAAGAAGAAGGAGAAGGAGAAAAAGAAAAGTCTGCTGATGAATCTGGAGAGAAGGGAAATCAAGAGCATGATCATCACTCTTCCTCTTTCGATGTCCTAGAGACAGGGGGAGTTGGCGAGCAAGAGAGGTCTACACCTCATGCTGCTGTTAGTGAAGATCTAAGACAATCTCCAGAAGACCCAGAAGAAGTTCCGATCTCTCAACTGCCTGAGGAAGGTCACGATACGTCAGAACCAAATCTGCAAGACTTAACAGAAGCGCCATCGTCTGCATACACACCTTCTGAGAAAGCCAATGCTAGTACACAGACGGAAGATTCTGCAGATTTTCGTCGTATCATGGATATTCTTCTGGAAATGCGTGGACAGATATACGCTCTGGACTGTGAAATCCAAGCCTTGAAGAATGCTGGACAAGCATCTTCAGTCTCTCTAGAGGATAAACTCAAAGACCTCGCTCTGCAACTTCAAGCCAATGCTAAGGGAGAAGAGGTAGCTCAACTGAGGGAAGATCTGAAGAAGCTTGAAGGAGTAGTCCAGTCCATTGGGGATTTCCAGATCGTGCGCATTCCCAAGCAGACATGACTCCTTTCTCACCCTTTTTAATGCTGACAAAAAGGGGGAGAACCAATTTGAACAAACAACTTTTTCAATATCTTTTAAAACTTTAGTTGTTATGTTTATTTTGAGTATGACTTGAGAACTTGAACTTGGGTGTGAATTTGACTGAATTGGCTGTGGATTGTGATGCTTGACTGGTTGCATTTATTTCAAGTGTTGTTATATGGTGTTACTCATGAAAGACTAACCAATTTTCTGTGGATGCCGAGTCTGGTTGTTTTATTAATCTTTATGAGTTAGCCATATTTCTTGAGAAATATTTTTGCAGGTCAAAGTTGTTCAAATCTACAAGAAAGTTTTGTCACCATAAAAAAGGGGGAGATTGTTGGAGAAATCTTTCCAGAATATTTTGAAGCTGACAAAACGTTTCTATCAGTCTAAGTCTGGATGTTCGGAGACCGACAGTTTAAAGTCTGAAGACTTTGTATTCTCGAGACTCAAGACTCAAGACTCAAGACTCAAGACTCAAGACTCAAGACTTAAGACTCAAGACTCAAAGACTTAAGTCTATTCTCACTGACGGTCTTTCTAATCCAGTGACGAAGGAAATCCAAAGCCGAGGTATATGGTTGAGGATTCGATTCTATCCTCTGGAAAAGATCCTTTGGTTGGATAATCATTTCGGATTCTTTGATTCTTATCTAAGATCAATTGAAGATCCGATGGTCAACGAAATAATCTTGGAATGTTCTATTCTTGGAAACCAAGATCCTGATTGTATGGGCGAACAGGATTGATGGACTATCACCAGATTCCTTAAATAGCTCGGATGATCTTCTTGATTGATTCCGTCCAACGGGTAGATTGGAGGAATTCCTTTGGTAAGTGCCAACGGCTATGATGGCATAAAGGAGTATAAAAGGAAGTCGTTCTAGTTGTTTTAAGAGTGTGATTGATAGAAAAATTCCAGAGTCTGAAGAACCTCGATTGTTAGTCGATACAGCTCGAGCGAAATTGTATACACAAAGAGTGTTCATACTCGGTGACACCTTGAGCGAGTGCGGTAGATCATCTACACCTAGAGATCAAGGAAGATCAACACTGTAACAGCTCTTTGATCATAGTGGAATCCAGCCAATCGGCTGTCAGTGCAGAAGAGTGGACGTAGGCTTGAATCAAGCCGAACCACTATAAACCACGTGTTCAATTCTCTCTTTCCCTTACTCAGTCTTGCGATTGAATTTTTAACTGTTGCAAATCCTCTAACTGTTTAAATATTGTGCAATCTTCAAGAAAATTTTTATATACCTATTCACCCCCCTCTAGGTTCTCGTACTAGCTATATCACCAGCAAGTGAAAGTCTACTAACCTATATAATGCATTGCCATTGTTGTCTGATGTAGTGCAATTAGATTAGAAACACTTGAGTTTGGATGTTTTCAAAGCTCTAAGATTTTGCATGTAAACTACTTTGAAAATCTTAAGGTCGGAACTGAGTTTGATGACTCGCCGATGCGTTGATTTCGATATTTCAAGAAAGGCTTAGGATTTTGGTATTTCAAAGTTTTTAGTTTCAAAAATCTTTACGATGGGACCAATATTATTGACTTGCTGAACTATGATTTTCAGTACTTCAAGAAATGCTTATGGTTTTTGGAGAAAATTATCACCTGTACATTCCAAGTTTTGAACTTCAACCGAGAATTAGATTTTGATTGTGAGCTGTTTTAGAAAATCTCTTGAATTTCATCAAAATTTATGAGTACTGTGACACCGTACAAAGAATTCTGAACTTTTTATAGAAAATGTTCCAACCCATTGGAGTTGGGATTGAGATTGGAATTTGCCAACGTACCGATTTAAAAATTTACTAAGGGTTTTGATAAGGTATTTTATTTCGTGTCGTGATGTAAGTGCGGCTCAAGGCTTTACACGTGGATCCCGAAAAACCTTTGAAATTTAAACGTGATCATGGATTTTATGGAATTGGTATCATGCTTTGATTTTGTGAATTGGTTTCAACAATATGAGATTTACCTATTTTCAAAGACTATTACTGTTATATTGCTGTGTCTTTGAAATCCCTATTTTACATCATTTAATATCATAAAGTGGGATTTTCGAGAACTCAAAGGATTTTCCACATTGGTGATTTGAAAACGTTTTGACATGGAAATGACATATGATTTCAAAGCTTGCTGTTGTTGTTGAATGCTTTTGAAAACCTCAGTTTGTATTGTTTGATTTCATGAAGGAAGATTCTCAAGCATTCAAAAGAAATTTCAGATGTGGTTATTGTTTTAAAACTGTTTTTGGTGTTGAGATAAATTAAGATGTGTTAAGAACTTGCATCCTTAACTTTAGAGGTAGTATCAACCCGACCCTAGTTGCATACTCGATCATGAGGCCATCAAAATAGATGAGAAAGTGAGGTACATTGAAGAGCCTGTGCAAGTACTGGATTGAAAGGAACAAATTCTCAGAACCAAGAGAATTCCATCGGTTAAAATATTATGGCGATATCATGATGTGGAGGAAGCCACATGGGAGAGTGAAAATGAGATAGGGAATGTCTAATTTCGAGGACGAAATTCTCCAAGGAGGGGAGAATTGTGGCATCCCAGAAATTCAAAGCCAAGCCATAAGGTGTGTTAATTAGGTGATAGAATTTCCATGGCTTATGTTCTAGCCATTAGTCTTTTAATTTGATGATTTGTGCTTGTGATTGTGGAAATTTAAATTTAATAAGATTAATGATCTATGCTTGGCCATATGATTTAAATTTCAATGAGCAAGAATATCCTAAGACTTTGGCCAAGATTGAAAATTGAAATTTAGAAATATTTATAGAAGGATTTTCAAAAAAAAAAAAAAAAAAAAAAAGGGAAAAAGAGGGTTATTTTTCGAATGAGCCTTGGACCCATTGGCCTAAGCCTAGTGGGCCAAATGGCCGGCCCAAATGGAAGCCCAAGAAGAGAATTCGATCAGCCCAAGGGAGTGGCCGGATGGGCCTAAGCCCAAGCCCAATCAAATTCAAATTTAAAACCCAATATGACAAGTGGCAAATGGCAAGAGCATGCATTGGTTAGTCTTTAGGCAATCTCATGATTGCAAATGATGGGATTAAGGGGATATAAAAGGGGAGAATGATAACAAAGGAGGGAACCTTTGGACGCCGACACTGGTTGATGGACCTTAAGCATACGATTGTGGGAGGAGATGTCGGTTATCTTTTAAAGTATAGCCGAGTATAGAAACATTGGCATTTCGATGTACTGACTAAAGATGTCCATATGCTTTATGTAAATAAACGTGTCCGGCTTTAACTTATATAAGATGTTTAGTAGGTGTGCATCGATTTCTGAATGTAGGGAAGGAAAGTGTTGGATATGCTTCCATTATGTAAATTGCGCAAGGGACCGTTAATAAAAGACGTAAATCCCCATGGTTGTATGGACCCGCTGCAACTAAAAATGGTATCAGAGTGACTTGTTATTTGGGAAAGAAAAAGGAAAAGCGAACTGTGGTGACTCTAGCGGATCGGGGGCCATCGAGGGGTGCCACACTTTTGTATCCAGGAGAGGCACCCGTTGATGATGTTGATGTTGAGATAGAAAATGAAACAGTCTCATCTTTGTCGAGTACTCCGATAGTTTCTAGCGGTTCCCAATTTTACCATGACCATGAGTTTATGAAATCATGTATTGTGTGATTGTTTCCCTATAATGAGATGCAAACTATCAACATGTATCATCATTCAAAATGTAATCTGTGAAGCTTTTACGTGTTTTTCATATGGCACTATTGTTTTCTGGTAGACTCGTTATGTCCATATTTTATAAATGACAATGAATGTTGTATGGCATTCATTCAATTTTTGTTTCATGTGAATCGTCTTGATATAACAAGGTAATTTTTTTTCTTCATGTCAATGTTTGCATTTTGAGCAATGAATCTCTCTCATTTCCATCAAAACCTCTCATCCCCACCCTTTGACCTCTGTTTGATCACCCACGTTGAAGACAGCTACCTGCTCAATCTATCTCCGACTTGGTCCTCATGTCAAAGGATGGGTCCAAGCCTAACCGATGAATGACCGGCACATGTCAAAGAGTAATGACAGAGTAGGCTGACAATTTTTCCTTTATGATGAATGGAAACATGTGATGTTATGTTGGAGCATATTATGTATTACGAAAGCTCAATCCCTAAATGCAGTAAGAACTTATGTGTTCACTCGATGATAAGACATGAGATGGTGCCTTGCATTCTTCAGAACAAGCATTATATTCCTCACTGTTGTCCTCTGCACATGAGTTTTCCTACAAAGCAAACATTCCTCGAGACACCAATGTTCATAAGGAACGCGTGATCTCCACTTCGTTCAGAGATTGCAGACAAAGAAGTATAATTATAAGTTTTATTATTACCAAAATAAAGCAGCATAAAAAATGATGCTAAAAAAGTAGAAAATGGAAAAAATTAACAAACTTAATCTCTGTAGTGGTCGTGAAATTCCACATGAGAATGGTCCTCCATTCTAGACTCTAACTCGTGTCTAGACTCAAAAGAGAACAGCTAGTGACGCTCAAACTTGACAAAAGGACGGCTCGTTCAAACCGGGCATGCTCGTGGACCAAGGAAAATGAGACCCAGTTATCATTTCGATTCCATTTTAAATAAAACCAAGCAACAGAAATCCTAGAGAGACGAAAATATTGTTCATAGAACTAACACAATTACGGGAGAGTGATTGTAGTATTGAAGTTGATAGTGAATAAGTAATATCGCTTTATTTTAAATTCTTTTTGTGAACTTGAATATTGCATCTATAGTCTTTGCGCAATGACGAGTTAGTGAGGTTCTAGTCAATGCACGTCAGTCCCATTGCTAGAAATTATTGAATTGCTTTCTTTCTTTCATAATGCGTTACACCATCCAAGCAGCACTAACTCTTGTTTTTCCTTTTATTTTTGTTATACAAGTTAATATTCCCTTCAATAGTCTTTCTTACCAATTATTTTTTTTTTCAGTAATGAAAAGGCTCATACAGTGAAATATGACATTTTTTTTCCTTTTCATCTTCAGAATTTATCAAACCGACACTCGTGGGAATATTAGACTTGAAAATAAAATTGAATGCCAATGCCTTACTTGAAAGGATTTTGATTCAATTTAGAGTACATAACCTTCCAATTGATTCTCTTTTTACTGAAGTAAAATTGACTCCTAAAGGGTCAATTTGCCAAAAAAAGTTAAATTTGAAAACTGCAAAGAAGTTTCTTTTCGAATCAACATGAAAGCCACACCATAAATAATTCCAACACCGTGTTTTTGTCGCCTTGACTGCAAGGGCTGCAATTTCCACATGAGACCCACTTTTTCTTCACTAGACTTTGTGTTGATGGTTGACTTGGAAATTTGCATCTATAGTCTTTGCGTGATGACAAAGTTAGTGAGGTTCTAGCCAAGACGCGTCGGTCCACCACTAGAAATTGTCGTATTACTTTCTTTCTTTCATAACGTGTTACACCATCCAAGAAGCACTTATTTCTTATTTTCCTTTTACTTTTGCCAAAAGCAATATTATACAAGGTAATATTCTTGTTCATGGTCTATTTTTGTCATCAATTTCTATTTTTTGTCAAAAATAAAAAGCTTAGATGATGAAATACGGCATCTTTTTCCTTTTCTTCTTCACAATTTAACGAATGGACTCGTATGGAATATTAGCCTTGAAAAGAAAATAGAATGCCAATGCCTCACTCAAATGGATTTTCATTCTACAGTACATAACACACAAATCGATTATCTCCTTTTCTTTTTTCTTTTGGTTTAAAATTGATTTTTTTTTTTATGGTACCAAGAAAAGTCAATATGGAAACTGCAAAGAAGTTTCTTTTTTAATCAATATGAAAGCTATGCATAACTAATTCCAACTCTGTGTTTTGTCACAATAAAAGCAAGGGCTGCAATTTCTACGTAAGACCCATTTTTTCTTCGCTGGACTTTGTTTTATTAGTTGACTTGGAAATTTGTATCAATGACGACTCCGACGCTTTTCATTCGTGTAACTGGGCCTCCATCACATTACTAATTAACAAAAACTTCCATTGCATCACATCAAACGATAGAGACGATTAAGTCTTTTTGCTCCATGAGCATGTTCCGTGTTTTGCTTTTCATATTATGTTCTGTTGCTACTAGGGACGAGTTATGGTGCGAAGAAGATTCACTTGTGCACTGCTTCATCTTGAGGTTCTAGCCAAGACGCGTCGGTCCACCACTAGAAATTGTCGTATTACTTTCTTTCTTTCATAACGTGTTACACCATCCAAGAAGCACTTATTTCTTATTTTCCTTTTACTTTTGCCAAAAGCAATATTATACAAGGTAATATTCTTGTTCATGGTCTATTTTTGTCATCAATTTCTATTTTTTGTCAAAAATAAAAAGCTTAGATGATGAAATACGGCATCTTTTTCCTTTTCTTCTTCACAATTTAACGAATGGACTCGTATGGAATATTAGCCTTGAAAAGAAAATAGAATGCCAATGCCTCACTCAAATGGATTTTCATTCTACAGTACATAACACACAAATCGATTATCTCCTTTTCTTTTTTCTTTTGGTTTAAAATTGATTTTTTTTTTTATGGTACCAAGAAAAGTCAATATGGAAACTGCAAAGAAGTTTCTTTTTTAATCAATATGAAAGCTATGCATAACTAATTCCAACTCTGTGTTTTGTCACAATAAAAGCAAGGGCTGCAATTTCTACGTAAGACCCATTTTTTCTTCGCTGGACTTTGTTTTATTAGTTGACTTGGAAATTTGTATCAATGACGACTCCGACGCTTTTCATTCGTGTAACTGGGCCTCCATCACATTACTAATTAACAAAAACTTCCATTGCATCACATCAAACGATAGAGACGATTAAGTCTTTTTGCTCCATGAGCATGTTCCGTGTTTTGCTTTTCATATTATGTTCTGTTGCTACTAGGGACGAGTTATGGTGCGAAGAAGATTCACTTGTGCACTGCTTCATCTTGAGGTTCTAGCCAAGACGCGTCGGTCCACCACTAGAAATTGTCGTATTACTTTCTTTCTTTCATAACGTGTTACACCATCCAAGAAGCACTTATTTCTTATTTTCCTTTTACTTTTGCCAAAAGCAATATTATACAAGTTAATATTCTTGTTCATGGTCTATTTTTGTTATCAATTTCTATTTTTTGTCAACAATAAAAAGCTTAGATGATGAAATACGACATCTTTTTCCTTTTCTTCTTCACAATTTAACGAATGGACTCGTATGGAATATTAGCCTTGAAAAGAAAATAGAATGCCAATGCCTCACTCAAATGGATTTTCATTCTACAGTACATAACACACAAATCGATTATCTCCTTTTCTTTTTTCTTTTGGTTTAAAATTGATTTTTTTTTTTTATGGTACCAAGAAAAGTCAATATGGAAACTGCAAAGAAGTTTCTTTTTTAATCAATATGAAAGCTATGCATAACTAATTCCAACTCTGTGTTTTGTCACAATAAAAGCAAGGGCTGCAATTTCTACGTAAGACCCATTTTTTCTTCGCTGGACTTTGTTTTATTAGTTGACTTGGAAATTTGTATCAATGACGACTCCGACGCTTTTCATTCGTGTAACTGGGCCTCCATCACATTACTAATTAACAAAAACTTCCATTGCATCACATCAAACGATAGAGACGATTAAGTCTTTGAGCTCCATGAGCATGTTCCGTGTTTTGCTTTTCATATTATGTTCTGCTGCTACTAGGGACGAGTTATGGTGCGAAGAAGATTCACTTGTGCACTGCTTCATCTTGAGGTTCTAGCCAAGACGCGTCGGTCCACCACTAGAAATTGTCGTATTACTTTCTTTCTTTCATAACGTGTTACACCATCCAAGAAGCACTTATTTCTTATTTTCCTTTTACTTTTGCCAAAAGCAATATTATACAAGTTAATATTCTTGTTCATGGTCTATTTTTGTTATCAATTTCTATTTTTTGTCAAAAATAAAAAGCTTAGATGATGAAATACGACATCTTTTTCCTTTTCTTCTTCACAATTTAACGAATGGACTCGTATGGAATATTAGCCTTGAAAAGAAAATAGAATGCCAATGCCTCACTCAAATGCATTTTCATTCTACAGTACATAGCACACAAATCGATTATCTCCTTTTCTTTTTTCTTTTGGTTTAAAATTGATTTTTTTTATGGTACCAAGAAAAGTCAATATGGAAACTGCAAAGAAGTTTCTTTTTTAATCAATATGAAAGCTATGCATAACTAATTCCAACTCTGTGTTTTGTCACAATAAAAGCAAGGGCTGCAATTTCTACGTAAGACCCATTTTTTCTTCGCTGGACTTTGTTTTATTAGTTGACTTGGAAATTTGTATCAATGACGACTCCGACGCTTTTCATTCGTGTAACTGGGCCTCCATCACATTACTAATTAACAAAAACTTCCATTGCATCACATCAAACGATAGAGACGATTAAGTCTTTGAGCTCCATGAGCATGTTCCGTGTTTTGCTTTTCATATTATGTTCTGCTGCTACTAGGGACGAGTTATGGTGCGAAGAAGATTCACTTGTGCACTGCTTCATCTTGAGGTTCTAGCCAAGACGCGTCGGTCCACCACTAGAAATTGTCGTATTACTTTCTTTCTTTCATAACGTGTTACACCATCCAAGAAGCACTTATTTCTTATTTTCCTTTTACTTTTGCCAAAAGCAATATTATACAAGTTAATATTCTTGTTCATGGTCTATTTTTGTTATCAATTTCTATTTTTTGTCAAAAATAAAAAGCTTAGATGATGAAATACGACATCTTTTTCCTTTTCTTCTTCACAATTTAACGAATGGACTCGTATGGAATATTAGCCTTGAAAAGAAAATAGAATGCCAATGCCTCACTCAAATGCATTTTCATTCTACAGTACATAGCACACAAATCGATTATCTCCTTTTCTTTTTTCTTTTGGTTTAAAATTGATTTTTTTTTTATGGTACCAAGAAAAGTCAATATGGAAACTGCAAAGAAGTTTCTTTTTTAATCAATATGAAAGCTATGCATAACTAATTCCAACTCTGTGTTTTGTCACAATAAAAGCAAGGGCTGCAATTTCTACGTAAGACCCATTTTTTCTTCGCTGGACTTTGTTTTATTAGTTGACTTGGAAATTTGTATCAATGACGACTCCGACGCTTTTCATTCGTGTAACTGGGCCTCCATCACATTACTAATTAACAAAAACTTCCATTGCATCACATCAAACGATAGAGACGATTAAGTCTTTGAGCTCCATGAGCATGTTCCGTGTTTTGCTTTTCATATTATGTTCTGCTGCTACTAGGGACGAGTTATGGTGCGAAGAAGATTCACTTGTGCACTGCTTCATCTTGAGGTTCTAGCCAAGACGCGTCGGTCCACCACTAGAAATTGTCGTATTACTTTCTTTCTTTCATAACGTGTTACACCATCCAAGAAGCACTTATTTCTTATTTTCCTTTTACTTTTGCCAAAAGCAATATTATACAAGTTAATATTCTTGTTCATGGTCTATTTTTGTTATCAATTTCTATTTTTTGTCAAAAATAAAAAGCTTAGATGATGAAATACGACATCTTTTTCCTTTTCTTCTTCACAATTTAACGAATGGACTCGTATGGAATATTAGCCTTGAAAAGAAAATAGAATGCCAATGCCTCACTCAAATGCATTTTCATTCTACAGTACATAGCACACAAATCGATTATCTCCTTTTCTTTTTTCTTTTGGTTTAAAATTGATTTTTTTTTTTTATGGTACCAAGAAAAGTCAATATGGAAACTGCAAAGAAGTTTCTTTTTTAATCAATATGAAAGCTATGCATAACTAATTCCAACTCTGTGTTTTGTCACAATAAAAGCAAGGGCTGCAATTTCTACGTAAGACCCATTTTTTCTTCGCTGGACTTTGTTTTATTAGTTGACTTGGAAATTTGTATCAATGACGACTCCGACGCTTTTCATTCGTGTAACTGGGCCTCCATCACATTACTAATTAACAAAAACTTCCATTGCATCACATCAAACGATAGAGACGATTAAGTCTTTGAGCTCCATGAGCATGTTCCGTGTTTTGCTTTTCATATTATGTTCTGCTGCTACTAGGGACGAGTTATGGTGCGAAGAAGATTCACTTGTGCACTGCTTCATCTTGAGGTTCTAGCCAAGACGCGTCGGTCCACCACTAGAAATTGTCGTATTACTTTCTTTCTTTCATAACGTGTTACACCATCCAAGAAGCACTTATTTCTTATTTTCCTTTTACTTTTGCCAAAAGCAATATTATACAAGTTAATATTCTTGTTCATGGTCTATTTTTGTTATCAATTTCTATTTTTTGTCAAAAATAAAAAGCTTAGATGATGAAATACGACATCTTTTTCCTTTTCTTCTTCACAATTTAACGAATGGACTCGTATGGAATATTAGCCTTGAAAAGAAAATAGAATGCCAATGCCTCACTCAAATGGATTTTCATTCTACAGTACATAACAAACAAATCGATTATCTCCTTTTCTTTTTTCTTTTGGTTTAAAATTGATTTTTTTTTATGGTACCAAGAAAAGTCAATATGGAAACTGCAAAGAAGTTTCTTTTTTAATCAATATGAAAGCTATGCATAACTAATTCCAACTCTGTGTTTTGTCACAATAAAAGCAAGGGCTGCAATTTCTACGTAAGACCCATTTTTTCTTCGCTGGACTTTGTTTTATTAGTTGACTTGGAAATTTGTATCAATGACGACTCCGACGCTTTTCATTCGTGTAACTGAGCCTCCATCACATTACTAATTAACAAAAACTTCCATTGCATCACATCAAACGATAGAGACGATTAAGTCTTTGAGCTCCATGAGCATGTTCCGTGTTTTGCTTTTCATAATATGTTCTGCTGCTACTAGGGACGAGTTATGGTGCGAAGAAGATTCACTTGTGCACTGCTTCATCTTGCGGCGAGATCCGTGACATACACTATCCCTTTCAATTGAAAGGTGACCCAAAAAGGTGCGGTAACTCTGAGTATGAGCTAGTTTGTGAAAATAATCATACTTTTCTATATCTATATGCTAGTCGATATTATGTGAAGTCAATTAACTATTCTATTTTCGATCATATAAATGATTTTTCGGGTATAATCACGGTGGTAGACGATGGATTGCAAAAAGGTAATTGCTCTTCTCTCCCACGTCACTCATTGGCGAGCTCCAACTTTAGCGCTAATGATCCAAACCGTAGTGGTCTTTCACCCTTTGCTGAGCCAGTGGTCTTCATGAAGTGCTCACAGCCTGTTCTTTCTGCTTTGTATATCAATACTGAACCATGTATTGAGGAAGTATACCTTTCTGATACACCCCCTAACTGTTCCCAAATGAAGGCATACTCATACGCTTTGTATGGTACTCATCTACAAATACGGGACATCAAGGATTCTTGCAACATAACCATGATCACTTTCTTATTGATCTAGGAAGTGGATCGGTATAAACGTGTGAGCTCGCCGTATAAGGACCTCCACAACATGATGGCTAAAGGATTCAAACTCTTTTATTATAAACCTTATTCGTGGGAAATATTCCAGATTTGCGCGATAAGTTTCAGATACCGAATGGCGTGGTGCGACCCATATTACTTCTGTAAGCTGACTTTCCCTAAGGCTTTTCTTTCTTTACTCTCTTACTTTGTTTCTTTCTTCTTCTTGATCTTCATCCTTTTCTTAAATGTTAGCTCTACTGAGGGACCTTATTAAAATTTACTTACTCAGTGATGTGGCATGTTTCAATTGGATATTGCAATACGTTTGGTTCAATTTATTGAATCATCACTTTCTTTAATACCCATTAAAAAAAAATTGACACATTCGTTTGGTGAAAAAGTTCAGTAAGATTTTTTTAGTAGAATTGGTGTGTATTGCTCCTTTAGTTTACAACTATGGAGCTTTTTTGGACGTGACACTATTTCTATATATATTTTTTGGGCCTTATTCACTAAAAAAAAGTCGAACTTTAAATTTAGTCTAAATTCTGTTTCAAACTCTTTTTTATCAGAAAAACCTAAACTTAGGTCTAGCCCAAATTTGCCTCATTCTTTTCTTTGTCTGGAAAAAACCTCAAACTTTAGGCCTAATCCCAAATCTAGCTCGAACTTTTTTTGTCTAAAAGAAAAAACACCAATTTTTACTCTAATCCCAATCTACCCATTAGCCCTCGGTCCAAAAATCGCCGTTAGTCGTTCCTAATTTCATATCTTAGAATAGCTTCATTTTCAAAATAATTTTCCATGTCACCTTATTGAAGCGGATTGTTAAAGATGTGGAAATGCCACGTCAAGTTAGGACTGGACCGTGGGGGTAGGTTTGGGAATATATTAAAAGTTGGTGATTTTTTAAAACAAAACAAAATTTGAGGCAAATTTGGGACTGTACCTATAGTTTAGGGTTTTTTCTGAGACAAAAAAGTTCAGGCTAAAATTGGACTAGAACTAAAGGGTTTTTCGAGGAATTAGGTTTTTTTTTTTTTTTGGGGGGAAATTGTTCGATTTAATAGTAACTCTCATCCCTTGAATCGCTTTTATTGTTATGGGGAATTTGTGAACATTTGGTACATTTAGGAGAACAAAAGCAAAAACGTGTTTCTTCAAAAGAAAAGATCATGCAACGTTAACATGGATTTCATGAGTGAATAGGATAAAATCGGATCTGGGTGCTATCTAGAAAAGTGAAACTTGTTCGCTCTTTTTTTATTCTAGACTTCTCCACTTGCAAATTTCAATGAACAAAAGTGTCTTTGCACTTTGCAGTGATTGCATGAATTTATCTTTCACTTGGGGTATATCTTAGCGTGAATTGTTTCTTCATTGATTGGTCTTTAATTCTAATTAACCATATTTAGTAATCTCTCATGAATTCTCTTACTAGCTACAGATGATTCTACGCGGTATATCATGGACGATTATGTTGGAATTGCCGCATGGAATCTCTTCTTTGTCTTTGGTATGGTAAGTCATTTTCTCTTCACACCTATGACGCTCTCATTCAGCACTCTGACAAACAAAAATTGTATGTGTAAAAAAAATTATGACACTATGCTAATCGAAGGCCAAATTTCTCCGCAGTCCAATTCGTAGCAGCAAAATTCATACTTGGAGCTCTGTGTGTGTTGATACTTCTAATCTTGAAGTGGATGAGAAGGCATCAAGCAACCGACGCAAACATCGAAGAATTCCTACGAGCTCACAATAACTTTTTGCCCATAAGATACTCTTACTCGGATATCAAGAGGATCACAAAAAATTTCAAATGCAAGTTAGGTGAGGGGGGATATGGTTCCGTATACAGAGGAATACTTAGAAGTGGCAATGAAGTTGCAGTTAAGATTTTGAACAGATCAAAATCTAACAGCCAAGATTTTATAAGTGAAGTTGCCACAATTGGAAGGATCCACCACGTTAATGTGGTGCAACTTGTTGGTTTTTGCTTCGAATACTCCAAACAAGCTCTTGTCTATGATTTCATGCTAAATGGATCTTTGGATAAACACATTTCCTATAAGGATGGTGATGATCCTCTTGATTATAAGAAAATGTATGAGATCTCTCTTGGCATAGCTAGAGGAATAGAGTATCTACATCGGGGATGTGATATGCAAATTCTACATTTTGACATCAAGCCTCACAACATTCTCCTAGACCGAAGTTTCACTCCAAAATTTTTTGACTTTGGACTTGCAAGACTTTATCCCACCGATCACAATATAGTATTGTTGACTGCAGCAAGAGGAACTGTGGGTTACATGGCTCTTGAGCTATTCTATAAAGACATTGGTGGCATTTCTTACAAAGCCAATGTTTATAGTTTTGGGATGCTATTAATGGAAATGGCTGGTAGAAGGAGAAATATAAATGCACATGCACAGCGTTCGAGTCAAATTTACTTTCCTTTGTGGGTTTATGATCAACTCGCCTTTATAATCGGATTTGTACAATCTCCAATGGTACGACTCCGCTGAAAATGCTCTTTGAACTGTTGCTCTGGCAGGAGCTCGATAAACATTTGTCACATTGGAACATGTTTTTTTTTTTGCACGAATTCAACCAAACTACAGACTTGAGACCTAGCTTTTCCCAAAAACTTCGATCCTATTTGGAGCTGGAGGTGTCTGTCACTCTGTTCTTCACGGTCTCGAATGCATATTTAGTCCATTTATTTCAATCAATGTGTTTACTGCAACTTCTACCTAGATTCGAATATCACGAAAATTGAGTCGACGTGTCATTTAGAAAAGAAAATAAGTGAAGTGGGTCTTTCTACAAAATGATTGATAGACAGGTAGTATATATTAAAGCATTCTTCCCATGAGAAAAATGTCAGAATATGCTCCGCAAAACTTCTCGAAAGCAAATAACTCTGCTGGCTTGCTTCACAGGTACCTTCCTTCTTTATGCAGTGATTAACGCCACAAGGATGGTGTTCGTGATCACGGTGGTCCCTGAAACGAAAGAGAGGAGTCTTGAGCAGATTCAAGCAGCTATCAACAGAGAATGAAAATGGTAGCACTCTTCCTTGTAGTCCCATTTCACCTTACATGACGCAGTACCAGCTGGAGATGGAAAATTATTATGAAGCAGGTAACAACATCTTTTGTTCGATAAAATGACGTTATTGTTGAGATCTGTCAGTTCATTCGGTTTTATTGCGGGAAAGAGATGGGGTTATTTTATAGGAGAGTGAGTGATTGAGCTACAAGAATAATATTTCAATTGCTAGTGACAAAGCACGTATTGCTTTATTTTTATGGATGCGAATATTGCACCTATAGTCTTTGTGCGTGTCGAGCAATGACGAAGCAAATGACTTTCAAATTGAGGCTCACGTCCATCTATTGCTAGTTGAGAAATTATTGTATGGCCTTTACTCTTTTCTCGTAATGTGAAACGATAGTCTTAAGTGCCGTTATTAATCTTTTCAGTTACAAATTTCGTTTTTGTCAAAAATGAAAAATCCAACACTACGAAATAGATTATTATTTTTCTATAGTTTATTATGGCACTGAATGAATTGATAGTTGATACATCAATTTGCATAATGTATGTCCAAATCTTTTGGTATACGTGCAAGAGATAATATAGGTCACGGAGAGATTTTCTACTTAAAATTTTCACTAATCATTGCTGAATATTTAATGATGATAGAAAGCAAATAAAGTATCATTGCTGTGGAGATGCTCGCAGAACGAACCTATTTCCAGAAAGGGTAATATGCAATAAAAAGAAAAATAAAAACGTAATCAGTAATAATATTACTACAAAAAATTGAACATGTGCAGTTAAAACGTCAATGGATGAGTCAGTTAAAATAAACTTTGTTGTATTAAATGGAAAATCCATTTCAGTCTCTTCAATTATACTTAGGGGCATGTTAGCTTGAGAAAATATATGGTAAGTGCTAATTACAACTATTTGAAGGCATTTCTATTTCGCTGAGAAGAATTGCTGTGCAAAACTCTCTGATGTTATGTTCACAATGGTAAATTGACTGATAGTCTCATTTGAGCTTACATGACACCTTTAATTCCGCACATTCAGATATGGAAGATGATCATGAACCGGGCAACAACATTCGTTTCGTTTGATAAAATGATAGTATTATAGGAAAGAGATGATAGTATTGTTCATAGATCTAGCACAATTGTGGGAGAGTGATTGAAATATTAAAGTTGATAGTAAATAAATAAACATCGCTTTATATTTCTGAAGTCAAATTTTGCATCTATTGTCTTTTTGTGACGACGAAGTTAGTGAAGTTCTAGTCAAGGTGCGTCGGTCCCTCGATAGCAATTATTGTATTGCTTTCTAGATGCGTCGGTCCCTCGATAGCAATTATTGTATTGCTTTCCAGGTGTGTTGGTCCCTCGATAGCAATTATTGTATTGCTTTCTTTCTTTCATAACGTGTTACACCATCCGAGAAGCACTCCTTATTTTCTTTTTACTTTTGCCAAAAGTCACATTATACAAGTTAATATTCCCGTCAATAAGCTATTTTTGTTACCATTTTTTTTTTAAATGAAAAAGCTTATACAATAAAATAAGATATGTATTTCCTTTTTGTCTTCACAATTTAATAAGCAACATTTATGGAATATTAGCCTTGAAAAGAAAATAGAACGCCAATGCCTCACTCGAAAGGATTTTTGATTCATTTTAGAATATAAAACATTCAAATCGATTCTTTTTTTATGGTACTAAGAAGAGTCAATTGGGAAACTGCAGAGAAGTTTCTTTTCTAATAAATGTGAAAGCTATGCATAAATAATTCCAACACTATGTTTTGTCACCCAGACTGCAAGGATTGCAATTTCCACGCGATACACACTTTTTCTTCACTAGACTTGCCTTTATTGGTTGACTTGGACATTTGTATGACCGACGACTCCCGACGCTTTTCATTCATATAACTAGGCCTCCATCGCATTACCAATTAGCAAAAACTTTCATTGCATCAGATCAAACGATAGAGAGATGATTAAGTCTCTAAGCTTCATGAGCATGTTCCGTGTTTTGCTTTTCATATTGCATGTTCTGTTGCTACTGGGGACGAGTTGCGGTGTGAAGAATAATTACTTGTGCGCCCCTTCATCTTGCGGCGATGTTCGTGACATACACTATCCTTTTCGATTGAAAGACGACCCAGAAGACTGCGGCCGCTTTGAGTATGAGCTACTTTGTGAAATCAATCGCACTGTTCTATATTTGTCTACTTATCGATATTATGTGAAGTCGATTTACTATGACAATAGTTCCAGAGATGATTTCTCTGGTCATATCACGGTGGTTGAGGATGGAGTGAATAATGTTTATTGTACAGCCCTCCCTGATTTCCTTTTGGGGAGCTCCGACTTGAGTGATCGGTATCCACACTATAATTATAATGATCGGTATCCATACTCTAATTATACTTCATCCTCGGCGGTTTTTATGAAGTGCTCACAGCCCGTTGCTTCTCCTTCGTATATCAAAACTGAACCATGTATTGAGGGAGCATACCCTTCCGATATGCCCCCAAATATTTCCCAAATGAAGTGGTACTCATACTTTGTGTATTTGTTGCCTACAAAGGAAAAAGCTCTACGAGTAGGGGACATCAAGGATTCTTGCAATATAACCATGATGACTTGCTTCTCGGGTTATAACATGAGACCAACGTGTAAGGACCTCCCCAACATGATGGCTGAAGGATTAAATCTCTATTATCATGGACCTCCTTCTTTGCCGTCTCCGCCATCTCCGCGGTCTCCCGCTGTCTTTTCCATCTTCGCCATCTGCGCCGTCTGTGCCATCTTTGTCATCTGCGCTGTCTACGCCATCTCCACCGTTTGCACCGTCTCCACCGTCTCCACCATCTCCACCGTCTCCTCCATCTCCGCCTTTTGCGCCGTCTACGCTGTCTTCGCCATCTGCGCCGTCTTCGCCATCTGCGCCATTTGCGGTGTCTCCGCCATCTTTGCCGGTAATTTTCTGTCTTTGCGTGATTATGTACCTAGAGGTGTGGTGCGAACCATATTACTCGTGTAAGCTGACTTTCTCTAAGCTTTTCTTCCTTTACTCTTTTACTTTCTTTCTTCTTCTTCTTCATCCTCATCCTTTTCTCAAATGTTAGCTCTACTGAGGGATCTTATCAAAATTTACTTACTGAGTAATGTGGCATGTTTCTATTGGATATTGTAATACGTTGGTTTGATTTATCGAGTCATTACTTTCTTTAATACCCAATAAAAAAAATTGCCACGTGTAAAATAAAAGAGCAATGCCCGCCAAATCTACTAAAAAATCTTACTGAACTTTTGGACTTGACACTCTTTCTTTATTCTTTATTTTTTTTTTTTTTTGGGCCTTATTCACTAAAAAAAACCACAACTTTAAGTTTAGTCCCAATTCTGCTCCGAACTTTTTTTTGTCTAAAAAAAACCATAAACTTTAGGTCCAATCCAAATTTGCCTCGAACTTTTCTCTATCTAGAAAAAACCTCAAACTTTAGGCCAAACCCCTATGGGGGTAAATTTTGGAATATATTAAAAGTTGGTGATTTTTTTAAACAAAACAAAATTCGAGGCAAATTTGGGATTGTACCTAAAGTTTGGGGTTTCTTCCGAGACAAAAAAGGTTCAAGCCAAAATTGGACTAGAACTTGAGGGTTTTTTAGGGAACTAGGCCTTATTTTTTGGGAAAATTCTTTGATTTGATCGTAGCTTGTGTCCCTTGAATCAATGTTATTGTTATGGGGAACTTATGAACATCCGGTACATTTAGGAGAATAAAAGCAAAAATGTGTTTCTTCAAAAGAAAAGATCATGCAACGATAACATGGATTTCCTGAGTGAATAGAATAAAGTTGGAAGCGTTATCTAGAAAAGTGAAACTCGTTCACTCTTTTTTTTATTATTATTCTAGACTTCTCCACTTGCAAATTTCAATTAACAAAAGTGTATCTTTGCACTTTGCAGTGACTGTATGAAGTTATCCTTCACTTGGGGTACATCTTAACGTGAATTGCTTTTATTATTTAACTGCTAAAACAATGGATCTAGTTCTTTATTGATTGGTCCTTAATTCTAATTAACCATATCTAGTAATCTCTCAAGAATTCTCTTACTATCTACAGTTGTTTCTACGCGGGATATCATGAACAGTTTTGGTCAAATTGCCGAATGGAATCTCTTCTTTGTCTTGGGTATGATAAGTCCTTTTCTCTTTACACCTATGAAGCTCTCATTTAGCACTCTGACAAACAAAAATTGTATCTGAAAAAAAAATTATCACACTATGCTAATCGATGGCCAAATTTCTCCGCAGTCCACATCCTAGCAGCAAAATTCATACTTGGAGCTCCGTGTGTGTTGATATTTCTAATCTTGAAGTGGACAAGAAGGCATCAAGCGACCGATGCAAATATCGAAGAATTCCTACAAGCTCACAATAACTTTATGCCCATAAGGTACTCTTACTCAGATGTCAAGAGGATCACAGAAAATTTCAAATGCAAGTTAGGTGAGGGGGGATATGGTTATGTATACAGAGGAATACTTAGAAGTGGCAATGAAGTTGCGGTTAAGATTTTGAACAAATCAAAATCTAATGGCCAAGATTTTATAAATGAAGTGGCCACAATTGGAAGGATCCACCACGTTAATGTGGTGCAGCTTGTTGGTTTTTGCTTCGAATACTCCAAACAAGCTCTTGTCTATGATTTCATGCCGAATGGATCTTTGGATAAACACATTTCCTATAAGGATGGTGATGATCCTCTTGATTATAAGAAAATGTATGAGATCTCTCTTGGCATAGCTAGAGGGATAGAGTATCTACATCGGGGATGTGATATGCAAATTCTACATTTTGACATCAAGCCTCACAACATTCTCCTAGACCGAAGTTTCACTCCGAAAGTTTCTGACTTTGGACTTGCAAGACTTTATCCCACTAATCGCAGTATAGTATCACTAACTGCAGCAAGAGGAACCTTGGGTTATATGGCTCCTGAGCTATTCTATAAAGACATCGGTGGCATTTCTTACAAAGCCGATGTTTATAGTTTTGGGATGTTATTAATGGAAATGGCTGGTAGAAGGAGAAATCTAAATGCTCATGCAGAGCATTCAAGTCAAATTTACTTTCCTTTGTGGGTTTATGACCAACTTTACAAAGAAAAGGAACTTGAAAGGGTAGATGTCTTAGAAGAGGAAAGAGAAACAACGAGGAAGATGATAATCGTTGCACTGTGGTGTATACAATTGAGCCCTAATGATCGGCCGTCAATGAGGAAAGTCCTAGATATGCTTGAAGGAGATATGGATAAAGTGCAACTGCCTCCAAAACCACTTTTGTATCCGAGAGAGGCACCCATTGATGATGTTGACGCTGAGATAGAACTTGAAATAGTCTCATCTTCATCAAGTACTCCGATAGTTTCTAGCAGTTCCCAATCTTACCATGACCATGAGTTTATGAAATCATGTATTGTGTGATTGTTTCCCTATAATGAGATGCAAAAATTATAAATAGTACTATCAACATGTATCATCATTCAAAATGTAATATGTGAAGCTTTTACATGTTTTTCATACGGCACTAGTGTTTTTTGGTAGACTCGTTATGTCCATATTTTATAAATGACGATGAATATGGCATTCATTCAATTTTTTTTTTTCTTGTGAATCCTCTTGGTATGACAAGGTAATTTTTTCTTCGTGTTAATGTTAGCATTTTGAGCAATGAATCTCTCTCATTTCCATCAAGACCTCTCATCCCCACCTTCGACCTCTGGTTGATCACCCACGTTGAAGATAGCTATGTGCTCAAGCTATCTCCGACTTGGTCCTCATGTCAAGGGATGGGTCCAAGCCTATACGATGAATGACCAGCACATGTCAAAGAGTAATGCAGAGTACGCTGACAATTTTTCCTTTATGATGAATGGAAATTGAACGTGTGATGTTATGTTAGAGAATATTATGTATTACGTCAGCTCAATCCCTAAATGCAGTAAGAACTTGTGCATTCACTTGATGATAAGACATGAGATGGTGCCTTGCATTCTTCAGAACAAGCATCATATTCCTCACTGTTGTCCCCTGCACATGAGTTTTCCTACTAAGCAAACATTCCTCGAGAAACCGATGTTCATAAGGAATGCGAGATCTCCACTTTGTTCAGAGATCGCAGACAGAGAAGTGTAAATTTTAAGTTTTATTATTATCAAAATAAAGCAGCATAAAAAATGATGCTAAAAAAAAAAGTAGAAAATGGAAAAAAAAATTAACAAACTTAATCTCTTTAGTGGTTGTGAAATTCCACATGAGAATGGTCCTCCATTCTAGACTCTAGCTCATGTCCAAACTCAAAAGAGAACAGCAAGTGACGCTCAAACTCGACAAAAGGATGGCTCGTTCAAAACAAGATCCAGCTACCATTTCGATTCAGTTTTAAATAAAACCAAGCAACGGAGTTCCTAGAGATATGACAATATTGTTCACAAATCTAACACAATTACAGGAGAGTGATTGTAATATTGAAGTTGACAGTGAATAAGTAAACATCGCTTCTTCTTTTTTTTCTGTGAACTTGAATATTGCATGTTTAGTCTTTGCGCAGACCAAATTAGTGAGGTTCTAGTCAATGCGCGTGGGTCCCATCACTAGAAATTATCGAATTGCTTTGTTTCTTTCATAATGTGTTACACCATTCAAGAAGCACTATCTCCTATTTTTCCTTTTATTTTTGTTATACAAGTTAATATTCCCTTCAATAGTCTATCTTTGTTACCAATTCTGTTTTTTTTTTTTTGTCAATAATGAAAAAGCTTATACAGTGAAATACGACATTGTTTTTCCTTTTCGTCTTCACAATTTATCGACTGACACTCGTGGAATATTGGCCTTGAAAAAAAATTGAAAAAAAAAAAATGCATGCCAATGCCTCACTTGAAAGGATTTTGATTCAATTTAGAGTACATAACATTCCAATCGATTCTTTTTTAACTGAACTAAAATTGATTCCTAAAGAGTCAATTTGCCAAGAAAAGTTAAATCTGAAAACTGCAGAGAAGTTTCTTTTCTAATCAACGTGAAAGCCATGCCATAAATAATTCCAACACCGTGTTTTTGTCGCCTTGATCGCAAGGGCAGCAATTTCCACATGAGATCCACTTTTTCTTCGCTAGACTTTGTGTTGATAGTTGACTTGGAAATTTGCATCTATAGTGTTTGCGTGACAACGAAGTTAGTGAGGCTCTAATCAGGGCGCGTTGGTCCACCGCTAGAAATTATGGTATTGTTTTCTTTCTTAAATAACGTGTTACACCATCCAAGAAGCACTTATTTCTTATTTTCCTTTTACTTTTGCCAAAAGCGACATTATACAAGTTAATATTCTTTTTCATAGTCTATTTATGTTATCAATTTCTATTTTTAGTCAAAAATAGAAAGCTTAGATGATGAAATACAACATCTATTTCCTTTTCGTCTTCACAATTAAACAAAGGGACACTTATGGAATATGAGTCTTGAAAAGAAAATAGAAAGTCATTGCCTCACTCGAAAGGATTTTGATTCAATCTGGAAACTGCAGAGAAGTTTTTTTTTTTTTTTTTTAATCAATGTGAAAGCTATGCATAAATAATTCCACCATCGTGTTTTGACACCTTGACCGCAAGGACTGCAATTTCCACGCGATATCCACTTTTTCTTCACTAGACTTTGCTTTATTGGTTGACTTAGACATTTTAATGACCGAGGACTCCAGGCTCTTTTCATTCATATTACTGGGCCTCCATCACATTACCAATTAGCAAAAACTTTCATTGCATCAGATCAAACAATAGAGAGACGATTAAGTCTCTGAGCTCCATAAGCATGTTCAGTGTTTTGCTTTTCATATTGCATGTTTTGCGGCTACTTGTAGAGAGACGATTAAGTCTCTGAGCTCCATAAGCATGTTCAGTGTTTTGCTTTTCACATTGTATGTTCTGCGGCTACTTGGGACGAGTTGCGGTACATATAAGAATAACTTGTCTTTCGCTTCATCTTGTGGCGAGGTTTGTGACATACGTTATCACTTTCGATTGAAAGGCAACCAAAAGGATGCGGCCGCTATGAACATAAGCTAGCTTGTGAAAATAATCGTATTGTTCTATATCTATATGCCAGCCAATATTATGTGAAATCAATTTACTACTGTTCCAATCTTAGCAAATGTTTAATCGACGGTGAAATCCCGGTGGTTGATGATGGACTGCAAAAAAGTAATTCCTCATCCCTCCCTCATTACTCATTGACGCTCTCCGACTTTAGTGATAATGATCCATACGGTTCATTAGCTGTGTCGGTGGTCTTTGTGAAGTGCTCACAGCCCCTTGCTTCTACTTCGTAAGTCAATACTGAACCATGTATTGAGGGAGCATATCCTTCCGATATGCCCTCTATTTTATCCCAAATGAAGTTGTACTCATACATTATACATGGGTTTGATCTCCGAGTAGGGGACATCAAGGATACTTACACCAGAACCATAAAGGCTTTTATATCGCAGTATATCCCAGGGTGGGAAAAGGATCGATATAATCGTGTGAGCTCACCGTACAAGGACCTCCACAACATGATGGTTGAGGGATTCACTATCTCCTATTATAAACTCTCGCTACCAACAAGTTTCGAGTTTTGCTACTTAGGTTTCGGGTACCAAAGGAAGAGGTGCAGACACCATGATTCCCGAAAGCTGGGAAATCCCAGTTCTTTCTTTGTTTCTTTCTTCATCATCATCCTTTTCTTAAATGTTAGCTCTACTGAGGGATCGTATAAGAATTTACTTACTGAGTGATGTGGCATGTTTCAATTGGATATTGTAATAGGTTTGTTCAATTTATTGCGAGCAAAAGATGAGATTATTTTATAGGTGAGTGATTGACGATCCACAACAATAATATTTTTCACTTGACAATGAATAAGTACGTATTAGTTGATTTTTGTGCATGCAAATATTACACCTATAG
The DNA here is from genome assembly GCA_017140255.1 of Eucalyptus paniculata subsp. matutina. Lineage (NCBI taxonomy): Eukaryota > Viridiplantae > Streptophyta > Magnoliopsida > Myrtales > Myrtaceae > Eucalyptus > Eucalyptus paniculata. The sequence continues at coordinate 33,059,594 of CM029445.1, forward strand.
TCTTTGCGCGTGTCAAGAATGACAAAGCAAGTGAATTTCTAATTGAGACCCGCATCGATTGATCGTTGATTGAGAAATTATCATATTGCCTTTTTCATTGAGATCAGTCTGTTCATTCATTGAGTGTTTCAATTATGGAAAAGAGATGATGGTCATATTCATAATTATAGCACAATTACAAGAGAGTGATTATAAAATTTAAGCATAGTGAATAAGTAAACAGTGCATTATTTTTGTGAATTCAAATGTTGTGTTTGTAGTCCTTACATGTGTCGATCCATCATGACACAAGCGAGTTTCTAATCGAGGTGCGTCAGTCCCATTGCTAGTTGAGAATTTACCATATTGCTTTCTTTCTTTCATAAAGTTTCACAACATCCATGAGCAAGAAGTGCCCGCTCCTTATTTTCTTTCTATATTTGCGGAAAGCCACATTATATGAGTTAAAATCAACGTACCCGTTAATTAACATGATCTTCTTTCTTGGTTACCAATTTTTTTCTCAAAAATGAAAAACCTTATATGATAAAATACATCATCCTTTTTCTTTTCGTCTTCAAAATTTAACGAAGCGACACTTACAAAATATTGGCCTTGAAAATAAAGTAGAATGCTAGATGCCTCATTTGAAATGATTTTGATAGAGTTTAGGGTACAAAACATTAAAATCGATTCTTTTTTACGATACTAAAATAAATTTCTAGAGAGAATTAATTTGCCAAGAAAAATCAAATTTGGAAAATGCAGAGAGGTTTCCTCCGTAATGAATGTGAAAGCTCTCCATCACTAATTCTGAGAACGTGTTTTGGCTGGGCCATACTTTTTAAGATTTTCTTCGCTAGACTTTGTTTTAGGGTTGACTTGGACATTTCAATGACCGACGACTCCCAACCCTTTATTGAGCCTCTCTCGCGTTACCAAATGAGCTAAAACTTCCATTGCATCAGACCAAAAGATAAAGAGATGATTATTTCTCTCGGCTCCATATTTAAGCTCCGTGTTTTACTTCTCGTATTGCATGTTCTGCTACTATTAGAGATGAGTTGTGTTGCGAAGAATAATCATTTGTGCACCCTTTCATCTTGCGGTGAGATCTGTAACATAAGTTATCATTTTCGATTGAAAGGCGATTCAAAACACTGCGGTAACTCTCAGTATGAGCTAACTTGTAAAAATAACCACACTATTCTATAAATATATGGCGGCTGATATTATGTGAAGTCGATCCATTACAGTTTGTATTATGACCAATATAATTTCTATGGTAATATTACGGTGGTTGACGATGGACTGCAAAAGGGTAATTCCTCATCCCTCCCTCGTTACCTATTGACGTACTCCAACTTCAGTCATGATGATAGATACGCTGGTGGATACGCTGCGGTGGCCTTCATGAAGTGTTCCCAACCCATTGCTTCTACTTCATATGTCGATACCAAACCATGTATTGAGGGATACTCTGCCGACACGCCTCCTTATTTTTCCCAAATGAAGGTGTACTCATACGCTGTACAGAACTTAAAAGCAGGGGATTCAAGGACTCCTGCACCGTAACCATGACGGCATACGCGTCGGATCAAATCACGGGGCGGGAAGGGGATCAGAATGGGAGCTCAACATACAAGGACCTCCACAACAAGATGGCCAAGGGATTCAATCTGTCATATCAGGAAGAAGTTTTCAGTGTCGCTACTTAAGTTTCGGATACCGAGTGGAGGTTTGCGGTGGCATTCGGTTCCCCAAGGGACTTCTCCTTAAAGGTGTTCTTTCTTTCTTTCTTTCTTTCTTTCTTTCTTTCTTTCTTTATTCCTCTTCTTAAATCCTAGCTTTACTAACAGATCTTACCAAAATGTAGTTACCAAGTGATGTGGCAAGTTTTAGTTGGGTTTTTTAATACAATCCACACATTAAGATACTAGTTTCTCTAAAAACACGACAGAAAAAAAAAATTGCCACATCACCTAAGTTGAAAAGTTTAATAAGATTTCTTAGTAGATTTGGCATGCATTGATCTTTTTAATTTTACAATTTATGGACCTTTTTTTTTCTGGATTGGACACTATTATTTTATATTTGTTTGGAGAAAATGGTTGATTTAATAGTTGCCCGTGTCCCTTGAATGGCTGTTATTCTTATGCGGGTGAATAAATTGCACGCCTCCTGGATGATGTTTGTAAATTTGAACTTAAGAATCATTTGGTACTCCTTGAGAAGACAAAAGCAAAATCGTGTCTTTTCAGAGAGATGGTCATGTTACGGTAACATGGATTCCGTAAGTGAATAGAATAAACTGCGATCTGAGCACTTCTCTGTGAGAGTAAATTATTTTTTATGTTTAAATGCTAAAATGATAGATTTAATTCTTCATTGATTGATCGTCGATTCTAATTAGTCATTTTCGGTCACCTTAGATTATGTCACGGAGTTCAGCCTTTTTTTTGCGCCATATGTGGGCCAGAGCCTCGCCGTTGTCTTGGTTATGACTTCCTAGCCCTGTTCTCCTCACAACCATGAAGATCTCAAGCACCACTCTGATAAAAAAAAACAAAAAATTACGTTTAAAATTCTTTTATTGCACTACGCTCATCTATGGACAATTTCTACGCAGCCAACTACGTCGCAGCAAGATTCATACTCGGAGCTCTATGTGTGCTGATACTTCTAATCTATAAGTGGATGAAAACGCACCAAGCGATCGATGCAAACATTGAAGAATTCTTACAAACTCACAATAACTTTCTGCCCTTAAGGTATTCTAATTCGGATATTAAGATTACAAAGAAATTCAAATGCAAATTACGTGAGGGGGGTAATGGTTCTGTGTATAGAGGAAGCCTTAGAAGTGGCAATGAAGTTACGGTTAAGATTTTGAACAAACCAGAATCTAATTGCCAAGATTTTATTAGTGAAGTGGCCACAATTGGAAGGATCCACCACATCAATGTAGTGCAACTTGTTGGTTTTTGCTTCGATTACTCGAAACAAGTTATGGTGTCACGCCCCAATCCTCAGGCACGCGGGCATCCCTTACTTTTGGTCGATTTTAAAATGCGATATCCCAGGACTACACATCGCCGACCCTTTTCTTTTTAATAGCACATATGGAAGCAGTTATAAAAATCTCTAGACAATAAAGCAATGGGATATACAAGTAGGACTAGGAAATTGAACCTGAAAACCAACACCCTTATGTTCATATACAAGCCATACTAAAACGATTGGTTTCTACTTGAATTGATTCTATAGCAAGAGTCATCAGGATCCTACTCTGGGTCATCCTCGGGGTTCTCCTTCAGATACTCTTCTTTGAGTTCTTTCTCCTCAGGTTTTTCATTAGGGTCTTGAAATGTTTTCCCCAAATCGGGATGAGACTATGTCTCAACAAGTTCTACTACACTAAGACCTGATTAGTAAACTAATACACCTTAGGGTTGCCTATGCACAACATGAGTCAGAGGGCTTACCTTACCCTCATATTCCACCTGCATATTAGCATAGATCAAATAGGCACCCAAGCAATCACATCACAGATCGATATCTTAATCAATTTTTTTTTTTTTTTTGGTCGGGAATGATTAATACTTTCATTCATGAAATGCAAGCCTTACAAGAAGATAATAGGTAAGATTCCGAACATAAAATCTCCGAAAGTGCTGGAGGAGGATAGGACTTCCAATTTTGAGGTAGTGTATTAATTCGGTGCAGTTTTGCAAGCAGATCAGCTGCTCTGTTGGCTTCCCGTGAACATTTCACCAACGTCGTCGATGTCAAGCGAGATAGAAGACTTGTGCATTGCTCGGTGATGGGCTTTACCTGCCAAGGAGTGTCAGCTCAGCCCAGAATACTTTGGTGTGCAGTGAAGCAATCAGTTTCGCACACCACTTCAGTTTGTTGTACTTTACCGTGTTCTGTTTCTCCCTCGTGCGGAACTGCTTTGCTTTGCAGAAACTCCAGCCCTTGCAAAATCGCTAGGGTTTCAACTTGAACAGGGGAGGAAGCTCGTACCTGCCGCACGAAGCCGTCAATCACTTGCCCAGCGTGATCCCGCAATATGCCGGCGATTGATCCGGTTTGTTCACCGTTTTTCCATGAGCCGTCGACGTTTAACTTCAAGCATCCTTCCTTCAGGGGTTTCCAGCGGTTCGGTGAGTGCAGATCTGGGTTCTCCATGTCTTCTTTTTGCTGCCATCTGTTAAAATTTCGAAGATGTGCTTGCGCCAGGTCTACAATAGTAGTCGGTTCTGGTTTTTTAGCTCTGAAAATGGAGTTGTTGCGAGCTTTCCAGACAAACCAGAGGATCATCACCAGCAGCTCCTTCTCGGGTAAGTTCCTTCTTTCTTCAAACCTGTCCATGAGCCACTTATCAAAGCGGGATATGCTGTTAGGTTCACATTTGAGGTTGACTCGTGGATCTGTCCATATTGTCTTCGTCCATTTGCAGAGAAGAAACAGGTGTTCGGTAGTCTCCATATGGTTGTTGCATAGCGTGCAAATGGGATGAGGTAATACCTTTCGTTTATAAAGATTTTCTCTTGTTGGGATTGCATTATTACAGACACTCCATGTAAAGATGCGCATCTTTGGGGGAATAGATAAATTCCATATCTTTGTCCGGAAGGTTCGGGGGGGCTGAAATGAGGTTGATGCTTTGTGCTGGTCTGTTATTGCGTTGTATGTACATATTTTGTTGTAGCCGCTTTTCACCATGTACTGTCCCGACTAGTTGCCTTGCCAGACTAGAGTATCTTCCTCCAGGTTTGGGTTTAGTGGGATAGAGAGGATCTCATTGGTGATTCTGTTTTCAAAGAGACGCTCGACCTCTGCTTCTTTCCATCCCCTGTTTGTTTCACTTATAAGTTCAGCAACTGTTGTGGGTTCGTCTCTATTAGCCGGGCCCCCTATCACACCTAGATGCCAGCCATTTGTCCTCCCATATTCTGATTTTCTTGCCGTCACCTACTCGCCATTGGACCTCCTTTTTAATAGCATCTCTTCCCACCAGAATGCTTTGCCAACCCCATGATGGACGCTGCCCTTTTCCTGCCTTCCACATATCTCCATTTGGAAAATAAACCCCTTTTAGGATTCTACTCCATAATGCTGAGGGGGATTGAGATAATCTCCAGGCTTGTTTTCCCAACATTGCTTTGTTGAAGTTTATTAAATCTCTGAATCCAAGCCCTCCTTCATCCTTTCTTGTTTTCAAATCTGCCCACTTCTTCCAATGCAATCCGCTGCTGGTTGCATTTTGCTTCCACCAAAACGATGCAATTCTCCTTTCTATCGATTTACATATCGAGATGGGTATTTTAAATAGCGACATAGCATATTGTGGAAGTGCTTGGACTACACTCTTGATCAGTGTTTCTTTTCCTGCCTTGGACAGAAGTTTCTCTTTCCAACCCTCCATCTTCATATTTACTCTGGCTAGGATCCAGGCGAACATCTCTTTTTTTGACCGGCCCCAATCCGTCGGGATACCTAGATAGTTCCCTGTCTTGGCTATGATCGGAACTCTGAGTTCTTGAGCCAAGTTCCTCTGAAGACTTAAAGGACAGCCTCTGCTGAAGCTTACGCCGGATTTGTTGAGGTTGATTGTTTGACCCGTTGCAAAACAGTATTGGTTTAGGACTGCAGTTAGGTTTTGACATTCTGATATGGTCCCATCCAAGAAGAAAATAGAGTCATCAGCGAAAAGTAGATGTGATAGGGTAGGGCAGTGTGAATTCAGTTTTATCCCTTTTAGACTCCCATCTAGCATAGCCTTGTGCATTAACCATGATAGCACATTCGACACAAGAATAAACAAATAAGGTGATAGAGGATCTCCTTGCCTTAATCCCCGTGATGGTGTGAAATATTCCAGAGGCTCCCCATTTACTTTCACACTGAAAGTCACTGTTGAAACACATTGCATGATCATCCCTACCCACCTTGTATCAAATCCCATTTTCAGTAGACATTCATTCAGAAAGTCCCATTCCACTCTATCATACGCTTTTTGCATATCCAATTTCAGAATAGCTTGAAACTTCTTTGTTCTCTTCTTGATTCTCAGCTGGTGGAGAACTTCCTGAACTATGAAGATGTTGTCTTGAATCTGCCTCCCTTGTACAAAGGCACTTTGTTCGGAATTAATAAGTTCTGGGAGCCATCTTTTTAATCTGTTCGCCATCACTTTAGCGATGATTTTGTAGCTGAAATTGCATAAGCTGATGGGTCTGAATTGGGTTATATTTTCTGGATTTTTAACTTTCGGGATGAGAGAAATATGTGTTTGGTTAAGGGTAGGGTCGATTGTACCTGTTTCAAAGAATCGCTGCACTAATTGAAAGACTTCAATGTTGAGTTCCTCCCAATAATGCTGGTAAAATTGCCCATTTAATCCATCAGGACCCGGAGCTTTGAGTGCACCCAATTGGAACACCGCTTCTTTGACTTCTTCAATTGTCACATTTTCCATTAGTTGTTTGTTCATCTCCTCATTTACTGGACTGGGACACTGGTTTAGGACCGGCTGGAAATTCCTCGGTCCCACGGTTTCATAGAGTGTTTGATAGAATTCCAGGATTTTTTGCTTTAGCAGATTCTGCTCCCTGCACCAAGTGTCATCATTTATCTTCAGCATAGTTATTCTGTTTCTCTGCCTTCTTTGCACTGTGGTGGCGTGGAAATACTTCGTGTTTTTGTCTCCCCATTTAAGCCACTCTATGCGCGCCCTTAGCCCCCAATACTTTTCCTCCTGTCGCCATAGTTTATCAATTTGGTCCACCACCTGCTGGTATTCCTCCTTGCTGTAGCTTTCAGAGTGTCTGTTTGTTAGGGCTGTTAACTGTCGTTTTAACCCTTTAATGTGTGTGGCTGCGTTTGAGAACTTGTTTTTGCTCCACTTTTCAAGTTGTGCTGACACATTATGCACTTTGGCTGTGAAACTGCTTTCATTGGAGAGCCTTTCATCCCATGTGTGCTTGATGATCTCCCTACATTATGTTTCTTCCAACCAATATGCTTCGAATCTGAATTGTTTTTTCCTTTTCGGATTTTCAGGGTGAAGCACAATGAGGAGTGGGCTGTGATCTGAACCAATTGCTGGGAGAGCCTGGACTTCTGCCTCTGGGAAGGTCACTCGCCAGTCCATGGTACATATAGCACGATCTAATCTTTTTTTTACGAGTTCCTCTCCATCTCTGTTGTTGGTCCATGTGTAAGCGCAACCTTTGCTGTCAATTTCCATTAGGGAGCAGTCATTCAATAAATCTCGGAAGGCTGCCATTCGGTAGTAATCAGTTGCCCTTTTACCTTCCTTTTCCCAAGCATATAAAATTTCGTTGAAGTCCCCCATACATACCCATGGAAGCGTGTTTTGAGCCTGAATTTCCCTTAATTGATGCCAGAAGAGTAGTCGCTCTCCATAATTGGTTGGAGCATAAAGAAAAGTTATTCGCATATTGCTGCCTCTAGTCGGATCATAACATTCAACATCGATTAAGTTGTTGTTGCTGGAGATCACTCTTAACACCACCTCTTCATTCCACATTAGTACTAAGCCTCCTGCGATCCCTGTTGGATTCTTTACCAGTTTATTTGCAAATTTCAAACGTTTAACCACGCCCTCAATCATCATCTCCTTGTTCTTTGTCTCCATTAAAAAAACCATTGTGGGCCTTTCAAGAGCTACTAGGGCTCTCAGCTCTTGGAACGTCAGGGGGTTGCCCAACCCTTGACAGTTCCAGCTAATGATCTTCATGATGTCTTCGGTGGCTTATTAGGGCTAGCCACCAAAGCCCAATCACTTCCTTCCTTTACTATCTGCACAGGGGTTTCCAATAGCTCCATATCCTCGACAAGTATCAAGGCATTCTCTGCTGATCGCCTTTGTTTTTTAGTTTTCTGGATCTTGAGAGGTTTCTTTCTGTTGCTGTCTTTTGGCTGAAAGTTTGCTGTAGTAGGATCAAGACACATAATCTGTTTCCCTTTATCTGTTTTACTTTGGTCTATAACCGCATCTTCTTGGATGTAATCAGAAGAATAACAGTCTGGTCTTTTCTTGTTGCGATTAGCAACAGCCCGTGTATCCGATTCAATTCTCACGGCCCTCTCCATTTCATTTTCTGTTGCAGGTGTTTCCGGGATTACTTCTTCAGGTTCTGAATTCATTTCTAATTTTCCATAGAAGGCTTCCCAATAAGGGCTGTGGTCACGTACCTCCGCCTTCAACCAAGGTCCGTATTTCCCTACCTTATTTTCTGCCCATTTAGTTTGTTCATAAGGGATTTCCTCACAGTTGGTGGCATAGTGGCCAATTCTCCCACATGAGTAGCAATAATGTGGAAGTCTTTCGTATTTAAATTCCACCCATAGCTTTTTAGTCCCAATGTCCGCATTGCTCCCGATTTTAAGGGTGAATTCAAATCCAGCTCAACTCTCACCTTTCCTGCTTTGTTCTGTCCATACCCTTTAGCCTCCATCTGTATCTCTACTACTCGGCCCATTCTTTCAGCCAAATCAGCAACCACATCTTCTCTAAACCATCCTGGAGGTATCCCTCCCATTTGAACCCAGAAAGCGCAGCAAGAAAACTCATAACAATGCTCGTATTTCTGGCTCACATTGCTTCAGAACTAAAAGATTACTTGCGAAGGACCAAGGGCCTGTTTTTAGAATTCTATCTTTCTCCTCTTCAGATTGGAACACGAAGGAAAATAACCCTGGCTCTTTTTGCAAACAAGTAACAGATTCTGCTTTCCATGCCTTTTTCATTGTGTTAGTAAAGGCTGGGAAGTTAACATTAGGTTTAGAGAACAACTTACCAAAGAGAGTGAGATTGCATTCCTGCCTTTTAGTAGGAGGAATTTCAGTGGAGACCTCAACCACATCACTTGCTGACCAAAGAGAGCCTAGGCTTTTACATAATGCTGCTAATCTCATATCATTCTCCCGCTCACCTTCCATTTTTCGTTTTATAGGGGCTCACTGTTCTGTGGCTATGTACCGCGCCAGTGCAAAGATGGGAGGTATCGATTCTGCTGACACCAAATGTTTTCGGGAGTACTGGTTTGGGGTTAGATTGAAGGGGGCTCTGTGGGGCTGGTATGGAGGGACATTGAATGGCGTTGCGGAGGGATAATAAGGCCACTCAGCTTTGGGTCGTGGGTGGATTTGTGGGTTGCGGAGGGGAAGACTCGGTGGATTGCAGGTGGGAGGGCTCCGTGGATTACGGAGGGGGAACTCGGTGGATTATGGGTAGGAGGGCTCCGTGGATTACGGAGGGGGAGACTCGAAAGAGAAGGGGTTAGGGTTAGGGTTCAGGTATCACCTTACCAGATCTGGAGTGCCCTCACAGCCCTCTAGAGAGAGTAGCAAAGCCAGAATCATGGAGGATTCAGAGATTGATTTGTGCGAGCAGCCATTGAAGGCATGGAGAAAAACTCAACCCTTTGGTGAGAGAGAAGCTCTTCCACAGAAGAGAGCGATATCTTAATCAATTGACCTAGTCGATTTCATGTCAATCGGACCATTCATTGGTCATTTCAGTTATTCCAACTCAATTTCCAAATATAAATAACGATCTTTAGGACACAACTTATCTATAGGTGGTAATCACGGCCCCACCAAGCAACTTTCTTAGATTTAGTGGCTTTACGGTTCCACCTAACCTTTTTCCAAGATTCAGTAGCTTTACAGTCCCACTCGATCTTTCCAAGATTTAGTAGCTTTATGGTCCCACCCGACCTTTCCAAGATTTAATGGCTTTACAGTTCCACCTGACCCTTTCAAGATCTAATCGCTTTATGGTCCCACCCGACCCTCTTAAGATCTAAGTGCTTTTGTCATCCCACCCGACCTTTCCAAGATTTAGTGGCTTTACGGTCCCATCCGACCCTCTCAAGATCTAGTGGCTTTATGGTCCCACCCGACCCTCTCAAGATCTAGTGGCTTTATAGTCCCACCCGACCTTTCCAAGATTTAGTAGTTTTACGGTCCTACCCGACCCTTTTAAGATCTAGTGGCTTTATGGTCCCACCTGACCCTCTCAAGATCTAGTGGCTTTATGGTCCCACCCGACCCTCTCAAGATCTAGTGGGCTTTTATGGTCCCACCCGACCTTTCCAAGATTTAGTGGCTTTACGGTCCCACCCGACCCTTTCAAGATCTAATGGCTTTATGGTCCCACCCGACCCTTTTTACCGAGCCACGTGCATTCTCCAAGAAGACATACCAAGTTTATGAGTCACGTGCATTCTCTAAGGCTACCTTTTCGCCAAGATGACATATCTAATCACCGAGCCATGTGTCTTTCCCAGGTGACATTCCAATTCACCGGGCCACATGCATTCTCCAAGTGATTTACCAACTCACTTTCGATACTAACAATCGATACTCGACCAATTCTCAATCATAGCCAAAATTTCCTTATTTAAGAATATAACTTAAAAATGCACCATTCAATCAATTTGACACGAATTAAAGCTCAATTAAATAAACGGACCACCCATGACAATCAGCATGAAATTCCGGTCACCCGCCATCCCGATTGAATTTCCGGAAAATAAATAATTAAATAATTAATTTCGAACATTAATAAATAAACATAATAATTCCAAGTTAGCACAATATGAAGCTCGATTAAATAAACGGACTACGCCACGATCATCAGCATAAAATCCCGGTCACTGGCCTTCCTAATTGAATTTTTGAAAAAATAAATAATTAAATAATTAATTTCGAAAATTAATATTTAATTCCTAAAAATTCCATTTAGGCCCGAATTGCCTAATTAACATCCGATATGGGTCGGAAAAATCCCAAGAAGCATTCAATAAATAGTATTATGTGCTACTCGCTAATTGCACAATCCGATTGACTAACATGCATCACAATCATCTAATAATCACTAATCTACTCTAATCTAACCACCTAATTGCACTTAATTAAATCTAATCAATCTTTAAGTATATTTAGCAAACTAAGAAGGCATTAGTGAGCAAAACTCACTTGCACAAAGCGAAGATCGGAAACCGCGACGGCGACACGACAGCTGCTGAACTTGGGTTGGCTTGCTTCACAGGCTAGGGCTTCAAATGAGCTTGCTGGACTTCACTGATTTGTGAGCTGATGGGCTGATTAAAGTGGGCCTCGAGATGGGCTGAACTGCAGCTTCAAACTGGGCTGAACCACAACTGAACATGGGCTTCAAATGAACTTAGAATGGGCTGGTTGGCTTTGCTGGCCAACTGCTGTTCGCGTGGGCTTCAAAGAGCTGGGCCGAACAAAAAGAAAAGGAAACTGCTGGGCCGATGGACTGAGCTCGTGTGTAGAACGTGGGCCGGAGATGCGGTCTTCAAATGGACCGAATTGCTGGACTTCGTACTGGGATTTTGGGCCAAAATTGCGGGGACGTGGAGGTGAGCTGGCCGTGTGGCCGCACGAAGACGCGGCAAGCCGCTTCGGTGGACGCGTGGGCGGCGAAACAGCTGCAAGGGCGTCGAAGAGAGGTCAACAAGGGGCTTCGGTGGGTGCTTAATGTTGACCGGCTGTGCTGGCGCAGCTAAGTGGCAGCGTGGAGGAGAGAGAGAAGGCTGGTGGAGGCGTGAAGCTGCTGTAGGGGAATCGGTGGACTTGCGAGGTCAACGAGGAACTGCTTCCGTTGACACTGCTGGGCTAACCGAGCTGGAGATGGCAGAACGGAGGGGCAGCTGGATCCGTGTGGCTGAAAGTGAAGAAGACCAGTGAATGAAAGACACGAAGAGGGGATGGCAGCTGCTTCTTCGGTCAACTAAGAGGGAATAAACGGTAGGGTTGAAGTCGGTGGGGTTGTCGAACTGTTGAAGTCCACGGGCGTGGGCGCTTCTTCGGTTGACTGAAGAAAACGCAAGTTGGCTTCAACACAGAGGGGAGCAGGGATGTGTGGAGCTGCTCGCGCACGGAGAGAGAGACGGCCTGCTTCGGGGGTTTTTCCCTCCACTGGTGCTGGCGTCGATCAAGACCGGGAGACAGAGAAGTTGGAGTGAGGGTGAGGATAGGGACGAATGAAAGATGGAGGGGCCCTTGGTCTCCTTCTTCCACAACAAAATCCTTTGCTCTTATCCCTTCATAGAGCTGTCATCCACCCTCAATATTTTAGCCCAATCTACTCCTTCTAGCGAGTCAATTTGGTCCAAAAGTTACCACTTGTGGGGGCATACGAATTTCTTAATATTAGGTTCCAATTGTTCATCAAATCTTCCTCAATTCGTTCTCTATCGACTCTCATAAAACCAATAAACACCTCAACATCTCCATTGTTATTTTTTTTTTCTCATACAATAATCTACCTTGCATCTCAATTCTATGAGTGAAACTCATTTTCGGCAAGACTTTTTGCATTACGTAAACAATTTAGCACGCTTTTTAGAAAAAAAAGTTTTAAAATCTTCCGAGATCAATAACGTTTCTTAAAATTTATTGTCGACGATTCTTCAATTTCTAAAATCGGACTTAGATTGGTGGTTAATTTCACTCGGACGCATTTTGAACATGACCTAAGCTACCGGGTAGTTTTTAGAACTTTTTAGGACAATGACCCGTGGTTGATTTTCTTCGAGCCACGATATAACCCACTCGACCCATTGGTGACTCTCGATTGTCGTGAAAATCTCAATGATTCAAATAAGGACATAGGGTACCAAAACAATAGTAAAATCAAATTAGTGCCGGTCGATGAGAATTTTTCAATTTAGTGGAGTCACCCACGATCGGTCATTCATCTCAATCAAATCGACCTATCTCTGATTTCAAATCGATTTTATATTGTGTCGTAATGATCTCTAAAGATGAGCACGGTCGAGAAGTCGTTCCTTAGTCGAATTCTCCAGTCTATTTGCCTTAAAGTCCTTAATAACCTATTCAACTAGTTTAGTGGCCAACTCAGAGAAAAACACTGTAGTCGCGTTAATGAAATGCTCAATTTAACCAATCGAAATCAAAGTCTGAAAATCAGGATGTCACATCTGGTCTATGATTTCATGCCGAATGGCTCCCTGGATAAACACATTTCGAATAAGGATGGTGATGATCTTCTTAATTATAAGAAAATATATGAGATCTTTCTTGCCATAGCTAGAGGGATAGAATATCTACATTCGGGATGTGATATGCAAATTCTACACTTTGATATCAAGCCGCACAACATTCTCCTAGACCAAAGTTTCACTCCGAAAATTTCTAACTTTGGACTTGCAAGACTTTATCCCACCGGTCACAACATAGTATTGTTGACTACAGCAAGAGGAACCTTGGGTTATATGGCGCATGAGCTATTCTATAGAGACATTGGTGGCACTTCTTATAAAACAAATGTTTATAGTTTTGGGATGATGTTGATGGAAATGGCCAGTAGAAGGAGAAATCTAAATGCACGTGCAAAGTGTTCAAGTCAAATTTACTTTCCTTTGTGGGTTTATGATCAACTTGACAAAGAAAAGGAGGTTGAAATGGTACATGTCATAGAAGAGGAAAGAGAAACAATGAGGAAGATGATAATCGTTGCATTATGGTGTATACAATTGAGTCCTAATGATCGGCCGTCAATGAGGAAAGTCCTAGATATGCTTGAGAAAGATGGTTAAACTACAACTGCCTCCAAAACTGCTTTGTATCCAAGAGAGGCGCCGATTGATGATGTTGATACTAATATAGAACTTGAAACGGTCTCATGTGATATCTTGAAATTCGACCCCGTTTCGATAAAATGGAATATGCATATCGTCGGCGCGTCTATGGTCCTTTTTCTCTGAGCTGATCACTCACGAGTTAGCTAACCTATTGGGTGAAGCCGTTAAGGGATATAATCGTGGTAAAATCCCTAAAAGCTACCTAATTGGTTGGATTGGACTAAAATCGCGTCCAGTCGATATTAACCATGAAATTTGATTCGGTTTTTGGAATCGAATATTCGAGCATGTCACAATTCATTTTTAGGACCGTTTCATCGTCTGTCAATTTATTGACGAGTCTGAAATTTCAAGAAAGAAATTATCGGAGGAAAAATTGAAGACCAGAAGAAAATAAAAAGGGAAAGAGAAAAGAAAAATAAGAAAACTATGATTATTTAATTTCTTTTCTCTCTCTCCCTTTTCTCTCTTTTTCTCTCTCTCTCTCTCTCTCTCTTTTTCCTTCGACTAGTCAATCTCTCATATCCCTTCTTCTCTCTCTTATCTCTTCTTCTCTCTCATCTCTCCTTCTCTCTCTCGACACTCTCTCGCCCCCTCTGTTCGAACGGAAATAGAAGACAGAAGAAGAAGCAAAGATAGCAGCACCGAGAGGGGAAGACCGGAGCAGCTCGTCGTCGCCGCCCGTGCTCCGTCGCTCACTGCCCGCTTTCGCCTCTCCCTCGCGTCCCTCAGCCATCGCTGCCCTCCTTCTTCTCCTTTCTAGTTTGTGCGAAGACAGAAGCGGACCAAAGCAGGAGCAACAGCCAACCTTTCGTCGTTGTTGCGCTGAAGCCAGACCTCCGTTCAGGCGATGCTCGCTCGCCCGCCCACGCCGCACGCTCCGCCTCGCGTCCGTCGCTCGCTACCTCCCCTCCCCCACGCGACTTCCGCCTCTGCCCAGCCCCTGTTTGGCCACCACCGGCGGTTGCCCGACCATCTCTGGCCACCGTTTGGATCGTCGAAGCTCCCCTCACCCTCCGCCAGCCTCCCCTCGCCGCCCTAGCCGTCGGATCAGCCTTGGCCAGGCCAAACCAGCAACCCACGGAGTGGGTTTCCAGCTGGTTCGGGCCCGCTTTTAGGCCGTTTCCAGGCCCCCAACCCGAGCCGTGTTTCAGAAGGAATCATTCCTCGCGTCGCCCCCGTCGGATTGATCCGATTTGCGCGCAATTCCGGTGAGTAATCTCATTAATCCCTGATTAGTTGGCTAATTATGCTTAATGGTTGTTTAGTTTTAATTAATTATGTTTAGGTGGTTAGATTAGAATGGATTAGTGATTATTAATCAATTGTGATGCGAATTAGACAAATTGATTGTGCAATTAGCAAGTAGACATAATCTACTATTTATTAAAAGTATCTCGGGATTTTTCCCTTAGCGGGCTTTAATTAGGCAATTCGGGCATAAATTGGATTTTTAATAATTAATTATTAATTTTCGAAATTAATTAATTATTTATTTATTTTCTGAAATTCAACTGGGATGGCCCGTGGACTGGAATTTTATGTTGGTGATCGTGGCGAAGTTCGTTTATTTAATTGGGCCTTATTTGGAGCTAAATTAAAATTTTAATATTTATTAATTAATTTTCGAAATTAATTAATTATTTATTTATTTTTCGAAATTAAGATTGAGATGGGCGATGACCAAAATCTCATGTTGATCGTGGGCGCAGAGTCCGTTTATTTAAATGAGCTGCAATTTGTATGGAATTGATTTAATTATGAATTTTAGGAATTATTCATATTTAGTTGATTGTTAATTATTTGATTGAGAAATCGTTGGGTATTGGTTATCACCGAAAGGAAATATGTGGGCTCGGTGAATTGGAATACCACCTAGAGAATGCACGTGAATTTAGTGGTTGAATATGTCATATTGGCGAAGAGGTCGCCTAAAAGAATGCTATTGGAGAAATCTTTCCAGAATATTTTGAAGCTGACAAAACGTTTCTATCAGTCTAAGTCTGGATGTTCGGAGACCGACAGTTTAAAGTCTGAAGACTTTGTATTCTCGAGACTCAAGACTCAAGAATCAAGACTCAAGACTCAAGACTCAAGACTTAAGTCTATTCTCATTGACTGTCTTTCTAATCCGATGACGAAGGAAATCCAAAGCCGAAGTATATGGTTGAGGATTCTTATCCTATTCTCTGGAAAAGATTCTTTGGTTGGATAATCATTGGATTCTTTGATTCTTATCAAGATCAATTGAAGATCCGATGGTCGACGAACTATTCTTGGAATGTTCTATTCTTGGAAACCAAGATCCCGATTGTATGGGCGAACGAGGATTGATGGGCTATCATCGAGATTCCTTAAATAGCTCGGATGATCTTCTTGATTGATTCCGTCAATGGGTAGATTGGAGGAATTCCTTTGGTAAGTGCCAACGGTATGATGGCATAAAGGAGTATAAAAGGAAGACATTCTAGTTGTTTTAAGTGTGTGATTGATAGAAAAATTCAGTCGAAGATCCTTGATTGTTAGTCGATACGATTTGAGCGAAATTGTATACACAGAGTGTTTATACTTGGTGATACCTTGAGCGAGTGTAGTAGATCATCTACATCGAGAGATCAAGGAAGAACAACACCGTAACATCTCTTTGTTCATAGTGGAATCCAGCCAAATTGGTCTGTCGGTCGCGAAAGAGTGGACGTAGGCTTGGATCAAGCCGAACCACTATAAACCGCGTGTTTAATTCTCTCTTTCCTTACTCAGTCTTACATTGATTGTTATCTTTTGCTAATCCTTGAACTGTCTAAGTATTGTGCAAGTATACAGAAATTATCAAGAAAAATCTTTGTATACCTATTCACCCCCCTCTAGGTACTCATACTAGCTACATCAATTGGTATCAGAGCTCGTGTTCTTACTTTGTTTGAAGTGTTTTACTTCAAAGTAAAAGATCCATGGCTGGTATGCTAGCACCAGGGCTGATGGAAGGGCAAAGCAATACAAGACCACCCTACTTTGATGGGAAGGATTACAACATCTGGAAAAACAAGATGAAAGCTTTTCTACGGTCAAAGGATCCTCTGGAATGGGATGTGGTGGAAAAAGGAATCACTCCTATTGCTGCATCAGTATCTGAAAGAGGGAAAGAAACTGTCGAAGCCAGCGGAATGTCTCAAGAAGAGATAAACAAGAGACAAGCACTCGATGCTAAAGCAATTTATTCTTTATATTGTGCTTTGTCACCAATCGAATATATGAGAATATCTTCTTGTGTTACAGCAAAAGAAGTCTCGGGACAGATTACATATCACTTATGAAGGGACAGGACCGAGTGAAGGAGACCAGAATTAACATTCTCCTTGGTCAATATGAAGCCTTCAAAATGAAATCAGGAGAATCTATAACTCGACATGTTTAGTCGTTTTACAGATATTGTCAATGGTCTTGAGAACCAAGGACAAAAATTTCTGATCCCATGAAGGTGAACAAGCTTCTGCGTGGACTCTCCAAGGATTGGAATCATATAAAGACTTCAATAAGAGAGACGCAGAGAATTATGCCTCTATCTGTCGACGAGCTAATTGGAACTCTTCAGTCTTATGAAGTGGAACGAATTAATGAGGATGAAGATCCAAGAGGTAAGAAATCTATTGCACTAAAATCAAATGATGACTCTGATGATGCAGATTCTGAAGATGATATGGATGATGAGGAGCTCGCCCTCATGATAAGAAGATTCAGAAAACTGAATAGAAAAGGCAGAAGGTTCAACTCAAAGAAACAAAGTTTCCAGAGACAGCAGACCAAGTCTGTTGATGATGAGGAACAAAATAAAGATGTAGTCTGCTTCGAATGTAAGAAGAAGGGACACATCAGACCCAACTATCCTCTTCTGAAGAAGAAAAGAGGAAAAGCTGAGAAGTTTCGAAAAGCTCTCAAAGCCGAAACATGGAGCGATACGGAATGTGAAGAAAGTGACAATGAATATGCCAACATATGTTTGATGGCACATTCAGACTCAGACTCAGATTCTGGATCAGACTCAGACAGTGAATTTGAGGTAAGTGACTTTAAAATTCCTGTTAAAGTCTCTAAATATAATGATGAACTGTGTTTCAGTCTTAAGACTTCTCTCAAAAGGATTTCCGAACTTAAAAAGGAAAACTCAGTTCTAAAACAAAAATAAGTCATTTTAGAAGAAAGAGTTAAAAGTCTAGACCTAAATGTTTCTGCTCTTAAAGAAAAAGAAGATGATCTTTTGAAAGAAAATGTTTTCTTAAAAACGGACTTATCAAATATTTCAAAGAAGTTCTCAATAGGATTTGAAAAGCTTGAAAAAGTTCTTTCTGTTAAAAGACCTTACTTCAATAAGTCTGGTCTAGGCATGACAGCGGAAACAATTCCCTTGATTGATTTTCCTAAAGTTAAAGAAAGAATAAAGAAAAGACCGTCGAGAGAAGCTTACAAAAATCATTTCAAGAAAGTTTTTGTAAAGTCTGTTGGTCGAAATGCTTTAAGGTGTTCAAAGTGTAACAGTAAGGATCACTTTGAAAAAGAATGTCCTATGGTTTGGAAGCCTGTTAAGAAAGTATGGCCTAATAATGCTTATCCTACTAACATCAAAGGACCTAAGAAAATTTGGGTACCAAAGAAAACTTGAGACTCTCTTTTAAATGCAGGTCTCCGTCAAGAAAAAGATAAAATGGTATCTTGACAGCGGATGTTCAAGACATATGACAGGAGACTCAAAGTGCTTTATAAAGCTAGTTCAAGTAAACGGAGGAAATGTTTCATTTGGAGGAAACGGCAAAGGAAGCATTGTGGGATTTGGAACTGTGAAAATTGGAAATCTCACAATAAGCAATGTTTCTCTAGTAGAATGACTCAACTATAACCTTCTCAGCATTAGCCAACTGTGTGATACTAGTTTCAAGATCTCCTTTCAAGAAGGAATTTGCTATGGAACTAGTAAAGACTCTACTCAGTCTTTCATGGGTCGAAGACATGGGAACATCTATCTCTTAGACATGAAATTAAATGAATCTCAATGTCTGATCTCAATCTAAGATGAAGCAAGCTTATGGCACAGAAAGCTTGGCCATGTCAATATGAAGCAATTAGCCAAAATCTCATCAAAGCAGCTTGTTTGAGGTCTACCCAAATTACCATATCAAAAGTCCGATCCATGCACACCCTGTATTCTGGGAAAACAGGTAAGAAATTCATTTAAGCAAATAAATCATGTCTCTACTAATCATGCTGTGACGGCCCGAGCGGCGGTGCGCGGGGAGGAGGGATGGCGGTGCGTCCGCGCCTCGGTCCTCGGACGTGCGCAAGGGAAGGGGAAGGGATTCCTCTCCCTCTTGTCCCACATCGCTTAGGGAGGGGTCATGGGCCTTGTATATAAGGCTTGGGTTCCCTTAACTTGTGAGACGTGTTTTAAAACCGTGAGGACTCAGTGTCCAAAGCGGACAATATCACACAAGTGGGACCCGGGATGTTACACATGCACTACAGTTGCTGCATATGGATCTCTTCGGACCAACCAGAACACAGAGTATTGGAGGTAAGAAATATTGCCTAGTAATTGTGGATGATTACTCCCGTTTTACTTGGATATATTTCCTTGCAAGTAAATCAGAAACCTTTTCGTATTTTGAAAAATTTGCTAAAAAGGTTCAAAATGAAAAAGGATGTGTTATCTCTAGTATAAAAACAGATCATGGAAGTGAATTTGAAAATCAAGATTTCACAAAATTGTGTGATGAATCTGGTTTTAAGCACATATTCTCCTCTCCTTACACTCCTCGGCAAAATGGAGTTGTGGAAAGAAATAATAGATCTCTTCAAGAAATGGCTAGAACTCTTTTAATTGAAAGCAAAATTTCTTCACGATTTTGGGCTGAAGCTGTTTCAACAGCATGCTATATCATTAATAGAGTCTTCCTAAGACCTATTCTTGAGAAAACCCCTTACGATTTATTCAAAGGTAAGAAGCCTATTGTTTCATACTTTCATGTGTTTGGTTGCAAATGCTTTATATTGAAAAATGCAAAAGATCGAGTTGGTAAGTTTGAAGAAAGATCAGAAGAAGGCATCTTTCTTGGATATTCTACATCAAGCAAAGCCTACAGAGTCTATAACAAGAAAAGCCAGACGGTGGAGGAGTCAATGAATGTCAAATTTCAAGACTCTATGCAAGATGAACCCAGTCAGACTCAATATGAAGAGTCTGAACATGCTCCAGACTTTCCAAGGCCTTCAACTCAAAAAGTATCTCAGACTCTGGAAGACCAGCGTCAAGATGTTCATGAAGATTCAAATAAAGAAAGAGATCATCATCCAGAAAAATCAACCAGTAACTGGAAGCACAAGTCCAGTCATCCTAAAGATCTCATTATAGGCGAAATTAATGAAGGAATTCGCACCAGATCCAAAAAACGTGAAGAGTCTAGTGCTGTGGCTCTCATCTCTGAAATTGAACCAAAAAGCATAGAAGAAGCTTTATATGATGAAAGCTGGATTGAAGCTATGCAAGAAGAGCTTATATAGTTCAACATTAACGATGTCTGGGAATTGACATCTAAACCAAAAGGTAAAACTGTTATTGGAGCCAAATGGGTGTTCAGAAACAAGATGAACGAAAAAGGAAAAGTCGTACGGAATAAAGCAAGACTCGTGGCCAAGGGATACACGCAAGAAGAAGGAATAGACTATGATGAGACTTACGCTCCTGTAGCAAGGTTAGAAGCTATTCGTCTATTACTTGCGTTTGCTTGTTACAAAAATTTCAGGTTATTCCAAATGGATGTCAAAAGTGCTTTCCTAAATGGATTTATCCAATAGGAAGTTTATGTGGAACAACCACCTGGATTTGAAGACCCAAAGAAGCTAGACTCAGTCTTCAGACTGAAAAAGGCTCTGTATGGTCTAAAGCAAGCACCTCGAGCTTGGTACGACAGACTAAGTAAGTTCTTATTACAGAACGGTTTTGTCAAAGGTAAAGTAGATACTACTTTGTTTATCAAAAAGGAAAACAAAAGCTTTTTACTTGTTCAAATATATGTAGACGATATTATTTTTGGATCATCTAATGAAAGTCTATGCAAGAAATTTTCTAAGTCTATGTAGGATGAGTTTGAAATGAGTATGATGGGAGAGTTAACATTCTTTCTTGGACTCCAAGTGAAACAAATGAGGGAAGGAACTTTTATTCATTAAGAAAAATATGCGAATAATCTTGTCAAAAGGTTTGGATTGGAGAAGTGCAAAAAGACCGACATACCAATGTCATGTTCTCAGAAGATAGACAAGGATGAAGAAGGGAAGAAAGTAGATCAAAAGCTGTACAGGAGCATGATCGGTTCACTTCTTTATCTTACCGCTTCTAGACCTGATATTTTGTTGAGTGTTTGCATCTGTGCTAGGTTTCAATCAGATCCTAGAGAATCACATCTCATTGCCGTGAAACGTATTATCAAATACGTTGCTTCATCTTCAAGCATCGGTCTTTGGTATCCAAAGAGGGGAGACTTTAATCTTCTAGGATACTCAGATGCAGATCTGGCCGGTTGCAGAGTAGATAGGAAGAGCACTTCTGGAACTTGTCAACTGCTTGGAAACAGGGACAAGTGTCTTGGTTTTCAAGGAAGCAAAGCACCGTAGCTCTCTCAACGACGTGCGCGTAGTATGTAGCTCTTGGAAGCGCTGTTCGCAAATACTATGGATAAAACAACAGCTACAAGACTTTGGCATTGAAGACTCATGCACAGAAATCAGATGTGACAACACCAGCGCGATCAATCTCACCAAAAATCCAATCCTTCATTCAAGAGCAAAGCATATTGAGATTCAACATTACTTCATTAGAGATCATATTCAAAATGGAGAAATCTCGATTCAATTTGTTGATTCAAAGAGTCAACTAGCGGATATATTCACAAAACCTTTGGAGAAAAATCAATTCGACTTTATCCGTTCAAGACTCAACATTTTGAAGCTTGAAGAAGTTAAAGTCTAGAGACTCACCAACTCTAAGACTCTGATCTCTCAGACTTTAAATCATGAGACTCAAACATTCATGGCTAAAGACTATAAGTTGCTATTTTATCTAAAAGGTACGAATTCTCATTTAGTTATTTTATCTAAATTTGAAAAGGTACGATCTTTCGTTCGGTTATAATCCGTGTGAAATTCGAAAACTTGTCTTTTTAAAAGGAACTAATTTTGGCAGTTATTGATTTTTGAAAAGAAGTGTTCGTACACTTTCCTTGTACCGATTGAACTTCCCCTTTTCAAAAACTGAGTTATATATATACAGTTTCTCTTCGCCCAATCTTCAAAACCCTAAAAGGCACTCTCCTCCTGATACTGTTTCTACTTCTTGTTCGTCGTCGAGAAAGTGGTCATTTTTCTTGGGAAAAGCAAGTGAAGGAATCTTCCAATAGACAAAGAAAGATGTCGTCTTCGAGGAAATCATCAAGAATCGCAAGCAGGGGACCACAAAGAATGGAGAAGGGACCGACTCACTTTGATCTTGCGAGGAAGAAGACTTATCAAGTCAGCGACAAAGTCCGATTCGCTCTCCTCCACGTCATTCAACACCTCCGCCCCACAAGGTGCAAGTCAACATCTGGAAGAAGAGATAATCGAGGAAGCCGACCCGAAGAGTCCAAAGACCCTCCTTTATCTATAAGCTTTATCGTGCGTTGAAAAGCACCGGTTCTTCATTAAAATATATAGATGACTTCCTTAAGGACAAAAATTATGGGAATGAGTATCTTTTTCTGCGGAAAATGGAGGAATTGGGAGTTGCTCCTAAAGGAAGGGCAGAGGAGGCACTTGCGAACATTCCCAGTGACCCTCGTTTGCCAGGACAAAATCTGATTGAAGAGAACGATGATGACAGAATGTTCCTTGAATTTCAACCTAAAATGGGTGTGGCAGTAAAGGTGAAAGGAAATCGGATGGATTTGTTTAAATCCAAGGATCAGGAAAAAGTGTATTTCAAGCTGTTGAAAAGAGGGTGATAAACCCTAGAAGTGTTGATTTTGACTTCCGGACGCCATCAACATGAACTTAAGAGAGAAGTTGAATTTGCTTCAACTTGAGACTTTTGCTCGACTCTACGGACGGGTATGCTCAATCGACCGCTTATTTCTATTCAAATCTTAGCTTTTTAGATGCGAATAGAATTTCATTCAAAGTGTACGAGACCAAGTCTACGTGGTAGATGTGAATATGTTGGCGGACATAGTTGGAGTTGAACGAGGACGTTATCTTCCAATCAAAGTCTCACCTGCTCATACTACTCTGGAACTTGTCAAAGATAGGGACGTAGAGAAGAAAATTACCTATTCCAGGATGAAACCCATCAACATTGTGCTTCATAAGATTGTGATCAACTGTCTCAGACCAAAGTCTACGTCAAAGACTTCTGTGTCTCTTTCTGAAGCAAAGTTGATGTACGCGATCAACTTAGGACGGAAGTTTTCTCTCCCGCACAATATTCTCTTCCATATGTACAAAGTAATGTCAAAAGACAAAGGACAATTGCCTTATCCTGGTCTGGTGACCAAGATCTTCAGACACATGAATATTGAACCGCCACAAACATTTTGTGTTCGACCGTGTGATAAGATGGTGGTAGGTTTGAAGATGTTAACGAAGATGCGTCTGCAAGAACTTTCCAAGGCAATGGAGAAATTCAGAGTGAAATCTCCAGTTCAGTCTACCTCAAAGAGAAAAGGAAAAGAGGCCATTGGTGCTCCATCGAAAAAGAAGAAAAGAACTCTCATCCTGGAGGATGAAGATGAAGATGAAGAGGATGAAGATCCCACTATCCAAGCACTGACAAGAACAAGACGCTCTGTGTCTCAATCGACAGAACTTCAGCAAAACAGAGAAGAAGAAGAGCAGAGAGAGAAGGAGAAAGAAGCTGAAGAAAAAGGAGAAGGCGAGAAAGAAAAGTCTGCTGATAAATCTGGAGAGAAGGGAAATGAAGAGTATGATCATCACTCTTCCCCTTTCGATGTCCTAGAGACAGGGGGAGTTTGCGAGCAAGAGAGGTCTACACCTCATGCTGCTGACAATGAAGATCTAAGACAATCTCCGAAGACCGGAAGAAGTTCAGTCTCTCAATTGCACGAAGAAGGTCACGATACGTCGAACCAAATCTGCAAGACTTAACGAAGCGCCATCGTTTCGCATACACACCATCTCGAGAAAGCCAATGCTAGTACACAGACGGACGATTCTGCAGATTTTCGTCGTATCATGGATATTCTTCGGAAATACGTGGCCGATATATGCTGGATCGTGAAATCCAAGCCATGAAGAATGCTGGACAAGCATCTTCAGTCTCTCTGGAGGATAAATTCAAAGACCTCGCTCTGCAACTTCAAGCCAATGCTAAGGGAGAAGAGGTAGCTCAACTGAGGGAAGACCTGAAGAAGCTCGAAGGAGTAGTCCAGTCCATTGGGGATTTCCAGATCATGCGCATTCCCAAGCAGACACGACTCCTTTCTCACCCTTTTTAATGATGACAAAAAGGGGGAGAATCAATTTGAACCATCATCACATTCATCACATCTTTCAACTTTTTTTTAAACTTTTGTGGTTATGTTTGAGTATAACTTGAGAACTTGAACTTGGGTGTGAATTTAAATTTGACTGAATTGGCTATGGATTTTGATGCTTGACTGGTTGCATTTATATTGTTGTTATATGGTATTACTCATGAAAGACTAACCAATTTTCTGTGGATGCAGAGTCTGGTTGTTTTATTAATCTTTATGAGTTAGCCATATTCCTTGAGAAATATTTTTGCAGGTCAAAGTTGTTCAAATCTACAAGAAAGTTTTGTCACCATCAAAAAGGGGAGATTGTTGGAGAAATCTTTCCGGAATATTTTGAAGCCGACAAAACGTTTCTATCGATCTAAGTCTGGATGTTCGGAGACCAACAGTTTAAAGTCTGAAGACTTTGTATTCTCGAGACTCAAGACTCAAGACTCAAGACTTAAGACTCAAGCATCAAGACTCAAGACCATTCTCATTGACAGTCTTTCTGATCCAGTGACGAAGGAAATCCAGAGCCGAAGTATATGGTTGAGGATCTTATCCTATCGTCTGGAGAAGATCTTTTTGGCTGGATAATCATAACGGATTCTTTTGTTCGTATCAAGATCAATTGAAGATCCGATGGTCGACGAAGTATTCTTGGAATGTTCTATTCATGGAAATCAAGATCCTGATTGTATGGGCGAACAGGATTGATGGGCTATCGTCAGGTTTCTTTTATAGCTCGAATGATCTTCTTGATTGATTCCGTCCAATGGGTAGATTGGAGGAATTCCTTTGGTAAGTGCCAACGGTATGATGGCATAAAGGAGTATAAAAAGGAAGACATTCTAGTTGTCTGTAGAACGTGATTGATAGAAAAATTCCAGAGTCTAAAACACCTTGATTATTAGTCGATACAGTCTGAGCGAAATTGTATACACAGAGAGTGTTTATACTTGGTGATACCTTGAGCGAGTGTAGTAGATCATCTACATCGAGAGATCAAGGAAGAACAACACTGTAACATCTCTTTGTTCATAGTGGAATCCAGCCAAATTGGCTGTCAGTGCAGAAGAGTGGACGTAGGCTTGGATCAAGCCGAACCACTATAAACCGCGTGTTTAATTCTCTCTTTCCTTACTCAGTCTTACATTGATTGTTATCTTTCGCTAATCCTTGAACTGTCTAAGTATTGCGCAAGTATACAGAAATTATCAAGAAAAATCTTTGTATACCTATTCACTCCCCTCTAGGTACTCATACTAGCTACATCAAATGCACGTGGCTCGGAGACTTGGTAGGTTTTTTTAGAGAATGCACATGGCTCAGTGACAGAGTTTGGCATCTAAAGGGGCACGTGGCTTGGTGAATTGATGCATCACTTTGGTGAGTTAGCACCTAAGAGAAGGCACGTGGGCCTGGGCATCGTAAAAAAGACACGTGGCTCGGTGATTTGATGCGTCACCTTGGTGATCTAGTGCCTTAGAGAATGCACGTGGGTCTAGTTTTCGAGAATGGCATCTAAAAGGGCATGTGGCTCGGTGACTTGATGTATCACCTTGGCAAAGAGGTCGCCTTAGAGAATGCAGGTGGGTCCAAGGTTTGAGACACGTGGCTCGGAGACTTGGGATGTCGTCCTGGATAATGCACGTGGCCTAGCTTTTAGATATTCCTTAGTGGGAAATGATTTGTGTGACATGTAATCGACTGGTTCGATTTGTTTGGAGTAAATGGGTGCCTATTGTGAATTATACTGACTTACAGTTGGGATCTGAGGCCAAGGTAAGTCCTCTGACCTGTACATGTTTAGGCAGCCTATAGTATAATGGTTTACTAATCGGGCCTTAGTGGGGTAGAACTCGCTGAGGTGTAGTCTCATCCCGGTTTGGGAAAAACATTTCAAGACTCCGATGAGGAGCTGAGGAGGAGGGATCTGAGAAGGAGAACTCTGGGGTAAAACCTGAGGAGAAGAATTTTGGAAGAAGAAGATAATCTTGAGAGGGGCCTTGAGTACAGCCCAGATGGACTAAGATTCTATTTTCTTTTGAGATCTCTATTTTGATGTGAATAGAGATAGAGTAAAAAGTTGTGAAGTACTCTGGTTTGTGTTTTGTATAAAAGTTTGGTTATAAGTTTCAATATGAAAAATATGGCCTTGCTTTTCTATCCCATCGATTTATTGTCTGGGGATTTATAACTGCTTCCGCATGTGCTTAATAAATGAAAGGGTTGACAATACATAGTCTTGGGATATCGCATTATAAAATCGACCAAAAGAGAAGGATGTGTGCGTGCCCGAAGATCAGGGTGTGACATCTCATGTTTGTCAAGTGCTTCAATAATTTCGGGCAGTTTCCAATTTTACAATGACACTAAGTTTATGAAATCATGTATTGTGTGATCATTTCCCTATCATAGAAATGAGGCGCAAAATTTAAATAGTACAATCAACATGTATCATCATTCACAATGTAATCCGTGAAGCTTTTACATGTTTTTCATATAGCACTAGTGTTTTCCGGTAGACTCATTATATCCATATTTTATAAATGACAATGAATGTCGTATGGCATTCATTTAAATTTTGTTTCGTGTGAATCTCTCGTTTCCATCAAAACCTCTCACCCCCACCCTTCGACCCCGCTCGATCACCCACCTCTACAATTGCTACATGCTCAAGCAATCTCCGACTTCGACCTCATGTCACGGGATGGGTTAGGACTTAACCGATGAACAACTGGCACATGTCAAAGACGAAAGACAGAGTAGGCCGACAATTTTGCCTTTACGATGAATGGAAATTGAACACGTAGTGTCGTTTTAGAGCATGTGATGTATTACAAAAGCTCAATCCCTAAATGCAGTGAAAATTTATGCGTTCACTCAATGATAAGACATGAGATGGTGCCTTACGTGCTTCCAAACAAGTATCATATTCCTCCAGACATTGATGTCGATAAGGAACCTGCAATATCCACTTCACCTAGAGATTGCAGACAGAGAGCCCTCACCTGATGCCAAATTAGCAAGGTACTGCGCCAATGAGATTCAAATAATGTCATTCATCAGGACTAAGAAAACATAGAAAAGTAGCGAAAGCGCATGCTGCTGCTTAAAACTTGGGTTGTCTCGCCAAGTCCAAAAGCAATTAACATTTTCTGCCAGGTCTTTTCGATTGCTTCGAATGGTTTTCAAAGTATCTAGAAATAGATAAAGCAGAAAGGACCATCTTAGTGTTAGATGTATGCCCTAAAGCTGCTATGTAATAGTTACATATTAAGAATTTGAATTGTACATATAAGGATTATGTTATTTTAATTAATCCTTTATTCATTTAATTAATTAATTAACTATTAAATTAAAGCTTCATGCATGTGCACGAATTCGTGCACATGCACGAAGCGTAATGGTCAACGGTTGCTGACCATTATGCACGAAGCATGGATGGTCAGCAACCGCTGACCATCATGCCAAGATCGTGCATGAGCGGTTGCTCATGCATGATCGTCTGTAGTGGATGATCAGCAACGTTTGCTGATCGTCCATCGATTAGCAACCGTTGGTGGTCGGTTTTATTATAAAAAAAACCATTGAGGGACGAGAGTAAAAGGGCTGTTGAAAAAATTGAAAATGAGACTTTGTGTGTTTTGTCTTCTTGTTCCAGATTGACTCTTCACCATGAACAAAAATTTGGAGTTCTCTAGTTGCTGAATATTGAGAAAAAGTGTGCCTGTGTTCTTGTGTCTTCGAGACACGAGGAAGAAAAACAATTCTCTCGTTTGAGCCGTGACTATTATACATCAAGAATACGACAGAAGTGGTAGATATCCGAAAGTTCTCTCTTCCGTTCGATGTTCGTTGTTGGTGTGTCTGAACTAGAGGTCCGACGCTTGTGGGACTCGAACTGTAGAACATCCGAACTGACTTGTTTCAAAGCGCGCTTCGAGAGGTATTTCGTTTAACTCCCTTTTATGTTTAGATGTTTGATTAAAACGCACGAACAACGCCTAAGGAAAATCGTGTGTAATATTTATCTTTGTTTCCGCTGCATTCATTTCGTTAATTTTTCTTATACATGATTCATAAAACCCCAACAATGGTATCGAGCCAACCTTAGGCGTTTCGTGCGTATAATTGATTTATAGTTCAAATATTTTTTTGCGTTCTAATGGCCAATTTATTTTTATTAAGAGAATTGGTTCTCTTGCTCAAATGTGACCTATAGAAGTTGATTGATTTATGTGATAAATTTAATCAACAAAGCAAAAATTAGAACTAAATCAATTTTGAATCAAAAATCCATAACTTGTTATACTTGATGTTTATATTTTGCAAATGATATGCAGAATTTTATGTATGCCTTCCAGAGCTTTAAATTTTGAATTTATGGCTCATAAGGAAAGGTGGTGATCATGGAAAAATCCCTAATTGTTGTGATTGTTGTATGGATAAATGTATGATGATTACAGGTATTCTTTTTGGGGATGTAATTATTAAATGGAGGCTGCGTCCTTCTTTTTATATTTATTTTTACGAAATGTAATTTTAGTATAGTTTAGTATTTCAATTATTGATGCAAATACTACAAGAAAGGAGGAGCCATTGGAGGAGCCATTAAACCGGTGAGCTCTTTGGGCCCGGTCTTTGAAGAGTTCAAAGATTGAAGAAAAAATGAATAGCAGGTCCATATTATTAAAACATTAAAATGGCTAAATGGGTCTTTTTGGCTCGAGACCCATTGAACCATAATTCCATGATCACCACATAGGATAGATATTATGTGATATATATTTATTTATTGTGTTTATGATATCGTGCATGTTAAACCGGTTAATGTGCAAAGTAAGACCGTTAATAACGACCCAAATCTCCTTACAAAGAATATTAAGTCAAAACGAGTTTTGGACTCGTGGCCTTCCATTGTCGTGGTTTGATCCAATATTATAGTGGTTAACTAACCAATTATGAATACATAGGGGTTAATTACCATTTATAATATTGAACCACTCTATTATGCATATGATGTTGTGGGGTTGGAGCCAAATGATTTCTAATAACTGTCAGGTGAGGGAATCATTTGTGTTTTCAATACTTGCATGAGACAATGGGCTAGACTTAACTATGATCATGATGCCAATAACTGTTAGGTGAGACTTTCATGGTCTAGAGGCCGAAGTTATGATTGGGACTCGCATATGATGCGTTGAACAAGTTGGTTCACTCACTAAGTTCATATGACACCAATAACTGTTAGGTGAGGTGGACTTTGGACTAGTGGGACTCCAATCCCCACTAGTAATCTTTACCCAACAAAGATTACCGCTTCCCATCTTAAGGAGTATGGGATTCAAATATAAATTTAGTGGGAGGATCTATTTCATTTAAAGGCCAAAATGAAATAGTTACTTTGAAAGATACAACGGCTAACAATTTATTTTCTGCAACGGATATATTATTACTCTGAAAATGGTGACCACAAACCCACTCACTTCTATACTTGACAAGAATTGTTTGACTGGACCCAATTTCACTGACTAGGTGAGGAATTTGAGAATTGTTCTCAATTCAGAAAAAATTGGGTATGTGCTTGATGAAAAGATGCCAACCTCTTTTCCTGAGGGTGGGACCCAAGAGGAGCGTGTCACTTATGATAAGTGGTGTGACGATGACTTAAAAGTTAGGTCATATATGCTTGATTCTATAAATAATGAATTACAGAAGAAGTATGAATCTATGGAAAATGTTGGGTCGATCATTTTGCACTTAAAGGAATACTTTGATGAGAATAGTCGAACCTCTAAATATGAGATATCTAAGGCATTGTACCATATGAGGATGGCTAAAGGATCATCTGTTAATGATCATGCTTTAAAAACGATCTGGCACATTGAAGAATTGGCTAGGCTGAATCTCGTTACGGACAATGAGTTAGCTGTGGATTTGATCCTCCAATCTTTACCCGATTCCTTCTCTAGTTTTGTCCAAAACTTCCACATGCATAAGATGGAGAAAACTCTTGCTGAGTTACATAACATGCTGGTAGTTTATGAGAAGAAAATGCATAACACGAGGCCAAATGTAGTAGCTATGGCTAAGGCTTCTTCTTCAAAGGGTAAGACTATTTTAAAGAAGAATAAATGGAAGAGGCCTGCCAAACTTATTGTGCAACCAAAACCCATGATTGATAAAGGGAAATGTCATTACTGTGGTGTCAAAGGGCACTGGAGGAGGAACTGTAAGAGGTACCTCGCGAGCTTGAAGGTCAAGCTCAAGAACCGACCTTATGAAGGTATGGTGTCTATGCTTATTGAAACTAATATTATGGTTAGTACTGAATCCAGCTTATGGGTTCTAGATTCTGCTGCAATTTCACATTTTTGTATGTCTTTGCAGAATCTGGAAATAAGCAAGATGCTAGGGCGAAAGGACATTGTCCTGACGTTTACCAGTGGGGCAAGAGTTGCTGCTTTAGCTATAGGGACTTTTCGTTTATGTTTGGCTTCTGGACATGTAATGGTTTTAAAGAACTGTTTGCATTATAAGAATATTGTTAGGAACATCATCTTTATACCTCGTCTGGGTAAAGAGAATTATGATTTTTCTTTTGCTGATGATGTATGTTCTATTTATCATAATAGAATATGTGTTGGTTCTAACTTATTAACCAACAATCTTTATACCATTACAATGCCCAGTAATGCGATTACCAATGTCAATAAGCAAAATAGAATTGATATAAATGCCATAACTAATAAACGCCCTAGAAACGGTCCAAATAAAAAGTATGTTTGGCATCTTCAATTAGGTCATATTGGAGAAAACATAATTAACAAGTTGAGTAATGATGGATACATTGATCCTTCAAATTTTGAGTCATACTCGACTTGTGAGGCATGTCTTCTAGGAAAAATGACCAAAGCGCTTTTTGTGGGACAAAGTGCACGAGCTGCTGACATATTAGAATTAATACATACAGATGTATGTGGACCAATTAATGAAACTGCTAGAGGTGGTTATAATTACTTCATTACCTTCCCTGATGATCAGTCACGGTATGGTTATTTATACCTCATGAAGTATAAATCTGAATCCTTTAAAAAGTTCAAGGAATTCAATGCTGAAGTTGAGAAACAAATAGGAAAATGTATTAAGGCTCTTCGATCATATCGAGGAGGTGAATACCTTAGTACTGAATTCCTGGACTTTCTTAAAGAGAATGGCATTTTATCACAATAGACACCTCTTGGAACTCCAGAACATAATGGTGTATCTGAACGAAGAAATCATACTTTATTAGATATGGTACGATCTATGATGAGTTACATCAATTTGCCAATATCCCTTTGGGGATATGCCCTTGAGACTGCTATATATATACTGAATAGAGTGCCGTCCAAATCTGTTCCAACTACGCCCTATGAGATATGGCATAGTAGGAAACCTAGTCTTAATCATATTAAGATTTGGAGTTGTCCAGCTTTCGTGAAAAAGCTGAAAATGGAAAAATTGGAGGCAAGATCTGAACAAGGTCGCTTCATTGGATATCCAAAGGAAACTTTTGGATATTATTTCTATTTTCATTCAGACCAAAGAATTTTGGTATGCAAGCACGCTTCTTTTTGGAGAATCAGCTCATCCAAGAAAGTGGTGCTGGGCGGAAAATAGTCTTACAAGAAGAAAATAATGAAGTATCAAACAACAGAGTTTAGATACCAATCTCTGATTCAGTGGAAGCTTTTGATACACAACCTCTTAAGAGAAATGCGAGAGCGTCTCGCCCACCTACTCGTTATAGACACTCGGTTGATCATATTGAACCATTATTCATTGTGAATGATAGTGATCAACCCGGTGATCCTAAAACCTATGAGGAGGCGATATTGGACATCGATTCTGGTAAATGGCTAGAAGCCATGTAATCCGAAATGGATTCAATATATTCCAATGAGGTATGGACCTTGACTGACTTGCCTGATGGTATTGTACCAATTGGCTGTAAATGGATCTTCAAGAGGAAAATGAATGCTAAAGGTCAAATTGGAATTTACAAAGCACGGCTAGTGGTGAAAGGATATTGTCAAAAAGAAGGAATTGATTATGACGAAACTTTCTCACCTGTGGCCATGCTAAAATCCATTCGGATTATGTTGGCTATAGCTGCACACCTTGATTATGAGATATTGCAGATGAATGTCAAAACGGCTTTTCTAAATGGTTTTCTTGATGAGGACATCTATATGAAATAGCCACAGGGTTTTGAATCCAATAGTGAAAAACAGAAGGTGTGTAAGCTTAAGAGATCTATTTATGGACTTAAACAAGCCTCCAGAAGTTAGAACATCCGTTTTAATGAGGTAGTCAAATCGTTTGGCTTCATCAAAAATCCGAATGAATCTTGTGTATACAAGAAGATCAGTGGGAGTGCAATTGCATTTCTAGTTTTGTATGTCAATGATATACTTTTAATTGGAAATGATGTACCAATGATATTATCGATAAAACTATTCTTGTCATAGAAATTCTTCATGAAAGATTTAGGAGAGGCAACTTACATTTTAGGTATCAAGATCTATAGAAATAGATCAAGACGATTGATTGGCTTCTCACAATCTACGTACATAGACAAAGAGTTAACACGGTTTAACATACAATGTTCCAAGAGAGGATTATTGCCTTTTAGGCAAGTGATCCGTCTTTCTAAAGAGATGTGTCCCAATACTCCTGAAGAAAGAGAGCGGATGGCAAAGATACCATATGCATCCGCTATTGGAAGCATAATGTATGCTATGTTATGTACTAGACCTGATATTGCGCATGCTGTAAGTATTACTAGCAGATATCAGTCTGATCCAGGAGAAGAGCACTGGATAGCAGTCAAGAATATTCTTAAGTACTTGCGAATGACTAAAGATTTATTCTTGATATATGGAGAAGGAGAATTTAAAGTTGTAGCTTATACTGATTCTGATTTTCAATCGGATCCTAATAATTATAAGTCTACGTCTGGGTTTGTCTTTACATTCAATAGTGGTGCAGTTAGTTGAAAAAGTTCCAAACAAAGTATAACTGCCGATTCCACCACTGAGGCAGAGTATGTAGCTACTTCTGAAGCAGCAAAGGAAGCCGCTTGGATGAAAAAGTTTATTTCTGAACTTGGAGTCGTTCCTTCAATTGAGCAACCGATCACATTGTTTTGTGATAACAATGGGGCGATAGCTCAAGCTAAGGAACCAAGGTCTCACCAGAAGTCCAAGCACATTGAGAGATGCTTCCATCTCATCAGAGAAATTGTTGGGAGAGGTGATATTGCCTTGCAGAAAATTGCCTCAGCAGAAAACGTGGCAGGTCCATTCACTAAGGCCTTACCTAAGTTTTCTTTTGAAAGACATATTGACAAAATGGGTTTGAGGTACCGGACAAGTTGACTTTAGTGCAACTGGGAAATTGTTGGATGTATGCCCTAAAGCTATTATGTAATGGTTACATATTAGGAATTCTAGCTGTACTTTCATTATTATTATTTAATTAATGGCAACGACGTATTCATTCATTTGTCCAATTATTTTATATTGATGAATGATTCCATAAGATCAGTTACAACTAGATCTATTCTTGAGACGTCAAGAATATATGTGATGGGTTCATAGTTAGACTGAATCTTTAAATCATTCCTGGTCGATGGATTATTAAGTGGATATTAAAAATCCTGTTGAGACCAGTGTGTTCTTAACTTCGCCATTAAGTATTGGATACTTAAGGGAATGATGAGTCACATGTCATTGGGTATTATGATGCCTGAGTTAGAACACAGGTGTTTATATTAGACAAATTCACTGAACGTGACGCATATAGAACGATTAGCGACATGGAAGCTTTTAGCATGTGTCGTGACCAAATTTTTCGGGTGTGAACCATCTAGGGTTTGGCTAATGGATTGTTAAGCCTAGACTTAACGCGGGCTCTCCCAAACCCATACCAATTCGCGACTTAGATTCAAGTTCTTAACATGCAATTCATTTTCAATTAGGAGTCACCACTAATCTATTTTTGGTGGGTCGATTAGAAACCCAAGTAAAGTAATGGGAGTTTCACTTTACTCTTACGAACCAGAGACTAAGGATTCGGGGACTTGGTTACGCTAGATTTCTCTAACGCCCTTTCGATACCTTTATTTTTATTTTGGAAAAAATGTTTGGCAAGTAGTTTGGATTAATTTTTTAAGTCTATTTTCCTACATGTAAGGTGATCATGCAGGTACACAAACCACCAATTTAACACCTAAATAAACAATAAATAAAAAAAATGCACCTCAAAGCAACGAAAGCATCTGCAATGTTAAATTAAAATCCACATCAACAATCCTAGATATGGTTTCTAATTAACACGCAATTTTTATTTTTGTTTTCGCTTAATTAATTAAAATCATGCAATATGTAATGCAATATTAATTGAATGACCTAATTCTAATGATATGTAATTTCTCATTAAATGGGCCTAGCGAAAATACTAAATGACATGCATCTCAATGAATCTAACCCTAATGACGTGCATATGACAATTTTTTACCTAAAAGAATGCATTTCATCCTAAATAATAAAACTAATTTAACCTATGACATTTTTTGTATATTTCAAGAAATTCGAAATTAGGTGGAATGAAAAAATTACCTAATTAGATTAAGATTCTATTTAATTTATATTAGGAATTAGGTTGAGCCACATCCTAATTTAAACTAAAATATTATCTTAACCAAAATAATCCTAAAATGCAATATATCTAAAAAAAGTACCTAAACTTATAATAAATTAAAAAATTATCTAAATTAAACTAAGTGCAATTTTTATCCTAATATGCAATGCGTGCAAAATGTACCCTAACTCTACATGATACATGCATGATGATTTTTTTTTTTTTGTGTTTCTGTTTTCTTTTTTTTTTTTCTAAATTTCGAAATTAATAATTGCCAAATAATTAAACATGCAATCCAAGTTAAGAAAAGAACTAGCAACCAAAATTAATTGATTTGATTTTTTTTATTTTTGAAAATTCGAAGTAAAATACCTATTATGAACATGCAAACCCTAAAACTACATTTTTTTTATTTTTTTAAAAGAAAACTAATTTAAGTAACACCACAGCAAATCAAGCCATATTGATACCTAAATTGACGAATTATATCTCGCGCATGAGATCGGGTTGGCCAATTTTACATAAATCACGAATCAAATCTCGGGCGGGAGATCGGATTGGCAATTTTTTAAGCAATTGCGAGTCGGATTTCGGGCGCGAAAATCGGATTGACAATCACTAATTTCAAGGCAATTTCATATCATGGAATTTTAATTTCACATTAAAGGAATAATTACACTAAAAAGATAAAAATAAAATAGCATAAATAATAAAACAAAAGTAAGATAAAGAAAATACCTAAATTTTCTTTTGCTTTTTCTTTTTCTGAAAAAAGAAAAAGAAAAATAAATCAAAGGTGGCCGGTCGGGCGAGGGGAGATCGTCGGCTAGGGTTCCGGCGAGGGCACCGGGAGCTGCGCGACGGCGGCGCGGCACCAGGGGGCTTCGGAATCACCACGGGGCGACGCGAGCGGCACGGTGAAACCGGTGGGTAGCGTCACAGGCAAAGCAGGGGCTTCGAGTCTCCTGGCGTCGGTCACGCAGGCTGCGAAGATCGAATCGTGGCTACCGCGGGGACCTCGGATCTGCAGGCGCAGTGGTCTTCGGCTAAGGCGAAACGCGGCGAGACCAGAGGGAGCGGCGGCAGCGTCGGGGAAGGGCAGCGGCGTCGTGGACCGGCGCTGGGTTGCGGCTTCACGAGGGGAAGGCAGCTGGGCGTCGAGGCGTTTTGTCGGGGTCTGATCTGCGCGTGGTTAGGAGCGGAGCAAAGGCGACATCGGATGTGGGTCTTCGTCGAGATGGGCGGAGACAGATCTGCAGAGGTGGGTCGCAACAAAAGGGATTGGCGCGGCGTCCAGGGGTTCCTATTGCAGGCGTGGGCAGAGACGAGGCGGAGGCGGCGGGTCGCGAGCCAGAGCAAGCGGCGGCGTGTCGTCGAGGCTCCGAGGGCTCGACATCGGGGCGGCACAGGTCAATGGGGCTCGCGGGTAGAGACTTGCAGCTCGAGCGCTCGCGGACGGAGATCGGCGACGGCGACGGCGGGGTTCAATGGCAACAGGGCCGGCGAAGGCCCTCCCTTGCGGGGAAGATGAACAGTCGCGCGAGGGGAGGGCTTTTCTTTTTTTTTTTTTTTTTTTTACTTTTCCTCTCTCCACTCACTTTTTCACCTTTTTCTCTCTTTTTTCACCGACGGAAAGGACCCCCTTTTTTCCCACCGTACGCGACTCTTTTATACACCAAAAAAAATGTATCTTCGTGGTATATTTCATTGCCAATTTTGCTCGTGTAAAATTCCATTGAATATATCATTTCACCCTACGCAATATTTTTTGCATATTCGATCAAAAAAATTCCCCTTTTGCGCAAAAAATTCCCCTTTTGCGCAAAAAATGCATCTCTAAATCTATATAAAATAAAATCTTAACCAAATATAAAATTTGCCTAAACTATATGTCATGTGGTTATGATTTTTATTTTTATTTTTTTATTTAGCAAAAAATTTATGTGTCAACAGCTGCCCCTCTTTGAAGGTGAGCTCGCAGAGGTTGCCTTCAAAGACAAATTGAGACCTAAATTTTGGTCATGCTCATGCAATGAATGATTTTTTGTTGGAACGTGAATTCCATTTTTTAATGCAATTTATATGATGCATGGAAATACTAATACAAATGATAGATGAAGCTACCCGGAATAACTTACCTTCGAGGAGGATAGAGTATTTCGAGGTAGTGGGTGTTACCTGTCCAAGACTCGTACCATTCTACGGTCGCCTAGAATAGTAACATGACTTTGTGAAGATACTGCCTTCCTAGGACTCGTATCATTCTACGGTCGTCCAGTATGGCAGTAAGGTTTCCTAGGACCCCTATCATTCTATGGTCGTCCAATATGACAGCAAGGTTTCCTAGGACCTGTACCTTTCTACGGTCGCCTAATATGGCAGTGTTTGGTTGTGTCTAGGACCCGTACCTTTCTACGGTCGCCTGAATAAGGAAATTGCTTTTCCAGGACCCGTACCTTCCTACGGTCGCCTGTTAGAGCAATAAATTTGTCTAGGACCCGTACCTTTCTACGGTCACCTAAACGGGGATTCGCTTTCCAGGACCCGTACCTTTCTACGATCGCCTGAATAAGGAATCATTTTCCAGGATCCGTACCTTTCTACGGTCGCCTGAATTGAGGTAATTGCTTTTCCATAACCTGTACCTTTCTACGGTCGCCTGTTAGAGCAATAAGGTTGTCTAGGACCCCTACCTTTCTACGGTTGCCTAAATTGAGGTTTTGCTTAGCTATGACCCGAACATTTCTTCGTTCGCCTAACGTTGTAGCATAAATCATCTGACCATGACTCGAACCTTTCTTCGATTGCCTTAATCAGATTGAATCTAGAGGAAAAGTCTTTGGGGGACAACTCCATTGAGTGTCAGTGTAAAGGACTCTGGGCTACGAAAGCACGCCAGGTCGATAAAAGAAATCTGGGCTACGGAAGCACGCCGAGTTGATGAAAATGACTCTGGGTTATGAAAGCATGCCAGGTCAATTATAAGGGACATCGGGCTACGAAAGCACACCGAGTCGATGAAGATGGGCCCTGGGCTACGAAAGCACGCCAAGTCAATATAAAGGACACCGAGCTACAAAAGCACGCCAGGTCAATAAAAATGACTCCAGGCTATGAAAGCACGCCAGGTCAATATAAAGGGACTCTAGGCTACGAAAGCACGCCAGGTCAATTTAAAAGGACACCAGGCTACAAAAGCACGCCGAGTCAATAAAGAGGGGAACTCTGGGCTACGAAAGCACGCCAGGTCAATTCAAAATGATAGCTTGACCGAGTCAAGTGTCGAGAATGAATAGAGATATACTTACCTGATGATGTCTCTGATTCTTTGGGATATGTCTTCTAGAACTTATATATCCTGTGGAGGCCTCTCACCTCTTGGTAGAAATAAATTTTGGAACATCGAGGATGCACCTTGAATGTTCATGATGGTTTCTCATCTCCTAATATTATGAGAGATTTTGAAAGGAACCTGACTGTCAGGAGCTCTTGGATCTTTGGAGAGAACATTATTTGTCAGACATGACTAGAGCAAAAGTGCATTCATCAAAGAAATAAGCAATTAAGGCTATTCTAGAATTCATACTTCAAAATCCACTTGAAACTTTTATCAATTCAATCAAGCTTCATGCGTAATGACTTTACCATATTTGCATCACCCAAATTCCACACGAGATATTTAGTTAAAAAGGACTTTCACTTCCTCTTATTTCGAAGGGCTATATTATGAGAATGACTTAATCTCACTATCATCATACCAGTAAGGATCCGAGTATTCTCGCAAGCAGTACAACCTTACCAATTTGAGAGGTCTTTAATATGGACCGTAATGTGGGGCTTGGTCAACTGCTCAACAAAAGGACTCTTTGAGTCAAAGCTATTGAATGAACAGTCTTGTAATCATCACCGGGTTTACAAGTCAAGAACCCTGCAAAATGAGAAAGAAATAGTCTTGATCGCACTCCTTCGAGCGATGCTTAAAACATGTGAACCCCTATGTTAATTCAAGTGCCATAATCTAAAGAGACTTATAAGGGACGTAACATAGGCCGAGTTCATGGGTTAAGAAATGAAA
Source organism: Eucalyptus paniculata subsp. matutina (assembly GCA_017140255.1). Lineage (NCBI taxonomy): Eukaryota > Viridiplantae > Streptophyta > Magnoliopsida > Myrtales > Myrtaceae > Eucalyptus > Eucalyptus paniculata. Next base: position 33,098,569 of record CM029445.1, read on the forward strand.
AGATCATTAGGCTCAAAATGTGTGTGAATGGTGAGGGTTGGTGATCATCTTGGCATTGTCACCAGTTTTCTTTTTCATCATCGGGGATTGTCTTCATGAAATGCTCCATTGATTGTAAAAACTCAACTTTTGAGTTCTTTGAGTATTGCTTTATCAGGATTCAATTCTTGCAATTGAGAGTCACCTTATCTTGACTCTCTTTTTTCATTTATGGGCATTGGCCTTGCTTTTACCAGGCACACCACTTTTTCATGCCCCTAGTTCTCGTTCATTTTTTTTTCTTTTTTTTTTCATGGGCATTGGCCTTGCTTTTACCAGGCACACTGCTTTTTTCATGCCCCTTAATTCTATTTTGAATTCAATTCTTGCGCACAATGCATGCGTCAAGCAAATGCACTTTGAATGACACTCGAACTTTTCAAGAGTCTTCATCTGCTTTTTGCATTGCCCCAATGTGGGGGATGATCACCAACTGGGTTTAAAGAAATGAAAAATTGCAGGCTCAAATGGGCTGTGCAAAGGATATAAGTATGTAGGATAGAGAAAGAAATGCTCTTCGTCATCCTAAGGCACTTAAATTACCACATGAATTCAATGTAATAGCACGACTACAAGATTGATGCAAGTGAGAGCAAGAAAATTTCAATCCATTTTCTTCACTTTATGGTATCTTCTTACCTCCAATTTGCCCCGATGTGGGGTGGTCCTTGACAGGGGTAATTTGAAAGAATTTTCACAAGTGTATGGGGCTCAAATGGGTTAAGCAATGGGTCACCCGTTGTGTTTGAGATAGAGAAATGAATTGCCCATCATCATTTCGATCATCGTACCTTTTGCGAGAGAACTCTTGACCTTGTAGATATGGAACTTCTTTCACTCATCTCACAAGTGTATAAGTAGGGGATTGTGTATAGGATAAGGCTTGCCTTTCATCATACTGACACGTCTTATTCAGCATTCTTAAGCATTGATGTCACTCTATTAAATTGTCTATCTTGACAAATCTCCACATGAAATTGGTGAGCTAAATCAACAAACAATTTACTACACTCAAACATGATTTCAAGTATTCATTCAAGGAATTGTCCCATGAAGGGATTGTCTCAGCAATGGATGTCCCTAAATTGCCTCTATCGAAAGGGAATAAACACACAAATTGATCAACCGATGATGAAAATCCGATCTTTGATTTGATGAAATCTTGCTTTTGCCCCTGCACAAAACAACGTGCATGAATAGGATACCATGCAACATCAAAGTAAATTCAAAATGCACAACCATTTTGGCTCGGATCGAGATTTTGTCTCGGTCATGTCACTACTAGAATCTGTAGTGCCCCCAATTCGTCATCTGCAAGGAAAAGAACTAGGCGTCATCTCCCAAAATTATTTATGTTCAAAAACGAGATGTACCTCTTTCACCAAAGATGGATGATCCTGTTTTAACTTGCCCCTCATTTAATGGGTGAGAATGAAAATTCCGTCAAGCATGGAAATGGAACAAACTTTGTCTAGCCCTTCAAGATGGATATTTAAAGTAGTATCGAGATGTGACCGACATTAACTCTTTAGAAACTTGTTGAGTAACAATTGAACCAATTGCAACCTAATGTGCCTTTTTCATATGCTTTCTTATCGGGTCAAGAAAGTAATGCTCTAAAACATGAAGTAAATGAGTCAAAAAATTAAACAAGGCTAATCTAACGCATGCTTTTTGGAAATGGCTTGAAAAATGATCTTTTTTTTTTGTTCTTTTGGATTTTTTTTTTTTTGGATGAGGAAGCATGAAGAAGCCCAGTCCTCAGAATTCTCCTTGGATGATATTTTCTTTTCATTGTTGGATATCGTCACCGGGCTGGTTTTGTGTACTTCATAATGCCCTTAAAATAAAACTTGTAATTTTATTGATATTCATCAATCAATTACATTTATTGAATGGAAATGCGATTTTCAAGCCCTAAAACAAGAGAAAATTTTACCAATCTCTAAAAAGCAATAAGAATTCCAACGCAGGGGAAGGCATAACTGAACATGCCCCTAATTAAATAAGGAAAGTGAACTACTTAGGATCATGAATCATGTGTGCTTGAGTTCTTCACCCTCCTTGATCTTGTGATGCAAATCCTCTAGGTCAGAGATTATTCCTTCTAGATATGTCACTAGTCTCTTCATAGTGGCATCAAATTCAGCTACCTCAGGAAAATAGGATGGTTCAAAAGTCCTCTTGGCTCTCTTCTTCGAGTCGTAGTTTTTCACTGAAGATAGAGTACCTACGTCATCACAGCCCTTTTGCTTGATGAGACAAGTCATAGTAGCAGAGAATTCATCGACTTGACTTTGGAGGTAAGCAATTCGTTTGTTTATATTGACAATGCTACGATCAAGCACCTCATTTTGATCTGCCATTTTAGCTCTCGGCCGTGTACGGATGGGTGAGCAAGATCGCTCCATAATCACCTAATTCAAATGAACGGGAACATGTAAGCATGAGGGTATATAGAAAGTCAATCCATGACAACGATCTAATCAATTTTTTCATTTTTTTTTTTTTTTGAAAATTTCATCAAATTTCATAGACATGAATCGAAGACAAATTCTCTAAAGTTTTTTTTAAATGATTGATTGCATGGCAATTTCCTCATTTCATTTCTAATTGACAAATGAATTAGATCAAATGACTAACCTAGATTGTCATGGATGGACCAAAAATAAATTGCATAGTATAAGGATAGAAGACTTACTTCGCCAAGGAAAATCAATGGCAATCACATAGACATGCGCATGGTAAGTGGCTCGATTTCTAATTTATAAGGCTTGTCAAGATGGAGTCACAAGGATGATCAGACTAGCCACGGGCTTGTGGACTATGTCGGGTCCTCATGACTTCGGCTTGGTCAAAGAACCGACCCGGGTCGCGAGCATGCAGACCGAGATGGGTACTCTTGACACCATGAAAGAAACTTCGGGATTGAGATGGGCTACTCATACCGCGAGCATGCGGTCGGAGTGGTATCCATCTCAATACCATCCTAAATGATCCTATGTGGCCCAGGTCCGGCGGCAGGTTGTGTGTGCAATAGTGTAGTCCAAAATGCAAGGCACGCACAACAGTTTAAATCAGACAGCACTTCAATAACTCAAATAAAAAATATTCATCCTCAACTCCAACCTGCAAGACAAGGGTTAGCAATCACTACTCCCCTTATACCTCACAATCTGCAAAAACATTTAACACCTTAAATGTTAGAGACGTACCTAGGATCCTCGCTGCTAAACAAAAATATTTTTTTCAAAAAAGAAAATTGGCCTAAGTCCACTAAGAGTATTAACTCAAGTCCCCAAAGGAGTCGCCAAGCTGTCGTGACCAAATTTTTCGGGTGTGAACCACCTAGGGTTTGGCTAATGGATTGTTAAGCCTAGACTTAACGCGGGCTCTCGCAAACCCATACCAATTCACGACTTAGATTCAAGTTCTTAAAATGCAATTGATTTTCAATTAGGAGTCGCCACTAATCTAGATTTCTCTAACGCCCTTTCGGTACCTTTATTTTTATTTTGAAAAAAATGTTTGGCAAGTGGTTTGGATTGATTTTAAGTCTATTTTCCTACATGTAAGGTGATCATGCGGGTACACAAACCACCAATTTAACACCTAGATAAACAATAAATAAAAAAAACTCACCTCAAAGCAACGAAAGCATCTGCAATGTTAAATTAAAATCCACATCAACAATCCTAGATATGGTTTCTAATTAACACGCAATTTTTATTTTTGTTTTCGCTTAATTAATTAAAATCATGCAATATGTAATGCAATATTAATTGAATGACCTAATTCTAATGATATGTAATTTCTCATTAAATGGGCCTAGCGAAAATACTAAATAACATGCATCTCAATGAATCTAACCCTAATGACGTGCATATGACAATTTTTTTCCTAAAAGAATGCATTTCATCCTAAATAATAAAACTAATTTAACCTATGACATTTTTTGTATATTTCAAGAAATTCGAAATTAGTTGGAATGTAAAAATTACCTAATTAGATTAAGATCCTATTTAATTTATATTAGGAATTAGGTTGAGCCACATCCTAATTTAAACTAAAATATTATCTTAACCTAAATAATCCTAAAATGCAATATATCTAAAAAAAAGTACCTAAACTTATAATAAATTAAAAAATTATCTAAATTAAACTAAATGCAATTTTTATCCTAATATGCAATGACGTGCAAAATGTACACTAACTCTACATGATACATGCATGATGATTTTTTTTCTTCTTTCTTTTTTTTCTAAATTTTGAAATTAATAATTGCCAAATAATTAAACATGCAATCCAAGTAAAAAAATGAACTAGCAACCTAAATTAATTGATTTGATTTTTTTTTTTTTGAAAATTCGAAGTAAAATACCTATTATGAACATGCAAACCCTAAAACTACATTTTTTTTAATTTTTTTTAAAGAAAACTAATTTAAGTAACACCACAGCAAATCAAGCCATATTGATACCTAAATTGACGAACTATATCTCGCATGAGATCGGGTTGGCCAATTTCACATAAATCACTTAATCGGATCTCGGGCGGGAGACCGGATTGGCAATTTTAAGCAATTGCAAGTCGGATTTCGGGCGTGAAAATCGGATCGACAATCACTAATTTCAAGGAAATTTCATATCATGGAATTTTAATTTCACATTAAAGGAATAATTACACTAAAAAGATAAAATAAAATAGCAAAAATAATAAAACAAAAGTAAGATAAAGAAAATACCTAAATTTTCTTTTGCTTTTCTTTTAAAAAAGAAAAAGAAAAATAAATGGCGGCCGGTCCGGCGAGGGGAGATCGTCGGCTAGGGTTCCGGCAAGGGCACCGGGAGCGGCGCAACGGCGACGCGGCACCAGGGGGCTTCGGAATCACCACGGGGCGACGCGAGCGGCACGGCGAAACCGGTGGGTAGTGTCATGGGCGGAGCAGGGGCTTCGAGTCTCCTGGCGTCAGTCACGCAGGCTGCGAAGATCGGATCGTGGCTACCGCGGGGACCTCGGATCTGCAGGCGCGGTGGTCTTCGGCTAAGGTGGAACGCGGCGAGACCAGAGGGAGCGGCGGCAGCGTCGGGGAAGGGCAGCAGCGTCGTGGACCAGTGCTGGGTTGCGGCTTCACGAGAGGAAGGCAACTGGGCGTCAAGGCGTTCCGTCGGGGTCTGATCTGTGCGTGGTTAGGAGCGGAGCAAAGGCGGCGTCGGATGTGGGTCTTCGTCGAGATGGGCGGAGACAGATCTGCAGAGGTGGGTCGCAACGGCAGGGATTGGCGCGGCGTCCGGGGGTTCCCGTTGTAGGCGCGGGTAGAGACTAGGCGGAGGCGGCGGGTCGCGAGCCAGAGCAGGCGGCGGCGTGTCGTCAAGGCTCCAGGGGTTTGGCGTCGGGGCGGCGCAGGTCGACGGTGCTCGCGGGTAGAGACTAGCGGCTCGAGCGATCGCGGACAGAGATCGGCGACGGCGACGACGGGGTTCGACGGCGACAAGGCCGGCGAAGGCCCTCCCCTGCGAGGAAGATGAACAGTCGCGCGAGGGGAGGGATTTTTTTTTTTTTTTACTTTTCCTCTCTCCACTCACTTTTTCACCTTTTGCTCTCTTTTTTCACCGACGGAAAGGACCCCCTTTTTTCCCACCGTATGCGACTCTTTTAAACACCAAAAAAAATGTATCTTCGTGATATATTTCATTGCCAATTTTGCTCGTGTAAAATTCCATTGAATATATCATTTCACCCTACGCAATATTTTTTGCATGTTCGATCAAAAAAATTCCCCTTTTGCGCAAAAAATGCATCTCTAAATCTATATAAAAAAAATCTTAACCAAATATAAAATTTGCCTAAACTATATGTCATGTGGTTATGATTTTTATTTTTATTTTTTTATTTAGCAAAAAATTAACCCAAAAATTTAGGTGTCAACAGCGTGGTCAATGTCTAATTGTTCATGTTTTGGTCTTGTGTAAATAATCCTTAGACCTGAGGCACAGTGTTAACTTGTGTATTGAAAAACTATGATTCACGGGTGCACATAATGCCGGGTCGTTGATCCGTCTTTATACCTGATGGTCATAATTTGTTCATATATGAAGTTACACGTGTGCGCAATATGGAATTTGTCTCCTTGTTATATGCAAGGTATGATAATGATGTCCTATGCGATTTAATTGTAACACTGTATTGAAATCCTCGGCCGGGGTTGTAACCGAGAATAAATTGTTTATGTCTCGAATAAAATGCATGTCAATTAGATTTGTGCATATGATCAAATTAATGACTTGACAAATATTCCATGGTCTTTATTTGATCGGGACATAGTAAGACAGAGGGATTAAACTACAGTGTAGCCAAAGCTGACAGGTTAATTATGTTCTTAAAGTATTCACAGTATCTGGGTAGCCATAACATATTGCTAAATGTCAATCGTGGCTTGTAGGACCTAAAAGATTAATCGGGACAATTAATTCTTTTGGAAGTACTAATGTGTCAATACAAGTCTTACTACCAGCTTAGTGATGAACCTAGGGATGTCACACACCATAAACAATTAGGATGACGTGGAACAAAAGAAAAATATTATTGCAAATGTGTTTGCAATTACTGCAATCGAATTGAGTTGATTTGAAATTAAATTAAATGAGATTTAATTTAATTTGTGTTATAGTCACGAGCCTACTTGCATATGATGCACACGCATGCCCAAAGTGGATATAAGTTAACATACCCCAATTGTGTACTTTAATTATTGGCTTTAGTGCAAGTGAGAGATTGTTAGATGTATGCCCTAAAGCTGCTATGTAATAGTTGCATATTAAGAATTTGAATTGTACATATAAGGATTATGTTATTTTAATTAATCATTTATTCATTTACTTAATTAATTAACTATTAAATTAAAGCTTCATGCATGTGCACGAATTCGTGCACATGCACGAAGTGTAATGGTCAGCGGTTGCTGACCATTATGCACGATCATCTGCAGTGGATGATCAGCAACGGTTGCTGATTGTCCATCGATTAGCAACCGTTGCTGGTCGATTTTATTATAAAAAACCATTTAGGGACGAGAGTAAAAGGGCTGCTGGAAAAATTGAAAAGGAGACTTCGTGTGTTTTGTCTTCTTGTTCCGGATCGGCTCTTCACCATGAACAAAAATTTGGAGTTCTCTAGTTGCTGAATATTGAGAAAAAGTATGCATGTGTTCTTGTGTCTTTGAGACACGAGGAAGAAAAACAATTCTCTCATTCGGGCCGTGACTATTATACATCAAGAATACGACAGATTCTTTCCACGTGATTGCTAGCACGATCGAAGTGGTAGATATCCGAAAGTTCTCTCTTCCGTTCGACGTTCATTATTGGTGTGTCTGAACTAGAGGTCCGACGCTTGTGGGACTTGAATTGTAGAACATCCGAACCGACTTGTTTCAAAGCGCGCTTCGAGAGGTATTTCGTTTAACTCCATTTTATGTTTAGATTTTTGATTAAAACGCACGAACAACGCCTAAGGAAAATCATGTGTAATATTTATCTTTGTTTCTGCTGCATTCATTTCGTTAATTTTTCTTATACATGATTCATGAAACCCCAACACCTAGTACAAGGTCAAAAATTGAAGGCTTTCAATGACTGAATCAGTCTCGATTTAGAGAATATGAAATCATTCGAGACCACTCCTGAAAGCTAACTCTCGACTCTGGAAATGGCAAACCGTGTCTATATGTATAAAGAGATGTACTAAGTGATAAATTAATTGATAGCATATTACTAGCATTTTTCAGATTTGATGCACCATGAGTCAAATGCACCGATGGGGAAACGAACAGAACCACCATGTCTATGCAAGTATGCTGACTAGTATAATGCCTAGCCAAACCTTTACATGAAGAGATTCGCCAGTAGAAAGTCCAAAACAAGTCAGGGCGACGATGCTGAATATCGAAGCGTTAAATATCATGAATGCCTTCAGAGAAAGTAAAGACAGGGTTTGAATCGAAGTAGCTCAAGCTTCGAGCCATCAAAAGTCGACAGTTGGAAAGGTCCCCTGAAGTTTGCAGCCCGGGGGCCAACTGTAATGAGGTTCAGAGCTAGCGAAATTGGCATATGTGCAGCATCTAATGGAGCATTTATTCTCATTCCCTGTGCCTCCAGTGAAGGACAAGCAAGATTACCGTCGGTTACGAGATGTGGAGCGGACCCTGCCACCTCTCCTGATCCGACAAAGCCGATAGGAATAGCAGGGAGCTTGTCAGGTTCAGCTCTGCTCATCATCATCTTAAACCACAGGCGCAAGCACAGTTAGCATCACAACTCGAAGTTGAAACTACGTTGTTCGACTAGAATGCACACCGCGACTATCATGTTGTCATTAGCAGTGTGCTCTACCAATGGTAGCAATTACGATCATCTAAACATACAATTACTATCGAAAGAATATTCATATCCTCTGAAGCAAGACTTGACGAGGCAAATAAAGTTTTGCCACGCCTCGTGCCGTAAGCCGACAAAGGTACCTGTGCTATCAAACGATGCATGTATTTAAACTAGTGCAGATGACAGAATTCACCAAGTAAAATAGTGTGCACAAGCAGTTAATTTATATTAAGAATCTGATCAAGTTGGTAAGTAGCTTTCAGATGGAGATGAATAGTTAAGCTCATTGCCAGAGTAGGTACTATGTTCGACGCGATGGATAAAAAGTAAACGATATGACACGGAAACATCTCAAGAATCGAGATTCTTGTTGAGAAACTAAAGGTTCCTGTAGTTCGTCACGCTCACTAGAGAATCATCCTAATGAGAAAGACCGTTGTGACAGGAGACTGTGGAGCTGTCTCTTCCTGTTCATTTGACATTTGTTGCTCGGCTACACCATGAATGGAAGGCAAGAACAGTTGAAACCTCACATAACGAAGTGTTCAGAGTACGACAACAACCTAGTGGCCACATTTCCAACATAGAATGGGGAGCTGAAGGGTTCGAATCCCCACCTTTTCAAAGGGCTGAGGTGGGGATGAATTAGTTTTAAGCGTGAGTTTTGACTCTCACGCCCTACTATGAAGCATGACAAAAATCTAAGAGTGAGTATTAAAATTGTAACATCCCGGGCCCCACTGTGTAATATTGTCCGCTTTGGGTTACCCGCCCTGGCGCGGACGAACCGCCATCTCAACCACGGTCTTTTCCCTCACGGCTTTAAAACGTGTTACCTAGGTTAGAGGGACCAAGCCTTATAAGCTAACCAAGACCTCCCTCCTTAGGTGATGTGGGAAGTCGTCCGCGCCAGGGCGGGTGACCCAAAGCGGACAATATTACACAGTGGGGCCCTGGATGTTACAAAAATAGGAGTAGATTATGATTGATAAAAAAAAAAGTATGACAACAAGACTTGTCTAATGGACGGAAAAATTCATAGGCTGAACATCAAGGTCTCCGTAAACCGACTTCCAGAAGCAAACAATAATAAACAGATGGCCTCACTTGGAAGAGCCCTCGCTAAGTGGCTCGAGGAGCTGAAGAGATTCATGGAAAAACGTCCCCAAGTGAAAGGTGAGCAGAGGACAATTCAGGCGTAAATTGTGTATCAATTCCGCTTGTGGAGGAACTGATTGTTGACAAGGCGATGCACTTAAGTTGAGGTCATGTGGCACGGATTGCTCCGGGCCATCTTGAACTTCATACAGGTACAAACTCTATCTCCATATTGAGCAAGCTTACAAAGCTTTATTCATGATATAGAGGTATTAGCACGTGCTGAATGGACCAATTATTTGGACAAAAAAAATTTGTGCTCGTGTTCGTGATTTCTAGAAGGGAAATTCACAACAAAAAGGGAAAAGATACGACATTTTAATAAGTGACCATATTACTATGGGAAAAAGAAGAAGAAGAAGAAGAAGATGTGCAGTTAAAACGTCATTAGATGCTTGTGTGACTACTAGCATAGCCCTTAAACAAACAGCAGAAGTGTGAAATATTAATGATTATTTATCTTTCTCACTCATTAAAAAAATCATTTATTTTTATTTTTCATGTCATATGTTAGTGAGGCCCCAAGTAGCAAACCTTCAAGATCACTAGCGCCAGGGATTCTTACCAGTCAACGATATCGACGCTGTCTTAACTGTTTTTTTTTTTATTGCTCTTCTTGTTATTTGTGCTTTAGATCCCATGGTTTTCTAAATTGATCCCAAGCAAAATCAAAATAAATAATTCAATCAATATAGATATACATACATACATACATACACATACATACATATATATATATATATATATATATATATAATGTATGTATGTATGTATGTATATATAGATTACATCAAGAAGGATTGAAGAGTATACGCCAACTGAGAGATACTCGCGTCCTCTACCATGTTGATGGAAGGTGTGCAATTTGACAACCATTATGAGGGAAAAGCAGTTTTTTATTCATAAGCTAATTAGCATTATCCACCAGTCAACAATTATAAATATATATATACATTACATCAAGGAGGATTGAAGAGCATACACTAACTGAGAGATACTTGTCTCCTCTACTATGCTGATTAATTTGACAACCATTATAAGGGACAAGCAATTTTTTTATTCATAAGCTAATTAGCATTATACATCAGTCAACAATGCCTATTACATAGAAAATCTATTTCTTTCTCTTTTAATTACACTTTCACTTATGATGCTCATTAGGGCTCCATTTGTTTTGCTGAAAAAGAATTTCCATGAAAATATTTTTTAAAACACTTTTTGATGTTAAAAATGCTAAAGTCAACCGTCAAATATCTTTGATAGAAAAGCGCTCACCACTCGAAATCAAAAAAAAATGATTTCTCATTTTGAATAAGAAGAAAACATTTTTGTGACATCAGTGGACTTCGACCATGCTTAGAGCTTCTATAAAAATCTCTCTCTCTCTCTCTCATCCTTGCTTGCTTCCATAATTGATTTTCTCTATTTTTCATGGATCAATAGTAATCCTCTACTTTATTATAAAATAATTACTTCCTATACTTGATTTCCCCCTTAAAACTATATTTTACCATTGGAGAGCACATAAGATATTTTTAAAGATATCGAAGTACATTGTACTTACCACTTCACTTCTTTCCAATACTAATTTCGAAATTGGAGGAAAAAGAAAGAAGACATTGAATTCTTTCACGAATGTTTAGAATTCATAATCACCGGACTTTACAGCTTCTTTTTTACCGTATTTGCTTTTTAAAGGTATTTCACTTGAAATCTTTGGGTGTTTTATCAATCGCCGGATGTCCAGGTTAACAAAAATCATTTCAATTTTCGAAATTTGCAATTTTATTCCAAGGACTTTTAGTTAAATCTAAGATACAACATCGCTTTCTCTAACCTTGACCTCAGCAAAGTCAAGTCAAGATGTCGCCCTCAACAAAAACTGATCTGAATCTTGCAGTTAAAATTACAAGCGAAATATACATATATACACACAATACTCAAAAAGAACTTGCCAGGACAGTTCAGCTCCAATCCCCAGCTGAAAGGTAAGAATTCACTTCTGTCATGTTGAAATCTATACGGATGTGAGGAAGCCATCACCCCAGAACACTCCTCTTCAACTCTAAACTCAAAAAAATCGAAGATTTACACAGAGATTGACGAAGACAGCATGCCCAAGATCACTCAACAGCAACAATAGCAGCAGCAGCAGCCAAGAAAAGAGCGGACAGAAAAGGAAGATATACATGTAATGTCATTCGACTTTGCTTAATGTATTTGTTGTCCAGATGCCCTTTGAAGGTGGAGCAGTGCCTGTGATCTTTACGACCGTCTGGTGCTTGTGCTGTCGTCGCCTTTTCTTGGTAATTTTATTGTTGTTGCCGTCGCTTTCGTGGGAAGGGTTGTTTGCACATTTCATTACGTCAACCTTTACGATGTGGTGATCCGATGTCCCTTTCAATGACAGGACTGAATATAACCCAGGAACGAACTTATATGGGCAATCTGGTGATGCTAGTATGTAGTCCACCCTCGTACCGTATTTGCATGTCCCTTGCATGCCTGAAATAGAATAAATGGTTTTGGATTACATATTCGGACAGTAGTCTCTCGAATAATGACTTTGGACTTCAATTTTTATTCCACGAATTTTCATATCAAAGGTTGTTATCGACACAATAATGACAATAACAGGTGTGTGTACATGTATATATTCAACGAGAGCATCATGCTTCAAATGTTATGAATTTCCGTCCATTCAAGCTAATCATGTGATCATCGAGCTAAAGGAGCATCATGCTCGAAAATCGCCTTAGATTAGCCATTTGACAAAGTGAAAAAGAAAAATTGAAAGATGGGAAAGCAAACGAGTGAGTTCTTACTTTGTCCTTTGGCAATGACGACCATGGACTCGCATTCTCCAGAGAAGTCCTTAGCATCTGTGTACTGCTTGCTCTTCAGAAACCTCATGACTTCAACCTTTGGGGTTGGTTTTCCTATCTCCTCATAGAACTATAACAAAAAGTGTCAGTGATTACACAAACGCCCTAGCTTAAGCTATCAAGTAATCGAGTTTCGCATGCTAATGATTAAAAAGGGCATGTGCATACCTTGACGATGTCAGTCCACTGCTCTTGTGAGTAATCAGTCTCGTCAAGAGAGTTGAGGCCGCCGGCCAAGATGTGGGGGGAGTCACTCGACTGGATGATGGCGCTGACCTGCTTCATCCGCCAATTCTCGTCGAGATGATCCAGGTGGGTGCACTGGAAATTCACTTCCCCAACATGAAGCACTTCTATTGTCGCCTTCAGCACATTCCTGTGTAACCAAACACATCAAGTTCACAGCCACTTTGATTCCAGTCAATTTAATACGTTGATTGACTATATTACTATCAACTTTTTACATCTTTTTTTTTTTAATTTTCACGCAACAGAAATGCATAATCCCTCCACTGTTTAAGATGCGGCTTAATTAATCGAACGCAAAACTCTCAGAAATTGATCCATGACGAGCAATTGCTTGCTGTCTCAAGCAAGTTGATTCTATCTGGTCTGTCTTGCTTGAGAGAAATGTACCTTTCCTTGAAGATGAGTAGTCCTTGTACAGTCTTCAGGTCAAACATCTGATTTGGCAAATACATAAAATAAAGCAAAGGCAAAATCCTCCCCACGTTACTGTCCTGCCTACATACACCTTACCCTGCTCTCATCTAACAGACGCACAGCTCTCATCCTTCATTTATCTTCCCAACTCCTTATTTAAATACTAAAGAGCAAATATATATATATGATTTAGCAGCTTCCTAAGCATTCTCTTGACTAAGTCAGCAATTAATGGAGAATGATCTTTAAAGCTGACTCTCTACCACCCACTAAATGCAACCGGAAATGAAAAAAGAGGAACGATAGATGACAATTGTATAGAGAACCCACATCCAAAATCATAGAAAGAAAATTGGGTTTTTTTCTTTATTTTATTTTATTTTATTTTATTTTTAATTCTGACTGGCATTGCTCACAGCTGGTGCTGGGATCTTTGGACAGGCCCACCATCGGTGTTGCAGAGAGCTCTCCGTGAGCTGTCCGAAGGCAAAAGGCTGTAGAAGAAAAGCCTTACAGCCTTGACCCGGAGCTTCGATCTCGCGTCCTACCGGAGCGGATTCATCCGTGACGAAGCGCGGTTTTTGATCGGCGACGCTGTCATCGCCGGAGCTGATCTCGCCGCAAGGGTTTTCCTCCATCGGCGGGCGATTGGAGATTGAGCGCCGGCGGTTGGGAATCGCGAGGGGGGATCGATTTCGTTCTCTCTCGATCTCTACCTCCTCCGGACCCTCTCGAACCCTAGAAGACGGAGCAGCTGCTGATCGAGGAACTCGTGGCGCGAGGCTCGGATTCCCGCCGAGTTTTCAGAGATATCAGTTCGGCTCCGACGGTAGAGATCCGGAGGCGGTGACATCGGCAGCAAAGGCTAAGAGGACCCAAGTTAAGCCCAATAATGGGCCGGACCGATCAGTATAGGCCAAATAATGGGCCGGGCCATACGACAAACGCCTAAGAAGTGGGTAGAGGAAGGCCCAAACGTCCAGCGCTGCAAGGTGTGGACATTTTAAGGCACGAGGGGCAATGACCGGTTGAGGTCATTAAACTAGGCCGGGCCGAGACCCGAGATCAGGTTTAAGCAAAACACACAGGCCCACTCCATGCCTCCATTAAAATAATCGAACATAGCACTTATGGCTAGTACGTAATTTTCGGTAGTCTCCGAAAGCTTCACAATAGAAAGTTCATCCATCAAAAAAATTTACAGCTTTTCCCTGTTTGACTACATAACCAAGTGTGTGTACTAGGGCATTCTAACAAAATCAGAACATTGGCTTTTCACCCGTGATTTTATCATCGAAATACAATATTTCACGTCATTTAAATGCGTTTTCCAGGTTAAAATAAGATTACCTGGCCGATTAACAAAAACTAAGCAAAATGAATAGCTCGCTTCTCTCTAAAATTCTCGAGAAAATTTTAAATCTCTACCGGCGTTACCTTGCCCTTCTCACAGCCTCCCCATGACCTCATTTTCTTGATGGTGTGCGTCTCCATCCCCAATCTCGACAGCATACGCACACCATAGCCACTTGGTTTTCCTTAGTTGATGCAATTCCAAAACGTCCTTTGCTGATAGTTACCCTTCCATCCTCGATCAGGATTACACTTGGGATCAATCATGTCATGGCTGAATGAAACCATGCCTTACACCTCTGACTCGGATTCAAGGTCAAGTTCCTCTACCGATGACTCATCACCCTGTGAACCCTGCGACTTATCTGAAGCCACTGCTTCTTGAAGCTAAGATTCATCTCTGAGAATTTTCGCAGTAAACGTTCTTGCCTCTAAGTCAAGATCAGGTCATGGATATCACATGCTTACCTTCTCTAGAGAAACGGGAAAGATAACATCTAGGAACAAAATTTTATATGCCCATATAATCCTTTGCTTTTCCTTCTGCTTATGTAGCCATGTAGGCCACTTGTAGGTGATTAATGCATAATCAAAACCATACTCATGAGCCATATGTGGGATCACATCCTGAGAAGTTCAAAGCAGAAAAGTATGCTAGTATAAATCAATACTTCTCATAGTTTTAGCAAGGGTAGAGGCTGCTAAGAGAGACACAGAACAAACCTTAAATTGTGGGGAGAGATAATTCTTTATGAACCAGAATTTTACAGGGCGCTGTGTATTCTTGAGGACACTCAAGATCATGATTTTCAAAAAACGTTCATACCTGCCATGAGATGCCATGAAAATGTTAAAGCTGGGACAACAAAGCAAAACTATTAGTCCTATTGCAAAGTACCACAAATGTTATAACTTGCACTTGATACCGATTGTTATGTCCAATAACAATTATATGTTTCGAGAATTTACTTCAGGACGTGAAGTAAGTTTACAAATAAATATTAAGTTATGCATGCAATATTCTCAACGATATAAGAAAGATCCTAATAGGAATTCTTACAGGTGTCCAGAAGCAATAGAAAAAAATGTTGATCGGGTGCAGGGGAGACTGCTTGATTGTGCCTCTGGCATCCATGTCTTCTGGCTTGATGTTCGGGAAGGTTACAAGAGAACTAACCACCATCTCCTAAAAGCTGCACAGCAGAAACTATAGAGTTATCCTCAGCTTGACCTCTGGCTCTCTCTTTCTTATCTGAATCATATAAAGAACCTCCACCATCCTTCTCAGCCTCAATGATCTCGCAATGGGAAAACTCAAATGAATGATCAACTGAATTCATCACATGAAGACTTTCAGCATTCATACTGGCAGGAGAATCAAAAAATTCAAAAGGAAATACAGACTCAGCCTTGCTTGATGTTTGTGAATTGGCAGATGGTGTGCTCTTCCAAATGACAAAGTATTGTAGGACAAGAATGGAAGCAAGCAAAAAGACAAGTGCTGGCCATAATTTCCGAATGACATTGCCATTTAGAAGTATGCAGGCAGCGAGAAGTGCAATATATAGCATAGAAATGGCATTTAACAAAGCAAAGGAGGCAAGGAGCAAGGCCACCATATGTATTTCGAGGCCAAAGAGATTAAACATGTTCTCCATCCAAAAATTTATATAGACTATGAAGATTGTCTTCTGCATTTCAAATCTCTCCCTTCTCATGCTGATAATCCTTTTCTTGTTCCATTTGTGGCTTTCGTTGGTGCTTCCCCAAATATATCCAAAAGAATATTTTCTAGCATTGCCACCCCCAGAGCCTCCAGCTTTGGGTACATTATTTGATGCTTGAGAAAAACCAGAGGCTGAGGAAGACAAATTGTTTCTCATGCCTTCTGCTTCACAAGGAATTGCAGGCGAATCTACAGGTGGCTTGCTTTCCCCGTTTGAATTAGAAAAATCCCTAAACACTTCTTCTGCTGATACAAACAGAGGGCAAGGTTCTTCGGTGTAATCTTTGCTCAAAATGTGAGTTGGTACTTTTGCAACCAATGAAAGAAATTGTATTGAAGGGTACAAGCAGATATCGCCAGCACTTTTCCCCTTAAACCCAATTCTAGAGCCCAAAAAGCCTGACTGTAATAACTCAAAACCCAAGAACTTGGCTAGACTTATTCTGTCCAGGAAACATTCCTGCCTCGGCACCCCACATCTGAAATAGATATTCTGTCATCACCAGAATTCCTGTATAAAGAAGGAATAACTTTGATGGGATTTGAGATGCTTTAGGTAAAAGGGAACATATGACAAGATCAGGCAGATAAAGGAAACCAAATAGACTAATTGGTGACGATGATGCATAGAACACTGCTATATACACTACGTTGTCACCATGTCAAATAAGGAAACTCTGAATAAATCCAAGTGCTCCAAATTCCATAAGTTTGGAGTCATCAGATTGGATATACTTGCTGTGTCTCCTCTTGTAGCTATGGGGCTGCATCACAATCAAGATTGCAAGAGACTGCCAAATATTCTGCAATAGCGAAGCTTCTGAGTTGTAGGACTGAAGATCAATCAACCCTGACAACCACATCTCAAAGGTGGAGAAATTGCTCAAGCTGTATATGAAGATAAACACAGTGATTGCATATACTTTTAATGGAAACCAAAGGTGTCTTCTCGTCCTTTCAATGAGTTGTCTTCCTATGATCCCACATAGGAGGAGCAAAATGTAGCCAAACGATATGCAATTGGGTGTCACCAAGTAAACTGCTACGAGAATCGTCAAAAAAAGCAATATACGTGCCACACAAGCGATATACAGATAGAAATTTCTGCCCCATTGCACCAAGAAACGATGCGATCCTTCTCTCTGGAAAATCGAAAGGATATTAAATTTTGGAAATGCAAATTACAAATACCTGTCGTCTAATTTAGAAAAACAGTAAACAAAATCTTCCTCTAGAAACCTCTACAAATGAATCTGGCATTCTGAACAGTGCATAACTAGTCAAAAGTCTGCCACCATATCTAAATAGATAAAGTCCAGTCATTACTCGCATGCTATTAAACCAGTGAATAATCAATTTTCATGCAGAAACTCCAGGGGGCAATTTAAAGGGTGTGTTCCTGAAACGAAAGGGAGGAGTCTTGAGCATATTCAAGCAGGCATCAACAGAGAATGAAAATGGCAGCACTCCAAGTCATTTACTCAAAAGAAAGCAGCAAGTGACGACTCAAACTCGACAAAAGGGACGGCTCGTTCAAACCGAGCATGCTGGTGGTCTAGGGAAAACGAGACCCAGCTATCGTTTCGGTTCCGTCTTAAAGAAAAGCAAGCAACGGAGTTCCCAGAGAGAAGTGTTTGACCATGAATATCCCTACCCGGCTCAGCGACGACGGCCAGAAGGTGAGCCTGAAGCAAAATGAGCTATGGTCGGCCGCCTAGACGTTGCACCGAGCCAGGATCATCGAGATAAAAGTAGATCGAACCCAAAGAAAACTCGCCACGCGCTCGAGGGTGTTGGCTGGAGATCGTCGGTTTAAGTTGGGGATGGCCGCGTAACGCTTGTCCGAGAACGAAGTTCGGCTCCTGGGTCTCTGCTTTCTCTCAGTCCATCCCTCCGCTCACTCTCGGTTCTCTCTCCGCTTCACCCTTTGCTCACTCTCTCGTATCTCACTCTCTCTGTTGCGCTCGCTGTCTCCAGCTTTCCCCGAAGAACTCGAGAACACAGTCGCCTCTCTCTCCTGCTCCCCCTCGCTATCCACCTTCTCGGTCTCCCCTCTCGAGCGGCTCTAGCCTCTCCTTGGTTTTCAGCCGCACCCTTCCAGAAGCAGCCACCCTCGAGCTCCCTCTCTTCTTTGGCTCGCTCCTTCTCTCTCTCTCTCTCTCGAGCTCACCTTCTCACTCTCACTAGCTCTCTCTCTCTCTCTCTATCTCTCTCTCTTGGTTGCTCTACCTCGGCCGAACAAATCCAAAAAGACCGGAGAGACCCCCCCTTCCCCTTGCCGCCTTTCTCTCCCATTTATCTCGTTTCTGTCCCTTTCTTCAAGGACGAGACCAGCTGGCTTCGTACCGCACGACATTCCTGGGCGAACGTCGGGCGCAGCCCCGCGTCGTCGCGTCCTTCGGCCAGCGATACGCTCTCTGTTTTGTCCTGAAGCTAACGTCCAAGCGAGGGAAGGAGGAGGAAGGAGGAAGTGAGGTCAAAGCAACAGTTCGTAGCTCAGAGAATATTCCATGTTGCTATAAACAAATTGAATTTGATTTATATACACTGTGCAGAACCACAAAAGTCCAGAGGGGGCAAGTGGTTGTTTTATGTACTCTATGTTGATATCTAGGGGAAAAAAATTAATTATAGGTGATTCACCCCCTGCCCTTCCTTAAAATAAAGAATTTATAATCTATATTACATAAAAAGTAATACCATCTTTGGTTTCGAGCCCATCTCTTTTTTCTGTCCAAGAAAAAAGAAAATTGTAATAATATGTTGTATTCACCAGCAAAGATGTTGATAATAAGATAAGAACAAAAATCTCTCAAATTAAATAAAAGATGTTGTTGCATCCATATAGGCAAAATCGAAATCTCTAGATTTCCTTTCTTGAAATATATGCAAATCTTTTCTTTGTTACTTTTGTTGCGCATAAAAAGTGTATGGTATTAAAATAGTAATGGCCAGGATTTTTTTTTTTTCATATCAAGCCTACATAGGAATTTATAAGTAAGAAAAGATATTTATATTTTTATTTAAAAGGTGCAGATCAAATAATGAACTCAAGTTGCATTTGTCATGCCTTAATAAGTCGATCCTTTAATAGTATATTCTCTTTGATCTTCTCTAATTATACATCTTTATACGTATGGCAATCTGTCTTGTTTAGTAAAATATAAGAGCAGGATGAAAGACGGGTACCAAATGTTCATTTCCTTAGGCATCGTACTCTTGAAAATAGGGAATTACATGTTCTGGTGGATAAGATTGTAAACACAATCAGGATGTCTACCTAAAGAGAGGAAAACCAGGCGTTGTTTAGTTCTCTGGACTTGGTCGAAATATGATTCTTGTGCATCCTTGGATGTATCCTTATGGATGAAGCCATGTTCATTGAACAGGTTGGTGAAAACTTATAGTAATGCACAATTGTATAATTATAATCCACAGTCATCAAGAAAAGAAATATTTCTTGTCCAAATAGAGATTTTTCATTTCAGAACGTATAGCAAAAGAAATATTGAGAATTTAGACTAAGGTTATTTTACAATTTGGCTCATACATAAATTTCTTTCACAGCTCACCTCACCTAACCTCTCAGCTTTATTGTTTTTGTTTCGTCAGTGTGAGGCCAGCAAAACAATTTTTCAAGTTCCTCTTGCTGAAAGGATCATATTTTTCTACACAAATTGGAAGATTGGAGGGGAAATAAAAAAGAAAGAAAGAAAGGAAGGAGTCAAGATTCTGAGATTAGATGCAATCATGCAAAATGAATGTGGCATATGCTCTATTACATTTAATATATTATTTATGCAATTAGGATATATCCGCTCCCTCAGGTAATCGAGACCTTCTCTATCAATTAAATTCATTCCATTTCGACAAGTGGATTGACCTTTTCAAAAGAGGGACCCGCAAATGACTAATTTTAGTCCATGCCTTTGGGGTTATATATATGAGGTGAGGCAAGTTGTATGGCGTCCACCTATTTTCCCTTTAAATTAGGGAAGGCTGCTTTGTCTTTGTCCTAGGTGTTTTAATCACGCTTGCCCAGCTGCCCTTCTTCAAGGTGATGATAAGGGTTCCTAAAACTTCTTATATTGAAAGGGTTGTGCTAAATAATCTTGATGATTTTTATTGGATGCTTAAACCGAGCCACTAGCTTAAAACAATCGCTTGTTGTTCGTAGCTTTGTTTAGTAGGAGTTGAGCAAAAATGACTAGTAGCCTCTAAAACCTGAATCGGCCTGATTAATCTCTACTTAATTAGACGCTTACATTAGCTAAAATAATTTTTTTCCATGTGCTTTTTATTATATTTTATGGGATTTGGTGTCATGAATGGAAGAAGGATATTAAGATATTGAGATAATGACACCACAAGTATCATAATTTTCATGTGGTGCTCGCCTAAGTGCCATAACAATTTTTTTTCAATTACTTGAGTATCATGACTTTAAAATAAAATAAAAAAATATTTACTTGAGTGCCATAACTTTTAATTGATCATTTGAGTGTTGTAATTTTTAAAGAATGTTTACCATAAGTGCCACGTCACGTTGAATTTCCTTATTAATGAAAAATTACAACGCTTAAGTGATTCATTATCACATTTAAGTGATTGAATTTTTATGGTATTTAAATGGTTGTTGTACAAAAGTTATGATATTTGCAGTGTCTTTTTTCTTCTAATACACTTGAAATACAAATCTCACTATGTGCTTATAAGATTAGCATATTTGTTTTGTCTAAGTTTTTTGAGAAAAATATAACGAAATACACATTATTTCTCATCCCATGACCACTTACCTCTTCTTTTGAAAATAACAAATATCTAAACGAATTCTACCATTCAAAATTCACTTTTTCAGTCTACTTAAACCATAAGGAATATGCTAAAATGAGTTTACATGGAGGGGCAAATTAATGTTCTCAATGTGGAGATTTTCTTGGAAGTATGTGAATGATATTTATCAAAACGAAAATATGTGAGTGGCTATTAGATCAAGAGTAAGATATATTTTGATATTTTCCCTTTCTCGAGCAGGCCACAGCCATATATTCTTGCTGGATTTTGTTGGCCTATTCCGAATCGTGAAGTAAGAGAAGACGGAGATGCAGCAAATGTGGACCAATAAAGTAGTTGGAGAATGGTGGTTGGACATTTTTGGCTAATGTGCTTGGCAACTTTATGGTCCATTGCGTTGTGCCTGTGAATTCTTTCCCGTCGGCTGGCTTCATGGTGGCTAAATTCTTTAGATTCGTGGGCCTCGGCAGTACATGACGTCCTTAGTAGAAAGTAATTCTGTCCACCTCTTGCCTCTATAAATTGCCATTTTCCGCAAAATTGGCCGCTATGGAAAGATGAAAAACATCCCTTTTTGAAATTCCTGCTATCTAGTCTTACCATTTGAGCAGACATCAAAAGCGTCACTGACCACAAAGGAGGCTATATGCATGTTTTTTGTTCGCATATGTAGTGGTTCTTTTAAAAAATAGAAAAGGAAGATAATGTGTCCCCAGAAGAAGGTCCGGCCGAAATTATCTTGTGCTCATCGTCCAATTGGAAAAGTAATGTTCTAGCAGAACAGTTCTTTTTCTTGATAATTTCTTATTGCACCAAAGAGATAAGAAACTATTAATTGAGATCTTATCTTTCTTACACGATAAACGTGGGTTAAAGTTGAAGATAACAATGCCTCCATGGAAAAATGGACAGAACTTAATTACTTTCCAGGTTAGAAAAACACTCTGGTTTTCCTAGCAGGTGGTTGGCTGAAAAAGATAGAGCCGTGTCATTGAGAAAGTCCAGTTCCATGTTTTTACTTACTCCTTGCCCATAAAGAGCGATGCAGCCCTTTACATCTGTGATCCTGCTGTATTCGGAGACTCTGTTTCATTAGTGATTCCAATACCATTAAAGGGGGCGAGTCAGAAAAGTAAGGAGTTGCTTGCCAGTTTGCAAGACTGAGGTCTGCGAGGAATTCCTAGAAACCACTAGTATAAACCGATCTGAGATGGGGTTTCCATATTAGCACTTGGGGTTTCTCATTTCGAGTCATCCATATAAAGCAAGCAGACTGGCCACGTTGGAAAGAGAACTTATCTTCTCTGGAGCTTATAGATTTGCTAGTTCCTTGTTCATAGTCAGATAGAGAACGAAGGAGCATTTTTGGAAGGCGAGCAAGCATGGCGATTAACGAGGACATTGAAAATCAAGAAACCGGGGACAGAGAAGGAATAAGAGAGCAGCTCCTCGTGCAGCAAGAGAAGGACCGAGCTCGCAAAGATGAAGGAATCGATAAGGGTCGTCCGTTGATGGTCTATTTCACCACATTTGTTGCAGTTTGCGGTTCCTATGAATTCGGGACCTGCGTAAGTAGGAAATGCAATTTCTTTTTGAAAAGTCCAGGTCCAATAGTAATGGTTAAAATGAAAAGGATGTGATAATTGAATCTAATAAGAAATTGTTCCATTGGATTTTCAGGCAGGTTATTCATCACCAACTCAGGATGCTATAGTGGAGGAACTTAGTCTCTCTACAGCTGAGGTATGTCGAATTTACCTGCGAGTGTTGAGAGGCACATGTCGTATTGTCTTTGTTCGTTGCTTCGATTCAATATCGGACTTGTCACTGAAGGCGCCCATATACAAGAAATCAAAGTAACGATCTGCTCATATTATGGGTCCATAATATGGACGAGTTATATGATCAAAAACTTTATAAACAAGACTCTCTCAAATATAAGGATGTTGGCTTTGAGGTAGAGATACTTCTTTCTCTAGACATCTTATTCTTTCTGCATTGTACGAGTGAAATGCATACCGAATTTTCACATAGAGTTCCATTGTTGGACACCTCAGGACAACAAAACCAAAAAATGGGGACATTTAGATTGGGTATCGTCAGCTGAAAATTGCAACTGCATATCATTCAGGTTTCTGATTGAAGTAATAGGTTTGTTCAGAATAGCTTTCCACTGAGATTCTCGGACATTCGGTGACTTATAGCATCGTTAGCCAGATGGTAACTGAAGTTCTTGCTCTCACTGAACTCAAGCTGATTTGCAGTTACTCTTTATGTGTCTTTCAACAGTATTCAGTCTTTGGATCCATACTGACATTCGGTGCAATGATTGGTGCAATTACCGGAGGACCAATAGCTGATTTTGTTGGCCGTAAATGGGTAAGCAGCAAATGAGTGCGTCTTTCACAATGTAAAACAGAACAGTGTTGTTCAAGACTCTTTGAGAGTTTTAGCTTTGGGATTTAGTCATATCATGGACGGAGGACGTGACAGCATAAACATTTGCCTCAAAATGCAGACAATGAGAATAGCGAGCGCTCTTTGTGTAGCAGGATGGCTTGCTATTTACTTTGCTGAGGTGTGTCCATATCCTATTTACAAGCCTTATCATAAATGAAGATCGATTAGTTGCATAAGAACTTCAAGTCTCATCAATTCTCTGTTCTGTTTAATTTTGAGTAAATTAGGGAGCACTGGCTCTGGATATCGGAAGATTGGCCACGGGATATGGAATGGGAGTCTTTTCCTATGTGGTAATTCCTCACTTCATACCACACAAATTTGATGTAGCAAGTTGTTCTACGACAACATGCTGGACTTGATTCACAGTGACAACATGAGGCTCTCTCTTCGGTTCAGATTGGTTAATCTTTTTCTAATTTATGTCCAGGTACCGATATTTATAGCTGAAATTACACCCAAAAATCTCCGTGGAGCTTTGACTGCTGTCAATCAGGCAAAGATTTTGTATGAACATTCTTGGTTAAAATTGCAAGCATGGAGCTATTGGCAAAAGGCCTTAGCTTGTAGCAAATTTTGCCCTTTTGCAAGTGCAAGATGGTGTATATATGTACATCCTACAGAACCTACTAGGCCTAACATGTTCTCTTCTCTCCACAGCTTATGATCGTTGCTGGAGTGTCCGTTTCCTTCATAATCGGGACAGTATTAGCTTGGAGGGTTTTGGCATTAATTGGTAAAACAGAAAAAAGTAGCATAATTCAAGTTTAGTGCCAATCTTGCATAGAAAAGTCTAAGTCTGAAACCACGTTGAACGTCTGCGGTTTATGCAGGTCTAGTCCCCTGTGCAGTCCTACTGTTCGGCCTGTTTTTCATTCCAGAGTCTCCTAGATGGCTGGTAACAAATCAAGATGAACACCAGACTCTTCTTATCTGAATTGTTGGAAGAGAGGGATTTGTAGTGTTGGAATGAATTTTAGGATTCTGCCAAATGCAGGCGAAAATGGGCCACGAAAAGGAGTTTGAAGCTGCGCTGCAGAAACTCCGTGGAAAGGATGCAGATATTTCTGAAGAGGCTGCTGAAATACAAGTAAAAGGCTTTAAGTCTATACCTGTTTCATCTTAAAGCTCAATTTTATAAGTACGAATAGCTGACGGAATGATTGAATTTGTTTTTCTTGACAGGAGTATATCGAAACTCTCCAATGGCTCCCAAAAGCCAGCGTGCTTGATTTATTTCAGAGAAGATATCTGAGCTCCGTCATCGTAATCTTCTTTCTGTATTTATTGCTATGTATCCAATAAATTCCCTCCTTCCTTGCTTTCTTAGAATGCCCTGTGGATTGGGAATATGCAGTAGTTGTACTTTTGGCGATATTTCCAATTGTTGTTTTTTTTCGCTGACAAATTTGTTAAATTTTGGCCAGATTGGTGTTGGATTGATGGTCGTCCAGCAATTTGGAGGGATAAACGGCATCTGTTTCTATACAAGCAATATTTTTGAGGAAGCAGGTATGAAGTTCATAGCAAGAAGCTCTTGGGCACCACAGAAATGAAACTATGCATTGCATTTTATGATTCCAGAACGGATAACTAAATAAAGAGCAAAGCAGGGGTTCCAATTTATATAATCCAGTTAATATTCAAATGGGTTAGTAAAATTCGCAATGTCGAATGCTTTTGGTCTACTTAATTGTCACTGAATGAGCTGTACACATAATTTAGGGTTGAATCTCACAAGCAAGGTATTAGTCTCGCCTTTATAATCGCATTTGTACACTCTCCTCAGGTTTCTCCTCTAGCGTTGGAACCATAACCTATGCAATCCTCCAGGTCTGTAATTTTCGCCCTTTCCTCTTTGCTGGGGATCTAGTTTTACACTCGTCACGCTTAAAGAGTAAATTTTTGCAGGTTATTGTCACGGGTATTAGCGCTGCACTGGTCGATAGAGCTGGAAGAAAGCCCCTTCTCTTGGTAAAATAGATGAAAGTCGCTAAGAAATCATGTCTATAGTAACAAAGCTTTTCTGGTTCTGCCCCTTTCGCGAGTTCTGCAACTTGAACCATAACCTTCTCTCTCTCTCTCTCTCTCTCTCTCTCTCTCTCTCTCTCTCAATCGCAGATCTCAGGGACAGGATTGGTCCTAGGATGCATAGTAACTGCCCTTTCATTCTTTCTAAAGGTAAATACTATCAGTCCTAGTATCTTCCTTCCGCTTTGCAATGCTTGTCAACCAGTAACTTTTTGAGAATCTTCTGAGCCAGGTTCATGATCTGGCAGCTGATGCTGTCCCGATACTTGCCGTCACCGGCATTCTGGTAATAATCTCACCTTCCTTGATCTCTTTCTGGCTCTATCTGGTTGGCCGCCACAACAACTCTCCACTATTAATTTTTCTGTTCTGTTTTTTCCAATGCTCAGCTATACATAGCAGCATTTTCCGCTGGAATGGGCGCGGTTCCTTGGGTCGTGATGTCCGAGGTAATCCTAAACATCCCCCGAAGTTTCATGCTTATCAAATTAAAGGGCCATTTCCGTAACTGGTGTTGTTACGAGTGTTTCAAAAAAAATTTCCGATCATGTAATGTGCTGCTGGTGTTCAGATTTTCCCCATCAATATCAAAGGAGTAGCTGGAGGGTTTGCAACACTAGTTAACTGGTTCGGTGCTTGGGCAGTTTCCTACACTTTCAACTACTTAATGAGCTGGAGCTCCTATGGTACGACTCTGCTGAAAACGCTCTTTGAACTGTTGCTATGGCAGGAGCTCGATAAACATGTCATATTGGAACATGAGTTGTTGCGCGAATTCAATCAAACTATAGACTTGAGACTTAGCTTTTCCTGAAAACTTCAATCCTATTTGGAGCTGGAGGTGTCTGCCACTCTGTTCTGCACGGTCTCGAATGCATATTCAGTCCATTTATTTCAATCAATGTGTTTACAACAACTTCTACCTAGATTCGAATATCACGAAAATTGAGTCGACGTGTGATTTAGGAAAGAAAATAAGTGAATTGGGTCTTTCTGCAGAATGATTAATAGACAGGTAGTATATATCAAAGCATTCTTCCCATGGGAAAAATGTAAGAATATGCTTCCGCAAAACTTGTCAAAAGCAACTCTGCCGGCTTGCTTCACAGGTACCTTCCTTCTTTATGCGGTGATTAACGCCGCAGGGATGGTGTTCGTGATCACAGTGGTCCCTGAAACGAAAGGGAGGAGTCTTGAGCAAATTCAAGCAGCTATCAACGAATAATGAAAAATGCCTGCACTCTTCCATGTAGTCCCATTTGAGCTTACATGACACTCGCAATACCAGACATTCGAAGATGGAAAATGATTATGAAGCAGGCAACAGCATCCTTCATAAAACGACGTTATTGTTGAGATTTATCAGTTCATTCATGGAGTGGTTTTATTGCAGGAAAGAGATAGGGTTATTTTATAGGAGAGTGATTGATTGATCTATGAGAATAATATTTCAATTGCTAGTGAAAAAACGCGTATTTCTTTATTTTTGTGAATTCGAACATTACACCTATAGTCTTCGTGTGTGTTGGGCAATGACAAAGCAAGTGACTTTCAAATCAAGGCTCGCGTCCATCTATTGTTGGTTGAGAAATTATTGTATGGCCTTTATTCTTTTCTCATAATGTGCAACGATAGTCTTCAGTGCTATTATTAATCTTTTCCGTTACAAACTTCATTTTTGTCAAAAATGAAAAATCTTAACTACGAAATACATTATCATTTTTTATAGTAAAATATGGTGCTGAATGAATCGATTCTTTTTTTATGGGACTAAAAAAGTCAATCTTGGAACTGTAGAGAAGTTTCTTTTTTTATCAACGTGAAAGCTATGCATAAATAATTCCAACACCGTGTCTTGTCACCTTGACTTCAAGGGCTGCAATTTCCACGTGAGACCCACTTTTTCTTCGCTAGACTTTGTGTTGATGGTTGACTTGGAAATCTGCATCTATACTGTTTGCGAGATGACGAAGCCAGTGAGGTTCTAGTCAAGGCATGTCGGTACGCCACTACAAATTATCATATTGCTTTCTTTCTTTTATAATGTGTTACACCATCCAAGAAGCATTTATTTCTTATTTTCCTTTTACTTTTGCCAAAAGCGACATTATAAAAGTTAATATTCTTGTTCATAGTCCATTTTTGTTACCAATTTCTGTTTTTTTTTTTTGTCAAAAATAAAAAGCTTAGATGATGAAATATGACATCTTTTTCCTTTTCATCTTCACAGTTTAACGAAGGGACACTTGTTAAAACCTAAATTTTAACGACCTAGTCATTTATTTATTGTATAAAAATTAGGGATTAATTTTACCCCTAAAAAAAATATTATAATTAAATTGCATAGTATATAGTTTTAGGATATTTTTTTATTTGTATCGAACGGTGACAAATGGGTTTGAATTGGTAGTTTTGAAGCTTTAATTTGTGAGTCTGTTCTAAGCGTGAAAAGAAAGAATTAAAATTTTGAAAGCCCTTTTTTATTTTATGACCAAAAAATTATTTTGTGGAAATTGAGATTTGATATTTTCGGTGATATGACGGTGGATTTTTCAATATCCTTGAGGAGATATCATGAGCTCATCTTTGCAAGATTTGAAATTTGAGAAAAATCATATTTCAATCTTGAATCTTTAGCAATATGTGATAAAATCGGCGGGATGAGATCTTTGGGTATGCTGATAAAAGCTTCAGTCCCTCGCTTATAAATTGGCCCGCAAACAGACGAAAAAGGGGCTTCTCTTTTCATCACTTGGTAGAAGGGGCTTTTCTCGGTTTTTTTTTTGGAGGGAGAAAACACGATAGCGAGGGGGCCACACACAATTGAAGACATGGCCATACACTGAATTGAGGGAAAAATCGTGAGGGGAAGCTTCTGTACAGAGTGCTCGTGAAGGTGAGAGTGAACAAAGAGGCTAAAAAGGCCACACTTAGTCCACGGTTGGAAGAGAGCCCCACATACTTGCGAAGTTGACCCACTTGCCGATTCTTCACAGCACCAGGAATTGCAACACCTCCTATTGCCGATTGAGGAGTCCCATATGAAAAGCCAGGTTTGCCAAGCCCATTGATACCACCAGTAGCCTCGTGACGAGCTGCAGCTTCCGAAGGACAAGTTGTTCTGATTTGCCCCTGCTTGCTCGATGCTGACCTTGACGATGTTGCAATCCACCGCCCATGGACGTCGCTGCTCCTGTTGTCCATTGCATTGATGAGGGCTGACCTGACTGGGATCCACAACGACGACATTGAACATCTAACGCCGCGAGTTCCAACCTCAACGACTGAGCTGCTGTCCCGGCGTGCCCCAAGCTCTACCCTCATCGTTAAGTTCCAGCAATTCCAGGAGAGGTTCTTTTGCCGAAAGTATTCACGTTGAATATTATCCAGTCAAAGAAGGCAATTCCGCTTGCTGCATGAAGAAGGTCCATTCACTTTGACTTGCAAAAGATGTCAGAGCCAACGTGGCGAAGTTCGAACTCCAAATTCAGTCGTGTGGGCAAAAATGATCAACCCGCAATTCGACGCGTTCACTCATCATCAAAGGCCACCTGTTCTGCCTCGCCTACAAGTCATCCCATACAACGTTCCTGATTCAAGCGGCCACGAGCCTGTCGTTGCCAATTGCCCACAATCGCCGATCCACGAAGTTCCTATTTTTGCAGGTTCGTTGACCGTGAGCCCACGATCATCCTTTACCGAGGAGCACCATTGCGCCGAATCTCACCCACCAACCATTACTGGTCATCCTTGAGTCGATCCCATTGAGTTCAAGTTTGGCAATATTACTTGCGAAATTAGGTAATTATCTTATATAAATTTGATTTGGATATTATATTAGCTAATATATATTTCAGCGATAAGCATATCCCCTCAATTACAGTTTATTGCCTAATTCGCAATTGCATGCCAAATTTTTATTCCATCTAAAGCCTTATAGATGGAATAATTAATCACGCGGTAATGAAATTGATATTTTGATCTTTAAGGCTTAAGATCAATTTATCGATTTTATTAGCGAAATAATTAAGTTTGATTAGATATCGTTTCCAAATTCGAACGATGGATAATATCGTTGATGATCGTGAATGATTTGCTTATCTTTTAATAGCTTTATTTATCCCAAAAATACAAAAAAAAAAAAATTGCATTTGCATATCATGTAGATTAGAATTAATTTTCTAGATATAGTTGCATGATATAATAGTTAGATTCCTTTCTGATTATATTAGAATGCATGCTTAGATGGTATCTAGGTTAGATAATATCTTTGAATTAAATTGCATGTCGTAAAAAATTTTCTAAGTTAAGATATGATTCAGATTGGTCTATTTCCTAACTTAAAATAGATAATATCTCACTTTAGTTAGATTCTTTTAAAACATTTTTTTAGCAATTTTAATTACGAAATTTTATAATAAAAAAATACAAAAAAATCATGCGCATGTCATTTAGGTTCATGAAGTGTATGTCATTTAGTGTTTATTGCTAGGTCCATTTAATTAGGAATTGTTCGTCATCGAATTAGGTCATATTGGCATATCATTTCATGTTAGATTAGTGGCATGCATTACATAAAGCATGATCTTCAGTGAAAATAAAACCAAAAAAAAAAGAAGTAATTGCGTGTTAATTAGAAATTACATCTAGGATTGTTGATGTGAATTCTGATCTAACACTGCAGATATTTTCGTTGCCATGAGGTAAGTCTTGCAATTTATTCACTGCTTTATCTGGGTAATTTATTCACTACTTTATATGAGTGTTAAATTGGTGGTTTGTGCATCCGTATAATCATCTCACATGTTAGGGGAGTAGGTTAAAATCAAAACATTTTTTTCAAAACAGAAGAGAAATGTACCAAAAGGACGTTAGAGAAATCTAGCGTAACCAAGTGCCCGAATTCATAAATCTTTAGTTCGTAGGAGTAAAGTAAATCTCCTATTACTTTACTTGAGTTTCTAATCGACCCACCGAAAATAGATTAGTGGCGTCTCTTGATTGAAAAAATCATTTGCATGTTAAGAAACTTGAACTTAAGTCGTGAATTGGTAATGTATTTGGGAGAGTCCGAGCAAAATCTAGGCTTGACAATCCATTAGCCAAACCTAGGTGGTTCACCCGAAATTTTAGTCGCAACAACACTTATGGGATATTAGCCTTGAAAAGAAACTAGAATGCCAATGCCTCACTCAAATGGATTTTGTTCATTCTAGAGTACATGACAGACAAATCGATTCTCTCTCTCTCTCTCTCTCTCTCTCTCTCTCTCTCTCTGCGTTTAAAATCGATTCTTTTTTAATAGTACTAAGAAAAGTCAATATGAAAACAGCAGAGAAGTTTCTTTTTTAATCAATGTGAAAGCTATGCATAACTAATTCCAACTTTGTGTTTTCTCACCATAAATGCAAGGGCTGCAATCTTCACTAGACTTTGTTTTATTGGTTGACTTGGAAATTTGCATCACCGACGACTCTCGACTCTTTTCATTCATATAACTGGGCCTCCTTCACATTGCCAATTAGCAAACACTTCCATTGCATCAGATCAAACAATAGAGAGACCATTAAGTCTTTGAGCTCCACGAACATGTTCCGTGTTTTGCTTTTCATATTGCATGCCCTGCTGTTACTGAGGATGAGTTGCAGTGCGAAGAAGAATCACTTGTGCACTGCTTCATCTTGCGGTGAGATCCGTGATATACACTATCCCTTTCGATTGAAAAGCGATCCAAAACACTGCGGCCGCTCTGAGTATGAGCTAGTTTGTGAAAATAATCGTACTTTTCTATATCTATATGCCAGTCGATATTATGTGAAGTCAATTAACTATTCTAATTTAGCTGATTCATTTTTCGGTATAATCACGGTGGTTGACGATGGATTGCAAAAAGGTAATTGCTCATCCCTCCCTCGTCAATCATTGGCGAGGTCCAACTTTAGTGCTCATGATCCATACCATGGTGGTCTTTTTCCCTTAGCTGATCCGGTGGTCTTCATGAAGTGCTCACAGCCCGTTGCTTTTGCTTTGTATATCAATACTAAACCATGTATTGAGGAAGCATCCCTTTCTGATACACCCCCTAATTTTTCCCATAATGAAGGCATACTCATACGCTTTGTATGGGTCTGATCTACTAATACGGGACATCAAGGATTCTTGCAACATAACCATGATCACTCTCTTATCGAGCCAGGAAGTGGATCGGTATAAACGTGTGAGCCCACCGTATACGGACCTCCACAACATGATGGCTGAAGGATTCAATCTCTTATATTCTGAATCTTATTCGTCAGAAATATTCCAGATTTGCGCGATAAGTTTCAGATACCGAATGGGCTGGTGCAACCCATATGACTCCTGTAAGCTAACTTTCCCTAAAGCTTTTCCTTCTTTACTCTCTTACTCTGTTTCTTCTTCTTCATCTTCATCCTTTTCTTAAATGTTAACTCTACTGAAGGATCTTTTCAAAATTTACTTGGTGATGTGGCATGTTTCAATTGGATATTGCAATACGTTTGGTTCAATTTATTGAGTCATCACTTTTCTTTAATACCCAATTTAAAAAAAATTGCCACATTCGTTTAGTGAAAAAGTTTAGAAATTGTTTTAGTAGATTGGGCGTGCATTGCTCCTTTATTTTACAACTATGGAGCTTTTTTGGAAGTGACACTATTCCTTATTCACTAAAAAAAACCCAACTTTAAATTCAGTCCCGATTATGTTTCGAACTTTTTTTATCAGAAAAACCTAAACTTAGGTCCAGTCCAAATTTGCCTCAATCTTTTCTTTGTCCAAAAAAACCTCAATCTTTAGGCCTAATCCCAAATCTACCTCAAACTTATTTTGTCTAAAATAAAAAACACCAATTTTTACTCTAATCCCAATCTACCCATTAGCCCTCTATTCAAAAATCGCCGTTAGCCGTCCCTAATTTTCATATCTTAGAATAGCTTCATTTGAAAGTAATCTTCCATGTCACCTTACTGAAGTGGATTTGTTATTGATGTGGAAATGCCACATCAAGTTGGGACTCGACCGTGGGGGTAGGTTTGGGAATATATTAAAAGTTGGTGATTTTTTAAAACAAAACAAAATTTGAGGTAAATTTGGGATTGTACCTAAAGTTTAGGGTTTTTTCTAAGACAAAAAAGTTCAGGCTGAAATTGGACTAGAACTAAAGGGTTTTTCAAGGAATTAGGTCTTTTTTTGGGGAAAATTGTTCGATTTAATAATATCTCATGTCCCTTCAATCGCTATTAATGTTACGGGGAACTTGTGAACATTTGGTACATTTAGGAGAACAAAAGCAAAAACGTGTTTCTTCAAAAGAAAAGATCATGCAACATTAACATGGATTTCATGAGTGAATAGGATAACGTTAGATCTGGGCGCTATCTAGAAAAGTGAAACTCGTTCACTCTTTTTTTATTCTAGACTTCTTCACTTGCAAATTTCAATGAACAAAAGTGTGGCTTTGCACTTTGCAGTGATTGCATGAATTTATCTTTCACTAGGGGTATATCTTAGGGTCAATTGCTTCTTCACTGATTAGTCTTTAATTCTAATTAACCATTTTTAGTAATTTCTCACGAATTCTCTTACTATCTTCTTTTTCTTGGGTATGATAAGTCCTTTTTCTCTTCACACCTATGAAGCTCTCATTCAGCACTTTGACAAACAAAAATTGTATGTGTAATTTTTTTTTTGACACTATGCTAATCAATGGCCAAATCTCTCTGTAGTCCACTTCCTAGCAGCAAAATTCATACTTGGAGCTCCATGTGTGTTGATACTTCTAATCTTGAAGTGGATGAGAAGGCATCAGGCGGCCAACGCAAATATCGAAGAATTCCTACTAGCTCACAACAACTTTTTGCTCATGAGGTACTCTTACTCGGATATAAAGAAGATCACAAAAAATTTCAAATGCAAGTTAGGTGAAGGGGATATGGTTCTATATATAGAGGAATACTTAGAAGTGGCAATGAAGTCGCAGTTAAGATTTTGAACAAATCAAAATCTAATGGCCAGGATTTTATAAGCGAAGTGGCCACAATTGGAAGGATCCACCACATTAATGTGGTGCAACTTGTTGGTTTTTGCTTCGATTACTCCAAACAAGCTCTTGTATATGATTTCATGCCGAATGGATCTTTGGATAAACACATTTCCTATAAGGATGGTGATGATCCTCTTAATTCTAAGAAAATGTATGAGATCTCTCTTGGCATAGCTAGAGGGATAGAGTATCTACATCGGGGATGTGATATGCAAATTCTACATTTTGACATCAAGCCTCACAACATTCTCCTAGACAGAAGTTTCACTCCGAAAGTTTTTGACTTTGTGATGTGAATCGTTGCGGAAGGATCGTTCTACGAAGGCCCAGATGGTGCGAATTGCAAACCTCGACCTCCAATCAAACCTGTGATTGGCAACCTCGGTATGAACGTGGCCTGTTGACGAACACGTGTCAACCAACCAACATTATAGACGCCACGAGCGAAAGAATTCGCTATCTCGCTCGATAAGTCGAAGAGAATCTTGATTAGGTCAAGTCCTCAAAAGAACAGTAAAAAGAGAACCTCTCAATTCTTTTCCTCAAAAAATAAAATATATCTCTCCTCAAAGAAATTTGGCAAATCCTTTATATAGGCTGCCACACAAACCCTAAAACCAACCCTAAAAATCTAATGCGTTATATTCTAAAATATTCCTATTTTAGAATATTCTTAAACAAGAATATATATATAAATTGACTTGGTCAATTATTTGGTGACAAGATAATTAAATTGCACCAAGATTTCCAAGATTCTTCAAGATTTGATCCAAGGTCATCTTCACGCCAAAGATCACGAACCATGACGCCAACAGCTTGCTTGAATTGTTTGGCCCGCGCTCGAGTAATCGAACCAATAGGAATAGACAATGGGTCCCTAGCACCTCCTCCTTGATATGACTCGATATCCACATCATTCCCTCCCCCGTGCAAAGGATTTGTCCTCAAATCATCACTGGCATAAAAAAGAGTCAAGTCAGAAACATTAAATGTGGCACTAACGTCATACTTACCTGGAAGATCAAGCTTGTAAGCACTATTGTTAACTCTTTCCAAAACCATGAATGGTCCATCCCCTCGCGGTAATAACTTAGAATGTCGCTGCTCAGGAAATCTCTTTGCGCATATGAACCCAAACCCAATCGCCAGGTTCAAACACCACTTCCTTGCGCCCTTTGTTAGCTTGCCTTGCATATTGCTCAGTCTTGCGCTCAATATTTGTGCGCGTCTTCTCATGCAACGACTTGACAAATTCAGCTTTCTTTGCTCCATCTAAATCCACACGCTTATCAACAGGTAAAGGGGTTAAATCTAACGGAGTTAATGGATTAAAACCATAGACAACCTCAAATGGTGTAAATTTAGTAGCAGAATGCATGCTCCTATTATATGCAAATTCAACATGTGGCAGACAATCTTCCCAAGATTTTATGTTCTTTTTAATAATAGCACGCAACAATGCCCCTAAAGTTCTATTAACTACCTCGGTTTGACCATCGGTCTGTGGATGACAAGTAGTAGAAAATAATAACCGTGTTCCTAGTTTTTTTTCCACAATGTTTTCCAAAAGTAGCTAAGAAATTTAGAATCTCGATCTGAAACAATTGATCTAGGCATGCCATGCAAACGTACAACCTCCTTAAAGAACAAATTAGCAATATGGGATGCATCATCAGTTTTATGACAAGGTATAAAATGAGCCATCTTTGAAAACCGATCAACAACCACATAAATAGAATCTCTACCATACTTAGACCTAGGCAATCCTAACACAAAATCCATAGAAATATCAATCCAAGGATGCATTGGAATAGGTAATGGTGTATACAAGCCATGCGGTTTAGTTGTAGACTTCGATTGCTTACAAGCAATGCATCTCTCACAAACACGTGTGACATCTCTCTTCATATGTGGCCAATAAAAATGTTCATACAGCACTTCATAAGTCTTATTAATGCCAAAATGCCCCATTAAACCACCACTATGAGCTTCTCGCACCAACAATTCACGCAAAGAACACTTAGGCAAACATAGTTTGTTTTCACGAAAAAGATAACCTTCATGCCTATAAAATTTATCAAATGCAGCGTGTTCACATGCTTCATAGACTCTCCCAAAGTCATCATCATCAATATATAAGCCCTTGATATGCTCAAAACCTAGACACTTTGCTTCTAAAATAGTTAGAATCGCATACCTTCGAGAAAGTGCATCGGCTACCACATTTTCCTTACCTTTCTTGTACTTGATAACATATGGAAAAGTCTCAATGAACTCCATCCATTTGGCATGTCTTTTATTCAACTTTTGCTGTCCTTTCAAGTACTTCAAGGTCTCATGGTCGGTGTGGATCACAAACTCCTTTGACCATAAATAATGTTACCAAGTCTCCAAAGCTCGCACTAAAGCATACATCTCCTTATCATAGGTAGGATAATTCAATGTTGCTCCACTCAATTTTTCGCTGAAATAAGCTATGGGATGCCCTCCTTGCATCAACACGGCTCCAATTCCTGTACCAGAAGCATCGCACTCTATCTCAAAAGTAGCACTGAAATTTGGCAAAGATAATAAAGGAGCATTAGTTAACTTATCTTTTAGCATATTAAATGATTTCTCTTGCTCTTCTCCCCACGTGAAACCCACGTGCTTCTTGATTACCTCAGTTGATGGTGCGGCAATAGTGCTAAAATTTCTCACAAATCGTCGATAAAAACTCGCCAATCCATGAAAGCTACGCACCTCTCCTATGGTCTTAGGCGTTGGCCATTCACGGATTGCTTTAACCTTTTCTTCATCAACCTGTATACCATTAGCACTAACAACAAATCCTAGAAATACTAATTTGTTGGTAACAAAAGAGCACTTCTTTAGATTAGCGTATAATTGCTCGGCCCTTAAAACCTGCAAGACAGCTCGCACATGCTCAATATGGTCATCAGGACTTCGGCTATAAATCAAGATGTCATCGAAATAGACAACCACAAATCGACCAATAAAAGCACGCAAAACATGATTCATAAGTCGCATAAACGTGCTCGGTGCATTAGTTAATCCAAATGACATTTATAACCACTCATATAATCCATACTTGGTCTTAAATGCAGTTTTCCATTCATCACCTTCTTTCATCCTAATTTGATGATAACCACTTTTCAAATCGATATTAGTGAAAATACAAGAACCATGCAACTCATCCAACATGTCATCTAATCTAGGAATAGGATGTCGATACTTTACCGTAATATTATTGATTGCTCGGCAATCGACACACATTCGCCAAGTTCCATCCTTCTTTGGCACTAACAAAATAGGGACGGTGCATGGGCTAAGACTCTCTCTCACATGCCCTCGTTCCAATAATTCACTAACTTGCCGCTGAAGTTCCTTTGTCTCCTAGGGATTGCTTCGATATGCGGGTCGATTAGGTAATGGCGCACCAGGAATCAAGTCAATTTGATGTTCTATGCCTCGATTAGGTGGTATCCCTCCAGGAAGTTCATCAGGAAAGACATCTTCAAATTCCTGCAATAAAAACACAATAGGACTAGGCAAACTTGGGTCAAGATCGTTAGTAGAAAACAAAACCTCCTTGTACACAAGTACAAGCATTGGTCGATCTAGAATTAAAGCTCTCCTCACTTCACTTGATTTTGCGTAAAAATTATTTTGCCTCTTTTCTTTCCTCTCTTCTTTTCCCTCGATTTTTACCACAATCTTTCTCTTGGCCTCTCCTTTTCCTTGCGTCTTAGACACACCACGCAAGCCCTCGGATTTCTCACCTTTTCTCTCTCTCTCAGCTTCTCGTTATAACTTTAACTGATCTTGATACACCTCGCTAGGTGTCATTGGTACTAAGGTATAAGTCTTTTGATTCATCACCAATGATAACGATTAGTATATCCATTATGATGTACCTTTCGATCATATTGCCATGGTCTTCCAAGCAAGATATGACCCGCTTGCATAGGTACAACATCACACTCTACCTCGTCATTATACCTCCCTATCTCAAATGGAATTCGAACTTGCTTCGATACTTTCACCTCACCACTATCATTTAACCATTGAAGTCTATAAGGCCTAGGGTGCTTTGTTGTCTTCAAGCCCAACTTATCCACCATAATACAACTTGCCACATTCGCACAACTACCTCCATCAATTATCATACTACAGATCTTACCATTCACCACACATCTTGTATGAAACAAGTTATTTTTTTTTTATACGTGATGCTCCTCCTCCTTTACTTGCACACTACGAGAACGTCTAACCACCAATAAGTCTCATTTTATAGCCACTTCTCCATCACCACAATCCTCCAATTGTGGCATCTTATCATCCTCTTCTTTCCTCTTACTTTCATACTCAATATTATCATGTCCAGTCATGATCATCACCTTATTAGAGCATTGATTCGCCATATGACCCTTGCCCAAACACTTAAAACATTTAATTTCACGAGTTCTAGTGTTAGGATTTTCGGTTTTACCTGAAACCGGATTCGTTCCAACTTTACCGTCCCTCTCCTTCTCCTTTGAGGTTTCGGTTTTGGTGTTGTTTCCTCTCCAATTTGGCTTATCATCTCTCTTCCAGTTGGATCTCCAATTCTGATTTGAACCTCCTCCACTCTTGTGATTTCGGTCCAATTTCAATTGTCGCTCAACTTTGATGGCTTTGTCCACCAATTCTTCCAATTCAACATAGTGTTGCAGCTCTACCACCCTTGCTATGTCTCGACTCAAACCACTCAAAAATCTTGACATTGTGGCCTCATGATCCTCCATCACATTAGCACGGATCATGGCAATCTCCATCTCCTTGTGATACTCTTCCACGCTCTTATTGCCTTGTGTGAGATTTTGTAACTTTTGAAACAAATCTCGGTGGTAATGACTAGGTACAAAACGTCTTCTCATCACCGCTTTCATCTCATCCCACGTCTCTATCGGTCTTTCACCATTGCGCCTCCTACTAGTCACAAGTTGATCCCACCAAATTATAGCATAATCAGTAAATTCAACAGCTACAATTTTTACCTTTTTGAGCTCAGAGTATCGTTGGCAATCAAATACCATCTCCATGCGTTTTTCCCTCTCTAGATACGCATCGGGATCATTCTTCCCTTGGAAGGAAGGAATCTTCATCTTGATGTTGCCAAGTTCATCATCTCCTCGGTGTCTAAACCTTCGGCCTCCATTCCACCTTTCAAATCGAGCATCTCGATCATCCTCCATGTCGGCCTCATCATCATCATATTGTCGTTGCCTTCTATGTTGTGTTCTAGAGGCATCTCGCTGATGTTGTGGCCTTCCTCGGGGTATCTCTCGGTCACCATCAACCCTCATGCCATTCCCCATCATTTGGCCACTAAGCTCCTCCACTACGACCCTCAATTGCTGGATGCTTTCCATGAGCGCTTCATCCCTTCGTATGGAGTCAACCTCCCGTTGATTCACGCTTTCTTCGCGCGACATATTTTAGACCTGCAAGTAAACGTTAGTCTAAAAAAAATCCTCACCAATCGCTCCCTCACGTGTTTCTCTTGAGATGTTTGTCACTCCTCTCGTGTTTAACTCATGTCTAGGCTTTTTCCACCCTCAATTAAGCTTACACACTCTTGCCTTTTTCCTCTCGTATTCTCTTTTCACAAGCTCTTTATTGGACTCAAAACCTGTCTCTCAACCCCCTCACGACAATCAATCAAAATAATCAAACAAGATTAGATCACTATTGATTTTGTTTCAGCAAGAAACAATTTCAAACCAACAAGTACAACTTTCGAAATTCCAATTGAAACGCAAATCACTACTAATTTTGTTTCAATTTGGTCTACTAACAAACGAGTCGCCTTCTTTTTTTTTTTTTTGTTCGGCTAAATTTTTTTTTTTTTTGCCGAATCTGTTTTTTTTTCTCTTGCACACTTTTTTTTGTGCGTTTTCTTTCTTTTTTTTTTACTTTTTTTTGTTTTTTTTTTTACGAACTCAGATACAATTTAAGATGCTAGAAAAGAAAATTTTAAAATTAACAGCAAACAACTACGTATGGAAGCACAAAAGCAATCGAATCCCTAAATTAGCTAGAACCGAAACCCTAACTCAATAAATCTCAAATTACTAAATATCAACAGAAAATTAAAGATAAATAGACCTTGTAGAAGCAAGCTCTGATACCAAACTGATGTGAATCGTTGCGGAAGGATCGTTCTACGAAGGCCCAGATGGTGTGAATTGCAAACCTCGACCTCCAATCAAACCTGTGATTGGCAACCTCGTATGAACGTGACCGTTGACGAACATGTGTCAACCAACCAACATTATAGACGCCACGAGCAAAAGAATTCGCTATCTCGCTCGATAAGTCGAAGAGAATCTTGATTAGGTCAAGTCCTCAAAAGAACTGTAAAAGAGAACCTCTCAATTCTTTTCCTCAAAAAAATAAAATATATGTCTCCTCAAAGAAATTTGGCAAATCCTTTATATAGGCTGCCACACAAACCCTAAAACCAACCCTAAAAATCTAATGCGTTATATTCTAAAATATTCCTATTTTAGAATATTCTTAAACAAGAATATATATATATATATATATATATATATATATATATATATATATATATATATAAATTGACTTGGTCAATTATTTGGTGACAAGATAATTAAATTGCACCAAGATTTCCAAGATTCTTCAAGATTTGATCCAAGGTCATCTTCACGCCAAAGATCACGAACCATGACGCCAACAGCTTGCTTGAATTGTTTGGCCCGCGCTCGAGTAATCGAACCAGTAGGAATAGACAATGGGTCCCTAGCACCTCCTCCTCGATATGACTCGATATCCACATCACTTTGGACTTACAAGACTTTATCCCACTGATCGCAATATAGTATCGCTGACTGCAGCAAGAGGAACCTTGGGTTATATGGCTCCTAAGCTATTCTATAAAGACATTGGTGGCATTTCTTACAAAGCCGATGTTTATAGTTTTGGGATGTTATTAATGGAAATGGCTGGTAGAAGGAGAAATCTAAATGCACATGCAGAGCGTTCGAGTCAAATTTACTTTCCTTTGTGGGTTTATGATCAACTCGGTAAAGAAAAGGAACTTGAAAGGGTAGATGTCATAGAAGAGGAAAGAGAAACAACGAGGAAGATGATAATCGTTGCATTGTTGTGTATACAATTGAGCCCTAATGATCGGCCATCGATGAGGAAAGTCCTAGATATGCTTGAAGGAGATATGGATAGACTGCAATTGCCTCCTAAACCACTTTTGTATCCAATGGAGGCACCGGTTGATGATGCTAACGTTGAGATAGAACTTGAAACAGTCTCATCTTCGTCAAGTACTCCGATAGTTTCTAGTGGTTACCAATTTTAGCATGACCATGAGTTTACGAAATCATGTTTTTGTGATTGTTCCCTTATAATGAGATGCAAAAATTATAAATAGTACTATCAACATGTATCATCATTTAAAATGTAATTTGTAAAACTTTTACATATTTTTCTTATGGCACTAGTTTTTTTATCGGTCGAGTTATGTCCATATTTTATAAATGACAATGAATGTTGTATGGCATTCATTCAATTTTTGTTTCATGTGAATCCTCTTGGTATAATAAGGTAATTTTTTATTCGTGTCAATGTTTGCATTTTGAGCAACAAATCTCTCATTTCCATCAAAACCTCTCATCCCCACCCTTTGACCTCTATTTGATCACCTACATTGAAGATAGCTACCTGCTCAAGCTGTCTCCGACTTGGACCTCATGTCACGGGATGGGTCCAAGCCTAACCAATGAGCGATCAGCACTTGTCAAAGAGTAAAGACAGAGTAGGCTGACAATTTTGCCTTTACGATGAATGGAAATTGAACACGTGATGTTATGTTAGAGCATATGATGT
The DNA here is from genome assembly GCA_017140255.1 of Eucalyptus paniculata subsp. matutina. Lineage (NCBI taxonomy): Eukaryota > Viridiplantae > Streptophyta > Magnoliopsida > Myrtales > Myrtaceae > Eucalyptus > Eucalyptus paniculata. The sequence goes on from CM029445.1 coordinate 33,140,026, forward strand.
ATTACAAAAGCTCAATCCCTAAATGCAGTAAGAACTTGTGCGTTCACTTGATGATATGACATGAGATGGTACCTTACATTATTTAGAACAAGCATTACATTCATCATTGTTGTTCCTTGCACAAGAGTTTTTCTACTAAGCAAACATCCCTCGATACACCAATGTTGATAAGGAACACGTGATCTCCACTTCGTTCAGAGATCGCAAACGGAGAAGTATAAATTTTAATTTTTATTATTATCAAAATAAAGCAAATAAAAAAATATTCTAAAAAAGTAGAAAATGCAAAAAATTAACAAACCTAATCTCTTTAGTGGTCATGAAATTCCACATGAGAATGGTCCTCCATTCTGTGTGAGTGTGCACATGGAAAAGGAGTTTGGGAAAACGAATTCTTCTTTTTAATATGGAGTTTTTTATTTTTTTTGGCAACCCAGGAACCATCGTACAGCTGGCAACTGGCGACGTAAACCCGGGGGAGCACTAGGATGGGGACCCATCACCCACGGCACCCCACTTAAGTTGCGCAACGTGACGAGTTGGGGAATCGAACCTTGGCCTTTCGTGTGGCCAGTGTGTGCCATAACCAACTCGCTCACCATGGGGTGGGTTATGGAGTTAATATCATGAAAAAACCCCAAATTTATACACCGTGACAAATTTATCCCTAACTAAATTTTGGGTCATATACACACGTGACACATTTACCCTCCGTTAGCTTCCGTGAAATTTTATTATTAAATTATTGAGTTGAATGATATAGACAATTAACATGGCAAGTTCACATGGAAATCCATAGGGTTAATACAATGAAAAATCACAAACTAGTACATATGGGACAAATTTACTGAAAATTAGTTTTTGAATCACCAAAAACGCAAACTAGTACACACATAACACATTTATCCTTCGTTAGTTCTCATCAAATTTTACCATGAAATTTATGAGTTAACCAAATTGAGCTCGATAAACATTTTGTCACATTGGAATGTGAGTTTTTGCATGGATTCAAGCAAACTTCAGACTTGAGACTTAGCTTTTCCTGAACTCTTCAATCCTATTTGGAGGTATAGGTGTTTATCACTCCGTTCTTCACGCTCTTGAATGCATATTCGGTCCATTTATTGCAATCAACATGTTTACGGCAACTTCTACCTACATTCGAATATCACGAAATTTGTTCGAAGTGTCATTTAGAAAAGAAAAGTGCGTTTTTCTGCAAAATGATTAATAGACAAGTAGTATATAATAGAGCATTTTTCCCATGAGAAAAATGTTGATATGCATCCGAAAAACTTGTCAAAAGACAATAACTCTGCTGACTTTGCTTCACAGGTACCTTCCTTCTTTATGTAGCAATTAACGCCGCGGGGATGGTGTTCCTGAAACGAAAGGGAGGAGTCTTGAGCACATTCAAGCAGCCATCAACAGAGAATGAAAATGGCAGCACTCCAAGTTATTTACTGATTGCTCTTCCTTGTAGTCTCAGTTGAGCTTATATGACACTTCCAATGCCACACATTCGGAGATGGAAGATGATTTTGAAGCAGGCAACAGCATCTTTCGTTCAATAAAATGACGTTATTGTCAAGATTTTTCAGTTCTTTCATAGAGCAATCTTACTGCGGGAAAGAGATGAGATTATTGTACTGGAGAGTGATTGATTGGTCCGTGAGAATAATATTTCAATTGGGTCGGTCTATATCTAACTAAGAAATCATCATGTGGCCCTCTTTCTTTTCCCGTAATGTGTTGCATTGCCCAAGCAGCAAGAAGCACCTTACTCCTTATTTTTCTTTTTATTTTCATGAAAGGCAACCTCAAATTCTATAAAATTTATGTTGCCGTTAATTAGCACCATACACTTCCATATTTTTTTGGAGGTTAGGACGTACGATAATAGTCTTCAGGTGCTGTTCTTTATCTTTTCATTATCCAATTTTATTTTTGTCAAAATTGAAAAACGTTACACTGCAAAATGCATTATCATTTTTTTTATAGTATTATATGGCGCTGAATGGACCTATAGTTGATACATCAAATTGCATAATGTATGTCCAAATGTTTTGGAATACGTGCAAGAGATAATTTAGGATACTTTGACCAAGAGATTTTCCGCTTAAAAATTTGACTAATCATTGCTAAATATTTAATGACGATATAGAAAGCAACTAAGGTATCATCGCGTGTGGAGATGCTCGCACAACAAACCAATTTTTAGAAAAGGGAATATGAAAAATGTAATCAGTAATAATATAACTATAAAAAAAATTAAACATGTGTAGTTAAAACGTCATTGGATGCGTCAATTAAAATGAACTTGGTTGTATTATATGGAAAATCCATTTCAATCTCTTCAATTATATATAATGGTACCCATTAGCTTGAGAAAAAAAAATATGGTAAGTGCTAATTACAATTATTCGAAAGCGCGTCTATATCACTGAAAAGAATTGCTGTGAATATATTTTCCAAACTTTCCACTGTTATGTTCATAATGGTAAATCGGCTGATTGTCTCATTTAAAAATGCATGACATCTCTAATTCCACACATTCAGAGATGAAAGATGATTATGAAGTAGGTGTCATGACCTACCCTTCAGTAGTAAAGAAATTAGGTTTAGGGGTATTGTCTAAAAGATAGGCCTACAACCCTAGTTTTAGATGTGAGCTCTCCTAAACTCATACATCGCATCATATTGGTTATTCAAATTGATGCTATGAGAATTTTTCAATGAGAAGTTGCTACTAGCCTACTGGGGTTGACTAAAAATCAAGTAAAACATATGAGTATGCTTCACTTCCTATGTAACCAGAGAATTTAGGGTTTGGAACTTAATTACACTAATTCATCAAATGCCATTTTGGTATCTAATCTATTTCATTTCACCAAAAAAAAAAAAAAATTGTCAGACAGCTTGGATTGATTTTAAACCTATCCACTAACATATGAGATAATCATGTGGATGTGCAATCATTAAAATAACAATCAACAATCAAGGAAAGCATTAAATAAATTGCATAGGAACACAAAGATCTAATATTACCAAATAAGGAGCATGCAATCTCTAACTAAGCTAAAGGGAGTCCATAATCAACATTAAAAGTGCGTAATCAAGGGCATTTATTTTTAAGGACAATCAATCTTATGATAAAGCTGTAAGGATTTATTCAATTCTTGAGCACAATTTTCTTATCAAGGACTTTAACACATTTTAAGAGTATTTACTAAAAGACTAACTCTTAAGCTTTTTCCTAATTTTTAGAAAAAAATAAGTTTTCTCTTAAATTTTTTTACAAAATTAATTCCGAAAATAGGGACTCGGGCTGGGCCCCAAGGTCCGGTGAGAACATGGGTTGCTATGGGCTTTGCGGGCTTGGACCGGGAACATGAATTGGGCTCTATTAAAACAGACCTCCATTTTAGTAATGGACTCTCAAAGACCCACTTCATGAAAATTTAAACCCAGCCCACAAATTCACAAATTAAGCCCAGCCCAAGTCCGCCCAACTTAAACCAAACCTAAATCTACTGAAACAAAACCTCAAGCCCATCTTCCCATCCTCTTTCCACGAACGTCCGCACCAGGCCTATTTTCGTAATTTTCTTTTATTCTCTCTCATCCTTCCAACGTCGTCTTCTTCTTCGTGCCAACTCCCCTGTTACGTCCTTTACCGAAGCCTCCCACACCGACGAACTCCACACTGGAATTTCGCCGGACGGACCCACGGCAGAACTTTAAACGGATCGACGACAACACCCAACGTCGCCGGCCGTCACCAAGCCATCTTGGCTCACCACCGCCAAACCAAATTCGCTGCCAACGTCTCCCATCACGCAGGCCGCCACCACCACTCATCAAGTTCAATGAAAGATACACAGCATGTCTCCAACGAAATGCCGAGATGCAGTGACTTCGTTGCTCGTGAAAATCGAGCTTAACAACTAATGATCCCGGACGAACTGCATCAAGTGGTACCTTCGCATTCGAGCAAAAATAGAAGCCATTTCTTAAACAATTCTCTCGGATACATTTCATCGAGCAAGTCTTAGGCGTTCGACTAGAGGTGACATGGCACACTGATGATCCTCCACTTTGGTGTCGAGTTCGTCCTACATCTCAAGTCGATGAAAATATGTCAAACAGATCCATGGTATGCTTTCACGGAGACAAACAAAACCTCGTCTCATTTTTAGAAGAACACTAACTGAGGCATTACATCGGGCATGCAATGAGCACGGATTATGGAGAGGTCGTAAACCCATTCTAGACTCTAGCTCGTGTCCAGACTCAAAAGAGAACAGCAAGTGACACTCAAAACTCGACAAAAGGGACTGCTCGTTCAAACCGAGCTTGCTCGAGGACCAGGGAAACGAGACCCAGCTATCGTTTCGGTTCCGTTTTAAATAAAACCAAGCAACGGAGTTCCCAGAGAGAAGTGTTCGACCGCGAATATCCCTACTCGGTTGGGCGACGACTGCCAGGAGGTGAGCCTGAAGCGAAACGAGCTATGTTCGGCCACCTCGATGTTGCACCGAGCCAGGATTATCGGGATAAAAGTGAATCGAACCCAAAGAAAACTCACCGGTAATTCGTGCGCCGAGGAATAGGTAGCCGCGGACTCGAGGGTGTCGGCTAAAGATCACCGGTTTATGTTGGGGATGGTCAGGCAACGTTTTTCGGAGAACGAAGTTCGGCTTCTGGGTCTCGCTTTCTCTCAGTCCATCCCTCCACTCACTGTCGGTTCTCTCTCCACTTCACCCTTTGCTCACTCTCTCCGATCTCACTCTCTCTGTTGCTCTAGCTTTCTCCAGCCTCCTGCGAAGAACTCGAGAACGCAGTCGCCTCTCTCTCCCGCTCTCCCTCGCTATCCACCATCTCGGTCTCCCCTCTCGAGCTCGCTCTCTTCTCTGGCTCGCTCCTTCTCTCTCTCGAGCTCACCTTCTCACTCTCACCAGCTCTCTCTTTCTCTTGGTTGCTCTTCCTCGGCCGAACAAACTCAAAAAGACCGAAGAGACCCCGCCTTCCCTTTGCTGCCTTTCTCTCCCATTTAACTCGGTTCTCTCTCTTTCTTCAAGGACGAGACCAGCTGGCTTCGTACCGCAAGACATTCCTAGGCGACGTCGCGCGCAGCCTCGCATCCTCGCGTCCTTCGGCCAATGACCCTCTCTCTGTTTTGTCCCGAAGCTAACGTCCAAGCGAGGAAAGGAGGAGGAAGGAGGAAGGAGAGCGAGTTGGGCCGCGCGGGGGAAATAAAAGAAAACGAAGCAGGCTGGGCCGCGCCCGGGGGGGGGGAAGAAAAGGGCAAAGAACATTTTTGGTTAATTTTTTTCTAATTTTAATTTTAAAAGTAATTTGTAAAAATTTTTATACTAGTTATGCAAATGTTCCTAATGTCTATGTACAATGCAATTTAATGAAAACACAATGCATTTTAATGAAAATTATTTACTTTACTTTTATTTATTTTGGAGGCTAATACCTAATTTTCTATGCAATTAAGTTCTAAATAAAAAGAGAAAAGTTTAGGTGTCAACAACAGGCAAGAACATTTTATTTTCATTTGATAGAATGACGGTAATCGATCTATTCATTTATTAAGCGATTCTATTATGGGAAAGAGATGGCAATATTTTTCATAGATCTAGCACAGTTAAGGGAGAGTAATTGTTATGGAAGTAACCACTGGGATTTGCCCTAGTGGTTACCCTTCCAACATGGAAGAGGCAAGTGGGGGGTTTTAAATCCCCACCTTCTCATGGGATTAGGGTGGAGACAATTTAGTTTCAAGTATGGTTTCGATTCCTAAGATCAATTAAAAAAAGTTGTAATATTGAAGTTGATAGTGAATAAGTAAACATCACTTTTTTTTTTTTTGATATTGGAACATGTATAGACTTTGCGTGATGACGAAGTTAGTGAGGCTCTAGTCAATGTGCATCGGTCCTATCACTAGAAATTATTAAATTGCTTTCTTTATTTCATAACGTGTTACACCATCCAAGAAGCACTAACTCCTATTTTTCCTTTTATTTTTGTCAAGGGTGACATTATACAAGTTAATATCCGCTTTACTAGTCTATCTTTGTTATCAATTTTGCTTTTTGTCCGTAATGAAAAAGCTTATACGATGAAATGCATCCTTTTTCCTTTTCGTTTTCGCAATTTTGTTGAAGCAATATGCATGGAGTATTGGCCTTGAATATAAAATAGAACGCCAATGCCTCACTTGAAAGGATTTTGATTCAATTTAGAGTACATTACATTCAAATCGATTCTTTTTTACGGTACTAAAATTGATTCCTAAAGAGTTAATTTGCCAAGAAAAGTCAAATCCGAAAACTGCAGGAAGTTTCATTTCTAATCAACGTGAAAGCTCGTAGTTCAAAAAAAAAAAAAAAATCAACGTGAAAGCTACGCCAGAACTAAACCCAACACCGCGTTTTTGTCTCCTTGACCGCAAGGTGTGCAATTTCTGTGTGAGACCCTCTTTTTCTTCGCTGGACTCTGCTTTCTTGGTTGACTTAGATATTTGTATGACCGATGACTCTCAGCTCTTTTCATTCATATTAAGCTAAAATTTTCATTGCATCAGATCGATCGATAGAGAGACGATTAAGTCTCTAAGCTCCACAAGCATGTTCTGTGTTTCGCTTCTCATATTGCATGTTCTGCAACTAATGAGAACGAGCTGTGGTGCGAAGAAGAATCATTCGTTCGTCGCTGTATCTTGTGGCGAGGTCAATGACATACATTTATCCCTTTTGATTGAAAGGCGACCCAAAAGGGTGTAGCCGCTCTAATATAATAAGCTAGCTTGTGAAAATAACCGCAGCCAATGTTATGTGAAATCAATTTACTACCTTTCTTATCTTAGCAAATATTTATTCGACGGTGAAATCACGGTAATTGACGATGGATTGCAAAATAGTAATTGCTCATCCCTCCCTCGTTACTCATTCGTGCCCTCCAACTTTAGTGATGATGATCCATATGGTTCGTCAGCTGTGCCGGTAGTCTTCATCAAGTGCTCACAGCCCGTTGCTTCTACTTCATAAGTCGATACTGAACCATGTACTGAGGGAATGCCCCCTAATTTTTCCCAAATGAAGCTGTACTCATACGCTGTACATGGGTTTGATCTCCGAGTAGGGGACATGAAGGATTCTTGCACCATAACCGTGATGGCTTTAATATTGCATTATATCCCGGGGTAAGAAAAGGATCGGTATAATCGTGCGAGCTCAACGTATAAGCACATACTGGTCTATTTTTGTGCATGCGAATATTACCTACAATTTTTGCATGTGTCGGGCAACAATGAAGCAAGTGAATCTCTAATTGCGAGTCGCATCGATTGATCATTGGTTGAGAAATTATCGTATTGCCTTTTTCGTTGAGATTGGTCTGTTCATTCATTAAGTGGTTCAATTATGAAAAAAAGATGACGGTATTATTCATAAATTTAGCATAATTGTGAGAGAGTAATCTTAATATTTAAGTGTAGTGAAAATTCAAATATTGCGTCTATAGTCCTTGCGTGTGTCAATCCATGATGAATTAAGTGAGTTTCTAATCGAGGTGTGTAGGTCCCATTGCTAGTTAAGAATTTACCATATTGTTTTCTTTCTTTCATAAAGTTTCACATCATCCATGACCAAGAAGCGCCCTCTCCTTATTGTCTTTCTATATTTGCGGAAAGCGACATTATACAAGTCAAAATCTATGTACCCATTAATTAACATGATCCTTTTCTTCAGTTATTAATTTTATTTTTTCTCAAAAGTGAAAAATCTTATACGATGAAATATATAATCTTTTTTCCTTTTTGTCTTCCAAATTTAATGGAGCGACACTCACGAAATATTGGCATTGAAAATAAAATTGAACGCCAGATAACTCATTTGAAAGGATTTTGAATAAGTTTAGGGTACAAAACATTAAAACAGAATCTTGTTTACGATACTAAAATACATTTCTAGAGAGAATTAATTTGCCAAGAAAAATTAAATTGAAAATGCAGAGAAGTTTCCTCCCCGATGAATGTGAAAGCTGTCCATCACTAATTCCGAGACCGTGTTTTCGCCAGGCTGTACTTTTTAATATTTTTTTTGCTAGACTTTATTTACGGGTTGACTTGGACATTTCGATGACCGACGACTCCCAACCCTTCATCAGGCCTCCCTCGGATTATCAGATTCGCTAAAACTTTCATACCATAAAGAGATGATTATTTCTCTCGGTTCGATATTAATGCTCCGTGTTTTACTTCTCATATCGTATGTTTTGCTAATGTTAGGGACGAGTTGCGGTGTGAAGAAGAATCACTTGTATACCTTTTCATCTTGCTGTGAAATTCATAACATAAGTTATCTTTTTCGATTGAAAAACAGTCTGAAACACTACGACAACTCTAAGTTTAAGCTAATTTATGAAAATAATTGCACTGTTCTATATATATGCTGGTCGATATTACGTGACGTCAATCAGTTACGATTTCAATTATAATTGAGTTATATTGAGCAGTAATATCATAGTGGTTGATGATGGACTGCAAAAGGATAATTACTCATCCCTCCCTTGTTACTCATTGGCACCCTCCAACTTTAGTGGTCATGATCCATGTGGTTCTTAGCTGTGCCGGTGGTCTTCATGAAGTGCTCACAGCCCCTTGCTTCTACTTCGTAAGTCAATACTGAACCATGTATTGAGGGAGCATATATATCCTTCCGATATGCCCCCTATTTTTTCCCAAATGAAGGTGTACTCATACGTTGTACATGGGTTTGATCTCCAAGTAGGGGACATCAAGGATACTTACACCATAACCATAAAGGCTTTAATACCGCATTATATCCCAGGGTGGAAAAAGGATCGGTATAATCGTGCGAGCTCACCATATAAGGACCTCCACAACACGACGGTCGAGGGATTCACTATCTCCTATTATAAACTCTCGCCACCAACAAGTTTCGAGTTTTACTAATTAGGTTTCGAATACCAAAGGGAGAGGTGCAGACACCATGATTACCGAAAGCTGGCTTTCCCAGTTCTTTCTTTGTTTCTTTCTTCATCCTCATCCTTTTCTTAAATGTTAGCTCTACTGAGGGATCATATAAAAATTTACTTACCGAGTGATGTGGCTCGTTTCAATTGGATATTGTAATAGGTCGGTTAGATTTATTGCGAGAAAAAGATGAGATTATTTTATAGGTGAGTGATTGACTGATCCACAAGAATAATATTTCAATTGACAGTGAGTAAGTACGTATTAGTTTATTTTTGTGCATGCGAATATTACACCTATAGTCTTTGCGCATGTCAAGAACGACGAAGCAAGTGAATTTCTAATTGAGACCCACATCAATTGGTCGTTGGTTGAGAAATTATCATATTGCCTTTTTGTTGAGAACGGTTTGTTTGTTGATTAAGTGGTTCAATTATGGAAAAGAGATGACAGTCATATTCATATTAAAGCACAATTACAAAAGAGTGATTTTAAAATTTCAGCATAGTGAATAAGTAAACATAGCATTATTTTTGTGAATTCAAATGTTGTGTCTATAGCCCTTGCGTGTGTCAATCCACGACGACACAAGTGAGTTTCTAAAATGAAAAAACCTTATATGGTGCAATACATCATCCTTTTTCTTTTCGTCTTCAAAATTTAACGAAACGACATTTACGAAACATTGGCCTTGAAAATAAAATAGAATGCCGGATGCCGTATTTGAAAGGATTTTGATTGAGTTTAGGGTACAAAACATTGAAAACGATTCTTTTTTTATGATACTAAAATAAAGAGAGAATTAATTTGCCAAGAAAAATCAAATTTGGAGAATGCAGAGAGGTTTCCCCTGTAATGAATGTGAAAGCTATCCATCACTAATTCTGAGACTAGGTAGCACGGACACGACACGTATACGCGACACGATTACGACACGACACGCGATACGTCATTTCTCAAAAAAAGTAGAGAATTTCAATACATTCCGACACATTAAATATTAAATAAATATTTTTATTTTTAATTAATTTGATTCAAATTCACAAACAAATAAATAAATAAAGAGTTTACAATGAATTTATACTAATAATATTAATAAATTTTACACTTTTTTTATTTCATTATCTCAAATTTACATTTATTTTTTGAAATCCTCCCCTTCCTTCAAATTTACTTTTATTTTTCGAAACCCCCCACCCCCAGTCAGCGCCCAAGCTTCCCCCGTCTTTTTTTCCCCCAAATTTTTTTCACTTCCTTTTTCCCTCCCCACCACCTAACAGCCCAATGGGTCGATTCCCCCCACCCCCAAATTAATTTTTTATTCTTTCCCTCCCACCATCGTCCATTTCCCCCCCACCTGTCCGTCACTTTCCCTTCCCCCCAAAATACGTACCCATCAGACTCCCATTTTTTTTTATTATTATTTTTGAGTTTCTCAGAAACCCTAGCTTCTTTAATCCTCCTCACCGCTCGCGACCTTTCCTCTTCTCCTCCTCCCTCTTCGCCGCACGCACGACCACCTTCCTCGCCGCTCGCCGCACGACCGCCTTCCTCTCTTCTTCCTCTCGCCTTTGATCCTTTCTCCCTCGCAGCTGTAGCCTCGTCCGATCCATCGCAGCATCACAGTGGCGGCTCTCGCCTCAGTTTATGCTCGGCCGTCTCTTGCCGTCGCTTGTAGTCGGACACGACACGGAAGCACGGACAACGTGTCCGTGCTACCTAGTTCCGAGACCGTGTTTTAGCTGGGCCATACTTTTTGTTTTAGTGTTGACTTGGACATTTCGATGACCGACGACTCCCAACCCTTTATTAAGCCTCTCTCGCATGACCAAATGAGCTAAAACCTTCATTGCACCAGACCAAATGATAAAGAGATGATTATTTCTCTCAGCTCCATATTTACACTCCGTGTTTTACTTCTCATATTGCAGGTTCTGCTACTATCAGGGATAAGTTGCAGTGTGAAGAACAATCATTTGTGCATTCCTTCATCTTGCGGTGAGATCCGTAACATAAGTTATCCTTTTCGATTGAAAGGCGATCCAAAATATTGCGGCAGCTCTCAGTTTGAGCTAACTTGTGAAAATAACCGCACTATTCTATATCTATATGCTGGCCGATATTATGTGAAGTCGATCCATTACGGTTCCTATTATAACCAATATTACTTCGATGGTAATATTACGGTGGTTGACGATGGACTGCAAAAGGGTAATTGCTCGTCCCTCCCTCGTTACCCATTGACCTACTCCAACTTCAGTTATGATGAGAGATACGCTGGTCCATACGCTACGTTGGTGGCCTTCATGAAGTGTTCCCAACCCATTGCTTCTAGTTTATATGCCGATACCAGACCATGTATTGAGGGGTACTCTGCCGACACGCCTCCTTATTTTTCCCAAATGAAGGCGTACTCATACGCTGTACAGGACTTAAAAGCAGGGGATTTCAAGGACTCCTGCACCGTAACCATGACGGCATACGCATCGGATCAAATCTCGGGGCGGGAAGGGGATCAGAATGGGAGCTTAACATACAAGGACCTCCACAACAAGATGGCCGAGGGATTCAATCTCTCCTATCGGGAACGCTCCTTGATCATGTCAATGAGAATTTTTTTGTGTCGCTACTTAAGTTTCGGATACCAAATGGAGGATTGCGGTGGCTTTCGGATCCGCAAGGGACTTTCCTTTAAAGGTGTTCTTTCTTTCTTCTTCTTTTCTTAAATCCTAGCTTTACTAAGAGATCTTACCAAAATTTAGTTGCCAAGTGATGTGGCAAGTTTTAGTTGGGGGTTTTTAATACAATCCACACATTAAGACACTAGTTTCTCTAAAAACACAACAGAAAAAAAATTGCCACACCACCTAAGTTGAAAAGTTTAATAAGATTTCTTAGTAAATTCAGCATGCATTGATCTTTTTAATTTTACAATTTATGGACCTTTTTTTTCTTTCTGGATTTGACATTATTACTTTAGATTTGTTTGGGGAAAAATGGTTGATTTAATAGTTGCTCGTGTCCCTTGCATGGATGTTATTCTTATGCGGGTGAATAAATTGCACGCGTCCTGGATGATGTTTGTAAATTAGAACTATGCCGCAGTGAGATGTGAACTTATGAATCATTTGGTACTCCTTGAAGACAAAAGCGTAATCGTGTTTTTTTTTTTTATTTATTTCAGAGAAATGGTCATGTTACGATAACATGGGGACATGGATTCCCCAATAGAATAAATTGCGATCTGAGCACTTATCTAGGAGAGTAAATTATTTACTATGTTTAAATGCTAAAATGATAGATTTAATTCTTCATTTATTGATCGTCGATTCTAATTAGTCATTTTCGGTGACCTTAGATTATGCTACGTGGGCCACGCATAATTATGCACCATATGTGGGTCGGAGCCTCGCCGTTGTCTTGGGTATGACTTCTTAGCCCTGTTCTCCTCACAACTATGAAGATGCACTACTCTGATAATAATAATTAAAAAAAAAAAAATTGCGTTTAAAATTCTTTTATTGCACTACGCTAATCTATGGACAATTTCTACGCAGCCAACTACGTCGCAGCAAGATTCATACTCGGAGCTCTATGTATGCTGATACTTCTGATCTATAAGTGGATGAGAAGGCACCAAGCGATCGACGCAAACATCGAAGAATTCTTACAAGCTCACAACAACTTTCTGCCCATAAGGTACTCTTATTCGGATATTAAGAAGATTACAAAAAATTTCAAATGCAAATTAGGTGAGGGGGGATACGGTTCTGTGTACAAAGGAATCCTTAGAAGTGGCAATGAAGTTGCAGTTAAGATTTTGAACAAACCAGAATCTAATGGCCAAGATTTTATTAGCGAAGTGGCCACAATTGGAAGGATCCACCATGTCAATGTGGTGCAACTCGTTGGTTTTTGCTTTGATTACTCCAAACAAGCTCTGGTCTATGATTTAATGCCGAATGGCTCTTTGGATAAACACATTTCAAATAAGGATGGTGATGATCCTCTTGATTATAAGAAAATGCATGAGATCTCTCTTGGCATAGCTAGAGGGATAGAGTATCTACATCGGGGATGTGATATGCAAATTCTACACTTTGATATCAAGCCTCACAACATTCTCTTAGACCAAAGTTTCACTCCAAAAATTTCTGACTTTGGACTAGCAAGACTTTATCCCATCGGTCATAGCATAATATCGTTGACTGCAGCAAGAGGAACCTTGGGTTATATGGCGCCTGAGCTATTCTACAAAGACATTGGTGGCATTTCTTATAAAGCCGATGTTTACAGTTTTGGGATGATGTTAATGGAAATGGCTGGTAGAAGGAGAAATATAAATGCACATGCAGAGCATTCAAGTCAAATTTACTTTCCTTTGTGGGTTTATGATCAACTCAGCAAAGAAAAGGAGGTTAAGAGGGTAGAAGTCATAGAAGAGGAAAGAGAAACGAGGAAGATGATAATCGTTGCGCTATGGTGCATACAGCTGAGCCCTAATGATCGGCCATCAATGAGGAAAGTTCTAGATATGCTTGAAGGAGATATCGATAAACTGCAACTACCTCCAAAACCGCTTTTGTATCCAATAGAGGCGCCAATTGATGATGACAACAATGAGATAGAACTTGAAATGGTCTCATCTTCGTCAAGTGCTCCAATAATTTCTAATAGTTACCAATTTGACCGCGACAATGAGTTTACAAAATCATGTATTGTGTGATTGTTCTCCTCTTGTAGAAATGAGATGCGAAATATAATTAACACTATCAACATGTACCATCATTGATAATATAATCTATGAAGCTTTTACATGTTTTTCATATAGCATCGGTGTTTTCTATTAGACTCATTATGTCCATGTTTTATAAATGACAATGAATATCGCATGGCATTCATTATAATTTTTGTTTTGTGTGAATCCTCTTGGCATAACAATGTAATTTTTTCTTCATGTTAATGTTTGCATTTTGAGCAATAAATCTCTCTCGTTTCCATCGAAAGCTCTCACCCCCACCCTTCAACCCCCACTCGATCAACCAGCTCGACATCAGCTACATGCTCAAGCAATCTCTGACTTCGACCTAACCGATGAACGATTGTGGCTATCAATTTTTGCCTTTACGACGAATAGAAATTGAACACGTGATGTCATGTTAGAGGATGTGATGTATTACAAAAACACAATATCTCAATGCAGTAAGAATTTGTGCATTCACTCGATGATAAGTCATGAGATGGTACCTTACATTCTTCCGAACAAGTACTATATTCCTCATTGTTGTCCCCTGCACATGAGTTTTCTTGCTTAGCAAACATTCCTCCAGACACCGATGTTGATAAGATACGTGCGATATCCACTTCACTCGGATATTGCAGACAGAGAATCCTGACCTGATGCCGAATTAGCAAGGTACTCCTGAATGGAAGCTACAAACAACGCCATTCATCAGGAGTAGGAATACATAGAGAAGTAGCAAAAGCGCATGCTGCTACTTAAACTTGGGTTGCCTCGCCAAGTACAACAGCAATTAACTTTTCCTGCATGGCCTTTCCAATTACTGTAGATGGTTTTTAAAGTATCTAGAAACAGATAAAGCAGGAAGGACCTTCCTAGTACAAGGTCAGAAATTGAAGGCTTTCAATGACTCTGAACAAGGCTCGGTTTGGAGAACACGAAATTGTTCGAGATCACTGCTGAAAGCTGACTCTCAAATAGCATATTAAAAGCTTTTTTCAGATTTGTTGCACCACGAGTCGAATGCACTGATGGGTAAAAGAACAGAACCTGCCATGTCTATGCAACTATGCTGACAAGTAATATTCCAAGCCAAACCTTTACATGAAGAGATTCGCCAGTAGGTAGTCCAAACCAAGTAAGATCGATGACGCAGAATGTCGAGCTAAGTGTTAAATATCATAAATACCTCCAGAGAAAGTAAGGGATAGGGTATGAATCCAAGTGGCTCCAGCTTCGAGCCATTAAAAGTCTGATGGTTGGAAAGGTCCCCTGAAGTTTGCAGCCCGGTGGCCGTCGGCAATGAGGTTCGAGAGATGAGAAATTGGTGCATGGGCAGCGTCAACTGCAGCATTTATTCTCATTCCTTGTTCTTCCAATGAAGGACAAGCAAGATTACCGCCAGGTACAAGATGTGGAGCAGACCTTACCACCTCTTCTGATCCAACAAAACCGACAGGAATGGCTAGTAGCTTGTCAGATTCAGCTCTGTTCATCAACATTTTAGAACCACTAGTGCGAGCACAGTTAGCATCACAACTCGAAGTTGAAACTACGTTGTTCGACTAGAATGCACACTGCAACTATCATGTTGTTATTGGTAATGTGTACCAATGGTAGCAATTATGATCATCTAAACAGACGATTCCTATCAAAAGAATATTCAGGTCCTCTGAAGCATCACTTTCAAAAGAATATTCAGGTCCTCTGAAGCAACACTTTTGACGAGGCAAAAAAACAATTACGCCATGCCTCAGGCCACAAGCCATCAAAGGCACTTGCGCTCTCGAATGATGCATGTATTTAAACTAGTGCAGATGACAGAATTCGCCAAGTAAGATAGTGTGCACAAGCAGGTAATTTATATTAAGAATCCTATAAATGTAGGTAAGTAGCTTTCAGATTGAAATGAAAAGTTAAGCTAATCACTAGAGTAGGTACTATGTTCGACGCAATGGAGAAAAAGTAAACGATATGAGACAGAAACATCTCAAGAATCGAGTTTCTTACTTATTCCTGCAGTTCATCACGCTCATTGGAGAATCATCCTGATGAGAAAGGCCATTCATTGTGACAGGAGGCTGTGGAACTGTCTCTTCCAATTCCCTTGGTATTTGTTGCTCTGCTGCACCATGAAAGGAAGGCGAGAACAATTGAAACCTCACATAAGTGTTCGAAGTACGACAACAGGACCCATCTAGTGTACAGCAAAATTCATAGGCTGAACTTCAAGTTCTCCATAAACCGACTTCCAGAAGCAAACGATCATATACAGACGGCTCCACTTAGAAGAGCCCTCGATAACAGGTTCGAGGAGCTGGAAGAGATTCATGGAAAACCGTCCCCAAGTGAAAGGTGAATAGAGGACAATTCGGGCGTAAATTGTGTATTAATTCCACTTGTGGAAGAACTGATTATTGATACGGCGATGCACTTAAGTTGAGGTCATGTGGCGCGGATTGCTTCTGGCCATCGTGAACTTCGTATAGGTACAAACTCTATGCAATGTCCCTTTGTTTCACTCTATATCGAGCAAGCTTACAGTGCTAGATACGAAGAATCTCTGCTGCTAGATACGAAGAGTCTCTGCTTATTCTTTAATTCTGCCACATTTTTCACATCTACTCCGAGGCCAAAAACCAGCTCTCGGTGGACTTTTCATGGTCATGCCGTGTCTAGAGATTCGGGATCTCTTCTTATTCCTCGTGTTTTCTTACATAGTTCTGTAGCTATTCGAGTAAAGACAGTGTTAAATTGATGTTGATTTGACATTTTCCATGTTTAGCATACTAACAGGCGAAGAACTACACAAGTGCTTTTAAATATCGTTGCTCATCCTGACCGTTTATTCATGACCATTACAATTCAGTTTGCCAGCGAGCCGAGATGAAAACTTTCCTCTACAAATGCCACTTGAGAATTTATTGAAAGATGATGGAACAACATGCTTGGCAAACGATAAAAAAAGGTTACTAACTAACCTTCTTAGTGGTTTGTTCATGATATCATGTTTAGCATATAAGAAGACCGGCTGAAACATGTCTCCAAACTATCTGTTGGAGCAACGCTATGTGATTGGACACAAGTCATAAAGTGTGAACTTTATACTAGATATTGCATCTCTTTTGGAGATTTAAGTTCTTTAGATAAGTTTGGGACTTTGCCCTGTTTAAACTATGATCAGAATCAGGATGGAAGAGAGATGCTAGTTAGTCATGGGAAAATTACCATAAAAAACTCATTGTACTTTTACCAATTCGGTCATTAATCTTTTAGTCATGCCAATTGAATTTTAAACATTTTTACATTTTGCCAATTAAGTTTATCTGGCTAATTTTATTAGAAAAAACGCTGACGTGGACACCAGTTATCTTACGTGGCACAAGCAGTGCTAACATGGAGAATTTTTAAAATATCTTAAACATTTTTTTTGAATTTTTATGAACCTTTTTCTCTTCTTTTTTCCATTTTTTCTTTTCTTCTCTTTTTCTCCTTTACTTTTTTTCACCATGTCCGGCAAGGATCACTGAGTCTTCGCTAGTAGCTGCAAGGACCCGACAACTCTCACAAGCCACGGTAAAATAAAAAAAGAAAAAAAATTTAAAAATTCCATTCTTTAAAAAAATTATAAGAATTTGCCAACATTAGTATCGACCATCCTATGTAAGATGGCTAGCGTGTACATCATTGATTTTTTCTTAAAATTGGCCCAATAAACTCAGTTGGCAAAATGTGAAAAGGTTTAGGATTTAATTGATGTAATTAAAAGATTTATAACTTAATTGGCTAAAGTGCAATAGATTTAGGACATTTTTGGAAATTTTCCCATTATTCATGATATCTACAAACAATACCTCTGATTTAACACAATTCCAGCGATTAAGAGACTAATTCTTTTTAAGTGTTCACTTAAGAGGGCTTGATCGATGATGATTACTCCTGGTCATTGCCGATTTTAAAGTCGAACAGTTACAATGAGAATTACCATCCAAAGGCAATAGAAAATCAGTGACAAAGAGAGAGCCAATCTTGTACCCTAAAATACAATAATGTATGTTTAGATCTTCGGCATACGGGCACGAGATAATCTAGGATACTTTTCGTCAAGAGATTTTTCTATTTAATGATTTGTCCAATCATCACTTAATAATTTGTTCACGATATAAAATAAGATAAAAAATTAAAGGTATCAGCACGTGCTGAATAGACCAATTATTTCAACGAAAAAATTTTGTGCTTGTGCTTGTGTTCATGATTTATAGAAGGGGAAATTCGCAACAAAAAGGAAAAAAAAAAATACAACATTTTAACAACTGACTATATCGCTATAAAAAAAAATGGACATGTGCAGTGAAGACGTCATTGGATGTGTCGTGTGACCTACTAGCATAGCCCTTAAACAAACAGTAGAAGTATCAAATATTAATGATTAATTATCTTCCTGTCTCATTAAAAAAAAAAAAATTTATTTTTATTTTTAATGTCATATATTAGTGAGGTCCCGAGTAGCAAACCTGCAACGTCGCAAGTACGGGGAGTCTTACCAGTCAACGATATTGATGCAATGTCTTAACTGTTTTTTTTTGTTTTTAATTCCTCTTGTTGTTATCTGAGCTTTAGATCCCATGATTTTCTAAATTGAGATCAAAATCGAATTAAATAATTCAATCAATATAAATTACATCAAGGAGGATCAATTGAAGAGTATATGCCAACTGAGAGATACTTGCGTCCTCTACTATGCCGTTGCAAGGGGCGCAGTTTGCCAACCATTATAAGGGAGACGCGTTTTTTTTATTCATAAGCTAATTAGCATGATACATCAGCCAACAATGTCTATTATATAGAAAATCTATGTCTTTCTCTTTTCATTACACTTTTACTTATAATGCTTATTAAGGCTCCATTTAGAGATCACAGAAAGGTATTTGTTAAGATGTCAGAAGTAGATTGCACTAACTTACCACTTTTCTTCTTTCCAATGCTAATTTCAAAACCGGAGAAAAAAGAATGAAAACATTGACTACTGTCTCGGATGTTTAGAATTCATAATTACCAGACTTCACAGCTTTTTTTTTTTTTTTTTTTTTTTTTTTTTTTTTTTCCTTATTTGCTTTTTAAAGGCATTTCATTTGAAATCTTTGGGTCTTTTATCAATCACTCGATGTCCAACTTAACAAAAAAAATTCAATTTTCGAAATTTGCAATTTTATTCCAAGGACTTTTAATCTAAAACTTTTCAACTTTTGGTTAGATATAAAGATACATGATCGCATTCTCTAACCTCAACCTCAGCAAAGTCAACTTGAGATGTCGCCCTCGACAAAACTAATCTGAATCTTGCAGTTAAGATTACAAGCGAAAATAAAAGGCATAAAATACTGAAAAAGAACTTGCCAAAACCGCTCAGCTCCAATGCCTAGTTGAAACGTAAGAATTCACTTCTGTCGTGTCGAAATCTATACAGATGTGAGGAAGCCATTACACCAGAACCCTCCCCTCTTCAACTCTAAATTGAAAAGAAAAAAAAACAAAAAAAAACAAAACAAAACAAACAAATAAACAAAAAAACAGAGAAGACAAGATGCACAAAACAATCGAAGATTTACACAGAGATTGACGAAGCCAGCATGCCCAAGATCAGTCAACAGCAGCAATAGGAGCAGCTGCTGAGAAAAGAGTGGAAAGAAAAAGGAGATATAAATGTAATGTCATTCGACTTTGCTTAATGTGTTCGTTGTCCATATACCCTTTGAAGGAGGAGCTGTGCCTGAGATCTTTACAACGGCTTGGTGCTTGCGCTGTCGTCGCCTTTTCTTGGTAATTTTATTGTTATTGCCATTGCTTTCATGGGGAGGGTTGTTTTCGCATTTCGTTACATCGACCTTTACGATGTGGTGATCTGATGTCCCTTTCGATGACAAGACCGAATATGACCCTGGAATGAACTTGTATGGGCAATCTGGTGACGCCAGTAGGTAGTCCACCCTCGTTCCGTATTTGCACGTCCCTTGCACACCTGCAATAGAATAAACAGTTTCAAACTACATATTCAGACAATAATCACTTGAAAAAAAGACTTGGGATTTCAATTTTTATACCACAAATTTTCACATCAAAGGTTGATATCGACAAAGTGATAATAACAACGGATGTATATATTCAACATGATCATCATGCTTCAAATGTTATGAATTTTCGTCCATTCAAGCCAATCATGTGATCATTGAGCAAGAGGAGCATCATGCTCGAAAAGCACCTTAGATTAGCCATTTGATAGAGCGAAAAAGAAAATTCGAAAGATGGGAAAGCGAACAAGTGAGTTCTTACTTTGTCCTTTGGCAATGACAACCACGGACTCGCATTCTCCAGCAAAGTCCTTAGCATCCGTGTACTGCTTGCTCTTCAGAAACCTCATGACTTCAACCTTTGGGGTCGGTTTTCCCATCTCTTCATAGTACTGTAACAAACACAGGTGCCCATGATTACAAAATCGCCGTAGCTTAAGCTATTTTAGTAATCAAGTTTGACGTGCTAACGAATATCACATCAAACATCACAGAAATGTACATACCTTGACGATGTCAGTCCACCGCTCTTGCGAGTAATCGGTCTCGTCGAGAGAGTTGAGGCCACCAGCCAAGATGTGGGGAGAGTCGCTCGACTGGATGATGGCGCCGACTTGCTTCATCCGCCAGTTCTCGTCGAGATGATCTAGGTGTGTGCACTGGAAGTTCACTTCCCCAACATGGGGCACTTCTATTGTTGCCTTCAGAACGTTCCTGTGTAATAAAACATAACGAGTTCACAGCCAGTTCGATTCCTGGTCTATTTAATATGTCAATCAATTATATTTCAATCCACTCTTTTCTTCTTTTTCTGAATTTTCACACAACGAAAGCACATAATCCCTTCACTATCTAAGGCACGGCTTAATTAATCGAACGCGAAAGTCAATGTCCATGACAAGCAATTGAGAGGTGTCTCAAATAAGTTGATTCTATCCGGTCTGTCTCGCTCAAGAGAAATGTAGTTTTCCTTGAAGATGAGTAGTCCTTGTATAGTCTTCAGGTCAAGCATCTGATTTGGCAAATACATAAAATAAAGCAAAAGCAAAATCCTCCCCACGTTACTGTCCTACCTACATACACCTTACCCTGCCCTCATTTAATGTACGCCATAGATCTTATCCTTCGTTTATCTTCCCAACACCTTATTTAAATACTAAAGAGCAAAAAATATATATGTAATTTAGCAGGTTCCTAAGCATTCTCTTGACTATATCAACGCACTAAATGCAACCAGAAATGAAAAAAAAAGAGGAATGAAGGAGGTCCAAGACAGTCTTTCATCACACACACTCGCACGAATTTCGAATAGTTATAACCGAAGATATTATTATTATTATTATTATTATTATTATTATTATTATTGATAAATGACAATTCTCTGGAGAACCCATATCTAAAATCATAGAAAGAAAAAAATGGGTTTTTTTTTTTTTAAAATTAATTTATATTTTACTTCTGACTAGCATTGCTCACAGCTGGTGCTGGGATCCTTGGAAAGGCCCACCATAGTTGTTGTAGATAGCTTTCCGTAAGTTGTACAAAGGCAAACAGGCTGTGGGAGAAAAGCCTAGGGGAATTCTTGAATTTTTGGTGGTAGGGTTCTCGTGAATAATATTCCAAATTCTTCCCAGATCAGTTCCTGGACAACTCCATTCATATAACTCCAAATAGAACAGTTTTAAAAAGGGGAGGGGAAAAAAAAGACAAAATAAAACCAAGTGACAGCAAGATTTTCATCCACAAATTCCGATGGCTAGGCAAAAGCTTATGTTTTTGCTTTTATTTTTTGGTCTTGTGAATTTTTATTACATCCACCTTACCTTAATTTCAACGAAAATTTCAACTGTCCGAAGTGGATTTGCACTGTTAGATCAAAAAAAAAAAAAAAGTGGATTTGCACTGTTGTAGATGGTTTGCGAAATTAATCTTTCCACTTGGAAAATATAAAAAAATTATATAATATGTCCAGTGAGAATATTAATTTATGATATATTATCAAACTTCGCTTTCAACGGTGGACGCCTCAATAAATAAATGAAAATATCTTTTAAATTCCGAAATCGCCTAGGAAGACCACTTGCTCAATGAAAAAGAGAGCATATCATCGTCACCATAATTACGAAAATGATAGCAAGAATAACAGGTAAAAAATATGTGGAAATTATTAAATTAATAAATAAAATAAAATAAAACGAAATGACGGACCTGAAATCGGTGTCGTCGAATATCTTCTGGACCTTCCAGTGCTTGATTGGCCATCGGGAGAGGACGGCGTTGCCGTACTCCGGCGCCCAGCTCTCGGCGAACGCGTAGCTCATCCCCAGCGCCGCCGCCAGCTCCGACAGCGGCTTCATCTCCCTCTCCTCCTCCGCCTTCACGTCCTGCAGCGCCACTATGTCCGCATCCAGCTCCCGCAGCACCTCCACCACCGTCCTCGTGCTCCTGTACGCCTGCCGGCCTCCGCGGGGGTCGCCGCCGCTACCGCCGTTCTCGAGGCTCCCCCTCGCCGTCGCCGGAGCCTTCCCTTTGAAGATTCGACCGATCGACGCTGAGGTCAAGGACGAGGAGTGGGGAGATGGAGAAGGAGGAGTCGGAGGTTCGGCGGCGGACGATTCGCTGAAGCTCAGGTTCCGCCGGCTGCGGAGGAGGGAGATTTCGTTGTCCGGCAGGTTGATGGAGACCCGGAGCTTCGATCTCGCGAACTTCTGCTGCTTCGTCAGGTGATCCTGGCCGTTGAGCGGGTGCAGGGGAGACTGCTTGAGTATGCCCCGCGGGCGGTCCAGATTGGCCGACTTGGCGCGGAGGCCGCCGACGACGGCGCCCTCGCTGTCGAAGTCGAGGCTCGACGACTTCTCCAGCTTCGGGACGGCGGGGGCCATGGAGAAGAGCGCGGCGTTGAATGTGGCGATGCGGATCGACCCGGGCGGCCTCGAGTCGTTCGGGTGGACGGTGGACGAGGATCCGTTCGCGGCGGGCGGTGGGCGGGCGCGGGCTGGCGGCGCCGCGGTCGGAGGGGGATTTGCCGAATTGCTTGACGACGACGACCTTGGAGTCGGAGGAGCGGCGGTGACGGAAGGGCCACCGGAGGCGGCGGCAGAGGCGGCGGAGCTTGGAGTTGAGGAGGCTCAGCATTTTTCTGGGGAGCAGGACGGGGAGTCTTACATTGGCAATGCTAGAGTGATGGTGGGCATGAATGGGTAGTAGTCAAGCACTATCTTGGGATGTCATGTGTAAAAGGGCAGTGGAAAGTTTTATGCTATGGTGGTGGCCTGGTGGAGGCATTTGATGTAGGGGGAGGAAAAAAAAAACGATAGAAAGCTTATATTGTTTTTTATTTTTAATCACATGTGACGTAAAAATTAATGATAACGCGAAGAAACCAATAGGGATTTGTGAGCTGATTTGATTATGACTTTTTAATCATCACGGAAGAAGATAAAACCTTTGGCCTACAGTAGAGAACCGCGGGTAGATATCATGTGTGTCAACAAGCATGGTACATTACGTCAAATATTTACTTTACACTTTTGTGAAAATACACAATCTCATTTCCTTAAAATTAATCGATTCTTATCTTCTTGTTCTCTCGCTCCCGCTCGATTTGTCATGATTGCCACTCAACATTCAAAATAGTTCTTTATAAAGTCATGTCATATTTGATAGCCTCATGTCAAACGCACAATTTATAGAACATGGGCATTCCAGATTTAGATGGACTTATAGATATAAATCGTGCTACCTTAAGATATAAAATATGGCTAATTTATTTGAAAAATATCAGCTTTGCAATTTTATTGCATCATTTCGAAATTCCTCATAATTGTAGAGGGAAGAAAGGCGGGGGAGCAGTGAGCACCGCTGGGTCCAAATGCCTTCCTTGGCGGAGAGGGAGGGGAACTTTGAAGAGAGGTTGGTCTTCCGAGAAATGGGTTCGCGACACGTGGCGGAGAGGTAGGGGGCTAGAGAGAGAGATGCCAACTACTCCACGCAGAAAGAGAGAGAGAGAGAGAGGGGAGTTTCCTGGGAGGAGAGTACAGAAATTGTCGTTTTGGGGGGGGAATAAAGAAATTGCAGAGAGGAGACGCCTCCAACAACTCCAGTCCAGCCAATATGAATTTCTTATTTTCGACGCCACGTCACCTGAAATCCGGCGTACTTAACTCCCATGCATTGTTCCCCCAATTTCAACCCCCTCTTTTATTTATTTATTTATTTATTTTATTTTTGATTTTTTACTTTCTTTTTTTCTTTTTTCAGGGCTGAGAAGAACGCGACTTTCTTTATTAGGGCCAAACTGAGATTTTCCGGTTGAAATGGCGAGTTAGGTCCGATGCGCTGTACGGATGATTTTGTGTTGGCGTGGCCCCCCTCATTAGTCTCTTCCCACACGGAACCAGATGATCGAACGGGCTGATCAAATTGCCACGCGTTCAATTTGGCTTAGCTTAAGTCGCGACTTTTTGATTGAAAAAACCTTTAATCGACAACGAAGTTACCATTGCTCAATTAAATTAGGCAATCTAGCCCGATTATCAAAACGTTGGCCATGACGCGGCCTTCTTCTCTTTATTTTCCTCATGTTACCAAAGTACAATTTACTATGGTTCTTTGTTTTAGTAAGGTCCATGTTAAGACCATCTACTATCTAAACCAAAGGATCATGAGAGCTCACATAGAAATATTATGATTTCTGCATTAATGGCTTGTGTAAAGGCGTGATCTCAAAAGAATGATTTCCCTTTATCTTTCCTCTTGCTTTTGGCTATTCAATTGGAGATAACATTCCCTTTTACAACGTTTTTCCTTCATCCTTAAGGTAAGTTTGGGAAAACTTTCCAAATAAATTTTTGGGCATGGAAGGACTTTTTGAGTGGAAGCAATTTGACCTCTCCGGTGGCCATGTTCCTTTGAGAAACCGAAAGTGCTAAGATGAGAAAAGGATTCCCGAAGTTGATGATATATAAAGTCGTTGAATGGCTCCCGACTTGGTTTTCGTAGTTCTTAGGGTTTGGGATTGGCGTGCTGAACTTCATAAGCTCTTTAGCAACTTTCCCTGCCGAATGGTTTCTCCTCCATAAGTTTTGGCAATGAAACTAGGGGAGATTAAAAAAAACAAGAGAATTAAAATGATAGAAAAGTAGAAGGGCCCAAATGACATCATGGGGTGCGTTCATTGGGTGAATAAAAAATGTTATCTTAGACGTCAAAAGGTTGACAAATCAATATATATAAATATACACATGCAAAAACCGTACATACGTCCATAAATAAGACTAGATATTAACTGATTAATTGATTAATTGATTAATTAAAAAAAAGGAAAATGATAGAATAGTGAGGATTAGGTGATCTATGATTTGGCTATTATTGGCTCATGATGGTGGTGGCCTCTAGGGCTGTGTGTAGCTGGATTAGGCTTTTTTTTCTTCTTCTTTTTGAGGTCTTTTTGGGCTAGATGACAGCTCTTGTATATATTTGGGGATGGTCCTACTTGGATAGTTTGATGCTGCGTTGGGTATTTCCCATGCATAATCTCAGTGATCTGTCTCTATTATTAATTTTTTCTTCTTTGAGGCTAACTAGCTGGAGATTATATAATTTAATTACAACAACTTGGTTGAGGGTTCCAGAATCTTGTATAATTTTATCTTTTCTTGTTATGTCTCTGATTGGAAAAAAGAAATGATCGATTTTCAAAAGTCAAACCACGTCATTAAAGTAGATGGATTATTGAAACAGACTATGTATATGTGATTTTTTTTATATGTGATTTCTTTAAGAAAAAAGATTGAGCTGTAGATATGGTCATTGGTTTTCTCAGTTAGAATTTGAGTGAGTGTTATGTACGCTTGATGTAGGATGAGCTCAACTTACAAATCTCTAAATTATATGAATCATGCGTGAGATCTACTTCAATTTTAGAAGCATCTAAGAATTTCTAGTACAATCTTGCATTGCAATTTAAAGTCCCATTTTCCACATGTCTCTCCTCAAAATGGGAATTATAAAAGAATGATTCCGATGTTTCTTAATTTGAGTGATTTCATATATTAGAGTAAAAGAAATGTGCAGTGATCTTGATCCATTAACAAGAGGGAGAAATCTCTCCGAAGAATTAGGCTTTGCCATCTTATGATTGTGAACCCACTCAAGTGGATAATCACCCAAGCTGAATTTAGAAGATAATACTTACCTTCTCTTAGGCTTCACGGAAAGTATCTCGTCATTTACCCATAAGTCTGCAACACATGTTGTGATTTGAATTCAGGCTCTGACTATAAAAAAGAACATGCTCACCACTCCAGAGTAATAGCTAATTTCTCCAAAGGAAAAAAAAAAACTAGAAGAATTGGAAATTACTCAACTCAAAGCGAGGGCACATGATTATTATGAACATACATACGTACATACATATGAATATATAATTGCATATATACATTTGCATATATGTGTGTGTAATTTTCTTGTGAACAGATAAAACACAAATCTATAATATATAATAAATGCAAATTCGAAGCGCATTATGTCAATTAGCCGCGTTGTTCAATAAATCCTGATGAAAAAAGAATGGCGGCTAAAGCTGAATGGACCTAAAAAGGACCCCTGTTCCCTCATACCTATAGCCGCACTACAGGGGTCGCATTCACTGTTTTGCAATGTCCGGACACATTAATCGAATGGGCATCTACAGCCATAGTTGCATAGTTACTCATATTATTTTTATTATTATTCCTAAAACCGATGTTGTATAAATTTCCCAAGGCCATAAATAAAAAAGGAGATAAAATAATTTAATTCGTTGCCGGAACAGCACAGCGGCTGCGCGCGCGGCGTCCAAAATCCAAAGAAATTGTGCTGATCATTAATGGAAAAATAATTCTTGCTAGAAAAAATGTGCAGCCATTTGAATTTTGAAAAAAATTGAATGCAATCGGTGTATAATATATGCCGGTCAAAATTCCTAAACTGAAATTGCTTTGAAATCTACCAGTAAGCATTCGAGTGTCAAAAAATACATTTAAAAAAATTAAATATCTGCGCGCGCGCACATGTATGTCAAACATGGGCGAAATTAGTATTTTGGGGGACTATAGCACGAGCGCAACCCTCTGAAAAAAAGGGGAAGTCGATTTATTTCTTCTTCAGCCATCAATTCTTTCCATTTTAATAGCTAATTTTCTTCCATGAAATAATACTAGAAAAAGGGAAATCGATTCGCCAAATAAGGCGACGTGTGTCTGTTGGGCTTTGAATATAACTTGCTTAATTAAGTAACGGTCCCAGTCGCTCACAACTTAAATTTTATAAACCGGGGTTTGTATTACAAATATAGCTCCTTTTCATTCTATTGTCAAAATGTACTTTAGGGGTTAGCCCTAAAAAAATAAAGTGTTAACCGGGGAAGTAAAACAGGAACAAATTGAGAAACTTTCAATTATTGTACTGAATTTGAGCATAGCCCACAGCCCTAACTAGACCATGTAGCTCTAGCTATTACCTTTTGTTAAATTTGTCTACTGTCACCACTTCATTAAAAGGGCCAACCCACAATCAGCTTGCAAAACAAAAATAATAGAAATAAATGGAACTAGAACTACAACATTGAGCTTAAAATTGAAAAGAGAAGGCTCTTGCTGGAAATTATTCTGTGGTCATTTCTGAAAAGCATGTACATAGATTTTCTCAGGTTTATAATGGGCTTGCACAACTTTTAATCTTTGCTCTTTCGAAATTATTAGAGCCCCTTTAGTGGAAGTGTATAGATTGTAGACAAGCCCAAACCCTAAAGGCAAGAGCTTTAGGAGGGCTAAGTGAATAACTTAAGACATTTTAGTGGGCTAGTTATTCACTCCTCGAGAGGCCCACAATGACACCAAGAACAGATTTTTGTATCCAATAGTCACTGTTTAATGTTTAACGTTTTATGTCGTACTTGTATTTTTCATTTATTTAATGGGATACTTAAACTGTTCGTGAACATTCAATATAATCCTTTTTTTTGGTAAGTTCAATATAATCCTTTTTTTTATCAAACAAGGGAGAAACTTCCCGCAAGTCCCTATGTAGGTCGTTTGGTTTGCTTTTGTCGTTATTTTGGCTTTCCTTTGCTCCTGTGCATGTGGTCTTATTTTATCTTGGCACCCTTCCACTCACTTTGATTGTTCTTGTCCTCATGTGTGTAAATTTTTGATACCAAGTTCTTATTGTATAGCTTCTTGCTTCGCTTTGGCTTTAGTTAATATAATTCTTACCATTTACCAAAAAAAAAAAAAAAAAAAAAAAACTTCCCACAAGTCCTTAAACTATTGTGAAATGTGTACTTAACTCTCTATAACAAAGTACAAAAACCAACCCTTTAGCACTATTCATGAGTTTTTTATTTTTACAATATTGTACGGGTTATAATACACGATTTCATTTCAATCCATTTCCTAAATTGACAACAAATATACTGTCTTTTTTATTACTTTTTTTTTTTTAAAACCTTTTTGGTCCTTATAAATACTATATAGTTCACTTAAGGTATACTTTAGTTTATGATATTTATAATAGTAAAAGTAAAACAATATTTAAAGTTTATGTCGGGTTGATATTATTTTGATCAACCAGAAGATGCGTAAGGTTTGCATTTTGCGGTCGTCACTTCCAAGAGGCGACAATAAACCAATGTTTATAGGGATAGGAATCCATGTGCGGATTGTGGGTGATCGTGTTGGCATGTCCTTGCCAAGAAGAGTTGTAGTGTATTCTAAACTTTAGGCTAACCTAATCAGATAAATTAATTCTAAACTTTAGGCTAACCTAATCAGATAAATTAAGAGATAATGTTACAATAGAAACCCTAAATTTAAAAAGTTAATCAGACAAATATATTTTCATCCTAATTTTTTTATAAAAGACTTAAAATTTTTAAAAAGCTCACGTGTCAAGACAGGCTGACTAATGTGCCTTTGCATGTGTGAACACCCATTATCTAGTTTCAGGAATTTATTTGATGACATGTTTTATACAAAGTTTATTTTGAAACCAGGAATTTCCATAACGAGAGTTTGATATCTTTATTATGGGATTTCCAAAGACCTAAAATAGCAAAATGTGCGAATAACCCATTCGACCCTTTAAGTTATTGCTAAGCTATCGAACACTTCAATGGCGAAAACGGCAATACGACCATTGAAAGCGACAATATTTTCATACATGAATTTTCACGTTACAAACTTATATTATTTCTGACGTGGCAGACGATCCAATTACGATCTTTTTACATGCGTCTCGCGTCGCGCCAACCGAAAACGCAACGTGTAACAATCACGGAATATCCCCCCCACGCTTGACTTACGCAGTAGAAGACGAGACGACGATCAGCCCCCTGTCGCTGCTCACTGACGAGTTACGACCGGCACTCCTCCCACGTGTCGAGCGGTGGACAGGTCGGGAGGGTAGGGCCGCGTCCTACCGCGGGTGACGCTATCGCCGCCCCTCGAGCTCCGGCCCATTCGGTATTTATAGGACTGTTTTGCCGGGGAGGTGTGGAGAGGAGAGGAGAAGGCGGGGAGAGAGAGAGAGAGCGCGTGGAAATGAGGGCTTGAGCAGTTGCCCGGGCAGAGCAGCAGCAGCAGCAGTGATGAATCTGATGATGGTGGAGAGCCAGGAAAACCCTAAGCCCTCCGCCAAGGTAAGACCCGCCCCCCACCCGCCGGCGATCGCCCGCCGGTCGCCCTCCCCATCGATTCTCCTCCGCGGCGATGTTTTCCCGCTTCGATTGCGCCCCGGTCGTCCCCGTCGCGCCGCCGGCGCCGGCCGGTCGCGGCCCGTTTCGGCGCGGCGGGGATTCGGGGGAAGTACGTGGATTCTTCTGTCGTTGTGTTTTTGACTTTTTTTGGTGGGATTGAGAGTGTGGTGTCCGTTTTGTTTTTGTTTTTTTTTTTTTGTTTTTGTCTGCTTGCAATTATGGGGAGGTGGGATTGATTGAGGCGAATGTGGCTAATTGCTTGGGAAAGTTGAAGCTTTTCGGTTTTCGTTTGAGCTCCGGAGGATGATTTCGGCTGGGTCTTGCTGTTTTTATCGTTGCAGTTTCCGGTTTTATTAGGGCGGCGTTTGCGAGCGCGGTGATTCCCGCCGGGGGTTTTGATTGGTGGGGAAGAGGAGATTGGGGTTAGCTGAGTGAAGGAAAAGTTTATTTGTGGAAATCGGAATGTGGGGTTGGCATCACGGTCCTCTTGCCTTGTTTTTTCCGTGTTGAGTTCGGTTGTTATGTAATGGTGTTGCAGGATGCGTGGAGGTGATGCGGTGATATTATCTGCGAGCTTAGTAAAGAAACTTTTGGTACGGGTCCCTACTGTGTTCGTTGATTGGAGCTTTACGGCGTAAGGTCCATGTGGGATTGGATTGTTGCGTGAGTAGGCGAAAGGTCTTGTGCTTCACGTCTGCTGTTTCGAGGTCAATCTGTAGCGCATTTGCTGTTCTGTCAGTGTCTGTGTGTTGAGTGTTGATGATATTTGCTTTAGTGGGAGATCGATTACTTACCTAGACTAGACATATCGTTTCTACCATCTCCATTTTGCTTATGTGAGGCAAAGTTACTATTGATATCACATCGCCCGCAAGGGAAGGATATATCTTGTTGCGTGGGTCATGGCTGATTGAATGCTGAGTTAATTTTCTGTTTCTCTGTTTTTTGTTACTTCAAGAAATCTGGGAGTGGCTCAATCGACATATATGCCGTACAATGTGGGAAGTGCCACAAATGGAGGGTGATCGACTCACAAGAAGAGTACGAAGAGATCAGAAGTAACTTCTCGGAGAACCCCTTCTATTGCAGCAGGAAACCTGGCATTTCATGCAACGATGCGGCGGATATAGAGTACAATGCGTCTAGAACATGGGTCATTGACAAGCCAAACTTACCGAAAACTCCGGAAGGTTTCAAGAGGAGCCTGGTTCTGCGAAAAGATTTCACCAAGTTAGATGCTTACTACATCACACCTTCCGGGAAGAAAATGAGGACCCGCAATGAAATAGCAGCTTTCTTGGAAGCAAATCCTGAATACAAAGGTGTGTCCATCTCGGAATTCAGTTTTCACTGCCCCAAGATAGTGGAGGACACCATTCCAGAGCATGTCGAGAAGAGAGTTTCCGGCAGTGGCAGTGGGAGTAATAAGAAATCTAAAACAATGAAAGATCAAGAATAAGCAGTTGCTGGTGATGGGTGCTCGGTTCTACTTAGGAAAGCCGTTGTTTAACGTAGTATGTTCGTGTGCTTAGCATGATGGGTAAAATTTTGGGGGATCTCCAGGCTTGGCTCTCTGTTTGTTCCCTGGCATGCACTTGAATCTAATTTACATATGGACGTCGTGAGAGCAAGTGCTTTGTGTGTTCCTGTGGGTTAATATTTTCTTCTGAAATGCGATTAGAGGTACTCCAGGAAAGGAAAGCTTTGTTAATTCCAAGCCAAAACTGAGAAATTTGGCTTAAAGTTTTAGCAGGAGTATTCCTGCAAGC
Source organism: Eucalyptus paniculata subsp. matutina (assembly GCA_017140255.1). Taxonomy (NCBI): domain Eukaryota; kingdom Viridiplantae; phylum Streptophyta; class Magnoliopsida; order Myrtales; family Myrtaceae; genus Eucalyptus; species Eucalyptus paniculata. The sequence goes on from CM029445.1 coordinate 33,171,350, forward strand.
GTGTTGCTCGACACAATTCGGAGTGCGTCTTGCAGATACCGACTAATGCGAGAGTTTTAATTTTGGAATGGCGATCGAGCGAACTCTTGAGATGTTCTAGTTAGACACGATACGAAGAATTTTTCTTTCGAGAGTTGTATGTTGAAAGTTCATTATTGTCTTTATAGAAGAAATGGGCCCGAAAGCTGGCTATTGTTTGCCATTTGCAGTTTGGAACATTATTGATAGCAATGACCGTTTGCGTTTGGAGTTGTTTCGAATCTTGTCTTTTCCATGTTGGAAGGAGCCCCTCTGGTCTGAATTTCTCAGGGACGAGGTTTAATTCCGAGAACAAAAGCCTTAATCACGTGTGAAAAAACGTTTGGTAAAGATCCTTGACCTCTGGTCTTTATATGCAACTCTTTTTTCTGCTGTTGTCAGGTCCTTTCTTATGGATGAAAGAAAGGTGCTTCCGAGTCAGTTTGAGTACTTGTTTGTTAGTTTCCGTACCATGGGACAGGCATGTAACATGCCAAAAGGTATGACGTACCGAGAGGCAATAAAAGAGTGACATTGTCAATACGCTCAGTCTGGCAATTGTCTCATAAGCATTTCTGATCGTCAATGAGAAACCTCGCCACAAGCAGCAGTAGCAGCGACGTCAAGATGGTAACATTTCCCAGGATGTGATTGTTTATATGAATCTTCTTATATCATTGCACTCGATTCTCTATTAAGGACTCTGAAAGATCTAAGTAGTTAACTCTTAGGAGCTTTACTACGTTTTGTCTCCTTCGAAGTTGTTTTTCCCGTCTCTCTACCCTTTCATCCCCACCGACCATCTCATAATCACAAGCATCTAGCGGCCTTCTATTTCCTACAGGCAGTACATGAGAGAGGTCTGTGTCTACTTTTCCATCAACTTGCAAAATGAATCCAAGAAAGAGAGTTTCACTCTTTGGAACTTCCTGATCTGCAAATTCCCTACAGCGTATGCAAACCCCTGGTGTTACCGAGCTCACACTCCATGTGCTCCATCTTTGCCCGGCTTAAACCGAAAAAAAAAAAAATCATGCTTCGATCTCAGTAAGGAAATGAAACCTCATCTTCCATTACATTTCGATTTAGATTTGTTAGATGACACTGCAGCTTACTGGATTTGCTGCCATTGAAATCCAAAGCATCCGAAACAGAAAACTCAAAACAAAAATCTCATGGAAGGGAACAGATCTTGTTATCGAGATGCAGTCTCTATCTCACATAGTAAATATTAAAGCCATGTTCGCAAGAACTAGCGATACCTTTTGGCCAGAGCACGAACTGACTAACAAATTGAAGACGTAACAGCGCCAGATTGAGAATTCAAAGCACAATCCATCTGTCAATTTCATTATTGAAGCAGGTATTGGTCTTTCAAACAAATTAAGCTACCAATCCAAAAAATGACTAATTGGATGGAAACTTCTCATGTTTCAATTGTGAGGAATGACTGGACCAAAGGTGATCATGTGGATAACTATTAATCCGTCTACCTTTGCTATGAAGAAAGTCAGTTTAGTTGACAAAATGTCTTTACAGGGTCCAACTTCCATTCCCTCCTTTATTCATGCAGATAGTAAGCATATGAAAAGCTCTTGTTTCTTCCCAGTGCATGGTGCTGATCTTACCTCCCCATTTTCCCACCACTTGTGTCTTCCTTGAGAAAATATCACAAAAGCTTGTGTTTCCACCAATGTAGGTATCATAACTTCTCCCCAAAGCAAAGCACAGCACAAAGCTCCAATCTGCAAAATAAGTAGACGAAAGTCTTTGGGACAGCCACAGATATTCCATTTCACAGACTTGCTTAGATTGGAGAAACTATTTTTTCCCAACTTGTTCCAAAGTATTTACAAACAAAAGAATGTTATCAAGGGTTCACCAAATATCACCTTCTAGGAACCTACATTTCTCTTCTAATATCAAAAACTCAGCAACTTACACAGGGCAGTAACAGGGTATGTACATCTAAGCCTAGAGGCAAAAGGTCACCTTCAGTTGCTTGGAAAAACCTGTGATTTGACCATAGAATACCCAGTGGGAGAACTAGCATTAAAAGCACAATCCTCAATGAACACCAACCAATGTGAATCAGAAGAGCAAGGCCTATTTCTTATCAAGAAACAGACTAAAGTCCTCTGAATCCTCTGAATCCTCTGAATAAGGAGCACAGGTCCTGCAGCTCATTAGCTCCAATGCATGAAGCATGTTGTCAGCTTCTCGACTGAATACTAGCCAAACTCCCAAGTTGGATCAGATCAAGATTCGGATCCTGTTTTGCATGACCTAGTCAGGGTTTGGTATACTCAAGAAGCATGTGTGGGGACCGGTAAATCTTAACTAGTGTCCAATAAAGGACCTCCTCCACTCCAAGTTCACCTTCTGCTCTTGCAGCATATATATCCTCGCAAATTGCCATCAACCTATCACAAGACAAATATCTGCTGCTTAATATGTGTTGTAAACTATACTGGTAGATGCTTTATCCAAAATCATTTATGAAACTTTTCTATAGTGAAGTTAGATTATCCAGAAAAGTAGTAATTCCAGATTTGGATAAATGAGAACTGAAAGTAATCTTGAGTGAAGGTAACACAAGCATAATGTTGCCAGTTATTACAATATTAGAGTTTCATTACCAAGAGAACCGCTACAACAGTTGAAATTCGGTGCAACTTTTGCTTTTAGCTTGTCTTTTTCTTAAGCATTTACAGTTCGATTTTATTTAGGCTCTGTTTCCTTCTTGGAAAATGAATGATTTGAAAAATATTTTTCTAAAGCTGATGGCTTGTATCATCTACAAAAATGAATGAAAATCTATAAATAATTTCATTGCCCATGAAAATGTTTAAAAATAAATTGTCTTTGATAATAAAAACATTTTCCATTGACTAATTATTATAAACCATACAAGTGATCGTTTTTAGAGAAATGTTTTCTAAATCATTTATTTTCCGTGAAGCAAATGGAGTCTTGATGTTAAACGCCTCAAATATTTAAAAATATATGAATGTCAAAATGTAAAGTCACCCTAAAGTTCTTCATAACGTTTAAAAGTTAAATTATAATTCGGGTGTGGGTGTGACAGCTCGAACACATTATTTTAAAATTGACCAACCAGGTTACCCTCTAAATAAATCAAATATTTATTATATCTGTCTCACATATAATAATTATCTTCTGATGTAATCACGTAATCCATACCAAATGATCATTTAAATGTCATTGGCACTATCACGGAGAATCAGATCTCCACCTTATCTATTGTATTCAGATTCGGGTTATTAGCTTTACTTCTTGTACACATGATTTCATCCAAAGTCAAACTGGAAACATGAAAAAAGGAAGAACAAAAAACTTGCTAGATCTGAAAAATGACGTCTTTTTAATCTTCAAATCGACTCATATGCACCAAATCTTGAGCATTTTTTAATCTCACAGGCAGCATTATGTTTTCAAGATTACACAACAACAAAATATTTAAATGTTGAATTTGGTTTCTCTCCATATATTGTTCTTTCGATGGGTGGTTCCTCCTTTCAGTGAAAAAATAAAATTTCCTTTTGTTCTAGGTTCAAAAAGTACAAAAGGAAAACCTTTTAAGTAAACTAAAATAGTAAAGTGATAATCAATCATTATGAATTTGCACTAGAAAAAGTAAGTACGAAAAGTATTGCTGTTTAAAAGGTAATTTGGTCAGTTAACAGAAAGGGTGTATTTTACCAAAAAATGGTGTGGAAATAGCCCCACACTTAATATATTGATTTTGGAAAATTTAGACAAGGCCTTTTGCTTTGGCTTAAGGAAACAACTCATCCATCTTTTTGCTTTCTTCAGGGACAATAGATAGAGAAAAGAAACAAGTATATACATATGGAACTGGCACTCCACCAAATACCACATTGCTATTTGAAAAGCCGATAAAAGATTAAACTTGGACCCGTATTTCCATGTCTCAAACAAAAATAAACCTCAACTAAGACAGATTGTAAATATGTGAAACCACAATACATAAGTATTCTTCAAAAGTAAAACTTGATTTGTCCTCACACATTATTCTCGAGAACAGTGCACTCTTCAAGCAATTACTTTATTGGCTATTCAGAAAACAAAATTCATCTAAACTTTAGACCATTGCTCTTAAAGCTGACATTTACAATGCAAGGGACAACAATTTACATCTGAACCCTAGTTATGCAATAGTAGCATTATTGTATTAAGGAGTTTCATTTCAAACTTATTCACAGTTTTATTGAGAAAAATAAAATACTCTCAATGAATTGTTTCCGGCAAGCAAGCTTGACAAAAAAATGACAACCAACATCGATCATATACAGCATAATGTTATGAGCATATATGAGAATCAAGGTGATAATAAAATAGAGAGAAGGCAATATAGATATCTACTACCTGTCACAGGAAGGAAGATTTTCATAGGGTATTCTCATTCTCAAGTCAGCACACTGGAGTCTGATAAAGCGACCGACAGCCAGCACAAAAGTAATATAGAGGCCCCAGATGCTGAACTTGCTAAGCGTGTCACCAAGGATGCCCTCTAAAATATACATTCAAAAATTATCAACTGCAATTGTCACACAATATCATGATAGTTCTCTGATTCACTAAAAAAACCATCTATACTTCCATGACTTACGGGGGGGCGTTTCTTCAGACACTATAATTGCCATTGGTCCCTTCAATCCTCCACATCCACTGACATCTGATGAATTTATATCATGGAAGGACCACCATGGCTGTTCTGCACGATTCATGACAAGGTCTGCACTAACTGCATTAACCTGATAATTTATGGTGGATCAGTTGTCCTCGAAATTCATATCAGTATGCAAGTACAAGTACAAGTACAAGCCCAATGAGGAGAGTAAAGATCTAAAAGCTTTCCCAGATGCCATGTATCATATCATTGAATTTAATCCTAACAGAACCACCATTGGAAACAAACAGTTGAGGTTGCAACTATGTTGGCAAATTACTGCAGGAATTGAGTCCACTACCTTGTTAAAATTCAAGAAGGGATGGGCTTACCTCTTCCATGTCATCTAACTTCATGATATGATTAAGCACATCATTGTCAATTTGTTAATTAGATCCTGATGAGTTTGGTTCTTTTATTTCAAGCAATATGAAGTGGAGACATCACGACCTACACATGTCAACTATATCGGTTCCATGTTTCTGCCACCATTGCTTGGGAAGACTCAAGCCAAAAAACTTTGGTGGATTCTCTAAAGAAAAATGAGAAAAAGAATGAAAAAAACTCTTTGGAGCACATATCCCAATCAAGTAATTAAAGTGAGATTTTTAAGCCCTCATTCTTTTCATAAAGAATTTGCCATTGCCCACTGCCAGAAGTGAGAGAAAAAGGCTGCCATGACCCAATATTTTTTTAAAAGAAATTCAAGCTACATCATGTGGAATTCACTTTGAGATTTCCAGAGTACTCATATATGAAACCGTGCATTTATCAATCAGTGAAAGATTGTATATACAATGGCGGGTGTCCTGTGAATCTTAGCATCATATATCCTAGAGGGATGTAATTACATATCTAACCCTATATTTCCTCACAATTCTAGAACTACTTCCACATTTTTCGGCTAAAACCAATATGTTCGTCCATGGATGATCACGCGTCTCTCTCATAACTCAAGCTTTTGAATATAGAACAATGCAAGAACAGAATGGATCTGAACCATCAGAAGTAGCAGTTTACATGCAATTTTTGCTATAAGCTTGAGTCTCCTGCACCATTCTCATATTCAATTGCCGTACTACAGTAAAATTGCACAATCAACTTGCATAAAGCCATAAGGAATATGCTTTTGTATGAATATTCTTAAATTACACTAGCAGCATAGGTTTCTTACATGTATCTAATTTATTAAGTTAATTACAATATAAATTGTACACCTGTATTTTCACCGATTTAGTTTATTAAGTAATAGTTGGAAAGATATCATATAAGGAGTGCAGATGAACCACGCATCATGTACTAAAAAATGAGCACAAATGCACTCTTGAAACATTCAGTGACAGCCTGATTGCACAAAGATATAGGCATGTAATGCATGGACTTCTTTGCAGTTTGTGTGTGTGATATGTGTGTGTATGTGAGAAAGAGACAGAGAGAAAAAGACAGACAGAGAGAGACAGAGAGAGACAGAGAGAGAGATACAGAGAGTATGTAGGTAAACAACTGACCAATGACTCACTAACCAACTTACCTCCTGCTCAAGAGGTCTGACTTCACCAGAACCTGTGACACGGAAGTACCTGGGATAGATATTATGTATCCTAAAGCCATTGCTGGAGCCATTGAGGACCTTTTGGATATTTTCTCTATTTGGAAGATCCTGAGAATCAACAGGCCTCTCATACTTCACAAGTTCCTTTCCTTTGGGTCGGTTCCTCGTAAGTACCCAGGTAAACGATATGCCCATGTCCATATCATGTTCAAGGGACTTAGAAAATCCAGACTGAACCACATTGGGGACAAGCCACAACTCACTTGCATCAGCTTGGCAGCATATCAATTGGATATCATTCTTATCAAAAGTATCCAAGTAACCTTCAGGATCTAGATCAACGTCGGTGTTGAGCTCGTACCATGGGAGCTTCTCACATAAAGTGGTTTGATACAAAGTTAACCTTCCACGGATGGTCTTGATATCAATCTGAACACTAGCATCTTTGATGGGATTTGCAATATTAGTCGGGTTACCACTGCTGTACATCTGACAAAGTCAAGGGGGAAAAGTCGCTTGAGAGTACTTCATCTATAACAGTCTAATGAGCCTTCTACCGACAAGTTCTAAATGCATATTACAAGAACTGCAAGATAAATAACATCATGTAGAGTTTATAAGATTCTGATGTCTTACCAGCATTGGGGCCCAGATAACACATATCAATATGAAAAATAGACAGATGCCACTGCAACATTTGGTCATTTTGGTCTGCTTCTCTCCTTGTTTGTGCTTGGCTCTATTTAAGACTGCATCACACTTGACCAGGTATAGGCTCGCATAAATGTCTTCCAACTAAGAGAGAAGGCATTGAATCAGTCTATGCACTATACAGACATGCAAAGTCCATTGAATAGCCTCAGAGGTAAGTAGGTTAATCATTCTTAGATCATGAAACAAAGATACTTTCGTACTCTATTGAAATATAAGAACTAAAATCACAGAGCAATAAGATTGTCTGTCAATAATAACAAGGTGCTCAGATTATAATGCAGCAAGAGGCACCAGATAAAATCAACTCCCTGAAGAAAGAAAATATATACAATACCACAATTATCACAATTAGCACATTTATTCTGTTTGAAATCCTTGAGTGTGTCCACAGATGATTTCATGGTGGTTATCCTTGAGACATTTCCCACTTTACTACAGTCACATAAATAAGGTAGAATAAGTCCAGAAGATAACATAATTAACAGCAAAGGCCCCATGATTACATTCCTTTTATGTTATTCTCACTTCTCAACTATGTGGAAGATGGAAAATTGGTAAAAGAAGAGAATAAGATAAAGGGTCATCCTATGGCAGCAGATCTTTAAGGATCGTCTAGAACACTACCAGGTATGGCAAAACTAGGGCAGGGCGGGAAAAGTACTTGAGTTAGCCATCAGGAATGAGATAAAATGTGAATCAAAGAGTCTGAGTTCAACCTCAAGGCCTCGGGAAGAAGAAGAAGGTGACAGAGGAATAAATGCTTCACATTCCACTCTCGCATTCTCTATAGCAATCAGGGCTCTTACAGATCCAACCAAGACACATAAAAGGTGTTCATGGGGCCTCTAAAACTCCAAAGCTAAATATTAGCTTAATCATCCTTAAACTGGAGGTTCTATAAGGATGGAAGAACTAAAATATGCTGAAGCAAGAGTATACATGATTCATCAACTTGTCAAGGGATATCTCATTCATCTCAAGAAATGGCCACTCAAGTGAATTCCAAGCTATGTAGTTGTACCTCAAATCCTAGGACCAACAACCACTGTTGAAAGAAAATAATAGAGACTACCGAAAACTGGCATTAGTGAAAAAGGACAGAGCAAAAGTCATCATGTTATTCCAGTATCTAAAGTCTACTGCCATTAGAAGTTCACTACACCACGTTCTGAGGTATCGCAGCATGATTAGCCAAGTAATGAGATTCTCTAGCTATGTAAAAGGTCTCGCAACAGAGTAAAAATGGTAAGGATGATGATCAAGCAGCCAGGAATTGTAATTATAAAATATCTTCGTTCTGAAGAACAATTAGGTGCTTATTCCTTTTCTTTCCTATATCATTGAGTGAGCTTAATTTGATAGAAGTACCTGAGACTAAAATAGAGCATGGAATTTATCCACATCACTACTCCCAAAACAAAAGAAATTTGTTCAAGCAACGAGATCAGAATCAGGACACACTCAGGTGCCCTTTTATTTCTCGGGAAAAGGGAGGGGGTGGGGTGCAAAGGAAGAGAAATTCACCTTTAGCCAGTCATACATAGTCAAGGATGTGGTTGTGCATGACCAGTCCAGCACGCACCGTAACTCATAGAGGAATGGCAAAGCTCGATACAACCTATAGCCTAAGTAATTGACCCGAGAGACTCGACTGGTCAAAAACTGTCGATACAAGGTGCTTTGATGAGGAATGCCATAGCGTACTTGTATGGCTTGTAATGACAAAGAAACAGCTTTTGCTACATATATAGCACGAAGAGCTAAAACTCCAGCTTGTTGCTGGGAAGGCCCCAAGCGCCAGGCATACTCAGTTACTGAGTATGTGAAAAGAATGAGACTAAAAAGATAAAAAATCACTTTCCCCAGCGCATATGAACATAGGTAAATTATGCGGTCAACCACGATCATGAAGAAGATTATCTGCAAGAAAGAACTTAATACGGTAAGAAGCAAATTGACATGTCATGCTAGCCCAGAAGAATACTAGAAATAAGACTGAAGTGTCACAGCTTCAACAGACTGCGCTAAGTAGGCAAAGAATACTCAACTGATGTCATATACCAGTAAATAGCATTATTAGCCCCATAACTAGCTGATAATTGAAGAAAAACATTCAAGCATTCTAGGGCACAAAACTTCAGATTTTAGCTATATTTTTTAGTCTTCAAATCTCCAATTTAAAAAAGGCATTCACAAACGACCAAACAAATTGGTGAGAGTGTACAGTTGATACATTCAAGCTGAGTAAAACCATCTGCTTGGATTCCTTTGGAATAGACACAATCGTCACCAGAAAGAAAAGCAACAGAGTGGTTGAAGAATGACTTACCATTAGTATAAAGACAAATTCCTTTGGAAATTGATCCTCAAGCTGAGATACATCAAGAAACTCACTTTTGTTCTTTATAACAGATTGATAGAAAATAGCCACCAAAAAGAAAACAGTCAAATCTGCACCAAAAATGTAGGCATACAGATCAATTTCTCTTTTGCCACCTCCTATTACAGAAAGTATGATATAAGGAAATCCCTTTTCTTCAACAAATCCAGATTGCTGTGCAATAGTGATCTCTTTTGCTACATCACTTGCAGGAGTCAATGACCTGTACCATTTCGCAGAAGTACACTCTGTTGGAGGTGAGGCATATATCACCTCAAAAACTGCCAAAGCTATATTTGTCTTTTCTTCGCTTCTTTCAATGCTTTGAACATGAACCCTACTAGAAAATGGGCAAAGATGAGGATTTCTATCCGTGCATCTCTCACTGTGAACTATTCTCAGCAATTGGTTGATTCCAGATTCTATTCTCTCTGGCTGAATCCCATCATCAGGCCATGAACCAACATCCATGGACACCTGAACAAAGTAAGGTGGAGATTCTGCCCCCCGTATCAGTGACTTCCAGTACCAAAAGAAGTTTCTGATCATCATTTTAACCATGTTTATCATGTGGCACAGCAGCTCTTCAGCTTTCTTGCTCAAGCTATCCCTGACAAGGACCTCTTTTCTGCACAGAGCATTCACCCTACGGCAATTTATCTCAGTGTACGACGTCCATTCACCATCCTTTGCAGTTATTGAGCTCTGTATGAGGGTAAATAGGTAGACTAGAAATAGTGGCAGTATCCCAATAACAAAGAAAGATGTCATTTTATGTTCAGGAAATCCCAACTCATGAAGGAGGCCCGAATCAGCAGTCCATATATGGTGGTGGACAATAATTTGGTAAAGATATTGAAGTAGAATATAAACTTCCGTGTAGATCAACACAATAACCCAGAAAATATAAGTAGGACCAGTATTTACACAAAGGGCATACAAAAAGAGTGCAGCAAGATACGCCATTGACAGCAGGCTGAAGTTCCACAGGAAGACCAGAACGAAGCAACAGTAACAAACAATGTCATTATTGGACTGCATCTGGGACCATATATGATATAATATCCTCCCTAGTTGGAAACTTGCAGCATCAGCACTCTTATCAGATTGCAGAGATGAAGAACGATTCAAATCTGTAAATCCCATGTTCTGGCTTTCCATCTCTTCATACTTCCCATCATCTTGTGATGTGGGTTCATTGGCATCAATATCTTCTGGCATGATGTTCAGGAAGGTTACAAGAGAACTAACCGCCTGGTTTCCGATAGATTGGACCTGGGAAACACCATCTCCTAAAAGCTGTACAGCAGAAACTATAGGGTTATCCTTAGCTTGGCCTCTGACTTTCTCTTTCTTATCTGAATCATATAAAGAAACTCCACCATCCTCCTCAGCCTCAGTGATCTCGCAATGAGAAAAATCAAATGAATGATCAGCTGAATTCATCACAGGAAGACTTTCAGCATTCATACTGGCAGGAGAATCATAAAATTCGAAAGGAAATACAGACTCCTCGCCAACAGCATGATCTTGTCTTCTCAGCAATTTATTCTCATTATCCCACATCCCAGCATCTTTATTTGAAATTAAAGAGCTCCTTCTCCTCCGAAGCCCTTCGCTACCTGGAGAAGTGCTGTCACAGTTTGCAGTGGGGATTCCACTATGAAGTTGAATTTGCAGGTTGAGCATCTCAGATTTCATTTTCTCCACTTGCGTGTTCCTCTGACGTTTCTTTTCCTCACATTCACGAATGTGCTGTAACTGAGCAGTCTTCCATGCAGCTTTCTTCTCTTGTTCACTTACAATGGTACCAATTTGCTCTGCCTCAAGATATCGGAAGACATAGTCGAATTCTGAGGAAGAAAACATATACGATTGCACTGACACGAGAATGAAGATGATGATCTCAACCAGTGCAGATCTTGCGGTGATGCGGAAACCATAATCATACTTGTGAAAACCAATCACCTCAAATATATAATTTACTGTCTTGCATTTTTTGGCACAAAAATCCCCAACAAAAGGAGATTGATATGCAAGAGATAGAACAATAACTGCAAAGTTGTACATCCGCAAGAACTTAAAAATCCTATTTCTCTTCTTCAATATAGTGAGTCTCATTCGAAAGAAAACCAGAGCAAAGGCAAGATATCCAAGATGCAATATATCGTACTCCAGGGTCCCAGTAATTAAAACTAAAGCAAGCACAAGATCCAACAGATGGCAGTAACAATATAGCCTCAGGTAGTCAAGAACTGTCCACATGCTTTTAGTTTCAAATGAGAGGTCTCTCCATACAAATATGTTTTTGCGCTGAGATATCACTTCTCTGTAAGTATATGACCCTGAAAAGCTGGACCTGTGATCGGCACGAAGTTTTAAACAAGCAAGCATGAAGATGATGAAGTAACTGATCAGGACAAGAGGATCATCAATGGTAAGACCTGCATCAAAGTGGCACAAGTATTGCAGATTTAGAGAAAACACTCCCATGGAAATAATGAACACAGACGAAATAAGTGAAATGTACTGATAAACATGTAAGCAAAGGGACATCCAAAAAAGATCAAGAACGTTATAAACTATGATGTTTTGATGTGCCTCTAACATGCTATGTTTGGTTTTAGGAGTGCTCTCATGCAATAACGGAGAGAAACTCTCAACTGGCAAAAGTATTAAACTACTAGGCAGCCTTACCTAACCAACAACTTTCACAGTAACGTAAATGTGAGCTTGAACTTTGCCAGCAATCATTGCAATGTACCTCAGCCTTGCTTGATGTCTGCAAATTGGCAGATAGTGTGCTCTTCCAAATGACAAAGTATTCTAGGACAAGAATGGAAGCAAGCAAAAAGACAAGTGCTGGCCATAATTTCCGAATGACATTGCGATTTAGAAGTATGCAAGCAGCAAGAAGTGCAATATAGAGCATAGAAATGGCATTTAACAAAGCAAAGCAGGCAAGAAGCAAGGCCACCATGTTAATTTCAAGGCCAAAGAGATTAAACATGTTCTCCATCCAAAACTTTATATAGACTATGAAGATTGTCTTCTGCGTTTCAAATCTCTCCCTTCTCATGGTGATAATCCTTTTCCTGTTCCATTTGTGGCTTTCGCTGGTGCTTCCCCAAATATATCCAAATGAATATTTTCTAGCAATGCCAGCCGCAGAGCCTCCAGCTTTGGGTACATTATTTGATGCTTGAGAAAAACCAGAGGCTGAGGAAGACAAATTGTCTCTCATGCCTTCTGCTTCACTAGGAATTGCAGGCAAATCTGCAGGTGGCTTGCTTTCCCCGTTTGAATTAGAAAAATCCCTAAACACTTCTGCTGATACAAACAGAGGGCAAGGTTCTTCAGTGTAATCTTTGCTCAAAATGTGAGTTGGTACTTTTTGTAACCAACGGAAGACATTGTATTGAAGGGTACAAGCAGATATCACCAGCACTTTTCCCCTTAAACCCAATTCTAGACCCCAAAAGCCTGACTGAAATAACTCAAAACCCAAGAAATTGGCTAAACTAAAGTTATTCTGTCCAGGAAACATTCCAGCCAGGGCACCCCACATCTGAAAGAGATATTCTGTCATCACCAGAATTCCTGTATAAAGAAGGAATAACTTTGATGGGATTCGAGATCCTTTAGGTAAAAGGGAACATATGACAAAACCAAGCAGATAAAGGAAACCAAAGAGACTAATTGAAGACAATGATTGATAGAACACTGCTATATACACTATCTTGTCACTGTGCCAAACAAGGAGCCTCTTAATAAATCCAAGTACTCCAAATTCCATAAGTTTGGCATCATCAGATTGGATATACTTGCTCTGTCTCCTCTCATAGCTGTAAAGCTGCATCACAATCAGGATTGCAAGAGACTGCCAAATATTCTGCAATAGCGAAGCTTCTGAGTTGTAGGCCAAGTAAAACTGAAGATCAATCAACCCCGACAACCACATCTCAAAGGTGGAGAAATTGCTCAAGCTGTATATGAAGATAAACACAGTGATTGCATAAAACTTTAATGGAAACCAAAGGTGTCTCCTCGTCCTTTCAACAAGTTGTCTTCCTATGATCCAACATAGGAGGAGCAAAATGTAGCCAAACGATATGCAATTGGGTGTCACCAAGTAAACCGTTAGAAGGATTGTCAAAAAAGCAATATATGTGCCACATGAGCGATACACAGATAGGAACTTCTGCCCAATTGCACCGAGAAACGACGCGATCCTTCTCTCTGGAAATTGAAAGGAAATTACATTTTAGAAATGTAAATTATAAATACCTGTTGTATAATTTAGAAAAAGAGTAAACAAAACCCTTCCTCTATAAACATCTACAAGTGAATCTGGCATCCTGAACAGTGCATAACTAGTCAAAAGTCCACCACCACATCCAAATAGATAAAGCCCAGTCATTACTTGCATATGATTAAACCAGTGGATAATCAATTTTCATGCAGAAACTCCATGGGGGAATTTAAGGGGTGTAGTGGGGTTTGAAAGATTTTGGCAGAGGATGGTGGGCTTGGTATTATATCCAGAGTTAAATTATCCCAATTCATCTTTGTTTTGATGGTGCACAAGAAAGTTTGCTGTTCAACTGCTCTACACGTAGTACAACTGTGCGGTCACCAGAAGTCTACATAAGAATAAACTCAAGGAGAAATACATTATACAGAAGCACTGCACTCGAAAAAATTACTGCATAGATTTAACAGTTGTCCAGACAATTTCAAAGGAGACTACACTTTCAAAGTGCTATTTAATGTGCCAAAATGTAAATTTTAACCCCATTCTCTGGGTGAAAATGAATAACAAACTATACCAGAGGAAGCATTTCCTTGGGTGCATCTAGTGTTTGGAGAAGCATACACAGACAGCAAAACTGATTTGCTCAGACCAGCTTTCAAAATGCCAAATCCAATTGGGGTGCTAGGTGAATGTTGCACAACCGCTGAGAAGGAAAATAGCATATCGAAACCATGATTGTGGATTGCACAGAAGCAAGCAAGCAGAGCGATTTCAAGGAAGTCCCAGGAACTGTCACGATCCAGAAGACCTGCAGCAATTTACCCAGCCAACCCCACCAAAACAAAAGAACAACAAAATTCAGACTCTTGCAACAGAATATAGACCAATCAATTAGTGGCAATTTAGAAGAAAGAATAGGTGTAAAAGTGAAGCATGAAAGGTTTGGCATACCTAACTGGGACAGAATTTGCATGCTCAATGAGGATGTATCTTCTAAAGTTCTAGAAATCAAACTAATCCGAAGAATGTAAAGCAGTGCAAAATGAGCCTCACAAAGGAGGATCAGGGATTGTCGTATCTGTCTGCCAATCTCATGGCCCAATAGATACACCAGAAAAAATATCACTGAGGCAAAGATCAGAAGGATGCAGAAATTAGTGAAATTCTGTTATCTCACATAATAAGCATTACAAGAGACTGAGGAATGAAATAAATTTATGCTGTGAGAACTCAATTAAATTGAATATGAAAGCACACAGCAGTTACTTACTATATACAGCATGGATGAAGCCAGGTTTCATTGCTATGAGAAATATCAAAGCCAACATAATAGCCCTTGAACATTTTCGTAGTCCCCAAGCAACAGTAGCAACAATCAATACTTTGGTATCCTCTACTGCATTCAAAAGACAAAACCTCAGAAGACAAACTGGAGATATGCCTATTTCAGGATGTTAAATAGCAAGACATGACTTAAACAAGAAAAGTCTAAAAAATAAAAACATGCAGCTAAGTATGACATGACAAAATAAAAACAGGGACATTGAGATACTTGTATCCAACATGGAGGAGTAATAAAAAGCATACATGATGATGTCAGCTTCATTTAATGCACAATGTCCCACTAAAAATATGCATCAATGGTGCCATAATATCATAAAACAAGATACTTTTTGAGGCAAAAGGGAGGGACCACCAAAATACTGAAGTAGATCACTGAACTTCAATGTAGGAGAAATGAACCAGCAATCCTCAAAATTACCCCATTTTTTGTTATCCCATAGAGTTTAAAAGTCAATGTCTTACTTCTTGAGGTATTCTTGCTTCCTAATCAGTCTTAAAGCACTCATTTTGACCCATCATCATCATTTTAGGTGAATCAGGATCATATTTCTAGCAAGCAGTATTCTCAGCCAGAATGCCAACCCAAAAGTTTGTGGATAAGCTGTATCAAGTTCCTTATCAGGGGCGGGAGGTATGACAGGCAGCAAAAATTTCATTAAAACAGTGACCACAACATCAAAAACTAGTTTTCCCGAAATCATGACCTGGCAATTGTCAACAAGACTATATTAACCGCATTCGGATATGATGCTATGCAATACGAACAACACATGACTCAAAAACATTTTTTATGCAAGTAGCACCAAAAATGAGAACATGACAGATAGATAAACATGCCCATCATTCATCAACTTGAAGTCTCCTCAACATCAAATAAGGACCTTTTTCTCTTCCTAGAGTGGGGTAAATGAATCATCTTACAAGGATAGGCAATATTCAACGCCGTTTGTTCTGTAAGATACTTCTAATAATGTTTCATTTTAAAGGGTTCATCTTCATATCCTTTTGACATATCTCCTCCTTATAAAGTCATGTCTTCTCATTGAAGAATCTTGAGGTCATCCTCACACGTCTAAGCATTGATTTGTGTTTCCCTCATCCTATCCTCAATTTTGGACCCCACAAATGTTTCTGGAAAAACTCTCATATTTTAAACAATCACAATCAAGGATACATTGATTCATGTGCATCTTCTTACTAAGTTAAGTGTACTCTTTCCAAACACATAATATCAACACGATATTTAGCAGAGGAAATTTTCTATGAACTACTTATCTAGAGGTTTATCAACATTCAGCAACATACTTCCCTGACTGAAAATATATATGCCATACAACTGCAGGTATTCCTCTCTAGAATTTAATGAACTTGTCTTGTCATTAACTTAGAGCATTAATATCCTATACATCCGTATTTTGCAACACATGACAAACAAAGTCCACCTTTTACAGTTTTTTCAATTGCCTTGGTATCTAATTCAAATTGATCCCTGTTGCTAGCAAAAAATTATTTGCAGAATGTTGAAAACAAAATTGGCTACACCAGGAAGAACAACAATGCATAAGGTCCATGCACACAAATGAAAAGTAAACTATCAAGCTAAAGCAATTACATTACACCATGATCATATGGCAAGGATGACTAGCCAATCCCCATGATGAAATAAATAACAGTACTCCTCCACCTCTTCCCAAAATTACCTTCTCCATAAGAGTCATCATTTGGATGTCGCCCATACTCATCAGATAAGCTGAGGAAAACAGAGTTGTTCACAAGATTTCCCAAGGCAACTAAAACACCCAGACAGAATTGAGCAAGAAGAAAGAATCCGGGAACTGGATAATGCCATAAACCAACCATCTCCCAGATTTCCGTGTCCTGAACATGCATCAATAATTAACATCTCTAGTAGTTTTAAGAAGAGGATGTAAAACTTAATGTAAAATAGGGAGATACCTTCCCAAGCTTCCATTTGAAGAAGGCAAATGCTACATTGAATACATATGTAGCCACAGCCCACAAGAGAATGAAGACCAGCAGAAGCCCATTTAATCGATGCAATCGAAACAAAGAAGGAAACGCATAAACAATGTACCCAACATATGCAAGTAAGCCAAAGGCACATATGCTGGCAAAATGGAAACTCCAAAATGAGAGGGCAAACAAGGAGACCTGTCATGTTAAATACAAAATTTTAGAGACATACAACTAGATTACTGAGAAACAAGTGCACAAGCACCTGAGTGCTTAACCCTTGTGCTCATATCTCGAAAATGAAAAACTGTAGGCAGGGTATGGACTTCAGAGAAAATCACACATGGCACACCTCAGACAAGCAAAACCTTTTCAGTGAAAAGTAAACCCTGAATAATGATATCACAGTTCTGAAGTTAAGGCTTTAATAATCAAATGAGAACTTTGAGTACTTTCAGTTTTGGACAGGCACCATATGGAGCATAAGTTGCGCAGTCCTGTCTTATTCCAAAGACAACTGGCCATCAGAAGTGTCTGTTGAATCAACCAAATGATTATCACATTTACTTCTGGAAAAAAAAAAAAAAATCCATAATCAATCACAGAGATGGCTAATGTAGATCTGGAATACCCTCACTTGGTGACATGCCACCTGCTTTTGGTTTAAATTCTTATTTAGCTGAATTTATTAACCATCATGTAGATGAAGCCTCTAATGGCTCTCAGTTGAAAGTTAGTTAGTTGTACATCAGTTGAATGCCAGGTGTTCAACTTTATCACTTTAAAGCATTTTAACTAATATTTCCTTCCTAGCAAATTTTAATCTTCCCAAAACACTTGGCATGTGAGTTATAGGGATTGAGATTCAAGCCAGCGTAAGAAGTTAGGACCATACATAACTAGAATGGGAAAAGCATGAAATTTTTCATTCAATTTTCAATTTAATGACAGAAAAGGTTAGCTTGATCAATGGCACATGTATTGCGTCCATTTAATGGAAGAAGAGGCACAATAAGTCAGGAATTATTTTGCCTGCTAAAGATTAAGGTCAGAGCATAGTGACTGATTAGCTCCATCTTATCAGCAACAAAAACATCACACATAATGCTGAATTGGTTGGTATTATTAAAGGTATAACCTTTAAAAAGATTGACAGCAAGATGAAAGCAAATTAGTCTAGGAAAAAGCAAAAAGAACTCATCCATTATAATCTAGATTTAACTGGTATCATATTTCCCATCTGAAAGAAAGCAGAGAACAGCTAATTATAAACATTATGTTAAATACAAAACACTATTATGCAGGACAAAACAAAGACTTTTCCTTAAAAGATGATTCAGCCACCGCTAAGAATCAGGATTATGCTCTAAAGTTAAAAAAAAAAAAAAAAAAAAAAAAAAAAAAAAAAAAAGAGAGAGAGAGAGAAGAAGAAGAAGAAAAGGAATGAAGACAATTATCATGCGTATTATCAGAAAGAGACAAATTGCGAGCATGATAAAATAGCAGTTTTAGCAATGTGTACCGGGAAACCATATGCGAAAAAATTGATACTGAAGGTTCGAAAAACTGATCCCCTCAATAGCACATTGGTATGTCTTACGCCGGATCTGTAATTAGACAATGTAATTCATCAATTATAAAGGTATTTCAAGCCAAACATGGCATAAGAATATTCTAAAGTTCAAACTGTCTGCTCCTTTAAAGACAGTTAGGCAAACAGTAGCAGCTAGACTTTGATCCCAGGTAAAGGAGGTAGAGACGAAGTCATTCAAGAGACTATATATGCAAAAACAAAATTTTTTAATTTACAACTATCACTTCTAGTTAGCTACTGTCCTCCCACGGCTTGATTATAAAGAATATGCAACCACTTTCAATGACATGTATGTTTTCAATCTCCACTTCGCATTCCACTTAGTAGACACAGGGATCATTTTAGAATGCCTTTTCCAATATCTTTTGGATGCAATTAAAGGTTAAGATGTTATCCAACATAAAAAGTAGACATGAGATGTGAAATTACGCTACCGTAAATATTATTTGATGTCAATTTTAGGTGCAAAGCCTCCCTTGGGAATCATGGATCTGGGCAGGTGATAATAACTCAAAGTTCACCTATCTAAACTTGACAGCAAACACATGCTGCAACAATGCATAAAATGCTTTATCCATATAGTGATTTCATGTAGGAACCTCTGGAGTTAAACAATAAACTAAGATAGATGCCACACTCTCGGATTGAACAGATGCAAAATTGACAGACCTTGTGATTAAGACCAAAATTAATTAAATTAGAAATATATTAGGCATGACCCATTATTCAGGTTGCTTACATATAATTTGCCATTACCTCATGGAACATCCATCCCATGTAGAAACTTACACTTACTTGGAAAGACAAAAAAGAGATCAGAGAACGTATAATGCAACTGCAAGAAAAGCCTCTCATATTAAGCAGTAGAAACTGTTAAAAGAGTATTAAGAGGGAAAATATATTGTGGAGTGTCAAATTTCATCATAGACTATAACCCACACCACCCCCCCCCCCAAAAAAAAAAAAAGAAGAAGAAGAATATCACAGTTGCATGATTAAGAGCTCAGGCAATATGTAGATGCAGATATTGTTCTATCTTGTTTATTATACAAGAAAAAACAGAAATTATCACTTAAAATACAGAGCTTTGACTGGGGAGAAAACTAATAAGGAACTGTACCTCGACTCACGAATGAAAAATGAATTGGAAGGAAGAAGGTGCTCTGTCAAACTACTCTCGTTTGTTGATAGAATGAGATCCATCTCCTCTAAATTACATTTGACATGGGATAGCTGCAGTAAAAAGAAAAGTACTTATAACCACATGAAAGCAACAAATGCACTCACCCAACCAAAAATAATCAGGGGTTTTATAAACGATTCAAATAAAAATGGTTTAACTGTCAACATAACAGTTTCCAATCATGAGAAAGAAAGCAAAGTTGGACCAGATCTTGACTTAAGTGAATTCTTGTTGTGAGTGAATATATACTGTACACATGATGCTCTTATACATTCACAGCATCAATTATGTTTTGACCTCTTACTGCAATTTTAATTTCATAATAGGTTCTATTTCCTATCCAATGTGCATGACTGCAATGTACCCACATTTTTGGGTAAACATCGATGAATCAAAGGAAATGTCGCAGGTATCCATTCTATGCTAGTTAAAGAGCTGAAACATGAGATCAATGTCCAAATGCAACTTTAAGGTCAACAAAAAACCACTGAAGGATTACAATTTGTCATTGGCTAGATGATCTAACATTTCTCCAATTAAACAACTAAATGAAAGTGCTTCCATTCCAAGAGGTCCAATAACTTGAGAAAAGTATCCCTTGTAATTGCATAATACTCCAAAAAAACCCAGCAAACAGGCAATCGATAAATTTTTTTCTAGAAAAAGATGTAGTTGAACACAGAATGAGATAAAAATGTAACACATGACAGAGATCACAACAATCAGATTGTCTCAACAAGGATCTATGTTATTGATCTCAACCAGGAGTCATTTGATCAAAGAACTCGAAGCTACGTACCATCATATAGAAAAGAACAAGGGAAAGACCAGAACAAATCTTTGGCCACTCAGTAGTAGTAGATATTTTATATAAACCAATGAAGTCAGCTATCCAATTTGATATCTCAGGGAAGTCTACGGGAAGCTGATACACATAAAGCAGAACAATGTTGAAGCCCGCATAAAGCTGAAGTGCCCTCCACCACCTTCAAAACCGTATAATTGCAAAGCACTAGATTCATTAAGAGCAGGCATGTTGTGCAAATGGAATGAGAAAAAGAAGAGAAACTCTACATGCCACTGAATAAGTTACCTGAATAAACCAAGAAAGTTGCTACTTAGAGACCAATCTACAAGGCCAACACAGCTGCCCACAAAAAATGGCAGAGAAATCCATGAAGGGTAGCTGATTCCCACAACAAGCTGGATGGCAGGCAACACCAAACAGAAAGCAATCCTCAGTCGGGAACCTATGATATTGTAAGACAGACAGGTAAAAGAAAATTCAAGCAAAATTGTCAGTTGGAGGGCAAAAAACAAACTTAAAGACTATTAACTCTTCTTACAAAAGCTTATCCCTCGTGTAGAATATTACTTCACCGGAGAAGAAGAATATACTCTTCTTACAACCAAAGTCAAAGTCACGAACCCATTATCAAGAGGGAGAAACCAAATTCACAATAACATGTAACAGGATATCTGCTAGCTTAACAACTGATGCTGCCAATGCACCAAAGATTATTTTTAATCAGATAGAAGTCCACTTGATGCAAGATGATTTGTACAGCTTTGCATGAATAGCAGAGTTGCAGTATACCATATGTATCATCTAACATCTGGACTTCCTCAGAAGCACTTGATGGCTGTGAATTGACAAGTACCTAAAACCATAGGGCAATGCAAGTGTGGATTCCAGCTAGGCGTCTGGGTGACGAAGGCAAAGCAAGATTGCGCAAAACTTTCTTGGTTTCACTTTTGTTGAACCTCTTAACATAAACCCTAGGATATTTGATGAACCAAGAAAGTCCTAAGCAACCTCTTTTTGATGCTGTCTCACTCTTGCAAAGCCATTAAGACAGACCTAAGTAAAGTGTATATCAATAATTAACAGTTACAGCACAACCCACATTAGCACGACAAACAGATTTGTCACTAACTTTCTATTACCTCAGCTCTTTAATGGTCTACCTCCTATAAGGCATTAACACTGGACTTAAAATTGCACCTTCTTACATATGCATGACATTAGAATACAAAGTTTGTGAAAAAAACCACAGTCAAGGTTTTTATTGCAGAGTTTACTCATCTATAGCTAGTAAGAATAATTATCAACAGATTGCATTTCAATTCTTAGGTCTTTATCTTTCTTGTAATCTCTACCGTATCCACCAAGCCACCTAAAATAGGTAATATAACAGAGGCCTCTCCAAACTTGTAGCATTGACTGATAAAAGCCTCAGCCATAAACATGAGGACATAATGGGATGAAATTCATCCTTATAAGCCATGGCAAATTAGAGTTTTCCAGTAGAACTGAATCACTGTTACTCATCTTCTCCATATATTAGATCAGCCACATAATTTTCAAGATGTCTCAGATAACATTTACAGATAGTAAGTTACGAACTTGATATGACATGCTAACTAATTAAAGAAGTTAAGAAGACATACTAAATTGTCTCCTACAATTACTCACCCAAATGTTGAATAACAGACACAAAGCTCCCCCAACATGAATCTGGCGATATAATTGGACCAAACCTATTCCAGTTGATTTGGAGAAAAGCAACAGTAACTGCTAAAAGGTGTAATGCCAAAAAGTAAATTGCTGAGGGTTTTTTCCAGGAGTGGACTCTGCATACATACCAAACATGAAGAATTTCAGAAAAACCAGACATGATTCATTAAAAAGAACAACAGACACTAAAAAATAAACTCTCACGTCAGGAATCCAAAAAGCTTAGCCCATGAAGCATCTGCTTCGCTCCATCTTCCCCCATGGATAGCCCATATGATAAGAAATAGTGATTCACAGAGCATTACTAGTATTGAAAACATGATGATGGACCACAGCAACCAGGGAGGCCTCTGACGACGAAAGCCTACAAGTAAAACAAATGCCATGTTTGTACACGTAAAAATTACAAATAAAGTAACAGGTGGAAACTATTGCAACAAACCCATTGAGTTAGACAGGATAACTTTAAAGCAACAAAATTACTGAGAAACAAACATGACAATAGCATTAAGATGCAAAAGATTTGCTTAGAAGTGGAAAATCACTAAGGGAGACTATAAGAAATCAATTTCTATTAGCCTGATGTATGAAATTTATGCACCATATGGATTTTGCAACTGTGGTTTCTCATTCAAGAGCATCTCTTCCTTCAAATGTCCAATTCATAAAATATACCCATTAAACATGGAAGAGGAAGGAGGAGAAGATTGCTCAATTAGGAACAAGGACTCACATCATAAGAGACAGGAAAAATGTAGCTTACCCAATTTCGATACGTTAAACTGAAACACAAGGAATGCAATCAAATCTGCCAGAGATATCAAACTCCAGTTGATTAAAGCAGCTGCACCACATGAAGTTGATAATATTAATATGGCATAAAAAAATAAAAAAATAAAAAAAATAAAAAAAAAGCAACCATGCCATACTGTAAGCTTCAAAAGGGAGAGTAATCATGAACAAATCTGCAAAAGATAGAAAAGGAAAAACAGGAAAGAAAAGGACAACCTATTTCTCTATTAGCAACCAATGAAAACAACCAGGATCCTTAATCAGCAGATTGATTAGGAAAAAGTCCACCATTAGTCCAAAAGAGAGAGATAGAGAAGGAGGGGGAAATCCTAAAATTCACATGCATATGTAAGCAGGTTTCCTCGAAAGTGAACTTCTTTCATTTGTACCTGACAAAGTGGCACCAGAAAAACAAACACCTATTCCAGAAAACACTAACGTTTAACCTACATCCAGTCCACAAAGCTACACTGGAATTACAGCGAACAAATGACAAGCCTACTTTAGAGAGAAAAATAGAATGTTGTACAGAAAAGCCAACAGCAATGGTCCTACAAAAGAAGTTGCATAAAAGCTCACTATAACCCTGCATTAAGATTCTACAAAACAGCTTGCCAAAACATAAAGCACGACGAAACAACAACATGCACAATATCTCCAACCTTCCCCAATGTTCTAGCTAGTATATACAAGAAGCAAAATCACACTGAAGACAGAGGACAACTCCTACCTGCCAAAAGCAGCAGAGGCAACAAGACTCCAGAAATGAAGTGCCCCATTGTGAAATTTTCCTTCCCTTTCTCAACTCGCGATGAAACTCCTTCTATATATAGCGTTCTGCGAATTTTAACAACTTGGGTTTTCGATCTCAACCTATATCACGAAAACCCATGTCACGGAAACTCCCCCTCGTAATCCAGCAACCACCAATTCGAATCCCGGAAAGTGGAGCCTCCCTCGCCCTCTGCCCGGACGGGAACACTAATCCAAGAAAAGGGGAGAACGGAAACAAGAACCGGCTCCCGTTAGTTTCCCAAATAAATGGTCGTGGCAAAAAAAAAAGGGGGGGAACTCGACGTTGATTATTGTCGGAACGCAACCCCCGAAGAAAATTCCTACGGGGGAAACGAACACACGCAACCACCAGTCTCAACCACACGTCTTATCCCATCTGCTCGTTCTTACATTCGAACGCGCACGACGATGTAGTGCCGTAGTGACAGAGATTTGCAAGGAAATCTGCGTACGGGAGCTCTAAAGCATCAAGATTTCCACTGAATTCTTGATCTTTCGTCCCGCGCTTGTGATCTGATGCATGTGGGGCTTTTCGAGACAAATGGGTTGTAAGAAATTAGATTAAAATAAGGGAAAAAGGAAAAAAGGAACGATTTTTTTTTGGCTGTAAAGCTGGGTTTTTTCGGCCCCAACGCATGGGATCTGTTGGGCGAGGTTGCTCTGCTGGGGAGGTGCCTTTGCCTTGGGAAGTTAAACTGGAATATCCTTGCTGAGGGAGGTTAAAAATAAAGCCGCGCGTTCTAAGGGAGGGCATTATCGTCAACTAGAAAGTTTGCATTTTTATTTTTATTTTTATATGTTTTATATTTGAATGAGATCTATTGAGTGTGGTAATGGCAATCCCCCAAGCCAAACGTGCCAAGAAAGTACTTAGGTGACAAGCAAGAGTCTTGAGAGATGGCCTCAAGTAAAAGATGCATCCGTAACGATGAGGAGGAGTGTGCATGTGTCTTGGTTTGATCGGGAAATTAGCTTTGATCGGCCAATCTCAAGATAGTTCATGGAAATAAAGTCAAGAATCAAATGTAGATTAATTTGGTTCCATGTTTAAGGTGATCAAGCCCAATTTTCAATCGACGCTATTTTCTTGCTATATGAGCCCTTGTTCAAAGGAAGGAAAAAAATTTGTTTTGATTTATTGTGGAGGCTCGATTAGATATTTTATACAAATAGAATGTGACATATTTAGAAAAACTAAAGTACATGAAGTAAAATCATAAAAAAGCACAAGAATGAATATTAAAAATTTTCCCAAACCAAAGCCTCCATTTCTTTGTGGAAAGAGACGGTCACATATATAGAACGCCTCTCATTGTATCTTTCTATCTTCTCATGCTTGTCCACCATTTGTCTTTTTCCATAAATGCTTATCCCCTCTAATCTCTTGTGGGTCCATTTGGGAATTCGTTTAGTTCCAAACTGCTTTCAAGAGGACTCGATTATTAGGTTCATGGTTCCACACATTTAAATTCAATCCTAATCGGATTAACAACTTGTTAAATTAAAGTGTCAAGAACTAAAGAGGTCATTAAGTTAAGGACCAAATTCGGTGTTATTTACACTCTCTTAGAGAATCAGATCGCCATCATCTCTCTAGTGTTTGAATTCCAACTACTTTTGCTTTACTTCTTGAATTGAACCAAAGTCAAACTAGATGCAAAAGGAGAGGGAAAAAAGTCCTCCAATCCCAATGATGTTGTCTTATTCATCTTTTGAATTGGCTCATTTCTATTAAATTTAGAGTTTTTGTGAAAATCTCATAGTTTTACTATGTCCTTTTCAAGGTTGCAAAAAAAATAAAAAACAAAATTCTAGTCACAATTCATATAATCTAACAAATCGTTGATTTATCTAAAGTGATGCATAATTGAAAAGTTGTACAATTTAATATATCAGGTAAATCCATCGTGTATATATAATCTCGCCCATTATGTGTCATTTGATTAGTTAACCAAAAGGGATTATGTTTTATAACCAAAAAAAAAAATAGAGCATAAAAGTAGCCAGCCCAACTTAATTAGAGCATCCTGCGATATTTTTATATTCCACAGTGAAATGTCGTATTGGTCCACTTGGACGGATCTCACAGGAAATTCTTTACTGGATCCGAATCCGGTGGGCCGCAAACCGGTCGATTTCGATAGGTCCTTGCGTGGGCTCCACACGTGACGTGGGACCCATAAAACTTAACGGTCGCCACAAAACCGGTCCAGCGGAACCTGCGTAATAACTGAAAAAGAAAAAAAGGTTCGAGAACCGTCTCGAGAAAAGAAAAGATCCTTCCTTTACCATTCCAGAATCCGGTCTTGGATTCGCAAGCGTGCTGCGTAGTTGCTCCGAGAATCGAGAAGAGACCGTCGTCGGACGATGGCCGGACTCCAGCCTCATTTCGCCGCCGCCCTCCTCTTCCTCCTCGCCGCCGTCTCCGGCGCTTCTCACTGCTCGTCGTCGCCTCAAGGTTCGGCTTTTCGCGCCTTCTGCCCATCGGGATGCTTTCCGTCGTTTCTTTCTTAGTTCGATGTTTTCCATCGTCCCCTGGAGATTAGCTCCCTTTTTGTCTGTGGCTGACAACGTTGTTTCAGTGGGGGTGCTTGGATGTAGGCTGGTTTTTTTTTTTTTTTTCAGTGGGGGTTACTTTCTTTTCCTCTCGCTGGGAATCGATGGCTTGAGGACTTGGGGGCATAAGGGTGTGGTCATTTGGGGATGTTCAAGTTTCTTCCTTTACGTTCCTGATGTTGCGGAAACCCGTTCTGATTTATGTGACAGTGTACGGTTTCCCGGTTGGGGAGATTGACTATTGGGCATCGGTTCCTTCTTTCTTGATTAATCATGGGTCTCATTCGACTGATGCGGGCTTCATAGTTAGTAGTGTGTCTTGGGTTAGCAGTAGAGTGACAGTGTTGGGAACTGTGTTTGATGTAGTGTAGAATGTTAGGTATTTTGCTGCGGTTCTTTTTACTACCCGAGGAGTCAGAGATTTAGAAGAAAAAAACTAATGCGACAAAGGGATGCACACCACCTAGGGATTCGACACCAGAATGGAGGGCATATAGTTCACTGCTCAATGGAATTTACCAAAGAGAGAGTTTTTGGTGATATTTTAATCCAAGAGATCATATCTGAAATGTCATTAATCAAAACACTCTAACCCTCAAGAAAGCGTTAAGAGGGGTTTATATAAACTCAACTTGGAACATCCTTCCAAGTAGACAATTCCAAGACACCTTATCTTTTATTTTCCCAGACAAGACCAACAATTCCCAGATAAAACATAAATTAGAAGATTAATTTTTGACTCAAGAAGACTCCAGGAACTAAATGATATGCATAGCACCTGAGAAATTCATTGAATTACTAAGACTCATTGTCAGGGTAAATCAAGCAGCGCTTAGAAATTTAAGCATAACTTTTTCTGGAATACTCCAAATTGCATGAAACTTGATGCATTTAAAACTAGTCATATAGGGCTTTCCGACCATATACTGTGGGACCAGTTTGGAGCAAGAAATTCTCATTAAATGTACAAGAAAGTGACTCTTAATATTCTGCCAGCAGAATTGAACATAGCAGCCTTTAAGCACTTTTGTATTAAGGGTTGGATGAGGCTTAAAAACTCTTGAGGTGATTCTTCATCACTATTCTTCTACCCGACATTGTAGTAATTGGTATGAACCATGAAATCGTTTTGCTGTATCGTCATTTCGCTTCTATTGCAAAGTTGCTGGCAAATTTTTAAGTCAAATTCAACATTTTTTATCAAGTATGAGTGCACTGGCCACCTATTTTCTAGTACTTCCTTCCTTAAATACTTGAATTTTTCTTTTACAAGAATATCAAAGTTGTGATTCATTTTTGGTGCAGATTTATCACTAGTGAAGAACATCAGTGAGCTACCACAAGATAACTATGGAAGAGGAGGTTTATCTCACATAACTGTTGCAGGTTCGTTTATGCATGGGATGAAAGAGGTACCCTTTTTGAGGGTTTTATTCTCTCTTGATATCTTCTGGATGCAGTTTCTTGTTCCCCCATTTATTTTAAGCCAGTGAAGGGCTTTAGAAGACTATGACCACACTGCAAGAGCTTAATGACTTGGCTAGTGCTAGCTTAGTGAAAGGCAGGGAATGAGGTTAAATAGATAGGTTTCAATATGTAATTCCTTCTGAAACTTCATTGGAGCATGCTCACATCTTTATACAGAATAAAAACATATTACCACCAGATGATGGGGGCATACTTGCCTGACTGCCATTGTATGATACTATGCTTTGGTATGAACAGCTTTTTGAAATTGTCGATACAATGGAATGGGCTGACTAGTCCTCAGAGATCTTTCTGTCTTTCAAAATTTCATAAAATGTTTGATTTTGTCATTTATATATTTAAACCATTAACGCAAATTACCGTTCCAGCCAATGAGTGTGCATTTTTTACAGGCTTCACTTCATCTTGATCCACCTTCAATATACTCTTGAACCTACTTTTGTGCTCCATCAGTGGATATGTTTCAGATGATGGACAGTGTCTCAGCATCATGTATTTGTAATTTTTTGTGCTTCAACAGGTTGAGGTGTGGCTACAAACCTTTTCTCCGGGGACTCGCACACCAATACATCGGCATTCTTGTGAAGAAATTTTTGTTGTCCTCAAAGGGAGTGGTACTCTTTATCTTGCTTCAGATACTCATGGAAAGTACCCTGGAACACCTCAAGAGTTCTCTATCTTTTCAAACAGCACATTTCACATTCCAGTTAATGATGCTCACCAGGTAAAGATTTATCTTCAATTTTGTTGATATGTGGAATTCTTGGCCCATTATATATGCACTTTCTTGAGGTGTCTTCTGAGAGAATTTGCAAGTTTTAAATAGGGTATTAGGGGTCTTGGTCTTCAAGCGCATCCCTCCATCACATAATGAGGACCAGAACTAGCTTTATAATCTGATTCATTCAATAAAATGACTAAAGATTACTATTACTCACCTATTTAGCAGGTTGTCTCAGATTAGTTTGTGTGATGGGTCTGGCAGCTAAAGAAGGCATTATTTGCATCCTCTTTTTTTCTTATTTTGAGGAGGAGAGGAGGTTTTTTATTTTTATTTTTTTTTTTTTTTGGGGGGGGGGGGGGTGAGGTGTTTGGTTGAGGGGAGACAGGGTGTTTCATTTCAGGCAATTTGAAGAGCTGCTGAAGCTCTGATTCAATGTCTTTAATCTTTCTATTGAAGGAATGGTTGAAGGTCTTTGCTATTTGAGATTGCAATGTCATGCTTTTCATCTTATATTTTTTTTGTTAAATAATGTTATCAGTTTTCTTTTGCATCTGATAGGCACTTCCAAAGTTATGTCAAACTTCAATTATTCTAGACTTAGCTATACATTTGCAGGTATGGAATACAAACAAACATGAGGATTTGCAAGTTCTTGTCATCATATCTCGTCCACCAGTGAAAGTGTAAGCAAATTATTTTTCTTTGCTGAGACTCATTACTTCTTATTGTTCATTCTCTGTTTGTATTCTTTTCACACTTCTGGCTTTACAGTATCTTGGCCCTACTGGCTTTTCTTTTTTGGCCTGTTAATTGCCTAATAAATCTCTTCGATAGACTTCAGGTGAATTGGTCCAATCTGTGGCAGAAGTTAGTTTTGACAGGGTTTGAGATCAAGAGAAAGGACGACTCTCAATGCCATTGATATGGATGACACTGAGAGAAAAGAGTATGCTAGAAAGAATCAAAACAACTGCAGAACTGCTTTGGCCCTCAAAAGTGTAGTGATAGAAATGCATGGACCTGATGACCATCTTCCACTAAGAATGGATTTATTGCTGTGATTGGCAAGGCCTACTTGAACTTGCAATTTATAGTTATAATTTTTGACCTTGCTGGGATGTTTTAGAATCCCTCTTTTACCATCTTACGCTGGTTTGGCAGAGATGATGTCAGGTGTAATGTGATATTTGGTAAACCTCTAGCTTGAACTAGATTTTCTTTTGTGTGATGATTCTGCATTTTCAATTACTTTGTTACTCACTTAAGAAAATACTTTACAAGCTCTGCAAGTTTTTTGAAAATTGACGGGTGTTGTTACTGTATGGATGAAAATTTCATTTTCATGCACTCCATTTGCTGTTCCTGAGCCTCATCAAATTTTCTCGGTCCTTTTACTTTTAGTTAGCAGACTAAACTTATATTGAGCAACCTTCATTTTTCAGGTTCATATATGAAGACTGGTTCATGCCTCATACTGCTGCAAAACTGAAGTATCCTTACTACTGGGATGAGGAATGTTTCCAAGCTTCTAGGAAGGATGAGCTTTGATGTCCTTGCAGCCACTTTCTGACTGATAATGTCTCGTGGGGTGTTAAGGGGTGATAAATGAGGGATGGAGGGAACTTGGAAATGCATTGTGTCCTTGTCCGATAACAGAACTTAGCCAGGCTTGTAAATTTAACTTTTAGCAACCATCTACCCCGATGTCCGATCAGTCAGTTTGATGTATATGATTGCATATAGAGGAACCATCTTTTGGTTCACCTTCATCTACAGTCTGGAGACAGTTACATATTTGTTGCATCTGAAGTGCACAAAACAAAACATTCAGATATTTTTGATTTTGTGTTTGGAGGTGTGGATCATCTTTCTGGAAGCTGCAAAATTGAGCCTGAAAAGCAGACAGATTAAGCATTACTTTTGTTTAGGGGCCAAACATGAAATACTTCATTGAGTTACAAATTTTCGTGCGTGTGGTCATGACGCTGGTGACCAGGGCAGAACCGTAAACTATGAGTGGCACATAAACTGAATAACTCAACCATGAGTCTGGAATTTCATTTATATGAGAAATCTGATGTGGCTGTCCGCTTCATGATTCATAAACTCACATATGCATAGGTGTTTAACTATGAAGGACCATAAGATCTTTCTATATACCCCTAGCTTGATAACGTCATGGGACTACTCAGGCATGCAATGCTAATAGGAAGAGCAACCTCCCCAGCCAAATTGCATGCACTGAAGGTAAAGTAATTCATCCCCCGGAATACAATGGTGTAACAGGTGTTATAGAACTGCGTTCCCGGAGGTTTTACATGGCATACAGTCAATTGAATCACAAGGATGATATAAGATGTCACTCTCCAAGGACTTACCCTGGATAGGCGACTTGTTTTGTTTTTCCATATATCAACTGATAAATTACACTCTCAGCTAACATGGGAGAATGTTTAAACATGTCGCTGTTGCTTCTGTCTGTGAAAGTTGCTCTGCCATCAGCCAACTGAATAAAAGCCCAACCATAACTGAGTCGGCATCATCATCTGGAACTCCAACATTGACATGCCATTTTGATGGCATGGTAAGTTTTTTGACAGCAAACACTTTCAATGGGAGGGAGGGACCGGCAATAAGTGCTTGTGATTGGACAATGATTGGACTCGAACTTCCTTTTATTTTTTATCTTCAACTTCCTCATCTCTGCAATTGTTGATTCTTGGCGCTAAAATCAAGGTCTGCTTCTGCACTTTTGCCACAACAGCAGTGCGCTCCTCTTGTTTTTTACGCATTCCTTTGCACTATGGAATTCACACAGTCGGTCTCAGCTGAAATTAAAAGAATAGACTTCTATTTACGTACTTGACACATCACTTGGATCAGCAAAGTGAGTGTTGAGAACTGTATATGATAGGATATATGGGTTTGTTGAGCTTCCTGTTAGGTGTAGCCCGAAGGAAAGAAAGTCTCTTTCAAAGTCCTTTTCCTTCTACCTTCGTCAAAATGCTGCATTAGCATTGTCATTCTGTTTTATTTTTCTGCTTCTTTCTAATTAGTATCTCGCTGGCAAATTCAGACCCACAATCAATGATTTATCCACTGTTAGAAGACGGTGACATTCGGTTTCTGGTGCAAGTTTACCACTAGTGAGTAATATCGGTGAGCTACCACAAGATAACTATGGAATAGGAGGTTCTTCTCACATAACAGAGGCAGGCTCACTCTTGCACGGGACAAATGCGGTGCCATCCTTTTTTTGCTTTCAACAAAGTTTCAGAGCATCATACTTTTGTCATTTTTCATGTATCAACAGTTTGACGTATGGCTACATACCTATTCTCCTGTGGCTTGCTCACCAATTCACCTGCATTCCTGTGAAGATATGTTTGTGGTCCTCAAGGAGAGCAGTCCTCTTTATCTTGCCTTAAGTTCTCATGAGAAGAACCTGGGAACACCTCAGAAGTTCTGCGTCCTTCTGAACAGCACGTTCCATATCCCTTTTGATGATGCTCATCAGGTAATGGTTCTTATGGTGCACTACAATTTCAGTAATATCCAGAGTTGTTGATCAATGATCATGATTCCTCTTCTGAGGAGCCTTAGATACAGCAAAAGGTTCAGACAACTTTTCCTTGCAAGATTTTGACATGTCTAGCAATTCTTTCTGTGGCCTTTTGAACTACCTTTAAGGATCTCATATTAGTCATCTAGCATTCTCGAACTTTAGTAGTACACTTGCAGGTACGGGATACAAAAGATACTAGGATTTGCAAGTTACTGTCATCATGTCTCTGTCTGCCAAGGAAAGGGTAAGCATATTTACTTCCTATTTCCCTGCATTATTTGCTTCTTATCATTAATTCAACATACATACCTTCTCATTACGGTTTTCTCAATTTTTTATTGGGGATGCTGTTTTATTTATCAATTTAACTTTTCCCTCTCAATTTGTTAATTAAGTCTCTAGGATAGGGTAAAGTGTATCCCAGAAACTTAGGTGACTTGTAGTTGACATTTGTGGGCAGAAGTCATTGTTTACGGGGTGACGGAGGTCGAGAGAATCTGCTGGATCTGTATATAATCATGTGCACGAAAGTACGGCTAAGAATACAGGATGGAGGAGGAAAAAAACTGGAATACCACTTCAGCACTCAAAACTCTAGGGAAATAAATATGCAGAAAAATCTGGATGCACCTCACAACCATCTTCAACTGAGGTACAACTCATTGTACTGATTGAGAGCTGCACTTGAACATTTAGCTGTCAATTTCTGTATTTTTTGGTAGTGAGAAGTTTATTCTTGCTATCGTCTCACCAATGGTTGATAGTGTTTACAAATCTTGCATGTCATCTGGAGACATAATGCTAGATGTATCAGCAGATTAGCCAAACCATCAAACTTGGAGACTGGCCTTTGTCTTCTTGATGTCTTTAGACATTATCGATCTGTCCTGCTTGCACAAGTTCTTCAGAACACCACAGCTCTCTCTGCATACAAGGATAAAAAGTTTCCCTCCTGTATTTCATTTCTGGAAGGCAAACTGGCTCAAAACGTTGTCATTCAGTGACCTTGGCTTTTACAGGTTCGTATATGAAGACTGGTTCATGCCACGTACTGCCGCTAAACTGAATTTTCCTATCTTCCGGGACAAGGAGTGTCAACAAGAATCTAGGGAGGGCAACCTTTAATGTCCAGACTCGTGCTATTTCAGAGACGGCTCTTGATTTTCATATCAATGGGAAAATAGGAAGGGGAATTTGTAAATCTAATGGTATCAACCACAACTGTAATGATGATCAGAAATGTTTTCTCTTCGGTGATTGAGCATAGAACTATTTCTAGATATCCTCAGACATCATCTTCACTCATCCAGATTGATTTTCTTTTCTGTTTATTGTTTCATTGTCACTCAACAAATGGCTGGCTCGAATTAATAAACACCAAAGCGGTCCAAGACAATGAACGAAAGTGAAAACTCCAATGAAGAAACTGAAGTGCCATTTCTACATTTATCTTTTTACATGAAAGGTTTCTAATTTCTTAGGAATTTGCAGATTATTCCGATTATTTGAAATGTCAATGACAATTCAATCCAAAAATCTAAATTTTAGTTGACAAAGGGAAAAAGAAAAAAAGAAGATTGCTCGCCTCTGGATCAGCATATTGGAAGCAAGGAATCAATGAACAAACGTACATGGATGATACACAATTCACTGGATAAAGAAAACCAATCCCTATCATCTTACAATGCCACTTTCAGAATTTTTTTTAATCCTTTGAACTTAATTAGCTTACCCAGTCGCTCTCCAGGCAACATTAGAAACATCTAACTCATTGAACAGACACCTAGTTATCCCTTGTTCTTTTTCTGGCTCCGCCGTTCAGCCTCCCTTTCTGCAACCAATACACAAAATTCCGATCCTAGCATCTCATGAGTGTCCATGTTCTGGGAGACACCCAGATTGACTACTTCCATGACCACTTCTATTGTGACGACAAATCCTAACATAGATAAGACACGTATGGCATTTGCAATTCTGCATATGTTCTGCCTTGTCTCCAATGGGGTGTATGTCTGCTCTTGCCCTTCAAGACTCGTGGAGTGATCATTTGTTTTTGAAGTCTGTGAATCAGGCTTGTCCGCTTGATCCACCAACATTTCATCCTTGGTTTCCACGTGCTCGCCGACCCAGACAAATCCATTGCAACCAAGTATTAGGTCAATGCCGTACTCATCTAGGTAGTGCCAGTGCTGCTTTCGTCTCTTTACAAGATAAGAAGGGATTGAGAGAAGTTGTCCCCGCTGAAGCTGCAAGAGTACAATTGAGAAGGTTAACACAAGTGTGTTCTATCAACAGCATCAAGAAATGATGCACAATGAGCAAGTCCAAATGCATGAAGATGAGCATATTAACAGAAACTGCAGCTCAACTGCAAGTTTCAATCAGTCATGGCATTCACAAAGAATACACAAAAACACTTTCTTGCATATATTATTTCATCCTAAGCATGGATTCCAATCCCCTCAGTTTATTCCCTTTGCAAAAGTTCGAGCACTAAAATCAGTCTTTCCCAGACTCTACTTAAGTGGAACAACAGAAAAGCAGAAGTAACATGCATAAAGAAAGAAGAGAATTATAGAATAACCATTCAACAGATAACCCCAGTAAAAGGCTTTGTATTCTGTAGATACAGGTTTACGAAAACATAAATCTTCAGGCCTCTGCATCTAAAGCACAAACTGCAAACCTTTCCATACTTCTGACTTCTTGCTTGGAGGTGCAGACCATCATGCTGAAAGCCACGGACTTCTGCCTGAAAGGGAAAAATAAAATACCCTTACATTAAGCTGAAGATCTGCTAGTCAATTCATAGACCAGGCTCACCATTGTAAGAGACACAAAGATAGGAAATTTGACTTACACATATGACATCATTCTCTTCGAAAATACTGCGCATGTTAAGCTCATCCTCTGCAGTTCGTCGCCTCTAACAATCAAAGCAGGAGAAAACAGAGAAAGTTCAGCAATGAGCTTTAAAAGCTTATCTGTATGAAAGCGAGCTTATCTACTTCATGACTCCAAGAAATATGGACGCAGCATATTTGTAAGGGATTATAAAATCTGGTAGTTGCCCAATAATGCAATATGACTGATAAGTATCGATGGAACTGCAAGTAGGAAAACGAAAGAAAATCCTTCTAAGCCAAATTGCTCGTTCTAGAATCACTATCATACCAACCATTAGAATTATATGTCCCCTAAGAATCTACATAGGCCCCATATCAATCAAGTTATATCTGCCCATCAGACAATCATTGAGCCTCAGGAGTGATTAGAAGACATCACTCTCCAAGGACTAAGAAAAAGATGAGTGCTTCACATTGTGCATAATCATGTATTCTACAAAAACAGATCTTGAAAACTATGGTGTAACTAACTTATGCACACTATAAGTTTATGGTAGAGTTGGCAACACGTATGAAACATTGTCTATAGAGAACTTTTTTCCTTTGTATGTTGGCTTTTCTGTTTCAAGGATTTTCCAGCATTCTAAGATTCATTGAACAGAATAAAGACTACAGAACTAGTAGCTCTCATCATTCCACTTTATCACAAATCCAATCATTCTCAATCTGTGTGATAACTATTAATACAGAAAAAAAACCCAAACAACAGAAGATTGCATATCACCTGTGCAAACATACAAAAGCCAAAGCATCTAAAAGGAAAAAAAGAAAAAGAACATGCTACATAGTTACCTGAATTCCATCGGGCAAATTAATTGAAGAAAGCATTAACACAGCATCTTGACTATAATTTATATCCAGTCGCCAACGCTTTGGAGCTACCTGAAATATACAAACTGGGAAAATTGAATGAAAACTTCTCACATTAAGTCCTAAAGGTAAGACGATGTTACAATAAGATAGATAAACAGAATATGCAGGTTTCACATAGTTTCAGCAGATATGCAAGAGAGACATTGCAGCCTGGCAAATTGTCAACACCAAGGTCACCAACAAGAGAAAATAATTTGCATTTTTGCTGCAAAGTTACAAACAGATATTAAATATTGGGTGACATGGGATATCAAACTTCATTTATCCGGTGAACAAAATAGAGAGCCCTTTCCTGGCAAGCTAAATGAATCAACTCTACATTTTTATCATGCATATGAAATTATCTACATCCATCTTCTGCCATCATATAGAGAGGAATGATATCCTATGCTACCTTGCAGTTAAGCTTTGCAAAACAAAAACCAATAATCGTAATTATTGATGAAAAGGAAAATTGAAATAAAGCATGCATGGTTGAGGCTATGTCGACATTCACATGCGCACATATTGACAGGAGTTATTGACATAAGGTTCAAGTACATGGACGTTCACTTGATATTCGTATGCACCAACTAATTATGAAATTGCATAGAGTATTTCACCTCAATAACGCGTCCAACAATGATGTCTCCGACCTCCGGCTTGTATCTACACTCATTGTGACATTAATGGAAGAAGAAGAAGCAGAAGACTTGTTTCAGAAGGTCTAAAGAAAATAAGAAAAGAAACGAATAGCATCTTCTCATCCAGAAAAAAATTCTGAAATTTTGATACCTGGCTCGCAGAGTACGAACATAGACCAGCTTGTTGACTCGCTCAACTACTCCACAAACCGTAGCAACAACTTGGCCATTGAGCTCGGTGGTTCCATGGCCCCTGGTTTCCAACACAATAAACACAACCTGGTTAAGAAAGACGTAAAAGAAGACAATCAATTATGCATGTACTTGCAAAGATAACCCTGCAATATGCTGAGGCCAGTTTCAAAATTTGCAGAATCAAGTCCTTTTAAAACTAGGCGCACTTAGCAAAACCGAACGTCTAGGTAAAAGTATCATATCCCATGTCAAAACACATAATTTATGAGGGATATTAATATAAAAACTGAATCAAGTCAGCATCAGTACTTGAGAAAGCCGTCCTCGTAGTTGACAGGGATCGTGTCGGCAACAGTGACGGAGGCATTGGAGTTGGCCTTCGTCGACAAAGCCTCAAGCTTTTCGAGCGCTCTCTGCAGCCTCACCTTCTGGGTTTGAGTCAGCGGGAGCTGCAACCCTCTCATCTCTCACCTTCTTGCTGCCCCCTCCTCCCTCACTGCCCGCTGCAGAATCCTCCGCCGTATCTTCCTTCTAGTCCAAATAAACCGAAACCGATTTCCCGAGAATCGGAACGTCACTAAACATCGATACCATGAACGTGCTACAGAATATCATGAGAAGTACTATAATCCAACATAGAAGAAACCACAAGAACAGAGCATCACGGCCTAAAGCACTTGAACAGAAACAAAAGCCGGAGCAAAGTGACACGAAGCTACGGAAGAACGAATCAATCGGTTTACTCAGCCATGAACGACGCAAACATAAAAAGGGCTCAACGAAGCAGCACCACGGGACGGGGATCGCGAGGCTCGAGCGGGCGGACTCACCTGTGCAAGCGGCAGCTCCGGCGGCGGCGGCGGTGGCGGCGGTGGCGGCGGCAGGTTTGATCCTCGGTTGATGGTGGAGACAGGAGAGGTCGGAGCAGTCTGAGGTTTAAGGGAGGGTTTGTCGGATCGATCCGACCCGCGTCGTCTCAGGTCTTAAACGACAAGCCCAAGCCTCCGTTTTCTATTTTTTCCTTTCCTATTTTCTCCTTTGTTTTTTTTTTTATTTGAGTCGAAATTAAAATCGATCGAGATATTGGGTAATGTAATTAATTAATTACCAACGCATTAGTTCTTGAGCTAATAAATAGAAAATTTATATTCCGTTTGTCGATAGAGAACCTTCTTTGAAGGAGCCCCAATGTTGGTAGTCGATCCATTTCGGAGGGATTAGTTCTTGGAATTAGAAACTGGACCAAAAGAATCGATTTCCAGTTTTCAGAACTAGGGACTGGACCAAAGGTCCATGGAACTAGATAGTTGGTTTCAGTCAAACCGGTCAAGTTGAAAGGAGAAATTGTTGAAAAAACTCAAAGAAAGGGAGAGACTTGAAAAAGGAGAGTAGTCAGGAGTGTTGTGAGATAAAAGGAAAAGATCAAAAGAGAAAAGAAGGTGTGCATGAGATATTTTTAATAAATAAATAAATAAATAATTGGTCCAGTTTGGGAATTGGGAACTAAACTGACACTTCTTGGAATTAGACCCAATTGGCCGATTTGATCTAGTCTAGACGATTCCCGATTCAATAAGTTCGTTTTGCTTGCCCCTAATTCATTCCCATTCCTTCATTTTGGTATTGGGCCAAATTTCATATTCAAGCTCCAAAGCCCACACCCACCAGAATTAAATTTGTATTAATAAATGTAATTTGAAAATTAGCTAGTAATTATTGATACTCTTAAGTAGTTAGTTCTTATGCAAATCGAAAGCAAAAGCCTAACACAAAAACAAATACATGGCGTGAGGTGTTGGATTCAGAAAGTGCGTGAATCTATGCTTTTGAATGACAAAATTTAAGGTGCACTTAAGAACTATCATGTTGATTTTTTTATGATAATATATTTTGGTTTAAGTACGTTATTTTGTTGGACTGAGTAAGTCCTAAAATTGCTTCATGATCCTCAGCATCCTTTGATGTAAAACACTTAGAGGGTAGAGAAATGTACAAGGCTTGATAAATTATATTGTGCTAAATATAGGGTCTAAGGCGTGCGAATATCGATACGCTAAAACAAAAAATACAGTCTTATCAACCTACCGATAGTAAATCCATTGGATAGGTCCACACCCATTGGAACTAATTTGGATTAATGAACATATTTTGAAAATTAGTAAGTAATTATTGATACTCTTAAGTAGTTAGCCCTTAAGCAAATCAAAAACAGAAGCTTAACACAAAAAACAAATACATGGTGCGAGGTGTTAGATTAAAAAAAGTGACAAATCTATACTTTTGAATGACAAATTTTAAGGTGCATTCAAGAACTGTCATGCTGATTATTTTATGATAATATATTTTGGTTTAAGTACATTATTTGTTGAAAAGGAGTACGGGGCTAGGCCAAAAACATTAATGTCTTTAATGTAAGCCCAATACTCTAAAAAATCTTCAACTTTAGCTCTTATCCCAATTTCACATTTTGTCTCATAACAAATCTCCACCTTAGGAAAAAATATTCACTAGTTGCTAATCACCACATCATTATCCTACGTGGCATGTGTAAGCCTAGTTGGCCCACTAACAAGTCAACATGTGTCTGTTTTTTTTTTTTTTTTGGGTAAAGGTCAACACGTGTCTGTTGATGTGGATTAAAATAATAAACTGAAAGCCTGTTTTTTCTCTCTCCTATGCTCTACTACTTGCTGCATTTTCTCTCTCCATTTTTCAACGAAGTGGGTGCTTCTTCTTCCCGCTTTTGCCTCTCTTTTCCTCAAGCACTCCTCTCCTCTCTATCTTGAGCCCTCTCAATCACCCTAAGCACTTCCATCCTCACCTTTGTCTTCGTCGCCGTCATTGACTTTCCAACTATGGCTCTAGCAATCATTAGTTGCCGACTGGCCTCTCGAGCTTCTTTGATTTCTACTCCTTATTTGGTCCCGATTTCGGGCTCAAGTACGTAGCCAAGGATTTTGAAGCAAAAGAGGTTTGTGAGGCTAGATATACTGGTGGTGGTGCTAAGTTTTGGGGTTTCGGCGACACCGGGACGGCCGCAAGAGATATTGTGGTGGAGGAGAGAAAGGTGTATGGGTACCGTAAGACCTCTCTTTCTCCTTTGCCTTTTTTTTTTCTTTTCTATCGCCTCTATTTTGGGAGGCATGGAGGCTTGGTGATAGTGGCTGCTTTGGCTTCTAGGTCAAGCTGAAGTCGAAGAGCTTATGAGGAGGTTGAGAGGGAGAGTTTTGTTGGCCCTTTTGACTTCTGAAGCAAGACGCATCCGGTCGTTCCCACTGGAGTATTTGTCATTGTGACCTTTGGTATGAAAGTTTTATTATTGTTGCTGTGAGGAAGAGCACATGAGTGATAATTGTCCATGGTCTACACTTGCTCCAATTAAGAGGCAAGATGGACAACTTAAAGCAAGAAAAGCATTACTGTTTTAGGAATAAGTATGTCCATATATAGGCCCTTCTTTTGGGCTTTGACTGAGTACAAACATTCTAATGCTTTTCTTGCTTTTAGATTTTATAGAGGGCTTCCATTGAGTGCGCTAAGGGAGAGAATGATTTGCTTGGTTAAGTGAAGGTGGAGTATTTTGATTAATTGCTTTTGTTTTGAATACCTTTCTGTGGATGTTTTGCTGGTTGCAACTTTATGAATTGATTCCTTTATGTATCTCTTTCATGGAAAAGTAATGACTTGTAAATTAAAATTCTGTCATATTAGAACTTATGGTGTGACACATTTTTGGATAATGGCACAATTTTCTCTTAGATGAACTTGAGTCTAATGGCTTTTATTTTCTTTGTTTTTTCTTTTGGGGGAGGGGGAGGGGGAGTTGGTGGGACAGAAAGGTTATGTCTCGGTGATTTGTAGTGTGAGTCCTTTAATAGGTAAGAAGTTGATTTAAAACATAATTGCGTAGTTTGTGATTTGATATAAAACGTAAGTAGGAATATGAATAATTGCATGAGGAATCTGCAATGAAAAATGTTTCTCCACACATTGATGAATTTTGTTTTGATTTGGATGCTCTTTTAATGTATTTCACTTCAATAAGTTTAATGGAATTTTCGCTAAAATAATATTGATTTCTCGAGATAATTTTCTTCATGTTTACATATCAATCCCTCGAATGGAATGATGAGTTGATGGAAGAACGCTGGAGAGGCGAATCACCTCTTGTTTTGAGCGAGGATGTATGTGTTGCAAACTCTATGAAGAAAGAGGATAGTGTTATTATTGTTCCAAAATAAATGAATGGGATAGACTTCTCTGAATGAGGTAATACAAGTTAATTTTAATTTTTTTTTCCTTTCTTACCCGTTCTTATTTACCTCTAATACTGTCTAATTCTTCAAAGAAATGTGGCATGATTGTTGAGCTTAGTTTGTTTTCATTGGGATAGAATAATTTTCCTTTTCTTTTTAACTATATAGGAATGTATACATCTAGAAGCCAAAATGTTTGGATCAGGTCCAGTAACAAATGAAATTGAGGTAGCTCTCCCCTTGTCTTATAGAGGTCTTTGACTTTCTTTCAGCTCCCTTTAATCAACTATTGTTTTTATCTCATAGTTTATTTCTTCATCCTTCTGGTAGGGGTATTTCTTCAGTTACTAGGAATAATTATAATTCTCACTCTCCATAAAGTTACAATTGGTGATAAAGTGATCATTCTTTAGTGGTAGGATTGTTGTTGATGTGAAAACTATAATGCTCTTGCGACCTTTTGCACTTTAAATCATTTTCACATATGTCCTGCACTCACATTATGTCAATTATAACCTGATCTTTGCTCTCTGCAACTGCATTAAATCTGTAATGTCACTAAACTTTGTTATGGTTATGGGAATGGCTTGAAATTGGTGGTGATTGTTGTGGTGATAGCTGTTACCCTTCTAGTTGCTTAGAAGAAATAACTCCCTAGTTTTTGAACGCTAGATTATCAATACTTATCATTTGGAAAAAGAAAAAAAAGTAATGGATCATTTCTCATTTTCTTTGGTAGGAGGAAAAAAATCCTTTTATCAGAATGATTGTTCTATAACTATAAGTAAGGAGAAAATATGGGTCTCAATCTTTCAAGATTTTTGCTCTTAATGCTTTTTATGATCACTTGTGTTTTGTAGATGGGAGAAATATCAAAGTGAGGAGGAAGTGGCTCTTGGTTGGGGAAAACGTGTCAGAAAAGCTATTTCTTATAGAAAATCATATGCAGCACATCCAAGTGAAATGACCAATGAGGTATTTTATTTGAATTGCCTTCTCTTATGCTGAA
Source organism: Eucalyptus paniculata subsp. matutina (assembly GCA_017140255.1). Classification (NCBI taxonomy): domain Eukaryota; kingdom Viridiplantae; phylum Streptophyta; class Magnoliopsida; order Myrtales; family Myrtaceae; genus Eucalyptus; species Eucalyptus paniculata. The sequence goes on from CM029445.1 coordinate 33,213,378, forward strand.
GGCTGGAAAATTTAGAATAAGAGAAGCGTATGTCGATTGTTCATTTGGTTAAAAGTCACTTGTATTTATGTACTTCTTCCTAATAACTTCAGCTTTGAACAATAACTATTGTTTTGGACGTTGCTGTTCGATATATTGTAGATTTTGAGAGAAGTTTTAAAAGGTAAACTCGCTCTCATGGATAATAATTTTCATAATAACTTGTATGCAAGACACTCAAATTTCTATCACAAATGATTCAATCCAAAAGAACAATTGCATGACCAACTCATTTTTGTGGCTGTAGCGCAATGATTATAAAAGTGCATTATTTGTTTTCCATTGTCATTTTGAATTTTTCTATGGTTTTGTTTTCTTTGATACTTCTCTAAATAGTTCTTTTTAGTGAATATCATGCTTTCGAATTCATGAAATTGAATGTACAATTACAATTTTGAGTTTATGTTTTTCTCGAAATTACTTTTACATTCCCATATGGACTGAGTATTGGCATTGGGTAGCATCACTTCTAAAAGTCTTTAAGCTTGGGATTATTTTGGTTTGTGTCGACATTGACTGGAATGATGAATTTGATTCATACTTTTGTATCAATATCCATTTTAAGTTTTCATGTAATGATTATTGCTAACAATTCATTTATCTTTCCTCATTGTCTTGTAAGTTTTCTTTTTTCTAGTCCCTCAAAAATCTTTGATGATGTTTGACAAAGTTGGGCTATTTGTCTAGATTTTTTTTCCTGCCAAATTATTTAATGTGGGATTTCATTTCTTTGCTTTTGGAACTATTGACCATTCATGCATAAGTTACTTTAACGTGTGAAACTAAATATGATTATTTATTTATTTATTGTGGGTTGTATCTTTGAAAACTCTTTTGTTGAATTCATTATGTAACGGCAAGCTTGTTCATGGTGGTATGTTGAGCTTGTAATTGGAGGAAGTAAAGTTCATGCTAGCTGCAAAACCAAGAGTGAGAACAAAAATGAGAGTGCCCCGTAGATAAGTGGGTATGACATTTTTTATTATGACTAAAATATGCATAGTTTACAATCTTTTGAAGTCACTAACTTACATTTGTACAAATTTTCGACAAATTATTCTGAGTACTCTGCTGCTAGCTCGACTTGTTCTAAGAATAAATAGGTATGATCCATCTTTTTAGAATTAAAGTTAGTTTTCCATTTATTTGTCTTCTTTAAATGATTGGATTTTTTTTTTCAAAAATTTGTAGATGCCGCAAAAGATAATATCATTGTGCATAATGTTGATAAAGAATTTTAATTTAGAATTGGTATGACATTTGTTAATGAGGATGAAACATATAAGATATACAATGCATATACAATTTCCAAAAGATTTGGAGTGAGAAAATGACAAAAGGCTAACAATAGTAAATAAATATTATGAACATGCATATTTCTTTGTAATTGTGAAAGACACTTTCCACTAATCCCACCTCATAAACAAAGAGATGTACTGTGAAGATAATTTGATGTCAAGCTTGTATAAAATTCAAAATAAAAAATGGAGTATGAATAGTGGACAAGTTTAAGGATGTTTATAATCATCATTTCATTGATGATAAATAGAAATACCATATACGATCATACTACCACATGTCGAATATTAATAAAAGTATTGTGATTTCTATGGCTATAGTTAGTATAAAAAGCTACAAAAGCGTATTTCTACCTTAGTGGTGAAGTAAGGGGATAAGAGAATATTGATTTTACTTTACGTAATTGTCAAAATTTCTTACAATTAAAGAGAATGAACTTGATTAGTGCAGGTGATTGTCAAAGTCTCATTAACCATTTTAATTGCTTACAATCAAATGAAAACGATTTTTCTTATACATTTAAACTGGATGAGAAACAAAGATTAACCAACTTTTTCTGGTCTGATAGTGTATCCAAACTAAACTATAAAAGTTTTGGAGTTACGGTGGTATTTGATACAAATTATCGTATAAATAAGTACAATATGATATGCACTCTTTTTATTGGCTTGAATTATCATTGAAAGAATGTCTTCTTTGGTTGAGCATTTTTATTGGATTTTTTTATTGGATGAAACAATTACTTCTTTCATTTGGGTATTTCAATATTTTACACAGACAATGAGTAACAAAGCACCCAAGACTATTTTCACCGATCAAGATCATGCCATGACGAATGGCCATTAAGGCTGTTCTTCCAAATACTAATCATCGTTTATATGTATGGCATATTGGGAAAACTGCTACATATCATATTGGGCATCTTCTTTGGAAATAAGGTTTTCGTGATAAATAATAATATAAGTTTTTATATCATTGTGAATCTGAATTAAAAATGGAAAATGTTTGGAAAGATATGTCTCAAGAATGGAGCTTGGGGAACCACAAATGATTGGATAGCATGTACCGATTGCGTTATAAATGGTGTCCTGCATTTGGCCGAGATACTTTTTCTGTAAGAATCATATTCACACAAAGAAGTGAGAGCACAAATAATGTCTTTCATGATATGGCATGTAAAATTATGAGTTTGTCTGAATTTGTCAGTTATTATGGGAAACAAATAGAAAAAATGCGCAACTCTAAAGTTGTTGATGATTTTGAGTGCGCTCGAGAAAAGTCGCAAATTGTAGTTGGAAATAGTGAAATTTTGAAACATGCTACAGATGTTAGGGGTGAGCGTGGTTCCCGGGTAGAACCGGGAACCGAAGGTTCCGGTTTAGCTCCAGGTTCTTAAGGGACCGGTTCCGATTCCCAATTCCCAATTCCCCTTTTTTGGGAACCGGCGGTTCTCGGTTTTGGTTCCGGTTCCTAGGAACCGGAACCGAAACCGGAACTAGAACCGGAATCGGTTAGGTTAGGTTAATAAAAAAAAGCCCCAAATTAATTTACCCTAGTCTCAGACTCTCAGTTCTCACTTTCACTTCACACTTCTTCTCTTTGTCTTTGCCCGACTGCTCTTTGCTCAGTGCTTGCCCTCGACGAGTTCCTCGACAAATCTGCTCACTGCTCAGTGCTCACCCTCGACGAAGTGCTCGCCGTCGACGAGTTCCTCGACAAATCTGCTCACTGCTCAATGCTCGCCCTTGACGAGTTCCTCGACAAATTTGCTCACTGCTCAGTATTCGCCCTTGATGAAGTGCTCGCTGTTGACGAGTTCCTCGAAAAATCTGCTCACTGCTCAGTGCTCGCCGTCGACGAGTTCCTCGATAAATCTGCTCATTGCTCAGTGTTCGCCCTCGACAAGTTCCTTGACGAATCTCCACACGGAGTCGAGCCTCAAGTCCCTCGACGAGTTCCTCTATGGCAAGACCTACATCTCCGTGTAATGCTTCCTCGACGAGTTCCTCTCCAACAAGAGCTACATCTCCGGGTAACGCTTCCTCGACGAATCGGGCGATCACCTTCTCGGATCTCCACACGGAGTGAGGCCTCAAGTTCCTTCCAAGTGGTGGTGTTGGCCGGTGGTTTCTCGAAGAAGCTCGTCCCCCTCGTCTCTAAGGTCGCTCCCTCCACCTTCCTGCGGTTCGGAGATTTTCTCCGAGGAACTAATGCGTTCTACTTAGAGAACGATTCTCGAAGGCTTTTCTCATCCTTCTTCATCTCTGTTTTTATTTTTCATCTTGGTTCAAATTTGTTGCAGGAAGTGCCGAAGGCACTGCTTCCGGTGGCCAACCGCCCTGTCCTCTCCTACATCTTGGAGCCCTTGGAGCAAAGTAACCTCAAGGATCTCATCGTTGTGAGTTCTCTCTCCCGCTCGTTCTCTTTCTTTGCCCTAATTGGGGTTGCCAGCATGTTGTGGTCTGCATTCACAAGCGCTTTTTGGTGCGTCTTTTGGAACGAGAAAAATTAGCTTTGATTTTGCTATGCCAGATTTTTGTGCAGTGCTTCCTAGTTCCTAGGAGTAATTTGATTGCAGTAGATGATCTAACTAAAGTATAAGTGTATGAGTTTATTATTTCTGTGATGTGGAATTTGGTCAGGATTACTAATTGCGTCTTCGATCTTGTGCTTCTGATTGTTTCTGGAATTTAGTCCTCCATTGGCCATTGAAGGCTTAATAGTGCCTTAGCATTCTTTGTAGAAGGTATGAGTTGTTAGTAAATGGATGTTGGTCATCAAAGATGGTAAAGAGAAACCTGATCATGTGGTTTCCATGAAAATTGGTTTTCTCTTGTTTTTTACTGTGAGGAAAACTTGTTCAGAATAATAAGTCAAGCTAGAAAGTTAGTAATGGAACATCAAGGAAGAAAGGGATGGTTGGTTTCATCATCTACAACTATCTCTTAAACTTATATCGTGTAGTTATGTAATCCTTACAAAGGGTCTCATGTATTTTCTAGTCTGAGGAATAACTTAAGATAATTTTTTGTGTAACTTGTGGCTCATTGGGTAAAGATTTTACAAATGCAATTGATGTCTCGATTTTAGAGAGTTTATCTTTGCACATATGGATCTTGACTGTGTGTTGGCACCTACGCTTTTTTAGTAGGTGTTTGATTTTTCCATTAGTCTAAGTCCTTCCTCTATGTTTTTTCTTAGATAAACTATCGTGAAGTATGCAGCACGATATATTTAGAGCTAGAAACCTGTAAGTGGCTAAGTGCAAGAGATAACTTGGCATACATGGCATTCGGAAGGTTCCACATTGTGTAAATTATGCATTTGTAGTTAACCTGCATAAATTATTCATAAATTCTTAGATAAATAACGCATCTCCAAGTGCTTTTTTATCAACAAAGTAATCGTAGAAGAGAAAAGTCCAACTTGTAAAAGGAAGAGAAGTATTTAGCTGTTAGCTTTGCTCAGGTGCATTTGTAGATTTTCATTGCATTTCATGGGGCGGATCCAATTGTTTGATCTCTTCCCTTGTGATATATATGATATCTAAATAAAGAATGCTACTTGTTGGAAACCCATAATGGAAACTCTATAAGTACCATCAAAAGATATGCCAATTTTATATTTTTGATCCAAATTTTACATACCATCAAACCAAATCCAAACTCACATGCTCAAATCCAAATATACATGAAAAGAGAGGTCGATTTTATTCGTAACATCTAGTTGTACTTTCTATCATGTTATCTTTCTAATTTTTTTATTTGGTTGATTTTATCCAGAGAAAAAGTGAAGAGCTTGGCTGTGCATCTTTGGAGCAGGGTGAGGTTGTTGGCAATGTCGGCAACAAAGTCGTTTTAGGTCCTAAGGGAAGTTGGAAGGCCAGTGCTCTCAGCAGCTTCTCTTAGTTGATTCTTGGTGAAGAGCAAACCTCACTATAGAATAGCTTCAACTTATAAGTGCAGTATTTTAAGTATGAGAGAAAAATTCACTTGCTTATATTTATTGTTGATTCTTGCATGTACAGACGATCTTGGGCTGCTCTTGCTATGTTAAAAGAACCTGATTACTGTAGAAGAGAATGAATCAATAAACTCAACTCGTTTTCATTAAACAAAAATAGAGTTGTCATTTGGAAGCAATTCTCCGTGAAGGAAATTTTTGACAACCAACCTTTGCATCAGTTCCGTATACATCTCCATGGTAGCATTTACAAATTAGTCAAAGGAACAAGAGAAACAACCGTATTAAAGTTTCAATAACATCATTTGAAGGAGCACAACTTAATTTCCCAATAGACTATGTACAGACCAATCTCTAAGGTAAAATAAGTTCTCCCAATATCTCTAATTTTCCTTTTCCTTCTTCAACAAACAAAAAAGAAGCAATTTCCTCGCCTCCCTCCTTAAAAATTAACTTAGGAAATTATTCTAATGAAATAATATGTTAAAAGCAACAATTCTATATCTTTCACAATTCTGTAATTTATATATTTTGTGTCACATTTATAAATTTTTGGCCAATGGGTATCATTATATGAGTTGCATTGAAATAAATGGGTTCATTTTGGTGTTTCATTTCTAGTTTGCTATTTATTTTGAAATTTCTAATTATATTATATTATTATTTGTGTAGTACGAAGTTAATGTATCAAGATAACACATCAATGGAGGTGGAGAGACGTGAGGAGATGACTCCGATTACGGAATTGGAGTTTTCTGGTTATGAAAATGAAGAAGAGGCACCCTATGCCACGAGTACCACGAGTAAAGTACCTGGTTCTCATCTTCCTCAGGATATGAAATATACATTTGAATGTTGGAATCATTATACGAAAATCAATGATAAGGATGGAAAACCAAATCAAGTGAAGTGCATTCATTGTGGGACAATGCTTAAGTATCGTGTTGCTAACGGTACTTCTGCGATGAGGAAGCACTTGACCACATGTAGGAGGTTTCCCCATAATGTAGAAAAGAGACAAAATTTTTTGCACCACGTAATGTAGACATGGCTGGCAAGTTAGGAGGTGATTCTAATACTGGTAGTATCTTGTCAACATGGTCGTTTTTTTAATAATGTTGTAGGGGAATGCTTGTTCGATTCATCATCATTGATGAGCAACATTTTTTCTTGATTGAACGTATTGAATTTCGTGAATTTGTCAGTAAGTTACAGCCTCTCTTCAAACATATATCACGTTTCACAATAGTAAAAGATTGCATGAAATTGTATATAGATGAAATAACTTCTTTGAAAAATTATTTTCGACAGATTAATTCCAAAATCGCACTCACGACCGATACATGGAGCTCCATTCAAAATCTGAATTATTTGTATCTCACTACACATTTTATTAATGAAAATTGGAAGTTGCATAAAGGAATCATCAACTTTGTGGTTATGCATAGTTACAGGGGTAGGGAGATTGGGAAAATGGTGGAGAAATGCATTCAAGAGTGGGGAATTGAAAAAAATGTGTCCACTATCACTGTGGATAATGCTAGCTTGAATGATGTTGCAATTAATTATTTGAGGGATAAATTTTCCAATGAAAAGTCGTTGATATTAGATGGTAGTGTTTTACACATGAGGTGTACAACTCATATATTGAATTTGATTGTGAGAGATGGCTTGACTACGGTACGTGACTCCATTGCATGTATCTGGAATATGGTTAGGTATGTGAAGAGTTCTCCCGTAAGAGTCAATGCATTTCAGTCTTGCATTAAGAGCGAAAATATCACTTATAAGGTTTCGGTAGTTATTGACGTTGCTACTAGATGAAATTCCACTTATCTAATGTTAGACACCACCATCAAGTTCATAAAAGCTTTCTAAAAAATGGAAGACAACAATTTATCTTTTGCAAGTGAGCTGAATCATGAAACTCCTAGTGATGATGATTGAGAAAATACCATTATTCTTTCAGATTTTCCAAAAGTATTCTATGATGCCACAAATCAGATGCCGGTGAGTTCATATGTTACTTCAAATGATTATTTTGAAGGAATAGCTCTTTTATATAGATATTTGAAAGATGCGGTCAATGCTTCGGATCCTAGGCTTCAAGATATGGGTGTGAAAATAAAAAAAAATTTGATAAATATTATGGAAGCTTGGATAAAGTGAATATGATGGTGTTGATTGTGGTTGTGTTAGATTTTAGAGCCAAGTTAAATTATGTGACTTTCTTGTATGGACAAATTTATAAAGATAAATTGAAAGTTAAAGAAGTGCATTACAAGGTGAATGATGCATTGGAGCGTTTATATGAATTTTATGAGCAATCTTCTCTTATTTCAAGTGATCAAAATTTTGGTGGACATAATTTAGGTGCAAGTAGTGGTGCTTCCAATGTTGATTTTGGTGATAGTGAAGGAATAAAGAAGTATGACGCCCAAGTTTAGAAGAAAATGTTTTTATACTCAAATAAACAAGGGTGTGATAACAACACGTCCGAGCTTAATCAATATCTTCAAGAAAAAAATGAAAATGATCTTGATCTTGACATTTTGATGTGGTGGAAGACTAATGGCTCAAAATATAAAATCCTTTCTTTGATGGCTTGAGATATTTTATCAATTCCCGTAACTATCGTTGCTTTTGAGTCAACTTTTAGTACATCGGGTCGTGTGCTTGATGACTTTCGAAGTTCTTTAACTCCAAAAGTAGTGGAAGCTTTGATTTGAACTCAAGATTGGTTGAGAGCCATTCGTGTACCGATTGATGTTGAGGAGTGCATCGAGAATGTAGAAAAATTTGAGTTGGGTAAGTGACATTATTTATATCTTTACATATTGTAATTCTTTTTGTATATCTATAAGTGAATATTTTATTTAATCTCTTTTTTGATGAATGACAAGTTTGTTTATTATTTCTGCATTCATTTCCATTTTTTTAAACTAAAAATGAAAAAAAAAACCTATTGGAACCTGTGGGAACCTGGAATCGACTCCGGAATCTGTGATAGGGTAGGTTCCAAGTTCTTGGTTTTGATGGATAGGTTCCAGGTTTCAAAAAATGAGGAACTTATACCCGAGGGTAGGTTCCAGGTTCCAAGCGGAAACTATAAGGAACCGGGAACCGCTCACCCCTAACAAATGTATACACTCATGTCATTTATAGGAATTTTCAGGATAAGTTCTTGCATGTTTTGTCCATATTTATTTGTAGATTGGAAACCGATGGGCCATTGCATACTTATATTGTGATAATTAAAAGTAGTGAAATAAGGCATATTGTTCATTTTACTCCGAGTGGTTTAACCATTACATGTAACTATAAGTTATTTGAAATGCGAGGATGGTTGTGTAAGCATACTTTATGCATCTTGACAAATGTTGTAAATATTAGAAGTATTCATTCATAATACATTTTGAAGAGGTGGACAAAAGTAGCAAAATAATGGGTTTATTGTGATATTGGACAAAGCTCTCATGTTGTGATAAAGTCAAAAACATTGTGCTTGAAGAGTTTGATGCAATTATCTTTCAGTGTTATGAATATTAGTGCAAATCATGATATTACAGAGGAACTTGCAACTACAACCTTGCTGTATCTTCACTCTCATATCACAAACAAAATGTAATCTTTGACGAGTAATGATTATATCAATTTTTTAGTGAGAAACGATGAATCTGAAGATGTAGAAAACTATGAAATTCGAATACTTGATCTCCTTCGGAGAAGACCAAAAGGTATACCAAATATTCGGTTGTAAGGCGGTAGTAAAAAGCGAAAGAAAAAAGTGTCTTCATGCATTGGAGGCATTTCACATAAGGTATGCTGCTTGTTTAATTTTATAGAATGATTTCATTAATTAAAAGCATGAAGTTTATGATACTCTCACTTTTGTGCAGGATTGACCTTTTGCGGTCATTATTGTTGCATCTTCCTTCATTATATAATTTTTTTGCTAACTTAGACTACACAATCTACCTTTTTTTGCCCTTAAGTTACTGATTATGGTTTGGAACAAGCATGAGTACACTGTGAAGCAATTAGGTTTAGAGAAAGGATAATTAGTAGAAATGGGAGCAATATATGCTACAAATTTTATGGTAAAAGATCTTATTTATGCTTTTTTTTTTTTTAATGTTTTTCCGTCTAGATCTATATAATCTATTTCTCTCTTTCTCTCGTAGTCTTTAACACTGAGATTCATTTGATCTTTAAGAGACGTTTTCATTCCAATGTTGAGATGGACAACCGAGTTGCTTAAACTGCTCAAAGGCTTTTTTGTATCATGTAGTAGTATTTTGATGCTTGTCTATCTACTTATTTTTGGACATCATTGTAATATATTTTTAAATATCCAAAGAACGTAATCAGATAAAGTAAGTGCAAACTTTCTTTCATTTGTGTACTAAACATAAAATGATAGCTTCAACTCTTAAGGAGTGAAATTTGTTTGTCTCTTGGACAACAACTAGCAGAGTTGTTGAAGAAAAGCTCAACTTCAAATGTTCAAGGGTGGTTTCAAAGAAGGTAATGAGTTTTGCTTTTATATATTTGATGTTGCGAAACTAGGTGACTCTTCCACTCACTTTAGTCATGGTTGAGAATTTAATTAGAAACAAATTGTATTGTGTCGCTACTGTAGTGGACTTGATGCAATCTCACTTTTTGATGATCTAGTCGAGATGAAATGTTGTTGCTTACCCTGAAGTGCTTTATTAGTGATTATTATCCAACTTTGGGTAGTCGAGAGTAAGTGGGACGATGAAAATTTATAATAGGCAGACTTGAGTTGAAATAGTTGGTTTTGAACTAAATGGATCTTATTGTAGTCTTCATCCGAATAATTTGTCATTGATACCTATCTTGTGCTAGTATTTGTATATCTTGTGTTGGGAATTATTTTGGTTGTCTTTTTGTTATTATTAGATTAGATTATATTCGGCCATTCTTTTGGCTATGCAATTTTATCATGCATTTCTATATTTTAGTCATGTTCGTAAAATTTTGTGATACTTCTCATCCCATCTTCTCTACTAGAGAATTCACACTACAAATCACTGAGAGATAACCTCTCTGTCCCACCCAACCCCCCTAAAAAGTATAATAAAATAAAATAAAAGCCACTAGACCTAAGTTCACTCAAAGAGAAAATTGTGCTATTCTCCAAAAAGGTGTCACATCATAAATTCTGAAACAACAGAATTTTAATTTACTAGTCATTACTTTTGCATGAAAGAGGTACATAAAAGAATCATTTCATAAAGTTGTAACTAGCGAAACATCCACATAAAGGTGTTCAAAATTCAAGCAATTAAGCAAAATACTCCACTTTCACTGAACCGAGCAAATCATTCTCTCTCTTAGCGCACTCAATGAAAGCCTTGTGTAAAATCTAAAAGTAAGAAAAGCATTATAATGTCCTTCCAACCTTTAACACAAGTAAACAATATTGAGGCCACAAAAAATTACACTAGAATGCCCTTTTCATGCATATACTTTAGGGAAGCCATCAACCAAGCCTTTTGTAAAATGAGGCTGTGCTTGAACCTGAATTTTAATGGCTTCAAAGGGGCAAAGTGCCACATTTGCAAATGCTTCCGCAGAAGCATTGTTGAGAAAAAAAATCAAGCTTTTGTTGTTGCCGACTAAGGCATCGGAGTAAACTCGTTTGAAGTACTTATAGAAATCGAATTTGCACCCACCTTGAGCACCATATCCAAAGAACTTGGGAGCCCAACCTCTCCAAAAGGCAAAAGGGCCTTGCTTTCTCAATAGAGTAGTGAAACATGAATAAATGCTGTTATTCTTGATTGGATTAATCTACAAGATAACAAGGATTCACATATATAGAAGACTTCTAAGTGAAAAGTCTGTGTAGAAATATTAATTATATGCCAAAAAAGGACAATCATGAATAAAGCTACACTATAGAAGCATCCAATTCTCGCCAAAAATTGGACTTTCCACATTTAGTTGGATTTGGCCATATTAGCAATTCCACGTCAAATGACAACCATAAAAATATGTAAACAAGTCATATAAGGAATCTTGTAAACTCATCCAGTTATAGTTCAATGATTGCCGGAACACATATCAAGAGTCCATAAAAACACCACATATTTTATTCAATCTATCAAGTCTACGTTATTAATAAAACTAGTACCCAAGCATAAAATGATTTTGGGTGTTACCTTTGATACACTGATGAGGAAACCAATCAAGTGACTCAATTTACTCACTAAGCTCAACTAAAGAACAAAACATATTCCTCCAATATATAGAATTTACACTACAACATTGAACAAGAAGAATGCCAACAAAAGTAGAACATCCCTTTCACTATGACACAACAAATATAAATAAAGCCCAAGCTGAAAAAACAAAAAAAAAAAGGAGAGAGAGACTATGACTTTAGAACAAAGTGGAAAATGTACTTTACATTGAAATGCCTGATTGCAAGCAAGTAGCATGCTCAACTAGCTTATTGTGCTTCCTCAATACTATAAGCAAAGAGCCAATTTTTTTTTTTTTTTAATTAAGTAGGACAAATAAATTGACAAGATCATCCAACTTAAAAACACAAATCTAGTTAACTTCGACCATTAATGCCCGTAGTCAAGACATAAGCTCATCCGACCATCAAGAAGTATAGACAATGTTATGAATTTGAACACCAAATTTCTTTGAATATAGATATTAAATGATGTTGAAGAGCATGATAATACTACATGCGTAATCTTAAGATCGAAGGCTTCAGTCAATTGTCCATACAACAGTTCGATTCTATATGACTTCACCCTCCTTCAATATTCTTATTGCTGAATGACCAAATTAACAAAATAATTGGAAATTTCCTCTTCTCACAACAAAATCTATCTTTAGCACAAACCAAATGAAAGATCTAACCATCTTTTCAATGCGAGTGCACTCCGAAGATACATTAAAAACTTCATAATCTTTGGATAATAAATAAATTGGAATGCAAGAGTTTCTTAAGCATTGTCATTTTGCGTCATGGCTCTCTAAATATCACCCACATAACGCAAACCCAATCCCTAAGAAGCTACTCCCTTGTCCATTCTTGAGCATTGATTAAGCAATCTAGACCCATTTCACAATTCACTCATCTTAATTTTTGCAGGCAAGTCAGCAATTAGCTCAACCTTGGCAGCCATTTCCACATACCGAAGGTGCAAAAACCAAATCAAAGATCAGAATCTAATGTAGAAGGAACCTGATAGCTCATCTTAATGTTGCTTTCACATTAATCAACTCATCATAGCACAAATTCCAACCACATTTCCAAAAACAAAGCATGAGGAAGAGAATCAAAACAAAACTAGATCCCAAAAAAGTAAAATGTAGCTAGATTCATGATGCAATCACACTAAAATAGGAGTCCACAACTTTCTCGGTGTCATTCCAGAAGAATCTAACAAAAACTTAGATTGCACACACATGGAGACGAACCTTCCCCTTCGTTCGTAGCTCCAACACGTACACGATTGACATCTTCTTTCCAAATTCTACAAGGACTTTGGGTGCAGTGAACTCGGCGAAGAGGAATCTCCAATTTCGGAGAATCCTTACCGACTGCGATGTTCCAAGTTTTTTTAGCTTGATTGAGGAAGAAGAATACCCAAACAACGTTGTTAGCTGCTGATATTCGAAATGTTCCCAGATGACGAGATTGTGGACAGGGTGAGGCGTGATGACAAGCTCGTCGGAGGGACACAATCAGACGGGGGCCTAGAAGTTGCCGAGGCTAAGAGAGATGATGCGGCCAAAGTAAACATTGCTAGGGTTCCCAAAAATCAGCGCGATGAGGCTCCAAAGGCGATGGCAGAGGCCAAGGGGGCTCGAGACCTAGCAACTGCGACCGAGCGGGACTCTTGGGGGAGGCGACGTGCCAGAGGTAGATTTAAGCAACAGCAGTGACCGGCAGTGGCATTAGGGGAGGGGGAGACGAAGGTAGAGAGGGAGACGGAGGCAAAGGCGAAGGGGCATGCTGGAGAAAAGATAGAGAAGGCATCATTTTTTTTTCTTCTTGACGCTTGAAAATTGAAAAGAGAAGAGGGTGTTTTAAGCGGCAACTAAAATGTTTTCTATCCTTGCTTAGTCGGCTGGCAGAAGAGAAGAGAGAGGACAAAAAAAATTAACATTTTAGACTTTTCTATTTTCCAAGTCACTCCAAGTCAATGGACACGTGTTCACATTTTAGTGGAGCCACCTAGATTCACGTGCGCCACATAGAACGATGACATGGCGATTGTGAACCATTGAATATTTTCTCCCACCTTGGGGTCACGTCCCAATTTTACCCTAAATATTTTTTGTCTCATAAAAAACCCCAAATCTTAAGTCAAATCCCAATTCTACTCTTTTTTTTTTATTATTTATTTCATAAAAACCCATCAACTTTAGATCCAATACCAATGCTACTATAAAATTTTTGTCTCATAAAAAGTCCTAGCTTTAGATCCAATTTCAATTTCACTGTAATTTTTTTTTTGTCTCTTAAAAGATCATCAAATTTTATTGAGTCTTAAATTTGCTCTCCATTAACCATAAGCCAAAATCGCCTTTAGTTATTTTGCGCTCGGTCTTCAATCTTTCGTGCTTGTAAATGTTCCATCTCTCGTGGTCAGAAAGCTCGCATCTCGAGACTCTAAAAAAAATCGTGCTTGGGAGTTTTCCATCTCTTGGTTGTCAACAAGAAATTTTGAATGAAGGGTCAATTGGAGCAAATTTGTGACTCCAATAAAACTTTGTGGTTTTTATGTGAAACAATAAAAATTTAAGGGTATAATTATGATTGGATAGTAAAATTGAGATTAGATATAAAGTTGGAGGTTTTTCATAGGACAAAAATAGTTAAATGGTAGAATTGGCACATGACTTAAAGTTAAGGGCTTTTTATGGGACAAAAAAAAGTTTATTGTATAATTGAGACAAGACCTAAGGTTGGAGGTTTTTTATAAGACAAAATGTATGTTTGTGATGAAAACTAAAGTTAAAGATTTTTTTAGGGTATTAGGCTCTTTATTATAGGAAGGGTTAATACCACAAAATAATCAAATTGGTATATATGTGACAAATTTACTCTAAACTAATTTTTTTTATCACTAAAAAGCCTCAAACTGGTATATTTGTGACAAATTTATTCTCCGTTAGTTTTCCTTGAATTAAATTAATACCATGAAAAATTACAAACTGATGAACCCATGACAAACAAAGTACAATTAACTGCCATTTGTTATTCTACTTAGCAATTTGACAGCAAAATTTAATTTGTGATGAGTGTATCGATTTATAATTTTTTGTAGTAGTAATCCTTACATAGAAGCTTGAAATTGCCAATAATGAGCCCAATTCTGGTAGGTCTAATAAAGAGAAGACTAATCACAAATTGGCACATAGATCCATTTGTAAGTTTTTTTTTTTTTTTTTTTTTTTTTTTGGTAAAGAGATCCATTTGTAAGTTTTTCATCATTTTTTTTTTCAATTTTTTTGTCCGATTTTTTTTTTTCAAATTTAAATTAGTAAATTTTATGAGAAAGCTAACAAACTACTTTTTTCTTCTAAAAATCCCCAAATAAATGCACCTTAGAATAACATTTGAAACCAAGATTAACTTGTTTGATGATGGTGTTTCATTAGGGTTGGGCAATCGAATTGGTTCTACCAAGGAATCAAACTGGACCGTCTTGAAAACCAATTGAACCAAGACTGTTTCTTGATTCCAAATGAAGAGCCACTTGGGAATCGAATCGATCGGACCAAATTTGAGACCACATAAACCTAAAAATCCTAATTTTTCTCTATTGTCTCTAACCTTATTTAGATATTTCATGACTCTCTCTCTCTCTCTCTCTTCTCTCTCTCTTCTCTCTCTCCTTGCCTGTTTGCGACTTGCCCTCAACTAAGCCTCACAAAGGAACAAAAAAATAAAAATAAAGCAAGTTTTCGGGTAAACCCTAGAAAAGAATCGGAAAAAAAGGTAGGCTTTAAGTTTTAATAGGAATTGGTTTTAACAAGTTAGATTAATATCTACCCATCTTGAAACCGATTATCCATATGTTTCATCATCTATTGGATGAAGAAGTGAGCCAAGATTTATTTATTCTGAGGCAATGAAGAGTATTTCGAGGTTAAAGCAAACCCTAACGGATGGATTGCCGGGTGTGGTCGTCTCCTCGTCTCGTCTAACCGCTTAGTGTTTAGTGTAACTCCCATACTTTTTCTATAGGCAGACGAGATTGTTCGACGAAGATATTCGACAGCGACTGGTTTCGACCACGGGCAAAGACATTGGACTTGGTCCAGAGCGATGGAGATGAGGGAGAGATTTTCTCGGCCTGCGTGTGCTCTTGCTTGCTTCGCTCGGTTCCTCATTGCTCACGTACGCTCCAAGCTTCGGAGAGTTTGTCGTGGTTGTCGTTGTAAATTCTCTGGCGGTGATGAGTGCCGATGCTCCGCTCCGTCACAGCCGTGGCTGGCGAGGGAGAGTTGACGGCGACTGTTGCTGGTCGGAGATGGTAGACGATCGACTGACGGCGATGGAACTGAAAGGAAGAGGCAAATAGCTCCGGCCATTCGACTGCCCATGTTAGATGGGTTGGGCTTATCTAATAAGCTGATGGGAATGGATTTGGACCAAACATGGGCCGCGAGATCTTGGGCCTCATGGGTCAGTTTCAGGGCCGAATTGAATTCTCGAAATGGACCGAAGCTCTGAAATTTTTGGCTCATGATTTGTATATCCTTTTGCTCTTTGTACTATTTATTTATTTTTAATTAAAATGTGCGCTTGATCACCAACAAAAAAAAAAAAAAATTTGGTGTCAACACCAATTGACTTGCTAATTGATAAGTATTGCTTGGGTACTTTTGCGTAACCCTCCAGTACTTTTGCCACCGTTTCAAATTTAACATGATATTTCAAATGTTCCCAAAAACAATTATATAACGTTTTACCGTCGTTTTAATTTTCAAACTCAATACAATCTTTTGAACATCCTTAAAAAATGTACAATCCTTTTCCATATTTTGGCATCTGTACCATTCATCATGGCCATCGCCTCCTCACGTGTCAGATGATGTGGCCCTTAGTGTGCCAACATTCAAAAGCGACGATGTTAGGCCCCTCAAAATCACGTGGTTTTAGCACCCGGACCCCACCAAAGATCACTCAAAGCTCAAGTTAACTCTGTATTCAGCTCAAACTTAACCTCAAAATTGACTTTAGAAGCCTTTGCCCAAGAAAATTAATAACATTAGTCTGCTTCATATGTGCATGGCAATTCATGAGAAAAAATTGAGTTATGTCAAGTTAGAACTTGAATTCATTCCATACTTGAGCAGAGCACTTTCACTAAATGAAAATTGACTCGAGTTGAAATACTTAATAAATACCCTTTAAAAGACATGCAAAACTCAATTTCAATTGGGATATGAAGTAATCGAAATTTAGCTCCAATAAGACGTCATGATCGAATGCTCCATCTAAAAAGTTTGAATTATTAGGTCGAGAAGAGTAACGTGTAGATAACAACTTAAGACAAATTTCAAAGACAAACGGCTCCGCATCATTCAGCCGGATTCTCTTTCCCGTTGATGACTTTGTCTCAATGATGTGAACCTTTTGAGGGTGGTTTTCTTTAGCACGGAAGGAATCTATTTCAAAATAAAGGAAAAAGGAGAAGAAAAAAGAGAACTTCGTGAGATAAAATGTCCACTTTTCCTCCAAAACAACGTTTTGAATTCCCTATTTCCTTCCAACTCCTCTCGTAGACGTTGGAGCCATGACCTTTTATAAATTAGGGGAAAATCTATTTACGTTCCACTGCTTATATTATAACCATAAGATTACCTTTTAAGGTTATATTTTACAACCGTGTACAATTTACCATGGAATATGCTAAGTCAGGACAAGATCCATATCTGCGACAAAGTCTAATAACTTACCGTGTACTTGAACAAACACGACGCTCCCGAGTCACGTTCACGTTGACGTCTCTTTCACCTTTTGTTTGCCCTAACATGCATGCGAGAAAATCAAGATTGACAGAAACAGAAGGCGTATTCAAGTGCAAGTGCGACCAGCTTTGATACTAGCTTTTTTGACTCGCATGGTCTTTTGTCATATATTAAATAATCAGCCAATGCGGGCCCTCTTTCTCCTGAAATCTATGTGAAGACGCCCGTTCTTTCCCGCCCGCCGGACACGAATAAAAGTTTTTCTCCTCTTTTACGAGAAGTTAAACAGCATGAAAGATTCTGTTTTCGAACAAAAGCGAAATGAGCTCTAACTTTTGAATTATAGCATTTTTTTCCCCACAAAATTGAGGCGAAAAAGAAGGAACATGAGGAAAATAGTTCTCTGGTTTGCCACGGCTTTTGAGAGGGCCAACCATTCTGCGATGCATTATAACCTTGTCGTCATCATTGAATAGTTTCCAGATAAAGACAACCTTGATCTAAGAACCCTTCTTTTACTCTTCGGTTTATTTTCTATCATATTTATGTTTGTCCCCAAAGCGCGTAAGACTTCCTTTTTGACCTAATGGATTGGTAAATGCCACTAAATTACTACATCTTATATTTGACCACTCATTTCGGGCCGCATGTCCAAGGATAATGATTTTTTGTCCCATTTTTTATGACGATGTTTCGAACCTTATCTTACGTGTAACGAGCTGGCACCCTCCAAGGACCATTTCCTAAAGTTAAAGTCATGCTGTCATTATCTGCTGATGATCGATGTGCACTGGTTGGGAAAAGAAGAGAAAAGGGTCATTTTCCAATAAAGAACGTCAAGCCCTTAACTTTATCAAACCCTAAGAATTCACTTTACTGCACAAATTCTGCGGCCATCCCCTGCACATCATATATTAGAATGTTAGGCAGAGCCTTTTGTTTACCTATAAAAGCTCAAGATCCTTGGAGGAATCCGCCTCAAGGTCCATAGATTGATCCTGAGTTTCAAAAACGCAGAGCGACAGGAAGGGAGAGATGGGTTCAGAGTCCGAGAAAGAGGATCAACGGAGATCTACTCCGAAACTCTCCTTACTATCTATCCCGAACCACCGGCGAGATCCATCGGACATGCCCGACCCGCCGCTCCAAACCACGATCTCCGTACCGTTCGAGTGGGAGGAAGTGCCGGGGAAGCCTAAACGGGCCAGTGACCAGGCCAAGCCCAGCGTGGTGGCGGGCCCGCCGTGTCTTGAGCCGCCTCCAAGGCTGTGGGACGAGGGCAGGTTTACCAATACGCCGTCCCCTTCAAGCGTGCTCGATGGGCCTTACGTGGGTCGGCGCTCGGGTCATACATTCTCGTTCCGGAAGATAGGAGGGTCTTTCCGGAGCCCGGAAAGAGGAGCAAGGGAGAGGGGAAGGAGAGGGTGTCGATTTTCGGGTCGATGAGGTGGGGGATACTAAGGGAGAAAATAGACGACGTGGAGGATATTTCTGGGTTTTCATCCTCATTCCGTGGAGCTAGAAGCGGCGATAGCGATGGCGACAGCACCGGCGCCGGCGCTGGCACAGATTGTTTTTCACATGCTGACACAAGGAGGAGGAGAGGGGGCTTCGCAGGTCTATCTCAATCGAAGTCACATTTGTGGGTAAGCAAAAATTAACTTGTTTAATTTTATCAAAAGAATTGATTGCTTTTATTATATGCTCTCACTTTTGTTAAATCTTTTTCTACTCATTTATTCTAGATCTGTATTTTATTTTCTGCCTCTAAGTCAAGCTTAGACCCATTAGCACATCGGCACAATAGATGGAGTTCAGTATGCAATGCGAGGAGTAGATTGTTATTCTATTCGATATGCAATGTTTTGAATCAGCATAAGGTTTAATATTCAAATTCTTTGAAATTCTCCTCATTTTTTGACATTTGGCAAAAATTCAAAGCATAAATATGACTGATATGATAGTTGAGAGAACAGGAAAAAATCAAAGTGTGACTCACGACACATACATATCCTGTGGAAATTGTGAGATCCTTACCGACTTACTTAATAAGCTTGGGTTTTATAAGCACTTGGATTGATATTCAAATACTCTAAACTAGCAATATCTTTATTTATAGATTGGTTTATTATGTATTTGATGTAACTTTCTTCTTCTATTGAGTCCCATCACAAGTCCCATGTTCCTTGGTCTTTTTGGAACGCAGGCAACGCTTTGTGAAAACTTTAAGCAAGTGGTTCCATGGAGGCGAAAGCAAGACAATTATGAGAGAGTGTAAAATGTCAAAACCGTCCTCATCTTTCCACTCACCAGATCGGATGGTGATCCTTCGTGGCGATGCTTTGTTCTTTTTAGATTATCGTTGAACTTGTATAGATATAAAATTCTTATGTCACAATATGGGATTGTTGAAAGATAAGTACTGAATATTTCTTTCTTTTTTTCTTGTCCCCAAATATTCATTACAATTTACAATCCCCATCAACATGTCTATATTTGCTAAATTACAATTATCAACCGAAGCTATATGTCTGTCGAGCCATATCCCGATCGAAAGACATGATAACCGAGCAACATTACTGCAATATTACATGTCATATACAACTACCATAGAAGCAATCTTTTATTGTTTTGAATGGTCAATGCGTGCTTGCAAAGGCCGTTGTTAAGTGGACATGATACAGAAACGCATAACAAGGTTACATCTCTCTCTCTCTCTCTCTGCTACGACTTGTGCTGTCTTTTCGAAATCTCTCTTTATTAGGAGCACACAAGTGCATAATATACCGCAAAAAAGAAGGTCATTTGTGCCGTCTTTTCAAAAACTCAGTGCTTCTTTTCTACTTTTCTACTGTATCATGTAGCATTAGTTACATGTTTACATGTTTCTTTTAAGAGGAATTTTTACGTGCTCCAAAGTGTTTTAATTTAACCATGAAGGCTGTGAGATTTTATAGGGTTGCTTTCAAATATTCTTTTTGCCTAATACTAAACATGGACATATTTAATTGAGGAAGACAATTGAAGCTTGAAAAAATTTGAATTCAAGACATTTAGCCATGATACCGCGTGAAATTTTGTAGGATCATTGCTAATTGTTTTAAAAGTTGAAACTATTACATAAATGTATGATTTATTATTTAAACATTATGATGGAGGTGAAAGCAAGAAATCATGAGAAAGTGTAAAATGTTAAGAACCTCCTCAAATTTCTACTCACCAAATTGAACAATCATCTTTTGGAGGCAATGCTTTTTTCCTTTTTAGCCCATCATTTAATTTGCGAAAATTTTTAAATAAGGGTCTCAAGTGGGGCCATTTCCTTAAAAGACACATTAAAGTGGATTTTTATCTCAAATAAGAATTTGAAGTGACCAATCTTGTCATTGGCCTTGAGCTCCTCAACTTGCCAAATTGTTGCCAGCCAGCAAGCCCGTGCACCTCTTGTTGAATATAGGAATGTTCCCATAAATACTTGGGAGATGGTAAAAATTTCCTTCAAGAACTAAAATGCAAACATAGAACGACTAGAATCACACAATTTTAAAAGCAAAACTTTAGACTTTAGAGAAATATTGTGTCTCCAACTTTGATATAACTAACAATGATCACAAATATAGTTTGTTCTAAAAGAATACTTAGGTTTGATTCCATGAGACAAGTTGATCTAAGGAGCATCTCGTCGAGAAGTTATTACATGATTTATAAATAATTTATATCATTTCAATCATTAATTATGTGCATCCTATTGTATGGGGGAAAAAATACCAAAAAAGTCATAAACTTTTTGCATTGGTACTAAGTCAATCCTAAACTTTTCAATTGGACCAATTTAGTACTAAACCTTTTAATAATGGTACCAATTCAGTCCATTTAGCCAATTTTCGCTGGCCAGCATTGACGTGGACATTGGCCAGTGACCGGACACTGATGTGGCAATTTTTATGATTTTTTAAATTATTTTTCGATTTTTAATTAATTTTTTTCTTTTTCATTTTCTTTTTTGGCGTTGGCCGGCGAGCCTCCGGTGAGGCTCGCCGGCCACTGGGCAAGGGCTACGAAGCCCTCACCTGCCGCCGGCGAGGGTCACGGTCCTCGCCTGGCCTCTCCCAGGCCGCCGGCGAGGCAGCTTTGCACGGATCTGGGCGAGGTCGGCCTCGCCTAGGCCTTGCCGCGGGCGAAGGCGGCCTCGCCCATGGCTGGTGAGGCCATGGTGGCCATCGCCAAGGCAGAGGCAAGGGCCGCGAAGCCCTCGCCAGCCGCTGGCGAGGGTTGCGGCCCTCAGCCCTCGTCTCCACCTTGGCGAAGCGAACCCGCAAAACCCATTCCTCCTCTCTCTCTCTCTTGAGCGCCTCTGCTAAACCCACCATCTCCTGCAGAAGCTTCGGGAAATGGCGGAAAGTCCCAATCGAATCGAGAGAACTTCCCCCTTCTTCTTGCCGCGGATTGGAGGAGAGCGGGTGGTGGTTGCTTGATCGGGGGGATCAATGGGGGACGCGAATGCCGTGGCCGGCAACCTGGCCCGCGCCATCGCCATCGCCTTGGACTGGAGCTTCGCTCCCGACGCACACCAGGCCGCCGTCTCTTTCCTCGAATCCGTATGCCCTCTCTCCCCCTCGCTAGCCGCGGGCGAGGCTGCCTTCACCTAGATCCGGGCGAAGCCATCTTGCTGGCGGCCTAGGAGAGGCCGGGCGAGGGCCGCAACCCTCGCCGGCGGCAGGCGAGGGCTTCGCAGCCCTCACCCAGTGGCCAGCGAGCCTCACTGGATGCTTGCTGGCCATCTCCGAAAAAAGAAAATGAAAAAGAAAAAAAAAGAAAAAAATTAATAAAAAAATTCGAAAAAATCATTAAAAAAATCATAAAAATTGCCACATCAGCGTCTGGTTATTGGTCAACGTCCACGTCAGCACCGGTCAGTCAAAATTGACCGGATGGACTGAATTGGTACCAATATTAAAAGGTTTAGGACTAAATTGGTCCAATTGAAAAGTTGTGGACTAAATTGGTACAAATACAATAGGTTTAGAACTTTTTTGGTACTTTTCCCTATTGTATGGCTCACAAAATCAAAATTCGAGATGAACTTAGTTTACATTATATATTATATAAAGAATATACAATATTTTCATTTTCAACGTCTTTAGCTGGTCGTGGTTATCAAGAAGTTACTTTGAAAAAATAACTGTGCTTAAATTTCTCAGAAGAACAGGTATTAGGAGATGAGCATATGAGGCAAATATTCTATCTAAACGAGAAAGGAATTTTGCCATTATCGTTGTGATCAAGTATGAGTTCAAAAGGAGAGGCAAACAAAGAAAAGCAAACAAGAAACTCGGTTGATTCGAAGAATCAGCGGCAAAACTTATAATGTGATCTTTGGAAGTAGACACAACATTGAAGGAAAAAAAAAATGAATATCATAATTCACCACCTATAAATAGAGCAAATCAACTGATTGGGTCTCTAATTACCTAGGTGGCTCTGAACTAGTAGGATAAAAACTAAAAGGATCGATGGCCAAGCTCCAGAGAGCCGAGGCAGTAATTTTAATCGATCTTTTGTCCGTTCTCGACGTTGTGAGAGGTGATCCGGACACGACCCTGATATCCTCAGTGTGCAATGGAAATTCCTATAATCCTGGTGATGATTTCGGGTCCGTCTGCAATGCGGCTCTGGCCAGCGTATGTACCGATACACAGAGCTACAATTATGATTTCTATGCGACAACTACGCACCTCGGTACGACATGCTATGCCCATGGAGCTTGCAATCGGGCGCTCTCGGGTGGGGATTGCACTACTTGCCTGGTTTCAGCTAGAAATGAGTTGGCTCTCATCTGTAACATGAGAATCGGGGGGCTAGTGCAGCTCCAAGATTGTAGAATTAGGTACGAGAAATATCCTTTCACCGAGTGATTCTCTTCTTGCCACCTTGAGAAATCTAGTACTGGTTATGGACCTAATAAATCCGTGTACTTACTTGCGTTTGTACTAATGGGGGTCATTTTATCAAGAAAGAGCAAAATACATGATGCATGTTTTGAAATGGACGGGGCTAACGGACCTCTAAGCCGTCGTGCAGCCTCTAGCCATGTAGCCTCTCTCTCGCTCTCTTGTTGTCGTTCTCGGCGGCTCCTCCATTGCCATTGAGATCTCGGCTTCGTCATCGAGTCTTGAGGCCATGGAGAAGCCGTCCCATTAAATCTGCAGGAGCCTATTAAAATGTCAACCCCTACAAGGAACAAGAAAATGATATGTATACCCACCCAAATTGGTTTTTTACGCAGCAAAGTAGCCAAAAAAAAAAAAAAAAAAAAACAAGAATCTCAAGAGATAATTACTACATTCTTGGGAGTTATCGTAGGGATTGTGCTTGTGTTGTTCCATGTTCATGCTAATGTAAGAATTTTTCTAGACGTGGACTTTACCTTTTGTGGTCATTAATTAATATTGTAATTTACCTTTTTAACTCATTCCCTATTCTATGTTCGACCCATAATGAAAGGGCATGACTGAAAACTCTATAAATAATACTCAAATCTCTTTTTTGACCTTTGGACACACGTCAATCCTCCTTATCTTTAGTCATGCCCTAACCTTTAGACGCATCGATCCATTCATCTTATCAATCCTCCTTCTCTTTATTCATTTAATTGCGAGTATAGAACACATATCAAAACACACTTTCATATATATTAACCTTTATAAATAAGCTTAAACATCGGAAGTTCACATTTACATGTCCGCCTTAGGGATCGTTTTTGATTCGTCCAAAAAGGGGTTGGGATTTAGCCTAGCACCTCTATATTACAAAGACGACTTCAAAAAGGTGATATCCCCTGTGTGTCCAGTATGTGTTTAGGTTATAATACCATAGCTTAGGCTCAAGGTCCGACTCTAGATTCAGGTCCACCACCAGGTTAGTGACATCACCATCGAGGATATCCACAACCATGGGGTCCCAAGCAACATCCCTGATTTCCTACCTAGCAATCCATCAAATCTTGAAAGAGGGCCCTAGAGCTCCCCTCTAAACCAAATGAATTAGGCCATGAACCTATGGAGCACTAGGTTAGGCAGCCTCTCATTAACTCAAATGGTGGTAACAATCGTCTTGTATCTAGTGCCAGTCCCCTCCCTTGGATAGGAGGTCACCTTGGTGTCTTAGTCCATAGACACCCCAAAACGTATGTGGCGGAAAGAGCTAGATATGCTTAAGGCCTGAAACATTTAACAATAATAAAGGATTTATACTCAGTAAGTAAACTTCCTAAACTTCGCATAGGAAGGTACTTCATCTGGAGACACCTTAGACATGTAATAATCATCAATGTCAGATCAATAGTAAAATTTTTGCTTTGCCTTAACTTTAATATGAAGGGATTTACCCTCAACTTAAATCCTTTCAATTTATAGATATGATTAATCATCATGCATGTGCCACCGAAGTCATTAAAATAATAATAAACTCACGCATGTGTCTCATGCAACTCCTATAGATCCATGCCATAAATATGCAATCCATAATATATTTTGCACATTCTTGGTTACTTTTATGTAGGAAATTCAATTTCTTTCTTGTTATGCTATGATTTAAATTCTGCCTTGAATCATCAAATTTTGTACTTCTGTAAAAGAAAAAGAATTGTTCCATATATATGTACATAAAAGAAATTAGGAGGAAAAAAAAAACAAAACGAAATGAGTTGGAGGCTTTCACGGTGCATTTTTATTTTTCTTTGTTTCATAAAATTTTTGTTATCTTGATTAAAAAGCGTCATTAATAGATCTTCGATAATCACCTAGGTACTCGATGTGAACTAATCGGCGACTTCGCTTTCCTATGTTTTTACACAAATTCAGTGAGTCATGGAATAGTGGATTACCGTTAAGGACTTGCTTTAGATCAAGCAGCATCTATTCTGATCCTACTGCTCTTGGTTAGAGTCCACCTTGGTGGCTCAAGCTTTGTGCCAGTCTCTTGCTCCCCGACCCCAACAGATAAAAGTGAAGGAAAAAAGAATGAGATAATTGGTTCACAAAGATAGTGAAAATCTTTGTTATGAACATTTTGTGCAGATGAAATTCTTAAAATTTATGAAGGGTGGTTGCTTTGGGGCAGGGGATGAGTTAAAAAGCTCTTGCTAGGTGTAGCTGGGTTTGCTGTCCCTGCGTGTAGCGTCGTACAAAGGCACGCTGTACAGGTAATTGGGTTTGAACAGGTGTTCTTTTTTATAATCATGTATTGCCTTCTTGCAATGATGGAAAGGAATGACATCTAAGTGGAAAAAGATATTGTAATCAACTTTGTTTTCTCTTTCTTTTGATTTGATGTTGAGAATACAATTGGTAAAACCTGAAAGTTCGGATACCCTTTGTTAAAAATGAAAAGTATCCAGTGGTGGCCCCAACATAGCGCAGAATGTTTCCTCCAGCCTTTAATTTCAGGCATGCTTGTTAAGCTCTTTACTTAGTACAGGTTCCGATACCTTTGCCATTTGAAATCTGATGATTAAGGGTTTATCCTGCCACATAACACAGTCCCAAATCCTCTATTCTCTTGTTCCTTCTCTGCATTTCCATGAAACAGTCCTAAGACAAATCTATGAGTCTATTGATACGCCATGGATTGACTCATATCTCAATGTAAGGATGGCCATACTAATTCTAAGCGGCATACTCCATGCCTGGCAGATCATCGCCATCCTGATGATTCATGCATCCTCAATAAAGCGAGTTAGAGGACTGTTTTTTTCCCCCTAAGATCAGTGAGTGTTTGGCCAGAGAGCGGCATAAAGCAATCGTGTGAGAGTTGAGACATGGTGATTCAAAATTTGCATGTAAGATAGCCCGCCTATTGGTCGAAACACATCGTGGGAGACTAGATCATTTTCCTAGTGCTTTCTTGCTCTAGACTTTACTACATGAAAAAAAGAATCAATAGCCGAAAAAATTCATGTCACATATGTCTCAGAATAATCCTTTCAAGTTGAACTTCATTGAAATAAAAAAGCTTTTAACTCGTGCAAAAACATGTGTAATGTGCGGGTAGATTAATCTCGCAGCTCTCCTTATAAACCCGATTAGTGGGACTAATTGTCAAGCACCGAGGGACAGGAAAATATGAATATAATTCACTTAAAATGAACCCAAAAAACTGAAGTAGAAAGTATAATTTGTTTTATGGGTTTGTATTTTAGGTAGCTTGTTTTCTTTACAGTTCATTATCACATTTTTGTTGGAAAGTCCTCTTTTGTTCAATTTATGAATGAGTTCACATTACCAACCCGGTGACAACAAAGAGGAGGGTGGGTTCGTACATATGGGATGAGACCGAATCCAGTATCATGTTGGATTTTGACCCCTCTTGCGCATGAAATATATGCTAGTTCCAATCTAGGTTGTTTTTATTTGAAATGCTTAGTATTGCTCATTGTTCCTCTCATGTAGATAATCATCCACATTAATCTACAAACTCACCATCTATTAAGAGCGCATAAATCTAGTCCTTAAAAGAAGTTTTCTCAGTCCTGAACACCAAGACTTGAGACAGCAAACCCCTTGCCTAGAAACCAAACCAAAATGAAACCCATAGATTTGCCGTTTGGTGGTCATGAAGATACCGGCGAGAGGACTAGATGCCCAAGGCCCATCGGGAAGTCTAGGAGTGGTGGAGACTTGTCTGCATGCAGTAGCAGCCAGAGGATCTTGGGAGTAACGTTGAGTTGCTCGAGGAAATGGGTAGCAAGAATTCAAGACTAGAAGTGACATCGAATCTTGGACAACTACAACATGGCTGAGGAGGTAGCGATGGCCTACGACAAGGTGGTGAGAAAGCTATGGGGAGAGTGCGCCATCACCAACTTCCATGAGCACCGTATATTGGATTCACTACCATCGTAGCTACCAAGTGAATTGTTTGATTTTCAGTGCTCTAGATTGGATTTGTTCACCGATGTCGATGAAATTGGGCTTATGTTTTTGCATAGGACAGTAAAAGATGATTTTGCCGACGTTGAGGAGATATTGGAGTCGTTTCAGTGAAGAAAGTTGACTGTGTTTTCATTTCTATTACTAATATCTGATTATTAGTATAGTAATAGCTTAGTAATTTAGTTAATAACATGTGACCATTTGAAATCTGCAGACTTGGTAATGAGTAAAAAATCGTACTCAAAATGATACACTCAAGAATGCTCAGGAGCTTAAAAAAAGTCAAAAAAAATTTACAATTTTGACTTGGTATGTCCCAGAAAAATACTTTCAAGTTCGACTTCATTGAAATAAAAAAGATTATAACTCTTGCAAAACACGTGCCAAACACGTGCAATGCGAGGGTAGATTAATCCCATAGCTCTCCTCAACCGATTGCCACCTCTTCCTTCAATTCATAAACCTGATTAGCGGGACTAATTGCCAAGCACCGAGGGATGGGCACCTAAATATGAATATAATTCACTTAAAATGAACCCAAAAAACTGAAGTAGAAAATTTTAATTTGTTTTATGGATTTGTATATTAGGTAGCTTGTGTTCCTTACACTACATTATTACATTTTTGTTGGAAAGTCCTCTTTTGTTCAATTTATGAATGAGTTCACATTACCAACCTGGTGACAGCAAAGATAAGACGATGGGCTCGCACATTTAAGATTAGACTGAATCAAGTATTATGTTGAATTTTACCCCTTTTGAACATGAAATATGTGCTAGTTGTCTTTACCAAAAAAAATAAAAATAAATATGTGCTAGTTTCGATCTAACGTTATTTTCATTTAAAATGCTCAGTATTGCTCATTGTTCCTCTCATGTAGATAATTGTCCACATTAATCTACAAATTCAGCGTGAATATTAAGAACACAAAAATCAAGCCTCATAATTTCCATTTATCTCCTCTAGTGGAGCACTTGTGTGGTTTTTAATTAACAAGAACCTAGGGCTCACCCACGTATGTGTGTCAATATATATATATCGCACTTGATAAACAGAGGAGCGTACATAGCTCTATCTAAATCAGAAATATATACACACATAAAATAAAGGAATCTGTAAACCAAAATAAGTTAGGGATTTGACAAATATGTTCTCAAATGCAACCATGATCATGTAATTCTGCCGTGGAATTATCGAATTTCGTACTTCTGCAAAAGAAAAAGAATTGTTCCATTTATCTACATAAATAAATAAGGAGGAAAAAAAAAACAAAATGAAATGAATTGTAGGCTTTCACGGTGCTTTTTTTTTTTTCTTTGATTTTTAAAATTTTTGTTATCTTCATTAAAATGTGTCATTTAGTTATGTTCATTAAAATGTGTCATTAACCCCGGTGGTTTAGACCTAGGTACTTGAGGTGAACTAATCGGGTGCTCGAAGAATTCAAGGCATCTCATCAATATCTAGAAATAATAATAAATAATAAAGAGCAAAGTCCTTGAAGAAATAAATTACCTACCTAGAATAGAAGTGAAATAATGTATAAGCTAAACTATACATTCATAATGTGTACGCCCCACAAGAAAGGAAACAAAGTTATTATTAATACTCTTTTGCCAAACCTTATTGAGCTAAGTACGGTAACTCATCAAATGTAGTTACTGGATATTATCACTTACAATTGTTCTTGCCTAAAAATTATTGTCGAATGACTCCATAAATATGCAAATCAACCCCGTCTTCTATCAACCACTTCATATCCCTTCCAAGTTAAACTTATTTCCATCTCATATATCTATACAATACACTCAGGGAACGCCCATGAAGCTGAAGGTAATTAACTTGATGTTTCGATTATTTGTTTGACATATGTTATTGTTTATGAGGAAAAATAATGGGAAAGAAAGGAGCTATCATGTTGGGTGACTGCTAATTTATATGCTGGGGCCATGGTGCAGCAAAAGATGATTATAAGGATGCCAATGAACAGCGACAAATGCAGATCAAGAGCCTTACGGATTGTTGCTCGTGCACGGGGTTAGTAATTTCATAATTCACTTTTGTTTGTCTCGAGTGTTACCCTTTTTTGAAAAATGTTTTTCATTATTTTCTTGTTGGACAGGGACTATAATCTCCGTGTCGATAGGAGGGTTGAATGAGGACGAGTTGGTTGTGACGGGAGAAGGAGTAGACCCGGCCACACTGGTTCAGTCGCTTAGGAAGAAATTCCGGCAAGTGACCATATTGAGCGTGCAACAAATTAGTGATGATGAAGGAAGCAGCCGTCGGCGGTGCGGCCAAGATTCTTGTCCAATTCATGATCATGGTTACACATGGCCGAGGCAATATTCGCGGGCCTATTATACTGAGTACCCGCAATACCCGGTCTACGATGTAGCGCAATATTCACCGGACCCACCGAGCATATGCAACATCATGTGATAATGATTGACAGCCTATCGAACAATTTCCTTTGTTTTATATATATCAGTCTCTTTGGAAGGCATTCTTCTGTTTCCTTCCAAGAATGTTCGTGTCAGTTGCTATATTTCTGGTTAAAAATTTTGGGTCATTTCTAATAAATCTGTCTGTTATCTAATTGATTTAACTTTCCTCTTCAATTAAGTCCACTCACAAATTACATGTTTCCTTAAGAGGAA
The DNA here is from genome assembly GCA_017140255.1 of Eucalyptus paniculata subsp. matutina. Classification (NCBI taxonomy): domain Eukaryota; kingdom Viridiplantae; phylum Streptophyta; class Magnoliopsida; order Myrtales; family Myrtaceae; genus Eucalyptus; species Eucalyptus paniculata. The sequence goes on from CM029445.1 coordinate 33,243,250, forward strand.
TGTTAAATGGATCCAAAGTATTTAATCTAAGCGTATATTTATGCATTTTCTTAAGTGTGAGGAACGCTTTGTGAAAGATTTGAGCAGGTGGTCCCATGGAGGCCTAAGCAAGAAATTTACAAGAAAGTGTAAAATGTTAAACCATTCTCATCTTCCCCCTCGCCAACTCACTTTTCTGTTTAATTTTGAGTAAATTAGGTGGCACTTGCTCTGGATATGGGAAGGTTGGCGATAGGATAGGGAATGTGGTAATTCCTCGCTTCTTTACATAGCTACTTGTTCTACGATAACATTCTGGATTCGATTCATACTGACAACATGAAATGCTTGTCCACGATCTGTTTTTACTAGAAGCCTATCCGTTCATTGATTGTGTTGGTGTCAGGCATCTTATTTTTCAGTTCCGTCACCTATGTATCGGGTTCTATTCGTTCATAACCAGCTCGCCCTTAGTCCGTCGATCACGTTTGTCCCATTGTATGTTTGTATAAAACGTGTCGAGTTGCTGGTGTGCTCACATAGATATATTAATTGTCAAATTTGTCATTGCCAATTGCCAAAAGTGCGGCCATTTATATTTATACCTTCACATCCGTACCTTAACATATCTCCGCTCGCGTCACGTGTGAGCTTCCCTCTTGTTTGGCTCTCTGTTGATGGTGGCACACGATTACGAGAATGTGTTGCCACAACACGATTTTGGCTACACTAACGGTCTCTTATGCTAGACTGAATTGCGATGGCAATTCTCAACTACCTAATAATTATAATTCACGGAATTCCTTCGTATATAAATTCACGAAATATCCATACATATGGTATCTCTTCTTTAGGATATTGCCAACAGAAACATTGGGTCCAAGCAATATCAATATATCTAGTAGAACCCACGTTTATTAAGAAGTGCTAAGACAAGAGTGATTGACCTACTAGAGATACTAACTGCTCAAGCCCTCATCCCTTGCAAATGTTGGATTCCTTGTCATCAAAATTTCCCAACGTGCATCTCGATAGAAACTAGTTACATGGTAAATAAGTTCCAGAACATGAATACTCCACTTACCTCGTAAACCACGTACATGTGTCTACTTGTCTCACATTAAAATGAATGTTTACATGAAATATTTTCCAAGTTATTTTTAAGTAAACGATTCAATTGTCCCATGTTCATGCGCGTTTTCAATTGAATGAGAAATCATTTTCAATTTGTCTCTGAACAACGTTAAAACTTGTTTTCGAAAATTGAGAACGACTATAGAACCTCGACCCTGGCATCCAAGCCCCCACGGGCCAAACCCTGGACTCTAGAGGTCAAACTAGGATACCCAAAATTAGGGTCTAGCACGGGTCTTGACGTATGGATCACTAGGCTTAACCCACCCCTAGGTCCCGTGCCCGAGGGTCGACGCCCTGGGTCCAGCCCTTGAGATCCTTGGTAGGGCGACGAGACTTGTGTTAAGGTCCCGAGATTTGAGTATTGAGATCCAAGATATGGGGTTAGAGCCTCCGGTCTTGCCTCGGTGGGGACCTAGGTCAGGCGGTGGGGCATCTAGTCTTGAGTTTAGAGGACTGGATCTTAGGTCCCAAGGGTTTACTCTCTGCTAAACGATGCCAAATGGCAAAAATGACGAAAACATCTTTCATGAAAATTGTTCACTCAGTTCTAAATATATGATATAGATGCCAATTTAGTTTTAAACTTTTCAATTTTATCATTTTTATCTTAAAATTTTGCACAAATTTTCAATATAATTGTTCATGTTGGCAATGACTAAATCACCATATAATGATTTCCTTTGAAAAATGATTAGAATGACTGCATTGGAATTTCATAAAAGGTTTAGGAATAAATTGACATAATTTAAAAGTATATGACTGAATTTACATATGTATAATAAGTTTATGACTAATTGGATAATTTTCCCGACATCTTTTCATAGTTGGTTGACCTTAATTAAAGCGGTAACCAAATCCTAGGCGAGTGACCTAGACATGAATAGCTTGTACTCAGCGACCTAAACAATTAAACATGGTTATGTTTTCTCATACTGGTAAAGTAAAAAGAGAATCACATCTAAGAATGTTAGGCAAACTAAACGAAATAAGAACCGCAAACATGTAATGTAACAGTGCGAACGTGACTTAACTTTGGACGGCTCCTCCATGTGCGACGAAGGAGCTGACAGGAACGCCTTCTAAGACTTTCGGGCAAACTATAAAAAAATATTCCTCCGACCAGAATTAGATGCATTCGACGTCGGACGTGCGTTCGTAAGCTTGATCACGTGCTGCAAGTTCCGATAATCATCAAGTAGAATAAACAAAGACTCAGCCTTGCGAGTGAGGAAACGCCTTCCTCATGGGTCTCGATTCTTTGTGTTTCACGTGGAGCAAGATAGTCAAAGCGCGTGGGCGCCGGGGGCGTCCTCTGGATAACTTTGAAATCGGTCGGAAGGATTAAATCGATCATTTAATCTTGACAGAAGCCGCTCTAGGTCGTAATCTATCTATATAAAGTCAGTACGTTGCTTTCCACTTCTCTTCATATAGCTTGAAACCATTACCTTCTACATTAACTAATTGAAAGCCCGTGCATCGCGAGGAGATGTAGCAAAACGTGCGATATTGGTTTTCTTATTTGATTCGCATCGTATTGAACTTTTTAAGTGTTGCCAATTTTCATCTTAAGAAATCAACATTCAATATAGGAACATGCCCTTAGTCCCTCATATTCGGATGTAGCATTCGCTGAATTGTAACTGCAAATGCACGAGAAAGATTGCTCGAATTTGGTAAATAATCGGTTTTGCTTTCCTATAAGTGCAATAATTTTGACAAAAAGTCGGGTTGATGAGAGATGATTTTTTAATCACTCAAGGAATTTTTGTATCTAAAATTCGAAATTTGCAACGATTTTGTGAAATTGCGGTTATCTCGAAGTTCTGGCGATCTACTTCCGAGAATCTTCTCCAAAGTCTTGCTCGATTTGTAATGTAACGGAAAATGGTAGAGCTATTTGGACAATAGCGGTAGGATTGATATCTATTTAAAAACGACCCCGAGGGATGCCAATTGTTATTCATCGTGATTTGACCCGTGAGTACTTAAAACTAATTTGTATAATGAGGAAGAGCTCCATTATATGGACTACATAAGAACATATTTTCTTCTTAAGGAAAATCTCATTGACAACAATGGACTAGCACATTTTTTTTTTTCTCTTTCGTCCCGGCTTTGAAAATCCCGCATTAACCTTCAATTATTTTGATTTGTTTTACGGCCTCTCTTTAATTAACGGAATGATTTATGTCTACATGAATCATGTCTCGAGTTTGGACCCATGAATAAACCCGACCCCAGTTGAGGCATGTGGAAATCCGGCATGGTGTATGACTCTCGGATGTGGCATAGTAGAAGAAAGTCCAAATTAAATTTACTAACAAAACAAGGATATCAACTTTCCTAATTTGGGTTGAATCCAAGTCAAGAAAAGGGTTTTATGTGGCTTTTCATGTAAAAATGAGAATGCTTGAATGATTCGAGCGTGATTGTAATTTCCATTGTATTGCTCGATTTAAAATAGAATAGTGCATTCTTCTCCTCGTGGAATAGGTCATACTAACCGAACCATGTAAATTTAATATCCAATTAAATCTTCGATCCATTTACTAGTATATTCAATCCCTTGTTTCCGCAATAATGTAAAAACTGATCAATTCATTAAATTTTTCTACGCTTATTTTATCAGTAATGATGCCTAACCCATCACTTTTCTTTGTATTTACCAACGAAATACATATGCATGGACAGCACCATCTACTAGGTAACAAGACGACACATTCTATGCATATCAAAAAGGTCATTCAAACGTTGACTTGTCATTACCTTCATCCATAAGAAGACACTTGGAGAACCAGTAATTGAAAGATGACATTTTCCATAAACTATGTTACATTCAAGATAAGTTCTATCAAGCCTTACGACTCTTTTCTCGTATAATAAGACCATAAATAACAAACAACATCCCGGCTTATTTTTAGCTATTAAGACGCAACTGATTTTATAAAGCTACTCATCAAAAGGCATTTTTCTAGCTCCATGTGAACAAGTGGGGAGATGTTTGTATATCTGCGGACGGACTACTTGGTACTTTACAATCCTTAATAAATCCACAGGAGGCATCTTCGACGTAAGCGATGACCGTACGATAGGCCACGAGAGAAGATGCTCGAGGGGGGGGGTGGGGGGGCGTTAAAAAGAAAGAAAAAGACCGCTTGTTTTGGAGAAAACATCAAAGACTGATCCATGCATGTCTCTCGGTTTAACGTAGGACTAAGCCTGTTATGGTCAACTGTATAATAATGAACGAAACCAGGATGAAACTTCTCCACGGCGCTTCTTCTTGTCGCAAGCAACGATAAAATAGAGATGGCCAAGGGTGTTTGGGATGATGTTCCCGCAAAGGGTTGCCCCATAATTTTTATTATCACTTCAATTACGCATGACTCCTTTGTCTCAATGGGTACAGATTAGGTCTCCAAAGCCTTCCAAAGGTCTATATAATGAGATGCTTTTGGTCCGATTGTTGTCACTGATCATACAAAAACCCCACTCGCTGATAGCTTGCTAGAGCCATCTTTGCTATCCATCTTTGAACCATGGCCGCCAGAACCCTCCTCTCCCTGGCAGCGCGAAGGTAAGCAGCACAAGTGTGTTTTCACGAGTCCGGTAACGAAAAGAGCAAGCACCACATCGCTCGTTCGTGTTGCCCTTTTGCAATATGCGCACGATCTAACGTCGTGAAGATTGCATTTAAGGGTAGAGTTTGTGCTCGTCGAGGCGAGAAGTTACTTCCGTTTGAATTTCTATTATTCGTGGTGAACTAGATAGTGGGATTTACTAGCGTATTGTGTGCAGGCTAGAGGGAAAGGTGGCGGTGATCACTGGTGGGGCGTGCGGCATCGGAGAATCTACCGCGAGGCTCTTCTCGAAGCATGGGGCTAAGGTCATTATAGCTGACATCAACGACGACTTGGGCAAATCTGTGTGCAAGAACTTGGGGCGGAGACCGCATCCTTTTGCATTGCGACGTATCAAGCGAACCCGACGTTGAAAATGCCGTTGCCACCGCAGTTGACAAGCATGGGAAGCTGGACATAATGGTGAACAATGCTGCGATCGGGGACCCGACCAAACTCAACATCTTGGACAATGACAAGGCCGACTTCGAGAAAGTGATCAGCGTGAACCTGACTGGCGTTTTCCTAGGGACCAAGCACGCAGCTCGAGCCATGATCCCATCACAAAGGGGAAGCATCATCAATGTCGGGAGCGTCAGCTCGAGCGTGGGCGGGGTGGCGTCCCACGCGTACGCCAGCTCCAAGCACGCCATCATGGGGCTCTCGAGGAACGCGGCCGCCGAGCTCGGGCAATACGGGATCCGCGTGAACTGCCTCTCGCCTTATTTCATCCGAACGCCGTTGACAGAGGAGATGTTCAAGCTGGACGAGAATCCGGAATTCCGAGTGTATTCCAACTTGGATGGGGTGACTCTTCAGGAAGAAGATGTAGCGGAGGCTGCTCTCTTTCTGGGGAGCGACGAGTCGAAGTACATCAGCGGCCACAATCTGGCGGTGGATGGGGGCTTCACCACCATCAATCCCTCCTTCGGCGTGTTTGCTCGTGCTTAACGAGAAACGCTTCTTCACACCATTACTATCGTACCCTGCATGTTTTCCCACTTTGTACCTTTGTGTCGAATAAAAAGTCTGGTGAACAATTGATGCCGTAGCATTCCTAAAAGTCATCGATTCTACAAAGGAATTGTCGATTTAATGGGCAAGTCATCAATCGCATTGTTAAAGAACATAAAAAAAAAAAAAAAAAAAAATTCAATTGCATTGTTATCAATTAACCACCTAGTCGTCGATCGACGAGACAATTATCAATTCCAAGACTACTTCAATCACTTCGCATTTGGAGAGTGTCTACATTCCTAGAAGGTCATTAACTCAGTAACATTTGAACAAACAAATTTTGGATACATGCACCCAACAAAAATTATTTCTTATATTTTTAAGGTCTAGTAAATGCCATTTAAATTTTTTTAGAGTCATTATTTAATTGTCGTTGTTTTGTAGTAAAACTAATTGTCTTCCCTATGAGTCCTTTTGTCTTTGCAAAGAGTCTTAGTAATTATTCATGCTTGGAAGGTTGTTCCAAGTTCGTCTATATAAGCATGCTATGATGAATAAGAGGGTAGACTTGTTTTGAGTGACAAATTTTTTAGCCATTGGCTTGAGAACGAGAAGGATTTCTTGTTTTGTGATTATCTCTTAGGTGGATTTCTACGAGCGATGCAAACTATCTATCTAAGTTCTTACTTATGTTACCTTCTGCTTCCCTACACTTTCTCCAGTGTCAAGAATCATACAGAAATTGAAAGCAAACCACAAGGTTTCAAATTTTGAAGAAGCTCAAATCTAGAAAATGAGAGGAGACCTACTCTGGAAGTTGCACCATTTTTTTCTGTTTAGATAAATTAATGAAGTATGGACAATCACCATTAACCCTAAGTCTTGGACATATTCTACCATCATGTTGCTTATTATATAGACTTATAATATTGGCTTGGGAGAAATGCCATATTTTCAATTTAGATACACTTGTTAAATTTAAAATCATCTTATTTAATTAAGCTGAACCAAATTCTTGAAATTAATATCTTTATATCTCAAACCAAGTTCTTGACATTGATATCTATATATCATTAAAGCTATTACTTTTTTCCTCATAATGTAGCTTCTAAGGAGTATAGATTAGCTCCAGAATACCCAAGGCATACAAATCTCCCAATTTCCCTCTTTTACATGTGTATAAAATTGTCTAGGGATTTTTTTTTTTTTTGGTCGAAAAGACAAATATATAGATTTAAGGATGAGATACACCGTTTGTGATTAAGTCAGTACAGATAAAATCCAAAAGAGGAGGGGGAATAAAGAGGGCCAGTTTGGAGGGAGGCTTCTGGACTCGTGGGCCTTGGCAACCCAATTGGCGGCCTCATTCGCATCCTTGCTGGAATGGACAACACGCAAATGTGGGAACCCTCGGAGGAGCGCCGCAGCCTCAGCAATCAGTGAGCTTATCTCCCATGGCAGTGAGCAAGAATTGTTGACCGCATCCACGAGGATCTAGCAGTTTGATTCCAAGGTAAGATGTCGATCTATTTGTCCTTTCTGCATCAAATCTCGAAGAGTGAGGGTAAAGGCCTGAGTTTCCGTCTGCAGAGCCAAAGATGCAATGACCTGGCCTGTAAATCTAGCAACTATTCGACCAGCATGATCTCGAGTGATGGAAGCCACCGATCCTTCATGAGACGCAGGGATGAAAGCTCCATCAATATTAATCTTCCAGGCGCTAGGAGCCGGAGGATGCCAAACCCGATCTGATGCTGAGGATCGAATCCGAGATACTGGGCTCACTGCACATAGACGACGATCTGTCAGGGCATTTGCAAGAGCCGTTTGAACCACCTGTGTTGGATATGGGTGAACCCTGCGAAAGACGAAATTATTCTTGGCTTTCCAGATTTGCCACAGAGTATGCGCAAGTGTTTGCAGATCAGGTAAGATAGTTCTATTAGCTAATAGATCTGTTAACCAAGCATCCATACGTTGAGTATTGTAAGCCGCCGTAATAATGTTTATCTGCGAGTGCGACCATACTTTCTTCATCCATGGACATAACAAGAAGATGTGTTATGTAAATTTTGGGTTGTGTGCTTGACATAAATGACACATAGAATCCGAAATTATATGTCTATGGTAGAGGTTCTCACGAGTAGAAAGGGCATTGTGGCAAAGAGACCACATAAATATACGAAGCTTTGGAGATGTCTTTATCTGCCAGATCTTGTGCGAAAGGTGTCGAGGGCCTTGGTAGGAGGATGATGCACTATTATGATCATTTATGTGTGCTTTAGCTCTAAGGTAGTTATAACCATTCTTGACTGTATATTTGCCGTTTTGAGTGCCTTTCCATATTACATGATTAGCTGTGCATTGGGCTTGAATCTGTATAGCTAGGATCTCAATCACTGTTTGGTCATCAAAGGAGTTCCATAGCATAGGTTCATTCCAAGTATACTGACCTGGTAAAATAAAAGCTGCAATCTACTTTGGTTCGCCTTGGGGCGCAGGGCCACCAATGGTACCACTTGAGAGCCACCTATCTTCACGGATTGAAATGTTTTGCCCATCTCCAACAGACCATTGAATTTTGTCCAGAATCGAGTCTCTGCCAATTAGTAGACTCTGCCAACCCCATGAAGGTTTTACGCCTTTGTTGGCATGCAAGAAATCCGTAGAATGATAGTAAAGACCTTTAAATAGTTTAGTCCATAGGGAAGTGGGGTTATGAATTAGACGCCATGCCTGCTTGCCTAGTAAGGCTTTGTTAAAGGTAATGAGGTCACGAAAACCCATCCCTCCAGTATCCTTTCTCGTAGTAAGGGAATCCCACTGCTTCCAATAGATACCTGTTTTGGTATTATTATTCTGCCACTGGAATCTGGCAATTTTCTGTTGAATAGATTTGCATAGAGAAACAGGGATCTTGAAAATAGACATCACATATTGTGGGATAGCTTGAACAATGGTTTTGATTAAAAGTTCCTTACCACCTTTCGAAATGAATTGCTCCTTCTAGCCTTCCAGTTTAGAATGCACATGAGCTAAAATCCAGGCAAACATATCCTTTTTCAATCTTCCCCAGTATGATGGTATGCCTAGGTATTTACCACTTTTGGTGATGACGGGAACCCGGAGTTCTTGGGCCAAATTCTCTTGTAGTTGGGTAGGACACGCCTTGCTGAAAAGAATACCATATTTGTTCCGGTTCACAGTTTGGCCAGTCGCTAAACAATATTGGTTTAGCAAATTCGCTAGATTCTGACATTCCTGTAGTTTGCCATCCAGGAAGAATACATCATCATCAACAAATAATAAATGAGATAGGGTTGGACACCACCTATTTAATTTGATGCCTTTAAGATGTCCCATTTGCAAAGCTTGCTGGATGAGGATAGATAGTACATTCGCTACCAGGATGAACAGATATGGTGATAAAGGGTCACCTTGTCGGAGTCCTCTAGTAGGGTGAAGATATGAAAGATTATCGCCATTAAATCTGACACTGAGAGAAGAAGTTGTAATGCATTGCATGACCCATCGGAACCATACTGAGTTGAAACCCAATTTGAGCATATAATCCTGTAGAAAATCCCATTCAACCCGATCGTAGGCCTTCTGCATGTCTAACTTTAGGACCGCTTGAAAATGTTTCTTTCTTTTCCTAATCCTAAGCTGATGGAGGACCTCTTGCACGACCAATATATTATCTTGAATCTGTCGACCACTAACAAAAGCAGATTGTTCTAGGGAAATCAGCATTGGTAGCCATGGTTTGAGACGGTTGGCTAAGATCTTTGAGATAATCTTATAGATATAATTGCAAAGGCTGATTGGACGATACTAGTCGAGTCGTTCCAGGTTAGGGACTTTGGGTATTAAAGTTATAGTTGTCTAATTGAGTCTAGGTTGCAAGACTCTAGTGCAGAAGAAATCTTGTACCAAGCCGAGAAGATCATCTTTTAGAATGTCCCAGTGATGCTGGTAGAACAGCCCATTGAGTCCATCCGGCCCTGGCGCTTTGGTGGCACCCAACTGAAAGACTGCTTGTCTTATTTCCTCTTGAGTGACAGCTTGTGTGAGGTTAGTATTCATGTCTTCCGTGACCATCCGAGGGCATTGCAACAAAATAGGTTCATAATCGCGATGCCCCATAGATGTATACAAAGTTTTAAAATGATGTAGGGTCATGTCCTTGAGTTTTTGCTGATCACGCACCCAAGTTTCATCTGTATCCTGTAGCATACTGATCCGATTTCTCTGTCTTCGTTGGATAGTAGAGGCATAGAAAAATTTAGTGTTTTTATCACCCCATCTTAGCCAGTTAATGCGAGATCTCAATGCCCAATACTGCTCTTCCTGTTGCCAGAGGTGCTGAATTTCCATCTGCAGGCGAGTCATCTCTTCATTATCATGATGGTTGTGGGGCTTATTCATAATGTCTTGGAGTTGTTGTTTCAAACAGAAAAGTTTTTCCTTACCATTTGCAAATTTTCTTTGACTCCATATAGCAAGGGCACCTGAAACAATCTTGATTTTCTCTGAAATTGTAGGGTTGGGCCGTGGATTGGAGCGCCAGTTTTCAGCGATAATTTGACGGCATTCCTGATCATGAAGCCAGAAAGCGTCAAAGGTGAACCTTCTTCTCCTTTTGATATATGTGGCGTCTATTGTAAGTAGAAGTGGACTGTGATCCGACGCTAGAGTAGGTAATACAAACACCTCAGCTGCTGGATAAGCTAAATGCCAGTCCATTGTGCAGAGAGCCTGATCTAGCTTTCCTTTATTAACTCATCTCCCTCTCTATTGTTAATCTAGGTGTATGTGCAACCTTTGCTTGCCACCTCCAGAAAAGAACAGGTCTCAATAAAAGCACGAAAAGACCTTAAACGATAGGGATCCGCTTGGCGCTTACCAGTTTTCTCCCAATGGTAAAGGATGTTGTTGAAATCTCCAACACACACCCATGGTAAAGTATTAGAGTCGCTGATTTGGCGTAACTCGTTCCATACATATTGTCTTTGATTGTATATCGAAGGGGCATGAACATAGGTGAGGCGCATGGTCATCGTAGTTTCCTTTTCCGTGCATATCATATCTAGGTAGTATGAGGAGTGATATTCAAGAGATATGGAGACACCATCATTCCAAAACACAGCCAGTCCACCTGCTATCTCGATAGGCTCTTCAAGTAGACAATTTGAAAATTTGAGTCTCTTCTGGATTCTAAGTAGAACTGGATTTTGATTTTTTGTTTCCATAAAAAAAAAACTATATGGGGCTTTTCATGGGCCACTAGGACCCTTAGAGCTCGAACTGTCAGGGGATTGCCCAAACCCCGACAGTTCCAGCTTAATATCTTCATTTGTCATGGGGTGGCTAATTCGGGCTAGCCACCACAGCCCATCTGTTTGGTTCTTCAGTTGCAAGAATTGGAGTATCCATCAGATGTGAGTCATCAACCGTCACTAGTCCCTGAGGTTGCAGCTTATAAGGATTGTATCGTTTTGCTTTCTTTGTGGGACTAGCTTTGGAGATTGATCGAGTATTTTTTAGTTTCTTTTGTTTAGGAACACCAACTGCATCCATTGACTGATCTTGGACATGTCTTGTTGTAGTAGTTGGAGTAGGAGATGGTAAGATGCCTTTGGAGGAGCCTGATTGATATCGCCATTGAAGGGGTTCAGCTAAGGTAAGAAGTGGTTGTTCTGGAGGCTCAACAGTTGCCTTTCCCTTGTCCTTGCTATGTTGATCCACAGGCATTAGCATATTCGATGACTGAGGAGTTTCCGGTATGATTTCTGCTATGTCTTCTCTATTGCTGGTCTGCTCATAAAAGGCCACCCAAAATGGGCTGTGCTCCTTAACTTCAGCACGAAGCCATTGGCCATAATAGCTTTTACAATGCATAGCATAATGACCAAGAACCCCACAAGAATAGCAGAAATGGGATAGTTTTTCATAGCGGAAGTCTACCCATATATTTTTCCCTTCAACTCGGATCAGTTGGCCTGGTTTCAGAGGGTCTTGAAGATTAATTAACACCCGCGCCCTCCTTGCTATGTAGGTACCATCTCTGGCTTCTACTTTGACTTCTAGCACTTGCCCCACATGTCTCATTACTCTATTAATCTTAGCCTCAGTACATCTCTCTAAAGGAAGACCAAATAGCTGAACCCAAAAAGCACATGTGGTAAAATCATAGCAATGAAGAGGTGTGTTCGGTAACTAGGGCTTGAGAATTACCAGGTGTTGTGAGAATATCCAAGGTCCATTTTCTAAAACTCTCAGCTTATCAACTTCCTTAGTAAATTTAGCAACATATAATCCTAACTTAGGTTGGGAAATTTCTACATTTTCTGTACGCCAAGCACGTCTCATGGTGTTTTGGAAAGCCTGTAAATTGATCGAGGGGTTAGATAGGATTTTACCTACCAAAATAAGCTTGCATTCTTTTAACTTCTCTGTGGGGGCAGTCTCATCACAGATTTCAACTTGCTGTTCAGGCCAAAGGTGACCCAGTCTCTGGCATAGAGCTGCCAGTCGAGCATCTTCATCCAAATTGGAGTGTTCCATTGTCAACTCAACAGAAACAGGGCATCGTCAGTTAAGATTAATTGGAGTAACAAGGAGGGCCCTATCGTAAGTTGATAAAGGCAAACCCGACAGAAATAGGGCAGCTTCAGTTGAGAAAATTTGGATTAACAAGGAGGGTCATCGCATTGACAGAAAACCCAACCAGCTAGTCAGAGCATCAGACAATTCATCGAGTTTGGTCGAGATGGACTGAGGAAGCATAGGAAACTGAGAAGATGATGCATGCAGCAGCCGATGAGGGGGAATCGGAGAAGAACCCAGAGACTACTCACCTGCAGTACTTTGGGATAGCCAAAAGCGAAGAAGGACGGGACCAGAGCTCAGCTCGGGAAGGGATTCATGGTGATGGGAGGGATGAGGTTGGGTAAAAACATTCTGGACGTCAAGAAAGGAAAGAGACGATGAAACTCCAAGAGGTAGGGATCGGGGATGAAACTACCAAGGCGGTATGTCTAGGGATTTAATAGGTGTACTTATATGACAATTGTGTAAAAAAGAAAAACCAATATGGATTTAATAGATGTACCATACTTTCATGTTATGAAAGATTGAGGAATGACATCTATATGACTTCATTTATAATTTCTTAATATTATTTATGTTAGTTTTTTCATCTTGTCAAGATTTCATTTAATTTATCATGAAGATTTAAAAATAATAATAATAATAAGACGTTTCAGGCTAGGAAAGTGGTTGAAGGGTTCATCACTTTGGAAAAAGAAACTTTTTCTCTATCTTTTGTTGAAGCCAAATTTTTTTTATTTCAGAGTTAGATGAAATCAATTAAGGATTTATATAAAATACACCATCAGTGTAAAGTATTTTTTGCACGAGCAGTCATGAAACGGAACCCTCACTTATCGGTGGAATTAAGTAGACGTTAATTAAAATTAAAAACCCCACATATGTCAAAGTTTGAACCAAACGCTTCTGGCCTACTCTTCTCAATGCATTGCATCATTACACACGAGCTTACTTATTAACTAATATTTCATCTAGTCGTCATTATTATAAGTTGCCAAGAAAAGTGACGGTCTACTTCTGTCGCATTTCAACCAAGATAATTATATAGTATTTACAAGTTGGCCGTACGTGATCAAGAGCCGATTTTAAAGCAAAACACAACTGCTCAACCTTTTGAACCGATTCCTTGATAGTAACTTCCCATCTATTCTAAGACTTTACAACCCTATAAGGCTCCGTTTGGTTGGGCTTTCCCCCTTGGGGAAAATTTTTTGTATTTGGCAAAACTTTTGAATGCTATTTTGCGAAATGTGGGCATTCCAAATGCTCAAAGCCCAATGCTGGGGTAGGGCAGCTTTGAGCATTCGGCATTCTCCCAATGCAAGCTCTATTGTTCACGCGTTGTTCATCTTCTTCCCCATGACTTCTTCGAGTTCTCCGCCGCTACTTTCGTTGTCAATGCCACCTCCGCCTCCGCCTCCATCATCGACGCCGCCTCCGCCTCCGCCATCGACGCCGCCTCCGCCTCCGCCGTCGATGCCTTCCTCTTCTGCGACATATCCATCCCCTTCGACGAGTGCGAGCAGCACCGTGTCGACTCCTTCGGCTCGCGAGAACCAGGCCTCAAGCCGCTAGATATGGCCGTCCGATCTGGCCTTCCCCCCCCTCGACCAACCCAACGGCCCTCCCGCCCCGCCGTTCTGGGACGCCCCCGACTTAGAGTTCTCCACCGGCCCCGCCGCCGCCTCTGCCTCCACCGTCGACACCTTCCTCTTTTGCGGCAGATCCATCCCCTTCGACGAGCGCGAGTAGCACCGCGTCGACTCCCTACTTCTGCACTCCGACTCCTTCAGCTCGCACGAATCAGGCCGCCTAGATCTGGCCTGCCGTGACGTGAAGACGACGACGTGCGTCTACGGCCGCAGAGGCCAGATCTGGCCGTCCGGCACCGCCGGCTGCCGGATTTGATTTTCAGATTTTTTTTTTTAAAATTAAAAGCAAAAGCCCATTTGTAATAAGTTTTGCCAAACGGTATTTTTACACAAGCCACTTTCCAATGCGTAATTTGCCAAACGTCCAAGCATTCCCGAAAACCCTTTTATCCTAAAGATATTTGCATTTGGCCAAAGGCATTTCCCCAAAGCAGAAACAAATGGGCCCTAAGTCTTCTATAAGATCATAATTTGTTGATTCATAAGGGCAGACAATCTACCATTAGTTATTAGATTTGATTACCGATACCAATGTGAACATATACTATCAACATATTTGTATAAAGATTAGGTAGCTATAGCTTTTATCGTGTAACCGAGTCAACCTATAAATTTCTCGAGAAGTTACTATCAAGATCCGATTGCATTTTGTCCGCATATCGGGCTACTAACACATTACAATAATCATTACCAAGCCTTCATAGTTTGAAAGACATATACGTGACATTCCAATTCACCGAGCCCACGTGTCCTCTTTCAAGTGGTTACCAATTTACTTTCAATACCGACAACTAATGCCAACAATTTCTCAATCAAATAATTAAATCAACTCAACAAAGCATTATAAATACTGAATAACATACTTGGCCATTTACCAATCAACAGTTCAATCTCAATCAATTCCAATCAATTTAGGTAAATCCCTAAAATATCACAATTTATTCAATTCCATACAACGTGGAGCTCAAATAAATAAATGATCTGCGCCATGATGATCAGCACGAGATTTGGTCGTTTGCCATCAAAATCTTAATTTCCGAAAAATAATTAATTATTAATTACTAAAAATTCAATTTAAATTTCAAAATAAAGCCCGATTAAATAAAACGGATTTCGCCACGGCCATCAGCATAATTTTCCGGTTCCAGGCCATCTCAATCGAATTTTCGAAAAATAAATAATTATTTAATTTAATTCCGAAAATTAATATTTAAATACTAAAAAATCCACTTAGGCCCGAAAAGCCTAATGGAGCCCATCAAGGGTCGGGAAAAATCCCGAGACACTTCCAATAAATAGTAGACCACGTCTACTTGCTAATTACACATTCAATTTATCTAATTCGCATCACAATTGGCTAATAATTGCTAATTTATTCTAATCTAACAGCCTAAACATAATTAATTAAATCTAAACCAACCTTAAGCATAATTAACCAACTAATCCTGGATTAGTGAGATTACTCACCAAATCGCGCGCAAATCGGATCAATCCGACAGCGGCGACGCGAGGAACGATTGTTCCCAAAGCACGGCTCGGGTTCGGGGCCGGGAAACGGCCCAAAAGTGGGCCCGAAGTCGCTGAAACCCACTCGCGGGTTTGCTGGACAGGGCTGATCGGGGCTGCTCCGGCGGCTAGGGCGGCGAGGGGAGGCCGGCGGAGGGCGAGGGGGATGGGGGGAGGTCCAGCGGGGCTAGGCAGTGGCCGGAGATGGCCGGACGGGGCTTACTGGTGGTAGTAAATTCATTATTTAATATAAGAGCTCAATACCATGACATTATTCAAATTACCATTGTAACGGTCAAATTACCACTATAACGGTCAACTTACCAATCGTTTGTGATACTACTGGTGATTTGTTGCAAAAAAAAAAATTAATTCATATGAAATTTTGTAAGACCACTATCAACTGTTATAAAAACTTAAGTTATTAGATTAATGCATGATTTAGTATTTAAATATTCTAACATTCTCTCTTATGCTTGGACTGAACTTTGGCATAGCATTAAGCATGGAAATATGTAATGGGGAGGCAACTAAGGGGCCTGCCTAGAAAGATTTAAATTTAGGTTCTCATATTCTAATACTTTGAGAATTTTTGTGGGATCATTGCCAATTGTTCTAAAATTTGAATTATTAAATGAAGGAGTGGTGTGATACGTAAATATTCTAATAACCTATATGCGAAGAGTTATAAACTCATTGCAATAAGTAGCACCGCTGTTATGGGTTGAAACTTTTTATAAGTGACACTAGTTATTTAGATTACCCTCATACTATTGTTAACTTACCAAACTTTTAAAACTCGCCAGCAAATTTTAAATCACATGTACTAATACACATGACAATTATTAACTTCTTCGTAAATTATGTTACATATGATCCTTTGAATAGCATGTACTTGGCTTTTGTAGATTTGACATGTAGAATATATCCAAAAGTCTTAAAATGGTCACCATATAATAAGTTTAAAACTTTTTGTATAATTATCTTTAAAATCTGCTCGTGTCTATGATAGAACAAGAGGGTATGGTAATAATAAAGGTTTATGATTGTACCCATTTAACCAATCACATATAAGATGATAATAGTGCCTGACTTTCAGAAATATCAAAAAAGACGTATGTCGAGATCTTATGCCTTTGATATCGCCATCCAAAATAAAGAGGCCTCCAAGGAACTTCAATCTTGAAGAATTGATGCCTTTTCAACTTCCTTAAAGGCCTAAAAGTGAATTCAGCATCTATTCCATGCATGGACGTGGTGACATTGGCGTTACCCAAATTTTTTACTTTTAAAGTTCCAAATTCACTATTGATGCGTTTCCATGAAAGTAATTGACCAATGTCTCATAATTTTTTTTTGTTTACACTATCAACATATCCGATTGATGTGGATCTGACCAATCACATATTAGGTCAATCGGGCATGAATCACCGGTATGATCCGGTGAACTATGACAACGAACAGCGGATTCAAGCTGTCATTTGATTGAGAGATAGAGAGATAAGATTAGGATCAATGAACATACAAATTCTTGAGCACCCACATCTGGGCACACGCACTTTGCCACTTTTTTCTTTCTTCAAATTTTCCAGGGAAAATACCGAAAGCATACCTCACAGTTGATCTAGCGTTCACTTATATTCCATATGCATGCGTAAGTTTTGCCTTCTGTGGATCATATTGCACTTTTACATCAATTATCATGGTGTCTCTATTTACGAAAAATGTCATTTTATTTTCAAAATATTCATTTCAGAATCCTAACTTTTCGCACTAGTGCATAGCACTTAGAATGTTTTCTTTTCAAAAATGTCCATTTACAAATCTTAAATTTTCACACCGGTGCATAGCACTTAAAGTGTTCACTTCAACTGTGTGCTAGCAAAATCCAAAATGGGAGAGTGGACAGCACCCGAAGAGTGATCGGATCTTCGAACTTGTTGGTGAAAAACTGTTGATTTTCATGTATTATCAACAGTGCATATTCCACACATTCTCGACGCACACATCATCTGCACATAGCCATGCGTTGAAGTATTCCTTTATTAAAATTACGTCTCGAGTTTAAGCCAAATACGAGATTTGATGCACACGCGGAGCATTTGTTGATGAAAGTTCGGCGCAAATTGGCACGCGCAAATGGACAATGAAGAAGCAAAGCATGAAGGCCTTCTGCACATATATTTGTCAAAGATGTGCACGTCTCCCAAGTCCATTATTTAATTGCATGCACATGGACGTCATGCATGGCAAATGGACATTGAAGACTAAAGCCAAAGTAAAAAGTTGTAGGCTTGCTTTGTCTTCAAGTTCAAGCAGAGGCGGAGAAAGAGACGTGCATGAAGGTTTAATATTTTATTCTTTCTTCTTCTTTCGTTGGACATCTTTGTCTCTTTCCTGTTTGTTTATGCAGCCGAAGCCATCGGAAGGAAAGAAAGGATAAAATATTAATTGAAGGAGGCGGCCATCTTATCTTTTATGCTTATCTTCAAAGATTATCGGCGCGCGTTTCCTGCCTTATTAAATGCGAAGTGTGCATGCGTGCCCGTAAATTTTGGTGAGCGTCAGCGCTGATTGTGGGCGCCGAATGAGTCCACATTTCTGTCTTGTTTTGCCATTAAAATTCAGAGGAGCGAAGGAGAAGATTGCGCCAAGTTCCTTGGTTGCCGAGTGTGGCGCCGAACAAAGTTTTCGGTGGCCGAGAGAGAGAGAGCCGAAGAGAAGCTCTCGGCAGAGAGAAATTTTCTCGTTGAAATTATACCAAAGTATTTTAGTCAGTTAAATTCTTGTAAGTAAAATTTATTTAATTTCTTGAGTGAGATTTCACTAGGAATTGTGAAAGGCTAAACACTGTTGGGGCTGAAAAATATTGAGAGTGTATTTGAGTACTCGAGTGATTATAATTTTTGGTGTATTGCTTGTTTGTATAGTGAAATTTCATACTGCTCTCCCCGTGGACGTAAGTTCTGATATTCGGATCGAACCACGTAAATCTGGTGTCCGATTCCCTTTCCTTCGTTCCGACTATTTTATCTGATTCGCTCAGTCCGTATTCCGCGCACGCAACACCCTCAAAGTCAGATGATTTCGATAATCAAAGCTGCACAATTGTAGTATCCCATCTCCATAGCAAAACCGCAAAAATCAATTTTCATTTTTCCTTTCCTTACCGGATTTTTATGTTAATGCCCTTTGCGACTTTTGCAGACTTTCTTGTGCTGACTCTCAATGCACCTGTGGCCCAAGGAAGGAAGATGAAGGAAGGAAGATGCTTTCAAAGAATAAGAAGAAGAGAAGGCTTAACATAAACATGAAGAGCACGTCAAATAAGCCAGGATGACTTGCTTGGTGATCATGCAATCGTGTGGATAAATGGACAAGTATGGCGTTCTTAATCGAAGCCTCTTGCACGAAGCAGGAAAGTCATCCATGGCTAACAATCCAGACTCGTCATGCCATGTAAGACCTCTCTTCCTTACAAAAACATTCCAATGTCTCTCGGCGTGTGATGTGATGAAGAAAAAGAACAAATAAATTTGTACCTTCAAGGAGTAGTTGCTTTCAGAAGGAAGAAGAAGCCTGACATGAAAGATTAGAGACTTTCTGACTAGCCAAGGAGACTGCCTGATACCGGGACGAACTACTCGAACACTTAGTTCAGCTCGAATAGAGCAACTTCGGAGTAGGCAAGTCATCCTTGGCTACCAAAAGAGACTCTTATCTTCATGTTAGCCCCTCTTCTTATTCTCCTACTCAAGTCCAATGCTTCAATTTTTTTGTTTGCATTCGTATCTCTATTTATAGGAAATGAAAGAGAATATGAGATAAGATCAAAGCCAATTCAAACTTTTATTAGTGGGGTATTTCGAATGTCAATATTTGTAGGACCTCCTTTAGTCAATTTGCCCCATACAAATCTTCTCTTTTAAATTTGTCCTTTATTTTTTTTTTTTGTAAAAGCATGTAACAATAGTTATCACACTCGTAGGTATAATCAAGCTCTCCATATTAGAATGTCATCGTTTTATATGCGGAGGGCTTACAGGCGTGCAACTGCGCAAAAGAGCCAGTCGAAAATTTATGAGAAGATATCAATGGATGGCTATTAATCAGTCATTTATCAGCTTCATCCTGTTACATAAACCTTGCAGCAACTTGGGTTGAAGTCAATATTCCGGGGCTTTAGTTGCATTTCGGTGATAAGTTTGATTCGTACCATTCTTTATCGCGTTGCATTTCATGGACCAGCTTGGCAATGAAATATATCAGACGATTTTTTGCCATGTTATCCTGAAAAAGATGATCAAATGAGGTCATTTATGATGCAGAGTTTGAACTAAGTATATATTTCTTTGCGAGAACCGCTTGCCAACGCTAGATATGAGCGGCTGAAAAATAAAATTGACATTTTCCAAAAAAAGGGTACTACTTTGGTCCAAAAAGCAAAGCTAGCCATGCAGCTTTTAGCTTGAATTCAAAGATAATTTGATTCTCTATACCCACAACTCTTATCGTCAACACTGCATAGGTGTCTCTGTTCCCGACCTTCATAATACCTCCACATGGAATGTTTCTGACCTTTCTCCATCAAAAGCACGACAATAGGATTCTTGACCAGAGTTGAATTCTATTTTAAGCTATCTTCCTTTAGCTCGAGCATTTTTGGCAAGCAGACTATTAAATCTCTTATCCTTCGATTCTTTCTTTTCTTCTTTTGTGTACGTACAAGATCCAAATGGCATGGAGACATCAACTTGTGAATGATGCCCTCCCGGGCAAAAGTCAATGACTGCCATTAAACAGAGGGTTCTTTTTTCTGTGTGCTGCTTGACTTTGTGCACTTGGCTGCCATCTTGCGCTTTTCTTTGGAATTGATATTCCATTTGTTGCAATCCGTCCAAAAAATACCCTGAGGGGACCAGTTGAATTACATGTCATGGACTGATAATATGATTATGAATTTAGGGAGAATATCACCAAAAGAAAGAGAATGCAATGCTTTCTACAGTTGTGATTCTCATTCCCTTCTGAAATCTTCATTTTCGGAAAGCACGGGGACATTTCCATGCGTAGCTCCACAAGTGCAGCTGAAGTTTAAACCAATTTTTTGAATTAAAGGTTGCCAGAGATGTGTGTATGCCTTCCAAACGGAGAGAGAAAGAGAAATGCTTGAAGCAGGGTAGTTCAGGGTTGTGATTTGAAGGTGTGCATCATGTTAGGATTCAACGCACAATAATAAAGAAATAGAAAATATAAGCAAAAAAATAAATAAATCAAGACACAAAGGTTTTTATCTTGATTCTACCTTAACCTAGAGTTGTCCAGCAAAGGAATCCATTATAATTAGCACATCGCATCTTTCTATTACATCACCCTCAATTACAAGCAAAAGAGATTATACAAAGGCAACATAGTAGTTATTCATGGGTGTAAACCCAAAATACCAATAAGAAATGGGTTCAAATTATAAAGGCCCTCCATCGTCCATGGGCATTGCCCCTTATGACCCCCATTAGGGCAGCCCCCCATCCCCGTGCCTTTCCGTTGATATGGACTACGAACCACACCCCAACATTCTCCCACTTTGTGAAACAATTGTACACCATTCAAATTTTTCTACACTTACCGCCCTGGTAAAAAAAATCTGCATTATTCACCTATGTTAACTTTCTCCAACACTACAATATTTCGTTCTACTTTGTTTCGAATGAAGTGATATTGTGTGCTGATGTATTTTGTTCTTACATGAAATCCAAGATTATTAGCCAAGAATATAGTACTTTGGCTATCACACACAATCTTTACTCCTCATTGTGTAAAACCAAGCTATTTACACAATCTACACAGCCAGATCATTTCCTTAGCAATATGAGTGAGAGCCATGTCCTCTGGCTCAATAATAAATAAAGTTATGTTATGAAGGCATGAAAAGTTCAAAGGGATAGCAAGCACCATAACTAAAGTGCTTTGTGGATGCTAATTAGGAAGGTGACATTGATAGCAGGAGATCAACCAACAGATATGTTGTTTCCTTATTCGGCAAAGTTGTGAGTTGAATGAGTAATATAGAGAACATAGTTTGGATGTACCATGAAAAAACAAAGTACTCACTTTATTGCCATCCAATACTTTTCCCTGGACTGGACATATATCTACTCAATACTTTCACTACTTGGGCAATATTTGGACAAGTATACACCGTGGCATACGTCAAGCTCCCAACTGTGCTTGTATATGGGATTGTTGCCATCTCTTCAGCTTGCTATTTAGTCTCTGAATATTGGAGAGCTAACAACTTGGGGGTTTTTACTTGGTTTACAGCCTGCCATGTTGAACTTTTTCAGCACTCTTTCAACATATTTTTTCTGACTTAACCGCAACTTCTTATTCTCATGCTCCCTTTTTATCAGCATACCTAAGATGAAGTTTGTTGGGTCTAGATCTTTCATCTCAAATTGTTTTGTTAACAATCCTTTCATAGTGCTAATCATTCTCAAAATATTTCTTACTAGTAGCATATCATCAACATATAAGGTTAAGATAACAAATCATCCTCTAACATTTTCACATAGAAACAATGATTAACATCACAAAGAACAAAATCAAGCTTCAAAACAAATATGAGTCGAACTTCTAGTAACACATTCTTGGAGATTGTTTCAGGCCATACAAATACTTATTCAATTTGCAAACAAAATCTTCTTTCCATTTGACCACAAACCCCTCTGGTCGCTTATATAAATATCCTCCTCCAAGTCACCATGGAATAATGTTGTTTTCACATCAAGCTGCTCTACCTCTAGATTGTCTGCAGCTACTACAAATAAGACAAGTCTTACGGAATTCAATTTAGCAATGAGAGTAAAAATCTCACCATAACTGACTTCCTTTATCTACGAGTATTCATTTGCAACCAAATGAGCTTTGTATCTTCCTATCTCTCCATTTGCAAAAATCTTCTTCTTGAGCACTCGCTTGCATCCAATCGCCTTTCGATTTGCAATTAGTTTTACTAGACTTCAAGTTTTGTTTTTATCCAATGAGTCAATCTCATCTTTCATTACTTTCTCCCACTATTTGGCATACTCCGCGCTCCTTGCTTCCTTGATAGTTCTCGGATCATTAGCTGTAATAGTTAGAAAACAATCCTCATTACTAGTTTACAGGGTGTACCTCTCAAGTGATCTTTTCAGCCGTATGAACCTTCTTAAGATTGGTTCAGGTGTTGCTTCAACTTCAAACTTAGTTTCAAAATCTACTATATCATCCACTTTGTCAAGCTCATCAACTTTAAAATATGAATTTCCTCATCCAGCTTGTGGAACATCTTTCTCTTTCTTCAAACCAACATCTAACTCAACCGTTTGTGATTTTTTAGAGCTTGTTGAATAGTCTGATTTATCAGTAGATTCCTCGAACACCAGAATTTTGTTGTAGATAATAATTTCAGTATCAAGATTCCACAACTTATACCTTTTGACACCATCCTTTTACCTAATGAAAATGCACTTCTTTGACTTGCTCTCAAGCTTGCTCCTCTTTTTCTTTGGCACAATATGTTTGGCTTCTTCTCAAACAGTGCCTCAAATGATGTATGATCCTTCAAGGCTGATGTGGGGAGACTTTTTCTTCAAGTAGCACGCGGTAGCCATTGCTTCTATCCAAAATTCAACTATTAAGCCTACACTACTTAGCATACTCCTTGCCTTCTCCATGAAAGACCGATTAAGTGTCTTTGCCACCCCATTTTATAGAGGTGAATAGGGTATTGTCTTCTACCTTGCAATGTCACCGGTCGCATAAAATTAATCAAATTTCACTGAAGAGAATTCTCCTCCATTGTCAATCCGCAAAATTTTGATTTTTTTATCAAACTAATTTTTTACCATAGTTTTAAGCTTCATTCGTTTTACGGAAAATAATTTCCGAGAAAATGTTTTTCGGATTTTCCGACGTTCAGTTCACGGAAAATGAATTTCTTAGGGAAAATGTTTTCCATGAAAGGAAAAAAGTCTTATAAATAAGGGAAAATATTTTCCACTTTTGAAAAGTAAAAAATATTTTCCTCACTTGATCTCTCTTATCTCACACCTCTACAAATCATTACTTCCTCCTCCCATTTCTTTTTCTTCTTTTCTTTTTTTGTTTGAATTATTTTTTCATTTTCATTTTCTTTTTTAATTCGAATTATTTTTAATTTTCTTTTTTTTTTCTTTTTCTTCTTTTTCTTTTTCTTTTCTTTGTTTCCCATCTTCTTCTTTCTTGGCTAGTCATCGGCCGTTGCCAAGCGAACCTCGAGCTCGTCAATCTCAAGCTCGCACTTTGCACTCTTGCTTATCATTTTCTTTATTTATTCTACCCTGCAATTATACATTGCTCTAGCAAAGGGCTCTACATGCTTTGCTTCTTTTTTCTTTTGTTTATTTAAGAAATTAAGGTAAGTAAGCATGATATAAACATTTTCCTCTCTTCACTTCAAGTTCATCGCAAGCATTTTACCATTCAAAAACAGAAGAAATTGAGGACAATCATAGAAATTTTGACGAATTTTGACAGTGCAAAAGAAGAAGAGTTTCCTTTTTGAAACATCCGAAAGCACCTTTAAATGAAACAAGTCTAAATGTTATCCTCAAGACTTTCCCGGGTGTATCCTCAATGATAAGCTCATGAGCTCTTTATGTTGACTCCTCTTTGAGAACTATCTTCATGAACTTATATACTAAGTAACTTACAGCAGCTGAAGGCAAAACCTGAAAATTGCGAAGAATGCCCAAAATAAAAACACATTAACAAATTGACCATCAGCATACCAGGTCAACATTTTCTTGAAACTAGGGAAATTACCAAAACAGTCACTGTATTATTGCAATGGAAAATGCTAACCAAGCGTCGGACCTGAACACGCAACACCAGCATGAAATAAAAAAATATATATAACAAAAAAAGTTGGAGGAGAAATTGCAAAGACAGTCCACTTTCCATTTTGGTCCTCGTACTTTATTTAGTGACATATTTGGTTCCTAAAGTAATTTTTTAGCTTGATATCAAGGTAAATTTTATTTCAATGAACACAAATAAAATTGTTGGTTTAATTGTCAAAGAACCTATGCGGTATCAAGGTGGATAAAACTGTAAGAAAAAATGACCTTACCCTAGAGTTGTAATTATGTCATCCGATCCTCATGGGCCAAATTCCTCAAAAGCAATACTCAAGTATTGACCATTCATGGAAAACTGCTATGAGGTTTCCAGTTTTGTACTAGTTACAACATGTTTGACCCAACTGTCAGTCTTTCGCATTTAATCAGCGTCCCAAAAAAAAAAGCAGGATCGAAAATCAACTAGCTCAGTGAAAATAAAATAAAATAAAATAAAATAAAGATACACGGACCAAAAATTGAATGGAGGCAATAGTACATGGACCGTTATTGTAATTTCCTCTACACTAAATTTTTTTATTCCACATCATTGTCACGTGTGCATCTCTGGTACTTATACAGCATTTTCTGATGATTTTCAGACAGAAAATATGGAATATGTCCCAAAATTGTGACTGGAGATTAGTTTAGGATCAAATTTGTCATGAAATAAAATACGAGGATCAAAGTCGGACAAGGGTGATAGAAGGAGGACCACTAATTTCCACAAAAAAGTTCAAATCTAATTGACATATTGACATGATATTAACAACAGCTATGCAGAAAGATGGCATTATAATGCAATTGTGTTCTTTCATTTCTGATAAAGCACGAATCTCAAACAGCCAGAGTTCATAAGTGGCAAAGAAATTGCTGATGTCAGACTCATATTCTTCTTTAAAGGCAATGGAGATGAACGTCACTCTGAGCTCTCACAATCCACATTATCTAATATAGACTTCAACAGATGACAGACAAATGGAGCGGTTCAATGCCTATTGCAAACAACACTTTCTCTGCTTTCTTTTTCCTATTCATTTTTTCGTCGTTTTTGGTTATATTTAAATGTAATATGCATAAGGAATTTCCGCACAAGCACATTAGTCACAGAATTTGATGTATTAAGATCAGATTCATACCTGCAGTGAACTGGGAATCAAACCAGCATAGAGGGCAGGAACACCACCTTGCTCAACGATCTTGACACAACTCGCAAGTGGACTTAATCTTGTTGTCCATAATTGCATTTGAAGTTGTCTCCGCACTACTTCAAATGGGTAAGTTGCTGCTTCAGAACATGCACCAGCGATTGCTCCATAGAGCAAGGTCCTAATGGGACCAAGTTCCAGTTGTTCCATGGCATTCAATTCCTGGCCTTCTTGCTTCGTATGTTCGAGTCTCTTCCTCCCCTCAGGTGTACGCAGATAAGCGATTTCAGTATATCGTAAACACCGTAAAAAACAGCACCTGAAGGCACCATGGCTACGATTGCAGGCATCAGACCCTTGTAGAGAGAGAAGAATCCTTCAGTTTGCCCCATGTGTCCTGAAGTGCCAATTATGCCACCCAAAGCGTCCCCTCCTGGTGCCATTATCTTTGTCCTTATCTGACAGGAAAAACAGGAAAATATCACTTTTTGGTATACTATCCAGGGATGATTGAACCAATTTGATGCATAAGCAGCACACCAAACGAACATGCAAGGCTTCAATTCTGTAGTGCATGACAGTTAACACAACAATCACTACATATAACGAATGATTTATGTGGAGTCTGAAAAATTTGGACCGTAATTTAAGTACAGATCATGTAGTTTTAAGGCTCTTAATTTGCTTTTAGAAGCTAAACAATCAAATCACTACGATAGCAACTTCGCTGCAGTTTCATTGCTGTACACGTTCTGCTGACTTGTTCAGTCAATGCAGTTATCCTGTTTTAAACATACTTCAATTTGCAGTTATGCAGCTAGTGATTCAGCTCTACAAAAAAGTATGGGTTATCTTACAATATACAGCACAGAGGTAAAGCTCCTTATGAGGCATGAAAAGAGAAAACAAGACTAAATTTCACATACTGTGTCCATCGGCAGGCACAGCAAAGCAGCAGTAATCCCAGCCGCGGCACCAGTGACAAACCCCTCAAAGTTCGTAGCTTACTCATTTCCAAGACAACTTCAGCCATTTATTTCTGTATGTGTCATAGGCATAGAAGTTGATGGCCTTAAATGGAGCCATACAAAGTTTATTGACAAAATTTCCTTTCCAAAAACCTTTCAGACCTTGGGTAGCTGAAATTGTCTTGATGAGATCAAAAAGATTCTCTCAAGAGGGGCAAAAACAGTTCTGGTGGAAAAATTAGAATTTTATATGCAATTCAAGCAGGTTTTGTCTTGGTAGATACAGGGAAACAGTTTGAAAAACAAGCTAAGCATCATCCAGCAACTTTTTTTTTTTTTTTTTTTTTTTTTTTTTTTTTTTTTTTTAATTTCACTTCTGCAGAGGGCAATTTATTGGCAGAAAAAGCACTTCTCTGCTTCTGAAAAGGAAAATCGACCATTACATGATGCAACTTGCCTATTTACTGTTCTTTGGAAGGCACGAGGAGTTTTCTAAGTACTCTCTTAGCACAAAATTTGAATTTATGCTAAACAAATTAGACTAACACATGTTTATCTTTTAATCCATAATCACTTCTCAACAGACCTAACACATCCTTTGCAAAGCCCAATCCATAATCTTCCATAGTAAAATTCCCTTAAAACTTTATCCCAACAGGCATGTAGACAGTTAAATCCTAACACCAAAAGAAAACATATTAAATTCTCCACACTGACCACAACTCAAAACAATGTTGGATTCAATTCAAATGCAATTTAGCCAAGTGTGGGTTTAGAAGTAAAAGTCTCTTGACCACATTTCATTTTTATTTTGAGCTACTTCTAAGTTTGCAATGTACAGATGAAGTGACACTCGATCTGTGCTAACTGCAAGGAATGAACAAAGCACAACAGAGATGGAAGCATGATGAATATTAACAACTTAGGTGATAAACAACAAGAGTAAAATCCAAGATGCAATAATCCCAGATATGACAAAAGATGTACAACTAAGTGACAAGAAACGATTAGATCTAGTTAGCTATATACCAGGGAAGATCAGATCAACAAAAAATGGCCTGTCAAGTTATCTGAACATATAAAAGGGTCGCTGTTCAGATGGTGTTTTTTGCATGACCTTGCCAGCACAGCCAAAGAAAGTGACAAGATCCTAACTGCAATAATCAAAACTAACAATCCTAATCTAACTAGAAACATATACATAACCCCACCTCCCCTCCCCACCCCCCCCCCCCAACCCAAAAAAAAAAAAAAAAAAAAAAAAGATAGCAGAATGAAACCAAAGACAATAGATATCTAATATCTTCTTCTTCTTCTTCTTCTTCTTTTTGGTTGTGTTTGGTTGGGGGGGGGGGGAAGCTTGGATGAAAAACCATCCTCCACACTTCATCAAGACAAAATAGCCAGTACTAAACTGCAGTGACCAGCCAAAACCATCCAGAGAGAGCCAGTGTTTCTCCTAAAATCCATCAGGTTCCACACGTAGGGAGAAGAAAGCAAAATCAAGTAACATCTCAGCCGCATAACATGCTAAATTGCTATGAGAAAATAAGAGAGGCCCTTTTGAAGCTAAACATCCCCAATGCAGAGAAACAACTTTCATCTATAGGCTTTCCAACAAGCTTCACATACTATCGGACAACAAAGAATCATGGCAAGAGCCAACAAAACATGAATTCAACCATCTTATCTGCTCTCCAATGCCATCCCAGAGTTTACATCGCAAAATGTAGACACCGCAAGAATAATTCCACATAACCATTTATAATATAGTCTTCCAGCAATATCCGAAGCCAAAGATATTCATCGACTTTCCACGAAAAAATCTCGGACTTTGCCCATGGTTACTCCAGAACTACTACATATGGATTCACAGTCACCGGGGGAAAGAAGAGTTGGCAACAATGATTCGAAACATACCATTGAATGGTAGAACATGTTATTAATGAGAAGTACCAAATGCCACCAAGTCATGTTGTAAACTGATGGTTACACCACTAACCACAACACCAGAAAAACTCCCAAGAAATCCCCCACGGCCCCTACCCAAAAAAAAAAAAAAAAAAATCTACCTACCAGACTTCATGAAGCTCCAAGGGAACTTGGCACCACTCCCTCCTCTGACCCTCTCGCCAAACTCCTTCTCCCGCTTCCTCCTCTCCCCATCCTCCCCCTCCAGCCAATGCCTCCTCCTCTCCCCTTCCTCGACCATGCTCGACCCGCCCTTCTTGTTGGCGCTCCGCCTGTCCTCCTCGACGACCCGGATGGGGAACAGGTCCGGGGAGACCGAGAGCGGGCTCCGGAGCGTGACGTAGGCCTTCTTGTAGTCGGGCTTCGCGACCAGCAGCCCACCCCGCTTCTTCTTCTTGCCCTCCATGTTGAGCGTCCGCACCTTGTCGACCTCGAAGCCGTAGAGGGACTCCAGCACGCGCTTGATCTCGATCTTGGATGCCGACGGGACGGTCTTGAGGGCGATCTCGGTGACGTTGGTGAAGGAGGTCGGCATCAGGAGCTTGATGGGCAGGTTCGCGAAGTGGACGACCCGTCGCCCCAGTCTGCTCCCCATTCTTTCTTGGGTCGATCTTGGTTTGGCCGCTCGAGCTTCGCAGCTGCTGGGCAGAGTGGATTTCGAGGGTGGAACGAGTTCTTGTTCTTCGGACTTCGAAGTTCTGCAAGAGAAAAAGAAGCAGCTGAGGGCTTTTCCAGCATGACGAAGACGACGACGATGACGTGGAGAGGATAGGTGGGCCGGGCTTGTACCGCATTGGGCCGTGAGTCTTGGAGCCCACAATTTGGAATCTCTGGAATGTGTTTATTTATATATATATATAAAAGGTAAGAATAAATCTCTGGAATGTTGTTAGAAGTTTTCTTGACTAAGGATCTGTTTGGTAATATTTCAAATATTTTAGCTGTCTCTAAAATGTGTCCGTTCTTCCGCCCCACTAATCCATTATGCTCTGGTGTCTGAGAACATAATGTTTCATGCAGTAGGCCATGTTCTTGAAAATATTCTTTAAGTTAGGCATTAGGGTACTCTTCACCATGATCACTTCTCAAAATTTGTAACTTCCCACCAAACTGTGTTTGCACCATTTTATGAAACACTCGAAAAACATTAGCCACCTCATCATTATGTTTCAAAAAATAAAGTCAAGTCATTTGGTGCAATCATTCACAAATATAACAAACCAATGATTTCCCGAAACTGTAGTAATGGGAGAAGGCCCCCAAACATCAAAATGGACTAAGGAAAATGCAACACTACTTTAATTCAAACTTATTATAAAGTGGCACACGATGGCTTTTAGCCAAACTATAAGTCTAACTTTGAAAAACTAAAAATAATGCAGGAAGTAAATGTCTCATATAGCCAAATGAAGGATGCCACAATTGGCAATGCCATAGCCAAATTTGCTTCTCCTTGCTACTAGATAAGCCCTCGCACCTGGTGCACCCTCCCAAAACTGAAGTCATCCAAGTAAAAGAGCCCCCCTCTTAGTACCATGCCCAATTATCTCCTTCGTGAAGATATCCTAAAAAAGACAAAATTGTGGATACTAATAACACAATTCAGAGTTAGTATGTTTTATTATTCCTGCGTTTGTTTGTTGGCCGGGTGTTTATTTAATTCGCTTTCGCATGTGCTTAATTGAAAAATAAAAAGAAAAGGGTCGGTGACGCGTTTTGGGATGTCGCATTTTAATTGATTGCCGAGGGATGTGTGCATGCCCGGGATTAGGGGCGTGACACTCCAGACATGCCTTTTTTTTTTTTTAAATCTCTGAAGGAGAGAAGCGCCAGCGGTCTGATAGCTCGACAAGCTGATAATCTGTCTTTTGCTTAAGGATAGTTCCTGTCTCTATGCTAAAAAGTCTGTGTCAAAGCAAACATAGACTGTGGAAATATCCCCTTCTTACATATGATCAGGACATGTGAAGACAGATTCAGAGCATGTTGTGAGCAAGTTCCCAATCGAAGTAACTTTGAGTACAAGATTCTGAAAGATCGATCGGCGCAAGAAAAGATTTGGATAACAAAACACGGTGATGAATTTAACTATTATGAAGGCTGGCCATACTAATTAATCTTTACTCTAAATCGTGTGAGGATCGGCAATGGAGAGTTCCATCAAGGCCTCTAAATAGCCTGCGAAACTCAGCTTTAGAGAGTAGCATGCTAAAGAAGAGCAGGAGAAAGAACGACACATTACATGGCTTTTCGCCTAAAATCTTGGTTATATCTGTCATCGGGCTAAAACTTCATCTGTCGTGCGGTAGGTGATCCGAACACTGGTGTAGTGGACAAGATCTGCAATGGAGGACATTTCGGACCGGATGACGCATTTGGAACCGACTTAGTTTCGGTTCTCAATGACATAAGTAGGAACACGGCGAGCAAAGGTCATAGCTACTACAGCTCGCGAGGATTGTGCTACGGCTATGGAGCTTGCAACGGGGCCCTCGACAATCTAGATTGTACGAAATACTTGATTCCAAGACAGAGCAGATAAACCTCGAGTGTTGGTTTAGCATCGGGGCTCAGCTCAAGCTTCAGGACTCGCCTCGTTTCCCTTTATCGGAGGGGCTTAAGCTTTTCTGCAAAGCGTTCAAAAAGGGTTATGAGTATGACTTCGTTTGGGTCTATCTTGTGGGACATGGATCTGAAATGAAAGATAATTTGACGAATGCAGAGCGACGAAAATTGAGTCTATTGCAATATAAAATATACAATTTGAAGAATATGCAGTCAAGATTCATGTGAGGATATTCAGTTTATCGATATTAATAAAATGCATGATTTGGAGTATCTTGAGCTCTCTCATTTGTTGCTTTTACTTGAGCTAACCTCTTATTAGAGATTGTGACAATTTATTTATTCAATTTGACATGTAGAATATATCCAAAAGTCCTAAAATGGTCGCCATATAATAGGATGAAAACTTTTTGGACAGTTGTCTTTAGAATTTGCTAGTGTCTATGATGGAACAAGAGGTATGGTACTAATAAAGGTTTATGACTGTACCCGTTTAACCAATCACGTAGAAGATGATAATACGTGCCTTTGACTTTTGGAAATATCAAAAAGGACGTATGTCAAGATCTTATGCCTTTGATATCGCTAACAAAAATAGATAGGTCCCATGCATAAATATATAATTTAATAGATACATAGATGACGGTCCCTGTGCTTTCATAACGAAGAACTACAGATATGTTCTTTCAAAGCTTCGATCTCGTATGGTCAAGCAAGTCGAATGACCGTGCGGGGAGCTGCAGACAATTCCAATCATCATCATCCTCTAATGCTTTGAATACCATATCCACCGTCTCTGCTCGGACTAACTCTAACTTTGGCGGGTCCCACTGTTTTCATCAAACTAAAATCAGCCTCATACTCAACCACGCTAATTGATGCATCCAATTTGTTAGATAAATCATTCATCTTAAAAGGTTAAGTTATTACGAAACGGATTAATATATATTTATAGCATATAATTTCACAGAATTCTAACTTGCTCAGTACTTACGGATGATTATAGGATGTCAAATCTATTAGTTAAGTGAAACAGATGATTTGGACCGTCTTAGTTTAGGCAACATACTACCAATGACACATAAAGCCAAGCATAAATCAAAGGATTTGGCATTAAAAAAAAAAAAACAGATATTTAAAGCATGGTGTCTAAAGCATGATTTTATGACCATATTATATGTCAAATAAAAGGTTATGTCGTTGCTATTACTGAATAAAGTTTCAAGATCCACCTCAACAAGTCAAAGAGTAGGGTAATAGCTCATATGTTTGCACCTTAGGCTTTTTGTCTTTATCGAATAACATTGCCCTTGAACCCTGCACGAAAACGGATTCAACAATGCATTACACAGATTGATAAGGAGAACAATAAGTGTGGAAAATGACAGAAATGCTCGCCGACTACTGTGGTTACATGAATATTATATGGTCTGTAGGTCATTTAGACCAAGGTCATCTCCACCGCCCATGATATAGGCCTTGTAGTTGGACCATATAATCAATGATTGAGATGATATTGATTTATGTGGTATATAGTCCATTTAATAACTTCTTGTGAAGTTGCCTGAAAAGGTCAAGTGATGAATTAAAACTCTCATTAGGTACTTGAGTATGTCTTACGTATTGAGAAATGTCCATTTAGAGTTTGTAACATCATTTTATAAATGAAGTTTCACATGTTTGTATTTCATCGTATTCACTACTCTTTCTTGGAGTACCTCGTAGAAGTCATTGGTGATCTTCCTCCGGATAATGTTGCTGTGGATGGTGTGCTCACGAGCGAGACATTGTTCAATCGTCTGACCACGCCCTTCTCTTATCTAATAATCAAAATCAACAAGCTCTTTTGGTTGTTCGAACGGAGTGCTCCTCATAATGTTGCACACTAATGACGGTCGATGTCATGCATGCAATCATGTGTACCATGTACTCTACAACTAATGAAATAAACGTGTACATACGCATACGGTAATGTTACTAAGTGCTGAATATTTTCTACTCTCTAGATCCCATCTGCGCACACACTTTAAGAGCAGATTTTGAAAAGCGGGAACTATTTGTTAAATTTCCCTATCGTTTAGAAGTGTTAATTAGTAATATTTTCGCAGATAGTATACTCATTCTTCTTGCATATTACCGATCTCAGAAAAATCTTTAGGCTGGTCGGACTAGCAGACTTCATGTTGTTCACTGCATCCGCGATCCATTTCTCTGTCAAGTTATCTACCAACTCCTTTTCCTGCACCGTATAATTTCTCAGGCATGCCGCTATTGCGATCGCTGCTTTGCAGATAAAATAGAAGAAAGAAAAAGGAAGAATCACCCTAATATATGCTTACAAGAGAATGCAATATGCCCTCCACAGTCTGTCTTGAGAAGCATTTGTTTATGCTCTTCAATCTATTCCGACAATGAAGACTGGTTGGAATTTTTCTTACTGGCTCTGGTGAAGAGATTATATTTAACAGGAAGAGAGTGAAATGCTAGGATGGAATATCAGTAACCTTTTGTGGAAATCTTCCCTTTCGTATTGGTTTTCTGAGCAAATTTGTCGATGACAGATAAAATTTCTGATGCATTTGATGAATCCACCGAAGACAGAGCATGTTCTAAAGAAGGAAGATCCTATTGAGAAAATAGAGGGTTACCCGCGTAAATAAAATCATGTTGATTAATAAATACATCTATTATGTCTTGATTTTTCCTTCTAGAATCTCTACTAACTAGTAGTTACCTTGGAAAAGACAAAATGAGTTGCGAGGCCACACGCAAGCATCGTTGCTCCATTCAGACGTGCTCCCGTTAGCCCTACATATTCACCTGCTCGACGTAATACCACTCGTAAAATCGAAATGATACTAAATTCCACTCCACACATAAGGTAGATTGATTAATGGACCATTGGAAAACTTGGTACAATATACGCACACTGACTGATCAATTAGAAATTGCCAATAAGGCAAAAACACAGAGACGACAAATGGGAAAGTTTGATTCAACGTAATTCTCTGCCACTTTAATTCCCTTCCCACAAAGGACAATATATGTTTTCCGTGTCATCGAGAAGGACAAAAAGAAGAAGAAAAGGCTGTAGAAAATTACCAAAATAACCGGGAAGCTTGGATAGGAAATGAGATGCACCCACATCCGGAAAAAGTCCGATTGATGCTTCAGGCATTGCGAATACCTGCAACAATCTTCAAAAGATCAATCTTCTGTGGTAAGAAGAGAACTTTTAGCAGATGTCTCGGCAGACACATTGCAATGAACAAAGATCATACACAATCTGCATTCATGAAAATTGAGTTCAGTTTTCGAATATCAAATAAAACCATAGACAAAGATCATTTACCGTATTATCTGTCACGACTCGAAAGCTTCCATACATGGAGATTCCGGCTCCACTGCCCATTACAATTCCGTCGATGAGGCATACCTTTTGATAATGTTCAAGTTGATTTAGAAGGGATGGTTAACTTAATTACAGATGCTGAATTATTTGATTTTTCAGCCACGTATAGTATTGTATAAGAAGAAAAGCCCGCAGATCTCACCAAAGGCTTTTTATAGGAAGCTATCAAGTAAGTCAAGGTGAGCAGTTTCTTGTAAGCGATTGCTCCGAAGCTCCAATGTCCTGAAGAGCTTAAGTAATACTAGAAATTACTTGGAAAATAAGATTAAGACTTCTAATCTTAATGCAATAGGTAGAAAATGTGAAAATAATACCTGAAAAATAATCAATTACAATGTCTACCTGAACTTAGGTGTATGTAATTATAAAGGCTGATTCAACGGTTCTATTAAAAAAAAACTTTTTTTTTTTCAAGTTGGTCGATTTTCAAAAACATTGCTAGGTGTAAAAATAAAATTAAAAAAATAAAAAGAACCGTTGTCATTTGATTTTCGATTATTTATTGGTCGCTTACTAACACTTTTTTAAAATTACCATCTTTTTAGCAATTCACACATCATCAATTTTTCTTATCTTTTACCAACTTTTATTTGTCTTTTATATCAATGCCTTAAATCCGTTGACTCTCCATGAATTACAAATCTTTATATGAAGGACTTACCAACCTTTTCCACTTGAACTATCAATTAGTTTTGGATTATTAACTCTCATTCAAGTTAACCACAAATCTTTATATGGTTTTTCATAATTTATCAACTTTTGTTATTGTTTAACAAATTTTATTTGTCATTTTTACGAGCATTTTAAATTTTTCTTTAACTCTTATATGAATTCACTAAGCTTTATCAGTGTGACTTCCCAATTTCTCTCCTATCAAATTACAATTAATTTTGTTTTACCAATTCTCATTTCAATTACTTACCAACATATAATAGGTTTTTTTAAAAGTTACCAACTTTTCTATTAAGTTCCTAACTTTTATTCCCCTTGCTTACTAACTATTTAAATTTATCAATTCTTTCTAGATATTACCGACATTAATTAAAGTGTAATCAACCTTTTTTTCTGATAAATCACCAACGAACTTTGCATTCTCAACTCCTAATTGAGTTAGTAGTTAGCCACTTTTTTTTTTTAATTACCAACATCTTATCTATAACAAATAAAAAATTATAACATCTTTTACCAACTTTTATTTACCTTTCTTACCCTATAAATGCAACAACTATCATACAAAATTATTAATTTGAATTTGAATTTTGGCTTTTCTCTAATTAACTCACAAATTAATCTTGGGTTATCAACTGCTATATGAGAAACCTAACAATATTTATTTGGTTCTTTAAATGACCAACATTTCTTATCATTTACCATTCTAAGTGCTCACCAAATTTCTAAATCAACTAACTTTTTTAGAAGTTACAAACTTTAAGTAAAGTAATTACCGACTTTTCTCCAATTAAGTTACCAACTAATTTTATGTTACCAACAATTATTTGATTAATTTATATCTTTGATAAAAGCATTATTTTATATTTTATCAACTTTTTTTCACCTTTTCTTACAACACCTTAACTTTTCTAACTATTATATGAAATCACCGTCTTTATTTCTGCCTTCCCAACTTTTGTCCAACTAAGTTACCAAGTAGTTGCAGCTTTCCATCTCTTATTTGAGTTACTTGACAAAATTTATTATTTTCTAATATACCAAATTTTCCTATCGTTCATAATTTGTAATTATCATAGAACGTTGGCAGTTTCACAAAAGTGTCGGTAGGCTTCCAACAAGTCACTTAGGAATAAAGTCACCAGTCACTCATTTTTACCAATCGTCTTTTGACACTTGCTAACGTCTGCAGAAATTTACCGGCACAGAAAAAAAGTTCCACATTTTTTTTACCTACGATAGTAGAATTTGGCATGAATATATGATTCTCCAGCTAATAAAATAAGTTATTGCAATTTTCAGGGGTTATAGTGATATGAAACACAATTAAAAGAGAGCAGATCTGGATTTGATCACCTGTTAACATGAAGCACATATTTGCGATAAGATCACCACCCGAACAAAATGCTTGGCCATTTCCCTAATGAACATGTGAGCAAGAGGCAAAGAATAACATAAATGACAAAAACCAGCTCACGTATATCTCAGAGAATGTATTATTCGATCAGATAGAGGATGATCTATTCATGTTGGAGGTACAAATGAAAACTCGTGCACTCAATTATCTACTTTCTAATCATAATACAATGCCTCTCTTCATGTATTATTCGATCAGATAGAGGATGATCTATTCATGTTGGAGGTACAAATGAAAACTTGTGCACTCAATTATCTACTTTCGAATCATAATACAAGGCCTCTCTTCATGTACACACGCCAGTTTAAAAATATATCAAAATTCATGCCCTTTATATGTGAAATAACACAACCTTTACTCATATTCTTCGTATCTGAGGCAACATGACTTTACAATCCTAATATATCTATCGATCTTGCCTTCAAAACAATTTTTTTCTTCAATGTGTGGTTTTTTATATTTTATAGAGGAAAGATCATTCATATTACTACAAAAGGTTTGATGCCATCTTTCCAGTGTCGTGTTGATTGAGTTTAAGTGAAGTACTAGTCATCAAAATGTTTGATTAATTAACTCACAAATTAATTATATCTTGCTCATAAACAAATTAAATTTGAAGATCAATTTAATCAGACATCTAAGGGAATCGAGTCATTTTACATGTTATTTGTTGTGACCAACTTAGGATCTCATACTTATTTGCCATTTTATATGATCATTTGCACATTGAGCGCAAATCGTGACGGTTAAGACAGTGATTTTTTCTGTTGGCCCTCTGTTGCTTTGCTCTTCGGATAAACACTGATTATTTTTACTAAAAAAGTTTTTTTGAGTTTTATATTTGTTGTATTGTTCAATAATTTCATATATGCCTGCTTTTTTCTTTTTTCTTTTTTTATTTCTCAGCAATGTCCTGTTCGGTTTATTATATCAACATTTGCTTAATGAAAGGTATAATAAATTAGTTTTATAAATCTCGTTACTTCATTTATTTGGCTTTTTCTTCATCTCAATTATACACCTAGTGTTTTCCAATTGAAAGTACTCATGACATGGACAAATGTTTAATTCGCTGCCTATACAAATCATCCATATGTTGTATTAATTGCTTTAGCCGCGTACTTTTTTATTCTCACACTATGATGAAAATGAAACATCAAGCATAATCTATCATTTTAGACGAAAAGAAAAGGCAAAATTATAAGTTAACTTTTAATGACCAGTAAATGAACCGTCAACTAGTGTTATTTACTTAGATATGTACTGGCAACTAGGAAGAAGGGACATGCATAAGCACAATCTCTAATTACCTTCAAAATAACAAGGTTGGCGGTATGATTGTCCTCGTAGATTCGCAACTTCCTGATCATCTGAGAAGCCTGCGAACTCGGACGGGACGATTACAAGCATGAGCAGTGGAGACATGTAAACAAGTGAAGAACGAAGCAGAGGGACGCTCTCACCATTTCGAAAGTGATGGAGTTCAACCTGGAAGGCCTGTTCAGGATCACCTTCCTCGCTCCTAAACTTTCTTCGAACAGTACCTGCGGGCCGGTGGTTAAACGGTGAGGCGAATGAGATCGTCGTCTATCGGGGCCACCGAGCATGCAGTACATCCGAATGGACGGAGACCGATGAGTAGAGAGGGCTCACCGGCGGCTCGTCTAAGCCTCTGCAGAACAACTCAGCGGTGCTCAGAGCCTGCATCCTTCGCTCTCTCGCTCTGATCTCTCCCTCCTGTTTTGGGTTGCACAGGGACCTGGAAGGATGCTCAGATTCCTACTTAATGCAGATTAGAGTAATGATGTCATGAGAAGTGCATCCTACGTAAGCATATGCAACCTCATTCATTCTAATTTATGATTCTACTATTCAAAAGCTACATCATTCTAATTTATGATTCCACTATTCAAAAGCTACATCATACATATTTTACACCGTCCCAGGCTGATGCCTATGCATTATCAGGGAGCGCGCATGCAAAGGCGTGAGTGGCTGACGACCTCGAAAAAGAATTCCTCACTCTTCCGAATTTTTTATCTCCCCACTTCAAACGGAACGCTCGTTTTCAACGATTCCTTTCGTTCTTTAAATTAGAACACGCAATCACTGGGGACCTCTCGACCTTTCAAGCGGTCACTGGGACTTCTCGACCTTTCAATCTCAATAATGACAAACTTGACTTTCCAAGTGCTCCTTCACGCTGGAATGGCTTGTTCTCCGAATTCATCAACTCGGCCCCCAAGCCGGCACAACACTAGGCCGATGTTCGAGAACCAAATGCCTGAAAATGTCCCTACTCCATCCGAGCCATGTTCGAGGAAAAGGAGAGCATCCGGCGGGGGGCTGGACATTCGAACGCGAAGTTGTCCAGGGTAAGGAAGAATGGGTTGTCATTTGCACGCTTTTTGGAATGATTTTTCGTGCACTCATCGAAAGGATGGCCACCATGGGATTGAATCAATTGTAAACCTTTTTTGGAAAACTTTTAAAAATATATATTGTATATATACGTCCTCCATACAGTGACGGACAAAAAAATCCATGAGGAAACCGTTGACCGGGGCTGGGGCTGGGGCATGATATGACGTGAGGATGTGCGTAGCTTTACTCCCAAATTAACTAAACTTGTGGCTGGGGCATTTGTGTTGATGTCTTTAGCTCTTACTTCGAAATTTTCATAATTATCAAATTTTCAGTAATAACGCAACTTTAAAATTGAAATCCATAATTATCAAATAAAATTTACGATGATATATGTATTGGGAAGGTATAAATATAAATTAAAACTATAAGAGTATCGACTTGTTTTCAAGCAATTTCTAATAAAATTTTAAAATTGTACTAAATACTTAAAATACTAAAACATCTTAAGAATAAGATTTGACACAATCTGAGAATGATCAAACTAATAGTAAAAAAACAAAAAGATAGTGCCGGCAACCCCTTCGTTGGTGAGCCTCGTTTTGGGGATCTTAACAACGAGAATACAGTGAAGAGACCATTGGCAAAATGGTTTTTCCCAATCTCCGATGACTTGAAGCTCCAAATTATTTTGGTCATATGAATTCTAAAATTTGCAACTTCAAGGTGCTTCAGTCATTAATTAACTCTATGGATGGTCACAAATACATGGTGCCATATCTACAAGTCATTAATTTAAATCAAACTAAATTTTAAAAAAATAATAAGTCTATAAATTTAAAAGAATTAAGTATTGAAATTAAAAAATCGATCTGAAAATGATCAAACTAATGATAGTGCCGGCAACCCCTTCGTTGGTGAGCCTCGTTTTGGGGCGGTCAGCGTCACAAATACATGTCTTTTGGCTTTCGAGAACTGAAAAAATGATGGCAAAGTCCATCCAAAGATCGAAAGATAATCTACAGAACACGTGATATTTTCCGCCCACTTGAAAATGACAGAGTCAATAAAAGGATTCAGATTCATCAAAATAATGAATTTTAAAGTTAAATATACGAGTAAAAATTATAAAATTCTAATGCACTAATATAATATGATGAGTTTTAGGGCTTACCTAAATATTCTCGTTTCGAAATCTTGAAACTGTAGCGTGAAGCACGAAGATCTCCGATTGTTGGCTATCGAGTCACCAATGACATTGGAGATTCCAGGCATGACTTTTTTATATCGAAGGAGAGAACCGCCAGCTGTCTGATAGCTTGACAGGCCGATAATCTGTCTTTTGCTTAAGGATAGAACCGTCTCTATGCTAAAACAAGCTGTGCTAAAGCAAACATGGGATGTGGAAATATCCCCTTCTTACATACGATCAGGACGTGTGGAGACAAAAGTTCAGCGCATGTTGTGAGCAAGTTCCCTATTCGGAAGGAAATCTGAGTACAAGATTCTGATAAGATTCATCGGTGCAAGAAAATATTTCTCGCAGATAACGAAACCCGATGATGAATTTAACTATTATAAAGGCCGGCCACACTTATTGGAAGATATGCATGAATCTTCCCATATCATTTGTATTGAGATCCATATGTTGAATCAATCGAGAATAATTTAATATCAAATATAATTCGTAGATACATTATTTCATTTTCTTATGTACACTTTATACTATAATATGGACATAAGAATACTGAAGTGTCAAAACTTGACACGAAGAGACACTTAAGTATCAAAACTTGGCACGAAGGACACTAAGTGTTAAAATTTAGGAAATCGATACTTTAGTGCCAAAATTAGAACAAATTGGATTAGTTAAATGCCAACGGCAAAAAAATCCAACCAAAACATTGACGTAGCGATTTTCTAGTGAGCCTATTGCAAAATGACATTGTTTTGCATGCTAATGTGACTAGATAGTGCCAAAACGACATCATTTTTAGGCTAGTGTGGTAAATAATTAATATAAAAATTAATCAAATTAAATTTAAAACCAAATTTAAAAGGGGGGGGGGGGGGAGGAGGAAAATGAACAAGCGATAGCGGCTAAGGGTTCACCCCTCGCCCTTAGTTGGCGCCGCCACCTCGTCATCATCGGGAAGGTGGGGGGAGGGTCAGCCGAGGTCGCCAAGCCCTAACCAGGGGCCGGCAACCCTAGCCAACCAGCAACAAGGACCTGTGGGCCCTCGCCTAGATCTGGGGCGAGGGTCACAGCCCTTCCCAAATCCAGTGACCCCAATCGATCAATGGCAAGGGCCTACAAGCTCTTGCCTAGATTTGGAGCGAACGTCACGACCCTCCCCCAAATTCAGCTAGGGTTGTCGGCTGGGCCAAGGGCCACCACCTACTAAGATGGCCCCGCAACCAACGGTGACCCTTGGCTCGGTTGGGCAAGGGCGTCGACCCTCGCCGAAACTGAGGGAGGGCCACAACCCCACCTTAGATCTAGGCAAGGGCTCCCAAGCCCTCGGCGTGCCCTCGCTATCGGTTGACTAGGTCGCCAACCCTCGACTAAGGCAACCTTCAGTCGCTGTCACCTGTTCATCTTCCTCCTCCCTTCCTTTTTAAAGGTTTTTAAATTTAATTTAATTGATTTTTATATTAAAATTCGAATTGTGTCAAAACGATATCGTTTTTGTGTTTATTTGTTGAGTCAGCCTTCCAATGAGTCACATAAGCAAGAAAAATTAATAAAAAATTGCCATGTAAGATTTCCGACGGAGTTCACTGGATGTGAATTCAAGTGTCCCATTTTTTAAAAAAGTGTCAATTTCCTAAATTTTGGCACTTAAATGTCTAATTGTGCCAAATTTTGGCACTTAGGCCTTATTATATGAAGCTTGTACATTGAGACAATATGCAATAGAAAAAGTACATAAAATTTCCCTCACAAATTCTCTTATTCTCTTTTGCTTGTCTATGATTTGTCGTTTTCTTTCATGGTATCAGAGCACTGGTTGTGCTTCTCACTTAGCTTCCGCACTCTTTGATTGCTTGCTAAAAGAGACACGCTAACTTGCAAAACAACGTTAGCACTTCTGTGTAGGAATTAGTCTCTTGAAGTTTAAATTATTAAAGCAAGCAAAGAAAGGATTTCTTTTTTACCACCACCATGGCCGACGAGCAAATCTTTAAATAGTGTATCCCACTAATGGAAACGCCTACCTCAGAGATATAAGATCCCGTACAGAATGTAGCCGTTGTAGCCATTAGAGCCCAAAGCTAGCTCATTCTGGGCCAATTTCCCCAATGGCAACCTAATCTAGGGCAACCCATTCTAAGCCAACACATTGTGGGTCAACCATGCCAATGGATGCCTTATCCCATGTATTATGGGCAAAGCACAAATTTTTCCTTTCGAGGAATCCAAATTCAAGAGGAAACCATCCAGCCTAGTGACAACCAACTAGCCACAAATGAGGTAGGCGGGTTTAATGGGTCTAGGTGAATCCGGGTTAGGGTGCAAATCCCAACCTGGGTTCTCACTCGATTTCTTGCCATTTCCCATCGCGGTTGCCATGGATCGCCTAGAATCCGACGACATGCTATTCATCTCACCGCTAAAGGACTAGAGTTGCAGCTCATCGCCACCTTCTCATAGGACCTAAGAGCTATTTGTCTTGGGTGTGGGCTTTTTGGCAATTGTTACAAAGGATAAATACGATTTTATCAACAGAATTATTTCATTTCGACCAATAAGAGAATAGCATGGCAATGGAAAAAATGCAATCAGTTAGTAAGAATCTGGATAGGAAATTGCATAAGCTCATAAATTACCATTGGTTTAACCCCCATAAAGACTCAAAAACCTAGTGGGATAGCATAAAAGAGATGTATTGGAAATTGGATCAAGCAAAAAAAAAATTCACTTCATCAAGCCCTTACAAGGTTGAAGCAAGGAAACATGACTATCATAACATGCTTCAACAAGCTATCAGTGATCTAGAATGAGTTGGAAGTGGCCAAAGAAAAACTCAAAGGGCTAGAGGCAACCCTACAACAATATAAGGCGATGAAAGAAAGAAAGAAAGAAAGAAAGCTACGCTCTTCCTCCCGATTTTAAATGATTCTTACTTGACCTTTAGGTCCCAAATCTCGCTATGGAACTCGTGCCTCCGCTCGATTGCATGTTTGAACTAGCTACGTAGGAAGAGAGCCAATGACTCACCTTGTCGGAGCACACAAAAGGAGTCGAGAGTCTTGTGCTCGTAGCTCACCGCGAGGGGTGAGAGGGGCCACAAAACCCTAGACTGAGAGAAAGAGCAATGAGAGGGGCTAGGGTTTGGGGAGAACAGCACACCTTGAAAAGATCTAGAGCCAACAACCCATATCGAGTGCAGCGATCTGACAATTCTAGAGGTAGTGATTCCCCATTAAATCTGGACAATGGACAAGTGTACGGCTTAAGGGATCCAACATCAGCCAATTTTCTAGAAATTATGGGCCCAATTCAAAAATAGAGGAAAATTATTATGTGCATATTGCAAGTGGCCCTATCATAGAATTGATAATTGTTGGAAGTTATACAATAAACCCAGAGAAAAGGAAAAAAAAGGAAGGAAATTTTAAAAGTGGCCTATCAACTTATTGGGTCAATAGATCTAAATTTAGATCAGTCCATCACACATGGACAATATTAACAACTTATGTAAGCAAATCCAACAAAGGAAGTAACTTCTCATGTATTTCTCATTGCCTAATAAATTCCATTTCAAGAAATGCTTGGATCATTGATTTGGGAGCTAATGATCATATCATTTGTGATAAAAGTTTATTTTCCACTTTTCATGAAGAGTTGGATATTCCTATTTCTATGCAATTACCCAATGGAAACATTACTCATGTCACTATGATAGGGATAGTAAATTTTAGTTCCTAAATTACTTTCAAAAATATCTTTTATATGTTGGATTTTCAATTTAATTCCATTTATGTGTCTAGAGCTTGCAAATAAAATTCCTGCCAAGTTCTTTTTATTATGATACTTGTTTCTTTCAAGCCCTTTCAACTGGCAAATGATTGCCTTGGGTAATCTCTCTAAAGGATTATTTTTTTGGATCATTTTTCCAAGAAGTCTTAATTTATCTCGTATTTCCTTTAGTAAACAAGCATTGTGTAATGTGACTACCAATGATAAAAAGTTCATTTTGCATTCTAGAATGGGCTATAGTTCTCTATTTCCTTATCCTCGATGTCATATTTGTCCGCTTGCAAAACAATCATGTTCCTCTTTTCCACTAAGCAAAAATTGTGCAAATAGTATCCTTTCAATACTTCACATTGATGTTTGGGGATTCTACAACACTCTAAATCATGATGGGTCTTGGTTTTTTCTCACTATTGTGACGACTACTCTAGTAGTCACATGGGTCTTCCTTATGCAATCTAAGGGTCAAGTTCTCTCAAATTTGAAGACTTTCCTTTTTTTGTTGAAGACCTAATTTGGAAAATCTGTGCAACATGTCCAGACAAATAATG
Organism: Eucalyptus paniculata subsp. matutina; assembly: GCA_017140255.1. Lineage (NCBI taxonomy): Eukaryota > Viridiplantae > Streptophyta > Magnoliopsida > Myrtales > Myrtaceae > Eucalyptus > Eucalyptus paniculata. The sequence continues at coordinate 33,287,680 of CM029445.1, forward strand.
GAAGAGAATTTTTCAATCGCGAGCATGCTGCTCTTTTCTCATCTCAAGGCATATTACACGAGAGTTCGTGCATGTACACTCCGCAATAAAATGGAGTAGTGGAATGGAAACACTGTCACCTATTAGAAGTTGCATGGCCTTTGAAATTTCCAACCTTCATTTTTGATAATTTTTGGGGGATTGTGTGATGACTATAGCTTACCTGATTAATCGCATGCCAATGAAGGTACTTGATGGATGAACTCCTTTCCAACTACTTTTTGGAAGAAAGCCAGAGCTAGATTGTCGTAATATCTTTAGGTGCTTATGTTACACCACTACAATAGGCCCTTGGGACAAAATGGGTCCCCATGCTCGACGTTGTATCTCTACAAAAGGGATACCGTATACTTGAACCGTCCACTGGAGAGTTCTTTGTTAATAGGGACGTCATGTTCTATGAAGATATCTTTCCATTCAATGAACAAGGGTCACCAACAGCAAACATGGGGACTTCTCTCATTTCTTCCATTAAGGAAGCCTTCAACAATCCATATTATATTTGGACTGCATCACTAGAGAATCCAAGCAACCCTTCGACGTCGAATCCAACTGCAAAAATAATTCCTTTGATGGCAATGTTGGACCTAACTTCTAATGAAATGGCTATTGAGGAAACATCTAATCCCACGATGGGACCAACTCTAGAGGTTCAACCCCAAAGCAAGATCCACCACGATGTTCTGGACATGCCACACACCCACCAACTTGGACCAAAGACTACATCTGTTCTACGCAGAACTTACTAGGTATTCATTATCCCATCTCCTCCTATGTTTCCTTTGATCAACTATCTCGGAACATAGATGTTGTGTCAATCGAATATCTGAAGAGCGGGAACCATCAAGCTACAATGAAGTGTACTCCAATCCACAATGGCAAAAAGCTATGGAAGCAGAACTATGGGCCCTAGTAGATAATCAAACATGGGAGCTTGTGACTTTGCCCCCTCATCGCAAGCTAATTGGATGTAAATGGGTGTACAAAATTATATATTAGGCAGATGGATCCATTGAACGATACGAGGCTCGGTTGGTGGTTAAAGGATTCACACAATGAAAGGATTTGATAATCACAAAATCTTTTCTCCCGTAGCCAAAGATGTTACAGTCCCTTCGTTTCTTTCAGTTGCAGCTATCCAAATTGGGCATTACACCAAATGGACATCCACAATGCCTTCCTTCACAGAGATTTAGATGAAGAAATTTACATGGAAGTTTCTTAGGGTTTATAGAGATAGGGGTTGCTCCAATCAAGCAAAATATGAAGTTAACTATGACGAATTATGATGTAAGAGTATCTATCTCGAGAAGATGATCCCGTACTCAGAGATCCATTAGGTAAGCAAGAACTCATTGGGAAACTTATATATTTGACTATGACCGAGCTGGATATATGTTATGTAATGCAAACACTTAGTTAGTCCATGCATAAGCCAAAGCAATCTCATATGAACGCTGCCCTAAAGATTGTGAAATACTTAAAGAAATGCCTAGGAGTTGGGATCCTTCTTTCTAGGAAGTGTAATATGGAAATGACAGCTTATTGCGATGCGGATTATGCAACTTGTCCTATGAGCAAAAGATCCATCACAGGTTTCTATATTAAAGAATCTCTACTCTTGTGGAAGATAAAGAAATAGACAATCATCTCATTATCCTCATCAAAGGCAGAATATCGAGTTATGGCAAAAATCACTTGTGAGATAGTGTGGTTATGAGGCTTGCTTTAGGACCTTGGGATACAAATTAAGGGACCAACCAAGTTGTTCCGTGACAATGACACAACCCTCAAACTTACGTTTAACCCAATAGTGCACGAGAGAGTGAAGTATATAGAGGTGGACTGTCATTTCACTCAAGAGAAAATTCAAAAGAAAGTAATTGAGACAAGAGGGATTGGGACCAAGAACAGCTTAAGGACATCTTCATCAAACCTCTATGTCAGAGACAGCACGAATATCTATTAAACGAGCTAGGCATATTGGACATCTACAAGCCATCAACTTGAGGGGGAGTATTGGAAGATATGCATGAATCTTCCCATTTCATTTGGATTGAGATCAATACATTGAATCAATTGAGATCAATTTAATATCGGATCTGATTTGTAGAATGCATTATTGCCTTTTCTTGTACACTTTGTACTATAATTTGAAGCTTGTACATTGAGACAATACGCAATACATACAGAAAATTTCCCCCAAAATTCTCTTATTCTCTTCTCCTTGTCGGTTCTTGCTTTCTTTCAATACTAATAAAACTATACTCTAAATTGTGTGAGGAACCGGCAGCGGAGAGAGAACTTCTGCACTATCAACGCCTTTAAATAGCCTGTGAAACTCAGCTTTAGAGAGCAGCATGCTAAAGAAGAACAGAAGGGAAAGAACGACATATTACATGGCTGCTCTGCGAAAATCTTGGTTATATTCGTCATCCGGCTAACCTTCGTCTGCCATGTTGCAGTAGGCAACACGGGTGTGGTGAACAAAGTCTGCAACGGAGTAAAATTTGGGCCAGACGGCACGTTCGAGACCGACTTAGTTTTGGTTCTCGACGACATAAGTAGGAACAAAGCGAGCAAAGGTTATAGCTACTGCAGCTCGCGAGGTTCGTGCTATGGCTCTGGAGCTTGCAACGGGGTCCTCGACCATCCAGATTGTACGAAATGCTTGAACCCCGTGACAGAGCAGATAAACCTCAAGTGTCGGTTTAGCATCGGGGCTCAACTCGAGCTTCAGGACTGTAGAATCAGATGCGAGAACTATCCAGTCTCCGAGTGATGACTTGCTTTGTTTGCCTTTGCGGGAGGGGCTTGAACTGGTCTGCAAAGCGTTCGTAAACGGGTGAGAGTATGGCTTTGTTTGTGTCGTTGTCGTGGGACATGGATCTATAATAAAAGATGATGTTGTTGAATGCAGGCTGAAGACAATTGAGTTTATTGCAATATAAAATATTTACTTTGAAGAATATGCAGTCTAGATTCATGTGAGGATATTCAGTTTATTGAGAATAATTAAATGCATGATTTGGAATCTCTCAAGCTCTATCTTTTGTTGCTTTTACTCGAGCTAAACTATTATTAGAGACTATAACGATTCATTTACCTGATTTGACATGTAGAATATATCCAAAAGCCCTAAAATTAGCCACCATATAATAAGTTTAAAAGTTTTTAAATTATTTTCTTTAAAATATGCTGGTGCCGATGATAGAACAAGAGGGTCTGGTTATAATAAAGGTTTATGACCGTACCCATTTAACCAATCACAAATATAAGATTGGCAAAACGTGCCTTTTTTATTTCTTTTGATGAAACAATACGTGCCTTTGACTTTTAGAAATATTAATAGGCGTATGTCGAGATCATACAGCTTTTGATATTGGTTGAGATATACCCGAAAATGAAGGTTCCTGGTAGTTGACCAGCATGCTATATTCGAAGTTTTCCGTATTTTAATAGTCCATTTTATTGTGTCATATGTTTTTATCCAATAGATTTGAGGACATGAGCCACTAAAATTTATGGAAAAATAGCTCAGGATAAACTTCAGCTGTATACTATGGATCAATAAAACATCTCCTTCTACGGAAATTCATAGATCATATCGGCTGAATCATGTAAATTTTTTTTAGGTTCTCATTCAATGAGGACATGCATATTGCCTAAAGCTCTTTTTTTTTTGTTTTTAACGTTTGTGAGGAGTAAATTGTTTTAATTTGGTGAATGTCCTGCAATCACTTGTTGGTATATCACACGAGAGAGAGCCTCCGCAAAATCTTCTCTTCCTCCCAGTCTCACCAACCCTCTCTCTCTCTCTCCCTCCCTCTCATCCTCTTCCTCCAAATATCAGTCAATCATTCCCCTCTTCTTCCTTAACCTCCTCTCATAAGGACAACCTAAGAATGGCCAATACCGTTTCAATTAGCCTTCCAGAGATAATCCCTTATCCACTTACTCCAACCTTTAATGACTTTGGGACAGGATGGCCTATTGGAGCCCCCATTCCCTCCCACTCCTTGGCCTCCTGTCTCTCCTCCTCCTCCCATGCCACTCCTCCACCGTCGCCGGCAATGCCTCCCCAGGGGTCCGCCTCGGCGTCATCCGGAAGCCGTCCCCTGCTATCTCCATCTTCCGGGAGGCCCCCGCCTTCCGCAATGCAGATGCATGTGACCAGGCCAATAGGATCCACGTGGCCATGACCCTCGACTCCAACTACCTCCGGGGCACCATGGCCGCGGTCCTGTCGATTCTCCAGCATTCCATGTGCCCGGAGAACTTCGAGTTCCACTTCCTGTGGGCACGGTTTGAGCCAGAGGTGTTCTCGAGCATCCGGTCCACCTTCCCGTACCTCCGCTTCAAGGTCTACCGCTTCAACTCCGGCCGGGTGCGCGGCAAGATCTCCAAGTCAATCCGGCAGGCGCTTGACCAGCCCCTCAACTACGCGAGGATCTACCTGGCGGACATGATGCCAACCGACGTGAAGCGGGTCATCTACCTCGACTCAGACCTGGTCGTGGTCGATGACATTGCCAAGCTCTGGGGGGTGAGCCTGGAGGGCAAGGTCCTGGCGGCCCCGGAGTACTGCCACGCCAACTTCACCAAGTACTTCACGAACCTCTTCTGGTCGGACCCGGCCCTGTCAAGGACCTTCCGGGGGAGAAAACCTTGCTACTTCAACACGGGGGTGATGGTGGTGGATGTGGACAAGTGGAGGCAAGGAGTGTACACGGAGAAGGTGGAGTCCTGGATGGGGGTTCAGAAGCGCAAGAGGATCTATCACCTGGGCTCCCTGCCGCCGTTCCTGCTCGTCCTGGGCGGCAACATCAAGGCCGTCGACCACAGGTGGAACCAGCACGGCCTCGGGGGGGACAACCTCGAAGGCAAGTGCAGGGCTCTCAACGCTGGCCCAATAAGCCTGCTGCACTGGAGCGGGAAGGGCAAGCCATGGCTGAGGCTGGACTCGAGGAGGCCATGCAGCGTCGACCATCTGTGGGCGCCCTACGACCTCTACACTTCGTCCATGCATGCCATCGAGGAATAGCGGGGGAGGAAGCCAGGGAAGACGAAGGGATTACAGGACCCCCTGTGATCCCTTATTCTTCTATGAGAGCATGAAAAGATTTCTCTTATTCTATGATTTGAGAGAGATTCAGACTCCAGTGACATTTTGGAAATATATATAACAGCTATCGCGTTTAACGTTTGCTCTGGAGGGATTACAGAACCTCTTTTTCTCTTGTTTCTTTTTCTCTTTTTTTTTAGTTTTTTTAGACATGATTTTGTAAAGTTTTGGGGGATATTTAGGAGAGAAAAAAGAACTCTTAAGGCTTTGAACGATATCGATCATGGGTCAAACTTTAAAAGGCAAAAAAAAAAAAAAAAAAAAAAAGAGAGAGATGCATATTATTGGCCATGGGTACATAGGGACAACCCCGACAAAAGTAATTAGATGGTGTTGACTTTATCTTGGTGGATTTTAAATTGCAAATTGAAGCATCGTTATTCATTTTGTACAGTTCTTTCTCCCTTTTTATTGTGTTCTTGGCCATTTGCCCCTAGTAATTTTGGTCTTTGCCTGAGAGGTCTATGAAACAGATGTAGCAACACTTAGCAATGGAAGCGACATGTCCTTTCAATTTTGCATTGCTTTCATGGCTTAAGAAAAGTGTACTTTTTGGTATAAACGAATGTATTTTCAAGCTGAAAAAAAGATTGCATATCATCAAGCCTAAGAGTGGGAATGTCACCCCAAAAAATGTTGTGACAACAGTATGCAAGCAATACATGCTTTTGATGTGATATACATTTTCGAATTTGATACATTTTCTTGGTCAAACAATCAAAATTGAAGTCTTGAATTAGTTTTCCAATGAACCTGTGAAACATTGAATTCTTCTTGTGGGAAGAACCTTCGATGTGAATCCGAATGCATTCATCCTTGTTGCATCAAGACTGGGGCGCTGAGTGTTTGTGCACAATCTTCGGTCCAACTTGTAGCTCGATAAGGCCTCGAGTTTTGTATTGTGGCCTTCTTTTGGCGTTGGTCCAATCTTTCCTACAGACAAGCATTTCCGATGCCGCTGCGAAATTTAGAATTAACAAATCAAGCACTGAAGGGAAGAGCACCAGATAAGATGCTGAATTTCCTCTATCTTTGTACCTTGTTCTTCAAGCGACTGGAGGAAGATGATGATACCCTAGGTCTGGGAGCTAGCTCTCGTCCCTAAATCTGGGTATTACACATAATATGTATAGTAACATGGTTTCTCCATCGTTTGAGCAACATTCATTTCATCAGGTAAATTGCCATAGTAAGTTCGTAAGGAGCTTCAACAACTTTTTACTTGAATCCAGTATTCATTTTAGTCACCAAAAACTACACAGTTGATGAAGTTTTCGTAAAAACTTTCAAAACTTTTCTACCATGACATCTACAACGGGTTTCAAGAAAGAATCATTTTACATATGTCCTCAATAAATCATATATTAAGAAAATGTGCCTCACCTCTTGCTCATTTGAAAACGGCTGGAACATTGCTGGTACTGATTTTATTAGAGCAGTGCCAAATTTTTTCCCTGATTTTCTAATCTCCTTGGAGCTATCAATGCTACGGCCATCCCTCTACACTGGAAGTCCCTAATCCTTCAAAGATGACACAGTATTAGACCATTATCATGCTGCAAAGGTGGTCTACAAATGTGTAACTAAGATATTTTTTTCTCAGACTGAGGAGGATTCTGCCTTCTTTTGTAGCTCCAAATGAGAGTTCTTTCGCAGAAAACAGGGAAATTACAGATGATGAACTGCTCCCTCATGAAACTGGGAAGTACCATCATAGAAGAAGACTATCAGCCAGATCCTATGTAGGCTGATATTGCAAAAGCATTTGACCCTGTCAATTGGGATTCTATTCTTGATCTTTTAATGGCTGCTGGAGTTCTGATGGGCTTTGTTGGTTAGATAAAGGCATGTTACAACAGCAACAGCCTTGGATATGTCATATAATTCGCTATCAGGTCAGGTACTGGAACATGTCTCTGGACTTGAAGATCTAACTGTGTTGGATATATCGTCCAACTGCTTCTCTGGATATGTCTCTAAAAAACAGGGGTGCTGGAGATTTCCAGGAGCATTTGCTGCAAATCCAAACTTGTGTGTGGAGTCTTCAACTGGAGTTTGTGGCCAGGAAAGTGTGCCGGTTGTGCCCAGTAACACATTTCAGGAAGAGATGATTGAAGTACTGATATTCCTGTCGGTATTCTTGCTGAGTGCTGCCATCACTTTCTACCTTAGTATCATCTCTCCATTTTGTTCAGCTTGTGCTAGAAGAGACATTCTCTAGACCAAGCTTTAATCTAGTGCAAGAGAATGAACCTCAGAGCATATATTCTTGCTGCTTTAGTGATAAATCAGCCCGTATTTTCTCCGTAGAACTCTTTGCTTGGAATATTACTGTTCAGTTAGTATATATGCCTTCATTACCTCACCATTAGATATTGAATACTAGTGGTTTGGATGCGGAAACTTAGAATTTGATCAATGTAGAGTAAGCATTTGATGGCTTTTACTTATGCTGCTGAATTTGAACTAGAATAGGGATTTGATAGCTTTTAGTTTCACTGCTGGATTCTATCTGCACCTTCTCCTCTCGTTTAGAGTTCACTCTCAGTCAAAATTGCCTAATTGACGATTCAAATACCTTTGCAGCATTATTTTATTCCAAAATGTCCTCGAGGAATGATGGCTGATCGAAGTATGGTTTGCTAATTGATTTAGCTAATGTCAAGGCTAGTTCAATTAACTATCTTCAATTACAAATGAACAGGCATACTGATACGGTCAGTTTTCGAGCATTTTCAACTTTAAGGGGGGAACTGTTCTGCTAAATTCATAGTAAGCTTAAGATTCTTTGTTACAAGATTGAACAAATTCAGGATTTTGAGGCAACACCAACAACCTGGACACACAGATACACATGTGCCAGCATTTAGACATGACGCATGGTCGAGAGAGAGAGAGAGAGAGAGAGAGAGAGAGAGAGTCGATGGTTTTAATGAAATATTTTCAATTAGATATCGCTTCAATACAGAACACCATAACTAGAGTTGAAGTTCATCCATGCAATCATTAACAGAAATATGCTGCCGTAGGAAGATTACTCTTTAGTCTTCTCCTAAATGGCACCATTGTCCTGGATGAAGTTGCCAAAAGAGGGAACGTCTTCCCCAAACCCAAGATCCTTGAAGATATTCTGCATTAAAGACAAAAATAATAGTCATTAGAATGAGTCGTCATTGCCAATCCCTATATCAAAATTAAACTAACCAACCAAATAAATCAACTAACCGGATCAAGCTCATCTGCAAACATGGCCTCGTCACCATATACTTGGCAGTCCTCAGCAATGGCATTATGGTAGTTCCGGTAGGAGAACTCTCCTTTGACTGCCATGATATTGTTGCTGCAGGATTCATTCACTTTAGCTCTGATGGTGCTGAGGGCTGCAGGCAGACCCTGCTCAGAAGTGGGATAGGGAGTACTTGAATTAAGGCTTCGACTGTCATGTGTTGAAGTCTGGCCATGCAATGGATGAGGGTGAGTAGTGGTGGAAAGATAGTGTCTTGCAGCTGCAGTCTCATCTAGGATTTGCGTATTTGAAGGTGTTTGGGACATCTGCACGATGAGTGAGGTGTCACTCTGATTAAGGCTTCGACTGTCATGTGTTGAAATCTGGCCACGCAATGGATGAGGGTGAGTAGTGGTGGAAAGATAGTGTCTTGCAGCTGCAGTCTCATCTAGGATTTGCATATTTGAAGGTGTTTGGGACATCTGCACAATGAGTGAGGTGTCACTCTGATTAGGAAGAACTGGGTGTGCAATGTTATTCATCGGTGAAGTGAACCCAACGGATGGCGCAGAAGCATAGAAAAGGCGTTGAGCTGATTCATTCCTTTGCTGTTAGTTTTGAAGAAGTGGATTCGATTGCTGCAATGGTGCAAGTGACTGTGATTGGAGCCTTATTTGGTACCTTGGGAGCACATCATTATTTGGGAACTCAACTGGATTAGGCATCCTCATGCTACAACCTGTGCACGGCCCTCGAGGGGCGATCCTCATAGCTTGTGATGGATATTGAGCTGAAGCAACATCGTTTTGGGTACCGCCGCACCCAATTAATGACGATGATGGTAGAGGAGTGGAATGGGTCGGATTGGCAAAGCCAGGGCCGTCAACGAGAGAAGAATGTGCACTTTGATGCTTTGAGGCTTCACCTGTCTTCTTGGAGTTCATGCGGTATTTCTGCGCAATTAACAAGCTTGATTTGATAAGCATTTCTCACGAAAGTTCATGGAATTAAATACAATTGTTAGAGCACTGATATGTTCTTCCCAATTGTTTGCTCTTGATCTTTCCGAATGAGGTTGAATAAGGGACTCTTACCTGAAGGTGGCTGGAGACATTTTGACGAGTGAGATTAGGAACACCCGTTATTTTCCTCATAATTTGCAATATCTTCTTAGGTTTGGCATCTGCATCACGTCATATGGGAACCCATCGGTCAGATCAACTATTATCTCACTCAAAAAGGAGAAGCCATATAAGAAAGCTACTTGCAAAATCATCATGAAATAGGTTCTTAAACACATCACGTACCATCGCTTCCAAGACTGTCGACGACCATGATAAACACTCGGTTTAGCTCAGGTGTCCAAACCATGCGGGGCTTCTTCGCCTCGCTTTTAGTCTGACTTTGATCACCTTCATCTTCGCTGCTCCTTTGCAAGGTTTTAGAATTCTCTTCCTCATTCTCTGCCTGAGGATCGGTATCGTTAGATGTCGATGTGATCAGAGCGCGCGGCATCTCTAATTCTTTAGTAGAATTGTTCCTCGTCGATGGGTTGCTCCGAAGAACATGTTGCCATAGAATCTTAAGAGTGCTGATTTGAATCGGCTTCACTAGAAAATCACAAGCCCCACTTTGCACTCCTTTCACGACAGTGTCCTTTTCATCATCACTTGAAAACACTGGCAAAATTAAACAAAAACGTGGATATATCGATCACATTACATTCCATAAATTCTTTTAGTCTTGCTTGAATTAATTGGCGTATGAGAACTTACTGACTACAGGCAAGGTCATCTCCATGTTAGCGATCTCGGTGAGAAGCTGAAGTCCATCCATCCCAGGCATGTGAACATCTGTCAAGACGATGTCGAACCCGCTCCTATTCTCTCGAATCAAGGACAACGCCTCCTCTCCTTGCTGGCACTTGGTCACTGTAAAAATACACCACATATATACGCAGATTCTCGACTAACTATGATCACAAGACGCATCCCAGAATTAAACTTTGGCGATTTGAATATCAACCCGCGATCAAGGAAGCACGAAACTAATTCCTCGACTACTTCGAGTACAAAAGCGAGAATTCACTCTTCTGCAGTTCAGTCACGATGATTAATTACACGTACCGCCAGTGGACAGCAGCGATCGACTCAGGAAACAGCATGCCAGCACATTGTAATTGCAGACGCGAAGATGAAGCAAGAAAAAGAGAGAAACAGAAGCAGTGCAGCGAAGTTACCTCGGTACGAACAATCTCGAAGCATCTTCTCCAGAACGTGGAGACAGATGACATTGTCGTCAACCACAAGAACCCTTAAACCCTTTGGGAACCGATCATCCTCCTCACCCGAAACGTTACTCTTCTTGTCAGGGTCATCACCCCTTCCATCGCTCTGTTTTTCTTCGACTGCTCTGTTTTGCTCCGGCCGTCACACACTCTCGACCTCGACTCTACTACTTGGGGCGATGAAAGGGACTCAGGACAGGGGAGACACACGACTCGACACTGCTTGACAATATTTATATGCCATGGCAAAGCCTTGTGCAGGCCTTGACCGCAGGAAGGATCGATCCGGGTTATTTCCTGATGAAAGCGCTCTGTTCCGGGGCACATATGGAGGAGAACGGGGTGATTCGAAATAGGAAATAGTAACCAGGAAAGGTAATTAACACCGGGGAGAATTTATAATCTTTGCCTCGGAAGATCTTGCATTCACACCTAAAGTCAAAATTTCCCTTGACCTACACAACCGTAAGAGAGGAAACTTCTCAGTAGCTCTCCGTGGTTCGCTCGAGGGTTACTTTCTAGGCAAGAAAGGGTCGAGACAGAGGGGATCCCTCGTTCCTCCTTCCTTATTTGTAATGGTCGAGCTCGCTCACCTTTTGCTTCTGCAGATGATCTGCCGTCTGGTTTTTTTGATACAGGTACGAACCTGTTTGATAAATTTTATCAATCTGTCTTGTAGGCTGATTTTCTTAAACAATATAACTTTTAGAAAATATTTTTTAAATCATTTATTTTTCATTAAACGAAGGTACCCTAACTCGGGATGCTTTCCGCAATCATGTACAATTAGGAGGATAATAAACAAGAGATTAAGCTTCTGTTGCCAAATTATATACATTTTCTTTCCTTATGACTATTGCAACTAAAGTTTCCTAACATGTCTAGATGTTTTTAAACATGGTTAAAAAAAAATTCTAAAAATACTTTTGTGGCATGGTCCTGCCATCGTGCTCTTTCACTTGTTTTCCAAATAAAGTTTAAGAACATGTCGACACCATGAAAAATATTAAATTACTGCATCCGTGATATATTTAATCCAAATTAAATTGTGATCATTAAGAACTCCAAATTAGTACACTTGCGACAATCAGGTGTACAAATTTGCCTCAAGTTAATTTTTGAGTCATAAAAATCCTCAAACCAGTTTAATTGTGATAAATTTATCCAAATTGATATGAATTTTCACATATACTTATCATATCGATTGAGTTATTGTAGCTCAATAATTTCACAGAAAAATTTGATGGAAATTAATGTGGGGTAAATATATTATGAGCAACCCGTTTAGGCTTTTTCATCGCATTAACCCAATAAAAGATGAGAAAAATCTTTTTATCAAAAACAGAATTACAATCTTAAAGATTGAACACAAATTATAGAGTTTCACCAGATCCGGTTCACTTGCCCGGTCCAGACTCACCAGCTCGATCCGATTCAGCCAACCGATGCTTCTTCTTCTCTTCCTCTGTCTGCGTCAATGACTTTCGATCGAATTCATCTTTCTTCTCCACTCCGCCACTCCACATCCACCGCCGATCTCTCTCTCTCAGTTCCACCGGAGGAAAACCCCCGGAAAAACTCGTCATGAATTTCTTCAACTCCGTCTTCTCCGACGACCCGGATCCCGCCCGACCCGAATCGCCTCCCGGAGACGACGATCCGTCGCGAGGAGGAGGAGGAGGAGAAGCCGCCGCCGCCGCCGCTCCGGAGCCGGAGCGCCCGTCCAATTCCCGGTGGGGCGGCCTGGGCGGCCTCGTGAAGACCCTCACGACCAAGTCCGAGACCGTGCTCGAGACGTACCGCCGCGACCTGCAGGAGTTCGGGCTGGGCCTGCGGAAGGAGATCCAGGAGGCGCACGGCTCGCTGGAGAACGTCGGCCAGGCCATCGACGAGCTCGGGTCGTCGGTCATCAAGGGGACGGCCCAGATCATCTCCCAGGGCAAGGAGGCCATCCTCACCGCCGATCTCAGTCCGGACCCCTCCGATCAGGGCCACGGCAGCGGCGGCGGGAACCAGTCTTTCGCGAGGTACAGTCGGCTGGACGCGCAGGTACGCGCGATCCGGGGCGATGCCGGCACCTTCAGCGAGGAGCCGGAGGATGCGGAGGACTACGGCGGGTGGAAGTTGGGGTTCGATCTGGGGGAGAAGAGGGAAGAGATCGAGAGGTTGAGGGAGGAAGATGGGCCCGTCAGGGGATTCTACTATAGGCTAGTGCCCGGTAGCATCGACGGCGATACGTTCTGGCTTAGGTACTTTTATAGGGTGCATAAGCTCGAGCAGGCTGAGAATGTGAGGGCTAGTCTGGTGAAGAGGGCGATCTCGAGCGAGGAGGAGGAGCTGAGTTGGGACGTTTATGATGAGGACGATGGCGAGGAAGTTGATGGCGAGAAGGAATTGAAGAAAGGAAGTAGATTGAGTAATGCGGTGTCTTCTGCAGAGGCAGTTCGAATGGGCAATGCTGAGGATGGAAATTTGGGGGAAGCTGTGAAGAAGGGGAAGGATGGTTCCTCTGAGGAGGAAATGGAGTTGGCTTCTGGGATGATGCGCAGCGTGGAATCAAAGGATGCCTATGGGAAGGAAACAGAGGATAGAGCCAATGAGCAAATTGGGAAGTTGGGTAGTGATCTGCATCGGACGGAGGTAGACATTGAAGAATCAAAAGAACAGAAGGCGGAGAATCAGGGTGGGGAATCGCGAGTTAGTCCAACTCCTGAAGTTGTTGGTGAGAAGGTGGAGAATGTGGGTGGTAAGGAATAAGGATAGCGGTGATGGTGTCGCTCTTGTCCCAAATGAAGGAAATGTGCCTGAAGAGGATGTGCATTTGGAAAAGGTTTCTGATGTAAACAGCAGAAATTCTTTGTCAGCACCCCAAGAGAATTCAGCCTCAAAAGCGATAGCTGAGCCTGGGAAATCGAAAGAGAGTAACCCTGCTGCTGCACTGAGCAATCCATCGGCAACTGAGGAGGAGGACCTTGGTTGGGATGAGATTGAGGATCTTAGCGGCATCGACGATCAGAGAGTCACTCCAGGCGGGACTCCAAGTGCAAGCAGGGATGATCTGAGAAAGAGGCTGAGTGTTGCAGAGGAGGAAGAAGACTTGAGTTGGGACATTGAAGATGATGATGATGAGCCTGCTGCCAAAGCTTGATTGGATTTATCGCCGTGTCTCGATTCCTTCTGACGTATTAAGGTTATGCAAAGTATGTTCCCAAGAGGATGTTTCATTTCCAACTTCAATTGTTAGAGATGCATATGTTTCTCTGGAACTGTGTCTCTGGTATGCCTTGTTCAACCGTCATAAAACAGTGTTCATAAAATGGTTCTCTTTATCAATATATGCAGACATTGTTGATATCAAGAAAAACCAGTGCTTCTACGATTATATGGCAATATTGCCAAAATGGTCTAAACACATAAGAATTCAAAATCCAAGTTTAATGGGATATGTACGATAGGAAACAGGTCTTTGTAGGTAAAGCTCGTGTGTGGTTGTGCCATGTACACATAATCATTCGTAAATGGTACCCATTTTGTATTGATATATACTGATCGAAATTTGATACATGCGCATATGGTTAAATGATTTACTAATCACTTTTTAGGATTTTTAATTATGTGCCTGCATAGTTTTGATGGATTTCTAACCTATATAATTTAGGTACACTGCAGAACTTTTCCATTGATGGATAAAAATAAAGTTCTATTGCTTGATTAATGAATTTACTCATGAATTTCTCATGTATATAGCTTTGTATCATCATGTTCCCAGAGATTATATACATTGCAAATTCTTTTCCTACAATATATAGGAAATAAGAATATATCTATACATCAATATCAAATAGAAACTACAATTTCGATGGGATATATCTAGTAAAACTTCAACAAATGCCTAACACCAATGCAATTTGAAGGGTAAAGACCAAAAACCTAAATGGGCAAGGCTTGACAGACAACTTCATTTCAATCTGAATATGTAGAAATAATCAAAGAAAGCCGAAGTAATCACTTAGAATCATCTCACGTTACCACCGTAAAATACAGCATAACTTCATATTCAGAGTGAGATGAAAATTTTGCACTCCAGACTTCATATTCTATATTGAACAAGAAAAAAGCGATGATAACCAAAACCATTTTTAACTTAGAAAATTCCTACCACAAAGCTAATTCAACGCTCAGAAAATCCAAAACCGGAACTAACACCATGCTCTACATTTCGTTGCATCCGGGAGAAGAAAGGAAAATACAAGGACCGACTACTAGAGCCTTGTCTGATCATCACAGCCATCGCAGAGGGAAGGAAGATGGAACTGGAGAAGAGAGAGAGAACGCTCTTCTAGCAGCACCTAGGCCCCGAGTTTGTACATCGAAGGGAGGACTCCTGAGAGCAGGCGTGAAGCTATTAGGTGGAAACCAAATTCCCTTCACAGCCAACGCTGGCTGTAGAAGAGGACTCTGCTATGTGGTGCCGTCCCTTCTGTGCACGCGGCGGAAGATGCTTGGTGGGTTTTCGTGCTCCTAAAGCCCACGGCAAGAAAACACCAGTGCCGCCGTTCTGCATCTTTTTGGGGCTCAAAACCATGGGGCTTACCGGGGCCAGCATTACCACAGGTGCTCGGAGGACTCCCCACTTAGGCATCATGTCAACTGCCTCGTAAGCACCGAGACCTCCGCTTGGCATGGCGAAAGGGCTCGGGTTGGCCGCTTGCCACATAGTCATGGAGCCAGAAAGAGGACTCGATGGTTGGCCTTGGTTGCTGTCTGGTCGGACCCTGAAGAATGTGATGGTGACCCTCTTATTTGGAGAAGGGCACGTTACATGCCTTGCCATGTCAGCACTGTTACCCCTCATCACCAAAAGAGACCTGCAGAAAAAATGAAAATGAGCTACCTATTCATCTCACATGAAACTCAGATACACTATGGTCACAAGATTGCTTTTTTCCATCTAAGTTGAAAGTGATTACGAGTATAACTGAAAGAGGAGCGAAGAGTATTGACCAGCTATCCATGAAGTATATCTACTAACTACTCACCCCTCTTTCAATGGAAGCATGAGTGGTCCTTTATAGTTGCCTTCATTGTCACTAACAAGGAACCGGCCAAAAACCATGCTTGAATCAGAGAGGAGAAGAGATGATATGGGCTGATCCAAATGAGGAGGCTTCAGGAAAGGCTGAGAATACTCTTCCTGCATGAGAGTTACGTTGGGATCACATGCTATTCTCTTGACGATTGTAGGAAACAGAGAACAGAGAACTTGAAATAACCATACTCAGCATATATCCTCCCACCAATCTCGAACCATATCTTAGATGAACACGTTGGGGCAGCGAAACAAAGTGTACCTCGTCGAAGAAATTAATGATGCAACTGTTCGGCTTTTTGTAAACAGGTATTAGCTGCCATTCAACCAGATGATCTATGACACGTTCCAGAAGTGCCGGAATCGGCTCTATGTTACCTTCGAATATAACAGATTCATCAGAATGAACATTGGAGAGCACTCCTTTTCTATGGGATAAAATTTATTCAAACGTAGCGCAAGTTACCTGTTTTGCTGTTGCATGTTCCTTCCTCCTGTATGTGTCCGAAAATAGGGACCCCAAACTGGATTAACTCTCGTTTGTTCCCCTTCATCTGCTTGTTAAATAAAATATAGGTCTCACCTGTAGGAATTGAAGATTTAGTCAGCACGTCATAAGCAGAAAACCTTTCAGAACAGAATTGTGGGAAAACATGCAATAATCATGGTATGGCTTCTTCTCTAAGTAGGTTAAACAAAGAAATTGAGCAATCGAAGCTGCATCAAGTCATAGTGACGTTACTGTAGACAAGGTAAAACCATAGAAAAAGCAAAATCATCATTAGACAAGTTTAGTTGTAAATTGCCAGATTGAAACTCCTATCTGAAAGAAGGATTTCACATGCAGTGGCAATACGAGATGAAACCGGTTTGAAAGAAAAATCCCATGCTTAAAGCATGAAGATTTCGCCTCAGTCTATTCATTTCTAAAATTGCCATCCATTTGCAGCCTCTGCGGCTGCATCTATCTGTCTTGCACATCTTTTATCCTTATGCATGATGTCCTCTATTGAAAGATGAAAGTAAACTATTCAAAATAACCTGAGAGTTCTCCATTTTGACCAGCTGCACGGAGGTCATTGACGAAATCTGTCAGCTTCGAGAGCTCTGAATCGGTGAAAACGTTCTCATATAGCTTCAACCCTTTCACGACATTGACCTGCCAGTCGAAGTACGTTCCATCAGGTATCGAAAGCCACACTGTTTTTTTTTACATGTACTCCTTAGCCTAACCCATCTGAAATTCCTTTTCAACGGAAAGAATGTAATGTGCTTAAATTATGAAAGAAAATGGACTCGCCATATGCCCTTTCACTGGCTCCTTGGCAGTAAAACCTTTTGTCAGCTTGATTTGAGCTGCTCGCGCTTCGCAGAGTTCGTGGTTAGAGCATATCTCGAGGTTCTCCAGTGCAGGTTGCATCTCATGGGATCCTGCCATCAAATTAAAGGAACACGGTCGATTAGCCATCATTACCAAAGCACGCATTTTTTTTAATCTTCCGGGGTACATACAGAGTTTGCAGAAGCTGTAGTGTTTCACAGCATTAGTATTTCACAGCATCGATACTAATGAATCAGTTTCAGGCATTTAGCAGTGACAAAAGCAAAAATGCCTGCTAAAGACAGCAAGAAGATCCCTTTTTTCCACCTTTCAATCCAGTGCACAAAGTACAAAACGGCAGCAAGGAAAAAGATTTAAAGAAGATTTTCCAAGAAGGCAAATTTAGTACATCGCAGTTCACCTAACTTGGCACTCAATACAAAAAACACCTGCAGGGGACGATAGAAGGTCAAACAGAGGTTGGTGGAGAAGGCTAGAAGGTCAGATCTTTGGATGGTCGGTTGGGAGTTAGATGCATGAGTGTTTTCCTATTATATTTTAAGTGATACAGATATGAGATGCAAAATAAATATTTAAAAATATACCTTTGCATTTTTAAATATGCACATGCACATGCACTAAGTAATTAAGTTATACAGATATAAGTGCAGGCCACACTCTTAACTTGTTAATATTTTTTCTTTTGGACTTATATTTAACCAATCAAAATAAATACAAATCTCGGCTAATCAATGTATCGACTACAAACACGAAATTGAAAAAAAAGACAACTCAAAAGTTGGGACTCCATAGCTAAAAGCTCTCTCAACATCCGCCCTTGAAATCCATCTGTCATTCGGCATGCATTATTCTAGCGAACGTAATTTACAATTCAAAATACCAAGAGGGATTAATTGAAAAAACCTCCCAAGGAAAAACGTTAGAAGGTAGAGCTACAGGAAATCCTAAAATAATTTCATAATTCATAAATCTGCGACGTTAAAGCTCATAATCCGATGGAGCAGTGGTCCTTGCGAAACCTCTTTACTAATCCCAAGTGTCATTTCTCGACCTTAGTACCAAAAAACATGAAAGTTGACGTTTGGGTGTCTGTCGCCGTGTCATTTCTAGTCCTACGCCAACATCCCTCTTTTTCCAATTTTGTCGGCGGGCCTTTTGCCACATTTTCGGATTCGGGTTTGGGGCCCATTTTACATCTAGACCCGCTACCTACCCACCTACCCACCCCCACCCCACCCCACCCCACCCCACCCCACGCCCAGACCGGACCGCAGACCAACAGACCGAACCCCATCTCCTTCCCGAATTGACCCCCGCCAGCTCGGTCGCCGGTCAAGACACGGGACAAAAAGCCCCCCGAGAAGACGGGTGGGGAAAACAGAAACGTCCGCGGGCCCCAGCGAAAGGCCAAGTAACTCTCCCAGATCTAAACCGAGATCAGACGGTCAACGATGCGCAGCCGCCCACCCCGAATCGACGCCATCGCCGCACGCATCTCAACGAAAGCATCCCACCCGCCCGACGGACGACGTCACCGATTCCGCACCTTCCGCCCAACATGGCAACCGTGAATACGGTTGCCATCGGACCCCCCCACCTACACCATCGCCTCGGAAACCTCAAAACCTCCCCCCAACCCCACCCGCTCGTGAAAACCTCGGGAACATAACCTAACCTTAACCTTAACCTTAATATTTTTTCCTAGGACTTTTTGCCCCATTCCCACTCGCTGCGCTTTGTCGTTCCGCCGACCCCGGCCTCCTCTCCGGCGCCGTGCGACCCGCGTCTCATATTTAAAGAGAAAAATCCCGTCCCCCCCGCAACGTCCGGTCGTTTCCGTTCCGTTTGATTTCTAAATTCTTTTCGAAAAATATAATTTTTTTCAGCATCGGAATAGTTTTGGGTTGAGAATATTTAACTTTACTAGGGGAACGGAATTCCACCGAATCGCGAAAGTCCCCCACCCGAATCCTAGAACCGAACCGTTTGCTAGACTAAGACAGATCGTGACCCTGACCCACCACCGCCGGGCGACGTGTCGAACACGTGGTGGCGACCGGGGTATCGGATCTTTGGATCCGGCTCCTCCTGGAAGCAACAGCGTGTTCGATTTCTCCTCCTCGGTTTGCCCCCCCACACACATGAAAATTGGAAAGAAACGTACATTATTATCAATTTGATGAAAAAGAGAAAATGACAGGTTATAGTTTAATGTCCCGTGGTCGCCGTATCATCGGGCATGTGGCGGCCTTAATTTCTTCTCCCCTTTTTTAAATCCCAGAAAAAAAAATGAAAATTGAATTAGCCCGATACCCTTCTCGTTTCTTTTCCGGTTTTTACCTTTCCTTTCCTTTCTCGGCGGCCGAACGGAACGGCGAGGACGCCACCTGAAAGATTTTCTGGGAAAGGTAATTGGGAGATTTATGAACGTTTTTCCATAAAGAGAGTCGAACCCAAAATTCATGGAAAACGCTGGACTCGATTGGTCAAAAGGCGAAGAGGATCGCTTTCTTCCGGACGTCGAATTTCGAAAACAGGAAGAGAGGATCACGGGCTACGTTCGTGTGTTCACACGACTTTAAGGCGACGTGACGGTGACCGGAAAAAGTCGATCTCGTCCGTGAACGGCGGAGTTCTACCGACTACCGCCGTCGGAAGGGCGGGGAGGGGGAGAATCGACTTACCTGAATCAGTAATGTCGCTGGCCGGCGAATCGTCCTCCTCTTCCTCCTCCTGCTCCTCTTCCTCCACGTTGATGACCTCGCCGTTGGCGCTCCCGTCGCAATTGCTCTCGCTCCCCTTCTCGCCGTCGACAGCGTCGCCGTCGGCGGCTGTCTGTTTCTCGCCATCCGCGCGCGCCTCGTCCTCCTCCTTCGCCTCCTCCACCTCCTCCTCCTCCTCGGCCGCCAGGCCCTCCTCCGGCTCCTTCTCGCCACCGCCCCCGCCTCCTTCTTCCTCCTCGACGCGACGCGGTCCAGCTCCACCGCCACGTCGGCGATCGAGTGGAACTTCTGCATCTGCAGCACGGGGATCCAGTTCATCCTCCGCCGGTGCACCGCCGCGAACACCGCCTCGTACTCCGTCCCCCCTCCGCCGAGCTGAACCAGGTGGCCGCACAGCGCGTCGATGATCGCGTTGGCCGCCGCGAACTCGCCGCGGAACCACGCGATCACCGAGTCCCGCGCCAGCGCGTCCGCCGCCAGCATCGCCGGCGGCTGCTGCTGCTGCGGCAGCATTGGCACCAGTGGGGTCGCCGCCGCCGCCGCCGCCGCCGGGGGCCTGTCCGCGGTCGGCGGCGATGCGGGACCTACTACCGCCATCGGCATCGGGCTGCGCAGCTGGCTGCTACGGCTCCTTCCGCAGCTTCGCGTCTCCGTTATGGAAAGCTGAGATTTTGGGGTGGGTTTTCGGAGTGTTTTGTTGGGAATTTGACCGAAATATGGGGCGATTCCGCTTTATATATCGCAGAAAGAGAAGGGTTGAAGGAGAAGAAGGTGGCGTGGAGCTCAAAGAAGGGCGGCCTTTTTCATTTATTTATTTTTCATTTTCATTTCTTTTTTGTGGGGGGTGGAATTTATATTATGGAGGAGTTCAGGGGTGGGAGTGTGGTGTGGGGAGGTCCGTACGTGCCCGGGGGGCCCCACGGGGGGATGACATGGCGGCCATTGAAAAGCCGGTGACGTGGCAAGGACAAGGCATCGGGGGGCGTGAAGGTTTGTTAGGCCGGGATGGGGGATGGTTGGGGAGGGGATCGAGCTGGACACGGCTGTGCTGCCGGCGTTGAGAGGAAGGTGCGAGGGTGGGTGGGGAGCGAAATTACGGGAGTAGCATGAGCGGTGCGTACAGATGTGGACCGGCGGGCACGTGGAAATATGTCGTTTGGTAAAGATTTATAAAAATCATTTTAAATAAAGAGGAGTGAATTATTTAGCTTTAATTTCATGAGTTCTCCCAATTGGCTAAAGACATGGCGACAAAAGATTCGATGGACTCGAAAGTGCCCTTTCTTTAATAGAATAGGAATGCGTCATTTCAAACTCGGAAGTAAATGCAATCGCACTTGTGATCTAGTGTGCCATCAGCGTGCATTAATCTATGGCACGTCGCGTGTTCCTTGCTTAGAAAACCATGATGTTCGGAGCGAGCAATGCTTCTTTTATCATCGGACATACACATCACGCATGCTAAAAGCTTTGACGCGCATACCCCTTCCGGACCCCTTTTAATATTACATTTTCGACCGGCTTTCTGAAACGGGATTTAGGAATATAATCACGCGCGACAATTCAGGTGGCCTCCTTGCCCTTTTTATTTTTCATTTTTTCGGTCGGTACATGTGTAATAGTTTCGAGTTTTCGCCGTTGGAAAGCGAGTCCAAAAAGAGACCCATCATCATACTTCGGATTTTACCCCCTTTCGCCCGGTCTCGAATCTCGTACCGATGTCGCCGCCCCCTCGTAGGGTTTTTTCTTGGCGTCGAGCTCTCGAGACGCGCATGAGGAAACCAGCCCCCTGTCCGTCCAATCATGATGCTTGTTACGTTGCGGGTAAATGAATGCCTTCACAAATAAGCAAAAAATAATAATAATAAAAATAAAATAAAGCGGGGGAGGGAAGGAAAAAAAGGACATAATAATGGCTGCCAACGAATGGTCAGGACGGAGACAGAGGGCACGGTCAAAGGATCCCCCACCTATTTTCTAACCACGAAATTACGACCTTTGCACGATCGATTTAATGAAGCTTACGCAGGAAAAACACCAACAAAAAAAGAAAGTCGTCATCGTGCACGTTTTTCAAACCGCGGAATTCAAAAGGGAGGAAATCCGACGCCTGATGAGGCACGACGAGTTCGAATGAAATTTGTCGAGAGCTTAAGCTGCTGTGTTAAAGCGTTAATTGATTTCCACATTGATGGGGACGCTGAAAAGAAAAAAAAAGGTGAATGGAGGGGGCAAAGCCGATGTCCTAAGGGGGGAGGCATTATTCCAATGGAATATGCCTCGAAGTGGGTGGTCGCTGCTTCGTATGGTGAAGCGTCGTCATTATTTTATTCTCAAGAATTATACGTGAGATTTTTTATGGGCTCCAAGAAAAAAGAAACGTGATCCTGCATACCTATTTCCCCTATTTTCATATGTTATTAGGAAGCAAGCCAAATCGTTAGGATTACTGAATTTCGACGTACGAACTCAGTTCACAAAAATCTTATGTTATAACTGATGTTTGCATTTTTGTTCCTTTCCTACGATCGGACGACAGTTATAATTGATGTTTGCAATCGGTAAGCCTCTCACGAGAAGATCAATAGAATTGCCGGTCACTATCTACAGATCTAGTGTATATTTCTCCTTCCCCTCTTTTTTCTTTTGGGCCATGATATTTTTTATTTATTTATTCATTAAATTAGGCAGGTAAGGAAATGCCGGTGAATGACGATTTGTGGAGGAAATGCCAAAAGAAATGGATGTTTCGGTCAAATCAATATTTAAAAGAGAGAAAAAAAGAGAGTCAAATAGACAAACAATAAAAATCACATTTTTATTCATTTCCTATTTCTATATGTTATTAAAAGCAAGTGAAATCATCGTGATTGCCGAATTTTGACATACAAACTCAGTTCACAAAAATTGTAATTTGCATTTTTGTTCATTTCTTATAGTTGGACAACAGTTATAACTGATGTTTGCAATCAGTAAACGTCTCGTGAGAAGATCAATAGAATTGCCGTCACTATCTACGGAACTAGAATATATTTCTTCATCCCCTCTTTTTTCTTTTGGGCCACGATATTTTTATTTATTTATTCATTAAATTAGGCAGCGAAGGAAATGCCGGCGAATGATGACATGTGGAGGAAATGTCAAAAGAAAAGGATATTTCGGTCAAATCGATATTTAAAAGAGAAAAAAAAAAAGAGAGAGAAAAAAATAAATAAATAAATAAGGAACCCATGCCCCAATTTGCGAAAAGGTCGGAGTGGGGGCTGGAAAGGGGAAGGAACCAAGGGACGGCTGAGAAGGAGCCACGTCGCCGGGTGGGACCCATCATCAGGTTCGATGGAAGGACGAGGTGGGGAGGAGGCGGCGGGCCCCACCGGTGGTGCCCTGTTGCGCCTTCCTCAATCGTTGGCTTATATACGCGATGGCGATGTTGGTGAGGAGAGGAAGGGAAGGGAAGGTGTAAAAAGGTGGGGCCCGGTGGGGTAGGCCACCGAGGAAGCGCATTTTCGCACATGCCGACGATGCCCCCTCCCCACCACCCCCGCTAACGACACGGCTCCCCCCCCACCCTTCCCACCCGGCCTGCCGGCTCCGGCTCCGGCTCCGGCGCCGGCTTCGGCTTCGGCTGAGCGCCCGACTATTTTGAACTTTTCTTCCCACAGTCGCCGTCTCGCTTTTCCCCGTGAATATTTTAAAATAAAAGATAAATTAAAAAAAGGGCATTTACTTTACTTTTCTCGTGCGTTTGTCATTTTTCCTTTTCCTTTCTTATTTTTTTTTTAACGTCCCGCGAATTCTCCCGTGAGTCCGTGACTACTACAGCCTTCTTCATGACGTCCCCAGCGCCCGCTGTCGTCCACCTAACCTGTCGCCGGCTGGGGCAGCCGCGTCACCGCCGGCATCGACCATTTCTCGCCCCCCGTGCTCGTGCCACGCCCGATGTTTGACCGTTCGAAGTCCTCTGCCGTTTTGCTCTAGAGACCTCTTCTCCCCCTTTAGTGACTTCATCTCTGTGCGAGTGTGAACGCGGGGGCGAGAGGAGGCGGCGGGTGCTTCTTTGAAAGCGAAATGACGAAGTTATGAATCGGTGGGCGCAATTGTATTAAAGTGAGATAGGTAACTAGTGGTTTTGATAAAAATTTATAAAAAATTATGAAAAATTCGATGAAAATTCACCTGTCATCGTCTACGCATTGTTCAGATTTCGGATTTTTTAGGAGCTATGAAAATGTTCAAAGTGCGTCACGCTGCCAAGTTAATATAAACGCGCTAATCTCTTCGCGATTGATCGGGTATCCGACAAAAATAAGATTCCCCTTCTCATTGAAAATAATTTCATTCTCTGTACCATTGAAGATTTCAGCTCACGTCATACCTAAATGAGTTTGTCTTTAGCATAGAAGTAATTTTATAGATTGCGAAAGGTACTCATAGAAGAAAAGGTGCCAAAGGGGTCCAGCGTCTTTATTCTGAATTTATGTACAAAGCTTGTTCCTTTTCTCATCGAGCTGGTCTTTTTTTAAGTACTCTAGATGTGATAGGAATATGAAGAATAAGGCTAAGCCATCGATTAAAAAATTAACAGATACTTCTTTTCAACAGATAACGGCACCACTTAAAATGATCTAAATTTAAATAATGAATTTAAATTGAGCGAATACAGTTTGGGTCATATAATTTTCGCTAATGATACCATTCGGTCCTCTTATTTGTGCAGTCAAGTTCTTTGTTTCTATAAATTTGTTCGACCGTATCTTTCTGTCGATGACATTGCTTGGTCAAATTTGCGAAATGACGTCATTGGTGGGGCACATGATCGAAATAGGAAAAGCCAGAAGAGAGAGAGAGAGCAATGACAAGAAGGAGAGAGAAGTGGCAGCACATATGTAACTGTCTCGCATGACATGAACATAGGAATCTTTACTTCGATCAGATAAGTTACCCACAGGTAACAACTGTCCCGCGCAATCTCTTGACTCGCCGGATAGACCTATTTTAAGATTGTTCCGAATGAAAGAAAATGAAGACCCTTTTGAGTAACAAACATTAATCTACGGCTGTGCTACCTTAAAGTAAATCTTGCCTTTACCAGCACGTCTACTTAGCGACGGATTGGTGACCAAAATGAGCTGGTTGGTGCTGGTCAATCATTGCAGGGTATACGATACCCTCCTCCAAAAAAGGATCGAGCATCAATCAACCAATCAATCAGCTCATCCAATTATTCTTTTAGAGAAACCAGCTTTTCTATCTAAAAACCCATTAATTCGGAAATCTGAAAAGGGAACCCCGGCGAAAGCTGAACTTTTTCCATTTCTTCCTCTGATCCATTTAAAATCAACAAAATCCGATAAAAGGGCGCTATGCAATGTTCTCCTCAGCCTCTTTTTCCACGCATTTTTTTTTTTCATAATTCTGAAAGGGAAAATTAATCAAAAGGGGAGAGGAGGAATCAGCCTTGGATGCCAAAGGGAAGAAGAAGGCACGGACGAGGCCTTCGCCTGGAAAAGAACCTTCCTCGCTTTCGCTGTTAACTTTGACTTTAGCTTTTCGCCGCCAAGATTCCCCAAGGTGACAAGCAGAATCCACCTGCGGAGGAGGGACGGCACGGCGAGGCCTCAGATTCTCCTTCATGTGGGAAGCCCATCTCGAGCCGAGCCGAGCCGAGCCGAGCCGAGCCGGCGGCTCCAGCGGGGTTGGCTTTTTGACAGGGAAAGAGTCAAGTGGGGGCGAGCGGCCACAGGAGAGGTGCTGTGCTGTGCTGCGCTCTGTTTCATCGATGTTTTTGTGGTCGATGCTCGCCCGTCCCCCCCGTCAGTGGCGAACCATTTTCTGTTTCGCTTTTCGTCTTTTGGGTTAAACGTGATTTAGAGGATGTTTACGTGGTAAGTTGTTGCCCATTAGGACACTGCTGCATCCGTTGACATCAGCGTCCGTGTCTGAACACGGACGCTCGAACGGGTTATCATGGAGGGGAGGTTCTGTACGTGTAGTGCTGGAACTGGGCTCGAGTCATGCTGCAAAATGCTTGGTCTCCCCCTCTCCCTCTTTTTGGTTCCATTATCTTTGGCCGAAGGGGGCATGGGGGGGAATCTCGGTCACCCACCATTGAAATTGCTATCAATCTCCAAAGAATCTTAGCAGAAGCCAACCCCCCTTTCTCTCTGACTCTCTCTCCCACTCCCACAGCATCATCTCTCTCTCTCTCTCTGGTTCGTTTCAACTTTCTACGATGATTTTTTATTCTCTGGACTAGATAACTTTTTGGGGCTTTGGGGAACGACACACGTATTAATCTAAGACAGTAGAGGAAGTCCACACGACTCGTGGGACAGCGAGGCTCGGTGATTTCCCCTTTTTGGAAAGGCAACCCCACTATACATGTTCGAATATATCAAGTTGTGGAACCACCGAAGGGTAAACAGACAAGGGCATGGATGACAATAGTTTTTACGACTTTTTGATGCCATTTGGGCACTTGATCGCACTCGATGCTTAAAGTTTATGGCTTTCGATGCAATTTCTCCACCCGTAGATCCACGTCATTTTAAAGTAGTCAGAAATAATCGAGAATTCATCGTGGCGATTAACCCAGTTTATTTGCGTGATTTACTTTGGAGCATGATCATATAGACCCAAGTGCTTGATATGAAACCTAATTGGAAACAAGAGGATCGAACCATACTAAATATATTGCTCTAGCGGTCATCATGAATGTAAATCTCTTAAAAACTTTTCGCATTTCATGTGGGACTTGGGGCATTACCAAGCCGATCATTCTATTGCATTGTTCTCGGCAGATGGATCAGCATAAATCAAACCACCCCGTAGAGTAAAGTGGGAACCAATTATCATTTATTTATTAGCTACACGAGATGAAGTCATCATCGCTTCAGCATATCGATAGCAATTAAATGCCATCCCATGTACTTGCTCTCGAGGCAAGCCGAGTCCATGTCTAATACCATTTGTAATGGCTAAAACCCTAAAAGAATATTAGAGTAAAAAGGGAGAATTATTTAAAAAGTTATAAACATATTGCAATTGTGTCAATTCAATCATAAACATTTAAAAATTATGTCAATTAGTTCATTTGTCGATTTTGGTGACGAATGATGATGAAGACAATTCAATCATAAACATTTAAAAATTATGTCGATTCATTTCATTTGTCAATTTTGGTAACGAATGATGATGAAGACAATTTTTAATAATATTTTATCTTTTTTTAATTTTCTTTTCTTTTCCCTCTTCTTTTTCCTATTTTTCACACATAATGGCCAAGCCGATCATTCTATTGCATTGTTCTCGGCCCATGGATCAACATAAATCAAATCACCCCGTAGAGTAATGTGGTAACCAATTATCATTTATTTATTAGCTACATAAGATGAATTCATCATCACTTCGGCATATCAATAGCAATTAAATGCCATCCCATGTACTTGCTCTCGAGGCGAGCCGAGTCCATGTCTAATACCATTTGTAATGGCTAAAACCCTAAAAAGAATACTAGAGTAAAAAGGGAGAATTATTTAAAAAGTTATAAACATATTGCAATTGTGATAATTCAATCATAAACATTTTAAAATTATATCAATTCAGTTCATTTGTCCAATTTTGGCCAACGAATGCTGATGAAGACAATTTTTTAATAATATTTTATCTTTTTTATTTTTATTTTTTTCTTTTTCTTTTCTCTCTTCTTTTTCCTATTTTTCACACATAATGGCCAAGCTGATCATTCTATTGCATTATTCCCGGCACATGGATCAGCATAAATCAAACAACCCCGTAGAGTAATGTGGTAACCAATTATCATTTATTTATTAGCTACATGAGACGAAGTCATCATCACTTCAGCATATCAATAACAATTAAATGCCATCCCATATACTTGCTCTCGAGGCTCAAGTCGAGTCCATGTCTAATACCATTTGTAATGGTTAAAACCCTAAAAAGAATACTCAAGTAAAAAGAGAGAATTATTTAAAAAGTTATAAACATATTATAATTGTGTTAATTCAATTATAAACATTATAAAATTATGTCAATTAAGTTCATTTGTCCAATTTTGGCCAACGAATGCTGATGAAGACAATTTTTTAAT
Organism: Eucalyptus paniculata subsp. matutina; assembly: GCA_017140255.1. Classification (NCBI taxonomy): domain Eukaryota; kingdom Viridiplantae; phylum Streptophyta; class Magnoliopsida; order Myrtales; family Myrtaceae; genus Eucalyptus; species Eucalyptus paniculata. The sequence goes on from CM029445.1 coordinate 33,315,621, forward strand.
AATATTTTATCTTTTTTTTACAATTTTTTTAATTTTTTCTTTTCTCTATTTTTTTCCTATTTTTCACACATAATGGCCAAGCCGATCATTCTATTGCATTGTTCTTGGCACATGGATCAGCATAAATCAAACAACCCCGTAGAGTAATGTGGTAACCAATTATCATTTATTTATTAGCTACACGAGATGAAGTCATCATCACTTCAGCATATCAATAGCAATTAAATGCCATCCCATGTACTTGCTCTCGAGGCGAGCCAAGTCCATGTCTAATACCATTTGTAATGGTTAAAACCCTAAAAAGAATACTCGAGTAAAAAGGGAGAATTATTTAAAAAGTTACAAACATATTATAATTGTGTCAATTCAATTATAAACATTTTAAAATTATGTCAATTCAATTTATTTGTCCAATTTTGGCCAACGAATGTGATGAAGACAAATTTTAATAATATTTTATCTTTTTTACTTTTTTTTCTTTTCTCTCTTCTTTTTCCTATTTTTCACACATAATGGCCAAGCCGATCATTCTATTGCATTGTTCTCGACACATGGATCAGCATAAATCAAACAACCCCGTAGAGTAAAGTGGTAACCAATTATCATATATTTATTAGCTACACGAGATGAAGTCATCATCGCTTCAGGATATCAATAGCAATTAAATGGCATCCCATGTACTTGCTCTCGAGGCGAGCCGAGTCCATGTCTAATACCATTTGTAATGGCTAAAACCCTAAAAAGAATACTTGAGTAAAAAGGGAGAATTATTTAAAAATTTATAAATATATTGCAATTGTGTCAATTCAATCATAATGATTTTAAAATTATGTCAATTCAATTCATTTGTCCAATTTTGGCCAACGAACACTAATGAAGACAATTTTTAATATTTTATCTTTTTTTTTTTTTTTATTTTTCTTTTCTCTCTTCTTTTTCCTATTTTTCACACATAATGGCCGGCCACTGCTAGTGAAAAAAATGAAAAAGAAGAGAGAAAAAAAAATAAAAAGGAAAATACAAATAAAATATAAAATATTAATAAAAATTATTTGTGGGTGAAAAATAGGAAAAGAAGTGAGAAAATACAAAAAGAAAAGGAAAATAAAAATAAAAATAAATTATTCATAAAAAGAAATATTTATTAAAAATTATTCAATATCGGCGTTGGTTGGCCACCAAAATCGATTTAGATGGATGAATTTACGCGAATTTCAAAATGTTCATAACTGAATCGACAAAAAAAAAAAAAAAAGAATTTAGAATTGAATCGACACAATTATAATAAGTTTAAGATATTTTTTTATATTTCTTGCCGTGTGAAAACCTTGGAGCAGCGTTAGGGCATATGTTACTTAGCACTGACTGCCGCGACTCCACGTGGAGACGTGAGGTTAACATCACGGCTGCAACAAAGACAAGAATAGAAGTTTAGCACACCAACGTTTTGTGCTTGTTATATTGGGCGAAAGAAACGCACGAAACCGTCGAGCGTCAACTCGCGACTTTCTTTTAAAATTTTCAGAGTTCGAGTTGGAATTCGCGTGTGCAAGCACAAGCAAAATAGTGAGGCAAGGATGATGTCGACGGATCGTTTGGACCGGAGGGGCGGGAGGCTCTTTCCGAAACCGTCGAGCGTCAACTCGGGACGTTCTTTTAAATTTCTGCAGAGGTCGAGCTGGAGTTCGTGTGTCCAAGCAAAAATAGTGAAGCAAGGATGACGTCGACGGATCGTTTGGACCGGAGGGGCACGGGGGGCTCTTTCTCGTGCCATCAGATTACATCAGTTAGCGTGAAAGTTAGGCTTTGGGGGATCAAGAGTCGTGTGCCGTCGGATCCAATATTGAAAGAAAGGGAATCTCTCTTTTCGACGACATCTTCCGCTTTGCCTTTTTCTATCGTGTCTTTGAGACAACTTCTCGTATTGGCTGACTGGGCTTGTGGGTCTGATTCGTCTGGAAGCTCAACCATCGTCACCATCACCTTGATTTTTAGACAAAAGCACCACGAGCATTCGAGAAGTGGGTTTTGTCTTCACGTAGCTTTCTTTTTAAATTTTTTTTTCTGGTCTTTATGTAGCTTTCAAAGCAAAACTTACGTGCTCATGTCAAAGTGACGGGCGAAAACCGGCCTACAGATCTTTGTAATTAACAAATGTGTACGATCCGGCCAAACCTTTTGAAGGGTTCTTCCTTTTCTTGTCACGGAAAAGGATATACAAAGGCGGCCCAATTGACGATGCAAATCTCCACTTATAATTATCTCGATGAATATGCTCGATGGATATTCTAGAACGCAAGTTTTAATAGCTATTTTCGAGATAAAACATCAGAACATTTGAATAAGAAATGGTTCTACAAAAGTCTAATTAGGTTAGATACATGAGCTCGATGTATATCTGTCTGGCGGTATCATTTATTTCTTCTCAACTTGGTGAGCATGATTAATGGTTATTGGTAAGATGGTGTCCGAAGAAGGCGTGCAGGTCGGCTGACTTCCGGGTCTTCCTTCCCCCACCACTTGTTTTCCCAGGAGAAAAATAAGATTTTCCATGAGATAAACAAAATTTCACGAGCCACAGCTGTTCATTAAATCTTTCAGGCTTGGATGACGTTATTTTTTCCTTTATTAAAAAAAGATTTCTAAATAACCCGTGAGCCATAGACAGAACGAGTCGGAAAGTACGGAAAATCCAGGAGACGATATCGAATCCGATCTAAACGAATGAGGTTTGTGGTTGCAACTAGTGCCTCTTGAAGAAACTCTAGAGAAGGGCGATCTGACTTTGGTGATCGAGGGCGGCTCTTTCCAAAAGTGAGATGTCGCTGACGTTCGTGCGAGTAAATCTACTGCACACTAGCTAAACAACGCCTTCTTTAGTCAATTCATCCATCGATCTGCAAGCGCTTTCGTGTAATTACAAAAGCTAGCAAGCCGTCACGGAGAGAGCGACCGTTTGTACATTTGTTAATTCACCGACCCAGAGAGCATTTTCGCGCGAGTCCGGTCGCGGACAGACCGTCCACACTGACATTAGAAAACCCCGATGCGCTCGTGATTCGTCCTCGAGAGGTTAAAAGATACTGAGCCGTGACGAAGGAAGACAAAGAGATTGGGAGAGGGAGAGGAGGAGGGATCGCAATTATAATACAGCAACTGTCATTTTTCAGTAAACAAACCGTCAACTATTGGCGTGCACGTTTCCGAGTGTCTCCCGGCATATAGAAATCTTCCTCGAACTAAAGTCCGGGTTTGTAGCAAATTTATGTCATAAGAATGCAACTTTTATGTGATATAAGCGATACGTTGCTTGTTTTTGCAGGACCTTTTGCGAAAGAGCGGTGCTAAAATGGGAGATTCCCTACTCCAGACCCAAGCCAGTGATTTATGGGGAAAAGCGTCGAAAAATCCTAAATATATTGTATTGGTGTAAGTTTAATACTAAACCTTTAGACGATACCATTTTAATAATAAATTTTTGACCTAATGTCAATTAAATCATTTTGACTAATTTAGGCCAAATATTACTAATGTGAACGCTGGCCAGTTTATGTGGCACTGTCAATATTGATGTGAATAATTTTGTAATAATATTTTAATTTAAAAAAATAAATTATTTTATAATTTTCTTTTTTTTCCTCATCCTTATTCTTCCTTTTGCCAATGACCAATCACCAGCCAAAGGCGATGGTCAGGTTGGCTTTGCCTAGGCGAGGCTCTCTACCGCTTGCCATAGGCGAGGGCTCTATCACTAGATCTAACGAGGCCTGATGAGGTTCGGCCTCACCCAGGCTAGATTTGGCGAGTCCGACCCTCAATGGGCATCGGCCTTGCCTAGGCCAAATCTAGCAAGGGAAGCCTTCGCCAATGCTCACCCTTGCTCAATCGAGCCTTGCCTATGGTGGGCAACAATGAGCCTCACCAAATCAGGCCAACTCGGCCATGGCGAGCCATTGCCTTGGCAAGTCACCAACAAAAGGAAAAAGAAAAAATGAGAAAGAAAAAATAATAAAAATAATATTATTAAAAATTATTAATGTCAGCGTTGATGGTGTCACGAAAGTCGATTGGCATCCACATCACAATATCTGACTAAAATTAGCCAGAGGATTGAATTAACATTATGTCAAAAATTTTAGGACTAAATGGCATCATTTAAATGTTTAGGACTAAATAGACACTAATGAATAAATTTATGAATTTTTTGACACTTTTCCCTCAATTTATGGGACGAGTGCCTTATGTAATTTAGATTGTGAGTAAATAAATGAAATTTTCACGGTCGGCTGATTTTACAAAAATATTAACTGATAATTGTTTTAGGGAAAACCATTGACTTTACGATTGTCAATGTAACTATTGATTAAGGATAATTAGGACATTTGAGTTGCTCACCGATAGGGCTTCTAAGTTTACGAACTGGGAAGGAATGTTACGATCATGAAGTTAAGTTACTAAGAAAGAAAAGGTTGAGGATAAATTCATGGGGATAATGATTATTGTGAAAAGTTACAAAGGGTTAGGATATTCATTCGTACAACACTTTGTGGTATATTATTACACATTAAGGATGGTTATTGTCTCGTCATTTACAAGTACTAATAGAAAAATTACAATTATGGAATACAATTACTAAGTATGTTATCATCACTTATGATGTGTTTGTTTTGCAAAAAACGAATTATTTTGAAAATATTTTCCCAAAAATGATCTCTTATAAGTCTCACATCAACGAAAAACGGAAAATATTTGTATCATTCATGAAAATATTTAGACATAAATTATTGTCAATAATAAAAATATTTTTCATTGATTAATTATTTCAAGCAATTTTTTTTTCTATTGATTTGTGTATAGATTATATAACCAAAGTATGGTGTGTCAGGAATTATTGTCCCCATAGCCAAACCGAGGGGAAAAGTGCCAGAAAAGCCTTAGACCTAGTCATATACCTCATATTGATGCCAATTTAGTTCTAAACTTTTTTATCTAATGCAAATTCAATCATTACGACTAATTTTAGTCGGAGATTGTTGACATGCACACTGACCGGCTGACATGGCACGGTCGATGTTAACATTGACAATTTTTAATAATTTTTTTAGAATTTTTTTTTTTTTGTCTCTTTCCTTTTTTTCCCCTTCTCCAAATGTCCCATTTGTTAGGGAAAGCACAAGTGACCGGAAATGCTGGAATAGTTGCGATAAGAACAAGCTACTAGTAAAATCGCCTACCCTGTTGAACGAGCATTCACCATGCATGTAAGTCCCAAAAAATTGATGTTGATGGTACCAAGGCAACGTAGGGAAGCGACTGAACAACAATGAAGACATTGCGGAATGAAGTAGGGGAGAATGTTACAAACTAAAGTGACAAGGATTCTCCGTACTCACGTAACTTGTGAGTGAAGTTTGGGGTTATTAGGTGAAGAGTGAATGATGCAAAAAGGATAAATACAACTAGCTCATGGGAGTCTCCCCCCCCCAATGGCTAGCTCATGGGAGTGACGCTATGACACTTGGTGCTAGTAGTTCTATGATAAAATAGTTATATCTCTATAGAACTTTGAATGCAGGGTTAGCCTCTCATTTACAAATTGATCAGGGTTGATACTACTCTCCTGAAGAGGCCATGGCAAATTGAAACCAATTGTCATGTTAAAAGCATTCTACTATATTGCTCGATGGACTAGATGCCTACGATTCGGTAAGAGGATGTGATTCGCCATATTATTCTTAGGAACAACTAGAAAAGGAAAGCTAGATTGGTGCTCTTGTCTTGCCAAGCGTTGCATGGGCTATTCCATAACTAAGGAATTGCCACCCCGTGACACATGCAAAATGGTATGTATAATTGGGTAGTGGTCATGATAAATCCATGGATTCAAGTGATTTTCTTAGATGAAATTATTTTAAAAATTAACATTTATAATAAATTTCTCTACTTTAAATGTTAGTAATAAACCAAATTTTCACTTTTTAGGTCCATAGTCTTTCGGGTGATTGTACTTTTGCCCTCGAATTATGAAAGAATTGATTTTAAGAAAGACTCAAATTCCCATTCAATTTATGATGGTTATAGGCTTCACTCAAGCCTATCAACTAGGAGTATAAGGTGAACAGGCGGTTGATAGGCTTGAGCAAAGCTCCACTCACCTTGCAGTGGTTTTGAAGCCACTCCATCTCACCTCAAGCACAGAAAATTATTATACTCATCTACCCAATGGTAATTAGGAACGTTAGCACTAACATGATGTCTACCTTCACCACCAATAGGTCCCTCGATTCCCACCTAAGCTTTTCTTCTTGGGTGAGTAAGAGTACGAGGGTGACATTGCGGGTTTCCCACCTCAGGATGGATCTCCCGCCTGTTTCTTCTTCTTAATTTTTCTTTTTCACTTTTTAGGTCCATAATCTTTTGAGTGGTCATACTTTTGCCCTCAAATTATGAAATAATTTGATTTTAAGAAAAACTCAAATTCCTATTCAATTTATGATGGTTCAGAAGAATTGGTACATAGCTATGTGGTTTATAGGCTTCGCTCAAGCCTATCAACCAAGGGCACAAGGGCACAAGGGCACAAGGTGAGTAGCCGGTTGATAGGTTTAAGCAAAGCTCCATTCACCTCACAGTGGTTTTGAAGCCACCCTACCTCACCCCAAGTTCAGAGAACTATTATTGTTCCCTACCTAGTGATAGCCAGTACCTTAACACTAGTGTGCCTTCACCACTAATAGGCCCTTCAATTACCACTCAAGTTTTTTTTCCTAGATGAGTGGGAGTATGGAAAGTAACATTACAAGATCTCTCACCCCCAATGTGGATTTCTCACGTGTTTCTTCTCCCTATAACTTTTTTTTTTTTTCACTTTTTAGGTCCATAGTCTTTCGGCTGGTCGTACTTTTGCTCTCGAACTATGAAAGAATTTGATAGAAAATAAAGACTCAAAATTCCATTTAATTTATGATGGTTCAGAAGAATCGTTACATAGCTACTGGTTTATTTCAATGAAATTTTACTGAAAATTCCCCATACTTAAAGATAAAATCACACAGAAGCCGTAAAAAATGACGAATGGAGAGAGTATATTCGATTGAATTGTCCATTAATTACCAATTATCTTCAAAAAATTTATTGCTCCTCCAGGGTTGATACAATTGATTGAGACATATCGCAATATTTCGAATTTCATCATTGGAAATTGCCCATTCAAATTTCACTAACTACGTTCCAGTGCTCCGAATCAGAGTCATCTCCACAGGTGAAAGGTTGAGACTTAAATTGTTCATGCACTTGACAGGGTATTTCACGAACACTAGGTAACCACGTGGCAGCCCGCGTTACGTGAAAGTATGGTGCTATATAACAGCGATTAAGAACTTTTAGCCACGTGAATCATACGTTTTTACTCCAGCCAACCAACGTAATAGCAACGTCAGCATCTCTTCCATCGCAGCCGTTAGATAATTGAAGACGATGATCCGGGCGGCGTAGTCCAACGGCTACGATTATACAGATCGCTAACCCTGGAACTCGAACAAGAACAGGAACAGGAACAGGAAACGTCAACTCGACTCCGCGTGGGAAGCCTCTGAAGAAGCGTTTGACTCGAGTAATACAATAACTTCAACGATTGGCCTCATTAATTTTTCGGAAGCGATGGCGATGACGACCTAAGCATCCGGCAGCACTCAATTGACTTCCCAAAGAAGGAAAGGCGGTAGAAAAAAAAAAAAACAAAAGAAAAAGAAAGGAAAAGAAAATTCGAAAAAATATGAAAATATTATTGAAAATTATTTACATCAGCATCGTTCATGCCATGTAGGCTAACCGGTATTCATATCAATAAAATTAGTCATAATTACTAAATTGACACTAAATCAAAATATTTAAAACTAAATTGGCACTATTATAATAGGTTTAACATTTTTATGACACTTTTCCCTAATTTCACATTTCAATATTGAATTTTATCAAAAATTGGTGTACGCAGGTACTCCCTGGTGTTCCTCTCTATCTTCAATCCTCCATGCTAGTGCAAGCCATATTATTGCGCACATCCTAAGACATCTTGCATGATGTGACACTGTGTACCACACGAGCAACCCTTAGCACGCACAAGTCGATTACAACTTAGAATTGGCTCATTTTGCAAAACGCATTGGCGTAGTTGCGCCGCGAGTCATGGTCCCTGCTCATGAGACCCAAATCATGGCTCGATGGACCGAAACGTGCGCGAGGTCTCTGTCTGGAAAGGCCCCTACTTACAGCAGCTCGACGCCATTCGAGCAATCAAAACATTTTGCGTGTGCACGCAAGCGAGGTGTGAGTGTCGCGAAAAGGCCATTTCACTCGCGCCCCGCGATCTGCTACGTTGCCGTCGCTAAAAGCTCCGCCAATGATCAAAGATGAATATATTAGGCATCAAAAGTTTTGCTTCCGCGTGTCATGTTATTGGCCAGCGTCCGATACGGCGCTTCGTGAGACAAAAGTTATAGAAAAATGCCTAGAGAACGGCATCGTCACTTTGTGAAAGGTGACGATTCCCTCCTAACCACACATCTCCAAGTGTATTGTCTGGCAATAGATTTTGTATGGTCTCGTAGTAGATTTTATTTACAATTAATTTGGAGATGTGTGATGAGGATGGTACTATTACTTTGTGGAAAGTGACGGTATTGTCCTCCAAGCGTTGCTCGAAGTTATATTATTATTTTCCTTGCTCTTCTTCCTTATAATATGTCCTTGGGAGCTCAAGGTTTGCGTATATATGTGAACGGTCGATCGCCAACTCAAGGGTCTCATCACCAGGTGAGCATCAGAGCATTGAGGACGAGAGTGAAGAGGGCCACGCCGTGCCGATGAGGAGCTCTTCCATGGTGTTCCCAACTGAAGAGGGAGGAGAAGGGGCCGCTCCGAAGACCCTCAGGAATCATCTCTCCGCCGTCGTGGCTTTCCTGAGAAGAGTGAACGGCGAGCATGACCTGAGAAGAGTGGTACATGGTATCAAAGTCGGGATCGCGCTCGTTTTGGCCTCAATTGTGGCCTTTATCACTCCCAGAGCACAAAATATTCGAAACAGATGCCGTGTGGGCTGTCATGACCGTCGTGGTCATGTTCGAGTTCTATGCAGGTTTGGTACCCCGTTATTTTGCTATGGACTAATGAACTTCCGTGCTCGTGATGTTTGTTTGGCGCGAGTTCTAATGAGATTGATTGGACGATTATCAGGGGCGACACTAAGCAAGGGATTGAACCGTGCGGCGGGGACTTTATCGGGTAGTATGTTGGGGTGCATGTCGGCAGTCTTGGCTAAACTTATTGACGGCGAGGTCGGGAAGGACATTGGCGTTGCTACCGCGATATTCATCTTTGGTAAGACATTCAAAATACCGAAATAAACGCAATGACGAAACACAATATATTAGCTAGGAAGTTTACATGAAGTTAGCCATCTTTAAGCGTGTCGTGAATATAGTGTGCTCTTGCTTATATTGCATATGTCCTACGTGCTCTTACTGCAAGCATGCGTTTGCGATATTTCGATAGTTGAAAACAATTTTGATCGAGGTTCAATAAAATGCTAAATCTCAGGTGCCGCGGCTACATATGTTCGATCGATTCCTTGCATAAAGAGGAAGTACGACTATGGTGGCATGATCTTCATCCTCAGCTTCAGTCTGGTGGCCGTATCCGGCGCCCAACTCGAAAGATCCAAAGAAATCTTGAAACTGCCGCCGAGCGCCTCGGGACGGTCATGATAGGGTTTGCGGCCTCCATTTTCACGAGCTTGTTCATCTTCCCTATTTGGGCTGGTGACGAACTTCACGTGTCTATCGCCTCCAAATTCGAGCACCTTGCTTGTTCGATGGAAGGTAATCAAATCGTGACTACGTTAGCAGTACTATTTTAGCACTGTTCATGACATGGGGCTTGTAATGTCACGTATGGTTGACTTTTATCTGTTGACTTTAATGGCAGGAGTATTGGATACGTACTTTGATGCGGTGGCCGATAAGGAAAGCAAGGGTGACGGAAGCTGCAAAAGCTGCAGACCGGTTCTGAATTCGAAAGCAAAGGACGAGTCTCTGGTAAGTCTTCTTTCCCCTCTTTAATTTAACTGGGTTGGTTCATCTCAAACTTACTCTAGCATGCTCCCTCAAACTCGAGGATTTAGCAAATAATCTATAAGAAAATTTTAAAATAAGAATCTTAAATATCCTCATTTTCTCAAATGAGGACCTGAAGTAAATATAATTTCAAATAAGGACTTGAAATGGCTAAATAATCTCAAATAAGGGTGTGAAGTTGAACTTATTTCAAATGAAGGCTGAACCTCTTAGAATGAAAGGCCATTTTTGTCTTTTAATTATTTTTTTCTATTTATTCTTTTTCCTTCTTCCTTCTTTTTTCCCCTTCCCTCCGCCGGCCATGTTGGAGGTTGCTGGGCTTAGGTGAGGACCACCCTTGCCAACGTTGGGCAAGGGTCACCCTCGCCTAGGCTAACAAGGGCAGCCCTTACTGTGTTGGGCGGGGCACTTCTCACCAAATCTAGCTAGGGCAACCCTCACCCTCTCTAGCACTAGCGAGGGTAACCCTCGCCTAATGCCAGGCAATGCTCATCAACCAAGGCAAGGGAGACCCTCACTTGATGCTGATGAGGGCAAGAGCAACCCTTGCACAATGTTGGTGAGGGCAACCCTCGCTAGCCCAAGCAAGTCACTTGACGCCGGTGAGGGTAACCCTCGTAGAATCGCCCTAGCCTTGCCCTTGCCTAAGGTAGACGACCTCCACTAGCCATCGACGATGATGGCTGGCAAAGGGAAAAGAAGAAAATGAAAAAAGAAAAGAAAAATAATTAAAAAAATGTTACAATTCTTTTACCAAAATACCCTTTCTCCGATGATCGGAATAGTTCACCGGTCAGCCAAAGGTCCTTATTTGAGACGATTTGGCCACTTCATGTCCTTATTTGAAATAATTTGATCACTTCAGGCCATTAATTGAAATAAAGTCCATTTGGGATTCTTATTAGAGAAAATGAGGGCACTTTGAACCCTTATTTGAAATTTTCCCTAATATGTGACATTTTATAATACCACTATCAACTATTTTAAAAATTTAAGTTGTTAGATGAATCCATAATTTAATACTTTACTATTCTAGCACTCCTCCTTTAAATTGTTAGATGAAAGTATAGTTCAATATTTTACTATTCTAGCAATCCCTCTCATGTTTAGTCTATTGATAGGGTCTAGAAAGATTTGAATTTAGGATTTCTAACTCTAATATCATGTGAGATTTTGCAGTATCAATACAAACTATTCTAAAAGTTCAAACTATTATATTAAAATGTGATTTAATATGTTATTGCAGGCAAATTTTGCAAAATGGGAACCGTGGCACAGGAGGTTTGGGCTATTTTATCCATGGGACAAGTATCTAAAGGTCGGAGAGCTTCTTAGGGAGCTAGCAGCCACCATTGTTTCACTTGATGTTTGTGTTCAATCTTCTAGGCAGGTACAAAAAGCTTAAACCGTCACATATATATATACACATGTAAATAAGAGAATAATAAGATGTTTTCATTAGAAAGCAATTGAAAACATGGAATATAAACGTGAAGTAATTCTAACTGAAAATGCGGTGATCCATATTTCTCGAGGCAGTAAATGTGGTGTGGAGTCAAGTTTATCTCCTGCCGGCATTAAGACCCGAGAAGCGGACTCTGTCTTTCGCTTTCAAATTTAGAAGTCCTTCCTCTGATTTCGAAAGCTTTTTTGTCTTATTATACGACAACTCCATGTTATCAGCCGGCCGGTGACCTAAGACAGTCGATCAAGGAACCTTGCGAACTGGTTGCGTCATCCCTCGCGAGGACTCTTCGGGAGCTTGGGGAGAGCCTCATGCAGATGAGAAGGTCCCAATCGGATGCACTGGTCTTGCGAAAGCTCAGGTCGTCATGGCTTGTACTGAGGCTCTACATGTCTCCCTCCAAGCTCGAGAATGCCTGCAACTCAGGCGAGGATCTCGCTGTCTCGAGCTTCGTGTTCTTACTCACAGAGATGGTGGAGAAGCTGGAACGGCTGGCGAATGAGGTGGAAGAGCTCGGTGAGCTCGCTAAATTCAAGATTAATGATATGTAGTCGGAAATATTCGGGGGGAAGCATGCTAGAAGCACCATAAATTGTGTACAGCGTTCACTTTAGTGCCAAAAGTCTTCATCAGCTCATATAAATGTCAAATTGATGCGAAAACAATCACCTAAGTGCCTCTAACAGAAAATTCCGGCCAAAATAATTAAACGGTTTTATAATTAAAAATTTAAAGTAAGTTGACATATTTGTATTAAAAACCAGTCCACGTGGACATGCAAAACGACGTCGCACAATCCGACGTGGCTGGCTGCCTAAAAACAACGCCATTTCTTTCTTCTCTCTCATTCAATCACACATAGAGACAGCCTTCTTCCTTCTTCTGAGATTTTTGCCCATGGCAGTTATCGACGCATCCTCCCCGACGCAGAGGATGTTCCGCCACCTGATTTGAGATGCCCCGGGTACGTCAAACACTACATCTATCGTATTTAATTTATATTTTATTAATTTATTCGCAAGCAGAAGCATAAAAAAATGATTGAACATGTCTTATCATTATTTCACATACTTAATGACATACATATGCATCACTTACATTAAAACATCACAAGACAAAACGCCTAGGAAGAGTTCAGTAACTCCTATCTCCACTATCATATCCCCGCTCTCAAAAGCCTACTTACACAACACCGATCTAACATCTAAGGATCACTAACATCCCCCAACATTGGCTCATCGACAACATCATCGGGAGGACTATCAAAAATCGTGTACTAGGTTACATATCGATGGGGAACATACTTGGTAAATCTTATGTTGACCCATACTATGGTAGTACACTTAGTATACATAAAAGCCAAATTAGGCAACACAACATCCTCATACATATACTCAATATGTATCGGGGCTCCAAAAAGCGGTGATGGCAGAAGGGGTATCCTACTTGTCTAGGAAAATAAAGGAATGAGCCAAAGCTTAGCAAGTGAAATTTCTAAGACCCTATTTGATAACAGGCTAAATAATAACTATTTCTATTATTTTGTTCCCCGGAACAAAAAAAGAATAGAAATCCATTTAGCAACGTTTTTATTTACAGAATAAATTTGGAACATAATCAAGATGTAAAAAAAAAAAAGTTGCTTATTTATTCCTAAGAATAACTCAAGAATCAAGCAATTTTCATTTTCTTTCTTTCTTTTCTTCTTCCTCTAGCTGGTTGCCAACCTTGGCAATGGCCAACGACCAGCTAGACGAGAGTTGACGACCTCATTGGAGCTTCCTCCGATGAGGCTCAATCTCATTAGTGGCTAGACAAGCTCAGCCTCGCCTTAGCCTAGGAGGCTCAACCTCATACTTAATGACCTAAACACCGCAAGGTCGGCATCGTTGGAGGCTAACCTCATAATGGTTGGGTGAGGTCGAGCCTCTCTGGTGGTCGAGTAAGGCTCGAGGGCCATGATGAGGCTCCCCCGAGGCTTGCAACCTCGTCGGCTCTCATTTAACCAATCGCCAGCCATGGTTGAGGCTAGCAACCAGCTAGAGGAAGAAAAAGAAGAAAAAAAAAAGGAGAAAAATGTAATTAAATTATTAAAAAATGAAAAAAAAAATTCTTAGTCACAAAAAAAATTAAGAATAATACAAAACACATTTCTATTCCAGAAATAGAAATTTTGTATAGTTATAAATATCTTCGAATGCTCAGAAACTCGTTAATGAAATAGAACCATAAAACTATTTTTAGGCAGAAATTGTTCTCGAAAACAAAATGGTTATTAAATGCACAATAAGTCTAAAGTAGGAGTTCACCTTTGCACCCGCCCTAGCATAATAATCATAAACATTCGAAATAACATAATCAATGCATGAGCACACATCTTACCTTCTTTGCAAGTGCCTCACATGAATGCATAGTATTAGCTACTCAATGCACATGTATGGCATATAATTTCTTAATGCATTAGTATCATTTGGTGCTTTATCAACATGTATATATGTATATTCATAAGAGTGCATAATCTTGTTCACTTCTTCTCCCGAATACTCCCGAGGCATCTTAACACACAGGACATCTTATCTAACATCCGCCCATGAGATGTCCTGCCATACTCATACATAATTTTAAATGTGAGGCATCTCAACTTTGGAAACATTCCGAAATATTTCCTAAGGCATCCTAACACGAGGTAATGTCGCCACCCTCACGTGGACAACGGCTTTTTTTTTTTTTTTTCAATGTTCAATGTTATCATGCAACATTAATGTACATGAACATGTTCAACATTAACACTCAATGCACAACATTATTTCACTTAATCATTCATCGACTCAACATGTTCAACATCAACATTTTATGCATTGCATCATTTCACATAACCATCATCAAATGAACATGTTCAACATTAACATTCTATGCATATTTTTCTCAAATTAAACGAATATGCATTTATTGAATAATGATGCTTAAAATACACGAAGAACTAAGATATCAATAGAACATAAAGCATGTAAAAAAATGTTTTTTTTTTTTTTAATTCGGTAACTTCCAAATATGGTAACCTGCTAAAATCGATAACCTTGATAATAACTTGCATAAAATCAAAGCTTTAGTTTTCCTTCAAAGTAAAGCAAAACCAGAATCAATGATTTTTGTCTTGAAAATGACAAACCCATTTATGAAGAGTAGAGGAAATTAATGAGTTTACCTCATCCAAACAGAAACAAACTCAAATTTAATAAAATACAAACATGGACCTTTTTCCTTTTACTCCTGGAATTGAAAGCGAAGGTTGAAAGGAAAGCGGATAGTGATTAGTAAAGTAATGGAGTGGGGCCTTATCTTGAGAATTCTATCTCTTCAATTTTATACACGGCCATAACAAAGAATGAAAGAGGAGATGGTTAACCATGGTTAGTGAATTTAATACTCAAAGGGTGAACCATTGAATCTAATAGTAGAGACGGTAAGTGTTCCGATGGAATATCTTCATGTGGCCTCTATGTGAATAGTTTAGGCATGTGGCACATTCTTATAAGCCAAGAGAAGAGATATTTAGGAGAGATTCATATCCTTTGGCTAAGTAAAGGAGTAAGTCACCCATTGCATTACTGAAATATAAGTTAATATAGATAAAATAGGCACGACATCAACGAAGGCTAAATTCAATGTTTCACTTTGCTGATGGAGGAAAGCTAGAAATACAAATTTCAAAGCCTCGTTTGCTAATGGAAAGAGAGAGCCCAAAGAATAACTTTCCAAAGTAATTTTTACGATTGAATAACTAAGGAATCAAGGAAATTAATACATAAAAGAAAAAGTGCCCGTTCTAAATATCAATAAATCTGAAAAATATTTTGAACCTATCGGCACAACTTTATGAACATAAGTAAATAATTAACTTAGTAAATTTATAACCGATCGTTCACACATAATAGTCACATTAATCGATCGCATAAATTTCTCACACATGACATTGATTGCAACCAAATTCCTACATATTAATAAATTCAAGAATTTTCCCGATGTCACATGATCTCCCCGACCAAGTCCGATGTGAAGCCGTCACCACTCTCTTTCTTCACTACAAGGGAAACTAGGTCCTTGGCGCATGACTTAATCCCCACCTTCATTGCCTGTAACTTCCTCTTTTTCCTTCAACCTAACCACTTACTCCTCCTCCTTGGCTCACCAATTAAGGTTTCAATTTGGGGGCAAATCGGATTAGGGTTTCGATTGCAAATCAATTAGGGTTTCTATGAGATTTCTTTCAATTTTCAATTTAAGGTTTATATTTTGGGGCAAACACTGTAGACAATGTTGTTTAGGGTTTATATGGTGACTAGGCACACCGGCAAGCCACGTTAGCCAAAGAAATTAATAAAATATGGCCTCGGATTTCTGGCGACCCAAATCTTAATTGGCACTTAAGTAATAGTTTTTTTTTTTTTTTTTTTTTGAAAAAAGTGGCACTTAAATGATTAAAAAAAAAAAACTACTAAAGTAAACATCGTACACAACTTTAGGCAATTTTAATATACTTTCTCCCAAAAATATTCTTTAAGCATCAAATACCATATTAATTGTATCAAATCAAATGAGCATTTTACCAATTGTTCACACCGTGTTTCCCTATGCATATGCATATATACAAGGAAGACGATTAGAAGGAGAAAAAACCAGCGTATGGTGCTGTGATATGAACATGAAAATGGTTGAGATCGTGGAACTTCTTTCTAGTTTTTTTGTGAGTGGACAGCGTCTAATTAGAAATTCTAACCTTGTAATCTCACCAATGATGAAGTGATACTATTTGTTATTAAATATATTGGATTGCAGCCAAACAATTCATAGTTTTCGCTACAAACTTAGGCGTATTTGATAATCATATCTAGTGCTAAAAATAACAAAATTTGGCAATGACCTCACCTATGCTCGACAAATTCGAGTGAAAAGCTGGAGGCATATGTTTAAATCCCTTTAACTGCATGCAAACTGCTCAAGATCATGGCTACCTGCACAAGTCAAAGTGTCTGAATTTAATCGATTCAATGTGGCTTTGAGAGTATTTCATAAGCCTTTGGATAATCGGATCTCTAAGCTTGTATCCCTAGATTATGAATAGAAGAGTTCAGTTAATCAATTTAAGTCTTTGACAACCCTATTTATCATATTCACTTGGAAGATTCAATTAAGAGTCATTTATGTTTTAAGTAATTAAGAGAATGGTTACTTAATTCGTTCACTAAAAAAACCTCATTAATGATAATTACTTACTATATTGCTAAAACCTATCAACATGTTTGGTAGTAAATGCATAGCATTCAATGATAAATTTTCAATTACCCAAAATTTTTATTTTTATTTACACACTTAAAATTGTCAAAAGTAATTTTTAGCTCTTATTCTCAACTGGATTTTCTTAAATAGTGCTTAGGACCACCGATTAAGAAACTAATTAAGAAATTTTACAGTTGTCTATGAACTAATTACTATCATGTAATGTAAAATCAATGCTTGGTAAATCCTTTGATAGGCGACAATATTAACATTTTGTCGCCTTAGACTACACCTAAGTGCATGCTCTAATATTTTTAGCTTTTCGATGTCAATGCCTAATCACTGCTTTGGCAAATCCTTCAATAGGCGACAAGATTAAAGTGTCCTTTGGATTAGTTTGAAAAATTAAAGCTCCCTCTTCCATAAGTGGCAATGATGTTGATCAACAGTAGCCCATCCCACAACCGCATTGTTTGGCTTTTTATAAAGTTTCGTTAGGATTAACTATTGACATTGAAAAGCTACTAGTTCAAACTTCATTGCCACATTTAGAAAATAAAAAGCCCCCGAAACTTTGGGATGCTTGCCAATTCATTTGCCAAACTCATTTTTGCAAGTTTTATAGGCTCTTGCTAGGTTAGTAAAAGTGTTATGTTTGTGGAAAATATCAACGTGATGCTAGAAAACAAATATGGGTTATGAGTTCAAATATTACAAATGTGAATTTGTTTCACAAATTTGTTAGCTAAGTCATTCCTATGTGGAGGAAGCCCAATGAGTTGTAAGCTCAAAAAGAGCTTGAAACCATTTGATAAGTTATATTGAGAAATATGGTTTCTCATTATCTTTATAAAGTGGTAGCCGCAAAAGGAAATAGTAACAAGAGAAAAAGAGAAAGCAAAAAATTTGAGAGTTGGGGCAAAGTCTGATTTATATCAAACTGGCATCAAAGGTTGATTTGTGGTCCAGTTGAGCTGAAATTTTGTCAGCATGTTCATGGAGCAATTTTCTCGAATTTGAACGGTTTGATTTTCGTTTGAAACTCCCTACATCAGGTTTTTCATGGATTGATCAAAACATGCGTTTTTGGTCAAATTTATTATTGATCTCTTGTGAAATTCATGTGTATTGCCAAGAATTATATTCTTGAAGTGTTTGCTGCTATGTACCTCTAGCATTTGCTAGAGAAGAACATTGTTCACCCAATTTTGTTGATAGTGAAGAATTACGGGTGGACTCGGTCTCATGGTTTTTTATCTCCTCACATCGAGGAGGTTTTCCACATAAAAACAAAAACGTCTTGTGTTCGTATGCTTGGTATTTATTTTACTCTACTATATCGATTCATATTAGGTTTACACAAGATGGGAGATTATTTTATTCCACTACGTTAATTCGATATTGTTCGAATTGTTACTGTTATCCTATCAGAGTGGTATCAGAGCATCTATTGTTTGATTTTTCTGCCTTGTGTTAAACAATTGAAACAAATACGAGTAGAATGATTACACTGAATGGTTTGAATTATCATATTTAGAAAGGGAAGATGGAAGACATTTTATATGTGAAAGATTTTTATTTGCACGTATTTGCCGAAGAGAAACCAGAGAATAAAACTAATGCTAAATGGTCTGTATTTTATCGTCAAGTGTGTGGTTATATTAGGCAATTGATGGATGATAATGTTTTGAATCATATTATTGAGGAAACACATGCACACAGTTTATGGGATAAGCTCAAATAATTATATGCCTCGAAAAATTGGGAATAATAAGTTATTTTTTATAAAACATATTATGACTCTGAGATATCAAGATGGTACTCGTTTGATTTATCATTTAAATCTTTTCAATGAATTATAAATCAGTTGGCTACAATGGGAATCAAGTTTGATGATGAGAAACAAGCACTATGATTGCTTGGTACTTTGCTGGACTCTTGGGAGACGTTCCGAACATTTTTGTCAAATTCTACCCCAGATGGTATGATTACCATGGATTTGGCCAAGAGTAGTATTTTGAATAAATGGATGAGAAAGAAGACACAAGGATCGTCCTCTTCACATTTTGATGCCTTGGTTGTCGAGAAAAGCGGAAGGAGTCTCGAGATCCAAGAAATAGAAATAAAAGTCGAGATAAAAGTAGAGGTAAGTATAATAAATTTGCTAATGTCGAGTGTCATTATTGTTATCAAAAGAGACATATTCAGAGGTTTTGTCGCTAGTTAAAAGGAGAGAAACAAAAGGAGAAAGGTAAAGAGAAGAAAAGTGGTAATGACAGTGATGACAATGGTGTCTGCACTTAAAGAAGACTTTCTCATTATTTTTTATGGTGACGTGGTGAATTTTGTATCTCATGAGACCAGTTGGATAATTGATAGTGGTGCATCCATTCATGCTACATCTCGTAGGGATTTTTTTACATCATACAGATCAGGTGACTTTGGATCTATGAAAATGGGAAACAATGGACTAGCTCAAGCTGTGGACATCGGTGATGTGTGCCTAAAAACCAACAATGACACAAAGTTAGTATTAAATAATGTTAAACATATACCTAATATCCGCTTGAATTTGATTTCTACATACAAGTTGGATAATGAGGGGTATTGCAGCACCTTCAGTAATGGTCAATGAAAGCTCACTAAAAGTTCTCTTGTTGTGGCTAAAGGTGAAAAATATTCTTCGTTGTACATTCTAAAGGCAAAGTTGTCTACATACAAAATTAATGTAGTAGATAGCGAAGATGCAGCTAAGTTATGGTATAAGAGGCTCAGTGTTGACACCTAATTTAGGATTAATTTTTTTAGAAAATAAAATGGAGGATAATAAATAAAATAAAACACTTGGGTTTGTGGAGGGAGATTTCAAAAAAAAAAATTGAATAATGAAGCATTTTTTTTCTTATTGAACACATATCTTCATTTCAAAAAATTTAAAAAAACTCGGTTGTGTGATTTTGGAGCCTTTTTACTATTGGATGGTTGAGCAAATATTTGCAGATCTTCAACAACCTTGAGTGCTTTCACTATAAAATGCGAGGCTTCAAAACCGAGCAAAGGGGGCTTCTCTTCATCTTTCATCGAAGGAAAAAATAGAAAACTGAAAGAGAAAGAAACGAAGTGTGGGGGGCTTCTCTTCGTGAAAAAAAAAAAAAGTGAAAAGTGAAAGGAGAAAAAAAGGAAGAAGAGAGAAACGTCAAAGAAAGAGGGGGATTTCTCTTCGAAGAAAAAGAATACAAAAAGGGCAAAAAGCTTTTTCCCTTTCAGCTGAAAGTACAGCAGAGAGAAAGATAGGAGTGGACGTGCATCAGGCCAGCAAAAAAAAAAGACAAAAATGAAACGTGCCCTATTCATCTTCCCCGTGGGCTCTTCTGCTATGTGACGCCTCCCCGCTGCCAATCTCCCTCATCGGTGTCTGCTGGAGCCTCACCCCCCGTTGCTCGCTACCGCCTTGCTGTGCCGCCGTGCGCTAATATGCGAGTCGCCGGTGTCTCGCGCCTAACGCCGCACTTCTACTTCGCCCGACGAAGCTGTTGTTGTGCTGATCTAAGTTCCTCCCAAGCAACTCCCCTGTTCTGTCGTCTCTGCTGTCTATGTACTCTCTGTTGCCGAGTTTCCTTGCCACAATTGCCAACACCACAAGGGCTCGTGCTGCTGCTCCATCACCCTCCAGACGCCGCATCGCTGCTCCACTTGACAACCCGCGACGACCCGATGTTTGCTCCTGCTGCCGGTCCGCTACTTCCCTCTGCCGAAGCTCTGCCGAGACCGGACCCGAGCCAGATCTACCCAACGTTTGCACTGTGCCGGCTCCGAGCTTCCCTGACAACCTTTGCTTTGTTCGTGATCCGCCCTACCCCACTGCACGCCAAACCAACGCCTCCGCCGAGCCGCAACCCACTCCACTCGTGCCCAAGCCCGAGCACCTTTGCTGCTGTGACCAACAACCTGCTGCTGTCCTTGCTGCACCTTCATTCCACCCAAGGTCCTCCCCTGTTTTGTTGCAGGTCTACCTCGCCGGACCTCCGACGAACAGCTCGACCCCTTGGTGAACCACCATTGCAGGCTACCACTTGTGCCGGCGCCACCCCTTGAGAAAGCCGTATCAGGAATAGGTAGAATTCTTGGGCTAAATTTAGTTCGAATATTCAAACTCATTTTTTTTTTTATATATTCTAACTTGATTTGTTTTGATTTATTTTTATCATTAGGAAATTTGTCATATTAAGTTATGATAATAAAAAATATTGACCCGCGAGAAGTCGAGTTAGATTTTTATTATTTCGACTTTTTATGGCAAAATTCATGAATTACTTTGCATCATTGATTCATATTAAAATGCCATTGATTTACATTGATGGATTTTTATTTTGGCATGTTATTATTATTTGCTCATCACATATCATGCATCATATTAGGCATTTAGGTTTATACACATTTCACATTTGAAGCAACACATTTTAGTTTTTTAAGTTTTATGTAGAATTAGGATGATTTTCCTTTAATAAAACCAAAACACAAAAAAAATATAAAAAACAAAAAAAAATGTTATTTAGGTTATATAGATTTCATAATGTGCACACCACATGTTGCGCTTTAGTTAGTGGGTCATAGGTTAATGCTTTAATATTCTCGTCGTGTAATTTTTTAATAAAAAAGGCCGGAGATTAGTATTGCATCATTATCTTTTAATAAGAATTATTAAGTCATTTAAAAAAGAAAACACAAGAAGGTCATTTACTTGGTTAGTTAATAAATTAGTTTATAATTAATCCCATTTCATGTCATCCTTGTTAGTGTAGGTTGCATATGTGTAATAAAAAAAATCATAAAAAATCATAAAAAGAGCATGCATATAGAATTACCACGTCATACATCTCATATCATACAATACATGCATATTTAAGATTATATAAACTAGATTGCATACATATAGTGATAGTTCAAGTTATGCCATATGAATCGCATTTCATATATCATTAAAGTAAAATTCATGCATATTAAGTTTAGATTAAGATTGCATAATAATAAAAATTAGGTGTCATGTCATTTAGAAATCATGTTTAGGGCATGCATTTTTATTATCATTTTGGTTTATTGAATGTTATTTCATTGATCGTGCACATGCATGAACACCATTTGCATATTAGTATCTTAGGTTAAAATTGATCATACTGGCTGCAAAATATTTTTTTTGAAATTAAAATAAAAAGGTACCGAGAAGGCGTTAGACTAATCTAGCGTAATCATATCCCCGGATTTATTGAATCTCTAGTTCGCAAAAAATAAAGTATTCTCCCATACTTTGTTTGGGTTTCTAACCAACCCTAATTGGTTAGTGGTGACTCCAAATTAAGTATAATTGCATGTTTAAATAGATTAATTTCTTAACATCAAGTCACGATTTATAGGACTTGGGAGGGTCCGTGCCAAGTCTTCGAACTTAGTAATCATTAGCCCTTTCGAATAATTCACCTTCAAAAAAAATTTGGGAATGTTTGGCATAAGAGGCTCAGTCACATCAGTGGGAAAGGTTTGTCAATATTGGCCAAGAAGACGTTCCTTTTATGATTGAAAAATTCAGCGCTAAAGAAGTGTGCTCACTATTTAGCAGAAAAACAGAACAGGGTTGCATTTAAAAGCTCCAATCCTTCAAGAAAGTCAAGTATACTAGACTTAGTGCATTATGATGTTTGCGGTCCTATGAAAACAAAATTATTTGGTGGCTCTCTTTATTTTGTTACCTTCATAGATGACTTATCAAGGAAAATTTGAATTCATACCTTGAAAAATAAATATCAAGTGTTAGATGCTTTTAAGCAATTGCAAATTTCAATTGAGAGACAGACTAGAAAGAAATTTAAATGCATCATAATTGATAACATGGGAGAGTATATTGGATCTTTTGATGAATATTACAGACAACAAGGTATTCGACATCAAAAGACACTTCCCAAGACGCCTCAGTTAAATGACTTAGCTAAGAAAATGAACAAAACACTGGTTGAAAGAGTAAGATGCTTACTTTCACAGTCAAAGCTACCTAGATCCTTTTGGGGTGAAGCTTTAAGTACAATTGTGCATGTATTAAATCTTACTTCATGCATTCCTATTAAATCTTACTCCATGCATTCCTTTAGAGTTTCATGTTCCTAATAGAGTTTGGATAGACAAAGATGTTTCTTATGATTATTTACGTGTCTTTGGATGCAAAGCATTTGTGCATATTTCCAAAGATGAGAGGTCTAAACTTGATGTGAAAACACGACAGTGCATATTTATTGGTTATGGACATGATATTCTTGGTTACAAATTTTATGATCCGATTGAAAAGAAAATTGTAAGAAGTAAAGACGTTGTGTTTATGGAAAATCAAACAATAGAGGATATTACGAAAGCAGAGATAATTTCAGTACCACAAGTTAGTGATAATTTGGTTGATTTAGATCCAATATTCCTACACAAGTTGATGAAGAGCAAGCAGGAAGTTAATGTTCCAAATAACGCACATGTTCCTGAATATGTTGAAACAGATAATAATATTCCTAAACTAGAGGCTCAATTAGATGTTCTACTGGATGTTCAAATCTGCAAATCCATTAGAGATCAACGACCTTCCACCAGGTATTCTGAAGATGTATGTATTATTGATTGATGCAAGTGAACCAAAATGCCATACATAAGCAATAGAAGATAGTACAAAAGCAATTGGTTTGATGGTGAGATGAGATGCAGTCACTTTATGATAATCATACTTTGAATTGGTAAAGTTACCTAAAGGTAAAAGAGCTTTGAAGAGCAAATGGGTATATAGGTTGAAGCAAGATGAACATACTTCATAACCACGGTACAAAGCTAGATTGGTTGTTAAGGAATTCTGTTAGAAAAAAAGATATTGATTTTAATGATATATTTTCTCTGGTTGTGAAAATGTTTTCTATTCGTGTGGTACTAGGCTTGGCAACTACCCTAGACTTAGAAATTGAACAAATTGATGTCAAAACAGCCTTCCTACATGATGACTTGGAGGAAGAGATATACATGGAACAACCTGGAGATTTTAAAGTGAAAGGAAAGAGGATTATGTGTGCAAATTAAAGAAAAGTCTCTATGACCTAAAACAAGCACCAGGCAATGTACAAAAAGTTTGCGTCAGTTATAACAGAACAATGCTATAAAAAAGACTTTCTCGGATAACTATGTATTTGTCCAAAAAAATTTTGATGATAACTTTATTATTTTCTTGCTTTATGTTGATGATATGCTGATTGTTGACAAGAATGCTTCAAAAATTGAGTTATTAAAGAAACAGTTGAGCAAGTATTTTGCCATGAAAGACTTGGGCTTGGCCAAATAGATTTTTGGCATTAGAATTACCCAAGACAAAGATGCTAAGAAGTTGTTTTTGTTGCAAGAGAAATATATCTAGAAAATCCTTCATAAATTTTACATGGACAAGACTAAAGTGGTTAGTACTCCTCTTGCTGCCCACTTTAAGTTAAATATGAAACAAAGTCCTATGATTGATAAAGAAAAGAAAGATATGGAAAGTGTTCCATATACCTCAATTATAGGAAGCTTAATATATGTGATGGTATGTACACGCCCAAACTTAGCGTATGCAGTTGGTGTTATTAGTCGCTATTTGTCAAATCTAGGTAGAGAGCATTGGAATGCAGTGAAATGAATTATGAGGTATCTTCGGAGAACTTCAAATTTGAAACTCAATTTCGGGACCAGGAAACTTGAGTTAGTTGGATACAAAGATTCTGACTTGATAGGAGATATTGATACTCGTAAATTTACTTATGGTTATTTGATTTCTTTTGCGGATGGAGCTGTGTCATGGAAGTCAAGATTGCAGAAGTGTGTTGCACTTTCTACAACCGAAGCTGAATTTATTACAACGACTAAAGCTAGTAAAAAGATGCTATGGATGAAGAAGTTCTTAGAAGAACTTGGGTTCAAGCAAAAGAGGTATGTGTTATTTGTGATAATTAAAACGCAATTCATCTTGGTAAGAATTTATCTTTTCATTCTAGATCGAAACATATTGATATTAGATATCATTGGATAAGAGATGTTCTAAATGAAAAGATGTTGGAACTTGAGAAAATTCATACGGATCATCATATGATGACGAAGACTACCAAAAGAGAAGCTTGAACATTGCCAATTGATAGCAGGGATGGTGAATCCCTCCACATTGTCGTGAGGGGGAAATTTGTTAGCTAAGTTCACTCATATGTGGAGGAAGCCTAATGAGTTGCAAGCCCAAAAAGAGCTTGAGTCCATATGATAAGTTATATGAAGAAATAGGGTTTCTCATTATCTTTATAAAGTGGTAACCGCAAAAGAAATAGTAATAAGAGAAAAAGAGAAAGTAGAAAATCTGGGGGTTATGGCAAAGTCTGATTTATATCAAGCTGGCATCGGAGGTCGATTCGTAGTCTGGTTAAGCTGAAATTTTGTCAGCATGTTCGTGGCGCAATTTTCTCAAATCTGAACGATTTGATTTTCGTTTGAAGCTCTCTATATCAAGTTTTTTGTGAATTGATCAAAACCTGCGTTTTTGGTCAAATTTATCATTGATTTCTTGTGAAATTCATGTGTATTGCCAAGAATTATATTCTTGAGGTGTTTACTGCTATGTACCTCTAGTATTTGCTAGAGAAGAACATTATTTACCCAATTTTATTGATAGTAAAGAATTTCTGGTGGACTCCGGTCCCGTGGTTTTTTATCTCCTCACATCGATAAGGTTTTCCACTTAAAAAAAACTTTTTGTGTTCGCGTGTTTGATATTTATTTTACTCTACTATATCGATTCCTATTAAGTTTACATAAGATGGGAGATTATTTTATTCCACTGCGTTAATTCGATATTGTTCGTATTGTTACTATTCTCCCATCAAAATTGACATGACAAATTATCATTGGCTGCCTATACTTGCCTGGCTTGCTTTGGGAAACGAATCACCTCCCCTGATCCTCTCGTTGAAGAAGAAACCTAACCCAGCAACCTTGAGCATAATCTACTGGAACTTCAAAGAGGTCATTGTTTCAAGTTACTAAGTAATAAAACGGTCAAGTAGTAAAATTGAAGAACACTTGGTTAGTCTATTATGGAATCCAAAAGCGAGAAACTCACGGCTTGAAGTTATTTCTAACCGGCCAAATTTAACCTACTAGTAAAATATAAAGTAGTTTTTAGTCTATGATTGAATATGATACTGATAAAATCATGATTCCGTCAGTACCCATCTAAAACAAATTCGCACCTATTACAATAATCCTGGGAATCTGCAGTAAAAACAAGCTATTGAACACAGCTTTAATAATTACTGGGGTTTCCCCCAATGACCACATTTTTCATGTAAAAAATTTATAACCATTAAGGTTTAGAATTAAATTGACACCAATGCAATAAGTTTAGAATTTTTATAACACTTTTCCCTAATTTCACATTTCGATAGCGAATACTAAAAATTCGGTGCACCCAGGTTCTCTACGGTATTCCTCTTTTGTCTTCAATCCTTTGTACTAGCGCAAGCCACATTATCGTGCATGTCTTAAGACATGTCGCATGACGTGACACCGTGTACCACTCATGCAACCCTTGCCACACGCGAGTGGATTACAACTTTAGAGTTGGCTGATTTTGCAAAAAACCCTAAAATAGTTGCGTCGAGTCGGGTCATGGGGGTGCTCGTGAGACCAAAATCATAGCTCGATGGACCGAAACGCGCGCGAGGTTCTATCTTCAAAAGCCCTACTTGCAGTAGCTCGGCAAACGCGAAATCCGACTCCCGAGCAAACCCTGCAATCAAAACATTTTGCGTGTGCTCGCAAGCGAGATGTGAGTGTCGCGAAAAGGCCATTTCACTCGTGCCCCGCGATCGTGTTCCGCTACGTTGCCGTCGCTAAAAGCTCCGCCAATAATCAAGATTAATATGTTAGGCATGAAATGGTTTGCTTCCACGTCTCATGTTATTGGCCAGCGTCAATTACAAAGTTTCGCCATAAAAAGTTATATTATTATCTTCCTTAGTTTTTTTTTTTCCTTTTAATATGTCCGTGGCAGCTCAAGTTTGTGTATATATGTGAACGCTCGATCACCTACTCAAGGGTCTCATCACCAAGTGAGCATCGAAGCATAGAGGAAGAGAGTGAAGAGGGCCGCGGCGCACCGATGACGAGGTCTTCTGTGGTGTTCCCGATTGGAGAGGGAGGAGAAGGGGCCGCTCGGGGGACCCTCGGGAATCGTCTCTCGGCCGTCGCGGCTTTCCTGAGAAGAGTGAACGGCGAGCATGACAATAGAAGAGTAGTCCATGGTATCAAGGTCGGGATCGCGCTCGTTTTGGCCTCGCTTGTCTCCTTTGTAGGTCCGCTCTACAGGGAATTCAAGGAAGATGCCGCGTGGGCTGTCATGACCGTCGTGGTCATGTTCGAGTTCTATGCAGGTTCGGTACCCCGTTTTTTTGCTATGGACTAATGAACTCCCGTGCTCGTGATGTCGTTTGGTGCGAGTTCTAATGAGATTGATTGGACGATATATCAGGCGCGACATTGAGCAAGGGATTGAACCGTGCGGCGGGGACTTTATCGGGTGGCATGTTGGGGTGCCTGTCGGTGGTCATAGCTAAACACATTCCCAGCCGGGTCGGGAGCACCATTGGTGTTGGCATCGCGGTATTCATCTTCGGTAAGGCATTCAAAATATCAAAATAAACACGACGACGAAGCACAATTTATTAGCAAGGAAGTTTACATGAAATTAGCCATCTTTAAGCGTGTCGATATATAGCATATGTTCTACGTGCTCTTACTTCAGGCATGCATTTGCAATATATCGAGAGTTGAACAGTTTTGATCATGGTTCAAAAAAATGCTAAATCTCAGGTGCTGCGGCTACATATGCTCGGTCAATTCCTTGCATAAAAAGGAGGTACGACTACGGTGGCATGATCTTCATCCTCAGCTTTAGTCTGGTGGCCGTGTCCGGTGCCCAAACCGACAGCCCCCACGATATCCTGACGATCGCCGTTCAGCGCCTCGGGACGGTCATGATAGGGTTTGCGGCGTCCATTTTCACGAGCTTGTTCATCTTCCCTATTTGGGCTGGCGCTGAACTTCACACATCCATGGCCCCAAAATTCGAGCTCCTTGCTTGTTCGATGGAAGGTAATCAAATCGTGACTACATCAGCAGTACGATTTTAAAACTTCTCATGACCCGGCGCTTGTAATGTGACGTATGATTGACTTTTATCAATTGACTTTTATTTTTTCGGTCGAATATTTGTCGACTTTAATGGCAGGACTATTGGAGAGGTACTTTGAGGTGGGAGCCGATAAGGACAGCAAGGCTGACGGAAACTTCAAAAGCTGCAGACCGGTTCTGAATTCGAAAGCAAAGGACGACTCTCTGGTAAGTCTTCTTTCCCCTCTTTAATTTCCCAATGTGTTGTAGCCGAGTCGGTTCATCTCAAGCTTACTCTAGCATGCTGTGTTGAACTCGAGGATTTAGCAAATAATTTGTGAGATCTTATAGTATCATTATCAATTATTTTAAAATTTTAAATTGTTAGATGAAAACATAGTTTATATTTAATTATTTTAGCAATCTCCCCTCGTATTTGATCTGGTGATGGAGTCTAGGAAAATTTTAATTCAAAATCTCTTATTTTGATATCACGTGAGATTTTATAATATTATTACTAACTGTTCTAAAAACTTAAATTATTAAATTAAGGCATAATTTAATATGTTATTGCAGGCGCTTTTTGCGAAATGGGAAGTGTGGAACTGGAAGTTTGGGCGATCTTATCCATGGGACAAGTATCTAAAGATTGGAGAGCTTCTTAGGGAGTTAGCAGCCACCATTGTTGCACTTGAAGTTTGTATTAAGTCTTCTAGGCAGGTACTTCACCTGACCCTCAACCATTATGTTCTTCTTCTTCCACGAGCGTTTTTTCCCCCTAATTTCAACTGGAGAAAAGGAAGAGAAAGCTCAAATATATAATCTTTTCAAAAAGCTTAAACCGAATGAGATGTTTTCATTATTAGAAAGCAATTAAAAACATAGTATATAGACTTGAAATAATTCATCTGAAAATGCAGTGATCCATATTTCTCGAGGCAGTAAATGCGGTGTGGAGTCAATTTTATCTTCTGCCGGCATTAAGACCCGAGAAGTGGACTCTGTCTTTCGCTTTCAAATTTAGAAGGCCTTCCTTTGATTTCGAAAGTTTTTTCGTCTTATTATACCAAACCGTCCACGTTATCAGCCGGCCGCAGATGTAAGACGGTTGATCAAGGAACCTTGCGAACTGGTTGCGTCATCCCTCACGACGACTCTCCGGGAGCTTGGGGAGAGCATCATGAATATGAGAAGGTGCCAATCGAATGTGCAAGCCGTGCAAAAGCTCAGGACGTCATGGCTTGTACTGAGGCTCTACAGGTCTCCCGCCAAGCTCGAGCATGTCTGCGACTCAGGCCAGGATCTCGCTGTCTCGTCCTTCGTGTTCTTACTCACGGAGATGGTGGAGAAGCTGGAATGGCTGGTGAAGGAGGTGGAAGAGCTTGGTGATCTCGCTAAATTCAAGATTAATGATATATAATTTAAAAATATCTGGGAAAGCACATTAGAAGTGCCAAAAATTATGTACAACGCTCACTTTAGTGGCAAAAGTCTTTACTAGCCCGCATAGGTGCTAAATCAATAAAAAAAAATAAAAACAATTACTCATGTACCTTTGATAGGAAATTTCGATCAAAATAATTACACTGTTTTTTTAATTAAAATTTTAATATAAGTTGACATATTTGTATTAAAAATCAATCCATGTAGACGTGCAAAACAACGTCGCATGAGCCAACGTGGCTGCCTAGCAACAAAGTTGTTTCTTTCTTCTCTCTCACTTTGTCATGCACAGAGACAGCCTTCTTCCTTCTTCCAAGATTTCTACCCATGGCAATCACCGACGCAGCGGATGTTCCGCCACCTAATTTGAGACGCCCGAGTACTTCAAACACTACATATGTCGTATTTAATTTCTATATTATTGATATATTCCCAAGCGAAAGCACAACAAAATAATTAAACATGTCACATCATTATATCTCATACTTAATAATGTACATATGGATCACTTATATTAAAACATCACAAGATAAAATACCGGTAACTCTTGTTTCCACTACCATACCCCACTCATAAAAGCCTACCTATATAACACCGATCCAATATCTAAGGATCGATAATATCCCCCAATGTCAACTCATCGACAACGTAATCAGGAGGACCATCAAAGCCTCTAAGTGGTCCCATCTAGTTACCATCGAAAATTGCATACCAGGTTACATATCGAATATGACAGTGGTAAAATCATTATTCTGTCAATACCCATCTAAAACCGATTCACACCTACTACAATAATCTTGGGAATTTGCAGTAAAAATAAGCTATTAATTATAGCTTTAATAAACATCAAAGTTTGCCTCAATAATCACCATTCTCACATGAGAAGGGAGAGGTAGGAAGTTCGAATCCCCACTTTCTCATTAGGGGTTGGAATGAGGACAATTTAGTTTCAAATATTGATTTCAACTTCCACACGCCACACGAAAGCAACGCAAAAATCTATCTCCATGACGGTGGTTCTGCCTGGGTAAATATAGATGGCCAAAAAGAATGCTTTCATCGGTAAACATCGGTATTGGGTGTTGAACGTTCTACCTATATTTTCCCCAGGCAGAACCATTTAAACTGAAGCTTGAGAATCTGCAAAAATGAGAGAGACTCAAAAAAGCGCCATGTCACATGCACAAGGTTCAACATATCTTAACGATGGAAATTACAAAGGAGTATCGATAAGGGGATGAAGTCACTGGTGGGCACAAGGGCTTTTTTTTTTTTTTTTTTTTTTTTTGACCGCTCGTCTCGCCCTAGTTTACCCTTGTAACTGCTATGTCGTTGATTAATCATTTGCGGGTTTAACCTGTGCCTGTCTACGTGATCAAACCTGACTTAGCCACGGAAAAGGAGAATAAATCCAAAACCCTAGAATCTTTCCTCTTAAATGGCGACAGAATTCAACGAAGAAGCAACTCAATCTGTAGACTTTGTCGAGGCCTTAAGGACTACGCTAGCATCTGTATTCCATTGTATTATGAGGTAAATTTATCGAAAGTGTACTAATTTATAGTTTTTCATGATATTAATCTGAAAAAAAAAAAAAAAACGAAAGATGGAGCGGCCTCCTCTCTTCCAATGTATTATTGGGCAGGGAGGGTTCAGGGGCTCAGACAACTCTCCCCTCAATCTTTTCGTTAGTTTCTATTTCTCTTTGGAAGGACTCTGCTTTTTATTTTATTTTATTTTATTTTATTTTATTTTATTTATCTCTCGGGTCTCCGTCCATGCATCATTCCACTCGTCATCGTATCAGATAAATTTTATTTTTTATTTTCAATTATTTTTGTTATTATGGCGTGGCTATGCTCGAAGGTCGACGAGCAAAGCACGCCTCCCTCTGTGGCGTCCGCCGCATTCGAAACCACTTGCTGAATATTGTCGCTTTCTCGCTTTGTATTCTTGACAGAAATTGAAAGGGACATTGGAGAGAAATTGTTTTTTTCTTTTTTCTTTTTCTTTTTTATGTATTCAGATGATTTATAGTGTAACAATGAAAGAAAATATTAGGACACAAGGATTACAATTCCCTATTTACCAAACCAATTTCGAATTAACCGAATAAGATAGTCCATAATCAAGACCGGTACTATAATCAGAATCTTTAACAATATCAAATCATATCTCCAACATTTCTTTACGTCTAGTAGTTCTTTCATTTTGGGTGATCTCTTATTCTTCTCGGCAGATGAAAGATTCCCACGCCCCTAATTCATGACCACACACGATTGATTGTAGTTTGATTCCAAAAGCAATTTGATTCGGTTTGGAGTTTTCAAAAAGTTGTCTCTTCGATCCGATAGGACTTTTTGCTAAGTTAGTTTCCTTAGTTATTGTCGTAAATTACCTTCGTTTTGCGTTCTCTTTTCCTCACCATCTTTCTTGAGAAGCCCTTCGAATCACAGATTCTTTTTATTAGTTTCCTTAGGCTATAAATCAACGGATGAATTTTTACTTCATCCGTATACGGATGTCAAAAAAGCTCAATGCGACCTAACCTTGCTAACACAAAGGAAGACATATTTGAAAAAATATTTCAAAGGTTAATGATTATTTTAAAGAATAGAATACCGTTATAATGTTTTAAGCATATGGAGGTGGCTCTTTAGGAAACAATCAAATAATTAAAATCAAATAATAGATTTAAGGGAAAAATATTAGTAAAGGGGAAAGATTTAAGACACATCCTGAAGGTTTGCAAAACATGTATAAAATCTTTTTAGGCCCGAAAATTAAGGAAAAGGTCGAGCATTGCCTAAACCGGTGAAGCCTTTTATGCCTTAGAAGATCCCACAATCTTCTTCGATTTGACATGCTGTACACATCACAACTCTTCTTACATCAAAAGTTATGATCGTTCCAAGTCAACTCATCATATATGATGTGGATGGGGCTTCTGACACTCGAAGGTTTTTATAATAAGTTTGTGCAAGCTGTCTACATCACCCACCCAAAACAAGGATGATACCCGAATTTTACAGCTATTACCTGAACCAAAAAAAACCACAAATTTTCGAGCTGTCGGAAAAACCTGCATGGCATCCACACAGCGACATATATTTTTACTTGTTCCACTTATAATTGCCGTGCGAGCAATTAATTCAAGACCAAATAAAAGTCTGTGAAAAATGGGAGCAAGACTGTCGATTGCAAGTCTAGTAGCATCCCCATCATTCAAGTAGATCAGCTTAAAGGAATTGCGGATTTAAATAATGGAGGCCTTGTGGAGTTGAAGGATCATATATGCTGATGTCTTTGCCCTTTTGCTCAGAGCTTCAATGTCAAGCTAGAAACAACATATAAGAGTACCACTTTTTTTTTTACTTTAAAGCTACGTTTAATTGTTTAAATTTCTAATCAAGATAAGACTGGATATGATAAGACATTAATTTCAAGAATTTTACTATATCTTATCCATTGTTTGGTGATTATAGTAATGAAGTCGAATGTATTTACATCATATTATATACATTATTTGGTATAAATAATATATAGTATAAATGAACCAAAATTTTACAAACGAAAATAGTAAAAATCTCTTGCAACACTCTTACTTACTTTATTTTTATCCGCTTCTTTATTTTATTTTCCTCTCTTTTTTAATTATTTTTTTTTTATTTCTTTCTTTCCCTTCCATCATTCTCTAATAAACTTTTATTAAACAGTAAATTGTATAATATACCTAAAATACTAAAACACCTAAATTATGTAATAAATATATTTATATTTATATATTAAATTTATTAAATTCAAATATATAATACAAATAAGATTAAATTAAAATAATTATTTTTTTTTTTTGTTAATCTAGATTTCTTATGCCAGGATATATATATATTATCTATATTGAATTATAATCTTATTTTGTTAATTTCAGAAGTTTACTATTTGAGAAAAATAACTTTCCTATTATAGATGTTAGGAATCCTATCCACTTTTATCCCATCTCCTCCATGAAATAGTTTTATTTGGCTTATATCTTGTTTATATTCGACTTTACTCTATCTTGAGTAGACATCAAATGTAGTATAGGATAAATTTTATCATATCTTACATTTTATCCGATTCCCAAACACAGTCTAATTGTTCTTATTGGGTATTTGTCCTTTGCAAGTAAAGAGTTTGTGTGGATCAAATTGCCCTTTCAATATTTGCACCTTGTGGATATTATGTCGGAGGTACATATATTTGTTTTTTTCTTCTTGGCTAAGGATTAATGTTGGCCCCAATGAGATTCAGTTAAACTCGATAGTCCATACTTGTTACTTCTATTTCTAACGGAAAGTTTGATGGGTTTGGTTATGAAATAGACGGTTCATTGCAATACTTTCTGGTAATTTGGCAGGAAGTGTCATTATACTGAACTAAATTACATGATGTTTGACGTTTGTCTGTTGGTTTCATGAGACCCCGATACTATACGAGCAAGTGCTTCTCACCGGTTGCGCGTTGCTGCTCTCATTGAAAAAGTTAAAAGAGAGGTAATTTTCTATCGTGCCGTCGTCATTTCTTGCATTAGCGCTTTTAATACAATCTAATAGGAAGACGAAAAGAGATTGAAATGGAGCATTCGGTTTGCTCGTTCAGTAGTCTTTAGAAATTCGGACTCAAACTCTAGCACCAGGCGCTTCTCTTCGCAGCATAAAGTAAGGCTAGAGATGTGCGGTGCATGAAATCAACCTGCTTGCTAGTGTGCGCGCGCGTGACTATTGTTGACAAGTAGAGACGTTAGATTGTTCCTTTTTCCTAATAGAATCAGTCTTAGCTGCTAATGCCTTGCCATAGCTTTTGGGTTTGACAAGGTTGTCTACGTGAAGAGCCATGGAGAAATGTGACTTCCCGCCATGCTGTCATTTGGAGTATTTACAATCGGTTTTCCTCTCTCAAGTGATTCAATCCATTTAACAGCATTACTCTGGGCGAAAAGATAAGATACATTGAAGTTTTATACTTTCCTCGGGGGAACGTGTTTGCGCTGCTTTATCTGGTGTTCCACATGATTTCAATACGACCAGACACTCAACACTTACAAAGAGGTGTAAGTATATGGTGCTCCCTCAATGGAGTTGTTAAAAGAGGTGAGTTTGTTTAGGATATCAGGTACTCAATCAGAAGTATCAATATGTTCTGCAATGGTTTGACGGTGACTCTTTCCCTGTAGGATGAGGATACACGCGATGTAGTTGTCAGAGAAGGAAACGACAAAAGTGATGATATTAATTTAGCCTTAACTTTTTTAATGGTGCTATTTTAGTGACAAACATTTTAATCTAGTACAAATTCAATCATTTCGGCTAATTTTAGCCTAATATTGTTAATATGAACATCAACGTTGTGAACAACTTTAGATAATATTTTAATAATTTTTAAATTGTATATTCATTTTCTATTTTCTTTTCTTCTTCCTTTTTTTTTGATTTATTTTTTTGCTTGTCTTTCTCTTTCCTTTTTTTTCCTTCCCCAACAACTGGCCTCGACCTCACCACCCATGTTGAATCTAGTTTGCCAGCCCTTGCCTCTAGCCGATTGTTGAGGTCCAACAACCAATCGGAGAAAGGAAGGGAAAAAAAGGAAAGAGTAAAAAAAAAAAAATCGAAACATTATTAAAATTTATCAACGTCAGTATCAACTGTACCATGTAAATTGACCAGCATTCATATTAACAATATATTGCCAAAATTAGCTGGAGTGATTGAATTCACACTAAATCAAATTTTTTATAACTAAATTGGCAGAAATGCAATATATTTATCACTTTTTTAACCGTTTTCACTTAAACTAAAATCAAACAAGAAATCACCAACTAGTTTACAAGAAACAGGCTATATGATGGAATCATGATCCCCATACCCAATTCTACAATCTTTGAGTTGCACTTGCCCCCCAATTCTCATGCTTTCAAAAAATTAACGATTAGTGCCCTTGCTTACGAGACCTAGAAGCACCTGTACTCTCATATAGCAATTATTTGTTCGTGATCAACTCTACTTCTTTACAGAGGGGAATGGGGACGTTTAGTAATCCAATCATATGAAGCTCCAATTCAACTTTTGGACCATTGACCCTGTCTACTAATTCCACCAATCCTCTATTGATTTGTCATGGTGACAATGGCGACAATAGCAACACTTGCTACACACTGTATGCATGATCTTATTAAATTTGATTTAGACTGATGTGATATTAGAGTTGCATGCTAAAAGTATGTGAATTCTACCATTCCACGCGTAACAATCACTCAATCCCTTATTTTTGTTATCGTGTTGTCACGTAAAATGACGGAAGCACTAAAAAAAGCCAAAAAAAAAATAAAATCGAGCAAGAAATAAATGTGAAAAGAAACAAATATGAGATGGAGAAGTTACATGATTCGGCAGTGTGCCAACTCCAAGGGATAAATCGATGGGATATTCCACAATAGTCAAGATGCCAAGATTGCAATTTGCTCGAATTCTCAAATACTCAAAGTGTTTCCCATATCCTAATTACACCTCAGTGCCCCTACAATAATTAGTCAATGAAAAGCAAGTCATCCTCACAATCTCTCCCAAACGAGTTAGTTTTGGACGTTGTCGAGCAAGTTGAGTTATAATCTACGTTGGAACATCCAGCCCATCAAAATCTCTCCAACTTTTCTCGACATCGGGTCAGATGTCCGGCCGAGTCGTGGCTGGCTTAGGTTTGACCGGACGTCCAATCCACCTCCTTGTGCGTCCGAATCCTACATTCACGTGATATGTTTTATATGTGAAGGCGAGCTTATGCACGAGAGAGGGCGTGTTAAAGTATCTAATGTACGTCGGCATTTCATTCTCAAAACTTTTTGGACAACGGATCATATCTAACCGTTACTGATCAGTTTTGTTGGCCCAGCAGAAGGAAATGGTGGTCGGCCTGAATTTTTCAGACAAGGGTACTGTGACATAGTACGATGCTGGTCCAAGTCACTGCCAATGTTGCCCTTCTGATGGTTTGGATTACATTAACTTAAAGTGGTCGTCAACCAAAATTATTGTATATGCATCAATTACCTGGCTAATTTAGCTGTTAATTAGCTCAACTCGTCTGAAAATCCCTCTAATTATGAGCTTACAGATTGGGTCAATCACGAGCAATCATGAACATTCCGATGAGATGAGATTCGGTACAACTATTTCTTAACCTGGTATGATGCCTACTATAGGAGAATTTGTCCAATCAATTCTAAACTTTCCAATCTTTCTAATTTAGTCCTAAACCTTTACGCGAAATTCAAATATAGTCCTTCCGGTCAATTTTCGTCAAAAATTGCTAACGCGGTGGTGTACCATGGTGTCACGTAAGATGGCCAACAATAACCGAACTGCTACCTTGGCGATTTCCCACAAAAATTGATTGAAAAGATTATATTCAAATTTCACACAAAGATTTAGGACTAAGTTGGAAAAATTATAATGTTTAGGACTGAATTAGTATCCATATAATAGATTTAGAACTAATGAGATAAGTGCAAGCTTGAAGGTGGTTTAATGTGTATCCCTTGGTGCAAAGGCAATCTCTTAATCCAACTTTCTTTTCGTTGTAACCACTGAATCTAACTTAATCGTGCCAGATGTTTTCACTGACAATTTTGTGGTTTTATTGGACGCCATGTATTTACGGAGAAAGCAAGCTAATTTGGCACAAATAGGCAATCTTTTCTGGCAAGTCGAAACTGAGACAAGCTACATCATTAGAACCAAGCAGAAGCTTGTTATTGCAGTACCTGTATCCAATACATATTTCTAGATCCTGAGGAGTAACCATGGCCAAGCATCGCGCTCTGAATTATTCAGTATCAAGTAAAGGCGCTATCAGTCAGATTTTTGCGGCCTCAATTAGACTGAGCATTTTTGCCGCCACCGCCACCGATGCCAGCCAGCGGTATCGTCGTCGTAACTATTCCACTAAAGGCCGAACTATGGCCGCTCCTGCTGTCCTTTTGCCCTGCGCCCTTCGTCCCTCCGGCATTCGACATGGTTCTGATTCTTATTTTTGCCCTTCGTCCCTCCGGCACTCGGGTGTTGATGTCCTCTCCTTTCTCCTTCGCTTCCCTACTTCAATCTTTCCCCGGGGCATTTCGAGGTGCAGGCTTAGCCTTCTCCTGATGAGTCTCCTCTTGAGTCAAGCCGTGAGCATGGGACTAAACTTTCCTAGCGCCAGTAGTTTGGCCATCGGCCACCTTTAAAGGAGATGCCATCTTGTGAACAGGGGCCTCAAAGTCGGACGTTGCCTCCGGCGGACTCCCATACTGAATCTCGACAAGATACATTGGGGCACAACGAAGGGCTTAGAGATGGGAAGTCAAATCAGAGTGGAAGCGTTTTAAGGGAATGAGGAAGGCCGAGTATGCAGTAAGTGCTTGTGCGGGTGTTATATACCGAGTCATGTGAGGGAAGAATGAGGCCGAGATTAAACCAGCTTAGTGAGAATGGAACAAAGATAGCGTGGTGGTGCAGACAGCACTTGGTTGCGTGGAAGATCAAAGATGCCATGATCTAAACGAATATTAAACATAAGAATATCAGCCAGAAAGCAGGCTTTTCCCAATTTGTACCAGTGAATTGAAGTATAGGATCAAATTCCCACTTTTACTTGCCCATAAACAATCCAGAAGAAGAACGTGGAAGATCAAAGAAATGATCTAAACGGAATATAACAAAAGCTTTTCCCAATTTGTACCAGTGAATTGAAGTATAGGATCAAATTCCCACTTTTACTTGCCCATAAACAATGCAGAAGAACTAGAAAGGGAATCTAACAAAAGCATTCTAACACATCAAACTGGGGATTGGCAAACCTGTC
The DNA here is from genome assembly GCA_017140255.1 of Eucalyptus paniculata subsp. matutina. NCBI lineage: Eukaryota > Viridiplantae > Streptophyta > Magnoliopsida > Myrtales > Myrtaceae > Eucalyptus > Eucalyptus paniculata. The sequence continues at coordinate 33,354,012 of CM029445.1, forward strand.
GCTACTGCTTTGGAAAAAATTGCCACAGCAATCTAATAGCAGAGTTGTACAGACGAAAGGAGTAAAATGCGATTCCGATAACAATGACAAGCAAGAAAGAGAAATTCTGAGTTCATGCATCGTCAAAATTTAACGAATAAATCGTCTCTATTTTGTCCAACTACCAGAGGCATCCAACTCAAGAATCAGTGGATTAAACAGTTGAGTAGCTTAACCCTTGCAAAAGTAAATATTTAGCAGGCGCAACTCTTACATCAGGAATGTACTCGAGTTCACTGCTGACATTAGTAATAAAGGCCAGGTTAAGTGCAGCCCATGAACGCCCACCAGAATGATAAAATTGCCAGACTATAAGCAAATTGTAGAGAATGATATAGATGATCCCAAAATGGTAGAAGCAACAGAGACCCGCATAATTGCTGCTGGTCCCTGTGTCAAATATACAAGGACAAGCGACAACTGACCTTGAACTTACAATAGTGGGTATACCAATAGACTTCTTGTTGAGAGACATTATGTGGGAGTCGCTAATGACATCCAAGAAGTTGGCCTGTTAACCACGAGCATAATGCAAGAATTCTGTAGTATGAAAATTTTTACATGGCAAAATGAGAAGCAATGCAGCCAGAACAGAATTTAGCCTTCCCAACCCTGACTACATCCGAATTTATCAGATCCAAACTGCAATACAATTAATTCAATGGCGGAAGGTCTTCACAGATTGCTCAATCCGCCGCCGACAAAGTGGACAATTTGTCAACTGCAATGAGCATGTTGTACAGCAACACATATGCCCACACCTGTTGAAGAAATGCATGTAGCATGCTAAGTACAAGTTTAAAAGGCAATCAGAAGAAGCAAAGATGAAACATCTTACAAGGTTCAATTCTACTCCAACATGCGCTAGGGAAGAGATGCTTGTTTTTCAGGTCATGGATAAAAATTATACGCCTCCAACAGGGATTTATTTCTTTTATATTTTTGACAGATACCTTCCACAGGGATTATAATGTTGAGTATCATTCATCCACTTATAAGGAAGCAATTGCCCATAGCATTTCGCAATTAGGACCCCAGAAAGCTCAAACATCAGAGGCCAAAACTTAAAACACAAAAGTTGGCAGAATAAAGCTGGAGGATCAGTGTATTCCAAAGCTACTAAATGTTAAAGAGTACACAGTTATGTACATACTATCTAACTACTATCGTGCACTGCAAAGCCTGCACATGGAAATTAACCATCTTATCATATAAAACTTCTTCCAGGACAATGAAAATCAAATCAAAGCTTTTCGTCTCTTCACTGAACACAACCCTCTAGACACCTGAGGCTTGCAGCAACATGGAAGAGTGGAATTGGTAAATATACAAAGGCACCATCAACAGAAAACTCTAATAACATTGTATCTAATAAAGAAAAGATTGCTTACGGGACAAAGACGGAATTGTACTCCTGCTCAAGGCATATGACACAGAGATCTGGCATCGAACGGTCTCTCTTAGCACTGTCTGGTGCATTCTTGGTCTTGTCATCTGTGCCTGAGAATAAATCATAACCGTCACTATGTGAATAGATCGATTGTTTGAAGTAACAATTATGTAACACAAGTTACCTTCAGTATCTTGTTCTGATCTCCTAGCAACAGCTGCAAGAACCCTGCATGGAGAAGACTTAATCAACATTATGCAGAAAGAGAGAACAATAACCGAGATATGCTACTGATAACCGATCAGTCTCCAGAAGGAAAAGCACCTGATCGATTACCAACAAAAAAGCAAACAAAAAATCTCAAGTAAAACTAGGAAATATATCAAGAAAACAAATAAAAGAGACGTTCTGAAAAGTAGAAGAGGCATTTGAGGACAAATCAGAGACCACCCAGCAAAGATAGCAATTTGAGCTAGATAAAGAAAAGGCCAAATATCTGAAAATCAATCAGTGTGAGGAAGAAACTTCAAAAGTTCTAGCAATTGTCTTGAATGATAATTTCTTCATCTCATCAGAAGGGTCCTGTCTGAAGGGATTTAAGACAACGACAAGTGTGTAAGCTGACAAAATATATGTAAGCCATATTAACATCGTATTTGACAGAAGCGCTGAAAAAACAAATCAAGACTGGAAAGTTGACACCTTCCGCTTCCTCAAACAACGAAGATAAAATCGTGTGACAACATGACTTTATCATTGCAGCAAAATGTACCGTATCACCCCACTCTGGTTGCTCAAAAAAGGTGTGTTTGACTCCAACACTCACAGCCACCCGAAAACTTGACACCGATTTTGCTAGTTCATGATGCTCACAATCAAAGATGAGTCTCACAACGGAAGACATTCACAGTAGAGGTTGTTAAGATTTTAAAGGACCAAAACTGGGGCATTTTGCTAAAGACAAATGATGAAAAATGCTGAAATTAAACGGGATGTGCTTGTCAGAGACAAATGTGGAGGATGAGCTCATGGCCAGAAGGACAGCTTGCAAGGATGACAATGGAAGGCTGACCAAGATGAAGAAGAACAATGGCCTGCAAGAGAGAAATTGTAGCTGATGGAGGAAGTTCGTCCAGTAGGGACTGGTGGCAGTGAGCGTAGGAACATGCACGACTCCCACATCTGGATGACCTGGGTTCGCAACAAGCTCCTCCTGATGACGGGAAGAAATTGAGGAAGAAAGAAGACAGCGAGGGACAAAGCTTGAGTCCTTGCCAGAGAAGAAGATTTTGATGTGTTACTGAAGATGGGCTTGGAAAAGTAACAGCAAGCAACTGAGTAGAGCTTGCAACAAAAGAACACAATACTTGGCTTGATGGAGAAGACAAAAACCCTTCTTTTTTTTTCTTATGATTAACAGCAAGAAAAAGTTGTGTATTGGCATTCTAGGGTCTTGATTTGGGTCCCTCCCTCTTGGTGACTCTAATACCATCGAAATATTTTAGGATCTTCAAGAGGGAGCAAGAGAAATTCAGAGGGTAAATCTTTACAAAATAGATTGATGAAAGGGCACACAAGATAGCTCAATTTATAGAGCACAAGAGATGCTAACAAAATCCCAATCTCCTCATTCCTGACTACCTAGTAACTCCTGACTAATATCCATAAAAAGATACTTCAACGAAATCCTTGCAGTTAAGAACAACAAAAGTGGAGAAGAAGAGGAAGCAACAAAGAACAGTCATCAAATAAAACTCTGATGTTAACTAATTGAATGCAAAGTGCGAAGAGAAGGAAATAGCTAAATATATCTCCCCAAAAGTCCCAGTTTTGAACAAAATAAATGACATAAGAAGGCTAAGATTGGCCTAGGATTTTGTGAGATGCAAAAAATAGTCATCCAATTTTAGTCGCTGGCACAGAACTTATGGCCACATCCAGTCCATCAAATACTTCAGAGCATGTAGACAAATGAAGAAACAACAAAGAATGATAATTTCAACAAACCAGTGATCTCCATTTCTAAAAATACTAGCTTCACTAAATGTACCTTCGCTGCAATTCCCAGCGTCGCTTTCTCTCCATGATGTATTGGATAGCTCGTTTTGCAATCAAACAAATGCCGAACACTGTAAACCCATAGGAAGCATACCTATACCACCTGTTCAAACTTCTAGTTAGCTTGCATTTGAAAGAAACAGAGAAATTAATGAGGCCACAGTTGTCCCCCAATATACTTACCTAGCCCATTTGCCAAGATTTGAAATGAGCTGGTCAATAGTTTTAGGAGATACATAAAAGGGCCCCTTGTGTGGTCTCTGGATCCGCACCGTCCCAATATCATCTTTGACAGCCTGACTTCAAGCAAAGAAGCAAATATGGTAAATTCATAGAAGAAACAATATCAAATGGAGTTGGAGCGAGAAATGCCTCAACAAAGTAGACAAGTTAAATCCTGTACTCTGAAATTGTTTGCATATGTACAAGTAGCACGCCGCAGTGCTCTTCCATGAAAGTTGCCCCAGTTCATCAATATATATATGGGATGACCTTTTTTTCTCTTTTTTTTTTTTGGGGGGGGAGAGGGTCTGATAGGTATATGAGTATAGAACTTGAAGTGCTCGATTTACAATTTAAAGCATTCACGAGGACCAATTCAAACATACTAACTCACTTAAGACAACCTAAACTCATAAAAGTGTTGCCATACCTTACATAATGACTACACCTGATTCCATGACTTGATTCTTCAGACGCTTAAAATGCTTATACACTGACAGAAGTGACATTTTTCTAGAGTGTGTTAGTAATCTCTCCGTTTTTGGCTTTAGCTATTGAGATCAAGCCTTCCCATTGGAGGGGTTTAAAATGTAAGTCAACTTCACTGCATTGCTGAGTGCAATTAATTTAGAGAAAAGCCACTGGCTGGTCATTAGCTAAGTAACACACATCCTCACGAAAATCTACAAGGGTCATATTTCAATAAACTGCCAATTTTCCTGATAAGTGGCTATTTGTATCCTGATGAGCATACAATCAATTAACACTAACATTCCTTTCTAAGGAGGAGACAGGAGGATGTACATTAAATCTCTCAAAACTGCCAACTCCACAATTGGATGATTTAACTTACTATGAAATTGTGATTAGTCAGACTCAGTCAGAAATCAGCTCAAGAAAATAATAAATGTAAAATTTATAGGGGACACTTTTTTTAGCAGAAACAAATCTACACAATCAGTGGCCCTTACTACCCATCATATTCATTTTGGAAACTCGGTTTTCTTTGTGAGGATAATGAAGAGCATTATACAGACCACCATAGGTTCTAACTACCAACCTAAACAAGTTCAATAAATAAAATTAGCATAAATTTGCTGTTGGCTCCAGACAATGCTCATAAAATCATGTGCCCTGAAGTCTGAGAGATTGATGTCTTTTTCATGGAAGACAAAATCAGCATTATCAATATAACAACACAGTGAAGAGCATTGTAGCACAATGTTAGTTACTAACTCACGGTTTAAATACTTCTAAGTCTACAAGTTGGTTTTACTACATCATAGGCTTAACAAGATCTTTTTTTTTTTTTTTTTTTTTTTGCTCTTGTTAATATTATGAATTCTTATTCAGCAGCAACTACCAGTTATCGCACAGCATCCAGGCTACAGATTATTGGCAACTTATTATTGACCCAATCTTATTCAGCAGCAGACCCATTGAATTGCAGCTCATCCTAAAGCATTTAAGTTACAAATGATATGGTACTTCACAACACTGTCCTCAGTTGCTTGATTCTTACTCAACCACACCCAATATTTCACATCAATAATCATGTCATAAGAAATGACACAAAGTAGTACTTGAAAAGCCCAACAGAACTGCTTATCAAATGACAACACATTGGTCAATCCATCATTATCACACAAGTAGCTGCTAAGTTGCCAATGTTTCATTTTTCAGCATATAACAGCACAGGCTCATTAAACAACACGATATGGCAGAAACCTTACCTCACCAACAACAGTCAAGGAGGAACCAACAGGAAGAACGCGCTCAATCCTCTTGACCCCAAGCATCTGGAATAAAAACAGAAGGTGAATAGATGGAAAAAGAATCAAGTGAATCCTCAATGAGCTTGGCTTATGGTCCATCAACAAAGTCTTCGCTAAACAGGAAGCCCTGAGACAGACAAACCTTGAGACCCTGAAGATAATCTAATGTTCCTCGTACAAGAGATCGTCCAGACTCTTCAAACACTTCACTTGCAATGTTTAGTTCAAAACCTGAGGCTCCTCGGGCCCCCAATACATGCGCACAGCCAGTACCATCATCCTACGCATATGAACAAGAAATAATCAAGGCCTATTTTCAGATCATCATTTGGACATAGAGCAGAAAACAAGATGTTCTCAAAAAGTAGAAGAGAAGGCTCCAATCTTTCTAGACAAGACAAACATGCAACTAGTCAGCTATGCAATCAGTATTAAGCAAACTTACTTAGACCACCAAATCAAAGTGAACAAGGAAGAGAAGAAAAGCATGAGAGAGAGGCCATTCCTCACCAGGTACCAAGGAACTTCTTTACTCATAGATAGCATCAACGCAGAGTCTTGAATCCAAGAACCAGCATCATTGTGCTTCAGAAAGTGTTGCTCTGCCTGAGAACAAGCCAACAACATTAGTATCACAAAGGGTAGAGTATAACAAAAGACCAACTAAGCAAGTATTACAATCAAGTGAAAGGCTATTACCGTCTCCTCCACTATCACACCCGTAGACCACTATATTCACAATTAATTGGCGTGTCAGAGCCAACTCTTCCAGAAAGTGTGACAACCAAAGGTAACACCTTACATTCCGTATCCAAAAGCTGTGCTGTTTCAGGCAAAGGGAATGCAAAAACCATTCTTCAGATAAGTTTAAGCAAACACGCACTGAGTCATTTCAGCTATTATAGAAACTTATGCAGGTAAGCAAAATGGAATTGTACTCAGAAGTCACTACTCTTTCACTTCATGACAGGAATATATCCATATGATAGAGAAAGTACACAATGCCCCAACTAGAGGATAGTGAACATGGAAAATGAGGAATGTTGAATTCTCAGAGCTTTTTTCCTGATTTCTTGATCCAAAATATGTTCAGAGCACTCCAATGACTACAACAGCAGCTACAAGAAAATGACAAAAGTATTTCAAAAGCATGTAGGCTGGATGATGGAAGTTTCCCTCCTCCCTTTAGGTCATGGCCAGCTGAGGGAGGGCTTACTGGGGCCTCCAACTCAACCCCAAAGCCGCCCCCCCCCCCCCCCCTCCCCTTTTCCCCAAGGTGCCCAATTGTGCAAGATATACAAATTCACTTTTTATGCCTTGCCCCGTGTCAGGTAAATGCTAAATTTAACAATATCACCCTGCATAAATTCTTAGGCCTGAAATACTCATATAAACTTAACAAAAGAGATCGCCATCTCCAAAATGCTGCAGTCATAAGATTACAAATTTCCAAATTTCTTCGCCAGAGCACACAGCAAGAATGCCAGAAAATGAAGCCAAAAAATGCCACGTCAAATTCGCGACAAGTCATAAACCACTCAGTCCAGGAGAGACAATAAGAGCAAGGAGGAACATTCTCCAAGACATCGAAAGTGCGCTCACCTAATTCCTTCAATTGGTTCACCCGAAAAACACACTTCAAAGCCTCCGCATCCCTGCGACAAGATTCAAAATCCAAACTTTAGCCAAACCATCGAAAACCCTCGACGCCTCATCGACGCGTAGTCCCAGAACCTCTCACTCCACAACTTAGCTCAGCTCGACATCCGAGAAAGTCAAACAAATAGCTCGAAACCCCGACTTCATCCGAAGCAATTCGGGCAGCACTCGAAGTACGCATTACCTTCCGCTGCTCCTGCCGAGCACGTAGAGAGCCGCCGCGCTCAGGCAACAGCTCAGGCCGCCCCAGGGAATCATGTGTGGAAGCGACCGCGACCCACGTCCTGACCATGAACAAGAAACCGAAGCCCGGGGACCTCCGACCGAGATCAAGCGCCCCCCACCCCGAACGGAGCCCGGAAGGCCACGAGAGCGGGACCGGCGCGGAGGAGCTCCCCCGAACGCAGGGGCACCGAGGTCGCGGAGATCGAGGAAGAACGAGAACGAGAACGAGAACAAGAAGAGGGACGAGGACAAGAAACGATCGAAGGATCCGGCGGGGGGAGAGGAATCGGATACGATGAGTGGGGGGTGAGGATGTGAGGAACCGGCCGTGTGGAGAGGGAGAGAGTATCTTGGGATGCACGACCGACGGGAGGACGCTTTGTAGCGACGACACGGCGCCGTTGTCGTCGAAAGTTTTGAGGATTATCTTGATGCGTGGAAAAAGCTTAAAAAACCTCCGAACTTTTCAATTGAGATATATTTATCCAAATCTTCTTGGGTTAATACCTTAAAAAACTCCAAACTGGTACATTTATGATAAATTTACCCCAAATTATTTTTTTAACCATGAAAAACCCCAAACCGATACACTGGGATAAATTTACCCCGATCGACCATAAAAAACCATAAACCGACATTTACGACAAATTTACACTAAATTAATTTATTCGACCGCAAAAACTATTTGGTAAATTTGTCAAATATACCTTCGCTAAATTAGATTAATACAAAAAAAAATCACAAAAATTGTAAAGCTGCGACAAACGACGCGTAAAATCCCAAATTTGTATCTGGTACCTTTCCGTCAAGCCCGTGTCATTTAACTTAATAATTTAATAATAAAATTTAACGAAAACTAACATAGGGTAAATTTATCACAAGTGTACCAATTTATGGTAAATTTGTCAAAGATTATTTGGGGTTTTTGCGTGTCAAAAAAAATTTTAAAAACCTCCGAACTTTTCAATTGAGATATATTTATCCAAATCTTTTTATGACTTCAAAATTTTAAATTTTTTTTTCTGTTACACTAAATTTTTAAGATAAATATGTCATATGGATAATTGGGATTGTCACGTAAGTATAAGTTTTGAGTTTCTGGTATCACAAAATAAAATTTGAGGTTAATGTATCATGGTAGATATAGTTTAGGATTTTTTGTAACTTTTATCTTTTTGATGCCGATGGAGTCATTTATTAGGACCCAAAATTACAAAGCAAATCAAATCATTAGATAATTCCTTAAATTTGCCTAAATTAAAAAAAAAAATACTTCTAATGAGGAGAACAAAAAGATGATAAAGCCAATAATCACCTTGCGAGTAGACCAACAGAGGTGATCGAAGGTAAGTTTAGTTTGCTAATATCACTTTCCATCGCATATTTTTGCTGTTCTTATTGTATATTTGAAGCCGGAATAAGGTACGTGCAAATTAAGGCATGCATGGCAATATTCCAATTTTTTTGTTCTTTTGTTTCCCGAAATAGAGTAGAAATATATTTGGTAATGTCAATTAATTTTTCTATTTCCCGGAAAAAAAAAGTGGCCAAATAATATATTTGGAATAAAAACAAAAGTATAAAAAATTAACTTCTTATTCCCAAGAACAAATTTTAGAAATAAGTCATTTTTTTTTTTTTTTGTTTTCTTCTTCTTCCTTTGGTCAGTGGAGACTTGTCACCCACTATTGCCGGTCGCCACCACCCACCACCACCTATTGACCAGCTAGAGGAGGAAGCATAAGAGAGAGATAAAAAAAGAAAAATATCAAAAAAATTACTAAAGAATTGAAAGAAATTCTACATCATAAAAAAAAACTTATGTGTTATACTAAATGCATTCCTTTTCTTTTTATTTATTTCAGAGATAGAAATTTTATATAATTACCAAATGTGTCATTTTACTTGGAAATTATTTTAGAAAATACAAATAGAAAAGAACCATTTCTAAAAAGAAATTGTTCTTAATGACAAAAATATTATTAAACGTACCCTTGAGTTCTCATGTTAAAAGAGTGGCTCCTTTGAGTGATTAATCACTCTCCCAGGGATAATATTATTTTTAAGAGTTTCTAAGAATTCTCGATTCAATCTTATAATTTGATATTGGAACCCTTCGAGGATCTTACATGGAATCAATTCTTATAACGTCGGGTTTGCATATGGAAATGAATCAAATTTGCACTCTTTCAATCCCTACATGTGTCACAACCATGAACCATATACATATTATAGCGAAAGAGACTTTATGCATAGTTAATATACTGATAAATATGAATGGAACCTTTCTTTTCCGAATGGAAGTGCGAGAGTATTGTCAAAAAAAATTAAAAATTCGCAATAGTATTATTAGAGATTAATATAATATTTATTATGTTTTGATTTGTATATGATGTGAGATTGATTATGTGCAAAAGTAATGCAATAGACAGAAGTCCTTGATGTTCATGATGTGATAATACACATAATAATACTTATTCCAATTTTCATAAAATCCCTCTTCGTTTTTCAATATCTTATAGATCTGAATCTCTATCGGATGATCAAGTAAGTTTTCTAGGACCAAATTGCCTTTATGTCCCATTTAATGCTTAGAAATGCATATTTTTAGATTGTTGTGATGCTTGATTTAATTCTTATAGATTTTTACTTGATTTCTACACCATCATTAAACTGAATTTAAAATAGCAATTATCCGTTCAAATGGACCATTGTAAAGTCGAAATGCTGCTACAAAATTTCTCAATGTAATATACTCTTGCGCTGCTTATTTGAATGCTTGAATGTTCAATTAAATTACTTTGTCATAATATTGAACGGACAATATCAAAGAATTAACTGCGGTTCGCATTTAACTAAGGGCAGTTAACTAGTCCTTGAAAGTCGAAAGTACCCTTCCTTTAGAGTTGCAGCTCCAAGTCTGACTTGCTTGTTAGGATAACGTAAAGGCCCGTTCAAAATATACTCGGAGCGTCCGCCTCAAACGGCTCCTCTAGGATGGATGTAGGCCCAGGCCCGGCTTGTGCGATGTCGATTGTTGCGAGCGTGCGAGTAATGCGACTCACATTTCCAAATGTCAAATTGTAATGACTCCATGTTGTTTTTCCATATTCTACATTCATGCATGTCAAATACTACATTCATGCATGTAAAATGCTGCATCACATGCATTTATTCCAAGACATAGTTATTTTGTCACTACTTCATATCCTCATTTTTTTTTGCACCCATTATTAGGGATGAACATGATTCAGATTGGGTCGATCTAGCATCTTATCTAGAGACCAATCCGCATAGCATAGGTTCTAAATTTTTAAGACCGAGGACCGACCTTGTGAGTTTGATCAGTTTGGTCGGTTGGAATCAATAATTATTTTTTATTTCATTTTTTTCTTCAAAAGAATAAAATCAAATTATACATTCATCAATAATAACATACTGAGCAATCAAACTATGAGCATCTATACATATCAAACATAAATATAAAATAAGGTAACAAAAGAAATTACACTTGCTAAAAGCAACAAACCATAAAAACAAATATGCAAAGTGAGGGAATAGAAGCGAGCAGCTAGGCAAGTGAAGAGAGGATGGTTGCAAGGCGGATGAATAAGGTTTCTTTCTTTTTTTTAGGTTGAATTAGGGCTAGGATTCTTTCTACTTTTAAGCTACATGGCAAATTGAATTGCCAAGATAACACGGGAAAAGACGCTGGGGTTTAGGGTCGGTTTGTTTCGCGGAAAATTGGCCATTTCCGGAAAATATTTTCCTAAAAGTAATTTTCTTGGAAAATGATAATATTTTCTGGTGTTAAGCTAAAACCTAAAAATGTTTCAGAAAATATTTTATGGTGTTCGGTAAGGAAAATATTTTCTAAAACTTCATCACTTTGGCATGCATCACTTACCGACCTATAAATCCATCAAATATGAACTTGCATTTAAATCGATGCAAACTTGCTTCATATATTTGCTCTTTCATTGTCACCAAACGCTCATCTACTCTAAAAAATGTTCATATGGATTTTTTTTTAAAAAAAAGTAAAAGAGAAAAGAAGTAAAGCATGTACAACCCTAATGAGAATCTTCCAATTGAGTGGTTTGTTCTCCCCCTGTGTCTTTCTTTTTTGATGACTTAGGGAAGTCTCATACATCGACAGCGCGGCGGAGTAAACCCTAGGGAGGCACGTGAGTCACCACCACCCCTCGTGCCTCGAGTAAGTCACCCTTGCGACGCCCAGAAATCAAACTCCTCCCCTTGCGTTAGGGGGAGAAGCTCGTCGCCAGCAGCGCCACCCAGGCGGGTGGTCTCCCCCTATGTCTTTTGTGTTCTAATAAACAAAAGAAAAAATAAGCAAAGCATATAGAGCCATTTGCTTAAGCAATATACAACTGCAGGTAGAGTAAATGAAGAAAATGATAAGCAATAGTGCAGAGCACAAGCTCGAGATTTGCCCGGCAACAGTCGACGAAAGAAGAAGATGGGAAACAAAGAAAAAGAAAAAAAGAAAAGAAAAATGAAATTAAAAATAATTCGAATAAAAAAAAGAAAAGAATAAAAAGAAATGGGAGAAGGAAGTGAGGATTTGTAGAGGTGTAAGATAAGAGAGATCAAGTGAGAAAAATGTTTTCCACTTTTCAAAAGTGGAAAACATTTTCCCCTAATCTAAAATACTTTTTTCCTTTTATGGAAAATATTTTTCCTAAGAAATTCATTTTTCGTGAAACGAACGTCGAAAAATTCGGAAAACGTTTTCCCGGAAATTATTTTAGACAAAAGTATAAAAAAATATATAAATATAATATATATCTATTACATATATAATATGTTTAAAACTGATTCGGATTGAATTAATCATAAACTCTAATGACCAATGATCGACTTGTATAGTGCGGGTCTAGAGATCCTAAGAGCAAGGACCAACCATGTGCCCTTGGAATCATACTAGGACCGACTAGATTAGGCTAGTCCAAGGTCGGTCCATGGTCAACCCTAAACCGATACTCACCCCTACCCATTATGTCATTCGCATATGTCATTTTTAGTCATTATGTCATCATCATATACAATGTCTTTAGAGCTTTATTTGCTCAAAGGGTTTTTCCCTTGATAGATTATTGGCATTGAATAATATTGTAGAATGCTTATTGAAAAATATTATGCTTCAAAATTCCCTTAGATTGACCATTGTCTAAGGAACATGATATGAAAAACTGACTCTGAAAATTTATGATCATCTTTTATTTGGATCATCCTTGGATCATTATCATTTTATCCAACTCTCAAAGAGATTAAGACACTAATCATATTCAATTGGGTTTTTTTTTTTCCCAATTAGATAGAATTCTACTGAGAATAATTGATTTACAAACATTGCAGATTCGTTTCCAAAGAGATTGAATTTTTCAACCCTCTTAAAAATGGTCGTCCATCGTACTAACCCAAACTTCTCGATGCTCTCTAATGTTCGTTCTCAGTGTTGTTATTTTGCTTGCCATCCCTTTGATTTGATTGACATGGCTGTATTGACATTCAAACAACTATAATGTTCCTATCTCACCCATGTTAGGTTCACTTAACTAGAGGGAAAAAGCTACTAAATATGGTTTATGTTCATAGTTTTCATATGTAAGACTCGGAATTTACACATGAGAATGGGATAAAGCACCAAAAAAGTCATAAATATATATCATTGATACTAATTCAGTCATAAACTTTTAAATTAGATTAATTCAATTCTAAATATTTTCACATTGATATTAATTCAATACATCTAACTAATTTTGATCAGCTGGCGCTGATGTAGAAGCTAGCAATTTGACCAAGGTTGATGCATTTTCAATAATTTTTTTTCATTTTTTATTTATTTTCTTTTTCCTTTTCCTTTTCTTTTTTCTCTTCTTCTCCCTTGTATTCCTTTTAGTGGCCAACAGGGGCTTTGCGACACTCGCCCATTGATTGGCAAGTTGTGAGAGGCTTGTTGGCCACTATCAAAGAAGAAGGCCAAGAGGAAGAAGAGGAAAAAGAAAAAGAAAATAAAAAATGGAAAAAATTATTTAAAAATTGTCACGTAAGTGTAATTTGACCGGATGGATTGAATTGATATTAATGTAAAAATATTTAGGACTAAATTGATTCAATTGAAATGTTTAGGGCTGAATTCATACTAATGTCATAGATTTATGATTTTTTGGGTACTTTTCCTTGTGGGAATGTGTTAAGAAACATATGATTGGATATTATTGATATGTTTTTTCACAACCTAATAATCTTCATAAAAGTTTTGTCTAATGGAAAGTATAAAGCATATTGAGAAAACGGAAGCCCAAATGGCCAAACCAAGAAGTGCAAGTCTATTACAAAAAGGAAATAAGAAATATCGAGAACAATCGTATAAGCTATATCAAAATTTATTCAATAAATTGATGTACTAATTAATTTAAATTGGATCTACCAAAATCAATAATAATGTGCAAATCCACATAAGCCCCATAAAATCAACCTTTGCAACTGCCGATGATCAATTGACTATGATTTTAGGCTCCATTGATTTCATGGAAAATAACTTTTGAAAATCTTCTTTTGATTTTTTTGACGTTTTGTTTTATAAAAAATGAATTAATCAAGGAAAACATTTTATTTTTATTTCTTTCCAAATTAATTCTCATTTTATTTTCATATTATTTTTTTATTTTTAAATTTTTTAAATAAATTTTTAATTTTTTTCATTTTCTTTTCTTTCTTTTTCCCTTTATTCTTCTTTTCATTGGCCTTGGCCAGTTATTAGCCACGGCAAATGATTGGCAATCAACCATAGGCGAGTTGCGGCTTTGCCATAGGCCGATGATGCCAAGCTTGCCCGACGCTTGTGAGCTTGAGCCATCGATTCGGCCACCTAGGCTAGGCTTTAGCCTTGTTGGAGGTCGCTAGATGTTCAAGCAAGACTCAAGCCTCGCCCACCCAAGCCCGCCCAACCGCCCTCAAGTGACCTTAGGCCTCGATAGATCCAGCCACTTGGGCAAGGCTCAATCCTTGCCTAAGGTTGCCAGATGTTGATGAGGCTTTGGCGACCTTTGACAAGACTCGAGCCTTACCCAACTAGGCGGATTTAGTGATGCTCAAGCTCGCCAACTTGTGGCTGATCGCTGATCGTTGCCATGGCTAGAGATTGGCCAATGAAGGAGAATAAGAAAAGGAAAGAAAAAAAAATTTTTTTTTGATTTTTTTAAAAATTAATAATAAAAAAATTATTAAGAGTGCATGGAGAAAATATTTTTCTTACCAAATAACGAAAAAATATTATCTAGTCCATTTTTAGGTTATAGGCAAACAACATAAAATATGATTATTTTTTAGAAAATATTTTTTCCAAAAATGTCATATTTTTCAGGAAATAAATGGAGCCTTATATTAACTCTTTTTTTCTAAAAGCTATATCTTATGCAATGTTCCTTTTACTTGGAGAAAAAAAGAGAGAAGGAAAGAAAGAGAGAGAGAGAGAGAAAGAAGTTAGGGTCATTCATTTACCGTTAAAGAACAAATATAAAAAATTCAAATTTTTTTATAATATTTACAATAAGAAAAATATAATAGGCGAATTGACATTTTTATAAATATTATGAAAGTTTAGGGCATCATTGAACAGAAAATAATGAAAGTCGTAAAATTTTTTCTTATTAAAGTCAACAATCAATGGCAATTCCGTAATTTTCAGGACAAACTTGCCAGATCCCCTCTCTCTCTCTCTCTCCTCCTTAAACCCTTCGAAGCAACTAGCAAAGCAAAAACGAGAGGCGAGAGCAAAGCCCCCACCTAAAACCCCCTCTTTGCTCCGCCGAGCGCCGCCGCCGCCGATTCCAAATGGCCGCCGTCGCCCTGACGCACCGCCACTCCAAGCGCCTCCTGCCGCTCCCCTCCCGAATCTACTCCTGCTGCGGGGGGCTCGCCGGCGGCGGCTCGATCGCCGATTCGCTCGCCGCCAATGACCACCGACCCGCCGGCGCGTCGCTCCCGTGGTGGAGATCCATGGCCACTTTCACCCGGACGTGAGTTTCGCGCCCTCTGATTGGCTGGTTCCGACGTGCTCTTTCGCATCCTGGCGGATGTCGATTTGCTGTGCCCTTTTTCTGTTCTTTCTTTCTATCCTATCTTCGTCGGGGTTTGCTTGTTCTGGAGCTTGTCCTTCTGGTTTTTCTAATGGCTTTGCGAGAGCAGTGAATTTGTGCTTTGTTTCCAGCGCGTTAGCTTCTGTTTCAATGGAGCTTAAAGTTTTCTCTCCTTGACATACGGCAAGTGACCGACTGTTGTTAAACGGTGGGGATCTTGACCTGGCATGGTTAAAAATGAAGCTTCTTTTGTTTAAGCTTTGCCAGACGGAAAAAAGTGATAGTGCAGGGAAAGGAAAGGATGAATTTTTAAGAACATGGAAGCAATTGGTGGAAGTACTAAACTTTAGTCATCTTGCCATTGCTTAGAGCTCGGGATGATGTGGGGCGATGGAGTGTTTGGTGAATTCGTTTAGCTGAACGAGTAGTGTAAAGGCGAGAATATCATTTCTACTGCATTGAACAGTGAACTTGCATGTGTACTGGGGTTTTTGAGTAGCAACTTGTGTGTGCGCTGTTATCATCTTTGAGGGAGAAATATGACTGATCCCACTATGTAGAAATAATAATGGCAGGCATGATATTGGGATTTTAGGACATAAATTTGAATGCAGTGTGCCTATATTGTCTGCATAGTGTTTGTTCTTCTTTAGCTGATTCACTTGGCATAAATTGACTTCCCTACTGTGCATTTTCATTATTTTTCTGACCTGCTTTTAAATTCTTCAGAAATGTAACTCTTGCCCTGCTTAAAAGTAAAGTTGTTTCCATTACGATATTGTCTGTTTTCCTTTTTACTGTCTTAGCTATTGATATAAAAAAATGTTCTTTAAAAAATATGCCATAGGCAATTTCCAGTGGTGAGAGGAGAAAGATTAGTTGTGATATTTTTTTCCAGTACATCTTGAAATTACTTCTATAATTTTCTTTTCCTGCAGAAAACCTCATGTAAATGTTGGTACAATTGGCCATGTCGATCATGGAAAAACTACGCTTACTGCTGCAATTACGAGGGTGGGTTTTGGGTGGGATGGCTTATGCCATCCTTTGTCACTTTTCTCTTTTGTTTATTTAAAGATTGATTTTGAAAGCCTCGAATCATAAAGACAAGAAGTGGCTTGAGTTTTTCGTTTAATGGTATGTTTAGGTGCTGGCAGAAGAAGGAAAAGCAAAGGCTATTGCCTTTGATGAAATGACAAGGCTCCTGAAGAGAAGAAAAGAGGAATTACTATTGCCACTGTAAGATATCAACTGCTTGCTTCATTTATCGGCACGATTTAAGCTCTTTTATGCATCTTAATTCACTGTGTAGTTTGTTTAGTTATAAACTGCATGTTGTCTGTTTAACCTCAATTGGACATGATTTTGCAGGCTCATGTAGAATACGAGACTGTTAAGCGGCACTATGCACATGTAGATTGCCCAGGACATGCTGATTACGTTAAAGTAAGATGTGAATGGACCAATCTTTTCAGTTGGAACAATTTTGGGCAAGTGTGAGAGCTATGAGATGTTACATTATCAGCAAGGGATATATCTCATAAAAGTGCTATTGTGCTTTAATGTCAGCATAGTTTTAATGTCAATATTTTTAAATATTTGATATATTAATTTACAGATGGGAATTTTGCGTGTGCTATGATTCCTTGCAATAATCAACACGCTGTGTTCATCTTGTAGAACATGATAACTGGAGCTGCTCAAATGGATGGTGGTATTCTTGTTGTATCTGCCCCAGATGGTCCGATGCCCCAGACAAAGGAGCATATTCTTTTGGCACGTCAGGTCTGTATATTGCTTGTAAAGGCTGTATACATATCCAGCAGATTTTTAAGCATGTGTGTCATTAAATAATTCTTGAGTAGCAGTGTAAATAATAAGCATTTTTTATTGCATTGAGCAGGTTGGGGTGCCATCCCTTGTGTGTTTCTTAAATAAGGTTGATGCTGTTGATGATCCAGAGCTCTTGGAGCTTGTAGAAATGGAACTTAGGGGTAGGGTGCTTATGGAAGTTCTCTTGTTGGATATCTACTCTTTTTTGTTGTGAGGTTGAACTAGAAAGGTTTTATATGAACTTCAATGTTTTCCAGAGCTTCTTAGCTTCTACAAGTTCCCTGGGGATGAAATTCCTATTGTTCGCGGTTCGGCATTGTCTGCTTTACAGGGGACAAATGAAGACATAGGCAAGAAAGCTATTTTGAAGTTGATGGAGGCTGTTGATGAGTACATTCCTGATCCTGTGCGTCAACTTGATAAACCTTTCCTCATGCCAATTGAAGACGTTTTCTCAATCCAGGTGAAGTAGAAGTTCACTTGTCTTACATTTTTATAAGAGACTACGTTTACAGATATTCTAAACCCAAATCCCCACCATCAACTATGTTTATGCATTTTGAACATTTGAAAGAGGATGCTGCTCCTTTCTTTTGCCCATTTAGCTGACTGTTAGGATCACAGTACTTGCTCTTTTCCAGCATAGATGCTTCTTGTCTTGAATTCCCTTTCCATGCCACCAAAAGGGGTAGTTTTACTGTTTGCTAATCTTGCAACTCTGATTGTGTTTCAGGGACGTGGTACTGTTGCAACTGGCCGTGTTGAACAGGGAATTATTAAAGTTGGTGAGGAAGTTGAGGTTTTGGGTTTAATGCAGGTGAATATCAGAATAAATCTTCTCCTTTATCATATATTCTGGAGCTATTTCATGTCAGCATGGCATATCATGGGTGATTTACTTGGATTGACCTCATCTCATCAATCAGTAAGAGGAAAGTTTGAGCCTGATGCCTAAGCTTTTTGTGTAGGGTGCTCCTCTGAAAACTGTAGTGACTGGTGTTGAGATGTTTAAGAAGATCTTGGATCAGGGACAGGTAAGGCTCTGGTTCTTTGCAGACCTCTTCAGAACCTTATGCAGCGATGTTTCTGATACATCCTGTCAAACTTGTAGGCTGGTGACAATGTTGGCCTCCTCCTTCGTGGTTTGAAGCGGGATGATATACAGCGTGGTCAGGTAAGTAATCAGGCTTAAATTATATAAGGTGGAGTTTTTATTGATAAGTTAAGTGATGTCGCATACATTCTTGTTATCTAGTGATGGCTATTTATTGTCATCGTGATTGTACATCTTTGGCCTACTGATGGACGATTTAGAGATGATGTCAAGGCCTGTATACTTTTTGCTCTGAATAGGATATAAACAATCAGATGTGACATTATCAAGGATTGCTTTGGAGAGAATGTGATTAGTTTCCTCTCTTTGAGTAGGTCATTGCGAAACCTGGTACTGTCAAAACATACAAGAGATTTGAGGCAGAAATATACGTCCTAACAAAAGATGAAGGTGGACGCCACACTGCCTTCTTTTCAAATTACAGGCCTCAGTTTTACATGAGAACTGCAGATATCACAGGAAAAGTTGAACTACCTGAAGAAGTTAAGATGGTTATGCCTGGAGACAACGTGACGGCAGTTTTCGAGCTTATTTCAGCAGTTCCACTTGAAGCAGGTAAGTGGAACTCATGTTTCAATTTTGCTATTTGTTGTGATTTTCATTGTAGCTGAGAACTCGGAATATGATTTCTCAATAAGCTTCTTGTTGATCCTTGTATGACAGGACAAAGATTTGCCTTGAGAGAGGGAGGTAGGACGGTTGGTGCAGGTGTAGTGTCAAAAGTGTTGACCTGAGCTGAGATTCGTCAAATTTTTAATTCGTGAAAGCAAATCCTGAGTTTTGAGACGCGAAGTGCGGCAATTACTTTCATAGCCTGCGGGTTTACTCTTCATGTTTATGCAGAGCACTATTGTTAGCAATTGCTAGGGGTGTGATAAATTGAACTAGGAGGAAGCTCAACTGAAATGTTAGTTTTATTGCAAAGTTAGTGAGTTGCCCATGATTTGGCTCTTCTAATAATTTATAACTGCACTTGTCCTCTGTAAACGTCTTTCTTTGAGCTGTAGCATGGATACAAGAACAGTCCCAAGTAATATTGCATTTAAGGATCAGTGATGATGCATCTAAATGTTTACTATATAAAATTAGGAATCGAAGTATTTAGCAAATTAGGGGTTGGTTTCCATAGATCCGGTCCCATCCGAGATTTGGATTGAACTACTCGTTGGTTCTATAGATCTATCGGAGAATTGGATCGGTATGATTGATGGATCCAGTCCCAAATACCTACAAATTGTATTCATCAATCAATATCATGGTGTATCCAATATCTATTTATACTAATAAAACAAGCTGTTGGTTTTCAATTTTGTACATGACAACAAAGCGCAGCAACATTAATGAACATCTCCAATCAGTCATCTCCCTCCTCTTTGTTTGTTTATTTTGTTTGGTTGAGAAAACAAGTAAATGATTTATTATAATTAAAAAAAAAGTAGGGGGTTAATCCTACTACACACCCAAGAGACAAAATTAATTAATAATATCTAACAACTACAAAATAATTAAGTAATTGAGATGTAATTTCTTTTTTAAAAAATATATATGTATCAGTTTAGTCCAAGTGAGTGGGTGAGCGATTCTAAGCCTAGAATTAGGAACTGGACCGGTACTTATTGGTTTCACTAAAATGAAATTAAGAATCAGATCGATTACCATGGGAACCGTTGGTACTAGGCTGATCTGATCCAGTTCCAAGCAGTTTGGGTGGTTCTCGGTTTCTTTGCACACCTTTTCCGCCCACTAAGGGCTAGTGCCACGAAATGGGAACTTGGAATTGCCCATTGATTTCATTGACTCATCTAAGAATTAGATCACTCGTATGGTCTAGTCATCGGGAGAGTCCACGAAACTGTCTACTTTGGATAATCCTTGCTGGGAGAAGCCATCGACCAACATCATGTATGTCTTTTGATTCGGACAACGCCCTCGAGCATGAATTTGATAATAAAAAAAAAAAAAAACTCCGTAGTTCTGTTCAAATTACTAGCCTTACACATAAATATTTATCAAGGAAGTATAAGTGAACGTTTGGCGACAATCCGTTCATCACCATTTTTACATGGAAAACAAGCGCTTGATTGAAGTTATCATCCTTGCAAGTTGCAATGGCCATTTATGAGTGTATCATAGGTGACTTCGTCAGAAAGAAGCCCATTCTGCTCATCTCATTCAAAACATCACTTGTTCCTTTCATTTTCCCTTCTCTACACAACCCATTAATGATCAAAGTATATGATATCACATTAGGTTCCAAATCTTTCAAAGACGGTTGAGTGAAGAAACTAGGAGAGGGGCAAATGACAATTAGGGTTTTGAATTTATAGGAGAGGAAGCGACGATATTAGAGGCGACCGAGAGCGAGAGTAAAAGAGGGAAACAAGGCCATGACTGCAAGGGGTAGCTGGAAGTGAAGCCGCGGTTGTGATGCTGCGAATTGTGGCCAGAGGTGAGAGCTTAGATGAAAGGTCATCGAGAGCGAGATGAGGTGAGAGAGTTGAGACTAAAAGCAAGATGTGGGAACAAGGGCTTTGATTTTGCAAACATAAAAATTCAAATATATAATGTGTGCCCATCCGGTCCAAGTGGTTTAGATAAGTAGTCCTCACCTTGAATTGGACTAGTACTCATTCATTCTAATAATTGGAATCAGAAATCACCCTAAACAGACTTATTTGGTCTGGTCCGGAAGATTTTTGGTTTTTTGCACCCTCCTAATTCAAATAACTATTAAGTACATAATTTAGTTAGAATCAAACTATTTGGTGCAACCAAATGACCGTTAAGACATGATTTTGTTAAGACCAATCTGTTCGGGGCTCACTATGACTCAAGAGGATGGCATTGTTGGCTATGGCCTTCTTGCCAGTGAGTTCTCTGACATCGAGCAGAACTAAAACAAGTAAATTTGGCACGTTAAGGCTATGAGGAAGAAGAATTGCAGGCACATTCTGCGCATATATTCTGTATTTCTAGTCCAAAAAAGAAAAAAGTTGACTTACTAGTGTCAAATCGCCTCGCAATGCGCATCTAACTACAGCACAGCAAATGGACACTAGCGAGAATGGAAAAATGTCAAAGAAGTGTTAAACTTTTGCATTTGTGCCAATTTAGTCCTAAACATTTTATTGATGTAAATTTAGTCTTAAATATTTTCACTTTGTGCTAATTTAATCATTTCTAGCTAATTTTGATAGGATTTTGTTGACTAAGTATCGGCCGACTAATGTAGACAATTCTTAATATTATTTTGGTGGATCCATGGAACCGATCTTGACGCGAAACAATTTTGGTTTTTAACATAGAATGGTCGGGTCTATGAGTTGGGAAGGAGGGGAGGAGGTCTATGGTCGGGTTTTTATCATAGAACAGTTGCGAAACAATTTTCCGCCACTGTGGTGGGTGGCAGCCAATGCGAGGGGGCGAATAGTGGCGGCGATGGTGTCGACGCTTGGGGAGGAATCGAAATGGCGATAGGATTAGGAGGAACCGAGGAAGAGACAAGGAGAGAGAGAACCGAAGACAAAGGGAGTGAGGAGATGAGATCTAATTTAGGGTTTATTTTAATAATTTTTTTTAATATTAAAAAGGTTCCGGTCCAGTCCGAGTGGGCGGATCCGCCCATGAAACCGAGAACCGGACCGGTACCCACCGGTTCGAAAAATTAGAACCGGGAACTGGATTGGTTCCCTCAAGAACCGCCGGTTTGGGCGGTTCTAGTCGATTTCGGGCGGTTCTCGGGTATTTTGCACACCCCTACCTCATCCAAACAAAAAACAAAACAAAAAAAGGATTAGCATGTAACAAAACGCAAGTTCATGGCAGCAAATTTTTGACAAAAAAAAAAGGTCCACAGGAGCAAAATGATACTTTTAAAAGTATCAGAGGAGAGGCGAATAGGAACAAAAAGGGAAAAAAAAAAAAAACGACTAGCAGAATTGCCAAAGCTAAGGGTGTGTTTGTTTTGTGCAACATTTTCAAGAAAAACATTTTCCTCATTTTCCAATGTTTAGTTTACTCAGAAAAATAAGTCAACAGATTTTTTTTTTTTTTACCTAACAAAAAAAGTTTTCCTACTAAAGCTTAAATTTAGAAAAATGATTTCCCCTTTAAAAAAATCAGAAAATGTTTTCCAAATCTACCGGAGCTTAGATTTGGTGTTTGGTTTACAAAAAATTATTCTTATAAAATTATATTTTTTAAAAATCCATTTTTAATATTTTTCCTTCCTTTTTCTTCTTCTTCACCCATCATCGGCCAAGGGGATGGACAACAAGCTTTGGCCACACAAGATCGAGTGAGCTCACAGCCTCTAGCAATGAGGCTCAACCTTGCCCAAGGCCAGTGAGCCTTAAGACTAGCCAAATTAGGCGAGTTCATGTCCTTTGGCGGCAAGCCTCAAGCCTCGCCAAATTGGGCAAGCTTGTAGCCTTTGGTGGTTAGTTGGCGAGGCTTGAGCCTAGCCTAATTGAGAAAGCTTGCGGCCTCGAGTGGTGAGGCTTGAGCTCGCTCGAGATCGGCAAGCTCGCACAGTTTGGCGAAGGCTCAAGGTTGCCCCTCGTAAACCAGCTAGGGACGAACAACCAAAGGAAGTAGAAGGGATGGCACAAGGAAGCAAAGGAACGAAGGAGAAGAAGAAACAAGGAAAAAGAAAAAGAAAAGGAGAAAAACAAAATAAAAAGGAGGAAAAAGGAAAATATAAAATTAAATTAAATATAAAATAAAAATAATTAAAATTAGAAGTTTTTAAAATAAAAAATTTGAATTGTTTTGGCTGAGATGGTGTGTAATCATTTTCAAATGGAATCCAAACAATGGAGAAAATAAAGGAAAATATATTGTATTAAAAGAAAATGCTTTCCAGGAAAGCATTTTCTTTTATCATTAAGTTTTTCGCAAAACAAACGGAACCTTAGGCTACCTCCTTTTGTTTCACAAGCTCCATTCGTTTCGCAAAAAATAATTTTCAAAAAAACTTTTTTTGGATTTTTCAGTGTTTGTTTCACTGAAAATAAATTGATTGGGAAAAATATTATCCATGAAAAGAAAGAAGTCTTCTAAACTTGAAGAAAATATTTTCTACTTTTGAAAAGTGAAAAACATTTTTCTCACTTATTCTCTCTTATCTTACATCCCTACAAGCCCTCTCTTCCTCCTCCCTCCTCCTCCTCCTCTTCTTCTTCTTCTTTGAATTATTATTTATTAAATTCTAATTATTTTATAATTTTCTTTTATTTTTCTTTGTTTTCCCTTTTCTTCTTTCTTGGTCGGTTGTTGACACTAGCCACAAGCGAGCCTTAAGCTCATCGGCGAGCATGAGGCGCACTCATCGGCGAGCATGAGGTGCACCCACCTCTGGTGAACCCAGCAAACACAAGCACGAGCTCGAGACTCGTCGATTTGGTGAGGCTAGAGGTTGACAAGCTTGGAGCTCACCAATCTAGCGAGGCTCGAGGCTGGCAAGCTTGAGGCTGGCAAGCTCAAGGCTGCCAAATCGGCGAGTGTGAGCTTGTGGAGAGGCTCATGCTCCCCAATTTGGCAAGCCTCAAGCTCTCTGAACTCAAGCCTTGCTAGATCAGTGAGTTCTAAGCTCGTTAGCTTAGGCCTCACCAAATTGATGAGCCTTGAGCTCACCGATCTAGCGAGCAGTGAGCTTAGGCGAGCGAGCTCGAGGCTTGCCCGTGGTTGGTTGTCAACTAAGTGGTGGCAGCGATCGGTCAAGAAGAAAAGGAGGAAAACAAAAAAAAACAAAAAAAAAAAATTTACTAATAGAATCTTTCAAACAAAATTATTAGAAATCAATCTTTCAATAATTAATAAAAATTAATATTAAAAATAAATGAAAAATGTATGGAGAAAAAGATTTTCCTTACCAAACAGTGGAAAATATTTTCTACGTCATTTTTAGATTTCATTTGAATACCAAAAAATAATTACATTTTCTTAAAAAATGATTTTCCAGAAAATATTTTTAAAAAACGCCACATTTTCCGTGAAATAAATGGAGAAAGAAAGAATCAAGCAACATATGAAACCAAAAGCCTAAATTGTCTTCAACCAATAAAGGTATGAAACCGTAAAGTCCCAAATTGTCTTCAACTAGCAAGCAAAGTTTTGAACAAATTGAGCCTCCTTGAGAGAGTGAATCGAGAAGCATGCTAGCCCTAAAGCTCCGGATCAAAATTTGTGGAGCCACCGTAGATAAGCAAAGGACGTTCATTTGCATAGACAAATGGAGCTTCAAACACAAAGCACCTGTGTTGACACTTAAATTTTGAGCAATTTGTTTAAATGTTTATTAATTGCATTGAAAAATTAGGGATTAATTTCTAATCCTTTAACAAAAAGTTTTCATTAAAATTGCATCACATATAGACATTGGGAGCATTTGCGTCACTAGTTTTAAAATTTATAAATAAAAAAATTTAACAAAAAATTTTTAATAAAAAAATTCGAAATTAAAAAAGGGAAAAATAAAAAAGAAAGAAAAAGAAAAAAAAGAAGAAAGAAGCAAGAAAGAAAAAAAAAAAAAAAATAGAGGCAGTCGGGCCGGGTTCGGACAAACCTTGGGCTGGCCCCTTCCTCTCTTTCCTTTTCTCTTTCCCTCGCGCGGCCCATTAGCCCGACCCATCCTCCTTTCTCGTTTAGCCCAGCCCGCGCACGAGCTGGTCATCTCCCTCCTGCCGTCCTTCGCGCACGCCTGCAAAAAAGAGAGGAAAGCAGCAACTAGGGGTGAGCAGCGGTCTAGGGTCGACCCTGGACCGACCCTGGACCGGCCCAACCCTACCGGTCTTGGTCCGGTTCCCAAGGGACCTGGGTGGTCTTGGTCTCGAAATTCGGGGACCGTATTTGTGCGGAGTTGGTCATGGTCCCAGAAGTTTTGGGTTGGTCAACCCTGGACTAACCCTATATATTATATTATATTATATAATATTATTTATAATTCTTTTATATATTCAAATCTAAGTAAAATCTGTTATATTATATTATATTGAGATGTTATTAATAGACCGATAGTAATTTCAATTTAAAACTTTTGTTGAGTATTAATTATGTGTCGTTTGTTTTGTTTTCGGTGTTTAGAAGTTAGTGAATTAATAAGATGTGAAGTTATATATTCGTGGTTTATATTAAGTATTTTGAACTTTTTATAGTTTAATTGTATTTTACTAATGAATTTCAGCTGCACTTTGCTTTTCAATTTGTGTCAAATGGTAAAAGTTTTTGAAGAGTGGAGTAGTACTACAGATTCTTAAGGTGATTTCTTGATCAAGTGGTGTGAAAAATTTCATTTTTTGGTTGAATGGACACTATATGATCAAATCTTTGTCAAGTGGTGTGAAACTCATTTTTTGGTTGAGTGGACTCTTACATGATCAAATCTGAGAAAAACGCTTTTGATATGGTGTTATGAATATTAAAGATAGATGATTACAAGAATTTTCCATCTTGTCCATATCTCCGATGGCGGTTAGATATGAAATTTCTATTATTGTGTCATCTTAAATTTCTAAATATGTATTGATATTTATAGTTTAGTTGTCTGATGGCATTGTCGATGGATATATAATTTGAATTTGTAGGTTTTTTTTTAAGGAGTATAAAAATAAGACGAAAAAAATTATCGATCGG
Organism: Eucalyptus paniculata subsp. matutina; assembly: GCA_017140255.1. NCBI lineage: Eukaryota > Viridiplantae > Streptophyta > Magnoliopsida > Myrtales > Myrtaceae > Eucalyptus > Eucalyptus paniculata. The sequence continues at coordinate 33,380,064 of CM029445.1, forward strand.
TCGGGTTGGTTAATGCGGATCGGACCGTCTGAACCGGACCAACCCGGTGGGCCGGTCCGGTCTTAATCCTCCGTGTTGATAGGGTCGGTCCGGTCACAAAATTGAGGGACCGACACTTAATGCGGGTTGGTCACAGGGTTAGGGGTGGGGGGATCCGCCCGGACCATGCTCACCCCTAACAGCAACAGTAGTGGGGGAGCAGAGGGAACAGCCGAATCAGGGGACGATCGGCTGGAGTTGGTGGTCGCGGATCAGGTCAGCAAGAGCAGCTGGCACGGCAGGAGGCCGGGCGCCCGCGAAGAGAAGAAAAACATAAGAGAAGAACAGGAAGAATATGGGGGGGGGGGGCGGAGGAGAACACCAGCGAGGAGAGAAACAGAGAGAAAACGCAGAGAGAAGGAGAGGAGGAGAAGACCCCCCGGGCCGTCGATCGCTGCGGTCGATCGCTGCCGGAGTTGCCGACCGCCTCCAACCCCCGCCGGAACCCAGAGGACAGAGGCACGGGGAGAGCTTGAGGGAGAGAGGGGCTCGAGAGAGAGTGTTTGGAGCGAGGGGTGGTGCTGGAAAGAGGGTGTCGAGCCAAAGGAAGGCTCGACTGTGCACGGGATCCCCCTCCCCGACGCCTTTCTTCTGGAACGGCGAGAACCGAAAGAGGGAGAAGAACCAGGGGGTAGAGGGCAGGGAGAAGAGGCGAGAACCGACCGAGGCTACCGCTGCCGACGCACCTCCGGGTCGGGTCGCTGCTACCGCCACCGACGCGTCCCCAGGCCGCCGCCGCCGCCTCCAACACGTCTCCGAGCAGCCATTCCCGCCGGAACTCAGGTTGGTATTTCATCGAACACCTGCTGTGCGGTCCTTGAAGTCGAGTTGGCCGGAGCTCGTTCCGTTCGTTTCGGGCGAGCTCCGGCCTCCGTAGGTCCCCCATAGGTCGCCGTTTGTCTGCTGGTCACTTGCCGAGAACCCTAGGCCCGTCTTGAGCCCCAGTTGGGTCGGAAGTCTCTCTATTCGCTCGTGCCTACCACCTGCTCGCCAAAATGCCCGAACGAGATTTCCATTTTCGATTCCTCCGTGTAGAGCATCCTAGGACTACCGGCGGCCGGAGGGACGCCGCCGTGACCGAGGAAGCCGGGCCGTTCGCCCCCGCCGGCCTAGCCGAGGAGGCAACGTCGCGCCATCGCCGGAGCAGCCCCCGCGGAGCTGGACGCCACCGCAGCTCCCTGTGGTCGCGACCGACTGGTCGCAGACCAGAGGGCAGGCCGAGTGGGCCAGATCTGTGATCTGGCCCACTCGGCCTTTGATCCCGCTTGGGCCCAAGTCAGCTGAACGGAGGCCCGACCGGTCGGGCCTAGCCCCACCAGACCAAGCCCGGGTCCAGTCGGACCCAAGCTGACCATGTCGAACCTCATTGATCTGTTACTGTTGATGATACTAGCATGGATGCACCAGATGATGAGCTGTTGGACCAGGTATATACCTGCTTGAGTACATCCATTATAGGATTTCTTATGATTATCGAAACTCCGAGTTAACTTTTTTTCTTGAACGAAATTGATCAATGAAATTCAACCTCCCTATCCTTTGATCTCTCTTTCATCAAATAGAGGCCTTGGTTTGTACTAATCACATATCCTATCAAAGTTCCCATAATTGTTTCTGTTTTCTTTTTCCCTGTGGCAGATAGTGAAACGCTGTAGGGGATTGCCATTGGCTCTTACAGTCATTGCCACGTCTCTCCGTGGAAAGGATCGTTCGTTCTGGGAAACAAAGCTTCTTGATTGGTCCAGTTCAGATTTGGACAGTGACATTCTAGATTGCCTCAGAAAGATTTTGGATGTCTTGGATGGTTACCCTTCAATCAAGGAACATTTCATGGACCTTGGCTCATTTCCGGAGGATTGCAAGATCCCTGCCGCTGCCCTTATTGATATGTGGGTGGAATTGTATAAGCTAGATTTCGATGGCGTGCGTGCTGTTGCTGACCTCAATGAACTCGTTTATAGGAACCTAGCTGACCTTGTAGTCACCAGGTATGGCTCCAAAGTATGTTTTGTTCTCTCATTTTACTTTTCTAGTTTTCTACTGCTCTAGATGTACCTCATCAAATTCTACTATTCTTGTTGGCAAATGATTAGTTTTTCCTGATACGTGACTGTTAGAATGCATGTATGAAATGGGCAAAGGCATCATTAGATCTTTGCACCAAGATTGAGAGAGTAATTTATGCACAACAAACTTTCTGTTTCCCCAAAAAACGGGCATACTAGGTGTTTTGAGTCCACACCACAGTTACTGCATCTGACCTTCAGACATGTTCTGCATTGAAAAATTCAAATGGATTATACAAAGGCCTGTAAAAAAATATTTCTATCTCCTGACTTAATATATTAGGCATGGGAAGGATCAAATGTCTTTCTTTAATTGTAAATCGGTATCATCAAATTCCTTATATTAGATTTTGGCACAAGAAACTTGAATGCAAATGCTTATATTTCTAGGGTTTGACTGCATACATACAGGAGAGATTCAAGTGAGGACGAGGAAAAATGTTACAGTAGCCACTATGCTATGCAGCACAATATGCTTAGAGAATTGGCTATCATGGAGTGCAACCAGGGGAAGTAGAAAAGAGAGAGACTTATTCTCGACTTGACCGGAAATAATTTTCTTGATTGGTGGAGCGAGCAAAAGCAATCAACTCTCAGTGCTCGTCTAGTGTCCATCTCCACAGGTTGGGAACTCTCTCTCTCTCTCTGACTTGTGGGGAAAAATTCAGTTGGTTAGTAGTTAAAACTTAAATTACCGTTCATAATGCAGATGGAACCCTGGCCAAATCTTTAATTTCCTAAAGCTGAGGCTCTTGTCTTGAACTTCGAGACCAACATTCAAACCAAATCTTATGCTTTGCCTGAATTCATTGAGAAAGTAGATAAGCTCAAGGCCCCGATAGTAACAAACTATAGTCTCTTTCCAGTTGAGCTAGGCAATTTCCATGTCATTGGGTCCAATTTAAGGAGGATAAGGTTCGAACGCGTCATAGTTCCTTTTGTAAGCATGGGAAAGCTATGCTTGCATAGTCTGCAAAAGATATCCTTTTTCATGTGTTGGATCGGTCAGGCTTCAACGTTGGACAACACCAAAATCTCTGATGCAATGCTAAACTTAATAGAGCTCATCATCAACTATTGTGATGATTTGGTGACATTACCGGATGGCATTTGTGAGATAAAGCCCTTAAGGAAGCTTAGCATCATGAACTGTCATAATTTTTCTGCACTCTCTGAACAGATTGGGCAATGGGTGTCCCTCGAGCCTTATCCTCCTTAAATTGGACCCAATGACATGGAAATTGCCTAGCTTAGCTGGAAAGAGACTGTAGTTTGTTACTATCAGAGCCTTGAGCTTATTTGCTTTCTCAATAAATTCAGGCAAAGCATAAGATTTGGTTTGAATGTTGGTCTCGAAGTTCAAGACAAGAGCCTTAGCTTTAGGAAATTAAAGACCTCTCAGGAGCAGTGTTAAGCAGTCTTAGTTTAAATATAATAGCATCTGAAGAGGAGGATAACTTAGATTGGTTGCGTGATTAAACCTTCTTTTATATATATATATATGTTATAATAGCATATGAAGAGGAGGATAACTTAGATTGGTTGCGTGATTAAACCTTCTTATATATATATGTTCGATTTATTTCTGTACTTTTGCCCTCCCTTTTTTTTTTCTCCCAATGTGGACGGCCGTGACATTGCTGACTGGACCAAATGATTGATGAGTATGAGTAGTGTCGTATAATTTTTTTCCTTTTTTTTTTTTTCTTCTTTGTTTCATCTGAGCAAAGCTTTTGGTGGTGTTCGACTGCGGCTTCAGTGTGGTGAAGGCTTTCTAAGTGGCGTAGCGGCAGATAATCGTTGCCAGTGGTGGCGTTGCTTCGGCAATGGTGGTGCCGCATTTCTTTTCATGAGAGAGGGACGTGGGAGAAAAGGATGCCGCACAAGTTAATCCCTTAGCAATTAAGGTTCTCGTCACTTGATGGCATCAAGTTTTCTAGGGAAAATATAAATTGAACTAAATTTGAGCAAGTCCTTAAAAGGTTTTAAAGAGAGAAGAAACAAGATAGGAGATCTGTCCCAATTTTTAAAAATTCAACATTAATATGAATAAAAAAAGAGACGGTATTGAATATTAAAAAGAAGTTCAAAGATCACCATTTGATCAATCCTTAGTGCGAAACATTTCTTAAAGACCCGGAGGGATTTAGTTTCACAATCAGAAACATCTCAAGAAAACGAGTATAAACTAGCTTAAAACATTGCTTCTTTTTTAATTCCCATTTGTCCTCTTTCGCTCTACAATCTATTTTACTTTTTTCCAAGCGTATCTAAGTTAATTTTTTATTTTAAAATTTTTACCTAATTTAAAAGCTTTTTTAAGTGGTTTTTACTTTTTGCCTTTTATTGAAATTTTGCAACACGTGTAATATGAATTTTTTAAATGATATTGTAAAGTCCATTACAACGCGTCTTTTAATATTAATTTTTTTGAATGATCACTTAAATACTATTTTTTTATTAAAAAAATCACTTTAATGCCATTGTTGATTTGCGTGATTGAAAAATCCAACGTAACAATTTTTTAATATTAATTATTTGATGCGGCTCGATGCGGCTCGCCAGCAAAGCGAGCCAGCATAATTGGTGTTAACATTTTTGTTTGTCTCAAATTAAGGAATTGGAGCTAAATCACAAATATTGTTCAAACCATAACTCTAAATCGAGAAATTCGGGCAAAAGGGAAGGCAACTACATACAAAAGAAGCTAAAAGGGCGATTTTTGTTGCAGATCACTTGCTTTCCAAAAATCCTAGAGTAAGACCCATGACATGTGGCAAGCATTGAATGAAGTGTTCCATTGTCTACTTGGCAAGACAGACCTATTTTATGTTTTCTCTAGATTTACACGCGAGCACGGCTCTGAAGGGAGCTTTGTATGTACAACGGTTGTGATCTTCTCAGATTTTCCTTTTTCCCCTTCAATCAGAGCCACTGTAGTTTTTTTTAGGAGTTGCGATACATACTCCCGACGGTATGTGGACCGACAAATTGTCTTGAATTTTCATAGCTACGTAGTTTTTACTAGGGGTGTGCATAGTTCAGGTGGGCGATTCCCAACCTAGGACCAAGAACCGCCCACTAAAAACCGGTTCCGAAAAATTGAAACCGGGAACCGCCCGCTAATTGCATGAATCCACCTAGGAATTGGACTGCCAGTCCGATCCAGTTCCCAGATGGATCCATAAAACCGGTCCAACCTTTGCGCCTTCCCCTTTTCACCCTCCTCACATCTACTTATTCTAGCTCTCTTGACCGTGGTAGCTTTATCCTCTTCAAGTACTAGTGTGATGGCGGCAGTTGCGACCCTTGCGCCGCTTTCGTCCCAACCACCGCCACCATCTACGCCACCGCCTCCATCATCTCTCGCTCCTCCCTCGAGACTGACAATGAGGAGGACAATGGGGATGATGAGCCATTCTTAGACTTGGAGTTCGCCCTTGTCCCCGAAAATGAGGACGATAGGGGGAGGCCCAAGGAGGGGGAGGAGGAAGAGGGGAGGTAGAAGCGAGACGAGCCCAACAACAAAGAGGACGGTAGTGACAGTGAATACGAAGGTGGCGACGAGGATGGTGATGACATGGAGAGAGAGTTCAAGTTCGAGGGGGAAAAAGAGAATCAACTCACTGTTTCGCCGAGTTCGGACTAGGACTCAAAGAGAGATGAATAGATTTAGAGGTAAATTGGAGAGGAAGAGGGAGCTCGGGGAGATTTTGAACTAAGAGAGATGAGATAAAGTAAGAGAGTAGTGAATTGAGACAAGATAGTGATTGAAGTCTTAAATTTTAGATTTGCTAATTTCAAATTTTTTTCTAATATTAAAAATTAATATATTATTATAATATAATCGATCCAGTCTAGGTGGGCGAGTGGGCAGATTCGCTCATGAAACCAAGAACCAAACCGGTAACTACCGATTCTCATAAATTGGAATCGGGAACCGGACCGGTTACCCTTAAGAACCACCGGTTCTGGGCGGTTCCAGTCCTGTTTGAGGCAGTCCAAGCGGATCTCGGTTCTTTTGCACAGCCCCAGTTTTTATGATAACATTTTTTATTGTGACATTGATTGCAAACTTGAGTTTTGGATTATCCCAAGTCTCAAAGTAATGATTTCTTATTTAACATAAGCTAACACTCTACATAATTTGAAATTTTCAACCTATCATCTCTAGTATATATTGAATTTTGACTATGATATGGACCTAACTAATAAATTGGTTTGTCAATTATTAGTCACATGTTGTGTCCATAACATAGTCAAGCCTAGGAATCCTCCGTGCGATTCTATATAACACAAACCCTAAGGGGAAGATGAACAAAGATGCATGAAGTACAATGCCTGACAAGCTATGGGTTCCATATCATCGACCTTTCAATAATTAAAGTTGTCCTTTCATTAATGAAGATAAAAGATAGATGAATGGCAAAAACAAAATGTAGGCAATAAAAATCCGGACGAGATCCACCACCCTCTTGCGTTACCATCGCCTTTACACCCTCATCCATAACCTCACCTCAAATCCATCCATGCATGTTTTCTTGTCCATCGGTGTGGTAGTTACCCACGTCTTCACATTGTCCGACCTCCCTCACCAGCTTGGTAAGCCGGTCCATTCAGTTCCTCATAACTTCATATGAATCGAAAGTTGATTGTATGTAGTATACTTTGTAAAAAAGCCAAAGAGATCTAAATTGGCGCCAACGTGAGGGCCTTGAACATATCCAGGCCGTCGATTCCCGTGACAGAAACAAGATTATTTGGATTTGAATGCACTTAAAAGTGCATAAAAGGGAAGTCTTGATGTCCGATCAAATGGTGGACCCTGGAAACGCCTCTCCCGAAGGCAACAGGGTCAGCATAGCTCAGTCATGGAAGTGGCATTGTACCGTGCAGAGTTGTTGAGATTTTATTCTTTTTCCAACTTCATCGGTGAGACACCCCAAAGTCATTCCATTTTGAAGAAACCACCAAACACATCACAGCCCTGCAGCTCCAGAGAAACGCGTTCTCGTGGTCGGGGGAGCTTCAGGAAGAACGCGTGGACTCCGGGCCGGGGAATTTGTTCATAAAGGCACGTCATTTACGAAAGAACACCAACAACGAGCTCCGACAATGGACTTCGAGGGAGCCGCTAAACCTCTGTACGTTAATAAAATTTTTTATCTTTCTCAAACGAAAGCCCTTTTCGCAATTCGGCTTCCGAAAGGATGCATTCTTGTTATTGTTTCTCAGTTGGTTTCTTGGTCTTCATTTTCATTTTTTTTTTTTTTTTTTTTGGTTCTTTGGCTGATTCAGCAACGGACTCGATTTGGCGAACTTGGCCCTGTCCTCCGGTATTCTTTTCAATTCATGGGCTGCAATCTCTGAACTCCAGTCCCAGATTGACTGCGATTACCAAAGCCCGCCATCTTCTGACACAGTGAAAATTCAAGAATTTGAGCACCCTAAATACAAAATCATTGCTTTTGTGACCCTACCAGTTGTTACCAGTTATCTCCAAGAAGAGAGCGGTTTGGTCCCTTATTCTTCATCAGAGGCCTCTCAGTTTAAGTTTCTCTGCTCCAAGAAGAACCCGTCTTTTTCCATAAACAAAGCTGCGATTTCTCTGTTCAACTTTCTCCAAGATAAGCTGTCTCCCCTGAAAGCTCAGGTAATACCTTTTTATCTTTCGTTTCTTTTAAAGTAATCAATGAGCTCTAGTAACTAAGTTTGAAGGTCAATGAGTTTTGCTTAGTCACTGCTTCTAATCATAACAAGTTGGTCTCAGATCTTGGAATTAGGTCTTATTGAAGTGGGTTCCTGCTCCGATAATTGTTTCGCTGATTATCATTTTGAGCTGTTTCTTCACATAATATTAGCTTTATTTGATTGAAAAGTGGATCATCCCTTTTGCTTCTTTTTGGCAAAATGGCTGCTGATGAGCAGTCAGTTAATTATCTGAAAAGATGCTCTAGCATTGATGCCCCATTGCCTTTTTCATTCTTTTTTAGTTGGGTTAACCTTAATCCTATTCATAGCTGAAGATAGGAAAAAAAAGTTTCCAGTTAATCTTAAGCATACTGCTAGGATCAGGGAATTCATGGGGACCAGCTTCAAATCTTGCTCAATGTCACTTATCAAAACTAGCCAGAGAGTAAGGAAGCAAGTCACCGTGAATTTCCTAATCTTAGTGTCAATTGTCAATCTCCTTCCTTTGACTGACTGCCGAGGTGAACTTGAGTCTGGTGTACAAAAGTTGGTGAGGGAATTTGTCTGACTTGGCCACGGTATCTGTTGATAGCACTTCTAATTACAACGATATGCCTCAGCTTTTGGTAGTTTGATCATGCAGCATGCTTGTGAATTCACTCATGAAGAATTACCAGTGCTTTGAAATCAGTAAATCTTATGGTTTAATTTGTGAATTCCTTTATGAGATTGATGATTGTATCGTGAGGAATTGTGAGGTCTAAATTCTGTGTGAATTATTAAGTACAGTTGGTAGTTGGGAAATAGTGATAGTGTTTGAGTGATTCGAGTATTTTTATCGTTTTAGTGACCGGTTTTGTTTATTTTATTATGCAAGTGCTTGTTTTTTGCAAAAATGTGGGAAATAGTGTAATTATGTTTGCAAAACTGGGGACACATGTGCAAGTAATAAAATCCGATTGGCCCCCATAGACTTGTGTATGTCGATGCTCATCCTGCTTTGATGTTGCAACTTCCTCCGAGTCTATTCCACACGTCATAACTAGAGATTGTTTGGGTGGATTCATTGCCTCTTTTTGCACGTTGTGGCTTCTATTTACACTTGATTCAGCAACCACAAAGCGTCCACTTTGCATCACATTCAGTTCGCCCCTCATTGGGGACAGTGGCTTCCAACAGGCCATATCACAACGTTCAACCTAGAGTACTTGCTTCTTGCATGTGGCTCATAAGGATGACTGTTTCCCTAAACTCTTTCACCCGTCAACAATGGAGCAAAGTCTAAACAAATCTTTTGGTACATTTCTTGTGTGTTCTGAATTGGGTGGTGCATCTTTCAAAGTGCCTAATTCCATAATTCAGGTCCTTGCCCCCGGGAGCCCGAAAAGTGCCCAAATTGTCAATTACAAGAGCATCATTACATGTCTTGAAAGGCGATTGATTTACAAGAACCATTATGCAGTTAATGTGCCCAATACTGATTCATTTAAAGATGGGATAACTACGCAAGTTGCAGCAATTGGCCTTATGCAAATTCAGGTAACTATTTATTGTACCTTCTTTTTGCGTACGTGGTCTCAGTACATCTCATAAGGGAATTTCACAATTGTTCAAGTTGAAACAAAATAATAATTGCGCTTTGCCACATAAACCAAAATGAACTGTATCCATGCTTTTAGCTTCACATACTTAACCGGGAAAATTTGCTCCACTTAAATAGTCCCTTATGAATGCTTTCCTTTACCCTTTGGAAGATCATTTACTGAACTCTCATTGTCATGGCAGCTGCAAAATATGGATATTGATACTTTGTTGAGAGAGATTGTCAAGTATGAAAAAGACACCCTAAAACAAAATAATCAAGCATTTAATCCTGTAGAGCATTTGAATGACATGAAAGTTTGCTTGGCTAATTTGGAATGGTACAAAAAGAAATGTGAGAACGATGGCCAGGGTTCTGGTTAGTACGACAGCTTCAAAAATAAAATGGCCATGCGTGACCATGTAGCTGTCAAGTTTATGAGAAAGCTCACTAATTACTGGAAACACGTGGTGGAAGAAGTGGAGAAGCGGCCTTAGAGAGAGGGAGCAATGCTTTGCTCCGAGTCCGTTGGCTCTTTGGAGGGACAAATTATCGGAGGATGGTCGAACCGCTCCACATAGTCGAGTAATATAAATGGGGCAAAAGAGGTTACATATCTCAGGGGAGATCCCCACTTATAGTACTCGCCTATATAGAGCGGTTCGACCATCCTCCGGTAATTTGCTCCCTCTCTGAGGCCACTTCTCCACTTCTTCCACCACGCGTTCCCAGTAATCAGTGAGCTTTCTCATAAACTTGATGGCTACATGGTCACACATAGCCATTTTATTCTTGAAGCTATCGTAGTAATCAGAACCCTAGCTATCATTCTCATATTTTTTTCTTGTACCATTACAAATTAGCCAGGCAAATTTTCATGTCATTCAAACGCTCTGCAGGATTAAATGCTTGATTATTTTGTTCTATGACGTCTTTTTTAGACTTGACAATCCCTCTCAACAGAGTATCAATATTCATAATCTGCGCCTACCATGACAATGAGAGTTCAATAAATGACTTCCAAAGGGTAAAGGAAAGCATTCATAAGTGACTATTTAAGTTGAGCAAATTTTCCTAGTTAAGTATGAAGCTAAAAGCACGGATACAATTCATTTTGGTTTATGTGGCAAAGCGCAATTATCCTTCTGGTTTCAACTAGAACAATTGTGAAATTCCCTTCTGAGATGTACTGAGACCACGTATGCAAAAGAAGGTACAATAAATAGTTACCTGAATTTGCATAAGGCCAATTGCTGCAACTTGCGCAGTTATCCCAGCTTTAAATGAATTAGTATCGGGCACATTAACTGGTTCTTGCAAATCAATCGCCTTTCAAGACATTTAATGATGCTCTTGTAATTGACGATTTGGGCACTTTCTAGGCTCTTGGGGGGCAAGCACCTGAATTATGGAATTAGGGGCTTCGAAACAAGCAGCACTAGATTCAGAACACACAAAAAAATGTACCAAAAAGGTTTGTATAGACTTTGTGTTGGAGAAAACTCCTATGATGTTTTGAAGCTGACAAAACTTATCCAAGTTTTGTTCTAAAGATTGCTAGACTTCTGTGTCAAAGTTTATCTTACAACATAAGTCTGCCCACTTTGACAAATTCCAAACTGAATGCAAGTGAAGAATAAAGACTTTACCAAACTTGAGATTATCTTTCTTTCTTTAAAGGTTCGGTTTGTACATGATATATATGGCTTTCTGGTTGAAAATATCACCTATGAGATTGGTTATCTTTATTGGAATGAATTTAGATACATCAAATCATTTCGGAAGGGAAGTTATTTTGGAAAGATTCTACTTATGAAAACCAATATCATAATTGTATGGGTGAACAAGATTGATGGGCTTTCATCACAATCTTCAAACGATTTAAGATCTCCTTGATTCTGTCCAATGGGTTGATTGGAAAAATTCATTTGGAAAGTGCCAACGGTTGAGAAGACGTGAAGGAGTATTTAAGGAGGCCTCTCCAGTTGTTCGACAGTGTGCGTAAAAGAAGAATTCCAAAATCTGAAACTTCCATTTACTTATTATTCTTTACATTGTGCTCAAATTTGTACTCAAAAGAGAGAGACTTATACCGTGACTTTCGTGAGAATAGCAAAGACTCTTCACTGAGAAGTCAAGATCGCAAAATTGTAAATTCTCTTTTGGTTCATAGTGGAAACCAGCAAGAAGCCTATCGGCGTGGAGAGTGGACGTAGGCTTGATCTAAGCCAAACCACTATAAATTTTATGTCTATTTTTCTCTTCTCTAAACTACTATACTTTACTTTATTTGCTGCAATATACTTTTGTGTTTTGGAATTGCTATTAAAGTCTAATTCTTTATGCAAAGTCTGTAGTCAACCAAACTCAAATTAAAAGCAAAATTTTTACTGCATTTCGCAAAATCTGTTTTCATACCTATTCACCCCTCTAGATATTCTTACTAGCCCTTTCACTTTGCTCCATGGTTAATAGGTGAAAGAGTTTAGAGAAATAGTCATCCTTGAGCCACATGCAAGAAGCAAGTACTCTGAGTTGAATGTTGCGATATGGCCTGTTGGAAGCCACCGTCCCCAATAAGGGGCAAACCGAATGTGATGCAAAGTGGACACTTTGTGGTTGGTGAATTAAGTGTACGTAGAAGCCACAACGTGAAAAGAGAGGCAATGGATCCACCCAAACAATCTCCAGTTATGACGTGTGGAATAGACTCGGAGGAAGTTGCAACCTGCATCAAAGTAGGATGAGCATCAACATACACAAGTCTATGGGGCCAATCGGATTTTCTTACTTGCACGTGTCCCCAAATCAGTTTTGCAAACGTGATTGCACTATTTCCCACTTGACATTATTGCAAAAAACAAGCACTTGCATAATAAAATAAACAGAACCGGCCATTAAAACGATAAAAACACTCGAATCACTGAAACATTATCACTATTTCCCAACTACCAACTATACTCAATAATTCACAATTCCTCATGATACAATCATCAATCTCATAAAGGAATTCACAAATTAAATCACAAGATTTATTGGTTTCAAAGCATTGGTAATTCTTCATGAGTGAATTCACGAGCACACCACACGATCAAACCGCCAAAAGCTGAGGCATATTGATAGGGTTGCTGTAATTAGAAGTGCTCTCAACAGATACCGTGGCCAAGTTAGACAAATTCCCGCACCAACTTTTGCACACTAGACTCAAGTTCACCTTGGCAATCAGTCAAAGGAAGGAGATTGACAATTGACACTAAGATTAGGAAATTCACGGTGACTTGCTTCCTTATTCTCTGGCTAGTTTTGATAAGTGACATCAAGCAAGATTTGAAGCCGGTCCCCATGAATTCCCTGATCCTAGCAATATGCTTAAGATTAACTAGAATTTTTTTTTTTCTATCTTCAGCTATGAATAGGATTAAACCCACCCCGTGGTGGATGCGTTGGTTCACGCCCTACCCCCTCATCCGGGAGGAGAGGGGGTTCAAAACTTCATGCCCCCATTGCGCGACTAAAGTGGAGTGCTGTGGGAGGTGGGTTCCCACGCTAGTGCTTCCCTTGGTTTACGTTACTAACTACCGGCTATACGGTGGTTCCAGGGTCATAAAAAAAAAAAAAGATTAAGGTCAACCCAATTGAAAAGGAATGGAAAAGGCAATGGGCATCAATGCTAGAGGAGCTTTTCAGACAATTAACTGACTGCTCATCAGCAGCCATTTTGCCAAAAAGAAGCTAATATCATGTGAAGAAACAGCTCAAAATGATAATCAGTGAAGCAATTATTGGAGCACATGTATGTATTGCAAGAACCCACTTCAATAAGACCTAATTCCAAGATCTGGGACCAACTTGTTATGATTAGAAGCAGTGACTAAGCATAACTCATTGACCTTCAAACTTAGTAACTAGAGCTCATTGATTACTTGAAAAGAAACGAAAGATAAAAGGGTATTACGCGAACCCACTTGTATTTTTAAAGTCATTTGTTGATGTAGCGATGCCCTATTAAAAATTTTATGTCCCTCCTAAGGTGAGAATAGGGCAAAATTGCAAGGAAAAAGAAGTTGAGCTAAGCTGTTTATGAAATTCCATAATCATTATTGGTGGTGTTTAAACTGCAAAATATACGTGATGGGATCACCTACATAAGTGTGGAGTGAAGCTGCTCCTATGAGAATTATTGGCGATAATCTTTAGAACACTTATGAATAAACCAAGCACTCGCATTGCTTATTAGTGCAAAACCGCGTTGAACAACAAAGTTTGTGAGAGTGTGATGTGATTGGTGAAAATTATAATTCACAAAATGAAATTCTTAGTTTCTAGAAGTTTCAAACTTTACCAATGATTTCATTAATTACATCTCATTCTTTTTAGGGCTGGTTGATAGCCTAACAAAGACGAGTTCCAATGCATTACTCTCTAATAACCCAGCATTATTCTATTTTTTTTTCAAACATTTTGAAATATGTAGGAGATTGTTAAATATTTTAGCAGTTTTGAAATATTTTTTAGAAATTATGACCATCATGAAAGCCATCATTTTGGTAATGGCTTTCTAATGGCATATAACGGCTTTCTAACGGTCGTCGGCTTTGTAACTTCTGATTTATTACTTCATAAACTCTTCATTATTTTTTAATGGTCATCTTTTTAATTACCAATTGATTTATGTCAATTTCCTAATGGCTTTCTCTTTCTCTTAGTTAAATATAAATTAAACTTCAAATCACAATCTTTGAAAATACACTATGTTTTTTTTTTTTTTTTTTTTAAAGTGGGGGTTAAATAAGACAATTTCCTAACGGCTTTCTCTTTCTCTTATTTATTTATTTTTTTCTTTTCTTTCCTTCCTCTTTTTTTGATACTTTGTGGGTAGTTTAGGCAACGACATGGAGGCTAGTGATGGTCGACAACCTTGCTTGTTGGTTGGTGAGGGCCTCTGCACCCTAGCTAAGATAGGCAAGAGTGTTGCAGCCCTCACCTGGATTTAGGTGAGGGCCCGATGCGTCACTTGTGGCTAGTGAGGGCTACGACAGACAATGTGAGGGTTGCTACGTGTGGCCTACAATGGTCGGCTGTCATCGTAGTTGGAAAAAAAAAAGAAAGAAAAAAAAAAGAAAAATAAAAGAAAAGGGAAACAAATTAAAAAAATTATTTAGGCATGTCACATAAAATGGCTAGAGTCAATGTTAGTGATTTCTAGAAAAAAATTAGCCAAATGAACTCAATTAGCTTACATGCAAAATATCGATAGCTGAATTGATTCAATTGAAAAGTTTATCACCAAATTGATACCAATTCAATAGGTTTTAAATTTTTTTCTGATATTATGCAGGTGGATTTGTTTTCACTTTTTATCTTAAGAACAATTGTCATCTTAATAATATTTTCTATAGAACCACAACCTCAACAATTTGCAGCAATAGGTCAAGATAATGTTTCTGATCACCAACTTAGAGATTAGTAACTTAGTAAGAGACCAAAATCTGAAACGCTTGAATCTTTTAAGTCAATGGATATCTCGTCCTAAAATACTGTTATACTCGACCAAACCAATCTAAAAGCTAAAAGATGAATAAACTTTCTCATTCTAGTGTACACTTCCCCTACAACTTCCAAAGAGAAGAATCTGAAACAACTGCTCAACTTCAAATGCTAACAGATAATAACTCGATGGAACTGGGCAAAGAGCAGGAAACAGCTGTTTAATGGTTAAGCCAGACAGTATCAGTCCATTTCATTGGTCAGCAATAATCGAACATAATCGAAAGAAACATCCCAACCTACCAAAAATAACCACTTTGGCCATCCTTGTTCTCCGCTTTCATCTCTCCAGTGGGTCACGTACCAGAAAGATCCATTCTATCGAACCATGAACAGCTGCCAAATCAAGAAGCTTCTCCTTAGCTCACTTTTTTAACTCGATTTGCCAATTTCCATCTTGTTCTTGATTGCCTTTTGACCATGATATACGAAAGAATCTAGGATGCCTGAAACTGTGAAAACACCTGGAAAACAAAAACCTAATATCACAAATCCATCTGAAACATCTGAAAGGAATTTCATGTAGGTTAGCTTGGACATTGGCACTATAAGTTCAATGTCTTCAAAGTAATGGTAAGATGAGTACAATATTAGACTGGTATACTGATGGTAAATCAGGAAACAAGACGTGTATGAGAATTGAAAACTAATGAAAAGAAAATTTGGTTACTGAAAATTTATTAAGCATAAGCCAGTAGGCCATTCAGCATCTTAAAAGTCATGGTGACACAAGGACAAATTAAACTGGTACGATGAGCCATACTGAACAAGTGATCATTGTCTCATAAATTACTCTTCTCAGAGTTTCTTTTTCTTTTTGGGATTTAAATGAGTCCTCAAACAAAGATGTTTAAATGACTTTGGACCATGACAAGGTGAGTTTACTGGGACCCTCCTGCTTATATGCAGTACTAAAGCGTAAACTTTCAGCCAACCCATAAAAAGGGCAAAAAAAGAAAGTTTTCTTCCTTCATTTAATCTACCTCAAATAAAAGACAATTGAAGACAATTTCGTCTTGATAGAGATTTTACATGTTAAGGGTTTTTCAAGGTACCTCCAAAAATAGCGCACATATTCGTTAGGAAGTGTGAGAATGACACATGTTCCTCATTAAAGGTCACCTGCACAATGAAACCGAGTGCCAATAGAGTTTTGTAAATTAACTAAGAACTGCTTTGATTTTTTGTTAGCAGCCATTTAGCATTAAAACTTCATAGTGAAACTTCAACAAACAAGAACCGGAAGTAGCAACTTAATTGGAGAGAGGTCATTAAAGAAGAAAACTCCTGGCATTGACTGAAGCTTTCCTAGGTCTGCATTCCTGAAGTGTTCTGTTACCGAGAACTACGACATAAACAAAAAGGATTCTGAGTGTTACACTGAGTACATAATGCACCAATGAAACACTACCAAGTTGTTTTCATTTGTTATCAATGACCTGATTTGACTGGATAGGGTGCCCGCTCATATCTGTGTAAACAGTTGGCACCACCTGCATAACAGATGGCACATCTTCATGTAATGCAAAGAACTAAAGATTTCTAATGGGCTTTCAACCTGCAAAATCTCTTAAGAAAATGCTAAAGTGTTTGGCAAATAATTTAAAATAACTTTCACCCAAATGTTGGCATTGAGAATGTTGAAAGCCTAATACTATTTCCACCCTAGCATTCTGCCAGCATTTTGAAGTAGCATTTGTGGAATGCCGAAACAAGGATTAAAATTTTTTTTTTCCTTTGAAAACTACCCTCACTAGTTCTTTGGTTTTCCAATTTCGCCACTCCTTCTAACTATTCATATTCTTCACAAGAGGGCGGCTAGCAAAGGGCCAACGAGTGGCTAGCGAGTGTCGCGTGACTCAGGTGACCTCCACCAAAGGTCACACAACCTTAGGCGACAGTCACCTAGGTCTTGTGTGACCCTCGCAACCCAAGTAGTGGCTACCTATGTCGTGGCGTGACCCCCGCTGAGGGTCGCCTGAGGTCATGCAACCTCAAGCAGCCCTTGCCTAGGTCTCGCACAACCCTCACCAGAGGTCATTTGAGGTTAGGTGACCTCAACTAACAATGGCTGAAGCTAGATGTTGCTCACCGGGCGATTGTAGCGTTTTCCCGACTCCAGCAAAGGGCTTCAACTCTTTTTTAATAAAAAAATATATAAAAAAAATATAGTGAAAGTTCATAGCAAAAGTTTTTTCCCAAAACACTACTTCAACCTAAAGTTCATATGTTAAGTGTTTTTACCAAATACAATTTACATTTCTCTAAAGGATTATGGGTTTCGGCATTTGCATTACACACAAACCTATTTGCAAAGATGAACCAAACTTATCCTTAATAGATTGTATATGTATGGTAACTCAATTCCCACAATTGGAGAGTTGCCCTCTTTAACTTGATGTGGTTGTAATTGGCACGCTTTTAACGGTCATGAGTTTATTTTACAACTTAGTTATAATAAAAAAAAGTGATGTTATAATTTATTTGAAACGGTCAACTATGATGGTTTTGTTATACTTTATAAATCGCTAAGTTATTTTTGTCGTGATATTAACCAAGTATAAACAATAATGTAGAACAATGGAATCCGACTTATGAATAGCATAACAAGACCTCATCTGTCCAATGTGGAACTCTTGATATTACAAACTCTTCATAGGTTGAAGAGGAAAACAAACTTGAATATGAAGTGCTGTGGTGGGAGAGCTATGTCACGGGCTGATTGATTGGGATCGTGACCATGCAGCGACTCAGGCACTTTTGGATCGCCTAAGCCAAGCCTTGCTCGATCAATCGCACACTCGCTCGCTTTACCCGGATCGTAGAGAGATTGGATGGATACAAATGAGGGGATGACACCCCTTCTTATACTAAAGGCCCTCAGATTACATCCGTTGATTGACTTTTTATCCAGCGGATGAGATCGCACCGTCAAACATATCGACACTAATGATAGCTACCAACTACGGGAGACTTCTAGAATTTGGCGTAATGACCATATCGCCCGCCTTTAGAAAGTTCTGAAATGAGTCTTGTCGAGAATCCAATGATCGCAAGAGGTCCTCCACGGCAAGGCACAATCCTTTAGCTCCAGAAACCTCTTGGTCGTGACAGCTACACCGACGACCAACCATTTCAGATCATTTTGTGAATGTTACCTGAAGGTTCTTCATTTTAGATAGTCTTTGAATTTGACAAGAAAAATTAGTTGCTTCTAGTTTAAAGGGATTCATGTCATTTTGGAGGACCTAAGAAAGAGAAGGAAAATCGTTGGTTTTGACATGGTAAGATGCAAAGTTTATTGAAGAGTGGCTGTTTTAATGGATTGATGGTGATGAATCACCCAAGGGCAAGAATCACCCTTTGGAGGCAATTTGATGAAAAGGGGCATATTGAATTCTTAGGTCATTCTAGTTAATCGAAAGGTGGAGGGAACTACCATGACCACAAGGTCAAACCCTTATTTAGAACTACCATGACCACTTTAGGTCATTATTTGAAATTTTATGTCTACTTCAAGTCTTTATTTGACACAACATCCATCTCAGATTTTCTTTGGAATTTTCCCTTATGTTTATGCATACTCTTCAAGTGTCATTAATAGCTAACTAATGGTGGTATTTATGTGAATTTATCACTTGTCAATACTTAATTATTCATCGGAGTTCCCTGGTGATGGGACCGTATAACAATGATTTTATTCGGGGATTATTGTTGGGTCCTACTCGAACCTCGTTGGGAATTTTGTGATGAATTCCAAGTGACTTCCGTAAATTCAAATTCCAATTGGCTGTATTCCCTGGCAGCCAATATAATGTCCTGTAAGTCTTCAGAGACGGATTTTCCACAATGTTTTCTTTGCTTCCGACATTCACCGTCGCCTTCCATACTGACCTAAAAAAGGCAAAAGCCAATCGATTTTTCTCTGGCCTGCTTTCCATGAATTTTAAAGTTTCAAATCCAGTTAATGTTGAAGCCGAGTCTTCTCACCAAGTCTATAAATGCTCCAAACTTAGCAGATAGAGCCATACACCATGTCTTGTAGATTGTTCACTTTCTGCCCGCCAAGGCTATCGACAGATCTTGACAATACCATGTCCCATGCCCCATTCACCACTTGCATTTGGGTCCTTCAAAGTGCAGTGAATACAGAACGCGCAAAGGAGCTCACGGCCTTCGCCAATACCAATTTGCGTTTGCTCCTTTATGATGTACGATATTCTTCTATTCACAGTACCAAAAAAGAATCCCAGTACAAAAAAGAATCCCAGCATATTCACAGTAAGATGTACATTAATCAACCCCCAAATGTTATAAATCTATTCACAGTCCAAAAAAAGAATCCCAAAATAAATAAGATATACATGTCATCCGCACTCACTACAAAGAAGATATGCTCTTTTTATCTGAATACATGTGAAACCCTAATGAATAAGGTCCTGACACGAGACCATGCTACGAATGATGCCTGTCATTATCTTGTACCTTCTATGCGTTGGACATACGCTGCTCCTATGGACGGTGTCTCGAGTTTGAACACACTACATCGAAGATCAACATGATCTCCATGGGCTCTAAAAGGAAGAAATCATGATTGTTTTGGCGCAGGGGGTTTCAATCACTTCCGGTTCGAAACATGAGATATTTTTAGGGTTTTCTCACGAAAAAATTATCAAAACAGTCATACATTTATTGCAATATTTACAATTCAATCCTAAACGTTATTTTGTCAATTCAATCCTAAACATTTTGTATTTATATTAATTTAGTCCATCCAACCAATTTTAATCGTTTGACACTAACATTGACGTTGGCCATCCAACCAACATTGACATGTCAATTTTTTAAAACTTTTTATCTTTTCAATTTTTTATTTTATTTTTTTCTCTTTTGTTTATTTTCTCTTTTCTTCTTCTGTCAAACTAGCCAAAGGCTCGACCTCACCGGCCACTCAAGTGGTGAGGGCAAGGGTGAGTCTCACCATCGTCCTTGTTGTCATGGCGCTAGCCGAGGTCTTGCCCACCTAGATCTGAGCTTGCCCTCATTGTCACAACCGAGGTCTCACCTAACCAAATCTAGGCAAGCTTAACCTCGCCCAATGACAACAAGGGTCGCCCTTGCCACCCTAGTGGCCAATGAGGGCAACCTTGCCGAAGAAAAAAAAATAAAAATAAAATAAAAATAAAAGAGAAGAAATTAAAAAGATATGAAAAAAATTAATTAAATTATTGACACGTCGGCGTTGGCCACCGTCCACTTCAGCATCAGCCAGCCAAAATTGAACAGATGGATTGATTTGGCAAAAATACAAAAAATTTAAAACTGTTTTGATAATTTTTCCGTTTTCTCACCAAGAAGTGCATATATGGTCATCTATCTATGAGATTATTACTAACACAAGACGTGATGATGTTCAAAATTTTTTACCTGATTTATTCTTCCTTCAGTTTTAAGAAGGCCATTTATTTTTCCCATGCCTAATTAGAGGAAACTTTCTCTTTTTTAGTCGGTTACAGACATCAACATTATCCACATCACATTTCGTTAAATTTGCATGTGCATGTTATATCTCACCGATCAGAACCGTAATCAGTGAAATGAGAGTTTATCTCCTTTTTCTGGTTTCTTTATTTGAAGTTAGATCATCGCTTGAGTTTATCTCCTTTTTCATTGTAAGATGGCATGGTGCATGATGTGGAGGTGTAGGTGCATTTGATTGAAGAGTGGGAAGTTGCTAGAAGTTATCAAGCAGTGAGTTGAGCAAGCGATGCACAACATGAAGACATAGGAAGTTACGGAACATGTGAAGTGCGCGAGCTTGAGAAGAACGAGAGGACTCGACCAATCCTGGACACGCGCACAAACAACATAAGAACTCCCACCGAGTTTATCCTTTCAATTTTCTTGTATTTCCCCTTTCATTTACTTTTTTATCTCTGTAATTTCCTCAATGATTTCAATTCCAATCCAATGTATTTCCCTTCAGTGTAATTTCAATTTCAATGCAATTTACGTTTCTTCGCCGCACATTTCTTGAAATTAAAAACTAATCCATTTTCTCTAACCTACTGTCCATGGATTTCAAAATCTGACACATGCTTTCCATATATTTCAGGGCCCTGAACCAGTTATAACATAGCAATTTAAGTGCAAATTAAATTTGAAGACAGATTCTTTTCACCAAGCCTGTAGATGCTCCAAATTTAGTTATAGAAATCCACCATGTCTTGTAGATTGTCGACTTTCTACAATCACTGTTTTATATCGTCAGTATTTTCTTTTTCCTTAGGAGGAAGAGAAACTTATGTCATGCGCTTAATATATCACACAGATGCTCGTTCCTCACCCGCTAAGCCAACTTGTTAGGTGCAACGATTCAATATTTCCACATATATACTCACATTAATAAATATTTTGTGTTTTTTTCTAGTTTTGCTTTCAATGTCTCGATTAGCTTTTTGTCTCTCGACTGGTCCATCCCGAGATATCATAAGGGTTCACAACTCTTCTGTGCTTTTAGTAAATTGACCACACTAAAAATCTGTTCTTGCTCTGCCACTGTATTTGATTTGAAGGTTATAAATGCGTTTTGTTTAGTGGGGTCCTTGTTTAATATTATGAAATCTAAAATAGAAAATCTCACTTGGGATTTGCTCAAATCTCATTTAGTCGAGTTCCTTAAATATTGAAAAAAAAAATGAAAGCAGGGGAGACAAGAAAAAGAAAGCAATAAATGGCCCATACATTGTGATTGAGGTAGAATTATTGATGTGTCTACTGTGAATGGATAGAATCTGAGTAGGTTCTTAAAAGACTCAAAGAAGAAGAAATAGGGGGAAGAACTTTGAGGAATGGGATTCCCCAATATCACCTCTTGCATTCCTACCTGGCAAAGAAGAAAAATATGAGTAGGAAATTGAGAGGTAAGGTGTGTAGGTCCCAACACCGTCCAAATAAGGAACATATTCAGGTTGAGCACTGGGTTAGTGGAGTACTGTTGGAGGCCCTTGTTAGAACCTTCAGGTTGAGCACTCATGATTAATAGAAAAAGAAAGCAATAAATGGTCCATAAACTATAATTGAGGTAGAATTATTGTTGTGTATACTGTGAATGGTCTATTTTGTAAATGAAATGTTAGTTTGGCCAGGTAAAAACAAAAACAAAGAATTCATAAAGACATATCCCAAATTGGAACGATAATTGACAAAATAAATTATGTGCCAGATTATATATTATGTCCTTTTTCTCCACTTGTCAATTAAAAACATAATTAGTATTCTTTCTACATCTTAAATTACCAATACAATTCTCAATATTCTAATATTGCATCCAAGAAAGACATTTTCCCATTGTATTATGAATAATCGGTTCGAATCTTACTTTGTGTACATTTTATTAGCAAAATAAGTAAGACCCAGTAATTTTTGGGGCCATTCGTTGACAACACAGTTTCCTATGTGATTTAATCATTACATATTTAAAATAAGTTACAGTTTTTATTATTTAATTGAAATGTTTATATTTAGAGAATATTTAATGAAATTTATTCAAGTAATGAAAGAAGTTATACAAAATAATGCATTTATTCACATAGTTAACAAAAGCCATACTTCAATCACCGGAGTTTACCCTAGTGACTATCATTCCTGCATGAAAAGGGAGATGTAGGGGATTTGAATCTTACCTATCAGAGTGGATTGAGTGGGAATGATTTAGCTTCAAATATGAATTTCAACTTTCACGCCCTACAATGACATAAGACTAAAAGTCTAAGAATGAAAGTTATAGTATGAATAGAGTATGATCGACAAAACAAAAACAAAAAAGCCATACTTCAAGTTATGTGTATTACTCATGTGATAGGATATGTTTCTCGTTTTAAGTAAACTTCAAATTAAATGGAATAATTAAAAATATAAATATTTGTAATTTTTTCAAATTCAAAATCAATAAAATAAGTTGAAAGAGATAAATATTTGAAAATGACAATAAAAAATTATTTCAAGATACTTTTTCTATTATCTTTTTCATTGATCAATACATCTAATAATACTCTTGAAGATACTGTTTTCGTTTATGTTTAAATTTAATTTAATTTAAATAAGTGATAGAAGTTTTGAGGATGACATAAGTAAACAGGTATTGATTGGTCAAGTATTGGGCTGTAGCACAATTATTTCCATGTAACCTGCCACATGGCAATATCAGAAGCAAAGTTAATATCGCATGACAAGCACATGAATGAACATTCTCTTAACCTCGACTTTATTTACATATATTAAAATAGATTCTAAAACTAAGCATTCTTTCACAGTTGGCATTCTAAACAATGTATACTACTCTACTACCACCCTTTATACTAGAAAAATGGCCTTACTCTTTGAAACAATTACTAAGGTTGCTCAAATGAATTTATGATTTATAAAACACTAAATCAAGTACAATATCTACCATCATTACATGTTAGTGACCATTTCAAATGTAATTTCTAAGTAGATGATTGATAGGTAACTTAATTTTTGGATTAATACCACAAGAAATTCCAAATTAATATATTTGTGATAAATTTATCAAAAACTAATTTTTTTACCACTAAAAACCCCAAACTAATATATTTATGATGAATTTTACTGTTAAATTGTCGAGTTTGACGACACATAGCTGAGTTGAGAGTATTTGTGATTTTTCGTAGTATTAATCTAATTTGACGAAAATTCACGAAAGGAAAATTTGTCACAAATATACTAATTGAGATTTTTGTTGTCAAAAAAATTAATTTTAGATATATTTGTCACAAGTATTCCAATTTTGAGTTTTTCGTGGAATTAATCTTAAAAAAATTACAAAATTCGTTTTCATCAATGCTGAAGTGCTTATCATTCCACCTAAAATGATTGCCATCCATATTAATGATTTCTAGCCAAAAATGGCAAGATGGATTACATTGACAAATTGTTAAAAGGTTTAAAATTAAATTGGACAAAATTGAAATATTTATGATTAGATTGGTACAAATGTAATAAGTTCAAGACTTTTTTAATAATTTTTTAAGGAACATGTGAATTTCAAAAGTTAATTTGAATAATGTTTGATGTACATTGACTTAAGATATAAATATGAAAGATAACATATAAATAAGTGCAAAATATGTCAATATTGTCTTTCCTTAGTAAAATAATCCCTAGTAAAGTAATTTTGCAAACTCTTTTAAATGTCGATTTTATGTATACACGCTAGCACGTGCAATTTTGCTAGCCAAATATTATTCTTCTACCAAAATCTTGTATGAAATTAAAGATGAGAGAGACGTATGGTCTTTTATATTACTTTAGTGTATTAGGATGTATTTAATAATATTTTTGTTCTTGAGAATAATTTATGTTCAAAAATAGTTTTTTCTATTTTTATTCCTTGGACAAGTTTCTAAGTATTTGATCATATTTGGTAACTGTACAAATTTTTTATTTTTGGAATATAAAAAAAAAATTGAATGCATTTGGTATAAATCTCAATTTTTTTTTTTGTAATGTAGATTTAAAAATAAATAAATAATTTTTGAGAATTTTTTATTTTAATTTTTATTTTAATTTTTTTCCTCATTTCTTCTTTCTCCTCTAGCCAATGACCTCACTGACCTTAAACTTGCTTAGCCACCGTGAGGTCAGCTTTGCCCCGCCATGGCTAGGCTAATCTCGCCTACCCACAGTGAGGCTTGACCTCATTAAACCTCATCTATGATCAGTTGTCGGCCATTGCAAAAGGTTGGTGACCGATTAGAGGAGGAAGAAGAAAATGACAAATTTTAGAAATTGTTTCCTAGTACAAAGAAGTAGATTTTTTCTACTTCTTGTTTTTTATCCAACTCTATTATTTGGCCACTAGTCTATTTCAAAAGTTAAAAAAATTAATTGACATTACCAAATAGATTTTTATTCTTTTTCTATTATAAAGAACAAAAGAACTGAAAAATAGAAACATTACCAAACTCAAGAGGTTCCATTTTAAACAACTCCTATATCAGGATTTTCATAATTTGATTTCACTTTTGAGTTGAATGAGTTTCTAATTTTTTTCCATTGTTAGTAAAGTACGTTTGTTTGCAATGAAATACACTATAATTTGAATTGAATGAAATTGAAACGGCATGACAAACAACTACATAATCTAATTATATCCTATTCATTAAAAAAAATCTAATATATTATCTATAAGCTCCATTTGATAATTACTTGATTTGTATTTTTAGGTAATTGGAATTTTTTTTCAATGCTTCACTTTGTTTGCGTAATTCTTGTTCCGATGGCTAAACTAAATTTCAAGACCATCTCTCTTCATCCATTGTTTAATTTACCCCATAATTCAAGTTTACACCTTAACAAGATATAAATTTTCTTAGGATGACAAGGTAATGAGTTTAGGAAAAATTCTAAATGAGAGCCTAAAGTGTCATTATTCTATCAAATAAGGGTTTGAAGTGAACATTATTTCAAATAAGGTCCGAAGTGCATATATTAGTTTCAAAGAAGGGTTTGAACTCACTAAATGTGAAAAGCAATTTTGTCTTTTTAAATTTTCTTTTTATCTTTCCAAAGAAAACTTAAAAAGAAAAAGAAAACACCCGTCTCATCGTCAATGGGGGCAATGGTGAAGTCCAACAAGGTTACCAACGCCTAAGGGAGGGCCAACGACCTTGGCCAACAATAGGTGAGGATTGCAACCCTCTCCAAGATCTAGGTGAGGGTTGTCCACCCTCCCCCAGACTGGGTGAGGTTCACCAGCAGTTGTGTAGGCTTGGGAACCCTCGCCCAACATCCCTGGAGGTCAGTGGCGTTGGGCAAGGACCGTCAGGCCTGCGTGAGGGCAAGCGACCCTCACCTAGATTTGGGAGAGGTCATCACCCTCTCCCCCCTTCGCCATAGCCCCATCAGCGGTGGCCACGAGGGGAAGGGAGTACCCTCCCACTTGTCTCTCTCTCTCGCTCTCTCAATTTTTTTATTTATTTAAGTTAAATTGTATTTGAACCAAAATAATCCCGATTGCTTGGAATTTTTTATCGACCGATGAGGCTAGGCCCTTATTTAAAATAGTCATAACCACTTTAAACTCTTCTTTGAGATTGATATGAGCAATTCCAACCTTTTATTTAAAATAAAGTTTACTTCAAGCCTTTATTTGAGAAAATAAGGATATTTTGGATCTTTATTTGGAATTTTCCCATAAGCTTATAAGCAAATCTATTCCAAGAAATTGCACGTGCAAAATCATGTGTGGCGTGGCAAGTACAAGCATGAACATTGGCTTTACCTATTTACATAAAATTGAAAGAAAATGACATCCAGATGGATAATAAATCAGGGGTTCCCGAGCCATGCTAAATCCGTCCCACTTTAATTCCTTCAAGAAAACACAATTCATCGACTACGGTGACGAATTCCGCTTTCAATTCTAACTTGTACTTTCAGAATACGGTGCGCTCTTGTAATGTAGCTTTTATTTGAAGAGGAGCATCTAACTTCAAATACACTAATCCGGATTTTCCTATTTTTGTTAAAGTTAAATCATTTTTTCCCCCTTTTCAACTTTCCCCAGGGAAAACCTGGCTCGGGCCCATTCTCATCTCTCACGCCAAGAAAAGCCCTTGTGGCTGGGCCCTCGCATAGGCAGGCCCATACCGAGGCCCATGTGATCCTTACTGCCTAATAGACCCGTTAAACGGGTGGGTCGGTTAGGTTTGGGTTGGGTCATAAATTGATTCGACCTAAATCAACCCATTTAACCCGTTTATAATCAATTTATTGCAATACAAAAATTTTGACCCATATCCGACCCGACCCATTTAATTAAACTTAAGAAAGCTTATTTCTATATATATATTTAAATGGTAAACTATAACACAAATTTAATGGACAATTATTATAATTTTTAAAATAATTATTTTAAAAAATCGAATTTCAATTATTTTTTATTTTTTAAATATAATTTTTTTTTTTTTTTTTTTTTCTTCTTCTTCTTTGGTTGGCCGCAACCACAAGCCCGAGCCTCGAGCTCACCCGGTGAGCTCAAGACTCGCCAAATTAGCGAGGCTTAAGCCTCGCTGAACGTTGGTGAGGCCTCCGCCTTGGTAGATCCAGTAAGCTCGAGGCTCGCTTGGTCGGTTGCCGGCCATCAGCGTGCCGACCACCAGAGGAAGAAGAAAGAAAAAAATAATAATAATTATAATTTTACTACCTCTAGTAGGATAGACTAGATCGTGGGTTATATTTAATGGGTATAAGACTCATATATTTTAGTTTTTATTTTTAAAACCCATCATGCTTTAAAAAATAAGGCCGATCCATTAACAACTCATTTAAGCAAATATGGATCCATAAATGGGTTGGGTACCCATTTTAACACCTCTACTGGCTAAGGAAGCTTGAGCGAGCAAGCTCTAGTTCTTGCCGCCTTACTTCCCGGTTCTCGAGAAGCTTAAAAATCCAATTTTTAACAGGTAACTCAGCTTAAATGGCATGGTTTGATTTCCGCATTTGCCAAGAAAAATCGTAGAATTCCTGGAACAGGACGATCGACCGCCCTTTACGAATTCCTTCGCTCGAAAGCTTTGAACTTTTCTCTAATGTCCGTCTTCAAACACCGAATTCACGTTCTCTTGTGTCCTTCCAGTTTCCACTGCTGAGAAGCCCCTCGGGCACTGGTCTCCCGCCATTGCAGGTTTAAGTGATCGAAGCCGTGGCTTCTCCCTCCCTCCTCATGGAAACCCAGGAAGCAAGCCCTGCCAAGTCCCTTGCCACAAGGTTTCTTCTCTCTCGCCCTCTGTTTCTGTCTGGCTGCGCTGGTTCTTCTGTGCGGTTGCTTTGGTAGTGCCGGAAATAGCACGTGGGTCGCGTCCGATAATCAGAGTTCCCTTCTGGGTTCGCTGCTCTTTTGTCGCTCTTTGAACTTGATCGCTAGTGAGCCCTCTTTATGTATGATTTCGACCCTTTTCTTGGACGGAGTTCTCGAATCGAATGCACGTAACTTTGGCTCTCGAGGACGACTTGTCCCCCCCCCCCTAAAAAAAACAAAAAAAAAAAAATCAGTAATTTTGATACCAAGCTTGTCCAAACAATTTGAACCAGCGGACAAGCTTGCAAATTGGCAATGCGAGGCTACACGATGCGCTTCTGTGAATAATGAATCGATTTACGGCAAAACACACTCACAAGAGCAAGAGTTTGTTGGAAGAAAATGAACAGTGACTAAATGCTGTTGCCTGTGCGTGCCTTCTTCTGAGTCTCGAGCTACTTTTATACTTCCAAGCCTTTGCTCCCCACGTCTAGAGTAATTAACCACGGCTTCCAGGACCCTTTGGACAGTAGTCTCCCCAGGTTTAACCATTTAGGCCTACCCCATATTTTTCCAGATTATGATTTCACCTGTTTCCATATCTCCAGAGTTGGTGCCTTAATGATTTGGCATTGTCTGTTAGCCACCGTTTTTCTCGTCCGAGAATCTAGTACCATCACATGACCGTTTCTGTATATCTCAGTTTGACATCATAATGGTCTGGTATCACTCAGTTTTAGATGCCAACACTTTTGTGCTGATTCATCCTGCTGTTTGTCACTGATGCTGATGCCAAACCGTCAATATTGTACCTATGTCAATTGTGTCAAATTCTGTTGCAACACGACTATATATTTTACGTGTTGAATAGCATGATTAGGCAATTTTAGTGGCTCTGTCAATGTCTAGAAGTGGAGTTAAATCAACTCCCTTCAACCCTTTAAGCGAAATGCGGCAAAAGGAAAGAAAATCCATGGACGTAGAAGAGTGAAAAAAAAAAACTTTCTTTTGTCCCCTAGTTGACTTGCTGTTAAGTGATAAATATTGCCTGCCGCCACTATTAAATTATATATGGAAGGAACTAACAAATACAGCTTCTAGCTTGATTTCCTTTTTGGTTTTGCTGATTTGCTTTGCTTTCGGTTGAGTTGAGGTCTTTTAATTTCCCAGATCAATGTTAAAACTCGAGGAATAAAGATGCATTTCATTGTCATAATTCAACTCTTGACATGATGGCATCTGCATTTATGGACATTGCTCATTCTTTGGGCTGGAATTTCCATACATTGTTTTGATCTTTATATTAGTTTCCGCATATCGTCAGTGCAAAGCAAGCTCTCCTCCTGTTTCTGTCTACCACCTAGGCTATTCCGTACTGGATTACTTATAGCACGGTGAGTTATAATGAGTTCACATGTTGACATTGTTAAATCCTCTCATCACTTGAGTTAATACACAATTATCTTGAAGGGAGTTGCACTCATTTCTCATTGTGTCATTATACCACTAGGATTATCAAAGTTAAAATCCACAACAATTAAATTCTTTAACTATCACACCCTGAAAATTAATCTCTCTTTATTGACAATGGTTTTAGTTGGTAAATTCTTGACAGACACAGGTGCTCTGCATGCTACAAGCAATACAAGAAAAAGGAGCATCTTATTGCCCACATGAAGGTCTCCTACCACTCTGTTCATCAGCCCAAATGTGACGTTTGCTATAAGCACTGCAAATCTCTAGAGTCATTAAGGGAGCATCTCACAGGTGAATATCATTTCTCACTTTCCATGGTCCAGCCGTGAAGGATTCTTTATCTTCTAATTGCTGTATTGTTTTATATCATTCATGGCACAGGTCCTTTGCCCAAAGCAAATTGTTCGAACATTTTCTCTGAACGAGGATGTGATCTTTGTCTGAAACTTTTTGATAGTCAGAGTGCCCTTACGGAACATAGAGAAACATGTTGTCTACCTGCACCTTGTCCATTTGTAAGCAATATTATTAGCAAGTAAACTTTGAAACCTAGAATGAGGGTGGCTTTAGTAGTTATGATTTTTCTACAAATTATGTCAAATGCAGGTAGTCCATTGATCATTAACTTTGTTGACCATCCGCAGGAAATGATTTCTGTATCTTCTATAGACTCCCAAGTCCATATTTCTGATCCAGTTGATGGATGCAACTATGATGATTGGCAACAAGGAAGACCTAAGGCAATTGCCCTGGATTGTGAGATGGTGGGTGGCGGAAGCGATGGATCTCTTGACCTTTGTGCTCGGGTATGCCTTGTTGATGAAGATGAAAATTTGACATTCCACAGTTATGTACAGCCCCAAATTCCTGTTACTGATTATAGGTACATCTGCACTTGAGATCTTGTGATTTTCTGATTTGGTTTACTGAGACTTTACTAGGGAAGTGGGGGAGGTGAGGGAAAGAGGAGGTGGGTGCAGAAAATGGAGAAGAATTTCATAATTTTGTGTGAGAGGAAAAGAGAGGGAAAATTTTAAAATTTTCTCTCTCCTTAAGTTTCCCAATCCTAAACAAAAAATGAGTGTCTAATCCTCTGGATATTATGAGTGTTCTCAGGTACGAAGTAACTGGGTTAACAGAAGAGCAACTTAGAGATGCCATGCCACTAAAGGAAGTCCGAGAAAGAATATTGGAAATTTTGTACAATGGTGAGTCCATTGGGAAAGTAAGGTTAGATGGAGGAAAGGCCAGGCTACTGGTAGGTCATGACATAGAGCATGACCTGGACTGCTTGAGAATGAACTACCCAGATCACTTGCTGAGGTATGAGGTGTTCTTTATGGTTCAAGTGATGGATAAAAAAGAGCATCAGTTTCCATATGGAGGACGATGCAGGGTAAACATAAACAAAAAATGTCGTGAAATATGCATCTTGTTACCTTTACTTTTCTTAATTTTAGATATTGCTTGGATGTCTCTCGAACGAAAATTATGTTTGTGGTCCTTGTGCTGATAGTATCTTTCTGTTACGGCTACTAGTTACTTACTATGAACCAAGTGTGATGCTATTAGTTGTTTTTATAGCCTTTCTTTATAAAGAAATTGAGTTCAATTTTGCATGTTAGCTGCTAATCAAGTATCTTATGTTTGGTCTTATGCAAATGCAGTTTTCTTTTGGATTGTGTTTTTGGATTCAAGCATTTGCAGTGCTCAGTCATTTTGTGGAACAATTTTAAAGAGAGAATAACCATTTCAGCCAAAATTTTTAAACTTTATGTGTCTGCTGACATGCTAGACTGTAGAATTGTATGTAGAGACTATTGCAGAAATCATTTCCATGTTTGAAACAGAATCGCGTGACATGCCAGTCTTATGAAGATTTAGACCAGATTCTTAGCTGAATTATCTAAAGATAATCCAATCATTCTCAATTCAAGTTGGATGAATTGAACTGTTCCCTGCATCTATTTGAATCTGATTGTTGAAAAAAAAAAAAGAAAAAATAAAAGCAAATTGTTGACTTGTCAATCAACCCTGTTTTGCTGAAGCCACAGGTTATCTTGTTGCTGCTGTTTCTGTTTTTATTACAAGTATAATGCATAATATAATATTGACTTTCATACTAGTAACTTATATGTCTGTTTATAGTCTGCATTATATGGTACTTTGTGATATGATAGCTTTTGTTAAATCAACCAGAATTTTGCTGCATGTATTTGTTTGGACACATGCATTTGCAGGGCAGGTGATTTCATGGAATCAATTTTTAAAGAGAGAATTTCCTAACCCTTTTAGCTAAAAAATGTAAACTTTAGTGTGTCTGCTGACATACTGGACTGCGGAATTGTATGTGTGGAGACTATTGCAGAATTCATTTCCCTATTTGTAAGAGAATTGTTTGATATGCCAGGCTCATGGAAATTTAGACCAAATTCTTAGCTGAACTGTATAAAGATAATCAGCTGTTGTCTTTTCAAGATGGATGGATTTACCTGTTACCTGCATCTATTTAAATCTAATAATTGAAATACAGTCCTGAGAGCAGATTGCTGACTTGGTAGTGAATCCTGTGGAGTTGAAGCCACAGGATATCTTGTTGCTGCTGTTTCTATATTTGTTACCAATTGCGATTTGTAATCTACTCGACTTCCATACTAGTAACTGATATTTCTGTTCTATAATCTAAATTACATAGCACTTTGTGATATAAAAACTTCTCTTAAATCAATCAGTGGGGTGTGCTGCATGTACTTTACATGCTGGGCCGTCTGAAGAATTCAAAATATTACTATTACGGTTCTCATGTGATGAGCATTCTGATGCTTTTTTTGTTTATCAATGAAAAAATTATCCCAAAAGGGTTCAAATATCTTAGTTAAGTCAACAAGCCAGTGCACTTGCATCACTTGTTTTCCGATTAAGTTTCCAGTGCTTCAGACTGCCTAAGTGGTACTTTGTATTTCAGTTATTTCAACTAGTTCTAAAACACCACAAATCGCTTGAGAAAGCCAGAAGAACATATCTGGAACTTGTGTCAATTTTTGGGTGATCAGAGGGTTATTTTTCTTCACTCATCTGGCAGTTATGATTTTTTGGTCTAGCTATCAGGATGACCCTATGCCTCAATAACAAGTAATGGGATCATATTCATTGATGTTGTGCAGTAAAGAGAAAATACAAAGTAATATGTTTATCAAACAGCATTAGCAACCTGGTGACTGTTTTAGAGCATCTGTTTTTCTGCCTGAAAAACAAACGGAGCCCCGTTTTTTGGCTCTCTTAACTACACTATGATAAACAAACACACTTTATTTCAATTTAACAGAAGCTATGTTGGGCACTCTTCCCCTCTAAAGGAGAGAATAAAAAACACCATATACCTGATTATATGGATGTCTCTTTCCTTGCAAAGTAAAGTTTGCAATTCCTTTTTCGTTGTGCCATTTTTATCTTACGTTTACTTCTTCAAAATGCAGGGATACCGCCAAATATCGTCCATTAATGAGAACAAATTTGGTTAGCCACTCGCTCAAGTACCTCACCAGGAAATATCTGGGGTAGGTTTTTCTTTTTCTTTCTTTTTTTTGTTTTTGCTTATACTGGTTTTGGAACCTGCAAATGCCCCTGAACCCACTCCACCCTCACCATCAGAACCAAATGCCTGCCGCCAGTATCTAGGGTGACTTCTTTATTTAACTGCACTTGTTGTGGTAGTGTTGAATCTTATGTTCAGAATAGTCTGCAGACACTAACGAATAATCCTTTTCCTAACCTTGGTGATATATTTGGCTTTCCAGTTATCTTGCTTTCTATCTAAAATTTGCAATTACCTCTTTGAGTTATAACCTTGTCACTGAGGAAATTATAGTACAATCTTTTCTTTGAAATTAACCATGCATGATGAATATGATAACGGGAGTATTCTATACCTGGAAGCTGATAAGTATCAAAAGTTGCTTTGTCATATTGTTTTACGGTTTATCCTCTCCAGAATGTGTTCTGATTATACTGCTTGTGCTTTTTTTCATGATTATCTTACTTCGCGCTTGACAGATATGACATTCAGTGTGGTTTGCATGATCCATATGAAGATTGTGTCTCTGTGATGAGGATTTACAAGAGAATGCGTGCTCAAGACCA
The DNA here is from genome assembly GCA_017140255.1 of Eucalyptus paniculata subsp. matutina. Lineage (NCBI taxonomy): Eukaryota > Viridiplantae > Streptophyta > Magnoliopsida > Myrtales > Myrtaceae > Eucalyptus > Eucalyptus paniculata. Next base: position 33,413,431 of record CM029445.1, read on the forward strand.
TCAATTGGAAGGAGCTAAAGTATCTGCTTTGCTTGATGATGGGCAAAACTTACTCAGAAACTTCGAATTTTCAAATAAGGAACTTGAGAAGATGTCACCAGATGAGCTTTATGAGATATCAAGATCTAATTATAGATGTTGGTGTCTGGATTCGAAACGTGCGCTATGACAAAAAGCTAATGCCCCGTAGCATCGTCCAAATGTATTTTTTTGCCTTATAGATTCCCTCTCAAGGTGACTGAATCCATGCAGTTTCGTACATACCTATTCACTATAGGCTTAAGGCTTCAAATAGGAACCAGTTTCAAAGTGCCTTTTTCTTTTTTCTTTTAATGATCTTTAGTATTAGGAGTGTAAACAATTACATTTTTTTTTTTCTTTTTTTGACAGTTCGTGCTTTTTATCCCTTCTTTCTAACAGTAAACACTGTAAACTGTAATTAATCGTGGTCCGAGATCCGTGACCATTCTTGGAGATGTCTGGTTATGTACCGTGTACCAAGATGAGAAAGATTGCAACGGTGGCTTTAACTGCTCCACTTTTTTTAGGGGGAATATTCACTAAGAACAGGAAGGGAGAAAGCGAATCGGGAAAAAATGCATCATGAGCCTCGTCCATGTCCTGTTTGGTTTCTTGCCATTGCAATCGCAAGTTGTACCATCATGCGAGTGAAAGGTCTCAAAGTGGTTTTCCTCATGCCATGGCCAGCTTTCGACCAAGGAAAGTTGACAGAAAAGAATCATCTGCACAACTTGCAATTGTTTGGACTCTGGATTTTGTAACTGGAGCAGTGATAATGCAACCTTGCAGGTAGCAACCTTTTGTTTTGGATGGAAGATGCGGTCGAACGCGATGGAAGGAATTTCATAGCAGGCCCTGAGGAATCCGAGTTGAAGTCCCTGTTCTGTTGTTCGACTACCTTTTATGTCCTGTTGGTGATGAACTTATGCGGGATGCTCTCAGCTTGCGCGACCGGTTAATTGACGAAGCCTTCCGATATGCAGATGTCATGGACGGTATCGGAATGTTTTCGAGGGCGAAAGATTCACATTTAGAGCTTCCCAATTGAGATTAAAAGCCAGAGCAAGTGATCTCGGGTTCTAGAATTAAGTAGGGCATTGTGGTATCTGGTTTAGAATTAGGGGTGTGCATGGTCCGGGCGGTCGGTTTAACCAGAATCGGGAACCACCCACTAAGGATCGGTTCCAAAAAATTGGAATCGGGATTTTCGTTAGTTGCATGGATCCACCTGGGAACCCGACCGCACCGATGGTCCGGCTCCTGGGTGGATCAATGGAACCGGTCTCACAATAATAATAATATCATTTTCTCGAAAACTCCGATCTTGATGGGAAACAATTTTGGTTTTCAACCAAAATTGCTAGTTCTTCACTACCTGACCTATTCTTCTTCTCCTTCTCTTGTAGCCCTGCTTCTTCACGTGCTTGCTTTTTGCCCATCAATTGCTTGACGTTTTGTCAAGGTGCACTTTGAACTTTTTAGTTTCATTTGGTGCATTTTAGACTTTTTTCCCACTTTAATTAATCTTTTAATTATTTGATTTGGGTTTATGAATTTTGTAATTTCATTTTTTAATATTAAAAATTAATATATTATTTTAATATAATCGGTTCGGTTTGGGTGAGTGAGTGGACGGATTCGCCCATAAAATCGTGAACCTGGACGGCAGTGCCTCACCAAGTTCCTCATAAATAAATCGGGAATCAAATTCCCTTCAAGAACCATCGGTTCGGGCGTGGTTTGCAACAGTCCGGTTATTTTGCACATCTCTAATTAAAATGGAGAGTTGCTCCATGGTTGAAATAGAGATTCAATCCCTTTGTAGAGTTCTACCTAATATATGAAGGTTTTTTCTAGCTTTAGCAATGGGGAGTTACAAGATTGTCAAACAAGCGAGCAATTTCCATTGGCCATGACAATTTTTTCCGTCCTATACACACTGCATAATTATGTTGTGGAAAAGCATCTAGAAAAGTTTCCACCCATTAATTCTACGGATTCCGCGTTATTCAAAAAATCTTCTTGTTCACTTTATTAATTCATTACTTCGCCAATTTGGTAACCAAAAAGAGAGAAAAAAAAGGAAGGGTATAGACGTAATCCGCAAGTTGGGGGCCAGAAAATAGTGTACGGCGTATTGATTTTGGTGAATGGCATGTTGATTTTTGGTGTGTAATAATACGAGGAAAAGAAGGTTGGCATTTATAGCCGTAGGCTGACCGAAAACCCTAAGGAAAAAGACGTTCGGTTTACAGTCAGGCTCTTTCCGAATAAGACAAAATAATTTCACTTTATCCTTGATTTTTGCTCAACCCCCATTGGCGCTAGTGACGTATACCCTTTTTGTCATTTTTTGTTACCAAATTAGTGATGTAATCCCTTAATAAAGGGAACAAGAGAGAGTTTTTTTCGAATAATACAGGTATATATAGAATTAATGAGAGAAAACTTTTTCAGAGAGTTTTTCGTAGTATTACACATCAAAATCAGCTTGCATCTAAATCTTTGAATGGAGGAGATTATCCTTGAGTTCACTGCTTGTTGAAGACGGGGTTCTATACTCCAAAGGCTTCATTAATTTTTAAGCTCTATTTATATTGCAGAACATGGACGAAATATTTCATAAAGCAAGTCATCATTTTTAGTAAATATATATTTCAAATCATTCATTCTTCGTGAAATGAACAGACTTAAACTCAAAGAAAATGTGTAGAGTCCGATTTACTATAATATCTTAACCATGTATTTCGTGCATGTAAGAAATCAAAGAGGAAAAATCCTTACTTAGATCAAGCAAAAATACCTATTTGGATTTGGGTCCAGCGGATCAAATAAATCACGATCATTTACTTTATGAGATCAAAGGGTAAGCTTGCATGGAATTCACGAAATCGACGGTGGCGATGCACCGAAGAAATGCAGTGGGCCCGGGGAGGTACCGAAAAGTTCAAATCGCGTGGGAAAGGTCAAAGGATAAGAAGAAAGCATAGGATGGAAGGTTCTAAGAAGTCCGTGTGCTGTCTTGATGATGAGTTCTCTGTGGCCTTTCTTGCAAGTTTCTCTCAACTTCTGATTCATCCTTTCTCAACTTCTCTAAGTTTCCCTTTTTTTTCCAACTTCTTAAGTTTTGGGCATCACCATTATTTATTTTAGAAAACACATCGAAACATTAGACAGATAGCGCATGAACTCGACACATGGCATGATTTCGATAAGACTTTCCATTTTGCCTATTCAGATCATTCCATCTTATTCTGGACTAAATTTTTCCTTCTCGTTCCATCACACCAAACAAAATCAGTTTATTCAAAAAAAGAAAAGAAAAGGAAAATACATATCATCATCCATGGTCCTTCCAAATCGGTATTTTTCAACCTTGTACCTATTCAAAATCTTGTAGCATATATCCTCCGACCCTTTAAAGTCAGAACATTTAAAATATTGATGTGTCTATTCAAAGAGTTTCATATATTTGAAAGGAACAATTTGCTTAAAACTCAAAGCAAGTCTTCAGGTTTATTCAAATTTAATCATGACGAAGCTGTAGAACTGTGAAACGGGGAGCTGAAACTTTGACCAAAAATATGTCCAACTTCCCATCTCTCTAAAAAAGGAACGATGCAATCATGAAATCAAAGCTAAGAAAAGTGATTTCCCCCCATTGATGACCAGTCAAACCATCATCAGAAACAACACCGAAGAAGAACACCAAAAATAAAAATGAAAATAGGAAAAGCAAATAAATAAATTAAAAAAAAAAGAGAAGAAGAAATTCCCCCCGCGCCCCTCAAGACTGACCTTCTTGTCTTCTTTCTCTCTCTCTCTCACACTTCAAACGCTAAAGGTTCAATCTTTACCCATTCTCTCTCTCTCTCATGGTTTCTCTCTCCTCCTCCCTTCTCCGTCGCAGCTGATCCCTCGCCTGAAGAAAGCAGAAGGAGAACAAGGAAGGAAGGAGACGATCGCCGCCGCCGCCGCCGAGATGGCCGCCGCCGCCGTGCAGGGGCAGCGCCAGCGGGAGGAGCTGTGGGGGGCGCTGCTGGAGATGACGAGGACGGCGCAGGAGAAGAACAGCGACCCGATCCAGTGGGCGATCCGTCTCAGCTCCAGCCTCGGCTCCGCCGGCGTCCCGCTCCCTTCCCTCGACCTCGCCCACCTCCTCGTCTCCCACATATGCTGGGACAACCACGTCCCCACCGCCTGGAAGTTCCTCGACAAGGCCCTCGCCGTCGGGATCGTCCCCCCCATGCTTGTCCTCGCCGTCCTCTCCACCAGGTCTCCTCTCCTCTCCTCTCCTTTCCTCCTCCGTCGTTTTCCTCTGTTCTGGAATCTGCGAGCGTCACCGTGCTCGGTTAGCTGTTCCGGCTAGAGCTTAGAGTAGGTCGCCGGCGCGTGGTTGTAGGGGAAAGTCGCTGATTTTTCGATAGTTTCGCCTCTCTCTTCTTCTTCTTCTTTTTCGAGTGATAGGTAGAGTTTCTTGTGTAGCAACTGATGGCAGTTTTAGGGCCTATCATTTCCGGAAGTGGGTCCTCCTGGGCCGACGATGGGTAACGCTAAAAATAGAAACTTGAAGCTCGTTTGCGTATTTGAGGACCTGTTATTACGAGAGACGCGATAGTGGTTCGTCCCGGTAAAAAAGAAGAAAAAAATCCGCAAACTTGATAGTCGGAGTTCTTGAGTTTGCATCTCTTGCATTTCTTTTTTGGAAATTTAGAGGATGCAAGAGTGGAAACAAGTATAAAAGAGTTTTTGGTGCTCCGTGAATTCAAGAAGAGTCGTTAAACGCAACCGACGGGTTTTCGCTGCTCTGTGATGTTAAGAGCTTGAAAGCATTTCTAGAAGGCCTTCAGGTTACTAAGTATTGTGGTTGAAGGCTAAGCCTTATGGTTTTGTTAATTCACGCGCTTATTGTGTAGGAGCGTAAGTGAAATTCTGCTTGTGGGCATAACAGTCTACATGAACCACCTGCAACTCCATTCTCATAATTCCTTGATGAGTTTTTCTGTGTTACGGTTATATGTCTGGACAGATCATACTAAGTGACATTATTTCCTTAATTATTCTTTTTTTTTTCTTCCATAACTACAGGGTGATTCCCAGTCGGCACACCTATCCTACAGCTTATAGGCTCTATATGGAGCTCCTTAAGAGACATGCCTTCTCATTTGGCGCTCTTATAAATGGACCAGATTATCAGAAGTAAGTGAATACTATCTTACGCAGGTTCTATATTACATCTAATTTGACATATTTCTGGTACACTGTAGTTGAGGTCACTGAAAAGTTCTTGTCTTCTCTTCTTACTGTGGCGATTAACTATGCTTTGAATGGAAAAATAGAATTGAATGATTGCATTCATGATTAAATACTAACATCGACTGGGTTGTATTGAAATGATAATGACTTTTAAGTTCAGCATTTCTAAAAATATAATGAGCATCCTGTTGACCTAGGAAGAAAAGGGATAAAAAATGGGAACTCTCTTCAAAGGTCATATGCAGATGATCTGCCTCCTCCTCCACGTTCCATTGCAGAAAGTATAGAAACCTTTGTTTGCAATCTTGTCATCGTGCATTTTGTTTGTTCAACATATTATCTCGGGGTTTGCTCACACTGCAGTTTTTCCTCTGGAAAATTTTCTTTTCTTTCAGTAGCTCATATTTTTCAGGGAGGAAGATAGTTTGACATTTCTTGATTGCTTTTTGTCTCACATTTTCACAAGAAATGGCCCTTCATGTCACATCCAATTCCTGGGGATCAAATAGCACCTGTTTTTTTTTTTTTTTTTCGAAATCTTTGGCAGTCTTTGAAATTGAAAAAATAAGGATTTCCCCTTCGAGTTTCATACTGACTTAAGTACCCAATGGTGAAGCTTTATGTGCGTAAATGTGGTAGTGATTGTCAGCACAACTTTATTACGTGATAATGTTCACATCCTTGGCACAACTATATAATTTGATATTGTTTGTATCTTCATGGATTAGGCTTCCTTGAACTTGTGAGGATTCTTGCTGTTTGTATTGTCATGGGCCTTCATCCACTCTCTATTAGATGATAACTCAAATGGATAATGACACAAATGGTCAATGAACTTTGGCCTAATATACAATTTGGTTCGTGTACTTTGAATTTGTTCAATGCGGTCCTAGATCTTTAGCCCAATGTGCAATGTGGTTGTTGAACTTTTGATTTGTCAAATGCAATCCCTGGACTGTTGGTATATGTTCAATGTAGTCCTGAACTCTGAAAATATTCATGTTGTCTTTCCATTAGTTCAATATTAAGGACGACATTGAATATTTTCATATAGTCCAAGGATTAAATTGAACATATATTCAGGGACAACATTGCACATTGGGCTAAAGCTCAGGGATTACATTAATAGGTTATAAGTTCAGGGATCACATTGCATATTGGGCCAAAGTTAAGGGACCATTTTTTTCATTTTCCCTAATGTAAATGTAGGACTAGGTTCGAGAGTGATACTACAAGAATACATTGTCTTAGGGAAGGTTTCTATCTTTGCTTCAATCTAGTTATTGGCTCCCTAACTAAGAAAATGTTGAAAGAAATATGTTGTATGCAAATTTCCAGTTAATGTGGTTGTCAAGGTGAGTTTGGTTCTACACAATTGGCAGATTAAGGGTGTTATCTACATGTTTAAGAGGGTAGAATTCTTGCACTACAATTTTGGAGTTATTAAAATTTGTTGGGTCTCGAATTTGTGCAAGAGGTTTCTTGTTATATGCTAGTCTTGTTCCTATATATGAAGTGATTGAGTGTTAATATGTTGTGATCCTGTAGTTTACTCCAAATTCATGGTTGAGAATTTTCCCTCTTACATCGTTTCTTACGTGTTATTTCAGGGTCATGAAATCAATTGACAACGTTCTTAATCTTTCCCAGATATTTGGTCTTGACGCGTGTGAACCTGGGATCCTGGTTATGGAATTCGTTTTTTCACTTGTATGGCAGTTACTTGATGCATCATTAGATGATGAAGGATTGATTGAAATGACTCCAGAAAAGAAGTCTAGATGGGAAACCAAACCACCAGATATGGATATCGATGGTCAAGATACCTTTAGTGGAAAGGAAACAGAACGGCAGGAGATGTTGCACAAGGCAAATACTTCAATGGCTATTGAGGTGATTGTAGCGTTTCTCCAGAACACAGTAACTGCAAGGATACTTTTCTTGGCCCGACGGAACATGTACTGGTTCTATTAGTGCAACTCATCTATTTCTTGTGCATCACAATTCTGTTCACTATAAAATGAAAGTTATTATCATGTTATGTTAGAATAATATTTTGTCAGAAGTGAGCTGTGATGATTAAATCAGAAGTAATTCTTCTTCACATGTTCTGTCTGTGTAGGCCACCACATTGGGTTGGTTTTATTCAACGCTTGCGACTACTAGCAGCAAATTCAGTAGTTCTCAGGAATTTGAAACACATAACTCCAGAAGCACTTTTGCAATTGACATCTGATAGCCGTAACGTCTTAACTCGGGAAGGCAAGACCGTATCACAGCAAGAATTTCATGCAGTTATTGCTTCTGGTTCTCTGATATCTTCTGCAGGACAATGCCATGGGGCTAGCCAATCTGCTCTTTGGCTTACTATTGATCTCTTTTTGGAAGATGCCATGGATGGTTCACAAGTTACAGCTACTAGTGCTGTTGAAACGCTTACAGGTGCAAATCGCTTATTGACTGTTAGCATTACTAATTATATTTGGAATTCAGTCATCTTAGAGCCTTTATCAGTATTTTACTTATATGGAGTTGTCGCTTTGCAGTTTTAGCAAAGGCTCTTCGGTCAGCTAACAATACTACATGGCATGATACATTTCTAGGATTGTGGATTTCAGCATTGCGCCTTGTTCAAAGGGTAGGTATTTGGTGCCTTTTCATTAAATTTTGCTTGGTGTGATATTCTGGTAGGAATTGTGTTGAAGGGAAAGCTAACATTTAAGCCCTACCTTTATACTGAGTGTCACTTTGGCCGACTGTTTCGTTTCTTCTTATTTTGCTTGGAGCTGATCAAGTCTACAAGCCGTTTGGAGGGCATAATCTGATTTTGCAGCATCATTGTTGCTTAAGGGGGTCTTTTGGTGGCAGGCATCTCCATGATCTATATGATTTGTGCGAATTCTCACCATCATTTACAATTCTATGGAGCCGAGTTGGGCTTTTGGTCTATCCATGCTTATTATAGGGAACTGTTGAGAGATTATAATTTAATATCATTAGAGAAGTTAAATAAGTTGATGCTTTCAACATTTTATGTCCTTCCTGATTTACATATCTGGAGGAAGCATAGGCTTTACTGTGAAATAAGCGAAGGAAGCATGATTCACAAGTTATTAAGAACTTCATGTGCCTAGTATGAAAAATATGCTCATTCGGTTCTCTAGTTTGATTTTTCCTTACAACTATTCGTTTTCAGGAAAGGGATTCCAATGAGGGTCCTGTACCTCGCGTGGACACCTGTTTGTGCATGTTATTGTCTGTCACAACGCTAGCAATTGCTAGTATCATTGAGGAAGAGGAAAGCACTATGGAACAAACTGATGTTGTAGTTAGTTATCAAAGGAAAGAGAGGCATTCTCAGGGAAAGCGTCGTAAAGATTTGATTTCAAGTTTACAACAGTTGGGTGACTATGAGGGATTGATAACACCTCCTCAGTCTGTTTGTTCTGTAGCCAATCAGGCTGCTGCCAAAGCGATGATGTATATTTCAGGTCTTACTGCAGGGAATGGATTCTATGAATGCATAAGCATGAATGAGATGGCAATGAACTGTTGTAAGTATTAGAGTTTCTTTCTCTAATATTTTGGCATCATTAGTAGGTTTATACTTTTTGGTGTTTGGTCAAAATGAATTTAGCAGACATCAATGGACGAGATCGAATAATTGATGATATAGCTTCATTCTGAATTAACACCTTACAGAGATCACGATGGGCAGTATCATAATCCTTGGTGTCTGTGGCTGACCATTTCCTAGTATTATCCATTGTGGCGCACTGAAATATCTATGTTTCATGGCTGATTAGCTTCCCTCCTTGGTTTACTTCTCCTGAAATTTGTATTGCTTGCAGCTGGAAACATGCGGCATCTGATTGTAGAGGCTTGTATAGCAAGAAATCTACTCGACACATCTGCATATCTCTGGTCAGGTTATGTGAATACTCGCAGCAGTCAAATACCTCGAAATATTCCAAGTCAATCGCCTGGCTGGTCATCATTGATGAAGGGGTCACCTCTGACTCCCTCATTGACAAGTACTTTGGTTTCAGTTCCTGCTTCAAGGTATGCTACTGCTACATTTATATACCTTTTCATGTCGACTTTATATTTTTTTTATCGTTTCAAATATGTGTATGTACATAGGCTGTCTGATTTAGTCTTCTATAGTGTTCGTATAGTTCCAAATGAACTAACAGTTTCCCTTTCGGCAGAAGAAACTGTGCAGTTCTCCATTATCAAAAATTAAGTCACCAATTGCAGTTAACTCAGTTTAGGTTGATGATCCCCTATTTCATGTTAAGTTTCAATTTGCATGCTTTTGCACAGATGCTTGATGAAATTGATATATTTCTAGGGCAGAAGTAGGATTTAAAAGTATTGTCTTATACTCAAAATACACCTAATAAATAGGTTTTGCTCTTTCTAGTTGTCTTTGTCAATGTCAACTCAGTGGTCATTTTAGTTTCTGTTTACTTGAGAAACTCATGAAAATTGAATTGAGGATGTGGAAAAAATTTAATGGGAGGGTGGTGTTTCTTTCTTTTTCTTTGCTTCCTTCTTTGATACAAATCGATTTATGAAATGTAATAGCAACTAGAAAGAAAGGAGGGTGTGTGTCATGTGTGAGTGGTTGGCATGAGGAAGCAATATGAAATTAACCATGAGATGCAACGAGATGCAATAGTCATACCGCAGTTTCCATTACGATATGGTCTTCAGTCAAGCCCTTATTTTTGTTAAGCTGATTTATAAGTTATTATCCAGTGGTATGGATTATGGAAACTGATATTAGCTCATGGATTTGATGGAAGCTTAGCAGAGATTGAGAAATTATATGAGATTGCCTCAATGGCTCTGATGAGGAGAAGATATCTGCTGCTACCATTCTCTGTGGAGCATCTCTTGTCCGTGGTTGGAATATACAGGTATATGCTGGCAGGAATTTTTTTTTTTTTTTTTTGACGTACTTTTATGAGCTAAATCAAGGTTAATGTCTGTCCTTGTTGCCTGCAGGAACACATTGTTGTTCTAATTACGAGATTGCTGTCACCTCCTGTTCCTCCAGATTATTCAGGACCTGAGAGCCATTTAATTCGTTATGCTCCTTTTCTTAATGTTCTTCTTCTCGGAATATCATCAGTGGATTGCGTTCAGATATTCTCTCTGCATGGTTTGGTAGGTTGAACAAGAGACTTGCATTCTTTTATGCTACTATGTGAAGAAGAAAATTAAGTTGAAATCGAATATTTAAATGGATGATTCTTATTTGGACTTGAAAAGGTAATATCATGTCTGAAAATGACCCAAGGATTGTGAGGCTGAATGATTGAAAACTTGAAGCTGGGTTTGTGTAGTGTGCATTTAGTTGGGAAGGGAGCCACTTTTAGCTTTCTCGATATAAGATTTGGCCCATCACTCTATGTGCCAAGAGGCATATTCCAGTTGGTAAAGGGTACTTTGAGCAGCTTCATGATTTGTGATATTCGATGTTGAAAGCACAGTACTTGCATGTACTTGGGAGGCATCTGCTTTCTTACGGTATCAGGAACTCATGCCTAGTTACACTTGCTTCTCTTGCAACAATGCATAGAAGTTAGGAGTTGGCATCTTATGTATATTTTGTGCAATTTCCATTTGTGATCAAGTAGTTTATTTTCACATTCATTCAGGTTCCACAGCTCGCTGCCGCATTGATGCCAATCTGTGAAATTTTTGGGTCAACTATTCCAAATGTCTCGTGGGCTGGTACGTCCGGGGAGGAACTGTCCTCTCATGAGGTGTTCTCAAATGCATTTACACTTCTGCTGAGGCTGTGGAGATTTGATCACCCACCACTTGAGCATGTGATGGGAGATGTGCCACCTGTAGGAACCCATTTATGTCCCGAATTTCTCCTATTAGTTCGAAACTCCCAATTAGCATGTTCTGGAAATTCCACCAATAATCGGTTTAGTAGCGAAAGCCTCTCTGGCACTCTGGTCCCATCACCTGCAGAACCTCTTTTTATAGATTCCTTTCCAAAACTTAAACGCTGGTATAGGCAGCATCAAAAATGTATTACATCCACCTTATCTGGTCTTGTACAAGGCACCAATGTACATCAGATTGTAGATGCCCTCCTCAGTATGATGTTCAGAAAGATTTGTAGAGGTGGTCCTGTGGCGCCTACAACTTCGGGAAGTAGTAATTCATCTGGGTCTGCAGCAGCAGAGGAATTAGCAATCAGACTCAAAGTTCCTGCTTGGGATATTCTGGAGGCAACTCCGTTTGTCCTTGATGCTGCTCTGGCAGCCTGTGCCCATAAGAGGGTCTCCCCTCGTGAGATGGCTACAGGTTTGTCTTCAACTTGTACAGCATCTTTTCTACACTTCCTTATTTGATATCCATGCACCAAGTTAAATTTGCAATACACATGCTCAGATGTAATGTAGTCACTGTATGAAAGAGTGTGATATGTCAATGCCTCGATAATGGCAAAGCATATGGGGACGTGACTCTGTAGCCTCTACTTCGTGAGATCTCTAGATTATCTCAGCCGTATGTAGTGGTGAAGTCAAGTCTATCTTCATGTTCTTGAGATATGGTCCCTTTTCCAGCTAATCTTGGATCTTTTATTCACGTTCCTTAACTGACACTCCTTTTTCTGGATGTTCACTCTTGTTCACCACTGGTTTACATGATTTAATATACTCTCTCTATCTGTGCTTTCATGATTGAAGGTCCTCAAGTTAAACTCTAGTCTCATTATGTTTGCCTCCTCTTGGGCTATAGCTCAATCAAGCAGTGTTGATGCAAGAGCAGAATATGGAAGAAACCTATATCCTTTCCTCTTGCTAATGTTCTCACTGCTCTGTTTCAGGTCTAAAGGATCTTGCTGATTTTCTTCCAGCCTCCTTGGCAACAATAGTGAGCTACTTTTCTGCAGAAGTGACCAGGGGTATATGGAAACCAGTTTTTATGAATGGAAGTGATTGGCCTAGCCCTGCTGCAAATTTATCAACGGTTGAGCAGCAAATAAAAAAAAATATTGCTGCTATTGGTGTTGATGTTCCGAGTCTAGCTGTGGGTACGCATTCATACTTACTGTCATTGGTCCTTGTGCATTAGCTAATCTACTTTTTTGTGCTTTTTGACTCTTTTTTTCTGGCAACTTTAATTTGAAGTGTGAAGGTAGAAACTGAAACTATTCGAGTAACCATTTAACCTTTTTGAACGAGTTAATAGTTAGTTGGGCTAAGACATAAATTCTTCATGGATTAATAATGTATCAGCCGCTAAACAAATTCTTCATTGCCTGAGGCTGACTATAAATTGGCAGGGGGAAGTGCTCCAGCTACACTACCTTTGCCGTTGGCTGCACTGGTGAGCCTTACAATAACATACAAGCTTGATAAAGCCTCTGAACGTCTCCTCTCATTTATTGGTCCGGCCTTGAATTCCCTGGCTGCTGGCTGCCCCTGGCCGTGCATGCCCATCATAGCCTCCTTGTGGGCCCAAAAGGTGAAGCGCTGGAGTGATTTCCTAATCTTTCGAGCTTCTCAAACTGTCTTCCACCATAATAGCGATGCTGTTGTGCACCTCCTTAAAAGCTGCTTCTCATCGACTCTAGGACTGAGCTCCTCACAAATCTCTAGCAACGGTGGTGTTGGTGCTCTTCTTGGCCAAGGACTTGGTTCCCTCTTCTCTGGGGGAAATTCCCCTGTTGCCCCAGGAATCCTTTATTTAAGAGTACATCGGTATGTCAGGGACGTCATGTTCATGTCCGAAGTGATTCTCTCTCTTCTGATGCACTTTGTCAGGGAGATTGCAAATAGTGGGTTGCCGAGAGAGAGAGCAGAGAAACTGAGGAAGACCAAGTATGGAATGAGATATGGGCAAGTCTCTCTTGCTGCAGCAATGACACGTGTCAAGGTTGCTGCTTCCTTGGGGGCTTCATTCGTGTGGATCTCTGGTGGGGTGACTTTGGTACAGTCCTTGATCAAAGAAACTTTACCCTCTTGGTTTATATCCGGTCACAAGTCAGAGCAGGAAGGAGGTGATATGGGCGGTATGGTTGCCATGCTCAGAGGTTATGCTCTTGCATACTTTGCCCTTCTTTGTGGAGCATTCGCTTGGGGTACAGATTCGGCATCGCCGGTATCGAGGCGGCGACCGAAGGTCCTAGGAGCCCACTTGGAATTCCTTGCTAGCGCATTAGATGGTAAAATTTCTCTTGGCTGTGATTCGGCCACTTGGCATGCTTATGTGTCCGGTTTTGTGGGCTTGATGGTGACCTGTGCACCTAAATGGGTGCTAGAGGTTGATGTGGATGTCTTGAAGAGGCTGAGCAATGGGTTGAGGCACTGGAATGAAGAAGAATTGGCGGTAGCCCTGCTGGGACAGGGTGGGATTAATGCAGTGGGCTCGGCTGCTGAACTGATAATCGAAATTGGCTGCTGATTCTTGGGACAGCCAGGGTGACTCGTTGTCCATAGTACGGCTGTTTCTGTTAATTTGTAGAGATGGCAATTTTGCATCAATTTGCAGTTACTATAGCTTCCTTAGAGAAAAATCTGTTGTATAGTTTAAAGTAGGGAGTAGAGGAAGATTGTAATCTTCCGTATCTTGTATCATAGGTATGTTACAGTAAATCAGATTGTATTCTTCTGCATCTTGTAACTATAGATATTTACAGTTCATTAACTAATTTTAGACCATCAGTTTGGATTATGGTGCTAATTTTTGTGTAAATATATCGAGTGGAGTTCTTCATTGGATATAAGATAGCCTCGTCATTGCACGTAGAGAAGCAGCAAGATGGGTTATGTCACTGTTAATGGTATGGAACGAGGTAGTGAGATGAGTTTATTTATCTTTCCGGTTGGGAGACGTGTTCCTGTCGATCTCAAGAAAGCTACTTTGGCTTGATTACTTCTTGTGCTAGAATTGTATATAGGCCAAGTGAAGGAAAAAGAGCCGCAACATCCGGTCTTAGTTATTAGGGTTTCACACCCTGTAGTTTCATATTCGTTACGATCACTCGGTGATAGCACCGGTGGAAACTCCTGCTGAACCAAGAACAGCGGCTGTGCTAAGAACCAACACCTTCGTCAACCGACTCTGAATCAAGCAAGGCATTTACATCAAATAAACCGAATGCTCGAGAAGAAACGATCTGTCAGCACAAGAAACAGGCTTCAGGAGCGCGGCTGAAGAACAAGACATCCCCAATAATAGAATAGGTTGCCCGATGAACGACTTTTGAGATTGTCAAAATATCTTGTCCGATGTCTAGGATTTTACTTCAGAAGTTCACTTTCCACGACTCCGTCCTTCATGTTCAACTAAATCCACTGAAATTGAGGCAGCAACAGCTTCTGTAATCAGTACAGAGATGCACTGGAACTTGCTTTCTCTGGCTATAGAATCACCAGAATGTTGTATGGTCTCGGTAGTGTTCCTCAGAGGCAGCTCCAGCTGGTAGCGTCCTTGGCTTTAATTTTTCAGAAAGGAATGCCGCGTGGAGTGCTAGAGATTCAACAAATCGGTCTCCGTAGTGTATGCAATGAGGAGCGACAGAACAGAAATGTATCCCAGTGATCAACAAAAGAGGCATTGATTCCTAGCTGCCTAGTGCCTAGACGGCTCAAGAACCTCCACTGCTTGGTAGATAAAGATCATTTGGAATGACTAATCGGCGGGCAAAAGTCCGAAGTTTCTGTGGTTGTGCAAACGAAGCGATCAGTTCCAACATGGTATTTGCAGATGAACTTTCAGATCAATTAGGCTTCACTCAAGCATTTTCACTTTTGCATTTTCTACTTCCGTAAGGCACGTCAATGCAGCAGCATAATGACGTTTCCACTACATTGTGCGCATGCTAAAGAAGAGACCGGATTGCAAACATGGTAAAGAAGAGACTGAGGAGTTGAACCCAAAGTTCCTTATGTCGTCACTTCCGTGGAGCGCTAAAGATGGAGAATCAAGAAATCAAACGCACCAGAACTTCATCTCTGAACAATAATTTTTTGACCATTATCTTCTTTGTCAAGAGAGCGTCCAGAAATAGCTGCAAATCAGGGACCTTTTCGCTGCTGTCCCATCTCGAGAAGTTACCAGATACGCCAGGAAGTTAAGCTAGAAAAACGAGGAACAATAGAATTAGAATCACCATTCACAGCATAAGAGGCCCTAAAGGTGGAGGATGGATTACTGCTCGTAGTAGCAGAAATAGGACAGAGCAGTTAGCTTGATATTGGTGGAGCTATCTATCGGCATTGCGACAAGGGGAGCATGTCAGATGTGATTGTCTCAAGCTGACCTGAAAAGGTAAGGGAATTAGAGTTGGATTTACAAATGATGTTGCAATTGTAACTTATTGTGATTCAGATAGTACTAGCCATGCCTTTTTTGTCACTGAAGAGTGGTTCAACGGAGGCTATTAAATTTAATTGTTCTTTTTTTACTTTATACTGAACGAAAACTGTTGTATTACTTAATAATGCACTAACGGTAGTAAAGTGCTACTGTGGAACAATGCTAAGTATGATGGTTTGGGTTTTGGCGATAGCAAAATTAGAATGCATGATACTATAGTGAGGAGATTAACTAATGTAAGGCATGTTCTTTAGTCGAAGAAGACAAATATCCTTGAGTGCTCTAGATTTAATTGATTGTTGGTTGAGTTCATATAGTAGAGTTATGAAGGTGGTCAGAGACTCGGAGGCACCCTTGTGATAGTAAAAGCAATTAGGTACGATGGCTTGTATGCACTCCAAAGAAGATAGTGATATAATTCATTACTAAGATGTCGGATGCACATTCCCTTTGAAAGTTAAAAAGTGGCATATGCCTTTACAATACATTGGTGAAAGAAGTTAAGAGATAAATAGTTAAAGGAATTTGTTTTGTGCTTATATGACTAAGGATTTGAATGTATGCAAATGCAATAATCTAAGGAAATAGTGGAATTGGTTATCACGGCTTTCTCTGAGGAAGAGTACTAGATTTATGTTAATGGTAATGCTTGACTACTCAAGCAGAACATGGGTGTTTGTACAAAGACACGAGTTAGATGTTGTTATTACAATTAGGCAATTAAGAGCTTTGATCAAAATGAAGACGATCAAGTATGTGCAAATTGACAATAACATTAAGTTTAGCTCAGAGCTATTTAATGAATCATGCAACAAGGTCATATTGAGACACCGCACTAGCACTAATGAACCATAGCATGTTGTAGAGTTGATGTAAAATGTTACCAAAGATGGTTCATAAATGCTCTTTAGTTTTAGTTTTGGTATGGCTACAAAATTCATAATGGCACTTGGTAACATGATCAACTTGGTGAATAGATTCCCATCATCAACATTGTTGACTCCTAAGAAAGTTTGTTAATATAGCTTTGCTGATTATTCAGCTCTTATAAAATTTGATTACTTAGTTTATGTTCGAGTGAGTGATGGTAAACTCAATAAGAGACAAAAAGTAGTGAAGGTTCCTAGGTTAGGAATAAGGTAAGTGGGGCTATTCGTTATGAGAATTGGAAGTAAATTCACATGAATTAACAGAGAAGTTACATTGACGAGTTTCTAGCACTTCTAGATAAAAATAGCTGCATTGATAATTATACGAATAGCAAAGGTTTTAGTTCAAGGTGGAGTTTTAACTAGAAAACCTCAATAATGTGGATGCTAATGCTATAATTGACATATTTGGTGCTCGTAAAGGGTGGATCCTGAAAGCCAACAATTATTGTAGTTGTTGAGAATAAGGCATGAATTTCATCTCTTAATAAGTATGAATGTGAAAGTGGTTTTACTTTATCTTGATAGAGGAGATTATGTCTAAAAATCTTATTGAGTAATTAAAGGTGCCGGTGAAATTGACTTTCTGTTAAGGTCCATAATTACAACAAATTTCAAGAGCAGCTTAGAAATTTGAAACTTATGCTTCATTGTTTTGAGAAAAAATATTTTCTAAGAAAATATTCTCCCCATTTTTGGATATTTAGATCACTTACGAAAATGAGTTAATGAAAAGCCTATACCTTAAAATCGAAAATCATTTTTATAATATATGACTTGATATCGGCACCTAAACCGCAAAATTTGTGCTTGGCCATGGGAATCCCAACTCTCCTTCCTAGTCTCTCACCAGCAAACTTGGCTCCAAATGCCATGGCCAAGTCCTTCGGAATCCATCAAGGCCAAGCTTGGATTCAAAGAAGTTAGGCCTGAAACCCTTGTGTTCAAGTCTAGGGATTTCAGGCTCAAGTCCAACAGAGGCTAGGCCAGAGGCCTTGATGATTGTGCCTAAATCCCCATCGACCAGGTGCGGGTCCACAAAAGCTAAGCCTAGGTCCATCGAGATCAATCCCGAGATCCGATGTCTATACTCGGGTCCACTGAGGCCAGGCCAGGGTCCACAATGTCGGGCACTACAATCTTGACTTCGGTCGACATCCATGGCGTCCCCTCCAGGTGTAACATCTCTCTATCTCTATCTCGCCGCACACGAAATCGAACTACTGAAAGGCTTTGCGGAACGCAGACACCTTCCAAAGCTGCCATGTATCGGGATCGAGGTGACGGCCGGTACGCGTTTTCCGACACGCTATTCGGTCGAATGCTAAAGCTGGCATCGCGCCTTGAATTCGAGCTGATTTTTCACGTTCGCTAAAATTTCATATTCATCGTGAGAAGAAGCACGGCCGAGATGATGAAACGGACAAAAAGTTTATTACAATATATGTCCCCCAGGAGGCTGTAACGCTAATGAAAACCTCATTGGTCACCGTCAAGCACGACGCATTACAAAAGGAAATCGTGTCCGTACGATCTAATGAGATCGAAAATCAATACGGTGGTCGCTACCTCACAGAATCGCGCTCCCACCTACAGTCGCGGAGCAACTCGACCTTCGGGAAGCTCGCGCCCGGGAAAAAGGTCGAGAGAGACTAATAATAAGAATAATTCGCCACGCAAGCGGGGCGCTCCACCAATCAGCGGCCGAGAAAGTCAACCTCCCGCTCACTCCGCGGGCCCCCACTCCCCGATAATCTCTTCCCCCGTGGAGCTCGTGCTGCCATCCGTGGCCGCCCGATCGTCACCCTCGTTGACCGCATCCTGACCGCTCCGGCCTCCCTCCTTCTCGTCGTCTCCTCCGTCCTCCTCGTCGTCGTAGTCGTCGTCGAACTCGCCGCCGCCGCCGCCGCCGCCGCCGTCGTCCTCCTCCTCCTCCTCGTCCTCCGACGAGAGCGGGGCCAACCAGCACGTGCCGTGCAGGTGCCCGTTCACGCACACGAAGTACTCGAGCCGCCCGTTCCGCGAGCCGAGCCGCCGCGCCGCGCTCCGCGGCACGAGCCGCGCCGTCGTCATGCTCCACACCCGGGCGCCGCAGTAGGGGCACGCCCGGTCCTCGAGCCCGACCCGGCGCCCGATCAGGCAGGCGCGCGTCCGGGAGCCGCTGAACTCCTTGAACACCCCGCGGTATACCCCGAGGTCGTCCTGGTGCCCCGCCTTCTTCATCTCGTGCTCGCACGGGTCGCTCACGTACAGCACGTCGCCGCGGCACCGCCGCGGAAGGAAGCTCCGCCCGGACGTCTTCGAGAACCGCGACGTGCTCGCGAAGTGCCCCGGCAGCTGCTGCCCCATCCGGAAGTTCCGGCTCGGCTCCGCGCCGCAGCAGAAGAACATGAGCTTCGCCACCGCCGGCCAACCCCCGCCGATCCGGGCCCCTCCGGCGGTCAATGTCGCCACCATGCGGGGCGCGCGGTAGGCGCAGAGCTCCCGCCACAGCAGCCGCTTCGCGATGGCCCGGAGCTTCCGGTTCACCGAGGACACGAGGCAGAGCACCCGGAGGTCCCACTGGATCGACTCGAAGACCAGCAGCAGAACACGCTCGTTGAGGATGCCGGGCTCCGGCGAGCCGCCGCCGCCGCCGCCGTGGTTGCTCGGCCTGAGTCGCTGGTTCGCATTCATTATCTGGTGGGCGTGGGGGGTGAAGTCGTCTTCCGGCGACGGTGGCGCCTCTGCGCCCCGGGGGGGTCGTTATATACATAGGAAGCAGGGGAGATCTCTGATGGAGGACACGTGTCCCGTACGGAATGGGCGAAAAGAACTGTCGTGGATACTCTCGGGAAAATGGTGGGGGGCACGTGGACAGCGGATATTGGGCGGGGGACACGTGTAGGGTGGGCATTGCGGTGGTGCCGTGAGGGGGGGAATCAAGGCGATGCAATCACCGGGGCGGGGGAGCGGGGGGATGCATCGGCCGCCACGTGTCCACGGATCCAGATTCGGACACATCCCTTTCCGCGGCACCAAAAAAATATCTGAGGTCCGATGTGTCGGATTCCGACGGTGCCCGGGGGCGCCCTAGAAATATCTGCGACTCCTTTTTTTAATTTTTTTCCCCACTTAATAAAGTTCGGAATTCCGCACGGGAAAATTTATAAAATGGGGAACAATAATTCCTGTCTCCCTCCGACAAAGCTGAGGGGTACGTGGAAGGAGCCGGGAAGGACACGCGTTCTCCTCGTGGAATTTGATGGTGGGTTCGTCGCCGGAGGCGCCACCACGTGGTGACCGGAAGGATGGCGGAAGTGGCCGAAGCTTTTGCTTTGTTTTTAGGGGGGAGGAATAGGGAGTGGGATTGGGATGGAGACATGCGGCTTTGTGACCCGGAAAAGCGTCAATCGTGGGGGGTGTTTTCGGTTATCTATTTTTCAGTTATTTTCTATCTATTTTTGGATGGGGGGGACAAGAACCGACCCAACTAACATGATGAAAGCAAATTTTTTTTTAATTTTAATTTGTATTAAATTTTAAAGATTTTGTCAAAAATATGCCATTTTGGCATTCACATTGTCCACACTAAATTCGATATGGTTATCAAATTTAGGAATGAC
The DNA here is from genome assembly GCA_017140255.1 of Eucalyptus paniculata subsp. matutina. Taxonomy (NCBI): domain Eukaryota; kingdom Viridiplantae; phylum Streptophyta; class Magnoliopsida; order Myrtales; family Myrtaceae; genus Eucalyptus; species Eucalyptus paniculata. Next base: position 33,433,598 of record CM029445.1, read on the forward strand.
AAGTTTGAAATTATGAAATTGCAACAGAGAATTGCATGATACACTGAATTCTTTCAAACCTAAATTCTACAATTTGTCCTTAGTTGTTGACCTGTTAAGGCATTGTTAACTAAATAATTCCAGCGTAGTTGCAATGGTACATTCCAACAGTTTCGCACACAATAGAATCTAACATGCTTGTGTTCCGGCTAATTCTAATTTAACAAAGTATCAACACTAAATTACAATGCAAACAAACAATCTAAGGGAGAGGCCATAGGATTAGTTATCTCTAAAATTAGAAACAAAGGCCATCCTTTTGACCAAAGTCCATTCTTGGTTGGTGACATATAAAGTTAACAGGTAAAAACGCGTTTTGAAAGAGAGAAAGTATCTATAGAGAGAGAGAGAGAGAGAGAGAGAGAGAGAGAGAGAGAGTAGGAAATCTAATGTATCGTAATTGTAACTTCCACACCCATAATTTCAGAATTAGAAACTTTTATTACTCTAGTTTTATGATGCCATCTAATTTTGTAAAAGACATGGAGCCTACAAACAATTTGTTGAAGGATCTTCACTTTTGATAATGCTAACCCAAAAAACGTTCACCAATATAAATTGTCACGTAAATATTTTTTTAACATTTCATTTTGTCTATATAACATATGGCAGCAGGAAGTAAATTAGTCAAGACTTCACCAAATTGAGGGTGCACACGCGCTTAAGAGCAATGGCAATTTGTAGAATTTGAAGAACAATAGTTTAAACACAAGCTTGTATCTAACTCATGAAAAAAGCATCTACAAAGTTAGGTTGAGTCTGTATCAGATTCTTAATACAGGAAACATTATTAACTCGACACGAATTCAAGCTATCGAAATGTTGGTGCAGGAGATGCCCCCAAAAGATTCCTCCGCAGCTCGTCTCGACACTCGTGATTATTTTCCCGCTTGATGTTGACCCTGACCAAAGTTTTCTGGGATGAGGAATCGAAGGGGACAGGTCGGTCGGTCAGTCAACCGATGCTCTGGGTCAACCTTCGGGAGACTTAAGGACACGCGTCGAGCGACGGGCCCCTCGTCGCCTAACCGTTCGTGCATCCTTCGATACCAACATAGGCGCCCCCGCCCTATCAGGACCCGCCGCGTGTCCCGATCGGGAGCCGACATCCGGAAGTGCCGGTGGCGGCCCATCCATTCGATGGGGGGGAGCGTGGCTCGAATGATTGCTGCTTGAAAAAATTGGGGGATGGATTCGGGGGGTGATTTTTTCGCTTTTGGTTTTTCTGGGATTTACACGTGGCGCCCCATTAGGGCCAGATGGGTTCCCCTGTCGAGGACACGCGGCGGTTCAGAATTCGGGGCGGGACCACTTTTTCCGACGGATGCCTTCGACGGTTCCTTTGTCGTTGATTGTCTTGTCTTGTTGTGCTTCGTCGCGGGTGCTGAAGTCGTGGAAGAGTTATTCGCTGCTGCTAGGTTTACGTGAGCCCGATCGACTCGAGCTGCCCGATTCACCTTATCCATCGATTGATGTCAATTTGGCTTATTCGCATCCGATTTTACGCACGTACGGCTCGTGATTGTAGGAAAGCGATTGTCAGCTTCGCACGCAGAAAAGCCCGTCTGTCAATTGTACTGTACATGTGGCTATTTAGCTCAAAATCATGTAGGGACGAAGTATTTTGCACGCGTAGACTTTTATGGTCGATCCACGTAAGCCCCGATTGACTTGAGTTGCACCGATCGCACACCTAATCCATTAGGCATGAATTTGACCTGTGTACATCCGATTTAACGCATGTGTAATTATAGGAAAACGTTAGCACGCCTAAAAAACGCGCCAATCAGCTGTAATGCACATATAGCCGTTTAGCTCAAAATCACATGGAAACGACATATCTCAAGTGTCAAACTTTTTGGTCAATGCACGTAAGCCCAGTTGACTTGAGTCGCCTAATCATATGAGATCCATATGGGATTTACCTAATTCGTCGATTAGTCGGTTTGGCTTATTCACATTGGATTTACGCATGTGTGATTATAGGGAAATAATTGTTGCCTTCGTACACCAAAAAAAAAACACGTCAGTCAATCATAACGTACACATAACTGTTTAGCATCATGTAGGGACAGAGTATTTCATGTGTCGACTTTGTGGTCATAGCACATGAGCCCAATTAACTCGAGATGCCCAAATCATATGAAATCCATATGGGATTCACCTAATTCGTTGGTAGGTGTCAATTTGGCTCATTTACATCCGGTTTAGGCATCTGTGATCGTAGGAAAATGATTGCCACATGCGAACAAAAAAAAAAAAAAGAAACACGATAATCAACCGTCATGCGTGCGTGGCGGTGTAGCTCAAAATCACATAGGGACGAAAGTATTTTAGGTGTCGAATTTATGGCCGAGGCACTGCAGTCATATGGGGATTCTGTCACCGTGCAACAGTATTTTTGACTATTCTCTATCAAATTTGTCCAACAAGTACTCCGCAGGGCAGTCCTCATAAAGACTCGTCATATAATTACCATTCCATTGAATTTTGTAAAATGGGAAGATTCACGCTCATCCCGGGTTTTCATCCCAATTTTGCACCCTTCGATTTTAGAAATTCATTTTTGCACTCTCCGTCCTTGCATTCACGGACCAAATTCCATCTCAACACAACACAATCATGTGGGTTTAATTACCAAATTGACACTTTATTTTCCTAGAATAGACATGCCACCCTTTCTACCGACCACCTAGAAATGATAGACTCACTTTCAAACCTTTGGTGTAGCCAATCCCCCACTTCCCGATTGTTGCCATCATGTCCGGCCAAAATTCCATCTCAGCAATGTCATCTAGAGATAAATCGATGCATAATAACTGGTCAATTTTGAAAAGAAGGTCCCGTGCACTTTCAACTCGCAAGAAATTGAGAGATGGAAAGCCCCTGGAAGGAGATAGAGAGAGAGAGAACTCTACCGACAATAATTTCCTAAATGACTGATCAGTTCGATATTATAGCCCTCTCCAGAATTCTAGAATAATTCGTCTTTAGACTTTAGTTGAAATTTATTTAGAAGTTCTGTTGTGAACGGCATTTATAAAAGGAAAAATTCCAAATAAGGACCTAAAGTTAACCAATTTTCTCATATATTGATCCGAAATAAATTTTGTATCAGATAAAAACCTAAAGTTGACCCATTGTTTCAAATAAGGACACTTTAAATCAATTCCAAATAAGAACCCGAGTTTGCTGATCAGCCAAATATTCATGTGACATTTCCGACAATTGGAGTTTGGGCAATTTTGTCAAACAAAAATATAGGGAAAATTAACAAATCCAAAAATAGAAACAAAAATACCCTAGATTTTCTACAATCTCCCCATTTCTTATACCCATCCTCTGCAAAATCAAAGACCGAAGTTCTCCCCATTCCTTCTACCCATCCCTTGCAAAGTTGAAGACCCAAATTCTCCGCCAGTTGAGGCACGTATTCAAAAACAAAAAGAAAACCACATGCTTCTTTCTTTGTTTACGGAGATCCAAATTCTCCACTGGTCGAGTAAGGCAAGTAGCGACGAGAATTGAGTCACGATGATGACCGGGTAGTGATTTGGTTAAGATGCAGTGGGGGAGAAGAAAGAAGAAAACGTAGGCATCTAAATGAATAACCTAAACATAATTAATTTTTCATTTTTCATTTTTTTCCAATCACAAATTTCTAACAAAATTGTCCCTATTTTAATCACTGAAAAATATCTGCCGGTGAACTAAGGTCCTCAATAGAGATTAACTTGATTACTTCGGATCCTTATTTGACACAAAATTCACTCCGGGTTCTTATTTGAAACAATGGGTCAACTTCATATAATTATATGACACAAAATTCAGTTTGGTCCTTATTTAAGAAAATAGATTCACTTCGAATTCTTATTTGGAATTTTTCCTTTTTGAAATCAACAAGTGTATTTGAAATGCCTCGTCACATATCTAACCTCTAGCGGCCTGAAGACTTGGGTGCGGTACCTATTCTTTATAGCCAAAAGTCGGAACTGAGAGGATGTTCCCTCATGTGCTCGAGCATCCGACACTTTCTTTTTGTCTTTTTTATTGCCATGCTTTAGGCACATGTCATAGTGCTGCTGCCATGTGGCCTACATTCGATGATTTAGCTTCAATTTGTTGATTTGTTATACCTAAACTTATATTGAGTTTAAATTTTAAAAAGGGATCAAAGAGAAAATACCTCTTATTGAGCGTTAGGTCTTGATTATGTATTCTTGAATAGTATAGAGGTTTTAGTTGGACAATTTATTTCAAATAGTATTATTTGTTTAATTCAGTCATAACGATTTAACTACATATGAGTTTAAAAGATTCAGTTTATTTTATCATTAAAAAAAATATAATATTTATGAAAATTTATTTAGGACTTGGAGTGTGGCTACTAAGACTAAAATCAAACGATTCTTTAACATACCCCGTCAAAACAAAATATTTAAATTGAATAATATTTGAATAAAGAAATTAAGTGAACAAGAAAAAATCCAATTTGTTTCCTAAAAAACTTCCCGTGAGTTTTGGTGACTATCTAGAGGAAGAAGATAAAAAAAAAAAATAAAAGAGAAAGAAAAGAAGGGAAAAAGAAAAGAAAATAAATAAATAAACAAATAAATAAATAATTTAAAAATATTAAAAATATTATTAAAAGTAATTATTGTCGGTGTCAACCATATGATGTAGGATGCTCAATGTCCATGTTAGCGCCAATTAACCAAAATTTGCCAAATGGAATGAATTGGATCAAACATAAAATGTTTAGGACTTGACCGAAAAAAATAAAATATGAGTGAATTAGAATAATTGCAATAGATTTAGGAATTTTTTTTTGGTAATTATTTTAGATATTTTCGTGGATGATGAAAATAATTTTGGTTCATTCATTTATATAAGTGATACATGTGACTAATTTTAGGAAAATATATTTCAAATCAAACTTCAAAGAAGTAGAAAATTACGGAGGAAAAGGATATCAAGTACCATCTTTGCTTGGACGAACGTTTGGAGAAATTATGGACCGAACCAAAAGCTTTATATAAAGTCACAAGAAAGTGAAACTTGAAATTACACTCTTGGCTTGACTAGTTCTATTCATCATGGGATATTTTTTCGCACGTGATTTGATATAATTTTTCTCGTGTCTTATGTTGCTTGGATTAGCTCATGCTATAATACTCTGTTATGTTCTCTTGATTTGTGTGAAGGCTTATAAGATGAAATTTAATAGTTGGACGATCCTAATCCCGCACGTGAAAAGACAAAAAAAAAAGATACATGTTTCTACAGTTTCCCCACATGAATTAGAAGTGACCCGTTTGGTTTGGTCTAATTTAGACCTTATCGGGCTTTCCGCAGGATATTACTGTCGAGCCTACCCGAACTGTTGCTATCAATGAATTGAAATCCAATTAATTAGAGCTCTCGGGAAGTTTTCCCGGAAGCGAACTGGGAAAAAAAAATTGTTGGCTTCAAATCAAAGGAACAATAAATCTGGAGTTTCTGAAGATTTTGGTGAAGAAACAATACTGCATCTATCGCTCGAAGTGCCGTTGGCGAGAAATCCTCGCGGGATGCAAGATTTTGGTGAACTTCGTTCAAACGGGTCTTCGGGCCTTTTTAAAAAAATTTTGTCCGGGCTGGTCCGATGTGTCGGCCCGGGATGCCTAAGTCCAACTTAGCCTAGCCCACTGAAATGATTTTTCTGTTTTTGGTCGAATGACTGAAATGATTTAAAACATTATAAAATATGCCTAATAGGTACAAAATTTTAAAAATTAGCGTTCCAATACTAATCATATAAGTCGAACGTTTAATCTTATTTGGTCGCATGGAAAAACTATTTCACCTAGCACTGGCAAATCACAACCACATAAAGATAAAGTGAAGTGCTGCATGATCAGCAAAAGACAATAATTTTCATTTATTTATGTTTTCTTTGAAATAAAAAGAATTGAAGTCATGAAAATAACGAATTAATAAATTAAAACCTATGAATTGATATCATTGGCATCATCGTTTCTCTCCGCATACAAGAATATATTTTAATTTTTTTTTACTAATTCATTATTTTGATAACATCTGTTATTTTCGTGCATTCATTCAATAGTTCCAGCAGTAGCCAATATATCTGCCGACGACAAAAAAAGCCATTTTATTTGTTCGGTCTCTGATTCAAAAAAAAATTATTTGTTTGGTCTCCGATTCAAATTTGTCGACCAATCCTTCCACATTCACATCTTTCGTGGAAGAATTTCTTTCCTAACTATTTTGTAATGTTATGAAACCGCACGTGGCGGGTCTTGATCTGTGGTAAGAGGAGATCATGCAATCACACATCGAAAGTTTGAATTCCGACGTGGCACGAAGGCCGCCTTTTCCGCGCGCTCGTTTATCTCCATCGCCGCCGCCGCCGCTGCCGTCGAGCCCATGCAGTTTCGGTTCTCGATAACCAGACGCGAACCCCTCCTTCCCATTTGCGAACGGGCAAGAAAAGGCAAGCGGAGAAAATGGGTGCCGCCCAATCCGCGGACGAGAAATCCCTCCACGAGTTCGTCGTCAAGGTGGGCGCGTCGCTGCGCGAATCGTTCGCGAACCTCTCGTTCACGCGCTCGAAATTCACACGGAATCGCGACGTTTTGATGTTAATGCTGATGATGATGATGATGATGGTGATGCAGGACAGCAAGGGCAATGAGGTGAATCTCAGTGCTTACGAAGGGAAGGTTCTTCTCGTCGTTAACGTTGCTTCCAAATGGTCTCTCTCACCCACTTCTCTCTTCTCATCAATTTTCTTCCTTTTTTTTTTATGCATTCGCTTTAAACTAACAAGATTGTTCTCTGGGTGTTTGTGGGTTTGAAACAGTGGGTTCACCGAACAGAACTACAGGCAGCTCACTGAACTTCACAACAGGTACAAGGATAAAGGTCGGTTCTTTCGCCATTTTCTGTTCGGTTGCATTTTGTTGCATTCATGGATGTCTTATTTTGTTATAATGGGTATGTTTCCGTGGTGATTATCATGGGAATTCCTACGTTTTTCGACCATGCAATGGAAGTAAGTATGGCGATGGGTGACTAGCACTATCAGTTGAGCTTGTAAGTGGGGAAAGAAAACCATATAAAGAAATACTGTATGTTTATGCCCGAAAAAAATAGGAATGATGTAAAATCAACTAGTGTTGGGGTACTCAAACATCTTCATGAGAAGCTAAATAGCCTGGTGCTGTAAATGTTGGCCAAGTGATGCATAAATTGTCTTTATACTGCTTTTGTCAGAGGTATACTGTCCGACAAGATCATGAGGATGAATCGAGTTGAACCGAATTGTCTTCTACATTTATTAACCTACTGCTTTTTCCAATTTCTTTTTGTAACTGCTCCAATGCTTGATGATGCACTACTCTGCCTTGGCATCTTTGCTGGGGTTGTGGTCACTTCTAGGAGGTTGGCCATGCATGCAAGTAAGAATCAGATAACTTGGGATGATCGAATCAACCCAAATAACTGCAGATGCCAATTTTGAGCTTCATTTCCTTCTGGAAATCCCTATTCATTGTCAATCTGCAGAGCACTTGTTCTTCGTCTGATGGTGCAATAATCTCTTTGCTTTGTTCATCGTCTGTTTGGAAATTCGTGAACATTCGTAATAATTTGTCCTTCATGCTGTGCATTGCCATGGAAAGTTCTTTCCACTGGAAATTTTTAAATAGAGAGTAGTCATTTTCTATATTGATTATTCCAAAGATCATAACATGCACTGCCGACCTTTCCTTCTTAGCCCCTCCCAAGATGAGTTTAATGAGTTTGAAATTGAAGGGAATGGCTGCTCCTGGGTTTTTCTCAGGATTCGAAATCTTGGCATTTCCATGCAACCAATTTCTCAGACAAGAGCCAGACACTAGCCAGGAGGTGGAAGATTTTGCTTGTAACAGATACAATGTCGAATTTCCAGTTTTCCAGAAGGTATGCTTTTTAGCTGCTCTCTCGCAACTGTTTAGCTTTTCACATTGATCATTTGAATTATTGTTTTATCAACTAGGTCCATTTCTTTGTATGTTCCCCTCCTCTTGTATGTTTCTGCCAGGCAGTTATATAGATTTCCAAGATCTCCTTTCTTTTCGGCTCTAATTGGTTGCCGTGGCCTATGACTGAACTGATGCTTTTGTCTCTGAATAATTACTTATTTTTGTTGCTTCTCCACAGGGTGCAAACTCTACGAAATCATGACTTATTTATTGTGGTCTTTGATGTTTATCAATGGTTAATAAGTGGGTCGAGATGTTTGTAGTCATAGGACTTGTGGCCATTTTAGTTGTAATTCTGGATACCATTGTGCCCTGCTCATTTCTTTATCCCATTTGGGTTTTTTTTTGGTTGTATAACATCATCAAGACTCGTGGGAATATGTTTCATTAAAACAACCAACCCCACCCCCCCCCCCCAAAAAAAAAAAAAAAAAAAGAAATTAGAAAATGGTCGCTCCAAACCTGCGAAGCATACCTGCTTCGAAGTTCACACTTGGTTCATGTGTTACTGAGGTTGTATGAGACACGGTTTGGTAGCCTTTTAATACTTGCTGGATAGTTCTCTCCTCTGAGTTCCCTGAATTATATAAATATGAGTTATGCAGTAGCATTATTAATTTGCCTGGAAGTGTACATGCTCTGATCTCGTTCTTTTGTCACATCGTATCAAGACTGGTTAAAATGTTGAACAAGCTTTATCTAATAGGTCTGGCCATTTTTCAAGTTGATTCAACCGTCATTTTAGTAGTCAAGAGTTTTGTCATTACATTTTGCAATCAGCTGTGAAAAATGTTTCAAGAAGTAATTACAGAAGGATTCTTTTTCTTGGACTCTTTAAGGAAAATCTCTCTGTAGAAGGTTAAGAGGTTTTATACCTTGACTGGAGGTTTGGATCACGAGGTACGAAGAAAATCAAATTGTTAAGAGTTCTTAAACCTTTACTGGAGGTTACGATAGTGAGAATCATAGAAGATTCAATTGTTCTATAATTTTGATTTTCTTTTGACTTATTGAAAATCATCAAGCCTTACCAGTGTACTGGGACGTTGCACACATGCTTGTTATTCTTGTCTTTCGTCAGTACTGTCTCTACACTGGGCAAATTATGTGGAGGGAGGAAATAAGGATCAAACCCAAGACATAATTCTTGATATGAGTTGGTCACCGCTGGCTGGAAAATTTGTTCTGCATCTTGTACCTGTAATTTTTAGCCAGAATTAACATTGAAATGGCAGAGAGAAAAGGTGAAAGACAAACTGCCAGAGAGGATAAGGAACAATTAGATTAACCAAAATATAGAAGGTTTCTGGCTAGAAAGTATTGAGGAGAAGTTGCAATACTGGTGTCCTTTCTGTAACTCATCCAAAACCGTCTGGCTTCACAACTAAATTTTGAGGATTACCCAAATGCATTACCCAAACTTGAAGTAAACATATCCAAAATTGAGTAAACACATTATTAACACATTCTTCTTTGAAAAGATCCATTGTGTAAGCTCCACAGCTTGTACATTGATTTACACAACTTATCTTCATTTGTTTCCATATCCCCATTTTATTCCATCTGGTGGTATGGCCAAGTCGACCGAGGATTCAGATGACATTTTAGAAAGTCTCTAGGAGAAATACTGTGAAATTTTTTGCTTGGACTGCAAGTTTTCAATGATTACGATTTTCCTTGTTGGTGAAGTTATTTACAAAGAAGTCTGTAACCTGATTTCCATCAGGATAGTCCATCTGTTTTCTTTGTTTATTCAGCAATTATTTTTTAGTGGAGAATACTACCCAAACACATCATCAGTCTTCTGTCACTACCAGTAAAACTCAGACGATCTTTTGGAAAATTATTAGATAAGAATAATTCGAAAACATTTCATAGGTTTGCAATTCTTAGATTCTTTTCAGGGTATGTTCTGTAGAAGAAGATCATAACCTGACTCTCACATAAATTCAGCCAGTACTTGACTTCTCACATGAAGAGCGTGGTTTGTTAGTATGTTTGGCAATGTAGTTGTAATGAGAAAAATGCTTCACACGTTTGGCTTCTCATATTATTAAAGGCTGTACAACTCCCGGTGGTATAAGATTCACAATCTGCCTCTTAAGGATTGTGACAGCCGCGCCTACCCTTATCTTGGGACAAGTCACATCTGATCGCATTATGAGTGTTTGTCGGGAGATTTTTCTAGTTGTTGATAGTAAACTCAAAATTACCCATTTTTAAGAACTATCAACTTAGAGAGATATTTACTAGTTTATGATTTCTTGGACATTTTTCCTTGTACTCCACATTGCACAGCTCATGATAGATGTAATAGCTCAGTGGGTTTTTATACCATAAATATTGGTTATCTCATACGACTTGTTTGCTCATTTCGTATGACCAGTCGATTTATTTGAAGTTTTCAGTAGGTGCCTCTGGTTGTAGGTTTGCGTCAATGGGCAAGAAACAGCGCCCCTCTACAAATACCTCAAAGCACGTAAAACTGGATTTTTGGGTTCAAGAATAAAATGGAACTTCACCAAGTTTTTAGTAGACAAGGAAGGACGAGTCATCAGCCGCTACGGAACAATCACACCTCCACTAGCCATCGAGGTAGCCGACAGTCTGTTCTGGCTCTCAAGTGCTCACTTCTCTGAACCACCCATTTCACTTAGCTTTGCATGATACTTTTCCTAGTTGTTCATTGACATTCATGGATATTTTCTATGCAGGAAGACATCCAGAAAGCATTGGGAATGGCATGATTGTCACTCTGTGGCCTATCGATGTCATATAAGTTGGCTTAACTTGTCATGACGAGGAGACAGAATAAAGTATATGAAAGTAACAGAGGTTTCTGTTGCTGTGACTGATTATCTTTATACCAAGTGCTTATTTTCTAAGTTGATTCTCACAATGCTTTATTCTGTTAACATTACCTGGTCAGGTTGACTGGGAATTTTGGTTAAATACGTTTTAGATGTGTAAAGAAGACCCTGTTGCTAGACATTTTTCTTCGAGATTCCATAGATCCGGATTCTGAATATGGTTGAAGCAGATCAAGATATTTTATAGCTCATTCTTGTTGAAATGCACATTGTGGCTTGCAGTTCAATATGCTAGGCACACAAAAGTCAAGACGTTCATAATGATAAATTCCTTCAACGCGTTGAGCTCTTGTACTGTTTTAGATTTTGCTAGGAGTGGGACATTGTTTTGCAAATGGTTGGTATAATGGGGGACAGTATTTGTGCTGTCATGGTCCCATTCTTTAAAGAACTTAGAAAATTTAGTCATCGTAACATCATGAGTAAGCCGAGTTAATACCTGCGGTTTCATGTACATACATGTGCTGGACAGCATCCTGGTAGGATTTAACCCCTGCAAGTAATTACTGAATTGAATATCGTTTGGATCTTGTCCTTCTCAAGTTCACAGGGACATGGCTTCTGAGCTTGATCCTGCAATAGGGGCTCGACCAACTCATGAGTCAGGACTTGGAACCTTGCTTAATTGTATCGCTTTGCGGCACCAGCTGTGAAGTTCAGCCTGATCTTTCCTATGCAGTCCACAAATGCTCGAATTCGCTCATACATGCATGCAAAAGCTCCGTGCTCATTCATTTCTAGATTTATCAGCTCTCAGGGTTTATCGCCTCATTTTTCAGGCATAGCAGAAATAACAAAGCATGTCTTGTGAAGTAGAATAAATGAAACTGGCGATGAAGCTCCGCTAATGCGGATGTGCAGATCTGGTTAGTTCTAATTACAGTGATTTTGCTTGTTCTTTTTTCATCTTTTGCATGCTCAGGAGGCGTGAAATTTTGGATGCTTCTGAAACTCCAGCCAGAAGGAGCAATGACATAGGCAAGATTAACAAAGATTTAGGGGCTCTTTTCCTTATTGGTTAAGCTTTTGCTTAAGTAAAACTTGACTCAGGAATCATATTAAAATGGAAGAATCTGACTCTGCCAAGATTTGCGTTCTCTTGACCATTCATGCTGATTTTAACAGATACAGCAAGGCCAGGAACGTACCATGCAAATAGAACAAAAGGTCGGGTGGATGTCGTATCAATTTTGCACACCAATCTAATACGACCTCTCTAATCCGGTTAAAGGCATGCCATCATGCTAATAGGAAATTGATAAAGAGGTAATCCTTTATGACCTCGATCAAAGGGATTGCACCGAGTAAGAATTGAATTTGAAATCTCAAGATGGATTTAATTGTACACCATATCCACTTTGCATGTTGAACTAATTTTTCGAAAGAAAAGCATTTCGCTTTTGAAAGATTTGAGTACACAGTTATCAAACATCTTGGCAAAAATGAAATGATTGGGTTTTAAAGGAAGAAAGATGTATGAAGTTGATTACTTACATATGATTTTGTCAAAGATTTCTAGTCATGCACTTATCCTCATTTTTTGCAATTTGAGAATCTCTTACAAGGATAAGGATATTGGGGGAAGAGGAAAAATATCTCATCAAGAAAAAAAAAAGTATATATGTAATATACTGAGATTTTGATTGGATGATTTTGTGAAGATAAATGAGGAAATATCCCCTAAATATGTCATGATATTTGTTAAAAAAAATTTAAAAATAAAAATAGAACAAATAAAGAAAAGGGATAGTTGTTCAAAATCCTCTTGACAGCCCTTGCATAAAAGCCCCCTCATTTTGACAACCTACAATTTACCCTCCTAAACTTTGGCATTGGTGCATAATGGCCCTTGAATTTTGAAAAATTACATATTATTCCCTTTTGAACTTAGATTTTTTGTGTGCAGCTACTAGTTTTCTATCAAGTAATTGTTAAAGTGTTAATTTATAGTTTTTCGAAGTTCAAAAGCTATAATCATTCGCCGTTCGAAAGCAGTGACAGATGTACAATACCGAAAAATAATTTGTAGTTTTTCGAAGTTCAAAAGCTAAAAGATCTCGAATGATCACCCAAGAAAACCAGACCGGTACCAGCACCCACTGTGCAGTGAAATTGACGATCAATCTCTCTCGTTCTCTCTCTCTCAAGGTCCACACGTGCACGAGGATCATGAGACAGATATAAAGGAAAAGTTTTAATGAGATGGGGGGTTCACTACTCTCATCAGAAGAGAACAACATTCCCACCCGACAACATGGATTTTTCTCTACATCTCTTCCCCTTCTTTTCTTCTTGTTTTTTTTTTTTTCCTTTTCTTTTCTCAAGAATTTCGTCGCATTGAGCGACCAAGACCCACAACATTCTCAACTCTTCTCACAAGCATACAAAGCCAACAGCCAGCAGCATCATGAAATCCCTTTTGGAACAGTATTCAAGCCACGGACACCCATAGAATAAATAATTCCGACACTAGAAGATAATGTTTCTTTTTCCTAACCTACTTTGCTGGCTTCATTACATCAATATTCACAATTTATCATCCAAACTAGACGACGTTCCTTCTTAAACTGACCTCAAAACAGAACCGCACAAACCCAATATACCGGTACGGCGACCATCCGTGGATAAACGATAGGTGCTTCGAGCTCACTTGTCGTGTCGCGGGAGCGGTCCATCCTGAAAAGCTTTCTTTCAAAGCAAAGGGATTCCAAGTGATGAGAAAATGAATGAGACTGGCCGATTCCCACGTATGATTTTTTCATTTTCTTGCCCCCACCTCAACTTGTGATCGAGATGTGAGCTGAGGGAACTTTCCCTCTTGCCGATCTTCACAGTAGCAAATGGGCCAGGCTGAGCACATGGGCTTTGGGCCCGCATGGTGAAAGAAAACTCATTCCCTAGACCCGGTTGTCCCCCCCCAGGTAGGCCACTTTGGTGGACTTTGTAGGGTTAAAGTTGTTGAAGGGTTAGGGTTTCCGATTTCGATGTTGAGAAGCGTTGTGCAGCATTTAAGTGATGCATGCCACGTCAGCGTTACTTGACCCATCGTGATAATGTCTCCTCGATTGTACGTCGGATGGGACTAACTATGTGCGCCTCAAAATGACAGCACTTGAGTGGTCTGCCCGACGATCTTTTTGGTGCACCTATAAAGAATGAATGGAGGATAAGGAGAGAAATGGTAGGGGCCCCCGACAAATTTGAGTTAGAGGAGAGTAATGGAAGTGGCCTTTGACAAATTTGAGTTAACCTAAATACTGTATCGTTTATTTTCGTGGTACACATTATATAATGTTGGAATTTGTGATTAGATGGTGCTATTCTAATCCATGCTTTATGAGATAATTGGTTTCAATGTTTGAGGATTCTTCTTTCGTATATTTGAAAAAGAGAAGAAGATGTTGAAAGATTAGGATCTACCTGAATGACTATTAGAATAAGTCGATTCATATTGTAAAATCTTTGATTCAATTCTAAATCTAAGTGAGACATTTTATTTAGATGTATCGATAATCTCTTGAATAGCAAGCGAATCTATCGATTCATTAGTAAATTTATGATATAATATGATATGATATGTATATATCGATTTGGCAATTCAAATTCTTTTTAGGAGTTAACTTTGGTCATACATTATGATGTGTGCCATATTTTGATGGTTACAAGATAGTTGATACAAAATAGTAGTAAAACAACAAAAATTATGTCTATTTATGCATAGGAATCATCATATGTACTTGAATCATACATTATAAATCTTACTCATGTCTTTATAAACTATATAAATGACTACACACAAAATGCTAATTTCAGGTACTTTACTTAATCTTACAATTTGAATCTATATATTGTAGGGTTTAAGGCACCAAAAACCCTAAATTATGTCCATTATAACATATTTATCTCAAACTTTTTTCTTATGACATCAAAAACCCTAAATTTATGTCCATGTAATCTCAAAAATTTAGTATTACAAAAAAAGTTTGGAATAAATGTGTCATGCGAATACAAGTTTGGTATTTTTGGTATCGCGAGAAAAAGTTTAAAGTAAATGTGTCAAAATTGACAAAGTTTTTTTTTTTTTTTTTTTTTGACTTTTTCCCCATAATATAAATGCTAATTTTTTTTATATAACAATGACATAATCCTTTCCATCCAAGCATCATAGGAATTAAATCATCTAAAACATCCACGGCGGAAGGCACAAGTCAAGTAATGTAAGTAAGACATGTATCAAAAACTAATCGACGGGAGATAGGTCTTTTTATCAGTTAAAAGGGAAAGAAGAGGTGGCTGGTATTGACCCCTTAAGAATTACCGTAAGAGTCCCACACCAGCAACCGAATGTTCGGTCTGAATCACATGTATAGTTCATTTTGAGCAAGCCCATCACTACCATTCCACTAAGGTGCCAATAGGAGTAGAGCTGAAATTATCATACGCAACTACACGGTCGAATCTGCACCACAGGCGAACTGAGGTTTTCCGAGACCGACGAGCGGCCGGAGGATTCGAACCTGTGACGATGACCGACCACACACGCCTCTACTCAGCTGCTGCCACAGTGAGAGAGAATGGACGCTACACGACAACCCCATTTAGAATCCTCTCATCCTAGAAAGAAAGCATTTTGTTTTTCTTTTTCCCTACACTTGGTGGATAACAGCAACCATCGTGCCTATCCTGGAAACGGAAATGACAGCGCCACACGTAATGACGATGATCGGGCGCGAGGCTTATTGGAGCTTTGGGGGGGAGGAGACAGAGGGAGGGCCCGTCGACAGAGATGAGCCCATTGGAGAAGATGACCCGTCCCTTTCATGGGGACATGACCAAGCAGACAGAAAATCAAAGCTCGAGAGCCACCTCCAACAGTGCCATTTCCATCTGGCCGATTAAGCTCATGCAAATTTTCCCTGACTCGGACCACCCGGCTCGCCGGTCCGACTCGGCGGGCCCTCTTTCATTATCCACCACAGGGACTCTTCCTTCATATCTCCTCCTCGTCTAACTCTCTTTCTCGCTCGCGCGCGCTCTATATATTAACCCGGAAGCCTCCATCGCTCGCTGCCTCAGCACAGGAAGAGCAAACGACTCTTTACTCGGAAAAGAATCCAAACCCGTCTTCTTTTTCCCTTTGTTTTCTGTGGGTTTTGGGCTTCTGGTGTATGAGGGAGGGAGAGAGAATGGGAGGGGCTAACTCAAGCACAAGCGCGGTGAGGACGAGCTTGAAGCTGCGTTCATGGCAGCGGTGCTGCTCGAAGCACATCAGGGAGCAGAGGGCCCGACTCTACCTCATCTGGAGGTGCACGGTCATGCTTATCTGCTGGCAAGACTGATCGAGAACACAGAAGAGGAAAAGAGAGAGAGAAAGAGAAAGGACCGTAGGTAGAGAGAGATCAAGATCGCAGCGTACGAAGCAGAAGCTGTTGAGCCGGGGAAGCATTTTTCTTCTCAAGTGCAGAAAGCTCTGAAAGTTTGCATGGATGTACAGCCTCTTTTTTTTCCCCCTTTTTAAATATAGTTGGTTAAGGTTGATTCAATGGAAAATAAATGAGTAGATATATTATGCAAAGCTAAATAGAGAGGTGCGACTCATAGTTTCTATCTTTCCTTTCTCTCCTTTCTTCATTTTCCACTCTCGATGTATTTTGCTGATATAGAGTCGATCTGGCCTTTGAGAAAGAAAGGAATTTCTTTTTTTTTTTTTTTTTATAAATATCTTCACAGAGCTTTGAAAAATAAATGACGAGCACATTAAATCTTAGAAAATTATGAGAGGAATCATGACTTTATATCTCGATAAATTTACATATAATTGTAGTTCGATGAAAAGTCGAATTAGTAGCCATGACTCATGAAGTTCTAATTTGGATGGTATCGAGTGCTTGACATCAAATAAAAGCCAATAATCAAATGTCATAAAAACATAAAAAAAACCGATTAAAAACCGATTATTAGGGGAGATTGGTAATTTAGCATACTACATATATTTTATTTTTTTCATTCCTCCATACGTGAACAAGCTCTATATAAATGATATATAGAACAACTCACTCGGTGGAACTATCCTCGGTACTCATCTTGGACGCGCCAACATTTGATGCGTGCTAAAATTTATTTGTGCAATTTAATGAATTTACTGTTTTTATATAAGGGAAATTTTGATCATTATTTTTCATCCTCTCAACTTGTCTCCCCCTCTTAGACATACTCCTTGAGTTCAGTGGGGGCATTTTATTATTCAGTTCTGGCCATAATCAAGCCTGTTTAATAATTTACAAAAAAAAGCGCTAGTGAGCTTTTAAAACCTAATTCGGGTTCCCCACCAAAAAAATACTATTAAAGCCTAACAAAATAGATAAAATTAGGCTTGGTTAAGTCATCCCACAATTACACCTTGTTTATTTCACGAAATTGAATAATTTAGAAAATATTTTTCTAAATAATTATTTATATTACTGGAAATAAAATAATTAAAAATGTTATCATTACCGGATTCATGTTTGATTATTTTCGTGATCAATGCAAAATATTTTTTGTCCGTACAACTTTGTAAGTAATACAAGCCATACCGAACTAGCCACCGATTAGATCAGATATGGCTGGCCAAAAGAGGAAGTCCGACTTCTATCCCGAACTTTAGGCTGATCTGACAAATCCAATTTGAGTGCAACTTAGACGGTCACCACCTATTTTGGTCATCAAATGGCCAACCATCTTGTATTTTAGCAGATTTCTATGCAGACAGCCAAGGAGGGAAAAAGATGAGCCGAACAACTCGCGCTTTTGCTGCCTAGAGAGCTTACTTTGCGCTAGGGCTGAGCGTGGTTCCCGGGTTACCCGGGAACCGGAACCGAACCGGAGGAGGGTCCGGTTCGGTTCCTGGTTCCAAGCGGACAGTTCCGGTTCCGTTTTTTCTATGAACCGGAACCGAAGGAACCTGAACCGAACCGGGGTTCTTTAGGCGAGAAAAAGCTCGACCTTGGATGTTCTAGTGACTTGTATGTGATGTTCTAGTTGAAGTTTGGCTTCGCCCTCTAAATGAAAGTTGTAAAGGACTTCTTGGAGTATAACATACTCAAATTTGGGACAAAACAAACATTATAAGTGGGTGAAATTGTTATTCTTTGGAAAGACTGGATCTGGAGATTTTGGGACCGACCCTTGATGAATGCATGGACTGTAAGGCAACCTTTTTGTCGAAATTTCACTTCGGTTTCTTAACAAAAGTTGTAAAGGACATCCTGAGGTACCACATATCAAAAATTTAGAGAAAACAAACAAGAATAGGTAGGTGAAATCGTGGTCCTTTGGAGATGGTTAGATCTGGAATTACGGTACTACGAACAGGGATTTTAACCGTCCATATTTAATTATCTAGGACGAATTTGACTTCGATGTTTTCATGAAGTATCTACCTTATGGTCTTGGCTATCACATAGTCGAATTTAATAATTTTTGAAGGTCATTTGGGTATTTAATCGGAAATGTTTCTAAAACTGTGCAATCTGATGTGTTCGGATCTTGTAAGTTGCAATGCGTGGACTATATCATTTTGTATGAGGTTCTTTTGGAAATGTGTTCTGCATGAAATATCTCTCTTCATGTCTTCCCTACAACATATTTAAATTTCGTAATTTTTGTAGTTCATTTGCCTATTTAACCAAAAAAATTTCAAAAACTGTGCAAGTAGAGAATAGGAAAAGTAAATCGATTTTATCTTTTAATCCAGAACGAATTGGACTACGATTTCTTCATGAAACTTGTACCTCTAGGTCTTAAATACAACGTGTCCAAATTTCAGAATTTTCTGAGTTCATTTAAGGGTTTAATCGAAATTGTTTTCAAAACTTGTATCTCTAGACATTCTTGTTCTACTGGTGTTTTATTTTTACTTTCTAGTTTGCTATTTGTTTTGAAATTTCTAATTATATTCTATTATTGTTGTGTAGTGCGAATGAGAAGTTACCGTGTAGTATATACGTACATTATAGTTTTTTTTTAGTAACGTGCGCATATGTTATATTTTTTTTTAGTAACGTGCGTGCACGTTATAGTTTTTTTTTGGTAACGTACGCATACGTTATATTTTTTTTTGGTAAATACGCATATGTTATAGTTTTTTTTTTTTTTTTTTTTTTTTTTTGGTAACGTGCGCGTACGTTATAGTTTTTTGGTAACGTGTGTGTACGTTATAGTTTTTTTTTGGGTAACGTGCGCGTATGTTATAGTTCAAATCTGAAAATAACCAAAAAAAAAAAAGGGACTGTTGGAACGCAGGCAACCCCAACTTGTGTGACAGGTAGGTTCCTCGTTCACGTGTAGGTTAGGGTCCTCAAAATGAGGAAGCACTTGTCCCGAGGAGTAGGTTAGGGTTAGACGGAACCGAACCGGAACCTGGAACTGCTCACCCCTACTTTGCGCTGGCCCAACACGCCCAAGTATCACGGCTACACGCAAGTACCTGAAAAGAGAATTATGCAGCATCATAGGCTTGTTTGATTCTGAATCTCGCGACATCTTAAGTTGCTTGCTATTGTTCACTTCAAACTTCATGTCTTGGCGTTCCTCAAGGATCTACTCTGCTTTGCCTTATGAAGAGGACTCGTGCTGCTGAAACAAGGAACAAATTCGCATCGATCCATCCACCCAAAGGAACCTTCTTTCTGGCTTTCAACTTGGGTTTTCCTTGTGGCGAGAACATAGCCTTTCTGGCTTCAATATATTCCCTACGCTCGGCATGGCAGACATGAATAGCACTTGTATTGATTTGGACATACTCGACTCAGTACAGACGTTATGATCATAAGGAAATATTGGTGGGGGAGAGAGTAGACTATTAAAACTACAAAAGCATGAGGAGAAGATGAAGCACCATGTTAGGTTTGCCAAAAGTTCAAGTCGTGCTAAGATGGTGAAAAGTAACTATAGGAATGCTCTGTACAGCAATATTCAAAGTATTATTCCTCCTTATTTAAGCTATACATAGAGGGAAAAAGCTGCACCTAAAAAGTCCAAAACATGGTTTCTCGCAGGGTGCTAACTGCTAAGATTTCTACCAGGATATCCAAAACAACCAGATTCTCCAATTACTCAGCAAAAGGGCCCGAAAAATAAACAACATAAAAAGCTCCCCGTGTTCATCAATGGCCACCAAGGATGTCGGGTTCAGAGCCCCTAAATTCTCTGTTAGCAGTGGGGCTCAGATTCCCATTGCTGAATAGAGTGTCCTCATCGAAGAACTCCCACCCTAAATCTGTAAGCTCTTTCAGATCGACTCTGCTTTTTTCCTCTTCGAAAGTTGTCTCAGGAAATATGTCCTTGATCATGGCTGTCTCAGCAATCTTTTTTGGTGTCCCGCATGTTTCAGCTTCGTTGAGAATTGGGTTGTTCAATGTGCTTTTCCGAGAAGTGCTCGATGAGGCCAAAAGGCAACTAGTTTGACTAGAGGAAAGAGACTTACTCAGAGGCACCCGCTCATCAAACTTCTCCTTAAGGAACTTCACATCCAGACATATAACGGATATTTCGCCTCTGCAGATTTGACTCAATGAGTTTCTTCAAAACTCCAAATCTTTGGTATATGATGACGATCACAGCATGAGGAGATGCAGGCAACTAAGGAATGTGTGGCTAGTACTATTATATGCATATCAACATCCTAATTCCCAAGCCCAACTCAATCCTTCAAATGAGCACATGAAATTTGAGCATGACTTGAGTCCCCCACTAGGGCAAAATAAGTAAATGTAAAAACAAAGAAACAAGCAACACATGACTTAATGAACTGAAAAAACATAAATTTGAAGATGAACAGAGACTTGGAAGCAATATAATCACAGGCACTCACCAAAAGTGTCCATTAATAGTCACTTTTTCACAGATAGCATCAACCATGAAGTTTTCCATTCCAAAGAAGTACGCTATTCATATATTACAAAGGATTGTTTATACTTCATAGTCAATATCAGAAGATAGGCACAGCACTTGACAACCAGGAATGTTAAGCTGGCACCTAATTATGAGTACTCATGACTCAGCTTATGCCCGTAGGATACCAAGACAGAAAGTGAAAGATGTAAAAAACCCAAAATCAACTGTAAGCCTATAACAGTTTCACCTCTTATAATCAAGGACAGAACAACCTCCAGATAACGCCCACAGAAATTCACAAGTACTCATGTACAGCAGTTATAGAAAATTGACTTCAAGTCCAAATTCTCAATCCGTATTCACAAATTCACGTGTATAAGGGGTTGATTCAAGGCAAGAGATTTAATTGAGGGATCTATACAAGTATTGGCCTATCGAACTGACAGCTGATAGAGTCCAGACATCAGTTGACGTCAATGAGAAAACAACACCCACATTCACACGCAAATTCCACTTAAGATCCGTATGTGCATGAGATTAAGTATTAAATGCTTACTGCAATATATCAACAATTCGCCCCTTCTCCATAAGAAACTCCCTTAGCTGCAGTGATGAGAAGTAATAGGTGCCGGTCAGTAGGTTATTTATTGGTCAAATATTAAAATTCAGAATTCAATCAACAATTTGTTAAAAAGCAAAATACTTTAGAATTCTCCTCTGCCTCTTCTTGTAGTACTTTTGATTCTTGAACCACCTTCTCCATTATGGCTTCTTGTTCGGCTAGAGCACTGCGTGCCAATTCTTCTTTTTCCAGTTTTTCATTCTCAGCGGCTTTCATCACCTCCTCTGCAGCAGCAAGTCTAGATTCAAGAGCTTCATGCATCTTCCAGTACAAAGAAAACAAAACAAATTAAGGCAGCAGACATGCCAATATGAAGCCCATAATATGAAAAACATCAGGATTGCATGCATATGAAAACCGTAAACTGATAGGCAGAATATGTCATCCTTGTATAAACATCTACTATGACTATGTGGTTGGATTATAGCACTTCATATGCCAAAGACCGGCAAGTTATATACAATTATCCAAAAACCTGTTTTGCATAACTGTGGCTATATTGTAACTGTATTATATTATAACTATGCTATGAAACACTAAATCTTTGGTAATAATATTTACAGCTACAAAACCTTAGAGCTAAGTGAGGGAGTTTTCTCAAACTGTTGTTGGACTATTGGAATGTTAGAGATATTGCAGATATGAGATGTTTCCCAAACACCCTAGTAAAGCTACAACAGCCATGTTCACAATCAAAACTGTTGCTGAAAACCTATACCAAACAGTTTCTAAATCTATCATGATAGTCAACCAAATTTATATATACAAAATCAAATTTATGGTGTCTCCTGCATTGTTGTCATCCAGAACGAGATCTTATAATCTTCACATCCCAAAATTTGAATCTCTAAGAATTTCTAATTTTAAGCAAGATAACAGATTTAAGAAGCATATTCACTGGTCAAGTGCTCCACAAAACCAATGAGAGGCATACATGAATTTCTCTAAAACACACCAATCTGTATGCAGAGATATTAATTTCATCTTTTGGCAGAATGTGTGCTAAAAATTTTCTTTTTCCAATTCGTCCATTAGCTTCTGCAACAGGAGCTTTACTTCACAAGACATGGCAGTGTGGTAATCTTGGATCCATTAATTCCCAACAGATGATTAGTTTTACGCACAATGAATCTAATAGAAGATATAGGAAGTACCTCATCAATAATAGCGAGAGACTTATCTCTTTCATCTGACAAGCTGCGCAAACGAGACTGTAGCTCCCCAACTTCAGTTGCTAAAACTGCCTTCTCCCCATACACTTCTCCAGCATGCTGCAAATATAAAATATAATAAGCTATTCTATTCACTCTGAAGATAATCCCCTCACATACTGCAATTTAAAGAAGGCACAACCATATCGTTAGCTTCCTTGGCATGTGCCAGCATCCGTTTCAGTTCTTCAACCCTGTTTAAAATATCAAGACCTCCCCTAGCAGCCTCCTCTTTGGCTACTTCTGCAGCTTGCTCTTGCTCTTCAACTTCCTTCATCATGTCCATAACTGATTCCATTACTGAAAACAAAGTTTTCTGCAACAGCAATACAGCTCCCAGTTAGTGCTTTCAAATAACATAGAGCAAATACTATCAATTTGGTTTTAGATAATGTTAAGCACCTTATTATTCTTTGCATCCTCGATGATCTCTTCAAGAAGTTCAACGCTGCAAATCTGTCCAGAGCGAGTCATGTTCAGTGGAGGATCATCATCCACATCAACAGTGCCAGTGCTGTTGAGGTCCAGTTCCAGAGCAACAGCACTAGATTCTAATTCTACATTCCCATCAGCATACTTATTCTCAAGAGCGTGAATATCAACTTCAGATGCACAGCTTGGAGCCTCCGAGGAATGCTCTTGAGGAGACAACAACGCCAGTTCAACATCAGCATTCTCATCCTCAGACAAAGGTGTGTCCAAGATTGAGCTCTTTTCACCAACACCAACACCAGCATCAGAATAACTAGAACCTTTCGAACCAATATGCAAACTGCCGCCCAAACTGCCATTTTCACAGTTTGAAGTGAGCACCAGATGAGAACTTGAAGTGGTACCATGAAAAGGGCCAGGCTCCTGAACTTTCTCAGACACTGGCATAGGCTCCTGAGCTTTCTCCATCCCTAACAAAATTAACTCTTCCCCATCCACATTTCCATGTACCACATTGTCATCAATAGCATCACATGGATGCAAACCAGAATGTTTCCAGACTTCAGAATTTTTATCTGCTTGAACGACAGTCGTTTCTTGACTATTTTCAGATACAATCATGGCTTCATTATCAACAGCTCTAAATGGATGATCATTCCCCTCATTTGCATCATAGAAAGGACCCTCATCACCGAGTGTTGAATCAGCATCCACAGAATTGCCTGCAGTGTTAGAAGCGTCGCCACCTCCACTAAATGCCTCTTTTGTCACCAAAGAACTGACAGCTTCCCTCTTAGACTTACGTCGGCGGCGTGATAATGAAGTTTGCTCGTCAGATTCAACTTCACCAATATAAGCACAGAAGTAGGAAAAGTTAGGCACAATATTAAAACGCACATAAAGGTTGGAAAAGCAGAGGACTGGACAATTGCTTTACGACATTTTAGTGACAACAAAATGCTGTGGTGGAAAGGAAATTGTGTCACCTTCTCCAACTGATTGGCCAAGTGAACTCGTATTTTCAGAGCAAGAATCGGCAATTTTTTCCTTTTGCAGCATATGAGGAAGAACTTCAGAAAGAACAACTTCCACAGCTGCATCAGCATCTTTAGGATGCTCAATAGCAACAGCTTTCAGCAAGCGTGCATCGAGCTGCGGATTGAAGAATGAAAAAGATCAGGAATAATGAGCAAGGATGTGAGAAATGAAACGCTCCGCACAATATCTTATCTAGTAAACAGCATCGAAAATATGATTTAGCTAAAAGAAATGTCTAGAGCACAAAATTTGATTGCACAAAAATTTTCAATGCATAAGGAAAACATAGACATCCAAAAAAATCAAGAAAATTGACATTTGAGCTGATGAATATTTTCAATGAACACATCCAAAACCTGTTTGCAGCAAATAACAGAGGAGTCTACTGATTTCTAAAAGTATAAATGCTCCTAACTATGTAAACGCACTATGTACCTGTGGGAATAGTTCCTGTAGGCATTGGTAGACAGCAGCAAAACCCATCTTCAAAAGCTACTGCTACTGCCTGCATTATACGAAATTGAGATCGCAATGAGAATTGACAAACAAAGATTGAGAAAGATATAGCAAGCAACAAGCTGAAAGTGCTTAACTATTGCAACAAAACAATTTTAAAAAGAAAACTCCAAGGATCTGATCCCCACCCCCCTCCCAAAAAAATAAAAATAAATTAATAAATAAAGAATTACAAGTGCAAAGGGCAAAAATAAGCACAAAGGAGAGCGAGGCAATTTAAGAATTTCTAGGCGTTCCTCGTACACACAAGAACAACATCATAGGTATTACACACAACCCATGAGGGAAAAGCAACATAATTTTTAAACCCCATAATTTCCAACGACAAGAAATTCCATTCAAAACATGAAACTCAACAAAACTACAAGCCGCTCCATGGCAAACCAAAAAAAAGACTCCAAATTTCAAGAAAACCACATACGAATCTACCCAGCCCAGATCACCAAAAGCAGCAAACTCGAGCAATACCGCATCGGAGAAACAAATCGACCTCCGAAACACCGAAATCTCACTCGCCCCACACTAGCGACCACAATCACAAAGAAGGAAAGAAAGAAACCCGTAACGATCAAGACCCAAAACAATCTCCCGACCGACGAGAAAACAGGGCACCGACAATCAAAAAGCGAAATTCTCCCACAAGATCGAACCCCGGGACGCGAAAAGAGGGCGATCGCCATTACCCACGAGAGCGCAAAGCTCGGGGAAAAAAGAGCGCAAACGAATTCCCAGCCGCAAAGTTTCGGTCTTTCACACTCGAAATTCTAGACCGCCGCGTGCTTTTGCCCCCGTCTGGATCATCGCCAGTTCACAGAAAAGGGACGACGGGGGAAGGAAAGCGAAACTACATGGAAAGCGAGAGAGAAAGTACTGACCTTTCAAGAACCACACACACACACACCCCGCACCAAAGCCCGGTAGAGAGAGAAGGGAGGATAGAGAGAGAGAGAGAAAAGAGAGGGAGAGAATTTGTATTGTAGTGATCGGGGGCCGAGGGCTGTTGCTTTCGTCTTTGCGCAGGAGACTTACGCGGCTAAGTAATTCGGTTCGTCCTGTTATTTCGGGGTCTCGCCGAGGGCACGTTCGTCCGAGGGCATACACTGAGTCCCACCGACTTTGGATGATCAGTTTCAGGTAACGTGCCGATGGATCGGGTTGGATCGGGTTGGATTGGATGGGATTGAATTTCTATGCTGTCCGACCCGATCTAAGCTACAAGAGATGTGTGCTCTCTCTTATTCGAATCCAACCCGAATTGTGTATGACCGAATTGAAAATATGATTATGGTTGGGTGGTTTTTTTATTTGTTTTTGATTCATGCTATTAGAAGCTTGTATTTACAATTTGACGATACTGATTGATGAATGACAGTAGCACTGCTCACCAAAAAAAAAAAAATGGGACATTCATGCTTTTTCACGGACTATAATGAATATGATGACCGACATATGGAAAAATGCCTAAATTTAACCACACCCATTATGAACGAATTAGGAACAAATAACTTCTAGTTGTTAGGGCTGGACAAAAAGGACAAGTCAATGTTGCGCAACTCTGGATCGTTCCTCGGCGGCTCCGTCTCGTGAACTCGTACGTCTATGTGGACTTGAGAGCCGATCGTTTTCTGATGAAGATGACGGGCAATCAGACATGGGTGAACTGAACTGGAGAAGCTTTCCGCATCATAAATTTATAAGCTGAGAAAATAGAGCAACGACCAAAAAATTGAGAAAGGAAACCAAAAAAAAAGAAGAAGGCAGATTTCCATATAAGCGACGTATTTATTAACATAATCAAGAAATCATTAATGACGCCATCAAATAGTTGTCGATACTAATGATCATGTTGTCATTAGGTACTGCATCAATTTTCCTAGAAATTTGCCCAGATGAATATTTTCTTCACCAATCATAAACATCAATCAAAGCGCAAAACGTCGGAACATCATAAAATGAACACATAAACTTCACAATCGAATACATATGATGATCGCCGGACCTCCGCCGTTGGCCACCTATGCTCACCACTGAAGTGTTGCCAAATTTGCGGGTCACTGTCAACCATTGCTGACCACCAGTTATCCCCATCCACAATAACAGAACAACGAAATTCGAACAAACAAGATATCCGTATCCTAAATGTAAATCTGAAAATCAGACGATCCCCCATCTGTCAACATCAACTATTGGAACATCATCTTCGGCTATCCCCAAATCAGCGCCCCCGCCATCCGTTGGCCTTCCGGTACCGCAGTCTCAAAATCAATGGACTTACACAGAATGCTAAGAACTACTGAGGAAACTCCAAACGTTTCAAGAGCTTCATAGATCACCCACCATTCTTTCTATCTTGGATCAAAATCTTTACGGCGTTTCGCGATTTTTCTTCTCATACACACTATTTTTCTTCTCCATGTGAATTCAACTCTTGAACACACGCATATGGTGTTGTCCATTCATTTTTTTTCCCTTACATCGGCAATTGAGCTAATAAACTTCGACCCTGCAGCAACTGTAAATTCTTAATCTTTGGATTGATATGTGGTTTACTTTTAAAATACTCTAACACATCTTGTCACATATAGCTTTAAATTTTTTGCTAAAATTTAAAGTGCGGAAAAATATATATAGGAGGGACATATAAAATTTGAATAAAATTGAGCTCATGACCCCAAATTTGATATTATGAAAAATTTTGTGAGCAATGACGATTGCTCTAGAAGTTTAACCATTGAATGAATACATAATTTAATATTTAACTAAACTAACATCAGGATCAAGTGAGAGAAAGACAGAGCCTACAACATCACTTGCAAAACAAGTTGTTCTTAGTTGGCGCTGAGCGCCGTTTGCACTCCATCGTCCACATCAATAGCCACATAAGACTTTTAAGATTAATTTTTGAGATGGTTTTTTCCAATAAAAAAAAAAAAAAACAGAGAAAGGCATCCTCTGTATCCTTGGTGACCCATGAAGTATTGCAAATCTTGGCTTGTTTGGCCTAAGCAAGTCTTGGGACGTGCTTTCAGTTTTAGCATCCTTGATTAGTTTTGGATTTCTTGTATGGCCTATGCAAGTCTCAGAATGTGGTTCTAGTTCTAGCATTCTTGACGATCCATGGAGTTTTGCGTCTTAGGATGTGGTTCTAGTTCTAGCATTCTTGATGATCCATGGAGTTTTGCATTTCTTGGCTTGTTTGGCATTTGCAAGTCTTGGGATGTGGATTCAGTTCTAGCATTGACCCATAAGGTTTTGGATTTTTTGGCTTGTTTGGTTTTTGAAGACAAAAAGAACAAGAAATGCTTGCTGATTTTTCAGGAGTTGCTATAAGAACGAAATTCATCAAGCTCTCTCCTTCAAGAATGTGCCTCCTACCCCAAGAAATAGAAGACTTCAAAGGAATTGGGGCTTCGACCCCTCAGTCTTTTCTCGGTAGCTTTGCTTGTTGTTGTTGGTGCTTGTCTTTGTACCGTCCTAGTTCTCTCGTCCCGCTTTTAAGCGTGTAGTAGAGGTTTGTTAGGTTTGGATTTGCCTTGGCCCGGGTTGTCCTAGTTCTCTCGTCCCGCTTTTAAGCGTGTAGTAGAGGTTTGCTAGGTTTGGATTTGCCTCGGCCCGGGTTGTGGGCGTTTTCTTCTTTCTTTTGTTTTCCCTTAGACTCCCTTCCACTCTTCCTGCTACGCAGTCAAAGTGTAAGTTGGCGCCGTTTCTTGTTTGTCCAAAGTTATCAATATATTTCTTACATTTCACCAAAAAAAAAAAAATCATCAAGCTCTTCTCAATTGTTAAGAAAGTAAGACAAACGGTCAGATCATTTGGTCCCCACATTAATTTACTTTGAGCAAAATAGACCCAATCATTAAAGAATGCAACGATTACAACGATCGGCTACGCCGTAGTCCAAATGAAATAGATCTAATCAAGGACATATTTATTAAAGGTAAAAGATTGGTTGAAAAGTGCTCAAGGATCCACTAGCTCAATGGGCTAGCCCGGAATGGGCTACTCAGATTCAACTAAGTCTGGAAGGGCTGTCAATGCATATGCTGGGGCTGGATGAGTTGCTCTTGAGTCTCAAGAATCACAACAAATAGGATCAGGTCCTGAGTTTCTAAGATTTGTGACATAACTTCTTCTAAGGGATGCTCGTCAAAGGCTGATGGCAGATTTTGGGTCATGGTGGTGGTATAGAAAAAAAATCCTTTCTTCGCTTGCTTCTTTTTCCTTTTCAAAAAACTAACTCCTACACTAGAGATTAACTCTGTTTTGTAGGTTTAGAGCTCCTTGTTAGGTAACAGGTTGACGTGGGCAAAAGCTAAATCAAGAACTTGACTCGCTTCGATACCATGAAAGAAAGCAAGAAAAATAAGGAAGACAATAAGAAATCAAGATTGAAGAGGATAGGCTTTAGGGAAACTTTTGTATTTCTCTTCAATAATCCCTAATGTACAAGGTTCTATAGATATAATACAAGATGTACATAACAAATGGAAATAATGTATTTTTTGAATCAATCACAATCTCAATTTATTTAATCCCTAATTGATTTAGTGCACAATCATAATCCAAATGGATTGTGTATCTCAGATAGTATATCTCGAGCATACCTTCCAACGGTGATGAAACTTGAAAAAACCTAAATCTAATCATACACATCAAGAACAAAGAACGTCCGATTGTTAGGGCTTGACAGGAAAGGACGAGTCAACGTTGCGCGACTCTGCATTGTTGTCTGGTGGCTCTGTCCCGTGGACTCATACGTCTATTTCTGGACTTGAGAGAACTGATAATTTACCTGATGAAGATGATGGGTAATCAGACATTGGTGAGAATTGGGGAGGCATTCCACGTTATGGGCTAAGAAAACAGAGCAACGACCGAAAAATTGAGGAAGGAACCAAACAAAAGGAGACAGATTTCCACGTAAGCGACATATTTATCATCGAGAAATCATGAATGACGCTTTCAAATAGTTGACGACGCTAATAACCAAGTTGTCATTACAGACTGCATCAGTTTTCCCTGGAAATTGCCCATTGATTAAGATACCCTGCACTAGTCCCAAACTTCAATAGCAAAAGGGGGCCAAACATCAGACAATGAACACACAATCAAAATGGTAAGTCAACCATTCACGACACGACCACCAGTTATCCCACATCCACAATCACAAAATAACGAAACTCGAACAAACAAGATATCAGCGTTTCAATAAGTACTGGAAACATCATCTTCCGCTATAAATCACTCCATCTTTCTTTCAGAATCATGACGAATTAAAACGTTTTTTCACCCAAACGATTAAAACTTTTTACAAAGAAGGATCAAAATCCTTACCGCGTTTTCTATTTTTTTACTTTTAATTTGAAATTTTCACTATTGCTCTTCTTCTCATGCAAGGGACGCGCTGGTTCCCCCCCTTTGTGTATTCAACTCTTGAATGCACTTATATGGTAGAGTTCATTCATTTTTTCCACTTACATCGACAATTGAGCTAATAAATTTGCACAATAAATTCTTCAGTTTGCACTCGTATATTACGTTTTCCAAACATAGGAAACAATCGGGATTTTATCTCCATTTTATACCTCCAAGATGAACCAAAACATTCATTATTGTCATTGTGCCCTTTAATATAGCATAGTAAAAGGACCTTCAAATAAAATGAAATGGTTTCTTTTCCATATAGTTTATTTTGAAATGGAATTCTAAAATCAATGGAAAGATTAACTTTTCCAGGGTTTTAGTAAAGAACTAAAGAGCAATTATTAGAAACATCAGTTTTAAAAAAATGTAGATCGAAGTTTCCAATTTGTGTGTTGATTCTTAATAATCTAGAAAATTGAAAATTTTTATTGACCCCCAGCCAACAATTGTAAAATCTTAATCTTTGGACTGATCTGTGGTTTTACATTGAAGATACTCTAATACTTCCTATCACGTGTAGCTTAGATTTTGGCTTAGAATTAAAGCGTGGAAACATTTACATAGGAGGGACATATAAGGTTTGGAAAAAATGAGCTCATGAACCCAGCTTTGATACTACGAAAAACTTTGTGAACCATGACCAATTGCTCTAAAAATTTAACTCATTTAAATATGCTGACACTCTTACTCATGCTCAGGCCAGACTTTGGCTTATGCCCTAATACCATAAAAAGTTTTGCAGGATCATAATTAATTGTTTTAAAAGTTTTTAGTTTTTAGACTATAGTAATGATATTAATATTTACATACTCCATCAAAAATTTATTAATACATACTTTATCAAAATTTTACTCTTTGGAATATGCTTTTGTACTATAAATAGAGTAAGAAGAAGTATATCTTCTTACTCTAAAGAAGTATATCTTTACATACTTGCCAAATCCTAGCAAGGGTGACCTCACCTAAGGCCCTTTGGCTGGTTGCTGCTCATCACCAAGGCTCGGTGATTGGTAGAGGAAGAAAGAGGAAAAAAAAAATTAAAAATTAATAAAAGTTTGCTAAAATTAAAATAAATTAAATAAAAAAATTTCCATGTTTGTGTCCACGTCAATGATTTCCGACCAAAATTGGTATGATGCGTTATGTTAGCAAATTTTTTAAAATTGAAGGACTAAATTAATATAAGTGTAATAGGCTCAGAATTTTTATTATAATTTTCCATGAAACTTGAGGGGAAGTGTGTTAATAGTTAAAGAATTTAGGTGAAGTGTATAAGGACACATCCCGTTTCAAATTGATATTGACCACAAGAATTTGTGTTTTTCATGAGAATTTCAAGACTCTCCTCCTCCTCCGGGTCCTTTGACTTTTTATTCGCCTTCGTCTTTCACTTCCTTTGGAAACATTATCGGTATGATTGTGGTCGGTTCTTGGCGGTGGAGGATAAGCATAACAGCAAAAGGGTGAAGGCGTGGTCGGTGCAATTAAGACAGGAATGAAAAAAAGAAGCGTTTAATATCTCAAACTATTGAGGATTCCTAAGCTCTAATATAAAAATTTAGCAAGTAACAATCCCAAAAATGTATTAAAAAAGAGGGAAATCAAGGAAGAAAGGATCTGGTATAATGGAACAATAATAGAAAAATGAGACTTTCATTAAATCTCGCCATGACATTTTTCATTAATCATGGGGATTCCCTATGGAGATAATGACAACCTGACTCAGCAGGAAAAAAAAAATATAAAATAAAATAAGACCAAGAATTACCAACTTAATCAAGCTCCAAAACACTCCTAAACTCCTTTCCTGCCAAAACCCCAAATCAGCAAAATTCAAAATTACAATGGAGGGGGTCTCCTCTCAAAACCTATCCTTCTTATAACAAACACCTTCTCTTCTCCTCCTTTTCTGGGGCGCCACCCCAATACAAAACTTAAAACTACCACCGGTCGATCACCGTATCTACAATTGAAATCGGTTGCTCAAGGCAGTGCGAAGATTTTGGAGCCTTTCTTTCGAGATCTTTCTTGTTCAGTCGCATGTAATGTCCTTGGACTTGTCGAGGATCGACCACATCACTTGAACATCCTCGTAAGCGCAGGCCATCACATCGCCCTGCAAGTTCGTCATGTTCACTCGCTTCCCGTGCTCTGCAAGACAAACGAAATGCCCCGAGAAACGTATCAGTGTACAGATCACGCGAAAGCACAGTCTTTTCTCATTTCTAGGGCGTATGGATTTAGATCAGATGGGGATCGTGATGGTGTGAAAACGGGCAGACCTTGGCGGGGCTTCTTGTCTCGGGAGGGGCTCTGGTTGAAGAAAGTGCGGGCTTTCCGGAATGGGGACGAGATGGTTTTCTTCCATGAAGCCATTTTTAGGGTTTCTGAGGCTGGTGCTGTCGCTGCTGCTGCTGCTGCTGCTGCCATGCTTGTGCTCTCTTGGGTTCTCTGTTTGGTGATTTCTGCGGCAAGTCGCGAAGGCTGAAGTCCCAAGGCTTGGTCTCGGAGAAGTTTATATAAGAACACAGCACAAGCGAAAGATAGAGAGAGACAAGATCCGTGAGACGAGCTAATCAATAGCCACTTGCTTTCCAATAAAAAGTTGGGTCAACCGCAGATGGCACATGGTGCACGCTTCCACACACAGCCCTACACGTGAATCCCTCCTATCTTCGTCTTGAATATGAAGTTTTCTGATGAATTAAAGAAAGAGATAATGAAGATACGTGAAGCATGTTGTTCTGTATCATGAAAGATACATGCAGAATTGACAATGGAGGTTGTTTCTAGTCTTAAACATTTAAAATGGGGATTTCATTTTATTTTTATTTTTGTTTTCAGGGGGAAAGAGTGCCAGGGGGGGGGGGGGGGGGGTGCTCACGATGTCGTCAATTGTAGACAATTTGATCAATTAACAACATCACATCAATTGCCGCTCGAGATATCATAAAGTGCTTTCATCCTTCAAATACTTTCTCATAAAGATGAATATTTTCTTTATAATATCTTGATTTGCACTTCAATTGTATTAGAATCATCTCTATTGTTATCAAAAAAATTTCATCAATGAGCCTTCTAAATTGGAATAATTGGAGAACAGCTATTTTATTGTATTTAAGTATGCTTAAAATCTATATTGTTTCATAGAAAAATAAAATCTTTTTTATGCTAACAAAAAACTAGATGTATGTTTGAAACAAAAACGATTCTATATTGTGCTAGACAAATGCAATCATTCAGTTGAAAAGTCGTAAGTATGTACAAACACAACATTCTGATCAATGCTAAGTCAATTGCTATGTGCTAAGAGTACATACTCGTGTGAACTACATTTGAAAAATTTCTCTAAATGAGGTTATATGATATTAGACGGTTTCTTTCCCATTTTAGTTAATTGTCAACGAGTTGAAACTGCACATATAAACAAAGTTTGCAGATAAATGAATTGATGAAACAATCTTCACAACCTAATTTTTGTCCTTGTTAAACCTCTCTTTCAAGTGTCAAGTGTTTCCATGATAAAATTGCCTTTCCAACCGATAACTTGTCTCATGCACGAAAGTTAAATTGTACTTCTCTCCCTGAAGTGATGAAATGAGCAATTTCTTGACTCAGTATAATTGAGATTTGTTAGCTGAAGTTGACCATTTCTAGCTTATAATTGACTCAGGGCATGAAAAGTCTATGCTGGAACGAAAGTACACTAGGAAGTTTAGTAGCCTCATCACTCCCTTTTAATTCAATCTCCATTAGCCAAGCAGAAAAATCTTGTGGGGGAACAACATTTATGTTGTAGAAACACCAAGAGCTACTGCACTACACGCACGACCGATAACATGACCAACTTCAGCCATGCAAGCTTCATATGCCTCTCAACTCGTATGTCCTAGCTCAATCGTGTCCGTTTTCATAAAAGAATTCTTGCAAAACTAGACATGCAATGGCCTAATGAAGAATAATATTTTACTCACAGCTTGTATGCTTTGTCTCTATTAATAATGCCATATATATCTTACTTCGAATTTCGAATCAATAATTTACATGAGGCATGTGATGTGCCCATGATTTACAGCCATTTCATTAAGGGGGACGTGTATACGTTGGTCCCCCAAAAAAGGGGAGGGAGCCGAATATTTGATTTAAGACCATAACTTAACTATGAAACATCAAATAAAATAAAACAAAGTGGACCTCTCGCTTCGTGGGCGGGAAATTATTTAAATAAAATTCTGAAATACACAAAAAAAGAAAATACGTTAGCACTAAGGTCGAGAAGAAATACTTAATGGTGCGGTGATTTTAATCATAAGGTCGACAATAAAATAACGAAGCAAGAATAAAGTCCGAGTCAGCGTCTTGCATCCGGAGTTTTTTTTTTTTTATGAAGAATATTTCTTTATTTGTTTTTATTTTTTTGGGGGGGCAACGAAATTGGATAGGTTTGAACACATCGAAAGAAGTGAGGTTTAATCAATATGGAAAAACAGTGCATCCCCCCTTATCCTTTTTTTCGTAATTTAATTTTTTTATCCAAAATTTATAATGCCATTTCGCGTCCGGAGAGAAGTATCTGACATAGGGTCAGTGATAAATAATTATGGTTCCCGTCTTCAAGAGAATAATTCGTATATTTTAAATGACCATAGGATATGAACACGATATTTATAACTAGGGTTTCACATGTAGTCAAATTTGGATGCCGTGGACGGTTGAATTGAATGGTCGGTTTGGTTGGTTAGTTTGTGGAGATATTTGTCCAGATATTTGTCCATTTTATTTATTTTTTTACATGTGACAACTTCGACTAATTCTTTAAGTTTAAATTTAAATAAATAAAACCCACTTGCTACTTAATTTTGAGGGTTTGTATTAGGATTATTCGATGCATCCGACATTTCTTTCCTATGTTCGTCGAAGTGAGACTTTTGCTTAATTTCTCCACGTGGTTGTGGCCGAATTTGATTTATAATTTATGTATAGATTTTTGTTAATGAGCTGGTGCTTGCTAGCTGTTTTTGTATTTGTCAAGAATATGTTGAGGACTAAATGTTCTAAGAGTATCACAGATGAAAGGGTTGCTAATGTCTTCAACAAGTAATTCTATTGTTATAGATAGAAGAACGAGATTTATAATGAGGATTTCTGATTAAGAAAAGGCTGAATACTTATATTGTGGGGATCATATTGGTTGTGTTAGTGATCAAGGGAGCAGTTTAATACATCATCATTTAGCTATATCTAAGGAATATCCATATGCAAACGTCAAGAAAAGATTAAAAAAGTGCCTTTGGTCAACTTGTTGGGATCAAATAGGCCTACCCGCCATGTTTATCAGTAGTGAATTACCTTTCAATGTCTGCTGTGAGTTATAAAGCAAATTGAATTATTTTTTTTCCGATACGTCTCCAAGAGTCTATCTTACAATTGACACATGGATCTCTATGCAGTTCGAGTCAAGGAGAACACACATCTTTTAAGGTTTGGATTAGGTCGAGTAGTGTGGAAAGCCGACCCTACCCAAGCAAATGACACCCCTATCATGCACTGTAAAAACGTGAATCATCACTTGCTCACTGACAAATTAGAGAAATGGAGAAGACTCACGACGAATCCAGCCTCTCCCGATTGAAGATGTGCGACTATTGAGTATGAGTGGCTACTTCTGGTGACTTGGGCATTCACACGGTTAGGGATGGAGCGGACGGCGTCGTGTTCAGGGTTTGTGGAAGAGACGATAGAAATTGAGAAGTGTGGGGAGATGAGTGACGCTTGAGAGGTCTTCCAATGGGTAGGGTTGTCACCCAGACCTAACTGAATTTGGCATTACCCACACACTTGAACACTTATCCAAATTGAACTAAGGCCCGACCCAAAAATACCCCAAAGGCAGGTTGGTTTGAGCTAGGGTGGGGCGGGTTGGGCTTTTTTCAGAGCTCTAATTACAAGGTAGGTTGGTTCTCATCTTAAAACCCGAAATCAGATTGACCAAGGTTAGTTCTCCATTTGTAGAACTAGCTCACCTGATTGTCCAGTTTGGTCAAGTCCCAAAATTGGTGATTCTTTTTTTTTTTTTTTTTTTTTTTTTTTTGTTTGTTTTGTTCTTTAAAGTAGGAGTTTCTCAACATCAAAAGAAAAAAAAATTACTAATTAGGGTTTGCCTCAAAAGAAGAAGAAGAAGAAGATATCTTTTAGTTTGGGCAATCCAATTTTTTGTGGAACTTAAAAATGTTTCGGAAAATATTTTACGATGTTCGGTAAGGAAAATATTTTCTAAGATCACCACTTAAGCATGTACTACTTATCGACCTATAAATCCATTAAATATGAACTTGCCTTTATATCCAGGCAAACTTGTTTCATATTTTCGTTCCCTCATTGTCACCAAATGCTCATCTACTCTAAAAAAATGTTCATATGAATTTTAAAAAGAAACAAAAGAGAAAAGAAGTAAAGCATGTATAGCCCTAATGAGAATTTTCCCATTGAGTGGCTTGTTCTTCCCCCGTATCTTTTGTATTCTAATAAACAAAAGAAAAAAGAAGCAAAGCATATAGAGCCCTTTGTTTGAGCAATGTACAACTGCAAGGTAGAGTATATAAAGAAAATGATAAGTAAGAGTGTAGAATACGAGCTTGAGATCAACAAGCTCGAGGTTTGCTTGGCAACGGCTGACGACTAGCCAAGAAAGAAGAAGATGGGAAACAAAGAAAAGAAAAAAAGAAAAGAAAAAAAGAAAAGAAATAGAAAAGAAAAAGGAAATTAAAAATAATTCGAATTAAAAAAAAGAAAAAAATTAAAAATTAATTTGAATAAAAAAATAAAAGAAGAAGAAGAAAGGAGAGGAGGAAGTGAGGATTTGTAGAAGTATGAGATAAAAGAGATCAAGTGAGGAAAATGTTTTTCACTTTTCAAAGTGGAAAACATTTTCCCCTAATCTAGAAAACATTTTTCCTTTCATGGAATATATTTTCTCCAAGGAATTCATTTTCTGTGAAACGAATATTAGAAAATTCGGAAAACATTTTTCCGGAAATTATTTTCCGCGAAACGAACAGAACCTAAAAGAAAAAAATATTTCACTTGAGAGATAACTTGTTCGTTTTTAATGGCTTTTGCTTCCGGAATAAGGTTTGCGACATTTCCATCTACCGGGTCTCGCTGACCTCGTAATCGATTTCCTGGTCAATGCAAATGAAATATACTAAGATGGCATGCTGGTCTTAGTTGTTAATTATGCAATGTTTGTAATTTACCTCGCTTTGACTGCGGTTTCCACGTTGTGATGGTGTAATAAATTCATATGACACTGGTGGTCAATTTATAATGATGTGATATCGATCAAGGCACAATATCGTAATTTAAGATACACCGAATCTCCAACACTTCATATCGCAATTTCTTAGATATCCATCACTTCCTAAACTTGAATTTGAACTAGTCAGGTTGCTCGAGTTTTTTTTTTTTTTTTTTTTTTTTTTTTTTTGGTGACCTAGGAATCGCCGTACAGCCGGCAGTGTAAACTCGAGGCGACCCATAAGGACCCACCTCCCATGGGCCGCAAGTGAGTTGCACAATGGAGACGAGAAGTTTCGAACCTCTTCCCTGCCGGTTGAGGGGCGAGGCGCGAACCATCTCGTCCACCGTGAGGTGGGAGGTTGCTCGCGTTTTTTGTGAGCATATATTGATTAATGTGTTCTGATATGTGTCGTTTCCTTCTTTGCTACTAGCATCGGTAAGTTTTTACAATTTGTTATGTGAGATCGTTATACATTGAACGTAGGACACGCAAAATAAAACAGGAAAAATACCTAAAAAATTATAAACCTATTGTGATTGTGATAATTCATTTTTAAATCTTTTTTTTTTTTGCTAATTCAATCATAAATCTTTTGCATTTATGCCTATTTAGCCGGCCAAGTCTTGCCGACGTAGACGTTAGTTAGCGTCGATTGTCTAGCCGACGCTGACATGGCAATTTTTATAATATTTTTTATTTTTTTACAAATTTTTATTAATATATTTTTATTTTTCCCCTTTTTTTCCTACCGTTCTTCTTCCCCCTAGTGGCCTGTGAGGCTTCGACGAGGGCTGCGAAGCCCTTGCCCAGCCTCATCCAAATCTGGGTGAGGCTTGGGGGTTGCGAGCAAGGCGACTTCACTCAAATCTAGGTGAGGGCAACCTTACCATGGCCTTGCTGATTGCGAGCAAAGGTAGCCTTGCCCACGGCTTCTAGGCCTTCGAGAGGCACGGCTGTGTCAGATCGAGGTTGAAGTGCAGCAACGAAGCTCAATCGGGCCCAACGACCATTGGTAGAGTGGGGGAAGACCATAAGGCGGAAGGGGAGGACCATGAGGCACCTTGTGAAGGCCTAGGGGCTGTGAGGGCCTCACTGGCCATGGGCGAAGGCGGCCATGGCCTCCC